>CM031238.1:866696949-869136846 GCA_018340775.1 Taxus wallichiana var. yunnanensis
TTAATATTTAGTTTCGAGCTTTTATGCAAACTAGGTCTCCCGGTTTATAGACCATAGTGCTCGCAGCACCCCAGTCCCTCTCTAGACGCTCTAGTCCAGCTAGATGCTCTATATCCACCCTTTTCGGAGCTTTTGCGGGAGTCGTTCCTGCTTCCAAATTCTCTAGTCAGCTCTGTGACACAGTCTCGCGAGCATCTGTTATTCAACTAAGTTCTTTCCTCTTCTCTCTTGCATATTAGGGTTAACATTTCCTTTTGCATAGTTGTTTAGCTCATTTACATACTTCTTTACTACATTTATTTACTTTATTTACAGCTGTTCATAGCTTAGATTAACTATCCCCACATACTACATATTAGTCAATTTTAGTTAATTAGAAGGAATAAGAGCCCATATAATTCGTATAATAGAAATGAGCCGAAACAGAGGAAGAAGAGTGGTGCGAGGCGGAGGCACTGGACACATTGGAGCCCATCGCATCACGAAACATGTTCAACATAAGCGGTGTTTGACAACACAACCCATCACTCTCCGGACGCCGCTCCTATACAAAGTGCAGAGGGAAAAGATAGAGGACGCATTGAGAAAGGAGGCGTTTCCCCCCATGCAGCCACTGCCGATGCCAATGAGAGGGTAGGATTTTTCGACGGGAGGGACAATAATCTTGGGCACCCAAAACTCACCATTGGAGAGGTTACAATCTCGATTTATTCTCAATTTCATGTACCGACCCCCCAAAAACAATTATTTATAACAGATAAACCATCATTGAATTTTCTATAATTAGGATTTGGAGGCAACAGGGGAGAGCTCAGAGGATAAGCCCGTGGAAGCTTGGTGATGTGGTGGTGATTTAGTCGACAGAGCGGCGAGTGACAGAGCTCCCTGGGCCGGCGCGAGGCGACGTTGGCTTCACAGCTCAATCTGCCGTTGATGTCAATCCTCGCGTACCCCATCACTGAAGATCTACACTCGGAGATATTCTCTCTGTAAATTTATGGATTGTGCTACATAATGGTCTTTTTAAGTTTTATTTATGGCATTTAGATGACGTTTATGTATAGGATTATCTCCTCATTTTACAATATACAAATTGATCGATTTGGATCTAGGGAGAGGACCCGGTTGTGGTGCACCCTATCTTTGCATCTTTGCATGCCACGTCACCACTCCACTCGCATGCAGCCAAATTCTTGACCTCCAACATTGCTTTGCCACCTCGGCGCCACGTGTATGATCCGCGTTTGGGGAGATGTCAAAAAAGTCAGTTTTTTTGCATGGGACCAAGTGTCGTCCATTCGCCACGCTAGTTGTTGTCCGGGCTACCGCCATGCATTGAATGCTCACCCACCAGCCATTAATGCACATGGTTTGGTTTATGGAACCTGCCACCACCAAATCGCGCATTGGGATTTCACAGGAAATGGAGACGGAGCTCGTTCAGTCCAGTTTTTGGCGTGTTCAGTTGTAGAGCTCGAGCGACCATTTCTTGGGATCTTGCAGACCGGTGGGTGCATGCATTTTCTCCACTCCTGACCGACTTCTTCCTCGGCATTGGCTCGGCCTGCTACGAAGATGAGAAGAAAAGGTAAAGGTGAGAGGGTTCTCACTCAGGCAATGATCCTTAGTGTTTTTAAACACTGCACTATTATGGAAAGTTTGTTGTTTGCCATTCAGCAAAAGAAATTTGTTTTTTCATTTGTCTTATTTTACAAATCCAAGCGTAAAATCGTTGGTTTATTGATTTATTGGATGTGCAATCGCTGGTTTAGGCCATTTCCAAGTGTTTGTGCCAGTGTCGGGTTTCAATCCAAAAGAGTAACTTTTCAGTCCAAAAAATTAACTGTTAATGAGTGCCAGTCTCGGGTTTATGAGTGCCATGCGTTTTCATGTTCAGTTGCTAATTACTGTTAATGGGATTACTGTAACTTTTAATGCGTTTATGAGTGCCATGCGTTTTCAACTTGGGTTGCTAATTACTGTTAATGCTAGTTACTAATTACAAAAACAAAAAGTAAGCCTTCAGCTTCCATTACAGACATTCAACTTCCACCGATACTTCATCTCAGAGTTTCAGAAAACTAAACTTTTACTACAACTTTAATGAAGATATCTAGAAATTGTTTTTTTAGTGTTTATATAATTTGAAACAAGAGGAACTGAATAAACAATATCTTGTTTAGTGCGAGTTAGAAACATATCAGTACCCAATTTTTTTAGTGTTTATATAGAAACAAGAGGAACTTTAATGAAGATATCTAGTAATTTCTGCTTCACCTCTTAGTGTATCCAATTGTTTTCTTTTTGTATCAGTACCCAATTGTTTTTTAAAGTACTTAGCAGCATTACCTCATCATTGGACTTAACGTAATCTATTTTCTAATACCCAATTACCCCTTTAAGCAATTTCTGGGTCTAATTATAGACAGATTTTTATGGACAGAACCAATTTAGATAATAGGAATAAATATTGCAAATTGTTGAGGGTTGGCATAAAAGCTCACCACCAGAGATAAGATCTCAGTTGCTGTATACAAATGTCTTTCTTTCTATGGAATTTTATTGCCCAAAATTGTTTTCTAGCTTAAAGTGTCTTCCTGGTTCCAGCATGGGCCAAATGCCTTTTTTGGCTTTCAAAGTTTGAAGATAACTTTCATCATTTTTGGCATTACCACTCTCTGTTACTACCATTTACATTGTTTTCTATTGTAATTGCTCACTTCTGTATTAGCATTCTCTTGATCTTGAGTCTAAATGTTTGAAGTGTCTTCCCTGGTTCATATATACATGTTGCTCCAACGGGCTGCATTGCTGTAACGCATTGCACCGGTTGTGGTGCACCCTATCTTTGCACAGTCACTGCGCCACGTCACTGCCACCTGGTCGAGTAAAAACACCACCAGAATATGCAGCACTAAATTCTTGACCTCCTACATTCCTTTGCCACCTGGAACCTGCCACCTCAGCGCCACGTGTATGAGCCGCATTTTGGGGGATGTCAAAAAAAGGTGGTTTTTTTGCTTGGGACCAGGTGCCGTCCATTCGCCGCGCCAGTTGTTGTCCGGGCTACCGCCATGCATTGAATGCTCACCCACCAGCCGTTAATGCGCGCGGTTTGGTTTATGGAACCTGCCACCGCCAAATCGCGCATTGGGATTTCACGGGAAATGGAGTTGGAGCTCATTCAGTGTTGTTTTTGGTGTGTTCAGTTGCAGAGCTCGAGCGACCATTTCTTGGGATCTTGCAGATCGGTGGGTGCGTGGGTTTTCTCCACTCCTGACCGACTTCTTCCTCGGCATTGGCTCGGCCTGCTACGAAGATGAGAAGAAAAGGCAGAGGTGAGAGGGTTCTCACTCAGGCAATGATCCTTAGTGTTTTTAAACACTGCACTATTAAAATAGTGAGCATCATCATACTGATATATTAACATAAGTTTGATTGTATACATAGAACAATGGAAAGTATCTTGATTACTTACGCAAAATTTATATCAATATTCTGATTACACCGCCAAATAGTGTGTAAAATATAGTGCATCATCATATTGATATATTAACATAAGTTTAATTGTATACATAGAATGATGGAAAGTATTCTGATTACATACGCAAAATTTATATCAGTATTCTGATTACACCGCCAAATAGGGTGTAAAATATAGAGCATCATCATACTGATATATTAACATAAGTTTAATTGTATACATGGACGGCTGGAAAGTATTTTGATTACATACGCAAAATTTATATTGCACTATATAACTTTAGAGACTACATAGGAAGACTTCGGTGAATACATCTAGCAAAATTGTATCACCAACAAAATTACTACCATCATCATATGGGGTAATAAACATTGTTTACGGGCACATGTTCAATATCTTAGTTAGTATAAGTAATATTGCCCTCTTTCTATATTGCTTTTGGATTTTCTTTTCCTGCCGATACAGTGTTCGATTGGCCAGCTGAAAAGGGATTTAGAATCCCTTTTGACAGAGCATTTGGTTTCCCAACTGATAAAGGATTTGGTCCCCCTGCTGAAAAAGGATTTGGTTGTCCGCTTGAAAAGGGATTTGCACCTGTTGTTGACAAAGGAGTTGGTTGCCTTGTTGAAGCTTGCATCCATGGTGGCATTGCAAATGAACTAGTCAGACTGCTTGAACTTGTACAAAGTAAATGAGGTGATACATACCAAGATGGAACTGTACAAGAGTTATTCATAAGTGATGGAGGTGTTCCAATTTTAGCATAACCTAGAATTTGAATATTTAACATATCTTGAAAAATCCTTCGATTTTCATGATCAGTTGGAGAACTTACACGCATCCTCTTTTCGTATTCCCTTAATTGATTTGCAAGTTCCCTCTCCCTCTTCTCTTGCTCTTTCCTTTGTTGCTTGTGTGCCTTCTCAATCTCTTTCTGTTGCTCCTTACCTTGCTTCTCCCTTTCTCTTTCAAGCTTCTCCTGTAATTTTTTTTCTTTTGCTGCAAGTCTAGCAACCTTTTTTTCTTGTGCCACTTCTTTTTTCCGTAACTTTAGTTTTGCTTGTTCCTCCTTTTTTCTTTCCGCATCAACCAATAGCTCCATGTACTCAGGTGCAGTCAAAATCTGTGAATGCCTACTCAGTCTAATAGAACCATCTGATTTGTTTATGATCTCCCTTGGAAGTCGTAGAAAATGGGAAAGTAACGTCCGCATCCATCTTGGTTTTCGAGTCTCTTCAGGGTGTTGAGGTTCATGTTGCATAACTTCTAAGTTAATTTCATTTTCTTGAGCATCCTCTTGAAATTCGACTTCGTCTTGTTCATCCTCATCTCCAACATCTGCATAGTAATGAATTATTGCTTCTTGTTCTAGTCCTTCCTAAAGGAAGGTAGATTTAAGCTTTGATCTTCTCGTGTTTGGATGGTAGCATGTAACCCATGTTTTTCATGGCATCCTCTAACCATTGTGGTGGGTTAACTTGACTTGCCAAGGACAAATCATTGTTACTTAGAAAATCTGAAGACCCCTCCTTATTGTTGATGATGTTACTTGGGTTTCCAAGAGCACCGTTTAGCTCCACTCCATGTGTTGCAGTTCTTCCATATCATCTCTTGAGTCAACATTTTGCATGAATTGAGTTTCAGGTACCACCTCTTCTTGTTATTTAATTGGGATTTATTCGTTGAGATAGGCTCAAAATGTTTGTGACAACATCAACATCTTCCTCACCTTGCATGTCAAATGCACGGCTTGCATGCCATGTCATTTAGGAGAGCATCATAATTTAATGGCCAAATACCAGTTCTTTTGAAACCTGTAATTATGTTAGATGGTGTTTGTGCCTTTTTAAGGCTCTACTTACAAGCTCAAGCAATGTCACTCCTTTTCACATCTGCACATTTGTTCTCTGCCATCCATTTGGACCTCTCATCTCTAAAATATGTCTTGAAAGGGCTGAACACACTCACGTCAGAGGTTGCAACTTATGACTAGTATGTCTTTGGTAGTGTTATCAAATCAATGCCCAATTTGTTTGCCTCCTCCACAGTTTGTAATGCTACATGGCTGCCATGGCCATCAAATATCAATAGGTGTCTATTATTTGGAGAAACATCGCCTGGTATTGAACGTGAAAAATGACATAGCCAATTTAAAAACAATTCCTTTGTCATCCATGCATTTGGATGTGTAGCCATACATGCTCCAGGTTATCAATTTTTAATGTAATTCTTTATCATTCTCTTTCCCTTGAACAAATAAAATCCTAGGATTGACAAACCTGTTGCATTGACACAACACAATATAGTGATCCACTCCCTGCTCTTTGGTATTACCTTTGGGACATTACGACTGCCCCTCTTAGCAATTACACGCACTTCACAATTTCTTCCAGCCTGCAAACCAGTCTCATCACAATTCTAGATTTTATGAGCGCCGTATGAATAGGTTCCATAGCATTTGGCCAAATTATCATAAAATTTGGTTACTATTGTAGGGCGCAAGTTTAAAGCTCTATCCCTGTCAAGTCCCTCGGTTTGGATTGCAAGGTCTGGATGACGTTTTTTGAATCCAGCCCATCATGATTTTCCAAGAAACCCATCTCTCTGAGGCGTTTTGTCTTGTTTCACAAATCTGAGTAACATTTGCCTTTAGTTGCATTAACTCCAAGCCATGACCCATATCAGCCATTTCTTTGCACCATTCAACAATTTCCTCTTCTTCTTCTTCGGTTAGAACTGTTGGAGGACCCCTCCTCTTTGTGTGGGTGAGACCATTTAGCCAATAGTGTAATGATGTGGGTGGAATGGAATACTTCTTTGCTGCTGCTCTAACTGAGAACCCATTAAACTCAACATCATCTATCGCCTTTTCCATATCTTCTTTTGTCCAACCTCGGATGACACTAAGCTTCTTTGTTGCAGATGTTCTTTGAACTGAGACAGTGGGTGGGTTTCTACATTCTGGTTCATTACCAGTTGGTGCTGAATTATCCTCTTCATCACTTAAATTATGTGATAATTGTACACCTCTCACTTTGGGCCTCCTTGATCTTCTAGCAATAGCACCTTTTCTCATGGTGTAAATGAAATACCTGATTCACAACATGAAAGATGATTGTTGGAAAAGAAACTATAAATATACCAAAAATGAATGCTGGAATATGATTTTGGAATTGTTGAAGGAAAGATGATTGCTAGAATATGAATGATTTTGTTTCATTTTTAGGAATTAATTGACTTGTAGTTTTCATTATGACAATGAAACTTGTATGGAATATGTTGAATACAGAAAGTGCTTGGATAGACAATGTATATTTGACTAAATGAGCACAATGTTGTATATTGCATTTCAGAATTCACTATATTGTTCTTTTTCATGATAGACCATTCTCTAGTGTATTCGTTGGACTCTTCCTATGTAGTTTTTTGCTGCCATGGCATAAATATGATTGCCTGTAGTGGACTTTTCCATGGTTTTGCTGCCATACCATTCTCATTCTGTATTCGTTGGACTCTTCCTATGTAGTTGTTAAAGCTAAGTTGTCGTTAGAAATATGGAAGGGAAAATTTATAATGAAAACATTAACGGCTGGTGGGTGAGCATTGCTAGGGGATAGGCACCGGTTGTGGTGCAGGGTCCAATAATGGAGATAGTAGGTGAAAGACATTGACTGTATTGTATTGTATTATTATTATGTAAACATGGAAGCATGAAATGTTGAATAAGACAGTTTTTAAATTGGTCAATATTCTCTTATTCATTGATAGAACTAAAAATTTTCCTTCCATATTTCTAACGAAAACTTGACAAACTACTGTATTCGTCGGACTCTTCCTATGTAGTTTTTAAAGTTATGTTTTCAATATAAAATTTTCACATATGATCATAATACTTTCCAAATTTCTATGTATACAATAAAACTTATGCTAATATCACAGTGATGATTGGAAAAAATACTTTTCAACTGGAGAATGAGATATCTGGAAAAAATGAACAATACAGTGAATTCAGAAATGCAATATACAACACTGCTGGACTATAGAACGCTGTTGTGGTCATATTCCAACAGAGTTGTATATTCCAGTAGTGTTGTACTTCCTAGCTGTGTTGCATATTGTATTTCAGAATTTACTTAGCATAATAAGAATTTACTATAGTGTGCACATACAACACTGTTTTCAATTTAAAGTTATGTTTTCAATATAAATTTTGCACATGTAATTAGAATACTTTCCATATTTTTATGTATACAATTAAACTTATGCCTATATAGCAGTGATGACTATACACTAGAGAAGAAGAATATATGTTCCCAAAGAAGTGTATTTGCTTTTTTGCACGCCTTTGTCATGGCATATGATTTTGCAATGTACAAGAAGATATGGGTATCTGATTAGCGGTCCCAACTGTTTCACCATGTACAACAAATCTGGTCCCCAACTTTGATCGATTTACATTTGGCGAGTACTTCCACTGTGTGCAAAACGGGAGGTTTGAAACAGGTATGAACATTCATTAAAGCAAAAAGAAATAGAGAAATTGTGTCGGATGCTTTGGAGTTACAACTACCTGTAAACATGTATTCAAAATGCAGGAACATGGACAAAGCATGTGAAGTGTTTGATGGAATACCACAAAGAAATATGTTCTTCTGGACCCCAATGACTGTAGGATATGCAGAAAATGCTTTTGTTGGAAACGTAGGTGAACTGTTTGATAGAATTCCTCAAAGAAACGTGGTCTCATAGAATGCCATGATGGCAGGATATGCACAAATTAGATTTGTTGAAAAGACTTCAGAAACTTTAAAGCAAATGCAATTGGCATATACAACTCTGCTGCAATATGCAAACACTGAAAAAATAAATAGAGGGCTTGAATTATGAAATAGTTTGTAATTCATAAGTGTCTTACCTGAACTGCACTGCTCCTCACTTCTTCAACTTTGAGAGATGAAAACTGCATGAACAAATGGAATTGTAATCCATCCTTCAGCTTTTATTCTATCATCCTAAATTCTGATTGGTTGATGTTAGTTGACATGGATTCAATATGATAGTTCAATCAAATGGTTGAGATTTATTGGGATTTAATCCAATGGATAATATTTTAGTTGGTCATTTTTATTATTTTATGTAGCTGGTTACACAATTTATTGTTCATATGGTACTGAGTTTTTAAACACTGAAAGGTGAGCCTGACCATAATTTCATTTATTGTTATGCAGGTGTTTACTTGGGATTGAAGACTCTTACATCAAAAATAGTGCATTATATTTGAGATCTGGTTTAGAAAGTCTTGAGAAATGACTTGTTGAAGTGACTGTAATAGATATGATGTACATACAATGAAAATATTACTTAATGAATAGTTGACTACATAGACTTGGTTTTTGTACACTTGTATATAAATTAATATATATTTTTAGTTCTATCAATGAAAAAGAGAATATTGACCAATTTTAAAACTGTCTTATTCAACATTTCATGCTTCCATGTTTAATTAATAATGATACAATAGAAAACAGTTAGGTTGTATTAACTTCACATATCATTCAAAATATGTTATTAAAAAGGTGAATGTCTTTTCACCTACTATCTCCACTACTGGACCCTACACCACAACCGGGTCCTCTCCCCTAGCCGCACTGTGTCTCGAAGTGGGTTCAATCGCTTGTCGACATCATAATGAGCCAATCGAACACGTGGAAAACGAGCCGAGGAGTCCAATCACCGAGGTGGACTGCAACTTGTTATGAAATCGGCAGTGGCCATTTTACCGTCTTCGTGCATCGATGTACGGTGCTTTGGAGGGCATGGATTTTGTTGTGCTTGTCAACTAGATGAGGTGCCTCTCCCATTTGAAAACTCCAATCGGTGTAATAAAGCATTTGGGTGTTTATTAATGTGATTGGATTAAAAATGCATAGAAATGATTGGATACAAATTATATACCTACCATAAGGAATA
Organism: Taxus wallichiana var. yunnanensis; assembly: GCA_018340775.1. Taxonomy (NCBI): domain Eukaryota; kingdom Viridiplantae; phylum Streptophyta; class Pinopsida; order Cupressales; family Taxaceae; genus Taxus; species Taxus wallichiana. The sequence continues at coordinate 866,706,404 of CM031238.1, forward strand.
ATATTAAAATCCACGATATGAATGGACATGTTAAGGTATTAGTTAGTATTCTCCCATTCTCTTTCCATCGGTCCAACAAAATTTAGTCATAATTTTGGTAAAAAATTATTAAGTGAAAATAATCTTGAAGAGTAGTGGGATGATCTCGATAATTTATACGATATGCTCAACTTAACAAGAGATATTATCAATTAAATGAGTGATGGTCTTGACCAAATGAGCAACATCCATGACTTAATATGATATTTCTTTGATGTCGATTCATGGTTTATCCTTGAAATTATTTAGGGATATAATCGAATGCTCATGGTATTACTGGATTCATCATGGTTGAGAACCTCAGATGAATGTATATTTTAATAGGTGATAGATACAATTTTCATTTTACCTAGTCATTTGAAGTGTCTAAGTGAATTTTATTATATATTTCAATGTATTTTCATTGTAATCCAATTATCCTTGATCCCATTTTGAATGACATAATTTTGATACCTTTTATAGCTTTTGAATTTCCACGATTATGATAGTTTTTAATTGGTTCACGAAAGTTTAAACTATTTACTAATTGGTCAGATCACTTAATTTTAAAAAAATAAAAAATACTAACTGAATGTTGGCTAGATTTTCTGCATACCATCAAACCTAGGTAGTCATGAGATAAGTCTCCCTCATTTAACCGGTGAGGCTCCCGTGTCAGATTTGTCAATAAAAATGTGTTATTATCTATCAGGGGTTTTACTTTAACCACTTAGTTCATGAACCATAACTAAGAAGCTCTGCAACAAGTAAGCATTGTTTAAGAAAGGAAAGTTATAGAAGAAAGAAGTAAAGGAAATACAAAGAAGAAATGGGGAAGATGTGCATCCCAATTAGTAGATAGCAGAGCTAATTACATGCACATAGAAGAAACTTAATAGATATGAACACACAGAATTATAAAACAAAGGCAACTCTAGATCTAGATCTAAAATAACACAAAGTTTATCAAGAGATCTAAGATTCAAAGCAAGAAACAAAGTACACCGTGACACAAAGTTCTCCGGAAACTTGCTCCTTTTTATTCCTTTGCTCCAAGTTGCTCTCGGCGTTCAGCACAAAGTCTAGAACTCAGGATTGCTGCTTATAAATTCTGATCGATCATTAACTCGAAGGTTCTTCCTCTACTTATAGAATGTAGAAGGGTAGTTACAAGTTGGAAGCTTTAGTTGAACTGGCACATGTGGAAGTCGGAAAATAAACAACTGGCAATCTCCCTCCTAGAATTCCTCTTTGCATGACATGTATGATTTGCAACTGAAAATAGAAGCTTCTATTTTGCACGTCCGCCACCTATCTCCAAGTAGTTGACTTCTTCAAGTAATGGCTTTTAAACCAATCACTTAAGTTGTATAATTGAATTGATCGCTCAATTACTTTTTCGGAGGAAAGAAAAGGAAGAGGAAAGGCTGACTTTGTCGAGGAAAGAAGAGGAAAGCTGACTTTGTCCTTTTTCATGTCTGCATGCAGCTGATTCAAACTGGATCTGGAAGCAAGTTGGAATTGCAAGCAGTTGGAATTGGAAGCAAGCTAGAATTTTGCCTTCGCATTGTCTTCTCTTTTATCCTTGAAGGTTTTGTAGTTCTTCTTTTGTACATGCATCAATGCAAGGTTGGCCGTAGATAACTCATCATCCTTATTTTTAATTGCATATGAGCAATTAAAAATTCTAGAAAGCACTCAGGGTGAATGAAAATTCAATGAAAGCTTCAACTGGAAGATGAGAGCACATGCACAAGATCTTGGAAGGAATTTTCCACGCACTGTCTTCTTCACGGGCTGCATTCGAAACAAGAGGATGAAGCCTTTGTGCCGAAAGCTTTTGCAACTATGAGATCTAGATCGGATCTCGCATATGGATTTACATCTGCATCTGCATCTCAAGCATGGATCTTCACCGCATAACCAACTTTGGCAACTGGGCTATGGATGGAAAAGCTGCAACTTGAATAATTCCACTTTGTTAATCACCGCACGCATGAGTGAAGTTTCTCCTGCTCTGGATCTATCTATCAAATCGGTAAGAGGTTCCGGGCCTAGATCTCGTGTCTCCTATGTCCATAGGTTTGGAAGCAATGCATGACTCCATCATGCTTTCTTTTTCATCTCTTTTCGCCATGGCTTTGTCTATCTTCGTCTGAATAATTCTTTTTCTCCTTACTTGGCGGATTTCTTCAATACTGGTGCAGATCTGGACAATTCTTCAGATTCGGAGGATATTTGCAATGTATTGGACATTGATAAAAACTCCTTTTCTTTTGTAAAGCACCTATAATGAATTCATGTGGAAACAATTATGCAGACAAAGATCAACCTCCTCTAACGCATGCGCCAAATCTAGAAGCTTTTAACCTTGTTGTCACCTTGTCTGAGCAAAATCCTTCCTCTAATGGGGGCACACTTTTCCACTTGGCTGCAATTCTTCACCTGTGATTTGAATAATTCACCCATATGGCTGCCCATGCTTATATAACCTTCACAATTCTATAATTAATAATTGCCCTAACAATTAAAGGCAATTAATTAATTAAAAATCATGTTTTTCTCTTTTAAAAATAGCATGTTTAAGGACAGCCATCCAATAAATTAAATTAATCCAATTTAATCCTTCACACATCACTTCACTTAAGCTTCACAGTGTGCTTTGACCATAGCCACTGAAAATAGAAATTAATTTAATGTTTTAATGCCTTTAAAAACATTAAATAATACCCAAATGGGGCGCACTTTTTGAGAGAAAGAGGGCAACCATTAAATAAATTAATTTTAATGCTTTTAAATCCTTTCTTTTATTTCATCTTTGACTTGTTGACTTCCTCCAAGCTTGGGCACACTTTTTGAGAGAATAGATTAATTAAAATAATCAATTTAAGGCTTTTATTCTCTCACCAAAGGGGGCGCACTTTTTTTTATACATGTAATTCTATTTTTAAGAATTTTTTCATAATGGGATTCTTTACCCTGCAAGATAGGCACCAAAATCTCGTGATCCACTTAAAATGACCCATTATTTTAAAAGTACGAAATTTTTCGAATACGATAGTCACAGATTTCGGGGTGAAATCGAGTGACACCACTAAAAATTGGTTGATTTTTTTTAATATAGAAAGAAGTTACTAAACAAGCCTTACAAAAAGGAAAAAGATCAAACATAAATATGATCGTATGTAAACACCAATAAAAAAATTGGAAAATTTAATCACCATTTAGGAAAAACTAATTGATATAGTTACATGTTATAATAGTGACTATTTGAAGAAAATATTAAGTTTCCCTTTTGTTGGATTAGAAATGTTGGGAACACCATCTCCCAAATCTTGTATACTACCCTTTCCCATTATTCTTCATGTTTTAGTTATCTCGCATTATTGGGATTCCTTTCAAATCCATGAATCCACCCTCATACATAAGTTCCAACCATCTTATTTCCAAGAATATCATTCATAGTTAATTTCAGACCTAATACGAGAACAAGTTTTTGTTGTTACAAATCCTTGCATATTAAGTGTTGTAGGATTCTAAAAATTTCATCCATGTTCCATTTGATAGTGGTGGCCAAAAATCATTTTCATCACATTAATATGAAGGAGAGGTGATGTATTATAAAATGTCATGTGATTGGTAGGGTTCATATGGAAATAGATTGCCCATAATTTTTGTAGTTCCCTTTCCCTCACAACATATTCTTAATTTTGTAGTATGTTGTATCATTCGGTCTCTACATATTTTAGGGATTGTGCATAAATATGAACAACTAGCTCCAATTTCCATAGATCTCTTATATAACTAGGTGGTGGTAAAATTGAACTTGAACTATGTGACCACATTCTGACCTATTTCAAATGCTTATATCTTTTGATCTAGAGATCTTGTTAACTCCGCACATGGCATCATTAGAAAGATATTGAATATAGATTCAGTTTAGTATCATTTTTAGATAAGATAATGGAGAGATCAAGGAGAATTTTGTGATAGATTTTTGGGCCTTTTCAAGCTTATTTTTTTATTCAAATGACACCCAAATCAGATCAAATCACTCCCAACAACTAGCATTGAATTATCCTGAGCATTCATGGTGTGATGTGATGTGATTTTTCATCATCCAATAAAGTCATGGCCATTGGGATGACAATATTAAGTGGGGACACCATTTAGGTGGGCCACCACTTCACACCCCTTGTTAAATGTTGTTGGCTCCCTTTCTACATTAGGTGGAGGTTTTAATTAAATGCTTTGATTTAATTTATTGTAGAGTGAAACGGTGCACTGTGTACAACTAAATCACACATCCTATTTAATAGGGTGATCTCTCACAAAAGTAGAGATTGTGTGGAATTTTTTTCATTATTTCGAATTTTGTGGGCCTGTAGAGGAAGTGGAGGTGCTTGGGTAAAATTGTTTGGTAAATTATAATAAAAGGAGGTGCTTTATTCTGAGTGGAATTTTTAGCTACTAGTTTCCCCACTATAAATCTTGTGTCAATTTGTTATTTACATTCTGCATATATTTTACTTGTTGTGAATTTACTTTGTGAATTTAATTTATTGAATATTCTTGCACATATCTAAAACTATAATCCTGGACTGTGGAATTCAATACTTAGAGTAATAATTAAATTTAATTAATAATTTATTTATTCCCCTTAATTTCTCGACATGGTATCGAGTGATAACTTTAGTGTGTGCATGAAATTGCTTTCTTTTAGAGACATAACTATATAAGTGCACAAAATTGGATTATTGTTTCAATTTAATTCTATTAGATAATTTTTCTACTATTGTAATAAAATTGAAAATATATTAAAAAATAGAGGATAAAAATAAAAAAACATACAAAAATATACTACTCTTATATATATCTTATTTGAAATTACTCATAAAATTTCTTTAGGCACGAGAATATTTTAAATCAAACAAAAAGTGTTTATAACTTAAAACAATAAACTATTTTGGCACGAAGCATGAATTGATTTTTCATTTTATATAAAAAACAAAAATCTATGGTTGTGCCATCTGTGGTCACACCCTCTCTGCCCCTAACTTGGGTCATTCCCTCCATTACTTGCTTGTTGGCATGTGGTGAGTGAGATTTTTGACCTATTCATTGAGACTCGAGTCTCTTAATAACCCCAACACCTCTATAATAAAAATAACACTCCCCTTCAAATATAGAATGGTTGCAGCCCGTGGACCCCGATTTTTATTGAAACCAAGTGGTGTTTATTGCCCCATGTATGTGCTTCCTCTAGGCATTATTTAAATGTGCATAATATCAAAACACCATGAGTATATAATTAAAACAATCAAATAACCCTAGGCACTTGGGAAAATCAACAAATACCTATAAAAACTGATGTATATGTAAAAAATGCTCCTCAAACTCTTTGTATTTTTGCTTTGAAGATGCCTCCATTCTTGCCCTTCTCCAACTGGGTCGCCCTCTTCCCTAAAAAATCAAAATAAAATAAAAATAATAAACTAAAATCCTTGAGGTTATTAAATAAATCTCCTAAATCCTAAAATCTAACATTAAAATAGGAATTTTCAAAACTCTTGTTTTATGTTTTTAATAATATTTCACATAATAAAACAAGAGATTTTTTTTTTTTTTTGAATATGGAGGAGGGTACACATGATTTTAATTTGTTAACTTTTAATAAATATTAACCTAGATGTTAAATTCAAAACTCTTGTTAACTAGACCATAAGAGCTAAATAGTTGTATTGAATAAGTTAAGAGCCCGTAAAGATTGTGAGAGCACTAGAGGCGAGGAGTTCAACTCTCGACCCTCATAGTGTGTTCATTTTTTTATGGTAAATTGTTTAATTTTTTATTTATTAAAAATTTTAGCAAAAAATTCAAATAAATAGTATTATTTAACTTTTTGAAATCTTTTTAGTAAAATAGAAAGAAACTACATTTAGTTTTTTTGTTTATCTAAGTGTATTTCAAAAATCAAAGATTAATTCAAACTTAATTAAGTTTGATTTTTGCTTGAAAATTTTGTTAAATATTGTTGTTTAGCGAAAATTTGTTTTTAGTTAAACTTGTTTTTCAAAATGTGTTTGTTTGCATTTATCATTGAAAAATGGCTAGAATGGGTAATTTTTCAATGGATAAATCGCAATTGTTAAATGGTACAAATTATTTTATTTGGCGAGTTCGGTTAAAATTCATTTTTATGGCAAGAAAAATAGGGGATCTTGTCACTAGTGTGGAGAAACGACCCATAAGAAGGAAAGCTAACCCCTAAAACCTAATAACCTTCTCCTAAAGATCCCAAGAAGCCATGTCGATTCTATTGCAGAGCATAAAAGATGAGTTTTTACTACATATAGGAGACACAGACTCTGCTTTACTCATGCTTGGAAACAACTAGAAATGATGCATGAGGGCATTCACATCTCAAAAATAATTAAACTCATAATGGAATTATTTACAACTCCCATGAAGGGGATGAAAAAATAGTTAATTATTTACAAATAATTACAGAAATTAAAGCACAGTTAGGTGGATGTAATTGTGAACTATTTCATGAAAAATTGTTATATTTATCATTCGATAAATATCCATAATTTTTTTAAAACTACATCTCAATCTTGAACTCTAAATACCAAAATGAGATTGATCTACCTGATTTGGATACCCTTTCATCTCTCCTAATTTAGGAAGAACGTGTTATGGAAATATTTTGATTCAAAAGAGAATGCCTCTCAGGCATTGTTCTCTTAAGCTCACAAATCATTTCAAAACAAAAAGAACAACAATCAAAATCAGAAACCAAACTTCAAATAGAAATTTAAAACTAATCTTAACACTAATATTATAAGGAATGGTCAGAATTTTAAAGTGAGGTTCAATGGAACGTATAATACACATTGTAAATTTGGTCGTAAGGAGTTTGATTATCGTGTGAAAACAAACAAGTTTATTAAAAATATTAAAAACAAGAAATTTAACAATTATTTCAGAAAGATCATAACTAGAACTTGAATCAAAACCATGCAAATAATGATGAGGAATCTATTACCCTTAAACCACACTCTCACTTCGAATGACAACAAATGGATCCTAGATAATTGCGCTCTAGGCAAATGACCTCTATTCATGAAATCCTCACAAATGTTATAGAATGTGAGGAAAATATATATCTAGGGGAAAATTCTATCATTCAATCTGAAAGTTGTGGGAATGTTAAATTGAAAAATGGAACAATTAAGAATGTGTTATTCATTCCTCAATTGAAAAAGAACCTTTTATCTTTCTCACAATTAACTAAAGAAAATTATAAAGTTGTATTATTGCAAAATAAATGGTATGTGAAAAATGAACTTAATGATGTTATTGCTTCTGGAATATAGAAAAATGGTTTATATATTTTTGATGGATTTGTTTATGAATCTTGTTTTTCTTCTACTTCAAAAATGATCTTCAACTTCGGCTTGAAATACTAGGACATGTGAATTTTAGGAGTATGTATGAAATGTCTCATCTAAACCTAGTGATAGGTCTCCCTAAAATGAAATATGATCATGAAACGTGTGAAAGTTTCTTGTGTGGTAAGCAACACATTGAAACATTTCACAAACATCATGATCTGAATTCATCTCACATATTAGATTTGATTCACAGTGATGTGAGAGGTCCACTTGAAGTACCCTCTCTTGGTGGAGCCTTGTATGTTGTATGCTTTATTGATGATTTCTCTAGGATGACTTGGTCATACTTTATTAATAAAAAGTTTGATGTCTTGTTTAAATTCCAAAAGTTTAAAGCCTTAGTTGGAAATTCTTCCAATATAAAAATCAAAATAATTAGAACTGATAATGAAGGTAAGTATGTTAGTAATAAGTTTGATGAGTTTTGTGTGTCTTGTGGGATTCAACGTGAGTTTACAGCTCGTTATCCCCCATAAAAAAATGGCATCATAGAAAGGAAAAATAGGACCATATTATAAACAACGTAAATTTTAAGAGCCCCTAAAAACCATAGATATTACTTGGAAAATTTCTAAAAATGACTTTTGAAATATTATTGAATGCCACGAATTGAAAATAAATGATGTATGCTAGTAATAACTATTGGTCGGTAGCATAATGCTACCGAATGATAGAAAATTTCTCTTTTGTGCATGCAAAGAAAGGTGATTTGAATATAAAAATTTGGCTATTATTGTAAACGCTAGGTGAATCAACTAAAAAAATTAACTTGTACCTAGAAAATTTAGGTGAAATAGCAAGTGACCTAACACCTCAAAATTAGCCAAATCCAAATTTTAAAAACTCAAATATTCATGAATTAACAAAGATTAGCCACTAAAATTTACACTAAAATTTAGAAATGGCTAGGACTATGATTCATGTGTCGAATGTGCCTAAGTTTCTATGGGAAGAAGTGATGAATATTGCAGTCTATATTCTAAATAGATTTCTACTAAAGCATTACATCAAACTATACCTCATGAAGTATGGACAAAACAAAAACTAGATATCTCACACTTAAGAATATTTGGTAGTCCTACTTCTCTCTTTATTTTGAAATTTAAACGAAAGAAACTTGATCCAACCTCCTACTCTTGTATATTTTTCAGATATGGATGTCACACAAAAGGATTAAGAGTATATGATCCTTTTAAACATGACATAGTAGAAAATAGGAATGTTCATGTTCTAGAGAAAATATTTTGTGAAACTTCATGTGAACCCTCCTCTATTTCTCTTGAAGTAGAGCTTGATAATCCTTCTCCAAAAATATGGAAACAAAACTTCAATAGGATGAATATCATGCTCCATATATTATAGATATTGAGGGTGATTCATCTCAATAATGTCACATTTTAGAATTCCTAAAGGACTCAAAATCTTGCTTTGAGGACTCTCATCCTGATAGCCTTAGAAAGATGACATGTAGTCAACATACTTATCATGCCTTAATGAACCTATATGATGTTGAACCACAATATTTTGAAGAATCCAGTGAAGATGAAAGATGGATCAAAGCTATGGAATTTTAATACAATGCCCTAATTGAAAACAACACTTTATAAATAGTCCCCCTTCAAAAAGAAGCATTGTAGGATCCCGATGGTTGTATAAAATTAAGTATACCTATATAGGAGAACTCGATAAATTTAAGGAACAATTAGTAGCTCATTGGTTCACTTAGAAACCCAATATTGACTACGTTGAAACCTTTTCTCTTGTATCCAAAATGAGCATTGTTAGGATTATTCTAGCGTTAATTGCTCAATATGGTTGGGAGATTCACTAAATGGATGTTAAAAATGATTTTCTAAATGGTGACCTGAAAGAATAAATCTACATGCATTAACCTAAAGGTTTTTAAGAACTTGGTAAGGAATTATATGTGTGTAAATTGAAAAAATCCTTGTATGGTCTTAAATAAGCTCTTAGAGCTTGGTATGCTAAAATAAATAAATTCTTTCAGGATCTTGGTTTCAAAAATTATTTTTCTGATAATGATTTGTTTTTAAAGTATGAAAATAATCATATTATCATTATTGTCTTATATGTTGATGATTTGTTGATTACTAGTAGTGATAAGAATTTAATTCTTAGAATCAAAAAAATATTAAGGAAACATTTTGAATTAAGCGACTTAGATCGGATAAATCATTTTTAGGCATGGTTATCTTTCAAGATCATAAATCTATTGTTACATATCAATCACAATATGCTACTAATTTACTTAAAATATTTAACATGATTGACTATAAACATGTTTCCATTACCATTGAAGTTAGTGTTAAATTAGATCCAAACCTACATGTGATAAATTTAATCCTATATTTTAGGTTCATATCGCAGTCGGATGAAGAATGGATCTTTTGGATACACTACGTAGTGAGGATTAATGCCAATGTTTCGGTTCCTATACCGGAATAATCATCAGGGTGATCATTTGCTTGAGAGCGAGATGAAAAATGAACTAGTATAAATAATTAATTTGACCAAAAGACACATCGTTCTAGAAGAGATGTGAAAATGACTAAAGAAAAGATAAAATAAACAATTAAAAAGAATATAAAATTAAATAAAGAATAAATACTAAGAAGAATAAGGGAAAACAGAGGGGGAATTAAATTGAAGAATGATGGAAGCATGATGAAGAGGGAGTTTAGAATAGCGGATGAGTAATACACTCAAAATGTCAATGAAGAAAAGAAAAGAAACCAAATAATTTAGCACGCAAGGGCGGGGGTGTAAAGGTTGTCATATTATGAAAAAGGGGTTTCCAAGAATGATTGAGCTTCCACACATCATTGCGATTTAGGTTGTTCGAGTGTTTCTTAAGCTCGACAGCTTCACACAATTTCTATTTTTGTAGTGCCATTCTGTAGCTATTAATTTTTTGTTATTAATGCATATGTCGTGCTTTGTTATGTCTTTGTGTTCCGCTAAAGGTGATTTACCAACCCGTAAATTCTAAATCTTTACAATGTTCATGAAGTCTCATTTTTAGTGATCTCCCCATTTCACTGATGTATGTTTTCTTGCACACACATGGTATAGAGTAAACCCCTTTTCTTAAATTAGGAAAAACCATGTCTTTAGGGTTTTAAAGCTTGTTTCTAATGGTTTTAATCAGTTTGAAACAAGTTTTAATACCCTTTCTTTTTAAAATCCTGGAAATCCTATCAGTAGTCCTAGAAATGTAGGGTAGGAAGGCTTTATTGTTACCCCTAATGCATAGAGATGAAGATTGAGGCGACCTAGACACACCCACCTTAGCTCTTCTAGCGGCAACTTTGATTTGCCATTCCTAATGAATACATTGGTATTTTAATTATTTTAAGTAAATTTAATCCTACTCTGTATAGACAACTAGTTGGTAGTTTAATTTATTTGACTATTACTAGGCCGATATTTCATATGCAATAGGATTTGTTTCTAGATTCATGTAGGATCCTTATGAAGATCATTGGAAAATGGAAAAAAGAATTTTAAAATATGTTAAAGGAACAATTAATTATGGTTTGTATTATTCTTCTTGTAATGATGCAAAATTATGGTTATTGTGATTCTAACCATGTTGGTGATATTATAGATAGAAAATATACTTCTGGATATGTTTTCAAGTTTGGTGCAGGTGTCATCACTTGGAGTAGCAAGAAGTAATTGGCATCTCTATTTCTTCTACTTTTGAAGCGCAGAATATAAAAGATCTATGGAAGCAACAAAAGAAACCATGTGGCTGAAAAGACCATTGGATGAACTCCATATGGATGTCAAAGGAAGCACTACTCTTCTATGTGACATATAGAGTTTCATTTCTCTTGTGAAAAATCCAATTCAACATCAAAGAACGAAGCATATAAAGATTCATATGCACTTCATTCAAGAGAAAGTCCTAAATGAAAATACTGATCTCAAGTTCTATTTGACCAAAGATTAATTTGCAAACATTTTCACCAAGCCACTAAGTACTATGAAGTTTTGAAATTTTCATGCCTTATTAAGCCTTTCTGAGCTTCTATTGAGAGGGAACATGCGTGTGACAATGTCATTTCTTAACAACCTTTTTGTAAACTTCTTATACTTCCTCCATTTTGTAAAAGATCACTATATGTGAGTCTTAAGTAAATGATCACAACATGTGAGTTTACTTGTAATTCCCAGCGAAGCATTAGTTATGGGAGTTCCTTATTTTATAAAAGGCTCCATAATCTTATGTAAGTCTTCATATGTAAAGCACTTATCCTTAGAATTTTTGTGGGAATATCTATATGATTTCCCTTATTTACATGCTAGCCTAAATCATCATTGATGATTTATGGATTGTAAATCCTTTTGTAGAAAAAGATAATTTGACATGTTTTCCCCACTTAACATTAAGGGGAGTGTTAGGGTGATAATATTAAGTGGGGACACCATTTAGGTGGGCCACCACTTCACACCCCTTATTTAAAGTTTAATTATAAACTTTATTAAATGTTTTGGCTCCCCTTTCCACATTAGGTGGAAGTTTTAATTAAATATTTTGATTTAATTTAATAAAGAGTGAAATGGTGCACCCGTGTGCAACTGAATCACCCACCCTATTTAATAGGGTGATCTCTCACGAAAGTAGAGATTGTGTGAAAAATATTTTATTGTTGTAAATTGTTGTGCAATCAAATTTTGTGGAACTCGAGGAGGAAGTGGAGGTGCTAGGTAAAATTGTTCAATAAATTCTAATAAAGGGAAATCATTTATCCTGAGTGGGGTTTTTACCTACGGGTTTCCCCACTATAAATCTTGTGTCAATTTGTTATTTACATTACGCATATATTTTACTGGTGTGAACTTACTTTATGAATTTAATTTATTGAATATTCTTGCACATATATAAAACTATAATCCCGGATTTGTGGAATTTGATACTTGGAGTAATAGTTAAATTAAATTAATAATATAATTATTCCCCTTAATTTATGAGAATGGAATCCATAATTATTATGTACATATTAATGTTGATTGGTCCTTGGTGGGCAAATAAGTGGATGATCTTCTTAATTTATGATCTCTTCTCTCCTTTCTTCTTCCTCTATAAAATACAACTCAAATTTCATTGTAAAGTATCCTCTCCCAAATATAAAGTTACCATACCAAAATAGTGGCTAAACATTCTAAGTTGCGGACATTTCACATGGAATTGTGCAATGCATTCAATGCCTTCCAAATGGCTAAAACTGGATTGTGTATATTTAAGGACAATAATATGATGTTTATTGTGGTTCTCTTTTACTCTTTGGATATTTTTCTTGTTTCCTTACCTCTTTGTTTTTCCTTTTTATGTTGTGTGTGAGTTATTTTACATTGTTTTAGTTGATTGTGTCAATCATGTAGGGAATCAAGTTTGATAAAGTGTAGAGTTGAACTATGTCTTGTTTCTACCCTCTTGGACTTGTATTTGTCTTCTTGTTTCCATCTCAAGATGAATGATCCACTTTATATTTTCATGAAATCGCCACCCCTTTTTCTTATTTTATTTCATCCATTTCTCCCTCCCCTTTTCCCTGTAATAAGCGGCTTATCTTAGGAGCAAGTTAGCAATAGATTATATGGGTAAAGGAACTAACCTTCTATGGAGGTCTGTCCTCCTAAGGAGCAAGGTCACATAACTTAGGGACATTCCAATATTTCACTAAGGTATTAAACATGGCCTCAAAAAGAGTGCAATATTAGGTGAGAACAATTTTTAGCATACTAGGTGGGACCTCTTAAGTAATTTGTAACTCATTTATTTAATATTGATGTGTGTCTTAGTGATGTCTAGCCTTTGGATGCATCATTTCAACACACCTGACAACTCCACTAGTCTTAAAGACCCATTTTTCCATTTATATACCACTTTTCCATCCCCTTTCATATCCTAATGTTTCCACTCTCTCATGGCTCTATAAGGAACTTACCCATTCCATCATTTCAACTCTATCCCCATACATTTGCAGTAGTGGGATGAAATCCCCAAATCAACCCTAAAAAATCTTCCCCTCTTTTATGGGAATGGTAATAGAAGCCATGTTCAATACATTAAATATATATTCAATCATTATGCCATACAAAATATCATAGAAGAGAAGTTTTTCCTTATACTTTTTATCTCTTCATTTAGATAATTCTCAAGAATGGTACCTAAGTTTGGCTACACAATTAATTTCCACATAGGATCAACTAGAAGAAAATTTGGGGATATAGTTCAAGGAGAATGTAGACATAATATCTCTCATGGAATACCTCAACACTATAAAGAGAGCTCCAATGGAGCTTGTCTCATACTTGAATCTCATATTCATAAGGACTTGGAGAAGAATCCTTCAAGAAATCCTACCTTAACTAGGTATGACATTATTTTATTATTTGAGATCCTTTGATTCTAATCTTGTTGTCATGATTCAACTTATAGGAGGAATTAATATTATTTAGGATTTTGATGTAGCTACAAAATATGAGAGGATTCTTATACATTAATTTCAAAGGCTCCCATCCCCATATCTATAATTCTCCCCTCACTTTATGATCTTCCTCCCGATCCCCACGCAATTGTTGAGTGCCCTCTTTATCCACTTAAAATTAAGGAATCCCATATGGTTATTTTCATGTCGTATTCTAGGTTTAGCATAAAATTGTTTGGCATGATAACCATTCACCTAGACATAGGTCTACATGCTCACCGATGTGTGCACAAACCTATCGAGATCCTTCTTGTGTTGGATTCCAAGATGTAGTTTTTGCATTCATGGTTATCACACCATACAAATTATATGGAGAATATATACTCACAAATTCACAAAATGCACAAGATCACTATATACAACCAAAAGAGAGTTGAATATCCATTACAATTATTATGCTTATACAAACTACATTGACCAGTGGTATAACTTCATGATATGCTTAGACAATCTTCATCTACAGATTCATGCACAAAACATGAATTGATCAATGCTCATGCAACACTACTAGGAATCACAATACTTACATACTCATTACATGGATATTTACAAGTATATATAGGGTGGGAACTTGTCCTTCACCACTAAATCAAGTTATAGTCTAAGAATAGACCAACCCTATACATAGATTGCATGATTTTACAACTAACACTTTCTTATAATTAGATATATATCCACGGTTCTCCTCAAGTGGTTGGATTTACTTTGGAAGCTTTATTTTTGTCAATGTGTTATAAATAGCCTTGATTTATTCTTGTGCTATGCTATTAATAGATTTTCTCCTCTCATGTGTTATCCATGTCTATACTTAGCCTTGCATGTCCTTATCTTGTTTTAGATTTACTCTATCCAAGCTCTGTTTATTTCTGGCATGCCTTGGTGATCATGTCAACTTCTACTTTTTCTTATTTTTAATTTTCTTGACTCTCACACTATCTCATGTTCCTATTGTTTCCATGCACAACCCTTCATGCCCATGCTTTGTCATACATCTGCACGCAATCTGTCGCGCACTATCTAGCCTTCACGCATATATAATACTTAGTCGTGTCATCATCCCAACATTACCCCTCACTAGGTATATTTTCCATCCTTGGAAATATCAAGAATGGATAAATGAATGAATGAATCAAGGATCATGGAAGAATTTTGAATGAAGGAAACTTAGGAAATTCCCTAAAGAATGAAAATAATACTTTAATAAAGAATATATGTTCCCACGTGACGAAAAATTGAGACTAAGGAATTATGAGGAGGTATTAGAATTCCACGCTAAGCTCTGTCACTAATTTCTTCCACTCTTCGAGCGATATTTGACCTTCTTGGTAAGGATTCAAAAATTTCTTAGAGCCCCTCCAAGGTTACTCCACCAGATTTCTCCTACGATTCGGACAAAAGATGTCCCATTCGGAAGCCATTCCTTCTAAGACTTCTACCCCTTCATCAACATGACATGATGATCCCTAGTCATGCTTGTCTTTGACAAGTTTCTTTATTTCCTCTAACTCCTGCAAAGTATTTACGCATGCCACCTTATCTCCCATATATAAGGAGGCCTAGAGGAAACTCCTTTTTCACTTCCTCTTCCGTGAGGCACGCGTTAATAATGGAAGTGTTCACAACATTGATGAATATTTTCTTGGATGTTTGTGAAGCTTTCTTCACCTATGCACCAAGTTCTTAATACTCCCTTATTCTTATCTTAATTTATTCCCTCCTCTCCCTAGCCAACTCTTGCATTTGGTTCCTATCTTGAATTGAATTTCTCTATCAACATGGTAACCAATTATCCCAAGTTATCAATTTCTCTGCTTTGATATTGCTTAGCCTTCAAAATTACATCTAGACAAGAATACACAATAGTACGAATAAGCTTGGACATTTTTACGTCAAGTTCGGTATTCCTCATCTTTTTTATTTAATTCAGTTGTGAGCTACCTATTTTTCTTATTGACATCTACAATTTTTTTTTCTGGCATCGCACAATGGTGTGCCTTTATTTACATTCCTGCGCATAAATTTAGTGACTAAATTTATCAACGCGTTTTCGAATTGCACATCAGTCAAGTCGGTTGAGTCCAAAATTGAAATATTTTTAGTCAGAACCTTCCTTCCCTTCCACTCATGGAGAGTCCTTGGATTTACTTCAAACTCTAGGTCCTCCATATACGTATGCATCGTAAAAGATAGTAGCTTGCATGTGTCAAGATGAGACTACAATTTCTCCAACACATCCTAACAATAAAGATCTTCAGTATCAATTCCGTGTTATAATCTAGCCCTAATGAACTTTTTTGGGTCATTTAAAAAGGGCATGAAAGTGTGGGGACGTGAGAATATTCCTTCATGTGATGGTCTTGGCCCTGTCACACATTTTTCACATGGAAAATCCTATGCAAAATCCTCCTATTTATGGTTGGTGTCATCTTCTTCTTGTTTCTTAGCCTCTTGTTCATTCTCTTCTTCTTTCTTATGATCCTCTTCTTGCTCATGATCCTCCATGTGCACTGAGGAGTCAAAAGGTATTTCTCCTTCTTCACGCTCAAGACGTTCGAGATATTCCTCTACAATATGTATCACATGAGAACTCCTTTATCCCTCCGATTCCTCACCTACCCTTGTATTTCTTCATCCCACCCTTCTCCTCCCGGACCGGCTGGTTGTGTGCATAGTTTAAGTTGGGCTCGATGGAGGTGTTCTAGGAGAGGTGCACACTAAAATTTCTTATCATTGTGCTTGCCTCCTTTTCCTCCTACTATGATATATCTTCCTCACATTTTAATCTTTTCCCTCTTCTTTTTCTTGTATTTGGACCGACCTAGGCTTATGCTTCTTCTATCTCGCATTTGTCCTCCCAAAAATGGTGGTGTAATAGATGTATCGCGCACCTCCACCACCTCGTTGTCCTGTAACTTTGGGTGTAGATAGATGTATACCACACATGTCTCTTTGCCTACTTGAAAAGTCACTATGGGATTAAAATCCATCTCATCGACTTGATTGTCTCCTCATATGGATACCTTTCTATGCAATCGTAGGTCATGCAAAAGTATGATACTCTACATCTACTTGTAGACACAAAATCATGCACATATTACTATTTTACTATACCGCTAAGTATGTTGTTATATGTATGGATCTTAAGTAATAAAAACACTCACTGGTGACACACTTCTTAGTCCATCCGCTTGATTTGATTATTTCTATCATCTTCATCTCTCACTTCTATCACTTTTGTACCTAGTTACGGTCGAGTCACATGGATCCTTCTGTGCATAGTATTTTCAAAATTTTCATCGCTTATCTCTCGACACTAGCGCTCGCAGTCTCCGAACACTAGCGTCTGGACGCTCTTGTCCACCCTCAATGCCCCCTGTCCTCTTTGTTCTTGTTCACATTTTTGACATTTATGGTCAGCCTTTTCAGTTTTCTTACTCCTATCTTGAGGTCCTAGTTGGCATGTCATGTCACTAGTGTCGAAATTCAAGAAAGAGATCCCTATATATACACAACAAATATACCATTATAAGGGAAATTTTTTTATCAAGGGCTATCTTATCTACATACTATCAAAGGGACTACATTTTTGGGCTTGTTACTCTACATACACTGCATAGGAAGGGGAAGTTATGAATTCCATCCCACACATTTGCATTTTATCTAGATATTTTATGATATCTTGGCATCATCAATGCAAGGAAACCTAAGGGCACAATTTCACACATAAGCACTTAGAACTACATGGAATCTAAGATGTAGTGCAATCCTTAGTCATAAGTTCCCTCTTTCGGGTGACCGCTAGGTCAGTCGACTCCCCATTTGCATCTTTATTTTTAGGATTTGAGGTAGTTTGGGTGTTTTTCATGATATCATTTGTTTTTAGGTTACCAATGAATTTGGAGGTCATCTAGTGGCATAAAAGTGACCAACAATGAAGGATAATGAAACCCTAGTGACATGGGAAAATCAGGTCCCAACCCTCTCGTATAGTCACAAGAGCCTAGAAGAAGTATTTGGCACCTAGGAACCCTTGCCCTTACCAAGGCTAGTCTGAAAGTTCTAAAAATTTTATCAATCATTTCGACACTCGCCCAACCCGTCCATCGGTTTCTCTATTTCAAATATACTATGGGATAAGAGAAAATAAGATAAGTGCCCTATCCATCTCATTTACTTATACAACAGCATCTTCAAAGTGCTTAGCATTTGTATTCTATTACATACCATCATCGTGACTCGGAATTATATTTATAATAACATTTTATTAAATCATTTGGTAAACCCCTCTCTTAGAAATCCTTTCCCTAGGATCCACAAAACCTTCATACCTAAAAGTATATATTCCTCTCCTAGGAAAACTATGCATCATGATAGTGTCAATCATATCCTTGATGATGTTGTTGAGGCTAAACTTCTTGATCTTTACTAAAATTATCGATTTGATGACAATGTTCAAATATTGCTTGACGCTAATGAACAAAAAGTTCCTACTAGTTTCTCCCACTCTACTCTAAGCATTGTTTCTCTAGACCAAAAATTTTCTGGATGCACTCCTTGTTCTTCCATAGTCACCAAAGCTACTCCGCCTTCTTCTATTTCTGCTACATCACTTGATGATGGTCTTATAGATTATATGTTTGGTCTTGATTGTGCTGATGTATATAAAAATCATGTAATTTCCAATGATGAAAATGTACATGTGCATGATTCTCATGCTAGTTAGGATGAATGTAAATTTTATCTCATGCTTTTTTATTTCGAAAATGTGTCTAATGATTGTAAAGATATATTTTATGATATTTATTCTCCTACTTCTCTATATGTTCATGACTCACTTGATGAAACACTTGCATTTGAATTTTTTTCTGATACCGATGCTAATTATACTTCTGAACATGAACATGATAGTGAGGATGTTACTTCTCTTAAGACTCATGTTGAGCGTGAATTTTCCACTCCACTTTATTTTACTTTGGAGGTTGTTTCGATGGAATTCATGATGATTCTACCACTCCTACTAGTTCACCTCTCATGGTTTCTTCTACTGCTCACATTTCTATTGATATTCCATGTCCTTCTCCTCCTCTTTCCTCTTATTCTTCTCTAGATGATATTCATGTTGCTTCTTCTATTCCTCCTAGTATACCTCTTATTTCTTCGCATCTACATCTAGTGTGCCCATAACATCTTCATCTTTCACTTCTTCTTCTCACATTCCCATGATCACTCATAATAGAAAGCTTCAACCTCTCAATGTGCCTCTCACATCTTCTATAATTCCTTCACATGATATTTTATCACTCATGCATGTTGTTGGCTAGTTGCAATCTCAAGTTCAATCTCTCACTCTTGAAAGAAAAGCCTACTATGCTTCTATTGATAATAACTCTCTTCATGGCAATCCTATTCCAAAGAAAATTCACAATTCAACATTTCCTAAGGATTTTATCATGCCTACATTTTCATGTTTCAATGGCACTGGCAATCCATATCTCCATCTTAAGCATTATCGTTTAGTTATGGCTTCTAGATCGAATGATTGATTGTTATTAAAAGCCTTCTGCCATAGCCTTGTCGATGATGATCTTCAATGGTACACTCATTTGACTTTTGGATTTATTAGTACATATTGTGAAATGGACGATGATTTTCTTAGACACTTTATGCTTAACAACAGTCCTTCATTTTGGATCTTGGTATAAGGAAAATCCCACCCTTATAGAAAATGAGATCATCCAAGATTACTCAGATCGGTGCGTCTGTATACTACCATCCACGATCTCACAGCAAATTAGTTTTTGAATACTCAACAAGTATATGAGCCTTCTAATTTGCTGATATCTCAGACATGGAACTAAGCATAACAATGAGGTCAAGCCTCCTAGATAAAGCGTTAGCAACAATATTATTCTTACCTCTAGTGTACTCTATGTCAAAGTCATAGGTTTGTACCTTGTTCACCCATATTTGCTGGTGATCATTGAGCTCTTTCTGTCCCAAGAAGAACCTCAAACTATTGTGATCTGTATGAACCACAAATTTTCTGCCCACAAGGTACTATCTAAACTTGGCCAAGGCATGCATGATGGCCAACATCTCCTTGTCATAAATTGAATACCCTCTCTCCACGGGTTTCAATTTTTGACTCTCTTAGGTCATAAGATTCCTATCCTATATGAGCACCGCCGCCCCAACACCCTCTCCTGATGCATCACACTCTAGAATGAATGGGTGGGAGAAGTCTGGTAATGCGAGGACAGGACACGAACTCATCACCTCCTTGAGGTGATCAAAAACCTATTGTGTTGCGTCTGTCTAAGCAAAATCCCCTTCTTGGTCAAATCGGTCAATGGAGCAGCCAACCGAGAGAAATTCTTCACGAACCTCCGGTAGTATGTGCACAACCCCACAAATCCTCTCAATTGTGTCAATGTCCTAGGTGGCGGCCAATCCAGGATTTCCCATATCTTCCCTCTATCCACCTTCACTATACCCCCACCAATTACATATCCCAAGTAAAGAAGTTCGGTCATGCCAAACTCGCACTTAGAGGCTTTCACATATAACGAATTAGCTTCTAATATCCCCAATATCTCACCCAGGTGCCTGATATGGTCCTCCCATGTCCTGTTGTAGACTAAAATATCATCAAAGAAAACCAATACAAAATTCTACAAGTGGCGGTTGAACACATGATTCATGTAAGACTGGAATGTACACGAAGCATTAGACAAGTGAAAGGCATCACCAAGAATTCAAAGTGACCATAATGGCATCTGAATGTTGTCTTATGCACATCTTGTTCATTGACTTTGATATGATGATATCCGAGACGCAAATCTATCTTCGAAAAATAGATTGCACCATGTAGCTCGTCTAACAACTCATTAATGCATGGTATGGGATACTTGTTCTTTATTGTCTTCTTATTTAAGGCCCGATAGTCCATACACATCCGCAGGGTCCCATCCTTCTTCTTCACCAAAACCACCGAAGAAGCAAAAGGGCTGGAACTCGGTCTAATATGCCCCATATCCATGAGCTCATGTATAGTCTTCTCGATCTCTTCCTTAAACCGTTTGGGGTGACGGTAAGGAGAGGTCACCACTGGTCCAGCATCCTCGAGCTTAATCACATGCTCAAATCCCCTATTTGGAGGTATGCCTAGAGGTATGTCGCCAAACACGACACTGTGTTTGTCCAATAAGACCTGTATATCCACATGGTATTGTTGTCCCTCCTCTCGATTTCTTGGTCGAAACCAAACACTGTACTACCCAATCCACCAAATTGTGCATATATATCCTCTCGATCCTCTTGGTTGTAATAACTCAAGGTGCCCCCAAGATAAGCCCCTCAAGATCACATTCCTCCCTTCGGACTTAATCTTCTCCTCCATCGCCCGGAAGTTAATTCGAAATTCACCAAGGAATGGAGCCACTTTGTACCCCAAGCACTATGTTGGTCTCTCCAATACCAAAATATAGAAATAATTGGTAATAGTATAGTTACCCATTGTGTTACTCAATTGGGAACCCATCGTGTGCATCCGATAGAATCTCCATTGGCCGCAACCATGTTGAAGCCCTCAAATTCCTCTATCTGTAACCCCCACCTCTCAACCAGTGAGACATCAATAAAGTTGTGGGTTTCCTCACTATCAATGAGTACCACCACTTGTTGTCCCTACAAAAATCCCCTAACTCTGAATACCTTATACCTTAGGGTACTAGACAATGTGGCGATAGTCTCCTAGGGAAAGTCTCACTATCTTGCTCCACACTGCACCATCTAATGCCTCATCATCATCATCCTCTAATGGATGTGTGTCTAAATCCTCATCACCATCACTCTCCTCAAAGACCTCTATGTATTGGGCCCTCCCTCTACCCTTGCAATCGTGTCCTGGGACCCAAGGTGTGTGGCAATTGAAACATAGTTTCTTTCACCTCAATTCCTCCCTGTCCTCACTAGCTCCGAATGGTCTCTAGGCTATATCCTTCCTAGGTGGAGGTACCTTTGACTGTGAACCCCCGATTCTTGAAGGGAAACCCTTAGGCTGCACTCGAGGTGGAAACCTCGACTTGGGAGTGGATAACTCTAGGTCACGATCTCTCCTAATAGCCTCATGCAACGAAGAAGGCTCAAATACCCTCACAAATCTAGCGAGAGCATCTGTCAATCCTGTTGTGAATAGGGAAATCAACCTCATCTCTGTAACATTAGGTACCATGACCAATAGTCTCTTAAAATCGGTGATATATTGATTTCATGGAACTTATCTGCCTCAGATGTGTCAACTGTCTAAAATACCTGTCGGGGTCCCTCTTATCAAATCTGCTCAATTGCCTCTTTGTGAACTCTACATAAGTCATGATGTATATGTGTCCCTGTGTAATCAACCCATGATGCCACCAATCATGAGCATCTCCTCTAGATGTAAGATTGTAAACTTAATTGCATCTTCCTCCAACGCATAGGATTCAAGTCGAAGTATGTCTTCAACTTCTGCACCCAAGACTATGCAGTACACTTCTTAGAACCATCAAAATGTGGAACAAAAATATGTCCCAACCTCCTTTGCATCTCTGGTACCTGTGCCTGGTAATCTCTCCTAGGCCTCTGCCAATATTCATTTTGTAATATTCCTGGAATGGAATGTTGTCACAAAAGCCATCACTTAAAGTCTGGTACCTTTCCCAACAATAATCCTCATCTACAACATCCCCTGGTTGTCATACCTGTGAAACTTCTGTATCCTTCAAGAAAGAAGGTTCGTGAGACCCTAGAGGCCTGGTAGAAGAATGGGGGGACCGCTGTCCTGAATGTCCACCCTCACCTCTTTGACCATATTGTCCCCTGTTGTTATTTTCTCCTCTTTCCACATGAGTATCAGACCTGTCCTGTGCTAATCTCCCAGTGAGCTGGCTCAAATAGAGATTGGTAGTCTCCTGCTGCTTTACCATGTTGGTGAACAATTGTTTCATCAGCTCTACCCCTATATCCTCACTATCTTTGTCCCCCATCTTTCAATCCCAATAGGTTGGAGAAACAATTGCTCTGATACCACTGAAATATCCCTTGTGGGATACTTCTTAAAAATGCACAAAATAATGAAAATTTGCAGCCACATAAAATACTTGATTTATGCAGATTTTTACAGTAAGGACAACTAAATAAAATCAATATCTCCCAAGATATCCACTCGAATCACTTGAGAATTTAAAGAGAGCTTGATATTATTATAGAGGACATAATAAAACTTGTTTTTGGGAATTTTACACAAATCAAACTCCAGAAAATTATAGAATGCCTTAGGCGGCTGGAAAAATTTAGAGGTTCGTGACCCTCTAAATACAGAAGCAAAAATAAGGGTCTTTGGAAATAACAAGTGACAGATTTAGGAAACAGTATTTCCACCTTCCAGATCTGCAAATGGACGATTGGAAAAACCCCCAAATAACGGCCGCAAGTCACCTCGCTTGGAATGGGGTCGGGAGATGCTGGAGGCGCCTTCAACATGTTGTCACGACTAGCCCAGATAGCTATTGTGAGTCTGGTCTAGAGCCACTTTGATTGTCTTCCCCAAAATCACCCAAAAATCCGCAAAACTCTTCCTCTAAACCATCTAGAAATATATCTGTAGCGCGGCCTAGAAAGCGGCTCCAAAATGACAGACTAGGGTAGATCTCTCACTACAGAAGAATGTCCTGCTAGCTAGGGATGGGTATCTCACCACCAAAGCTAGGGTCCCTGTGGGATTTGACTCCACAAGTTGTAGAAATGTGACAGCAACAACTGCACGAGAAGAGGCTAAAAGTATGTGACAAAAAGTGCCTTTTTCTTCCTTCCCCATCTCCTTATATACTTTTCCTTGGCAAATGAGCCCCCGTAACCCTAGGCACATTTCATTCCATGGAGGGGCCACTAACATAAAAATAGCTATAGTTAATTTTTTCCTTTTTGAGTCGCCATGTTCACAAGTGACCCTCAAACGCAAAACTAGGATATTAAAACCACAAGGCCCTTTCCAAAAGCTTCCAGCATCCACATGCCCCACAGGTCGACCACATTTGGACCCGACTTGGCCCTTGGGCCATTTGGCATAGGAAAAAGGGGACACTACGAGAAGGATACATTACAATCCACCGCATCATCATCTCATCCACCTCACAGTGTTATTACTTCACATTGGCTTCCTAAGCCATTGACATATGTGCTTCCTACCACTACATCTCCCATCATTGGTGCCATTTAATCCAACATTTAGTTTAGCTCTTACACTCATGATGCTACCACTTCACATGCTTTCACCGCTCCTCGTCGGCCTCTTCATCTTTGGTAGGTGATTTTTCTCACCTCACTACCGATGACGCACTCATTTTATTACATGATTGTTGAGGGATCTGTTACAATAAGAACACCGCTCCATCTTTGCACTATATGCTTCATTGATTTATCTTTCTAGCAATACAATCTCAAACCATTTCTTGATGACACACTCTTGTTTTATGGTTCATTCTTGATTTTTGAGGGGTCTTATATAAATGAAACTCATCTTCTTACACATATGTTTTCGAGCATCACTATTCTTTCCCCCATCTTCATCATACTTACACATGATTACATACATTCTTACTATCATTTCAATTACATTGTTATCGCACACTATTAATTTCATACATACATCCATTACTCTTTATCACATACTATCCATCTTTATTTATACATACAATCCAATTTTCAAGCATTACCTATCTATGTCCTAATCAACACTATCATCCATTTATCAATATCATCATTTATGCAATGCAAATCACATATCTACATATAAACAACAATTATCTCATCACATAATAAAGAACATCAACACAACACAATAATTCCAATCATCCATCTATATGTATATATCTTCAAAATCATAGTTACTGATAATACAATCATTGGGGAAAGACCCCATGCATTTCTACACACACATGTCATACATCATCATGATTTTCACTATATACAAATGTGGGAGATCTAGAACTAGATGGTTCACTACCTAATCTATGCTACTAGTCGTGGACCCTATATCTCTCCACCTATCTGCGCATAAAATAGATATCTCGACCAACTACTATGTGAATCCGCCTTAACTCTACATACTTCATGAACACATCCTATGTTAGGTATCCTCCTCGTATAACCTCCTAGTTCACCGAGTCTCCGCCCACACCTTGTCACACTCACTCAATAATACGGTACATGTAGTCATTGCTATTTCCATTGGCTCAAACAAGTGGGAATGCTCCCCCACAATAACATCTACTCGCTCCAACATCCCACCTCACATGAGAACATCTGGAGGTACATTCCATGCTAATGTGTGGATCGATGAATCAACGATCAAGGACCACTAAGCATCACCTGTAACCAAACACATTTAACAATATACAACAACTCAATGACAAATAACTAACTAACAACAAACAATACTTCATTCCGCTAGCACCACCTGCCATACCATCACCATCGAGGGCGGGTTCACCGCCTCTCTCTTCACTTCAACCGATGGAGCAACCACCACATATGTGATAACTGGAAACAACAACACCCATCAATGTGATGCCCACCATGCATTATAGGCCTAGTTACATCTGCATCGTCCACCTCAGACGCTCTATGGCTACATCTACGTCATCTGGGCTAGGAAGAACTAATTGTGCCCCTATCGGGCCGGCTCGCTTCCGGACTTCTTGGCGTTCTAGTGGGTCAAACCCATACATACTACTCTAGGGGCACATCCTGAGCCATACAAAACTATTGCGACACTCACTCTTCCCGAAATAGCTCGGATACCCCGGGAATCAATCCTCCAACCACAAAGACGTCGATACACCGTATCTCTACTCCATCCTCTAGCCATCCACCATAGTCTCGATACAACCTCCATATAATGGCCCCTGGGCCCATGTGATCAAACATAGATCTATAAGTAGTAGTGTCTAACCTCCTACTCCGAGTACCTACCCATATAACAACAAATATGTCGGGTCTCACCCACTCCACTCATGGCCTACCAAGGGGCCTCAATATAGCAATGTACCCATAAGCCCAAAGATGTAATAATGTGGTGGCTCCAAGTCCACCACCATGGTCCTCTTGTGTAAACGCGTCTATAGGTCCCTATACACATGCAATAATACATAATGAGCACATTCAAACCTCGTCCCATGTTCCTCTATATGCTAACAAATGTCATGCATCTTATACAAGATGCCCATGTTGCCACTATCTCGAACCTAGTCAACCTTGTTGTGCTAATATATGGCATCCTCACAAGCTCAGATCTCAAATTCTCAATTAATCAAGGTCCAAATTAAGTCACTATTCACTTTTTACCATTCCTATATATAACACTTTTCTCAAATTCTACTTTACTATAGTTACCATTCACGCTCATTCTTCCAACTAATACATGACACACGTTTTACTCATATCTTGAGCTTCGCTACTCTGTTTTCTTCCCGATCTATGCCATTCATTTCAAAACTTATCCTACCATTGTATTGTAAACATTCCATAACATTATGTTCAAATCGGCACATTTTCAATTCAACATACACATTATTTTATGACATCTACAATACTACACCATTACATCATTTCACATCTAATTTTGGCTCAACGTTCATTCTTACTACCACTCCCCCTTTCACCAAAAGGGGGGCATATAATGGGGATCACCCTATGATCCCCCTTAGGCTACTATGAAATCACTACACACTCCTAATACATCGTTATCAAAAATTTTCTCATACAACATTTGACATTTTCTACTACTTTATATCTATTTTCCATGACCTAATATGGGGGAAAAAATTAGAAAATCACCATGAGTAATCTATTTTATACATTCAATTTCAAAAAAACATTCAATATTTGAATCAAATCAATTGATCAGTACAACATCACTTCATTATCTCTCCCAGATGACCTAACTTGGGAGTTGCATCACCACTTTCCCAGATGACCTAACATGGGAATCATTTTTACAATCACTTCCAGATTACCTAATATGGAATCCATCTAACACTATACATATTGCAACACCCATGGGAGTGGGGGCAATGAGACATCATGGCCTTTCCTATACTGTTCCTATATGGGTTATTCAACACAGAACTAAACATGGATCGAAATGGAAAAAAATTGGTGTTTATCCATCTGCAGGCGGTTGGAAATTTTGAGGATGTAGTCATATTTGGAGGGTAAAACTAGACCTCTCTCCCTAACACTCTTCCTCTGGCGGTAGGACGCCTAAATCCTTCAGTTTTTAAAACATACAAAATTGGTTTGGGAACTGATCACTCCTACCCCTTCGAATCTCCATTAACAACAAATTCAAAATCTTCAAATTACTTGAATAAAATCATCAATTTCTACAAGTTCTCCTTATAATAGTTTTCCGTCTCTATTTATGCCATATGGATCAACATGTCACTCCATGGTTTGCCACATTATATGTTCTCATATTCTACACATACTTCTGTAACAGGGCTTCTCTGGAATTCTCACATGGTACGTTCCTTACTTCCTTTACACCACTTAAATTTTATTCAAATAACATAAGGGGGAAAATGTAGACACAAAACCATGCACATATTACTATTTTACTATACCACCAAGTATGTTATTATATGTATGGATCTTAAGTAATAAAAGTACTCACTTTGGTCACATACTTCCTAGTCCATCTACTTGCTTTGATTGTTTTTATCGTATTCCTCTCTCACTTTTGACAATTCTTTACCCGATTAAGGTGAAGCCATATGGATCCTGTTTGTTGGTATTTTCACATTTGTCGTCGCTTATCTCTCTGACACCAACGCCAAGTCTATACATTAGCACCTAGGTGCTCCTATCCTCTTTGTTCTTGTTCACATTTTTGACATTTGTAGTTGGCATTTTTGATTTTCTTACTCCTATCTCGAGGTCCTAGTTGGCATGTTGTGTCACTAGTGTCAAAATTCAAGCAAGAGATCCCTATATATACACAACATACATACCATTATAAGGGAAAGCAATTTATTAAGGGCTATCTTATCTACATACTATCAAAGGGACTAGTATTTTTGGGCTTGTTACTCTACATACACTTTGCATAGGAAGGGGAAGTTCTAAATTCCATCCCACACATTTGCATTCTATCTAGCTATAGCCCGCTATCTTGGCGTCATCGGCGTGAGGGCGCCCAAGGACACGATTTCACACATAAACACATAAAACTACATAGAGTCCGAATGCAACACTCGATTATGAGTTCTCTCTATTAGGTGACCGCATGGGTCGATCGACTTCCCATTTACATCTTTATTTTTAGGATTTGATGTAGTTTGGGGGTTTTGCAGGATATCATTTGTTTTACAAGTTACCAGTGAATTCAGTGATCATCCAATGACATACATGCGACCAACAATGAAGGATAAAAACCCTAACGACACGGAAAAATTAGGTTTTGACCCTCTGCATAGTCAAAAACTCCTATAGGAGGTCTCTAGCACCTGTGCACCCTCACCCTTAGCCAAATGCCCGTGTCCCGAATAGTCCTCAAATTCCAAAAATTGTATCGAGCATTTCTAACACTCGCCCAACCTTTCCATCAATTTCTCTAGTTTAGATATACTCCAGGATAAACGAAAATCGATAAGTGCCCTATCTATCTCATTTACTTATACATTTGCATCTTCAAAGTGCTTAACATTTGTATTCTCATTATATATTATCATTGTGACTCAAATTAGATTTAATACTCAAATTTTATTAAACCA
Organism: Taxus wallichiana var. yunnanensis; assembly: GCA_018340775.1. Classification (NCBI taxonomy): domain Eukaryota; kingdom Viridiplantae; phylum Streptophyta; class Pinopsida; order Cupressales; family Taxaceae; genus Taxus; species Taxus wallichiana. The sequence goes on from CM031238.1 coordinate 866,735,210, forward strand.
CTACCTTATCTCGCATTGAATTTTAACGTCTACACATTCCTTATTCTGTTTACAATGGTCCTGAAGTACTTGAATATGAATGCAAATAATAGTTTTCACCAAGGACCTATTATCTCCATTTAATAGAAAAAATCATGTGAGAAAAAAATGTTGCATCACAACAAACTTGGCTTGTCCTTTCAAAATAGCGGGCATCTCTTTAGTTATGCGTCATTGATTTTCGAAGGCGTCATACATCCTTTTGTACCATAGATCCAACCCCACCTTATATGCATTTTTATTGCCTCGTCGCATGGATATATCAAAAATATTTTTGCGGGGATTGGACAGCTATTGGGTGCTCCCACTTGCGCCATGGTGTTTCATTTGGGACTCCAATATCCCAAAATACTATAAGCAAAAATCGACCCGTGTTATATTTTCTCCTTTGTCATGTTGGGTTCCTCCACAATACTCTCTACAATATACAAAACAATATTGTATTTGGTGTCATGCACCATCTTATGCGAAATGTGCAAAAAAATTATTATTTATTTCAGTCCACCATTCTGATGCACATTACTTACAACTCACCAAGAACGCAACTATCATTATTTCAGGGTAAGAGATATTGGTGATGTTAAACACACGGATCCCCCTTTGATAGTGCAGTTTTGTAGCAGATGCTTCTACTGCCGCCTCATCACACATGTCTAATGCGATCTCCTCCCCTTATCTCGTAACCCTGTGACCTTGTTAATTAGTTACGGGGTGATGCACATCCTATTTAATGAAAAATGTAAGTAATCGTCATGCATCCACAACACCAACCATTGGAAAAGTCTTGCATGTTTTCTGAAGAAAGGAAACTTGTAAAGTTTCATCGTTACCCAAGCCTCCGACGTATTGCGCACTCTGTCATCCAACATAATCTACCCTTCTTCCATGCGTTGGACAGTCTCTAACAATGTATCGTTCCTTATGTCTCCCTCATGGCCCGGGACACAATGGTTGTACTCACTGATTTTTCATCTCCATACCTTTGATTTCCATGTCTTTCCAACGATCATCTCCTGTGGGTACTGAATTTCAGAAAACCAATAATCTAGGGACTCCTCCCTTATCTTCTTCCACTCTTTTTTCTTTTTCACCAGTTGCATGCCCTACTTCTGAAATCCTTCCTTTTCTCCTAGTCACGATTCCCTATGAATTTTTGGTTTCTTCCCCTCTGATATCCTTTAATTTCTTGATACACTCTTCCTTGGTATTTTTTTGACCGTCGTGCCCTAGCTCTACAACTTCTTCTCCCTGACCAACTCTGTAACTCTACCATCTCCCTTCAAACTTCCAATGCTATTTTTAGCTGCCACTCTGTTACCTAGACTCCAATACTTCTGAGTACAAGGACCTCTTGGTCGTCGTATGTTGGTTTCTGGTTACCCTAGGTCGTTGCGTTTTTAGCCAATTTGAACAAGTTTACAAGAGATTCCATTCGCAATGAAAATTACAACTATCACTCACACTCACACATATTTATAGATTTTTGCTTTTTAAGTGCATTCAATGTGATAGTTGAATGATTTTAATGCGGTAGATTTTTGTTTTCCTTCCTTTTCCCATTTCCCACTCTTTCTACCAAGACTGGGTTTTATAGGTTTCCTCTTTCACATGTGACATCCTTAACCTTCTAACGCGCCACTACTTCCCATGGTCTAGTGGGAAAGTTTTTCAAACCATATAGTTTGGAAAGCATGTGGCAAGAAGAAGAGGACATTATAAATGTACATGTAAATGATATTTTACATATTCCCACCTCAACTTCTTTGTTACCCGCCCCTTGTTAACCCATATGTATACCACCTAAGCACCATTTATTCTCATTTGGTACTACGAGAACCCATGTTTGCTTCATTGAGAGTGGGGTATTTAGAATGAATATAATGGTGAATTATTTTTAGTTGTATTCATTAGGTGATTAGATACCTAGCCAACACACAATCCATAACCAATATTGACTACCCTTAATTTTCAAAAGAAAAAAAAATAATGCGCATTGAGGCTCTTAACTAGGGAATATGGGTCGAATTTGGTTGGAAAAAAAGACTTATATGGGGTGCATTCGAAAGGGCAAGAGATGGGGCTAAAAAATAAAAAAACATCCCCGCATCCCAACAAAATCAAAATGTGCCAACTATTTTACAAAATATGGTTGGAAAAATAAAATTAATAAATAGGAGGTCAATGGAAAGAAGGCCACAAATAAAGAAAAAAGAGTGTGGATATATGAAGGCAACATAATAGAGGATTCAAATGAAACCTATTATTTTCCACACATACCCAAAAGACATCGAGTAGTTGTGGTCGCTTTTTAAATTTTAATCATTATCCTTTCTCTTTATTTTGAATAATTTAATTTAATTTTAATATGAAATAAATTATTGTTCAAAAATTTATATATTTTTATTTTTCTATTAATTTTTCGACACGTGGTGTTTTAACATCGACCAACTAAGGAAGACACTCAATACTTTAAAAAGAACATCCTTCGTTAATATGTCATCGTGACATATATAAGTTAATTAAAAAAATTATGTATACATTTTTCTTAAATGTTAATTTTTTTGTTCTTTATTATATATCTTATATTACTTACTTAAATTAACTTTTTCAAGAAACCAAATTCAATTTCTTGCCACTTGATGATCACATTTAGGTGGCAAAGGAGGAAGGTTAGGTAATTCTTAAATGCACCGACACTATGGAAGAAATTTAAGTAGGTATTACTTAATATTAGTTTCCATGTTTATTAGGCATTAAGTTATATTTCCAATAGTATGTTATAATAATATTTAACTTAATAGGTTTATAAATTTAAATATAAGATACTATTTGTTAACATAATCAATTTAATATTTGTATTTTTCTCTTATGCAATGAATATTGGGTGCATCTCGAAGACCCCATTATGTATGTTATTTAAATTACTATAGTCTAAAATTTAAGATACACTAATTTATAAAATAAATTTGTTTTGTTGTTAACAAGGCTTTCACATTATGAGGATGATAAAAGAAATGACGATGATGAAGATAAGGAAGAGAAAGAGGACGATCAATATTATGAAGATGATGAGCATTAATAAAATATAAGTCATATTTTACAATTTTTCAAGAGAGGGATATATTACAAAAAAATATTGTATAAACTATTATTGTAATTTAATAATTGCATTGTTTAATAACATTGTTTTTATAATGAGTACAATTATGAGTTTCAAAATTATTGAAGCATCATGAATAAATATTTTATTTTATAATATGTTATTTATTGATAGTTTAGTTTGTTTATTTATGATTTAATTATAGTTGTAAAACATTGCAAATAAAAAGATTGATTTAAATATATGTATATGTAATAGATATCTATTCAATACACCTTATACATTAATAAAAACAATTTTCAATTTGTAAATTTCAATTCAAATTTTAAATTTTAAACAAGCATAGATGCAAATCGCATCAGGTTTTGACACAAAAGAATTTTTCACATTTTATTTTTAAAAGTGAAATTAAAAATTTGTATTTTTGATGCATAAAAAAAACCAATGCAAAATGTCCTTGGGAATTCCTCCAAAAATTCTTGTTAAACCTCCATAAAAATTTCATTTAGTGTCAAGATTCTGACATTATTTGCGAAAGAAAACGTTATGTAATAGGAATTTTTTTCATGACTTAGTGTTATTTTAACTATATTCTAACGCAAAACATCAAAATATACTAGTGAAATTTATGAAGAACACATGTGAGATAGACTTAGCAAAGCAAATATACATTTCTCCTATCTTCCGAAATGTAGTAGATATATACCCATAATTCGAAAGGAAAACTAGTGGTGAAGAAGTCTCATGCATAAGAAAAATTGAGGCACCAACCGCTAGGTTGTGGCAACTGCTTTTCATGTGTGAAAGTGTTGAATACTTTGTACACTAAGAGTATTGTACACTTTTCATGTATCCTTTCCGAGGTTCTAGGGCGTAGCCCCGAGATTTTTTTTTTTTTGGGCCTTAAAACGTGCCCGATATACTCGGGAAATGTGCCTTTCTCATATGGGCGGGATTTTGACCCATAGGTTTATGGGACGGTTTTTGCCCATGGTTTTGATACCCACGGTTTTGTAAAACTACTTAAGCAGTTGTCTACTTATATGGTTTTATGCATATGGTAGTAATAATGTAAACATTGCAAATGTGCTTTGAATTCGGGTGTGAATTATGTAGAGTTTTTTGAGCATAGCTCTAAACAGATCTTGGTATTATATTGAGAGAGCGATGGCGTGTAATAAAATCGAGCAAGTGATTCTTGGTGGATGTAGCCCAAGTTGGGTGAACCACGTTAAATACCATCTCTTTCTGTTGTGTTATTTTATTCTGCACTTTTATTTGAGATCTGTAATATTTTTTGCATATTAGTTTCTATTGTTACGATTCTGTGAGGGATTATTCCGCATATTTTATCCCTTATTTCCTAACAATTGGTATCGAGCCTGGTTTGGTTTCTTTGAAGTGTTGAATCGTAGGGAAAGTTTTATCTTGAGTGGGAGCTATGGTAGATGATGGAAGATCTAGGGTTGATAAATTCAACGGGTAAAATTTCAGTCTTTGGAAGATGCAGATGGAAGATTACCTTTATTAGAAGGATCTTTATACTCCATTGTCTGAGAAGGTGAACAAACCCTCGAGCATGATAGATGTGGAATGGGATTTGCTAGATAGGAAGGCACTTGGGACAATCCGGTTGTGTCTTGCATCTTCGGTATTATTTAATGTTTCAAAGGAAAAGACTACAAAAGAATTGATGGATGCATTAGGGAAGTTGTATGAAAAACCTCTCGCCTTTTTATAAGATTTTTTTAATGAAAAAGTTGTTTAATATGAAAATGTCTGAGAATGGTTCAGTAGCAAATCATTTAAATGATTTTAATATGGTTGTAAATATGCTAGCTTCGGTTATAATAGAATTTGATGAATAAGTTAGGGCTTTATTAGTTTTGTGCTCTTTACCTGAGAGTTGGAATAGCTTGGTAATGGCGGTAAGCAACTTAGTTCCAGCTAATTCAAAGTTGAAGTTTGAGGATGTTGTAGGGGTGATTATAAGTGAGGAAATGCAAAGAAAAGCTCTGGGGAATCTTCTACTTCAGGGAATGCTTTGACAGTGGAAACTAGAGGGAGACAGAAAAATAGAGGAAGTCGTGAAAATCAAAGGATCGGGAAAGGTCAAAATCTAAAAGCAAGATAGTATGTTGGCACTGTGGAAAGTCTGGGCATGCAAAGAAGGATTGTTGGGAGCTTCGGGACAAGAAGAAACAACAGGAAGAAAACAAGGAGGCAAATGTGGCAATGGGTAATGTATGTCAGGATGTTTTGATTCTTTCTTTGCACAATATTACTAAATCTTAGGTTTTAGATTTGGGGGCTTCTTTCCATGCTACTCCACATAGGCATTATTTTTTGATTATGTTCAAGGAGATTTTGGGAATGTTTTTCTTGGTGATTATGAGCCTTGCAACATAGTTGGGAAAGGTTCTATTTAGGTTAAGATGCAGAATGGGAATACTTGGCTATTGAAGGATGTCAGACATGTGCCTACATTAAGATGAAATTTGATATCGGCGGGCGGTTGGCGGTGATGGTTGTATTGTGATATTTACATCGACTCTTGGAAGGTTACCAAGGGTGCTCTTGTGGTGGCAAGAGGTAAGAAGGTTGGAACCTTGTATTTAACCACTTATAGCACTAATGTTTGTAATCTTGTGGCTTCAGAAGTAGATACAACATTGTGGCACTATAGGCTCGGTCATATGAGCCATAAGGGCATGGAGATCATAAAGAAGGATTTTCTGGATATACAAAAATAGGTTTGGAGTTATGTGAGGACTGCATATATGGGAAACAAAAGCAAGTAAGGTTTCTCAAGGTTGGACCTACAAAGAAAGAGAGTAAGTTAGAGATGGTGCATTCTGATGTATGGGGCCGGCTCAGGTATCATCTCTTGGGGTTTAAGTTATTATGTTACTTTTATTGATGATGCAACAAGGAAAGTTTGGGTTTATTGTATTAGAAACAAATCTGATGTATTTGACACTTTTGTTAAATAGAAAGCCTTGGTAGAGAATGAAACATGTTTTAAGATAAAATGTCTCAGGTCAGATAATAGAGGGGAGTATTGCAGCAATGAATTTCATGATTATTGTTCTAAGAATGGAATATGTATGAAAAGGACGGTTCCGGGAACTCCATAACAGAATGGGGTATCGAACGGATGAACAGGACAATAATGGAACGTGTTAGGAGTATGAGGTTACATGCAAGACTGCCTCTTTTTTTTTTTGGCGAAGCGGTGGGCACGGTTGTGTACTTGATAAACAGAGGACCCTCAAGTGCCTTGGAAGGAGGCATACCTAAGGAGGCTTGGAATGGTAAGAAAGTTGATTATTCATTTCTTAGAGTCTTTGGATGTGAGGTGTTTTTCCATATAGACAAGGATGATAGGACTAAGCTAGAGGCTAAATCAAGTAAAATGTACTTTCATTGGTTATGGTGGTGATGAATTTGGATATAAATGTTGGAGTATTAAGGACAAGAAAATCATTTGATCTAGGGATGTGGTCTTTAATGAGAAATTCATGTATAAACAAGTAGTTGTAGGAAAACATGGAAGAATCCAAGAAAGAATATGCAGCGGTAGAGAATCTTCCTGGATGGGAAAGTGACACATGAACCGGTTCAAGAACCTCCTCAACATGAACCTCAAACTCCTATATTGAGGTGGTCAGGGTTTGCACTGGAAAAAGGTATAGATTTTGATATGATGGAGCAAGGTTATATTAGATGTCATTCTAACTATTACGTGTATACAAAGAAATTTGAGGATGGCAGTTATAGTATCCTTTGTCTGTATGTGGATGACATGTTGGTTGTAGGTAAAAACATGTAGGAAATAAAAGTACTCAAGAAGAGCAACTAAGTGAATCCTTTCTTTATGAAGGATTTGGGGGCAGCCAAAAAAATCCTTGGTATGAGGATATCTCGGGATAGGAAGGAACGGAAGCTGACTTTATCTCAGGAAGAGTACATTAAGAAGGTCTTGGAGAGGTTTAACATGCAGGATGCTAAACCGGTTGGGACTCCTTTGGCAAGACATTTCAAGTTATCAAAGGAGTAGTGTCCCAAGACAGAGCAGGAGAGAAACCAGATGTCCAAGGTACCTTACTCATCAATGGTTGGCAATTTGATGTATGCCACGCTCTGCACCAGGCCTGATATTTCCCATGTAGTGGGAGCGGTGAGTAGATTTATGAGTGATCCAGGTAGAGATCATTGGAAGGCAATAAAGTGGATCCTTCAAAGTATTTGAGAGGGACCATGGGGATGATTTTGTCCTATAGTGGATCATACACCACTTTGTTTGGTTATGTAGATTCATAAATGGCTAGAGATGTAGACAACAAGAGGAGCACAACAGTTATGTTTACATTATACGTGGTACAACAATAAGTTGGATTTCACGACTACAAAAGCTGGTGTCTTTTTCAACCATAGAAGTTGAGTATGTTGTTGCCACAAAGGTAAGCAAAGAAATGATTTGGTTCTGACAATTTACTTGAGGAGTTGGGGCATAAGCGGGAGGAAGGAAAGATTCATAGTGATAGTCGAGTGTTATACACCTAGCTAAGAACTCTGCTTTCCACTTTAGGACAAAGCATATACGATTAAAGGTACCATTTCATCGGACAACTTTGGAGGAAGAGAAGTTCAAGGTGGAGAAGATTCATACCGCTAAAATCCTACGATATGATGACCAAGGTGGCCATAAGGGAAAAAATGACGCTATGTTTAGCTTTGGTTGGTCTTCATGGAAACTAGTGAAGGGTTGAGAAGCTTGCTCAGAGGAAAACTAGTCTCCAAGTGGGAGATTGTTAGGTTGTGGAGCCTGTTTTCATGTGTGAAAGTGTTGAAGACTGTACACTAAGAGTACTGTACACTTTTCATGTATCCTCACCAGGGTTCGGGGGTGAAAGCCCCCGAGAAATTTTTTTTGGGCCTTAAAATGTGCCTGATATACCGAGAAACGTGCTTTTCTCATATGGGCAGGATTTTGACCCATAGGTTTATGGGACAGTTTTTGCCCATGGTTTTGATACCCACAGTTTTGTAAAACTGCTTAAGTAGTTGTCTACTTATATGGTTTTATGCATATGGTAGTAATAATGTAAACAATACGGATGTGCTTTGAATTTGGGTTTGAATTCTATAGAATTTGTTGAGTATAGCTCCAAACAGATCTGAGTATTATATTGAGAGAGCGGTGGCTTGTAATAAAATATGAGCAAGTGATTCTTGGTGGATGTAGCCCAAATTGGGTGAACCACGTTAAATCACTGTCTCTTTTGTTGTGTTATTTTATTCTACACTTTTATTTGAGATCTGTAATATTTTTGCATATTAGTTTCTCTTTTGCATTCGATTACGTGAGGGATTATTCCGCATATTTTATCCCTTATTTCCTAACACCAACTACATAACAAAAGTGCGAGGAAATCAAACACAATCTAGATGAATGTATAGTGAATATAACATGCATAAGGGAGCATCAATAATATCTAGTGAGTGAAAAGATAGATAAGTTGAGGATGCATCTTGGCTTAATGAAGAAAATATTTCTGAAATTTGTCACTCCATTACAAACCTTATGAATTCTTTTTACTAGAGGTGTATGATGTAGGAGCATTTGGGTTCACTTAAAATCTTGCATTAACCAAAAATATTTAAATTAATCAATGAATAATTGTGTAATCATATGCCACCCTACAAAGCATGTCGCATATGTTGTTAGTCATTATCCATGGCCCACAAATTGTATTCAATTATGTGAAATCCTATCGGTTTCATGAAGTCCTATTGATGTCATACAACACTCCATATCCTTATCCCAAAATGCAAAATTTTATACCATTTTATGTAAGGTTATGAGCCCACTTAACCTCGCATGATGATACCAACAAATCTCTACATTGTGAATGCTTCCCAAACTCTTGCACAACCACAAAAGCCTTACATTAACCCATTCTTATGCATAGAAGCCACAATTATCTTATGTGATATTGTGAGTCTTTTCTTTTCGCGAAGCCTTCGATGTTGAGGTACCCTTATGGTACCACATGTTGATGTCACCATGATGTGATCTTGTGTCTTGTTGAATATCCCATCAACATTAATACAATTAAGAGGAAGCATAAGTAGGCCTTGATCCATTTTATTTTCTAAAGGAAAAACCAAAAACTGGTAAACCTTGATGTGATGGAGATGATTTCATGGGAATCTACTTGTAACCTAGTTCGGAGATCAACAATGATCTAGGGCATCTTGAAGAATCTTTGCAAGAGTAATTTTACTTGCAAAAATCTCGTTTTCTTTTATCTAAGTCATGATAAATTCTATAAATGGAAGGTAGATGTGGCAATGGAACAAAATTTATCTAAGAAGAGATATCTATTGATATGGGAATCTATTGAAAAGTTTTGAATTGATCCAAGTGTGGATTTGTAGAAGCTTAACATAGTCTCCAAGCTTAGTTAAGATATATCATAGGATTGAAATTCTTAGAGGATTTCTATAGAGTCTCGTCATAAAACTATCATTAAATGTAAATCGATGTTCCAAAGTTTAAAATCTTTCATCATATTAATAGAAGAATATGTATTTTTATTTTTAAAGTTATGCCTACGATCATGTTTTGTGAGATCAATTTATTTTTATTTTTAAAGTCATGCTCAAGATATTTCTTTGGTGAGATCTAAGTCTGAATTGTTGGGCTGTGTGGTCTAAAAATCCATTCATTGGGACCCCTAACTACAATTATGTTAGAATGATATGAGTGCAATCATGTTAGTTTTTGATATTATCTAAAGGTTTTCTAGTGATTGAAGCACACATATGCATTTTGTGTATCTTACATACCTCAATAACATCTCACGCTACCATACACCTTTGTATCATTACACACCCACGTAGTTCCTCTCAACATATTGCAGAGCCTTCAAAATTTGTGTAACATCAAAATCAATGGCCATGTAGACATGTCATGCCACGTCGTGTCATGCCAAGTGACATTTCCAAAACTCACGTAATGTCTAAGTGTGTGTCACCATACAACACACCCAAGAGTTCAACCGCCACACCTACGGGAAGGCGAACCATCAATCATTCTTTAATCATCATTTTTGGTTACTACTTTTTGTAATAATATTTGTACACCATTCAAACATAAGGGGAGATATATAGTTGCATGCTTCAAGAACATAGTATAAAATGGTCATTTGTTGACATTCTAGTTTAGAAATATCAATTATGAAATTTCTTACCCTTCTTGAGCATATAATTATTAATTATTAGCATTGATGCACATTGTACATGTAGTTAATAGATATTTTTCTTTCTCATTGATTAAAAGTTGCATTATTTTGCAAGTCTCATGTATTTGAGTGTGTAATGGTTTGTTGTAGTCAAGTTTTTGTGGCATGTTCTATAACGACGCCCTTACAATATAAGTGATTAAGTTGTCCTTACAACTATTGTGGGTCAATTGGTACATTTTAAGATTGATTCATTTTGTTATTGTACATACTCTTAATTATATCTTATATATAGATTTGCAAGAATGATGCATTTTGTAACATTGGTACTAAGTGGGATAATTCTCACTATAAGCATTCTTTTAGGCTTACTATTGCATTGGTTGGCATAGATAGTATAAAGCATGATAGATAGGTTTATTTAGTACCACCTCTCTTATGCTACAAGTTTCTAGATATGTGAGTAGTTTATGGAGTTGTTAGGGAAATACCATGCATTGAATATTATTTTACAACAATGCACTAGTATATTTATTACAAGAGAATGATACATGAATGCAATCATGCCAAGTTATATTAGATACATATATAAGGGGAAATGAACCTATAACAAAGGTGCACATACGAAAACATACACATTTGAGTTCCCATAACTTGAGCATAAGAGTGTCATTAGTTGTTCAACTTTCAATAAATGATAGTTTTTAAGATTCAACCACAATGTGAAACATAAGATGCACTGTTATTATCACCCTTTTGAAATGCTTTATACCAAAACCATTTGAGCTAAATTGATTCAAAATCTACTCCCTTCCAATAAAATTGTGAAACAAAAATGGTGAAGTGGCTTTGTTATAAGATACATAATGATATATAAATATATTTTTGTTCCAATGAGGCACCTACATAGTTGTGTGAACCCATAAATTAAGGTGCATAGTTTTAGGGCACTATCCCCTACAATGATGATTTATCTTCATTAACAAGTCTTATGACAAGTTGATCCCTTGAGATATTTGTTAACAAAGTGAATATGAAATGCTATTAGTGACATGATAAAGTGACATAGGGATTTTTTTGAAATTTTCTAATTTTTACTTGAATCTTACACATTGCCATGTCTCTCAAATTTAATACACAAAACATCACCGATGAAATCCAAATTATACTATACCAATTAAAGTCGGTATCATTTTTAATTCCAAAATGTTAACCAAAACAAGAATCTTAAGTTGGCTTGATTAAGAACATGCCAAAGTATTCAAATACAACTATAACAATATTAATTTTCATATATTTTATAAATATATTTATAACACTTCAAACAAGAGGTAGAATGAATCTATAAGATAAATTCTTGGATATTCATTATGACGCTCAGCTAGAGGTCAAAATTAAGATGATAGTTTCAAGATCTAAACAAGAGTTCACCTTAAAAAGAAAAACAATGATCCCTAAGAAAGTTTTGCGAAGAATTAAAATGTGTAATAAGATCTAGAAATGATGTTCCCCACCTTAGAAAATTTAAAATAAGCCTAAATCCCCATTAGAAAATATCCTTTTTCTACTTGTTGAATGTCTTGTATTTAGAAAAATGAATCCCACGCAATGCAAAAATGTAGCCAAACACACATGCATTCTTTTTCCCATCTCCACGCACCATATTTTCCCATCTCCATGCACCAAATGTTTTGAAATGACAAAAAAAATGGTTTTAAAACCTAACTTTTGATACCATATCATAATTACGTGCAAAATATTATGATCAACAAAAAGAATTCCCATAATACTCTACTCAAAAAAATTATAATAATAGATTGTTCCTTTTAGCATTCCCCCAGACGTATTTTACTATTGATATAGAATTTGAAAAGAATGAATATAATAATAATGTTATAGGTGAGGACACATCCCCTAATGTATATACATATTCCTATTATGCATAGAAAATTAATGTTGTGTGGCCTACATTGTTGATATGTGTCCCAAGGTATACAACAATAGGGGTAACACAATGTGTCTAATAAGACATGTTTTAATTGTTCTAAGACCAATTGTATGAGCCTCCCATGGTAATTGAGTGCGTTGCACCTCCAAATGAAAGATTCACTTATATTTTTAGCAATCAATGAAGCTCAATAACCATTGTATTTAATCCACATCATTGATAGAATGGAGGCATGAAGGAAAAATAAACAAACTAGTTAGTAATATTTTGACGTATGAATATCCAATAGAAACAAAACACATTAAACCATTACACATTTAGACACAAAGGGATAGAAAATGGTGATATTCTATTCAAATAACATGAACACGTGAAGTACATATAAATAAATATGCCTACAAGGATGAGGATGAATTTTCCCGTAATCCGAAAGGGTAATGTTTTTGTAATTGATTATCTTAGACTAGAATGTAAATATCATGGATGATTTTGATTATCTATCAACCTTTGGGTTGAATGGCTATAATTACACTAAGTACAAGAGATAGTCTAAAATTTAACGATTACAAAATGATTTAACTTATTGAAAAATTGATGATTGAATTTCTTGTAGGTGTGAAACTCAGAATTATAGGTGTATTTGGTGATAGAAATGTTTTTGATGTGGTGCATACCCTATTAGTACAGAAATAACATCATGTAGTTTTATCAAAAGGATCAACATGACACTAAGCCTAACTTACACTCTATGAACCATAGTTGCATGGGAACCTAGTGGCGGACCAATAAATTTGGGCATCACAACGAGGTGTGCTCCACATTACACGGCGATAATGCAAACTTTTGACATCATGAAAATTGGTGTTGAAGTTTACGTGGGTAAGTGTTACATGGTTTGGCATGTGGCATATTGTATAGTTACATGAAGTGTGCAAGGAAATTGAAGGGAATGGAATTAATGTGGTTATGTAGAGATCATTCCACAACCAATCACTCTTTCTTTACAAGAAAATAGCCCTAATACATCTAATAAGTTATACAAAAAAATGAACCTAAAGTTGTTGAGGGTTATGGTACTCAACCCAATCAATGTATTGTCCTATGCTAACAACTTTGACCAACTTGTGTGTTCCTTTGAAGGTGCGAGATAGTTGTGATTCTATAATATGATATTTTGGCACTATCTCCAAATGTTCGGGATCCAAATTTGAATAACCCTAGACAAGTTTGGTATTGAACCTATTTGTTCCTACTGAAACTATACTTTATATGGCCAATGGTAAATTCTCAAACTCAAACATTTTCCTTAACTTGGCCTAGGTTTGATTTTTGGGTCAACTTGCATGAGACCAAACTTGATTATACTAATGAGATGGATGCATAAAAGACTTGCAAGCTACAAACAATATCGTAAGAGGGTTTCCAATAAGCCTTTTAAATTTGGCAACTTAAAACTCTATCTAGGTTAGGTTAGGTAGAGACATGTTGAGGAGTTGGAAATATGGCTTAAGGAGTTAGACACTATTTATTGGATGAAGACCATGTATTTTGAGAAATTAAAAGCAAATGTGTTCTCTCTAGCTAAATGCAATATGGTGCATGTACCATATTGGAGAGGATTTATCTTTTTAAGAAAATTGTAGACACCTATAATTTGATCAAAGCAATGGTATTCCTAATATTACACTAACTCTTCTATTCCCTACAAATTGATGACACTTCGTCAATTAGGCTCATTTATCTTCAATTCCTCTTAATTAACCATTATACGTTGATTAGGCCTATTATCTTGTAGTTGACTAATAAACCTTCTTATTAGCTAACTCCCACTTCCAACACTTCCAAAATCTATCAAACCTCCTCCAGATGCTCCTAAAAGCTTCCTAAGCCTATTTGGGACCCCTAATTAATCCTAAAAGATTAATTAGCCTCTAAACTTGGGAAAATATTTCTTTGACTTGCTAAAAGTGATTTTTGGACTTACCTTTTGTCCCACATGCACCAAAATCATTCCATTCTTGGAATTGGAAAACTATAATTAGAACCCTCCTCCTCATCATTTTTAAGAACACTTATCCTCCTCTAGCATAAACTATAGGTGATTAGGATTTGAGCATTTCTTCATTTGTATTGAGATATTTTATTCACCATTGCATCCATTAAAACCAATCTTGGAGTAATATGGAGAGAACCATATGGCCTTGTACCATTAATGGTGAGACTTCATTCTTAAAAGCTTGAGAACCATATCAAACAATCACATTTGAATGTTAGGATCTTCATATGTTCATGTTTTATTTGCATTCAAAGAGTAGAGAGTAACTTAGACATGTTAGTTTTGATACTTTTTCAAAGTAATATCGCATTGTTAAAGAAGTAGTTCTCTTTAAGCTCTTATCTTGATGATTCTTGTTAGTTTAGTTAAATTTTGAAATTTCTTAGGTGTTCTAATTTCAATTCTTAAGCTTTCTAATCTTTACATGAATACATTTGGCACTCCGGTGGGACCTTACTCCATGGTCTTTAGAAATTGTTTTCAAGGTTTTTACTTCACTTTCTAACCATTTCATGCATTTTGGGGGTTAACTAGTTTAGTCTCAAGATTTTGATAAACTTAAAGGTAGTAAATCTTCCTTTTGCATGCAAATTTATTGGGTTTATGTTAGAAATTGAATTAAAAGGCAAAATTCTAACATGTTTACAGTTTTAGAATTTTTTTCCTTCATTTTCTATGGTTTTTCGGGCCCATGCGTAGGTGTTCGGAGAAATGCGCACATGTCGAGAAAGTGTGCGAACTTATTGTATATAAAGACGCACACATGTTCCTAGGGACGCGCACATGTTTCACCGGGTTTGCGCACCTATTACCTTGTATTTTTGACCCCTATCAAGAATTTAACCATAGTTGCGCATATGTCATGAACAATGTGTATATGCTTACATGCACCCGCATACATATCTTGGGACACATTGGTGTTTAATAAACCTCTGTGTCATCTATCTTTTTGCCTTGCAAGTGTATATGTTTATAAGCACGTGCACATGCTCGAACGATGCGTAGATGTCATTCTTCCCGCGCACATGTTATTGTTGGTTGTGTTTTACATAGACATGCACACTTGTAATTTGAGGCACACACATGTTGCTTTAGAGGCGTGCACATGTTCTAAAGGGCGCACAAACATTGTTGTTTAAAAGTTAAACTTTTTCTAACACTTTGCATGTTTTTGTTGGTTCTAATAAGTGGTTTGCAGGTGGCTTTTGTATTGTATTATTTTTCTAACTCTACTTAGTTGAGTTGATGAATGTTGCATTGTTATTTGTAAGGTTTCGAAATGTGTATGCTCTTCCCTCGCACCTTCTAGGTGATATTGGGAATCAAAAATGGTTCAATACCTTTTTATGCTTTCAAAACACTTCACTAAGTTTTCTAAAGGAATTAACTTCAAAGTTGGGATAAAAATAAATTTACTTGTGCATTTAAGTTAGAAATTTTCCATTTCCGCAAAATCTAGTAGGGTTTTGCGTTGTGTATGCTCTTTCCTTGCGTCTTAGGATGATCTTGGAAATCAAAAGAAACATGTTATCCTCTTTCTATGATGTATGATCATTTGGAGAATTAGTAATCTTGGTGTGTAGGACCAAATATCTTTGCAAAAGAATCAAAGTAAAAATGAAGGCTAATGCATTTCTTGTAGGTTTCCAAATGGTGTGTGAAAAAAACCACATTAAGTTTAAAAGATAAAAAACACACCATATTCAACACACTTGATTTGCAGGTTCGAATAAGGGTAAACCTGTCCACTTTAAACTAGGAAAATTATCTTTGGCATAAGCCTTAAGCTACAACAAAAGAGATGTTCCTAGGAACCCTAAATTAGTCCACGTAAGAGGGAACCTTGTGGACGAAACGGGAAGTGCTCCACTTACCCACTTGACTAGTTTTTCATTTGTGAGTTTAGAGTCAAAGTTATCTCTATTACGACCCCAGTGAGAGTACAAATTGAATGCATTTTATGCTCATTGTACTTGAAGGGGGTAAAGTAAAGCCGAGATACTCCAGGTTTAGTCAGTGTGACTTCCTTGGCAAATCGAGCTCGCAAAGGTAATTGGTGACACCTAGTTGAGAGAACCAATAGGAAACCATATCGTCTTGGAGCCCACTTTTTCGTATCAAGCCAATGAGTTTCATAGAGATTTCATGAGGTAAGAACTTTCTCGAGTCAAAACCTTGTTGTTCAAACAAGGGGAGAGTCCATTCAAGTTTTCACTAAGTGACATTCATCACAAGATTTACAAAGCCTTACTTTTCTTAGTTTCTCTCTTACCCTAAGGTGAGACGAAACTTTACCAAAGTGACACCAAGTCTATTTCAACCCCATTTGATCTACACCTTTGTTATCTTATTGTCCATTTTTGGGACAAGAGAGAACAACATGTGTGGATACCACTAGAAATAAACATGTCCACCACTTTTGTAGTCTACTTGCATGACTAGGTTGCAATGCCGAAATGCAAGTGTTGAAAGTGTGAATGGTACGTCCTCACATTCTAGTAGGCCCTTTGTCTCAAACCCATATTGAGACACATTATCATTGTAGTTAGGATTGAATCATCATAGATCCTCCTTATAATTTTTATGTTGTTCACATCGCTGCGACACAATTTTGATACTTACGTCATCATTTCTTGCAAAACGTGATCTAAGTGTCCATATTGTAATGTTACGCTGCCCACATCATTAACAAATCCTTAGTATACTTTGACGTGGTTTGGTGTTCAAACATTACCTATATCTTGAAAAGGTGTTGGTTACTTTGTTAGGCATTGTATCAATATTACTTGTGGTACTAATACCTCACTTTCTTGAAAATCTTGGGTAACGTACCCTAGTAGTGTGGTTATGTGGCTCGCATGGGTAACCTCCATTTTCTTTAGGGTTTTGGGTCTTGCTTGGCTCTAAGCTCGCCTTTAGTATCCTTTGATCAGAGATCATGTTAACATTTTGTTAATGCTTACGCCTTGTTCATTTCAAACTTGACTTAAGCATTACCATTGTGTTAATCATATAATGTCAAAATACCTTTGAAAAACACTAGCATAGGGTGTAGTTTATTGATTGACTAATTGGTTTACTAGAAACTTGCATAATTGTTTCGTATGACTTTAATTCCTTATTCTTTTGGTCCATTTATTGAAATAATTTGTAATCTTTGTAGAAAATTTTTTTACACAAATACACCTAAGTTTGTTATACCCTCGAGTACATTAATGAAACCTACGATAGTCCATATCACGAAAATGAAATCCAAGAGGCATGAACTAAACCCTTTTACTGAGACACAATTTAGGTCCCCCATTCTTCAAAGTAAAGGAAATAGATGAGTTAGTCAATCATAACATGATGTGAAAGTGATTCATTTAAAGATATTGACAACATTGATGTCTCTCAATTAGATGACTTCCTATTCCGAAATAGAGATCGAGTGCTTGCACGAGTTCTAGAGCTAGGTGCCACAATGCCACAAGAATGAGAATCCCCTAGCCAAGATACTAATAGGAAGGAAGAAGAAACACAAAGACCTCCCATGGATGATAGCGTTGAAGGAAGACATGCTTCTACCTCTGGTACCCACATGGAAGGTGAAACATCAAGACAAAGAGGTGGTTCTGGCCACCACCCCTTAAGATGCATCACCGAGTTACCTCCTCATCAAAACAACAAAGAAGAAGACCCTCAAAACGAAGAAGTTACCATACAAATCCAAATACAAAACCTTAGCCAACAACTAGCAAACCGATCTTCTTTTGTAAGCAAGAATACAAGAAAGGGTACACGTCAAGAAAACCCCGGGACTAAGGTTAACAAAATTTATTACGAACCACCGGAAGATGAAACCTTCAATAAAAATTGAGTTCTTAGACCATCTTCTCCTACGAAAGAGCAACTCTTTACACAAGAGTTACAATCAATGAAACATATGCTTACAAATTTTCAAGAGAGTAATGTAGGCCATAACAAGAATTATCAATATAAGGAGCTATGTCCTTATCCTTTCGAGAGAGACATGTTGCTAACACCATTTCCAAAAAGTTTGATAGCCCAAAATTTTATAAATATAAAATCAAGGGTGATCCTCGTGATCACAACAAATAATTTTACATGGCTTTCCAAGAGGTAGCCTATAGCGATAATTGTTGGGAATTCAGGATTGCGAAATAGTGCTATGATTCAATAACAAACCCAATCGTGCACACAGGATCTAAAAAATTCCCCAAAATATACAATAGTGGAATTATAAACTAGAATAATCCAAATCAAAATAAAGTAGACACACATAACACAACATGTACCGTGGTTCACCCAATGTGGCTACGCCCACCAAAGATAGAGATCTCATATATATAATATAACAAAAGATTACAAACCAACTCTTTTGCACAAGAGTACATGTATATCTACAAGAGTATCTCTTCCTCCCAGATCTCCAACTAGATCTACCTGAGTACACTAAACCGTGCCTCCATACCACCACATGTGTCTCCTCCAGATCTTTAACTTGGATCTACCCGAGTGGACTAAACCGTGCCTCCGAAACACCCCGGATCTCACATACTTGAAGCTACCTTGTATTTGCCACTGTGCAACCAAGCTCTCACTATACTATGAATCTGCAAATAAGACCTCTAGAAGGGTCTACCAATGTGCAAATGTAACCATGCACCAAGAAATAAGTCTCTCCATCATCACTACATCAACCTATGTAAACATGAAGAAAACTTCCTCTATAATACTAGATTCCTATGGATCAACAATACATCATGATATCATGGATCTGTAATACAAGATCTCACAATAACTTGTGGATATAAAAAGAAGAAACACTAAGTGCTTTACATACTATGCAAGCCATTACATGAGACTAAATAATACAA
Organism: Taxus wallichiana var. yunnanensis; assembly: GCA_018340775.1. NCBI lineage: Eukaryota > Viridiplantae > Streptophyta > Pinopsida > Cupressales > Taxaceae > Taxus > Taxus wallichiana. Next base: position 866,754,483 of record CM031238.1, read on the forward strand.
AGGAAATACAATAGAAGATAATACCATCTTCTCACCAACAATGTACATGCAATTTTCTTTTGTTCAACTTCTCTATATGAAATCTTCTCTCTTCATGCAATCTACTTTTTCTTTATCTTCATCCTTTCAACCAAGGAGAATTAACATTCTTCCTCTATCCTTAATCCAACCTATCTAGCCCTAGTTTTCAAGCTTATATAGCCATATACAAACTTAGGGTACAATAGCCATGCAATCACATCCTTTAACTTAGTTTAAAAAAAACCTAGATAAAATCCCACGGGTCAAATAAAACATTCCACGCACAGGTAACCAGTGTCGATTTACCACGATGATGATCGACCTCGATTACCTAACCGGTGTTGGTTACCCTAATGCTTCGACTGATGCACCGGTTACCTTGACCGGTGTCGATTATTATGTAAACCAACAAGGTGTGAATCATGCTATCTCAGGGAGATAAATTGTTGAACCTATGTACATGTACCTATACATCACTATCCTCTACATACCGTGAAGACCATCTATTCTTTATATCAACAATTCTCTCAAATGAAATCAGGAAGATTAAATCATCTTCTAAAACCAAGAAGATAACAAACTCGTGACTTACCATATACCTGCACGAAGCTACTCTTGGTCCATGATACACAAGCTATCCATACATCAAGCTCCCATTGAATCATAACTCCAAGCCTCTCATGCAACTAAGCCACCATGACTAACACTTGTAAGATCTCCCACTCAAACTGAAATATTGAGCTTCAACTACAACCATAACCATACCTATAAAATCAACCATGTTCTCCAACCATCTATCCATGTCTTCATGCTACTACCAATGCAACTAACCAAAGACAAGTCAAACTAGAATAAGCGTAAGCAATAAACAAGATCTTGGGTAAGACAACCCAAATGAGTTCTACATGCAACTAGTGGGTGATCAATCCACAAACACCTACATAACTCAAAGAATCCAAACACTGCAATTTGCAAATCCAACCCTACATAAACAACTTGCATGTCCAAGAAAACCATTTGTAGATAACATGTCTATCATGGAGTAACATAGTAACAAAAGGAAATAAAAACATCCCCTACTCATGCTCAATGCATCCATGTGCAAATCAAACATCTCGCATCATCATAGACTCAAAAAAGCTGAATCTATCCACACGTACAAACTCACCATGTACATCCATCAATATCTCTAGGCTCTCTAGAAGCTCCAAGTTTTCTACGGGATAACTCCAAAGACGAATATGAATCCTATGCTCATCAATGTCAAATAACAAAAATCCATGCTAAACCATGCCACTAATACCAAGTGAAAATACCAACATACACGTCATGAACATACTTGCACAAACCAACCAAGATGAAAGCAAAACAAGGGAACCATCTAAAAATGGTAAATATACATTGTTGTCACACTTTAACCGTAATAAACATATTTTCCTTCTTTACCCTTCAATGTCAATAACATTTCTCTCTCTTCTTAACCCAGTTGAAAATCCATCAAATGCAATCCCATAGGGATATCCTAGCACCAAAAAATAAAACTAGAAGTGACATCACCATGCAATAAACACAAAATACACTTAAAAGCGTGATTTCCCTCCAAAACCAACTTGTGCCTCCTGCCACTCTGAATAGTAACAATCTCCTCTCACTCCACATGTGCATCATGTATCCAATCCTATAATGCCAACAACCATGGCTTGCTCCCACTGAACACGAAATCCCCTGCACTGCCTCTAACACCAAGCTCAAAAGCTAATATGTCAATGAGAAATAAAACCAAATGAAAGAACTATAAAATTGATTCCCTTTCTTCTTTGAGAATACTTCTACATCACGAAGTTTGGAATTCTTGTGAAGTAGGTGAATCACCTTCTTTCCATCCATGTGTACTCAACATCTCTCATTACCTACAACTGTGTCTAATCATGACTTTTCATTGAGGATATCATCCTTAGACTAGAAACCCTTATCCTCAAGATTCTAGAAAACTAGGAATTAAAGTTCAAACACCAAAAACATGGTGTAAATCTATGCACACTATCGAAACATAATATCAATTACTCCAAACAAAAGAAATAAAACATGAATCATATAGAGATACCTGACTCAAAATCTCAATGGACTAACTGAGCCAACTTTGTCCTCTTTCTTATCTAAACCATGAAGTGATTTACATTGTTTCTACCATGTACACTATGTGCAAGAAAATCGATCCTCCAAACCAGACAAAAATCATCTTCCCTCACCTGCTACAAAAAACCATGAATAGATAAGTTGCCATAGAGACCAACCACGATCATCTCTTAATCGACCATGGTTAGCTGACCGATACCGGTTCCTTTATGACCGACCTCGGTTCTCAGACCGATGTCGATGTTGCTGAACAAACCCAACGCCACACAATTTGGCATAGAACACCACACCAGGTGCCTACTTTGACCAAAGCTGATAGTTGAGCTGAGCCAGTCATTTCAAGAAGCATCCAAATCATACAAAACCACTACAAGTAATAAACCATGCAATAAATTGCATCAAGGTGAAATACCTCACCTTACCAGTACCAAGATACTAACCCGCATCTTCAACTGAAGAACTTTCCTCTCTGATAGAAGCCCCATCTTCGTTTTGTGCTACAACCTCTCTACTGAAGCCCCATGCATCTAATTGCACCAAGGATACATACATGCTCCTTTTCTCTATCTAGATCTACAATCCAAAACCATGCATGTGTAATTAAAACAAAAAGCACTACAAAACCAAGATAAAACCATACCTCTATAACTGGATCTGCAATCTGACCACCATGCTTGTGCCTCCAAGAACTAGGGACACCTCAACAAACAAGACACATTCCATGTATCTCTCAATTTCTTCATATCTATGATTTTCTTTTTAAAACCAGGCTTCCCAGTAACCAACCACGGTCACCATGTAACCAACCACGATCACCTTGCCAATTTTGGTTGCAACTTAATCGACACCGGTCACTATAATTTCTAGCAACCTTACTCTTCCAGCTCCCACTTTAGATTCAATCTCTTCCTACGATTTTCACATCATACAAAACAAACCCTACTCTCATACACCTGTCAGTAAACCACTAACAACACCATGAAGCAAACCCTTTTTCTGAAATAACCAAGCTCTGATACTAGTTGTTGGGAATTTGAGACTGGAAGATATAGTGCTATGATTCAATAACAAACCCAATGATGCACATAGGATCTAAACAATTCCCTAGAATCTACAGTAGTGGAAATATAAACTAGAATAATTCAAATCAAAACAAAGTACACACACATAACACAACATGTACAGTGGCTCACCCAATGTGGGCTACATCCACCAAAGATAGAGGTCTCATATATATAATATAACAAGAGATTACAAACCAAATATTTTGCACAAGAGTACATATATCTCTACAAGAGTGTCTCTTCCTCCCATATCTCCAACTGGATCTACCTGAGTACACTACACCATGCCTCCATACCACCACATGTGTCTCCTCCAAATCTCTAACCAGATCTACTTGAGTGCACTAAACCTGCCTCTAGAAACACCACCAGATCTCACATACTTGAAGTTACCTTGCATCTGCCACTATGTAACCAAGCTCTCATTGTACTATAAATATGCAAATAAGACCTCTAGAAGGGTCTACCAATGTGCAACTGTAATCGTGCACCAAGAAATAAGCCTCTCCATCATCTCTGCATCAATCTATGCAAACATGAAGAAAACTTCCTCTACAATACTAGATTCTATGGATCAACAATACATCATGATCTCATGGATCTGTAATACAAGATCTCACAACATGTGGATCTACAAGAATGAACAATAATAAGATCTCACAACAACCTATCGATCTAACAAGAAGAAAAACTAAGTGCTTTGTATACTATGCAAACCATTACATGAGACTAAATAATACAAAAGAAGTACAGTAGAAGATAATACCATCTTCTCACCAACATTGTACTTGCACTTTTCTTCTATTCATATTATATCTATGAATGCTCCAATCTTCATGTAATCTACTTTTTCTTTTTCTTCTTCTTCTTCATCCTTTCAACCAAGGAGAATTAACATTCTTCCTCTATCCTTATTTCACTTATCTAACCCTAGTTTTCAAGCTTATATAGCCATATACAAACTTAGGGTACAATAGCCATGCAATTACATCCTTTAAATCAGCTTTAAAACAAAAGCTATATAAAATCCTGCTTATCAAATAAAACAGTTCATGCACACACTAACTAGTGCTGGTTACCCCTAACCGGTGCTTTACTGGTTAATTTTGTGTAAACCAACAAGGTGTGAATCATGCTATATGTGAAAAATTCAGCTCCACAATTCTAACAACAATTACCTTATACATTTGTTCCCTCATAGTTTGAGAGGACGAGCGCTAGAATGGTTCCTTCACTTACCAAAGGGGTCTATAGTCATATGGCCCGTCATTAGCAGAAAATTTTGTGTGTCACTTCTCATTCAATATGGAAAATGACGTAACCATGCTAGATTTATGTAATGCTAAACAAAGACCAAATGAAACATTTTTAGTTTCTTGCAATGGTGGCGAGGGCTAGCTAGTCGCTTCCCTTGTATAATTACAGAGAAACAATTGGTTAGTATATTTGTGCCTAATTTAAATATGGACATTGCATTCCAATTACAAATGCACCATGTTACTAACTTCGAGGAAGTTATTGAGAAAGGAATCCAAATCAAGAAGGATTTGATAGCAAAGGGAATAATAAAACCCTTCTCAAAAGGTCGACAAGATTCAAAACCTGGATAAACATAAATTCTTTAACAAGAACAAGAATGTTGTAGGAAATGGCATCACGACTCTAAACGAGTTTAAACAGTTCAAGTTGTTCAAAATGGTCCTCTTTTGAAGCTAACAAAAGGACCTATTCAAAATCCGATCAAACGATGAGTGTTTACTCCCCTCACCGATTCACTATCCATGATTTTGAAACAATTAGAGGCGGTAAACATGGTTCAATATCCAACCATGGTGCCTTACACAGATGATGCACCCAAACCAGGGTGGTATAGAGATCATGACTACTGTGACTTTCATCATGTCAAGGGACACAAAACAGACATGTGTTTAAAACTAAGACACTTTATTCAAGATCTCATAGAGGATGGGAAGATTGAAGTGGATTCACCTGAATTAGGACAAGGTCCTAATGGTAAAATGAAAATATTCAAATAACCCTTCCCGAAGCATAATAAACAAGGAATAAAGAAGTCAGATCAAGGCCGGTCATCTAATGACTACAAAGCCAAGAATTATGTATATACTTCCACAGATAATCCCTTTGATTCACTCATAGGTTGTATCCATTCGTCCAATGAATATGTGAACACTATCGAATCATTAGAAATGATTGTGTCATGGCAATGCAATGCACTCATATAGTGATACAAAACCTCGATACCTACCCTCAAAAGAGTCAATATGATGTGGTGGATCAGCTTGAGAAAACACCCGCTAAGATTTCGATCTTAGATCTTCTCAAGATATCAAGCTATCATACAAATATCCTTTATAAGACCCTTTAGGGGTCAGGAGTGTCAACGGACATCGATCCATCACACCTTCAAGCCATGGTGGCCAATCTTGCCTAGAATGACTATATCTCCTTTGACCAGTGAAGTCCCACTTAATAACCACACACACAACTTACCCTTGTACATCGAAGTATTTTTCACTCACCGAAAGATTAAAAGAGTGCTTGTGGATAACAGTCAGTCTAAATATTTTTACCTTGAAGCTCTTTAGACAACTAGGGCATACAGAAGCAAAGTTGGATTCTCATGTAATCACAATCATGACTTATGATAATGTTAAGCGGGAATCATCTGGAACCATTGTGTTACCTATGGAAGTAGGGCCCACAAATCATGATACAAAGTTCCACGTCCTTGATCTGGATCTTCCATATAACATGCTCCTAGGTCGCCCATGGATCCATGCCATGCAAGTTGTACCCTCTACATTTCATCAATGCATTAAATTGTATCATGAGGGGAAGATGATCACCGTCCTAGGAGATCCTAAGATCCATTTACACATTGTAGAGCGTTGCATAGTTTCTCTCAAGAAACATATGAATATCCTTCAGTAAATGTTATTATACCACTACAAATGGAAGCTCTGAAAGTTTGGGTTGATCCCGACACCTTGTAGGATGATAATAAGGATCCTTCATCACCACTTCATCCCTTTTCTTCATGAGAGCTAAAGGCTTTATATGGCCCAATCGAGGATTTTAACCTTCAACAGACCTTTTGGTCTCCGACCTCTCGCTATCACCTAAAACACGCGGTAGACCTGATTTCCAATTCACAAGCTCCCATGTTAGCTATCCTAGCCCCTTCGAGAATTTTGTTCCTCATGGTATTCTTTCAGACAAGAAGATGCTAGATACACCTACAAGTTGGATACCTGAAGGAACAAAGGCTTCATTTAATCAAGCTCCACAATATGCCAAAGCACAAAAAATGAAGCGTGTTATGGGGTATAAGGGATTTAGATGTGGCTCGGATGCGTAAAAGCGGACTAGAGTCTCTTCCAGGTCCCCCTGGAAGAAAATAAGCATGGCCTTAGCATTAAGCCTCACGAGGTTCCACCCTCTGAAATGGATGAAACTTCTTCATAATTTGAGAATGATTTTCCTCGTTTAGATAGTGATACAGATTCCCATAGTAGCATATACGAGGATCTTGCCTCTACAAACCTTTTCCAAAATTCTGACATCTTTACCCTATCCTAGTCTAAACCCCAAATTGATTTCCACATCACCCTTATATATCCTAGCCTCACTGATTGGGGCAAAAAACTTCACATGCTAGTTGATTTATTTGAAAATAATGAGGCCATTACTAAGTTTATGGGTACTCGGGATGCCATTCCAAACAATGACCATAAGAAGGGTTTCTCCATCAAGTTGGATGCATGCACGTACTTTGGGGAAGAGGAAAAATTGTGTGGTCGCTTAGGAAAAAAATAATAAGCAATGGAAAAATTACTATAGAAAATCCTTGCAGAAAAAATAAGTCCAAGTCCCATAGTGAAAAACTCTTTGAGGCGCTTGTGGACAAACAAATAAAAGAATCAACGGAAAAGATCATTGACCCAAGTAAAGATAACAATCTGTCTGAGCCACATGTAGAAGTGGATCTTACTCTATCGCTTGATCCTACATGCATTGAAGATACATCCAAAATGTTGGTTAAAGAGACTATCAATGTTAATATCGGTCAGAAGAAGATCCAAAAATGGTAAAGCTGGGAGCTTCACTCTCGGCACAAGAGAAAAAAACATTTGTGGAGCTGCTAAAGGAATTTGTAGACATATTTGTGTGGTCTTACGCAAATATGCCAGGTTTGGACCGAACCCTAGTTGTGCATAACCTTGTTTTCCACCCAGATGTCAAACCTATCAAGCAAAAGTTAAGGAAGATGCACCCACAAGTCAGCACTTCTAGTAAAAAGAATTAGAAAAAGCTACATAGCGGTTTCATTAGACCGATTGATTACCCGAGAATGGATATCAAACATATAATGCCAGTATAAAAGAAACCAATTGGTATCCAAATCTGCACGAACTTCAGAATATTAACAAAACATGCCCTAAAGATGATTTCCCTTTGCCTAACATCGACATGATTGTCAATTCAACTGTGGGGTATGAAATGTTTTCCCTCATGGATGAATTTTCAGGCTATAAGAAGATCAAGATCGTTTAGGAAGATCAACACAAGAATGCATTCACAAACCCTTGGGGGACATTTTGCTACCAAGTTATGCCCTTTGGTCTAAAGACCATCCAGAGCCACTTAGCAAAGAGCGACGGTTGTCATCTTCCATGACATGATGAATGACATCATGGAGGATTACGTAGATGATATTTTGGGAAAGTATAGAACCATAGAAGAGTACCTAGAAGTGTTAAGGCATATCTTTCAATGCCTACATGACTACAAAGTTAGATTAAATCCTACGAAGTGCATCTTTGGCGTATAATCAAGAAATATATTAGGTTTCATTGTGTCTAGAATAGGGATTGAGGTGGATCCCGCTAAGGTTGCAACTATCATTGAGATGCCTTCACTAACAAACCTTAAGCAAATTCACAATTTACAAGGTAAGATTTAGGAAATTCATGATTCATATAAAAACTTGTGGATAAGTGCCATCCCTTTACACATCTTCTGAAGAAAGATGTTTCATTCAACTGGGGTCTTAAATACCAAAAATATTTTGACTTCTTAAGAAATATCTAGCTAGTCCTTGGTTCTCATGTCACCTACCCTAGGCAAACCTCTTTGTTCTATATCTCAAATACCCAGTGTGTTATTGGTGCACTGCTTTCCCAATACAACCTGAGCCAAAAAGAAAGAGTTGTGTATTACCTAAGCCGCACCTTAATATCTTATGATATGAACTATCCTTAGATTGAAAACGCATTCTCGGTTGTGGTATTTGCTTTTTAGAAGCTGTGCCACTATCTACTTAACAATAAAACCAAGTTGATTTCCAAATTTGACCCTCTAGAATACCTTTTATCAAAACCTGTGCTTACAGGACGGATGGATAATTGGATTATCCTCCTAAGAAAATTTGACATTGAGTTTGTTAACCAAAAATTGCTCAAAGGAAAAGTACTTGGAGATCAGTTAGCAGAAGCTCCTCTACTAGGGACCGAACCATTCTGTCTGGATCTGCTAGATGCTTCTATGATGTACATTGAGGAATCTATTGTATGGCAGATGCAATTCAATGGATCTTTCAATTATCATGGTTCAGGAGCAGGTGTGGTGCTTATCACTCCAACAGAGACTTCATCCCACATGCTTTCAGGATAAGTTTCCCTTGCACTAATAACATTATAGAGTATGAGGCACTCATTTCCGGGTTGAAAATTGCTATTAAATGGAATATCAGACAGCTAAGAGTCATGGGTGATTCACAATTAATCATCAAGAAAGTTAATGATGAATACAAGGTCAAGGATGACAAACTCATCCCATATAAAAGGATGGTTGAGAATTTAAAGGATTACTTTGTGGGTATCACTTTTGAATAGATGCCAAGGGCGAAAAATCGATCAGCAAATGCCATGGCCATAGTTGGAGCTTTACTTCGTATCCCACCTCAGGAAAATAAAATGCCACTCTTTGTGGAACATCTACAAGAACCAGCGTATGACCTACCAGAATCATGTCTGGTATGTGAAGTTATTGGTCCTTTCTCCCCCTGGTATGAGCCCATATTTAACTACCTACAAGATAATACCTTTCCTCTATACATTTACCATACTCAAAAAGAGTCCTTATCCACCATATAGCCTGTTATACCCTATTAGGAGGCACCCTTTATTGTAGAGGATACGATGAGAATCTCTTTATACTTGCCTCTTGATTTGGCCAAATACGTCGAGCAATCAAAGAGGTACATGAAGAAGTCTATGGAGCACAAACAAGTGGCATGCTTCTTTCCAAGAAATTACTAAGAGTGGGTTATTATTGGCCCACCATGGAAGTAGATTGTTGTAATTATGTCAAGAAGTGTGAACTTTTTCAAAAGTATGGAAAATTGATCCATGCACTAGCACAAAATTTGCAGCCAATTACTACACCATGGTCGTTCTCAAAATGGGGATTAGATCTCATAGGGAAGCTCACTCTTACCTCCTCAGATGGCCATACACATCATAACCACCACCGAGTATTTCACAAAATGGGTAGAGGTTGTGCCTCTTACATATGTTACTGGTGCAAAAATATCAAAATTCATTATGAACCACCTCATATGTCGTTACAACATTCCCTCAGATATTGTAATAGAAAATGGTAAGTATTTTAAGAACAAAACAATTAAAGTGTTATGTTAACGCTTTGAAATCCGTTTAAAGTGGTCCGTTCCCTATTGCCCTAAAGGTAACGGACAAGCGAGGCCACTAATAAAACACTTCACATCATGGAAAATATGGTAAGTAAAACATGCCGTAATTGGAACTTACAAATCCATCCTTCCCTCTATGCTTATAGAACCTCCATCCGCACTCCTATTAGTGCTACCCCCTACTCATTAGTATTTGGCACTAAGGCCATCATACCGTTGGAGATTGAACTTCCTTCCCTGAAATTATCTCTCTGGGACTATCTGGATAAGGATGAAGACTACCGAGTGGCTCGACTAGCAGAGTTGGAGCTACTAGATGAGAAACACATGTAGACACTTAATCACCTAAAGGTATATTAGAATTGAGTGTCACGAGGCTACAACAAGTGGATGATACCTTGCCAGTTTGAGGTAGGAGACTTGGTACTCAAAGAAAATCAGTTCAACACCACCAAGGATCGAGAAAAGAAGGAAAGTTTGAACCCAACTAGTTAGGACCATATGTTGTGGTCGCTAAATACTGAGTTCAGGGCATACAAACTGGCTCACTTGGATGGTGAGGAATTAAAGGAACCAATGAATGCAATACATCTCAAGCGGTTCTATGCTTGAGTATGAGGTTCCTTAGAAAAGAAAGAAAAAACAACAAAAAAAGACAAAAATAAAGAAAAAGTAAAAAGAAAACATGTCGTCCAACTGTGAAAACCACACAATTGTGGCACATTGGGAAATTCCTTGGGTGAAAACCAGTTTCCATCACATTGGGAGGATATGTTATTCACAATAATGAATCATATCTAGAAGGAGTACACTTTCTTTAGTTTAGGTCTAGGTTTTCCTAAGGTTTGAGATACCTTTGATCCTATCCGTTGTGGCCTTGATCCGACTGATATATTCTCATATATATGTGAAGGATTCACCTTTTTATATTTGCATCTAACGTTGGGAGCACCTTCACATCTGCAACTTATTGCACATACACGCATGACATTTTTCCTTTGTATATTGTCATCTATCACTACGGTCATCCACGCTTCTTCGTTTGTTGTACATAGCTTCAGAAATCTTAGAAAATCACAAAAAAAATCAAAATGTTAGAAAAACCTAAAAATTTGAAATCCCTTTTAGGGACAAAACTACAAAAACAATGTGAATAGTAGCCTTGAAAATTGTCTTTAGGATGACACAAAAATAGTAGAAAACGATTCAAAATTGTCCCGCAAAAACAAAGTAGTGGTTTACTTACTTTTAGTTGTCGGTTTGTAAAGTTTTGATTGCATTATATTTTCATGTTGTATGATTTAAATTGAATTCATTTTCTTAGCTTAAAGTGTTACTTTAATCAGTTGTACATAGGCATTAAGTTCATTTTATCTTGCATACTTGCATACTTGTATATAGTTGTGTTGTGTTAAATTAGATTTGATTAAATTGTGTGTTTTGTACAGTTTGTTGTCATCATATCATCTATCATCTACCATCTATCATCACATCTATACATCATATATCAATAAAAGGCTAAGCTACATCATCATGAATATGAAAAACAAACATGTATGCTAAGATAACATCATATAATATCACCACGAGGGGCAAGAGGGACCGCCTTCTGTCCCCCCTTAAACATAGACCATAATAAAAATGTGGACAATCATAAGTGTCACATGCAAAATAACATTATATCATCTACTGCTATCTCATACACAAAATGTGATAAGTAGAACATGAAGTATCTCATCAAAACACATGATATCATCTATTGCTATCTCATACACAAAATGTGATAAGTAGAACATGAAGTATCTCATCAAAACATGTGATATCATCTAAAGCTATCACATACATAAAAAAAACATGTGATACAATCATAAACATCATAAGTAAAGTCCATCATCATAAATCATCATCATAGTCATATAAAGTGTCATCAAAATATCATGTCCATATACTATGCGTCTCTCTCGTATAATCATCTAGATACATGGTATGACATCATGGGCATCGATAAAAAAATTTCCTTCCAAGTGAAGCATAGCCAAAAAAAAAAACATATACATTGGTCAAAAATGTGCATTAGGGATAATTTTAGTGGCGAATATTCGTAATATGGCAAAAATTTCATTTTAGGAAAATTTGAAAAGGTGATTTTTTCAGAGCGGGTCGGTGTCCTGTTCACCTAAAATTTACAGTATATATTTTTTTTGGGGTCGGCTTCACCTTCATTTGAAAACATCTCCTATAAAAACCTAGGTGATTCATTGGGTAGTATACTACGGTACTACCACAAGTAGCTTACCAAATTACCAATACCGTGAAGTTTGAACTCGCATACTCTTAAGCACCAGAGATTGTTGTTAGCCTGTTAGGGTTAGTTGTTGACACGTGACAGGGATATAGTTGATGCGTGACAAAGAGGTATTGCAGATGCGCGACAAGGAGATATTACAGATGTGTGACAAGGGGGTAAGCAGTTGACGCATGAGAGGAATAGAGTTGACGCGTGACAGAGACAGTGACACCTTATTGACGTGCGATAAAGAGAGTTGCGTGTGTGAAGGGCGTAAGTAGTGCGACGCGTGAAAGGATGACAAAGTTGAAGTGCGACAGAGCGGTTGACACCTTGGTGATGCGCGACAAAGATAGTTGACACCTTGTTGACGTGCGACAGGATTACCATGGTTGACGTGTGACAGTAATTTTGACTCTGACTCACTGAGTCACTACTTGGTTCTTTTTGACACGCAGACTCTTTTTTCATAATAATGGAAGGTGCTAGTCCTAAGAATGCGAAGACCCTAAAAGTAACTAAGAAATCTTAGAAGTCCTTGTTCAAGTATTTTGGAAACTCTGCTGATACAGATATTGAAACTACCAACAACCATATAGATGCCACCAGAAAGAATCAGAATACTGACTGTGTGGAAGGTATTATTGAGGTGGACATGCATTCTACACAGTATCAAACAAATGACACCTATGATAATATGCCAGATCTTGAAGATATTCTTCCTATTGGGGTGTAACCAGAAGTGCATCAAGATATCACACATACAAATACTCAACAAAATGGAACACAGAAATCAAATTCAAATTCCGGTTCACGAAAGAGGAAACCAGGTGATTGTGATATTGCTCAAAATTCTACTAAAAAAGTAAAACATTGAAAACAAACAAGAATATGTGGACCATTGGCAGTCATACAAGTTTGATTGGGAAGCTAAATTTCCATTTATCAAACCTGATACAATCATCTAATTATGAAGAGATCCCATCTGAATGTACATGTACAATATGTACGTGGAAATTGGGAAAGCAACAAAAATGCAAATGAAGTTGGACACTATAGAAAAACATTGTGGAAAACAATATTTGACTGTAACGGGGCGGATGGCCAGAAAATCAAAACACACAGTGGAAAATTGAAAAATAATGCATGCATGTTAGATACGCAGCATGGATTATGAGGCAGAGCAGAAAAAACACAGACATCTCATGGAAAAGGGAGGAACGATCACATCGCAAATTGGTAAGATGAATCAAACAAATCTACATGCAAAACTCATACAATTCTCTACTTTATTTCACATACTAAAGAAAGGAAGACCGATTTTGGATTTCCTCGATTTCAAAGTTTTGTATCAATATAATGGAATGTTGAACGTACCTCAGTCTCATTGGTCTGAAAGTAGTGGATGGGAAATGGAAAAATGCCTTTCGATGATAGAGAAGGAAGATTTGAAAGAGAATGTAAAAATCAAAGTTTATCTCTCTTTCAATTGATGAAGTGACAATCAGTCGACAACACTGCATGGGTATGTATCCACGTCTATACTTTAGAAAATCATATAAGGACACCTCATCTTGTTGGGTATTATGAAAATGGTTGAAAATTGTAATGCCAAAAACCTACATAAAATAGTTGTTTCTCATTTGAAAGATATTACTAGAATGACTGATTATGAAATTGCTACGAAGTTGGTATGCGTTGGAGCAGATGGTGCATCTATCATGCAGGGTCACCAACAGGGTGTGTGTTAGATTACAAACAACAATGGCCCCATATATGCTACCAATTCACTGTATGGCTCACATAATGAATTTAGCGTATAAAATGGTAAGTAACCACGAAAATGTTGCTAAATTAGAAGACCTTATAAGAGAACTTCATGCCTATATGGCAAGAAGCCCAAAGCAATTTCTTGAGTTCCAGAAATTTGCAATTGGAATTACAGATGGCAAAAAACTTCTGAAAGATGTTGAGACTAGATGGATCTCTTTGTATGAACCTGCATGCAGAGTTCGTGAGGAGTATCCTTCGTTGGTTGGTTTCATGCACAAATATCATCATGAAGTTGATAGGCAGGGACTTGTTGTTCCGTTAACTCGATTTGGAGACATTGCTTACATTGGTTGGTATTCTTCCAATGTTGCAGGAGATCAATACATTGATGAAGCATGCACAGGGAGATTAATCTATATTGTGGATTTTATATGGATGAGAAAAATGGTATGTCAAAGTCTTGATATCTTGTATTGTTCCCAAGATAGTTTTGATACACCTATTTTTTAGAATTGGAAAGCTTTATTAGATCTTAAAATCCCAATAACTATTTGAGATTTAATATCCACGATCACCTCTGCATCATTGTTAATGGGAGGGACATACCACTGCACATTTTACAAAAATGTCAAGATATTACAGATCGAACGAGAAGATGTTCCCGTGACATGTAATCTCTTTGAGTCTGTTATAGTTGAAACAAGAATAAAGCTTAAAAAAATTTTCAAAATCCTTATCATCAGAAATTAGAGAACGTTTCTCCAAAGATAAAATTCTTGAAGCCATGGGTGTGATGAATCCTAATTTTTGGAATACTAAAGGTGGTCGTGCTGACTTTGTAAGAAAGCATTTCCATAAATCCATGGGTACAATAATGGAACATTTCGCAAAGACTTCAAAGTTCAAGGGTATGGAAATCAAAGGTATACTAAATGCTGATTTATTAAAATTTCAATCAACAAATTTTGCAACAACAATGAGGAACCAATATAAAAATTTAGACGAACCTTCTGAAAGTGGTGCTATTACAAGGCTGTGGTGAGGAATCTATCAAAGTTCTATCTTACAAGAAGATATCAATGAATATTTCAGATTATATGAGTTATGCCAAACAATGATTTTGGGGTCTCAAGGACGAAAGGGTTTTCAATGCATTATCATTTATAAAATCAAAACGAGAAACAGTTGATAAAAATCTGAAAGTTGATGAGGTGTTATGTATCTCGATACTCCATGGAAACCTTTCCTTTTGACAGCAATTGCGCATTGGAATTCCCTTTGCGAAAGAAGAGGTGTGAATAATACAACTACAAGTACAACTGTTCCCAACATTGAGAGTGGAATTGGCGCATCGTCACACTCTACAGAAGAGAACATCAAGTTTGAAGAAGCTATTGATAATGGATTGTTTCAACTTTAAATAGGTATCTTCTTCACCTTAATCTTATTGTTTGTCACTTTAAAAAAAATTTAGCTCTTGTTATCATTAAAGATGTTACAGGTATATATATTTACATTTATTTATATACAATTTTTTTATTTTTTTGAAAATGTGGGTTGACATCCATCCGAGGAAGCTGGTACTTTTCGATTGACAATGTTAGACAACTCACCCATCTATCTACTAATCCATTTCTCGTGTTGAGTTTTCTTAAAACAAAGATCTAGCACATTACTAGTGATGATTTCACAACCATCTAAAACACTAGAGGTAAGTTAAACCCTATCATATCATCTTTCTTGATTTCTTACAATTATGTTTAATTTATTTTTTATATTTGTAAAATGCTTTGATATATTTTTAAACTTTGTGGGATAAAATGACACAATCAAATTTTACAGAGGAAGATTTTTCCATATTATACAATTCATAATCCACGATCCATTATACAATTCATCATCCACGATCATGCTAGAAGCTAAATCTACGTCCACATAAAATTCATCATCATCCATATATATCATATCATCATCATATCATTATCATAATCCTGACACTACAATTATTATTAAAACAATTATTTATCTATTTTAAATTTAAAGAAATGTCTCTGTCCTAACACATTCCATTTTTTAAAAACAATTATCCATTATCATCATTCATCATCATCTATATCCATTCTAATGTCATCATGATCATATCATTACAAGTATAGAGAAGAAGAATTATCTTAAAACAAGTTTAAATGTCTAGAGAAGAAGAATTATCGTGCTTGAAGCTAAATCTACGTCCACATACAATTCATGATAATCCAAGTAAACAAGAAACATACGTCATCATCCCTATCTAATGCAATCATCATTACAAGTAAACCAAAAAACATAAACTCCATATACAATCTAGAAATTCTATACATAATATATAGGAAGTTATAAAATTAAAGATTATATAGTATTTCAAATTTTCAAAGGCTATCAAATCCAGATAATAAAATTCAATATTTCAAGTTTCCACACTCAATAATAAAAAATTTCAACCCTCTTTTTCTATATCCATTTCAACTCCTGTGCTCCTTTCCCCAATGGTTTCTTCACTTGTGGTTGTACCCCTTTCCCAAATAACAGAAATAACCCCAGAACTTATGAGATCTTCCGCAGCACTGTCCATATTTTTAAAAATTCTTTTTTTTTGCTTTGTCGCATCTCCATGGGACAACAAATTTGGATCAGCTGCTGCCTTAGCTTTGAATAATATTTCAGGGTCAAGTCGTGCTCTTTAATTATCCGCTTCAGTGTATTGTTTTGTTTATTAACCAAAACAATATTTTCCTTCAAATTCTTCGCTACGTATAAACTATTCTTTCATTATTTCCAAGTGAACTTGGAAAACCTTTGCTTGAATCTTCAAATTTTCATATTTCAACTACACAAAAAAAGTAATGTCAATTCAACATATTACTAAAATAAGAAAACTTTAAATTAACAAAAATTATTGTTTGAAAGTGATAATACTTACGACCGCTCTATCTCTCTCTGGCATTTGCAACTACTACCAGATCCTTGTCCTTAGACCATTTGTTAAAATATGCCTGGGCCTCAACACTAATATTTTCCAATTTGTTTAATGTCTTATCCAAAATGTCATCTTTATAGTTGTTGTTATACGTGATAGTCCCACTTCTTACTTGGGTAAGTAAGGAATCCATCTTCGCAGGTTGATTCTAGACTGCAGCGTATAAACTATCCCTTTGCCAATAATTTTCATAACGACTAATAATCTCATTGATAAGTACTTTAGCCCTTCTCTCCCATTCTATGAGCTGACTAATATGAGGTAGAATAAACTCACCGACATGGGATTGACAATCATAACCAATTAAGTTCTCCAAAGGAAAAGGTAACAACTGTTCACCATCTGTATCTGATGAAGATGATCTCACTGGAGAGGTATGGGGGATTTTGGGTTGATCAACTGCTACTTGTTTCTGCCTTTGGGTGGCCTAATCCTGTTTGTGATAAAATTAATCAAGATTTAGACAAATAAATCTAAAGCGAAATGTAATTCAATATGGTAAAGTATGTTGAAATTGAAGTATACCTGCTGGCCTTGAATCATCTCACGAGTATTGAAAATCCAATTGGGTCATTGCTATCAATGCCCAAGTAATCTTCATCTAAATTTATATTATTCAAAACCGATATGCCCATTGCACTGGGCAAGCCACCAAGTGAGAGGGTTGGAATTCAAAGGAGGAGGCAATGTTTAGTGTCCCGCTAGGGGCCGAGCAATTGGCATGCGTTTACCAATGTTCTTTTTCCCGATCCTCTAGTTGGCATTTTAAATATTATTGGTTGAGGGGGTGGTGCCACTTGTTTGAATAGAAGGAGGACTGCAATGTGCTGAAAAGTTCAAGAAAAAACATATGAAAAACTAGAAAACAATGCAAAAACTACGAAATTAAACGAAGTAGTATTCAAAACTTATACCTTGTTGTTGAGGGGTAGCTTGTCACGGTGCTAAGGGTGGCCATGTTGGAGTAGTAATTGGTGGTTGTTGAGAAGATACAAATGCATGCGACTGTACTGAGTGAGTTGGGGAAGATGGTTGAGTTTCCGAAACACGCGTATGGTCCAAAGTCCCTGCAATGTCATCAACATTGAATTGTATGTCAATTCAATTGGGTAAAATTTAAATTGGAAAATGAAAATACAAATTTGGAATTTGTAAATAATACATGAAAAGGTATTACTTCTCTGGCGTTTAATGAATTCAAACTGTTGGGGGTTCGAGAGGAGTGAGCTTCCATTTCAGATTGGGAATCTCCCGAAGCCTCAGCGTGTTGTTGGCCTCTTCCTCTTGATAACACCTTTTTTTGGGAAGGGCTTCCATAAATCTTCTCTGACAAACAAGAAATTATTAATACATGTGCATAGTGTAATGTCAAAATACAAACTTAATAGTTTATACCGTTGTTCTTCAAATGGAATTGACAACTTCATCAACACCTCATCAATGCAAGTGGGAATTGGTTTGTCTTTTAAATTTAAAAGAGCCTCGTAATAAAGGCCAAGGAGATAGTTTGTGGAGTAAATGACAGGTTTTTCTAAAAGCTTTGCATTTGTTATGTTAGTTCTTTTTTTTTTTGATAAAAAGGTGCACCAATCAAATTTTTGTTTTGCGATAGTTGCAACAATGTATGCAATGGCCCAGTTTGGTATATCTATTTGTCGACCCTACAAAACTATTCTGGATTGAAAAAGGAAATCATTGCAGCAAGAAAGTGGTGTGTAATTGCTTGCGTATCCACACCACGCTTGGATTTATTGACATGAGCTACAAATGCCAAAAAATAGTGGGAATTAATATAACATTAAATTGTATCACAATAAAAACTGAATAAAAATGATGAATGAAAACGAATTATACTTACAATCAACATGGAAACCGAACGTCGATTCGAGATATTTCTTATCATCTTCGACGAGTGTTGCCTTCATTATAACAAAGGGTAAATTTCTGAATGGAAGGCCCATAAACCGATGAATGTCAGCTGGGTCGATACCGAATTGAAACAATCGGCCGTCATTCATAGTAACATAAAACAGGTCATCCTCTGTATTGTAAGATGAGAGAAGGTAGTTCAAAATATCTTGGTCTATTTCAAAATGGGGCATCTTAACGAGCCCACTAAACTCACATGCATCGATCAAATCCTTGTATTCGGAAGTCATCTGTAAAAGTCTGGATGTGGGGGCACAAAGGATTCCTGTAGATGATCTTGCTCGTGGATAGGACTGGATTTTCCTCTTGATTTTTGTCTTGAGCTTGTAGTTGGGATGCACTTGTAGTCACCATTGTAGTTGTGCTTGAGTCTTTGAGAATGATGGATTCCTATATACAAAAAAATCGAGAGTCGGAAAGTGTAAATGTGAAAATGACCGACGGGAGGGTATTTATAGGACAAATCCAGGTTAATGACATTTATCGATCGCGCATGTCGCAAAGGCCATGCAACAAGCTGATGCGCGCGTTAAAAAAGGTCCATTGATGCACGCCAACAAGGGTTGTTGACGCACGTCAACAACCCTTGTTGACGCGTCAATGGCCCTTGTTGACGCACGCGTCAATGGCCCTTGTTGATGCGCGTTAACAAGGGCCATTGACATGCGTCAACAAGGGTCATTGATGCACGTCGGGACCCTTGTTGACACGCATCAACATGACATCAGCATGTCAATGAGCTCTTGTTGATGCACGTCAATGAGGCATCAGTGTCTAAAAATCTGTAGTCTCTCTGGCTCGAAAAAAATGGCAAAAATTTGGTTATGGAAAACTGTCAAATTCACCTTTCACTAAAACCGGTTCGGGGATATTCACCAGGTATTTTCCACCTCCAATTTTCTAGAGGTGTCTTAAAATGAATGAAGCAGGTTGCTCCGGTTGTCGACATAAGGATACCACCTCTATCGACACTCTAGTTACCTTAGCTTGTGTTATAGTCCACTTAGCTTGGAGATGATCTCACTCTGTTATCATTGCTTGTACACAGCCTGTAGCACACAATTGATCACTCTTTGTGGAGCTAATCTCATTCCGTCTTAACCTATTACAACTGTGTGGCCAATTGGTCTCTCTTGCTCAAGTTGGGCCCTATCTACCGTTGCATGATCCCTCTCGGTGACAACTCGATCTCTTTCTTAGGTGTCCTGCGGTGAAGCACTATGATCTATTATAGTTGTTGTATCGTAGCTAGCTCACCTATGCCACTGTGGAGACCGATCCGACTGATTTATTCTTGTATATATGTGAAGGATTCGTCTTTGTATATTCCCATCTAATGCTTTGGGGCACCTTCGCATCCGCACTTTCACATCTACACTTTATTACACATAACGTGTGGCATTACGCCCTTTGTATATTCCCATCTATCGCTAGGGGCACCCACGCTTCTTCGTTTGTTGTACATAGCTTCGGTAAATAATTTTTGGAAAACACAAAAACATTCAAATATGTTAGAAAACCCTAAACATTTGAAAAACCCCTTTTAGGGATGAAGCTAAAACAACAAAATAACATTTCCTTGTGAAAATCTTGAAAACAATGTGAATAGTAGCCTTGAAAATTGTATTAAGATGACACTCAAAAACAATAAAAAAGGTTTCAAAATTGTCTCGAAAAACAAAGTAGTGGTTTTCTTAATTTTAATTGTCGGTTTGTAGAGTTTTGATTACATTATCTTTCCATGTTGTGTGCTTTATGTTGAATTAATTTGCTTGGTTTAAAGTGTTACTTTAATCAGTTGTACATAGGCATTGAGTTCATTTTATCTTGCATACTTGTATGTAGTTGTGTTGTGTTAAATTAGATTTGATTAGGTTGTGTTTGTTGTCATCATATCATCTACCATCTATCATCACATCTATACATCGTATATCAATAAAATTTAAGCTACATCATCATGAACATGAAAAACAAACATGTATGCTAAAGCTAACATCCATATAATATCACCACGAGGGGCAAGAGGGACCGCCTTCTTTCCCCCCCTCTAATGTAGACCATAATAAAAACGTGGATAATAGAAAGTGTCACATGCAAAACAACATGATATCATCCACCGTGATGTGATAAGTAGAACATGAAGTATCTCATCAAAACATGTGATATCATCTAAAGATATCACATACATCAAAAAAACATGTGATACAATCATAAACACCATAAGTAAAGTCCATCATCATAAATCATCATCATAATCATATATAAGTGTTTATCAAAATATCAATGTCCATATACAATGTGTCTCTGTATATAATCATCTAGATACATAGTATGCCATCATGGGCATCGATTAAAAAATGTGCCTTCCAAGTGAGGCATAGCCAAAAATAATACATATACATCGATAAAAATGTGCCTTCATATCAAGGTGTACATCAAAAATACATACATTTGTAAATACATCATACCATAAAGAGTCATGTCTGACTTGATCCCTCATGGGAATGTCGACCTCCGAGGTGGTGGTGGTCGAGGCCCCATCACCTATGGCCCTCATTTGTGCTGCGCGGCTTCTCTACTGATATGGTTGAGGCTGCTCCTATATGAGACCGTGAAGTTGACCTAGTCATAAAATGCTAACTAAAATAAGGAGCCCTCTTTTCCTCTGGGATGACATCATAATATAGAGACTCAGTAGTATGCGGCATGCCCTGTTGCTGCAGACTAAATCCATGTGTACTGTGGTGTAACAAGCTGCTCCGATTGTTTGATGTAAGATACTACCTCTGCGGAAATCCTGACTCTCTCGGCCTATGCTACAATTCGCTTAGCTCGGAGTTGGTCTCGCTCTGCTATCACTGCCTGTACCTGTGCCCATGTGGCACATAAATGATCTCTCTCTCTTTTTGGAGCTGATCTCGCTTCGCCGTAACTTGTTGCGGTTGTGTGTCCAACTAGTCTCTCTCGCTCTTAAGTTTAGACATGTTGGCCATTGCACGATCCCTCTTAGTGATAACTCGATCTCTCTCTCGAGGTGGCTTGGAACTAAAGCGTTATGACATGCTATAGCTCTGGCTGCTGTAATGCAGCTAGCTCACCTGCGCCCTGTGGAGGATGCTCCCATCCCCCACCCCGGGACTCTGTGGTGGAGTCCCCCATCCATATCCTCCGACTCCCCTTGGGTTGTGTGGTGGAATAACAATAGGAGCCTGCCATGGAGGCTACTATACATGTGCCTATGGAAGTACCTACTGCAAAGGAACATCTAATCCAACATGTATGCCCACAGGGCATCTCAATCTGGGTGTGCA
This sequence comes from Taxus wallichiana var. yunnanensis, assembly GCA_018340775.1. Taxonomy (NCBI): domain Eukaryota; kingdom Viridiplantae; phylum Streptophyta; class Pinopsida; order Cupressales; family Taxaceae; genus Taxus; species Taxus wallichiana. The sequence goes on from CM031238.1 coordinate 866,776,750, forward strand.
CTGGGTCATGCAGAACTTGTCTCGATATTCTCTCTCTCGTCCCCCGTCCACCCCCACCATCTCCACCATCTCCATCTCGAGTCGTCATCATCATCACTACCATCCTCACTCTCACCGTTATGTTGACCCCTCAACTGTCCTCTCCATCTACTTGGGTGGCTACTCGGTGGTGGCCACACCCCTGCATCCCATGCAACCTATGGGATAGTGAGCCGCCTAGGAATAACTATAACATACCATGCGAACATAGGAAATCGTAGTCTATGGATCTCCGATCTGCCGTAAAGGACCCCATATAAGTGGAACCATCTTATCAAAGCTATCTCTAGCCCACTGCGGCTCTCGATCAAAGGGCCCATAACAAAAGTCTCCTTGATGCGACACCCACACCACATCTTAGGACTAGGCACATCTGTACTATCCCAAATTGCTTTGTTGTACTCGGTCAATCCTACAGTACTCCCTAATATATTTATGGCTGCCAATAATAAAATGCTCAACCATACAAAGACTAAGCTCAACTGCATCCTCTGACCACTTATAATGTCTATAAGGTCTCCAAAAACCATCTACAGCTAAATGTCATCCAAGGCACAATGATAAAAATATGTATCCCTCATATAGCCACGTACATCATCTCCAACGGGAGCCTAACCAAATACTGAAGGCTCATCCAGGGCTCAAGCTCGTAATACTCTGCGGGGCGGCCGATAGCTATATGGTCCCAGATCCATATCTAGAGGAGTGTCGCTGGACCCACCGTCTTCGATAGTAGTATGTAATCAAATGTAGATCCTAGTATAGATGCGAGAGTATACATTGTCCCCAACAACAACGCTCTCCTCTGAGCAGGCCTTGAATCACGCCAATCAAGCCTAAAGGAAATGATGTGCATGCAAGAAGAATGTCACTGACAAGCACCATGAGATAAACTAACATGCGATGTAACCTCGGATCCACGAAACATTGATGCATATGTACTATCATACCTCGTCGAGGTATCTCATCTACGCCAAAGAGCTCCACCAAATTGTCTATGAGTTGTGTTACATCGGTCTCGTACTCAATCAAGCTCCCTATGATAGGCACTCACAATATCCTCCATACGTCCTCAAGGATGATCGTCATCTCACCAATAAGGAGCCGGAAGCAGTGGCTCTTGTTGTGCCACCTCTCAGCTAAGGTTGTAATGAGGTTGTGATCTATGGTGATCTGTGGCATTTGCGCCACGTAGGTAATACCCGTCACGTACAAAGTGATGTCTAAATACTTCGTCTTGTGTCGCAAGAGGGTTCGCCTCAAAGTTGGGAAATCAGTCGTGTCTCTCCCGCACTTACTGCAACACAGGTAGCTGCCTCTGCAAAATCAAACATTGCATTTATTAGACTTTCTTCTATCTAACATCAACTAACACTTAGCCTATTCATTGCTATGGTCTTCTAACATTTCATAATTTCTTCTACATTCTTCCAAAACACTTCCCATTTTCGTCCAAGTGTTCAAAAACATGTCTTCGACCCATGTGTGCCCATGGCGACACATGCACGCCCTTGTTGGCATATGCGTGCTCAACAACGCATGCACATAATTTCTAGCACTTGCGTAGTCATTTTGACATGTGTGTGCACAACAATTCTACCCCCTCTTCCCAACACATACACACCCCAAATGATGCATGCAGCCCCTTTTTGCGCATGCACCCACACGTATCTGTCCTAACCTCCTGGACACTTCACGCGCCCCCTTCGACATATGTGCATACACATTTTTGACATATGCGCGTACGTGCACACGTCACCCCAGCCGCATATGCATGCTCTCGACATCATATGAGTGCCCCTAAGGCACACACATGTGTTATCGCCTCCTTAAAAATGCTAAAAAAATGACATTAAATGCGATAAAATTAAAAATGGATAGCGTACTCATGTAGGATCCATTGCCCTACATCCACACATACTCATAGACGTGTCTGCTCACCTCGTAGGCCTCTCGAATTCGCGCCATCTCTCCTTAGGGTCGAACAAAAGTGAATAGTAAAACGGCAAGAGCTCTATAACAAATGAATCACTCATGATTATTTTACCCCTCGAAAGAGGTATATATGGCCATTTTAACCCGCCACGATGCATTCTCGCCCGCCATGATAGTCGAAATGTGTGATTTCCACTCACTGTGATCATTCTAACTTCTTCTATTACTCGCCACAATGTTTATTTTTAATAAATAATAATTTTTTATCTATTTTCATCCTGCCGAGGCATATTTTTGCTACATGGTGCCCGCTTCTCCCCCTTGGGGCATTTTTTTTGCTTTCAAGTGTTCTAGCCTCTTCCAAACTTCTTCTAAAAATCAAAAACTCTAAAAATTGGAAAAATCATAATTTTCCAAAAAAATCGAAAAATTATTAAAAATCCAAAAAATCGTAAAAATTCAAAAATCTGCACAAATTTGTAAAACGCCGTACATGCTGTTGAAATCATGTCAAACGCATTGTATTCAAATTATATCTTGCTTACATTTTCACTTGTTTCTGTAACAACTCGTGGATCATTTGGATCTACCTCATTAACAAAGCTAGTTTGCTTGCACGTCTATACACCTTTGGCACAACGAGTTCTTTCGCGTATTGTTTAAATGCATACACGAATGCTTTATCATCATATTCCTAAGTCGTCCATATTTCCCCTCGCATACATCTTTGTTTGGGGTATTGCTTTTAACCCTTGTCATTATACATGAACATTTGAGAACTATAGCTCGATAACTAAACATTTATGCAACTATTATATAGGTTGTTAGTTTAAGTATGTGTGTTTATACTTGTTTCCCTGTTAGGTTGACTTGTTTACTTTCTCATATTGCATTGCATTTTGTATGTTGCATGGAGTTGGTATTTTAGCAATGGACATTTGTTTGTACTATGGATTTTCATGTCATTTTACACTTCTGTCGTATGCTTACATTTTTAATAAGGACCGATGATGAAGATCACTAGTAATATGATGAAAATAAAATTGTTTAAATGGCACTGGATGATTTTAGCTCAATCCCCCTTCCTCATACTAATTTTTCTTCTCTCTCCATTGCACTCAACTTTTCCATTCTTCCTCTACATTTACACACACTACTCTCCATATAAATCTAAAATATTTGGTGTCTTGTCATTCAAGCGAACAATTCTCCTGTCAACTCGGTTATTCAGTATGATGTGGAAGATGAGCAATGCCAATGAAAGTTGGAGAATTATATTTCATGGGTACTTAGTACTCAGTGTCAACATGACTAATATGGCTTCCCTTCTTCTTTTATCATCATTCTACCCTTCACCTAGGGTATTTTCCCCCGCGTCTTCTATCTCTTTCATGCATCTTATTGATCGTCGATCGACCTCTTTCATCACCCCATCGACACTCGAGGGGGCATCCCTCACTCTACTAATTTTTCTTCTACCCCTATCAAAATTTTACTTGTTTATGCTTGTCTACTATCTTTGAAGTGGCGTAGCTTACGCCACCCCAAAGAGGGGCAAATGTAGACACCTATAATTTGATCAAAGCAATGTTATTCCTAACATTGCATTAACTCTTCTATTCCTTGCAAATTGACAACACTTCGTCAATTAGGCTCATTTTCTCTTCAATTCCTCTTAATTGACCATTATACGTTGATTAAGCTTATTATCTTGCAGTTGACTAATAAATCTTCTTATTAGCTAACTCCCACTTCCAACACTTCCAAAATCTATTGAAACCTCCTCCAGATGCTCCCGAAAGCTTCCTAAGCCTATTTAGGACCCTCGACCTAGTAAAATCTTGCTTTGACTTGCTAAAAGATCTTTTTGGACTTACCTTTTGTCCCACATCCACCAAAATCATTTCATTCTTGGAATTGGAAAACTATAAATAGAACCATCCTCCTCATCATTTCTAAGAACACTTCTCCTCCTCTAGCATAAACTATAACCAATTAGAATTTGAGCATTTCTTCATTTGTATTGAGCTATTATCTTCACCATTGTATCCATTAAAACCAAGCTTTGAGTAATATGGAGAGAACCATATGGCATTGTAGCCATTAGTGGTAAGACTTTATTCTTGAAAGCTTGAGAACCATATCAAACAATCACATTTGATTGCTAGGATCTTCATAGGTTCGTGTTTTATTATTATTCAAAGAGTGGAGAATAACTTAGACCTGTTATTTTTGATACTTTTTAAAAGTTATATTGCATTGTTAAAGAAGTAACTCTCTTTAAGCTCTTATCTTGATGATTCTTGTTGGCTTAGTTAAGCTTTGAAACTTCTTAGGTGTTCTAGTTTCAATTCTTAAGATTTCTAATCTTTACATGAATACACAAATCCTTGAAGCATTATTTATAAAGATGCAACAAGCCTTATCACCCACCTTGCATTCATGAGGCATGTGATGTGCATCACAACACTCTTCCTATTTATGTTGTTAACACGAGAGTATTTGTGGAACCCACCAATGGACTTGAATATTTTGTAGAAAATTTTGTGCTTTGTCCACTTCCTCCTACTGTGAGAATGATTTTTATGTGAATGGTACATGGTAGAATATGTTAATTGATGCAACTAGCAAGAATCAAAGACATGTTAGAAATAGATTGCCCCATATAATAGTGAATATATTTGTTATAGGCATGTTGAATGAGGAGAAATTATCATCCAATGCATGGATGAGAAACATTGTACATGTCCTACAAATGGAAATTGTGTGGTTGATTTCTATTGTTTTCTCATTTGTCTAAAGATGGAATGGTGTAGATCAATCTAATTATGTATACAATATCTCATACAAGGCATGCCAAAAAATGACTGACAAAACTTGCATAACGGTCATATACAATGGAGGAAATGCACAAGGGTCTTGCTTTATAAAAAGTGTTTTGTATCGCTTGTTATCAAATGATTATAAATAATCCCCCTTATTTTTTGAATTTAGCACTACATCCTTTTGGCTCATCAATTAAATTCTCTCTTCTAATTTGTCTATGTTGGAAAGCCTTCCAAAAATAGTCTTTCTGTGAGGAAAATAACATTATAGCGCAATGTGAAGGATGTTTCCAAACAAGGAACAAATCCTCGCTATGTGCCCATGAAGCTTCTTTGGTCTAAAACTCAGCCACATAGAGCCATCAAATGTCTTGAAGTGTACCATTCTTGTTGCTTTGGTCTTAAGAGAATGCTCTTGATTGTTTGAGAGAAATATTGATTATTTGAGAGAAGGATTTTGAATGCCATTTAGGACACACTAGACCATTCCAAACGTGCCATCGATTATTTTCTTGGGATCTTCCCTCTCCTTTGCTAGCTTCATTTTATTGGGATTGAATGGACAAGGGATCGAAAGCCCTTCTCTAGAGTCCCCAACTCCTATGGATGCCAAAAGCCTCTATTTGGAATATTGACAAAATATTTATCTTCATGATTATGTGATTTTGGATCGGATTGCAAGCAGGAAAGAAATAATACAGTAATATTCTTCACACATTAATATTTTGTCACTTGTATACACGAAACATTGTACAAATAAATGACGAGATATCTCCTATAGATATGGAGTCTACCATAAAATCTCTCAAATAACTCCACTAATCGGTAGGTTGTTTCAACAATTCACAACAACTCAGTAACCATAATTCATAACTCACTAACCATACAATATTATGTAATAATATAATTTCTCAAACATGTGAGCACTAACTATTTTTCCTTACACCTCCCTAGTGCAAACATGAGGAGTAACCACAACATAGGAATTGAAACATAAATGCACGTCCTTGCAGGATGCAATATTTAGGTCTCGTAGTTCTACTATTCTCAATTTTTATTACACATGATCACCTATTTAAGAGAACTCAATAGTCCTACTTTCACTCTAGTAAACTGATGCAGAGAAACAATAAATAACCATGCATTCAACCAATAAAGAAGTTTTCATATAACAACATCACCCTCTCTCTGCAACTAAGGATCATATACACAACACTAAAATGGCTTAAACTTGCAAATATGAATTATTTCACACCAAGGGTTCTTACCAAACTCAGAATGTTTCTATCATCAATATCTCCTTATAGGAATTTCAAATAAAAAAACCCTTCAAACCCCACTTGAAAAATCATCCCAAAATTCTACCTTCAAAATTTCATAGGCTAACTCTTCAAAACGTGAGAGATACATTCATTTTACTAGATAGACATTATGTTAAACATATTGTGTGCAACCTCAGTCTAGCTAGGAAAATGTGCTATAACTCTAAAAAAATAGAATTAATCAAGAAAAACAGTTCAAAACCATCTGCAAAAGGTGGTCATCTTCTTGTCGTCAAAATTTCAAGTGATTTTGATTAAAAATGAGAAATTTATGCTAACTAGTTCGGGACAAATCATTAATTTACAGTCACAGTCTTCCTTCAACTCGGTCAAGGAATCATCCATGCATCAAAATAGAGTGCTAGTTCATTACATCAATTCAAGGAAAATGCATTCCAAGACTCTCTAACAATCATATAATGGATTTATGTAAGAATCACAGAGATAAACCATCATTTTCCAAAGCAAACTCCAGAACACTCTTAAGAACAAGATTAAAACATACAAACTATCATAAACATATGTATATTTCTTCCTTCCTTACACAAATCACTGTATTTTCCTTTCATTCCAACTTCTCTTCATCCTCTAAAACGTGGAATGAATTTCCAAAAACTCACTCCTATATTTGAACTATAATTGATATGAACCCCCTAGATGCTTCATGATTGTCACATTGTGACCTTTCAACTTCCATCTACCTCCTAAATTTATAACTGCCATCTTTTCATTATTTTAAGCATCTAGATGATTCACCTACACCTATAGACTCATGACACACTTAACATGACACTCATATGACCTTGACAAACATTTAACAACCCCTAACACACTTAGAATTCCGCTTACAAGACCATACACACAATACATTCATTTGAATTTTCAAATTCCCTTTTTGAGGGAAAACACAAAAGAAGAACAATTCCAATTTGCCAACTTCACTACTTGCATGGATTGACTTGTATGACTCATTAATACCTCTAGAACTCTGCACAACACACATTGACTCCAAGAAGCTTGAATTTTGTAAATGAAGGTCTCTTTATGGATGCTCTTACATCATAAACTCTTTCACCAACCCACCACACTTCCACCAATTGACCTACATAACTCAACAATTCGACTTTCACTTCCAATGAGCTTCTCACCAACCAATTGATGAAAAAGTAGGGAGTTAGAAGATATCTTTGGTCAGTTGTCCCATTCATTTGTTTGCAATTATCACACCATATACACAAAAATAAGAAAATAAAGGTTGAGGGTGCAATCCTCATTTTTCCGTATGCAACCATTATTGTAGATGAGTGTCATTCTAATCATGAACATTATAAGATGATCACTTTGCTGCCACACGGAGACCGATCCCGACTTTGCTCATTTTGGTGTTGATTGGTTTGCTAGTACTACGATGTCGACCCCTTCATTAGTGGCAAATAAAAGAATGCTTATTTCCTTCAGATCCTCGAGTGCCTTTGTCCTCCAATTGACATGTTGCTCACTCATTAAATGCGTTCTTGAAGCACTTGTACATGTCGTGCTTGATTGTAAAAACCCCACCACATTGATATGTTTAGCGTGCAAGGATGTCGAGTTCAACTGAAAATGCATCCTGATATAAGAGAGCTCTTGACAATAACAACATAATATTAACTTTAAGTTGATTGAATAACCATTTTAATTGTAAACTAAAAATTGAGGTAATCACCACTTATTTTAAGTTGAGAATTAACTAAAAGGAGGACCTGAACTCTTAAAAACAAATCTTAACAAATATTATTCGCTTAATATAAAACACACCTTATACTCAAATAAACAACACCTCAAATGTTGGAGAGTTGATTGCGTGTATTGGTTTTTAATGGAATGAACTGCATAATCCTCCCATTTAGCTCCCGGCTTCACCAATTAATAATATGCTACACCACTTTGTTGGCAGGCTCGAGTGACAGCAGAAAATCTAATAGAGTTCACGGGTTCGAAGGTAGCGACTGTCAGTCCTATACACAAAGGTGCCGAGTCAAATCTGGTTGGCACGTGGTGAGCTGAGTCAGTTTGGAGGTGAATTGAAACAGATTTTGAACCGAGCTTATCCAATCAAAGCTCCAATACGGGAGTCAATGCACCTGGAATTATACCCTACAGTGCGGCTAATGCAATCCAAAAGTTACTGAATGCAACCAATTCACTAAATGTTAGAGCCAAGTCTACGACGCAGAGGAGAAAGAAAAAATAGATCTCACTACAAAACCCGATCAATGCACTATCCTTTCCAATGTTGATGCAGAGTCGAGTAAGAATTTGAAGTTGAGGCAATACGATGAGCTCGACCAACATATACAAACTAGTACGAACTCAGAATCACTCAAAGTAACGCATATTCGATGCAGGGAGTTGGTGCTCTTAACAGTCGCAGCTTCTTCTAGTTGATAACACCAGGCAAATTAATAGTCTTTATGCAGGTGTATGTTGGTTGGTTGGCGATGCTGAGTATACTAAGTATTACATCCGTTCAGCGATGATGCACATCAAATACAATGCATGCCCGATTAGATGTGCAGGGAGTGAACTATTAAATTCAATCACTCTCATCTCCTTATACAACCGCTTAAGCAAACAAACAATTATCATAAACACTATAGCACATTAATATTTCAAATAAATATTGCCATAACATGGGGTGTCAAAACACTGGGACTATCCCGCCATTTTTTCTTTAAACAAATACATCATTTTTCACAGGAAATATTCCTACTCTGATACCAAATGTGATTTTGGATCAGATTGCAAGCAGGAAAGCAATAACATAGAAATATTCTTCACACATTAATATTTTGTCACAATCCTATACACAAAACATTGTACAAATAAATAGATGGGAGATATCGTTTAGATATGGAGTCTACCCTAAAATCTCTCAAACAACTCCACTGATTAATATGTTGTTTCAACAACTCATAACAACTCACAAACCACACAATATTCCATAATAATATAATTGGTCAAACATGTGAGCACTAACTATTTTCCTAACATATTCTTGTCTGTTAGGGCATGGAAGAACAATTGTTGGGGAATATGAAGTGAATGGCCTTCTCACCATGAAAAAATCTCAAGATGCCAAGATAAATCAAGAGCTACACAACTACTACAACCATATAAACTAAGGTATGTGTAGAGTTTGAAACCTCGGCACATCCAAATGCCAAAAGTAACATATGGTTTTGGGGTAATGTGTGGTTGTTCACCACCCCATTGTTTCTAGATTTTGACTGGATTCTCTCTTAGTAACTAAAATGCTTGTATGGGTTCAACTTCCCAACTTGTCTTTGCATCTCTATCCTGCTCTCAACATGATAGGTGATGCTTTGGGCACCTTCATCAAGCATGATGAGAAGAGATTTAAAGCATGGTTGTGTACTTTTTCTTCCATTTGTGTGGAGGTGGATCTCAATAGGGGTATTCCGCATAAACCCGATACTCAAATTGGGTAGATCTCAACATATTCAGGCATTGGATTATAAAAATACAATTTTCTGATGCCACACATGTAGACTCCTCGGTGTAGACACAAAATCACGCACTTAGGTACATTTCTAGTTCCTAAAAGCATACTTACATTCATATGATTCATAAGTGAGAAAACTAGCAATTGATAGTTATCTTTGGCCTCTTTGATTTGTTTCTTGTCTTCTTTTTGGTCTTACACACCCTACAGCTTAGTCGGTACTTTACTTGCTTATCTTTCATGACCTCGAGACACCGGTGTCAAGCTAGGACGCTAGCGCCCAAGCGCCCTTGTCCCCTACGAGTGCCCCTTTACATCTTACTCGCTCTTTTCGGCCTCTTTTATCTTTTAAGCATCTTATTTTCTTATGGGTTGGCCTTCCAGTTGTCAATTACGAAATTCAACCAAGGGAATCATATAAATACAAAGCTATGTGACCAAAATAAAGGACCAAGCTCTAAACATTTATTATCATCACCTAAGGTTGCATCCAAAGGCATCCATCTAGCATCCATACAAGGGACAAGGGATTGCATACACTTCATAGGAAGGGGAAGTTCATTTTTCCATCCACACATCTATCTACATTGCTACATCCAACTACTATTGATCCATAGGGATCCAAAATGACTCTACTTTATCAAATCAGCCAACACGAAGAAGAAAAAAATATATACACGGAGGTTCTGTCTGTTTAGTGATAGGACCGCCGCCCTGTGCAGGGCGGCGGTTACAAAACCGCTGCCCCACCAAGGTGGCGGTCTTGGGACCGCCGGTCTGCATTGGGCGGCGGTCTTGGCTCTTGTGGACAGAAAATAAAATATGATGCGAATACAGTCCTAGAATTCCAAAGGGTGTCCATGTCTCTTCTTTTGCATGACTTTTCCCATTCTCCAATGCATGGGAGAACATGAGAAAGACTATAAATGCATGTTATGGAAGAGAACAAAGGCATCGAAGCATGAAGCGAGTAAGAAGCTCTTAGTGTTGGAATTGTGATTTGTAGAAGCAAGGAGTAATTGAGTCAGAGCAAGCAAGTAACTGGGAGGAAGTGTGAGATATTATCTACTTCTCTTTCATACTTATTGTAATTTCTATACTTATTATTGAATTGGCCAATAAAAGTGGGAAGAAAGAGCAATTGCCCTTCTCGATTGGTTTTCCTCCTCTGGAGGTTTTCCAGGATAAAATTGTTGGTGTATGAGTCTATATTCTTTCCTTTTCTGCAAATTGTTGATTCTAAGCACAAGTATAATTCATTCACTAGCTATCTCTATTATTTTCTAATAGAAAGTAGAACAACAATGATTAATTGTGATTCTATGGATAATTCCAAAGTTGAAGAGTTTACAGATCATTTTGGTATCAGAGCTAACAATTATCCAGATCGTGGTATTCGTTCTTGGATTTGTATGACAGTGACGAGATCTAAAGGCGAAGAGGCTTTACCTTGCGATCCAGAAATTTCTACAAAGAAGTGGAAACAGAGAATTCGGGGACAAATGGAGGAAGAGAACTTGGTCCGTAGAATCGAGATGCTAGAGACCATGATGGATAGGATGTTTAGAAGGCAAGAAGAGCTTGTTGATTTATAGAAGACAACTTCTGTCAAACAAGACTCCATGGACTCAGTGGTTCGGGGCTTAGCTGAAAAGTTTGGCATAGGAAGGAGCCACCATGAGGAAAGTTATGGGGAAGAACATGAAGAAGAGACTTCTAACACAAGAGAAAAGGTAAAATCCGATCATACTCCTTTTAAAGTTGAAACGAAAGTTGAGATTAAAAGCTTTGAAGGACAAGTAGATGCAGAGTTGCTTGATAAATGGTTAAAACAATTAGAAGTCTACTTTAGCGTCCATAATGTCACTGAGGCACAGAGGATCACCTTTGCACGTCTCAAGATGGAGGGACATGCTCTGGTTTGGTGGGAAACCCATCTAGCCACTTGTGAAAAGAAAAAGCGTCCTATTGTGAAATCTTGGCAAGAATTTAAAGAACTACTTAGAGCTAACTTCTATCCTATTGACCATAAGATGACCAAATGATTAAATGGCGTATTTTAGACAAGGCAAAGGTGGTCAAAGTGTGCGGACTATACTACGGAGTTTCGGAGGCAAGCCATGTTGTTTCTTTGGCACCATCGAGCAAGGATTGCCTATACACCCAATCTTCGGTAGAGGGATTCGGGAAGTAAAGAAACAACTCCAGGAACTACTAGACTAAGGGGTGATACGTCTAAACACCTCACCATGTGGTTCGCCTATTGTGATGGTGCCAAAGAAGGATGGTTCTTGGAGAATGTGCATCGACTACTGTGCTTTGAACAAGATCACCATAAAGAACAGATATCCACTTCCCGCATAGATGATCTCTTGGACCAACTTCAGCATGCCAAATTTTTCACGAAGTTGGATCTCAAGTCAAGTTATCACCAAGTCAAAATGAAGGAGGAGGATATATGGAAGATTGCCTTCAAGACAAAACAGGGTTTGTATGAATGGTTAGTACTTCCTTTTGGGTTATGCAATGCACCCACTACATTTATGAGATTGATGAATGATGTATTGCGGGATTTCATAGATTCATGTGTCATTGTATATCTAGACGATATCTTGATTTTTAGTGCCACATGGGAAGAACATCTAACTCATTTGCAGCAAGTCTTGCAAGTTCTCAGGGAGAAACAACTGCTTTGTAATATGAAGAAATGTGAATTTGCCAAATAGTCACTTGTCTATCTTGGGCACGTGGTTGGAGGAGGAGAGCTACGACTTGATCCAAAGGTGGTGGAAGTCATCACTAATTGGCCAACACCAACAAGAGCCACATAAACTAGGAGTTTTGTGGGAGCAATACAATACATGCGGAAGTTCATTCAGGCTTCTCCGCGATCGCAACACCTCTACACACAGTGGCCGCAAAGAGTAAGAGTTTTGACTGGGGTAAGGAACAAGACAAATCCTTTGAGTTATTGAAATACAAGATTAGTCATTCTCCAATACTTGTTCTTCCTAATTTGTAGCAGCCTTTTGAAGTAGAGATAGATGCCAGTGATTACACCATGAGCACGGTGTTGCCTCAAGGAGGTAAACCTGTATGTTATCATTATAAAACTTTCACATCAGCAGTTAAAGGATATTCAATATATGATAAGGAAATGTATGCACTAGTTCAGGTAATTAAAAAATGGAAGCATTATTTGTTGGGTAAAAAAACTATTGTGCACACTGACCACAAACCTCTCCAGTATTTACAAGCACAGTCTAAATTACAGCAGGCAAGGCACTACAAATGGATGGGGTTCCTTTAGTAGTTCCATCTGGTGATTAAATACAAGAAGGGTAGTATAAACTTGGTGGCAGACATGTTGTCTAGGCCACCCACACAAGAGAAGTTTTCCTATTTGGCCACTATCTCTCAGATCGAGCCCTTCACGAAGGAAGCTTATGGAGAGGCATATGCCCAGACAAAGAATTTGGGGTGACATTTCAGTAGTTGCAGTCCCAAGGGGCTGAAAGGACAGGGATTGAAGATTGTTATCTCAAAGACGGGCTGCTCTACCGATGGGGGAAGCTTTGCGTGCCAAAAGAAGAGTGAATTCTATTGATGAGGGAAGCACATACCTCAAAAGTAGTGGGACATTTCGGTGTTGGTAAGACCCTAGCCCACTTGCAAAGGTACGTGTATTGGCCCAATATGTAAGAAGAAGTATCAAAATTTATACGGGGATGTAAACTTTGTTGTACTAGCAAGCCTAAGACTAGGAAGGAAGGTTTGTATATGCCTTTGCCAGTACCTACTCGTCCGTGGGAGGACATTTCTATGGATTTTGTAGGAGGATTACCTATGTCTAAACATGGCCATGACTATCTCTATGTTGTTGTCGATAGATTTAGTAAGATGTGTATTCTTATGGCATGTAAAAAGACAATAAAAACACATGAGGCGGCATCTTTTCTTTGCTAATGTATGGGTGCATTTTGGTTTGCCAAAGTCTATTGTTTCTGACAGGGATTCTAGGTTCTTGGGAAATTTTGGACTACTTTGTGGGACAAGATGGATACCAGGTTACAGAGGAGCACAACTTTCCATCCACAGATAGATGGACAAACAAAGGTGGTAAACAGGACTTTGGTACAGTTGATCAGAGGGTATAACAACAAATACCCAAGGACTTGGGATGAGTCCTTAGCCTACATTCAACATTCCTATAACCGAGCAGTACACACATCCACTATGAAGTCACCGTTTGAAGCATGCTTGGGATATCTACCTACAAATCCACTGGACATAGCAGTTGGACAGCAGGATGAGAAGGATACACGAGACACAGAGGTGACTAGAGAAAACAAATTCATTGAGAGGATCTGGAAAATCCATCTCAAAGTCAAGGAACAACTAGAGAAATCTCAGGCCAAGTACAAAGCTAGGCACGATCAGCATAGAAGGGAACATAAGCTTCATGTTGGAGATAGAGTTTGGCTTTACTTGAGCAAGGAGAGACTACAAGGTCAAGCACGGAAGCTCAAGCCATTACGATATGGACCCTTCACCATATTGGAGCAGGTTGGAGAAAATGCCTTTCGACTTGATTTGTCGTCATTCATGAGGATGTACTCTGTAGTAAACTGCGAGAACTTGCACCTATATGAGCCATCCATGCTAGATGAAGATGAAGAACTACAGTTGCTACCTTCCATTGAGGATTGCATCTTGGACTCACAAGGCGAATTGGAGGAGGATGTAGTAGAAAAAGGTCAGAGAGACTAGGAGAGGTCCACAGAGTCTTGGCAGATTGGATTGAAAGGAAAGACACCAAGGTAGGCCCGATGGTACCCGAAGGAGCAAGTGAGGGAATTATTTCCTCATCTACTCCCCCACTAAGCTTTTGTGGGACCAAAATCCTCCTAAGCAGGGGAGGTGTGATCCATAGGGATCCAAAATGACTCTACTTTATCAAATCAACCAACACAAAGAAGAAAAAAATACACGGAGAGGCTCTGAATCTGCATTTGTGACGGGACCGCCGCCCCACCAGGGCGGCGGTCCTGGCTCTTGCGTAGAAAATAAAATATGACGCGAACAATCCTAGAATTCCAAAGGGTGTCCATGTCTCTTCTTCTGCATGACTTTTCCCATTCTCCAGTGCACGGAGAACATGAGAAAGACTATAAATGCATGTTATGGAAGAGAACAAAGGCATCGAAGCATGAAGCAAGTGAGTAAGAAGCTCTTAGTGTTGGAATTGTGATTTGTAGAAGCAAGGAGTAATTGAGTCAGAGCAAGCAAGTAACTGGGAGGAAGTGTGAGATATTATCTACTTCTCTTTCATACTTATTGTAATTTATGTACTTATTATTGAATTGGCCAATAAAAGTGGGAAGAAAGAGCAATTGCCCTTCCCAACTGGTTTTTCCTCCTCTGGAGGTTTTCCAGGATAAAATTGTTGGTGTATGAGTCTATATTCTTTCCCTTTCTGCAAATTGTTGATTCTAAGCACAAGTATAATTCATTCACTAGCTATCTCTGTTATTTTCTAATAGAAAGTAGAACAACAACGATTAATTGTGATTCTGTGGATAATTCCAAAGTTGAAAGTGCACTTCCACAAGGGCATCCTAGGGCACGATTCTATCACACATTCAAAATTACTACATGGAGTCTAAGATATAGTGCAATGCTTGGTCGTAAGTTCAGTCAGTCGAGTGAACGTCGGCCTTACTCTGACTCCCCATATTGCAATCTTTCATTTTTTGGATTTGATGCATGTTTGTGGGTTTTCCAGGTGAAGATCTCTTTTGTAGGTTACAAGTTCATCCATTGATCAAGGTGTGACATACAGGAGACCAATAATGACTATCAACGACACTTGTGCGACACCAGAAAAATCAGATCCTGACCACCTGCGCAGTCATAGGCACCCGATGAGCGACTGCACCCAAGCGCCCCTGACCTAGTCCAAGCGCCCTAGTTTGGCCTTATCCGACAAACACAGAATAAAATCTGGGCATTGGCAACACATATCCCTTCTTGATCATTAGTTTTCCAGTCTAGATTAGTTCCAGGATCAAGCACAAATCAACTAAGTCATTTCCTCTCTCTCTCTCTTACTTAGGGTTTCATATTTATTAGCTTATTGCTTGTGTCAAATCTATACTTTAACATTTATGTATCGGATGTGACTATGCAATCGGGTTTAGCATAGTTATATTTTTGTTAAATCATTTGGTGAACCCGTATTCGAATGCTCTTGGATCATTACTTCCTCCCTTTCATTATCCTAGGATCTTCTCACCATGGATATCTCCATCCATGATTTCTTGCAAGCTAATCCTGATTGTAAGGCTAAAATCAACTCTCTTTTGGCTAATACTCGTATTCTTTTCAATACTCGTCTAGACCTTCTACGAAGTTATTTGTAGCTACATTTTAAGAACAACTTACTTTTCCATCTCATGTAGCTAATGCTCTTTCTGTTTATGACAATGATCCCCCTTTATATTCTAGCTCGCGTCTATAACATGGGCATTAAGTGAACACTAATCGATAATGGATCTGAGCTCAATCTTTGTACTTTAACACTCCTTCAAAACCTCGGCCTTTCCTCGGCTGATGTTAGCCCATCATCCATTTCTCTCCGTGCGTATGATTCTTCTACACGTTCGTGCATAGGCACTATCACTTTACCTCTCACAGTTGGGCCAAAAACCATTCCTACGGTATTCTTTGTTATCAATGCTTGCCATTCAAGACAATTGTTTACTCGTAGGCCATGGCTTCTAGCTATGGTGGTAATGCCTTCTACAGTTCATTGGTGTGTTAAATTCCTCCATGATGGCTATGAACATACTATTGTTGTTGATCAGTGACCCATTCAAATATTGTCGCCTAGATCCAATCACTGCACTTCCTACTCCAATTCCTACCACTCCTACATAACCCACTGATGATGATCAACTCATGGAGCATCCTGCCTCCACCACCAACATGCCTCCTCTCCAAGGAACTATTCATGCATTGGATGTCATCTCACCAACATCATCTCACTCTATGTCAACACCTCCTCCTTTTACATGCACTCTTTTCATACATGACTCTTATTGGCCTCACATTCCGCTTGATCTTACTTGCTCTGACACTGTTTGCACGCATGATGGCTTAGCCGACTTGGATTCACATTGGATCATCTCCGCCCACCGCCTTATTCTCCCGCCTTTATCGGGGACGTGTCTTTATTCTTTGCCACTTATGGCCTCCACGACCTTCATTTACCGGTCTTTCTTGCACGCACTTCTTGCATTTCACCATTTACACAAGGATTGTCTTGGCTTAGCTACATTGGGGGCACTTTAGATCCTACTCACACTATTATTACATTTTCCATGCCTTTTGGCCGCATCTCTATTTGTGATGATTCATTTCTTGGCTATACTCCAAATCTAACCTAGTTGGTATGCACATGGTTGTCCACAACCACCTTTCATTGATGAAGAATATGCTATGGGCATGTACAATTTATGTTGCAATGGCTCTTTATATGATCAACCCCACACTATTGCTTACCAAGTCTTTGATCCAAGTCCAATTGGCTATGATCTTGACAATGATGATCTTCTAGATGATGTTACTTGATTCTTATACACATCATACACTTGAGGGGGCATCC
Source organism: Taxus wallichiana var. yunnanensis (assembly GCA_018340775.1). Lineage (NCBI taxonomy): Eukaryota > Viridiplantae > Streptophyta > Pinopsida > Cupressales > Taxaceae > Taxus > Taxus wallichiana. The sequence goes on from CM031238.1 coordinate 866,794,042, forward strand.
ACTTACCATTCCCCCTCCTATCATCGTCAAGTTTCTATATTTATACGCATACACTATGTGCTTCATACTTCATTCTTCTAAACATCACTACACAACCTGATACACATTTTGTATCGTCGCATTTACCCTATGAAGTACTCTTGTGCTAAGGTTCACACTTGACTATTGAGGGCATACTACATCCATGAACCTCACACACCACATTTCACACTCGTGCTTCACGATACATCTTTCTAGCATCTAATTCTCACACATCATACTACCCTATGGCACACTCTAGTTCCACGGTTCATACTCGACTGATGAGGGTCTAAATTTGAAATGAACCTCACCTCTTCTACACTCTATGCTCTGTGCTTCATGTTACATCTTTCTAGCACATTTATCAAACCATTTCCCAATGACGCACTCTTGTTTTATGGTTCATTCTTGATTGTTGAGGGGTCTTTTATAAATGAACATCATCTCATACTCATCCACATCTCATTGGGGGCATGCTGCTCTTATCACATTCACATTGCATACCATTCCATCTCACTCATACACAACATACTACATATCTTGGTTGCACTTATTCTTGTTTGTTTATACTTACATGTACACTTTATTTCCCATGTTATATGGATATTCAGTATGTCATTATATTTTCTATATACACATACTGTTCACTTGGTCTTTAGTTGTGAATGCAGACTTTCTACAAATCTTTACATGCAACAATGATGCTTGACATTGTACCTCTTACTAGTCCCACCAAGGCTCTTGGGGGCATCTACATTTACTACTCTTACACATCATATGTGCTATTGTTTCATTATTTACTACTTCTTCTTACTAACACACTACTTGTTCCATTAATACATACACGCTTTGACATACTTTTTATCTTTCTAACATGCTAACGGGTGCTTCATGTGCAACATTTGTTTTGCAGGACTATTTGCCACCATGGTTATCTGTTATACTTTTCTTGATATTATTTGCCATTGTATGCTATTGTTTGCGGGCTATGTCCTTTGTCTTGTATGCACACTGTATGTTTTTGCCGCTTCGACCCTAATTGTCTTGTGTCATTGTGAGCGATGGCCCATGTTTGAAACTCGCTTTTCACGGTCTATCTTGTCTTCTTTCTTGTACTTGATTGCACATTGTCTTCTACTTGCATACTAGCTTTGATTGCACTAACACATGTTACTAGCCACTTTGTTTGCATGTGCCTTGGTTTCTACCATGCACATTCCCTCCCCCCTGCAGGATACAGATTCACTTCGGCTTCCTCTCCTTTGGGCCGCATTCTCCTAGCGACGTCGCATGCACCCCAAACAAGGGGGCATACATTGGGTGAATTAGTCACCCCATACAACAACTCAAAGCTACAGTTCAGATATGCCAAGTACAGAATCAACATAGGTTACAGATTTGAGAAACGACCCAAAATTTGACTTGGGTCCTTAATTAAGCACAAACTCAATCACATAGAGCCCTTTCTTCCAAAGAAAACTGTCATTATTCTATTCAAAATCTTTTGCTCAACTCATAAACTTTGAGCTAGTGGAAGAATGGTTGAATGTTCTTTTTCAGACCGAAATAAAGGTGCCCCAAATGCTGCCAACAAAGCAATGGTCCCCGACATTCTAGATTTATAGACTAAACCTATTTTTTTCTAGAAAAGCAAAAACACTCGAAATAAACTAGAGTAAGCCCATGACCATAATATAATTGAAGACGTTCTATACCTTGAGATTCTATTAACCTCCACAGATTGGTTGCTGGCACTACATATTTATTTAAATTGTTCATGCGTTAATGTTACTTCTGACACTATAGTGTATTGTTCTTTATATTTCGAATTATACAACCTTTTTATCTTTTCTTGGAGATCAGATTGTGTACCCCTTGAGCTAGGAACTGGGACATGCTACCATGCTATCCCCCTTTTTAAGATAATTATCCAACTAAGGAATACATACAGAAGTATCCAAACAAAGCTTATTTAGGACAGCGCTAGAGGTCTCAAGAGCTACCCAAACATGTTAGTATTGTTATTTTGGAAAAATGTCATCGTCCTTGAGGTCTAATTGTTTTTAATTATTTTTTCTCAAAATAATTTCCAATAATTTGGCATATTGCAGAATCCTGAAACCCTGTTGTGGAGCCGAAATTTTATAGTCCATGAGACAGGTTAATAAAAGTTCCCAAAATGTTCTCAGCAGCACCTACTGAGAAAAATTCGGGAAAACCTCGTCCATGGGACCACCTGGTAAAATATCTTATAGGTCTTGGTGTTGAATCGCTAAGACCAGAGCTACAAGTGACTTGTGTCTTCAACTAAATAATTATTACATTAAATTCAACAAAACATCCTGAGGACATGAACATATACAATTCAAATGTCAAGATTTACAAGTAAACAAATGTGGCAAAGATCATAATAATTTGACGAGCAAAGACTCTTAGCAGTTGTGTTAAGACTGAATTTCAAATCGTTTACCTAATTGGTTTGGAGTCCAGGACAGAAAATACAATGATTTCTTTATAGCATTACCGAAACAATTTTGTTCTTTACCAAGTATGTAATAATATCAAATGATACATCAACAAAAAAATCATACCCAATGGAATATAAACCAACACTTCTACTGGATTTAGGCCTCATGGTTGACAAAAAGAAATTTCGTAGATCTAAAGACAGTACCCCAGTAACTGTAACAAGATCTTCATGAGATAAATGGAGGTCTCACTTACATCATTCGTTGTCCAAAGTTTCTTCAATTTTTAGAATGAATTTCTGACTTAAAGGCCACTCGAGCCAAAGATTGGTTGACAACACTAATTGTCACTTACAGCCAAGGCATAAGCCATGAGAAGCACAATGCGGCCCTTGACCATTGGCTTTGTTTTTCACTGTTTTCCTCCTTGCCTTAAATACCCTTTCCTTCTCCTTCCTTCCAGTTTTATGTTTTGATGTGTTATACTTTGCCAGCTTTAATAACCATGTCTTCAATGGAGATTTGATGTCAAGTGGTAACATTACCATCTGCAGATCATGCAATTCCATTTCTTCTTTGTCACCATCTTCATAAGTCACCATGTACCAATCTGTTTCAGGATCATAGTTTTGGACTTTGCCTTTGTAAAATTTTCTTCCAAACTTTTTAAGAACTTTCCTTCCTTTCAACCATTCACCTTTGCCATAAGGCTCAATGGATTCAGATGCAGACTCTGTCACAGGTTGAATGGCCGTAGCATTGTTTACAAATTCTGGTGAAGGATCTGGCACCCCATTAATGACAATTGCAGGCTCACCTGGTATTACTACCACATCTGTCATAGGAGCACCATATGCTTGGATTTCACGGTTGCTTTCCATGACAAAAAGACTGACCTCCCAAAAGTTTGCTTTGGTTCTTGAGATTTGTATGTGCCTTGGATCTTGCAAGTCTAAAAGACATTTCTTATTAGTCTGTAGCTAACTGATGTTTAGTTGTAGAGCCTGCAATTGCACAAAAATCAGCGTGTAAGCATGCTTTTCTTTTTCAAATAGGTATAAAAAGAAATATCAGCCACCAAAATAAAGCAATGAAATTCTATGACTTATTTGTAGCCTTGCGCCTGATTAGTTAACCTTTTCTCCATAGATAGATTTGCTCATCGACAAAAAAATATGATTAGAATAGTTTGTTAAATTGACAATATTTGCCAAAAGTTACATATATGAGTAACAAGTTTAATGTTTTCTCTAACAGAGCATCTTATTTTATATTTCTTATGTTATGAAAATCAAATTGTTAATAACTTTTTTCAATTCATTGATTTTTATTAATGCAAATTTACTTAGCTCATGCATGATTAGTAGTTTTGAAAGAAGGCTGAAACTGAATTCTACCATAGTTGAATAACACACATCCAAATTATTAAGAGTAAGGGTAAGGTAGTTTCATAATTAACCACAAAGCGAGACAACAAAGGTGTACGAGTTACACCTTCTGGAAGCCTGCAAGGGAATAGTTTACCTTATATATTGTTTAAATTTTGCACTCCTTAATTCTGACCTCATGATCAAGCTCAGTGGTAAACTCAAACTTTGCCAATCCACTCACAGTGGGAGTACAATCACTAACTATATGGCATTAAAGGCAGGCAGATATTCTACTAAATACTTATTTCGCAGATATATGTTTCTTATCTAATAACAAAAAAAATATGGCATGCCAGAGTAAACAACAAATTCGTAAGGGTTTAATTATTTCAAAAGACCTGCCTCGGTTAACCACTGGATCTGTATATTATTGACATGGAGGAGTCACTCTGTAAATCTCAAGTCTAAATGATGTAAACAATTTCACAGCAGGAATAGACATCTGATACACCTAGCTCATTCCTATCTGAATATAGCCTGGATGCTAACATTTATTATCTGGAATGTCTTTGATAGTCGCTTTTATACCATTTTTATGTGGTTATGCATAGTTTTGTATGTTGTTTAGTTTGAACTTTTGAAAATCCTAAACGTGAAAACTGTTCCCTTTTTTGAGCCTACTGACAACCATAAAGACATGTAAAAGTACAGGATTTGGAAATATAATTGAAGTCTCTTACAAAGTAAAGCTCGACTATGAATAGGCAATCTCAGACCATGGAGGGATTTGAGATGGTATCAAAAATTTCAGAGCCAATGATAAAGTACTTCATGACCAAGGAAGGCGCCTTAAGGAACAAAGATAAGATAAGATAAGATAAGATAATTATATTAAATGTCCAACAAGTGACCACAAAGATAGGTCAATGGGACTGCACCATACAAAGCAAAGCAGAGACAGCAGGGAAAACCCAAGAGGGTCTCCGAAAACAACAAAAGAAGAAGAAGAAGAAAGAGAGCACAAGGAAAGAGAGGGAGGTGGAGGGAAAGGCCTCGACACCAACCCTCACGACTGTCGCCCAAGGTCAGCTGAAAAGAAATTGGTGATGTGCTGCTGTCTGGTGTCAGGGACTGGAAACTGTTTGAGACGCCCATGTTCCGTGGAATGTCGAGCTCTCTGGGTGGACCTAGTGGTCTGTCGTCTAAAAGAGAACATTCTTAAAAACAGAAAGGAACTTATCAAATGTTAATGTTAAAGAAGCATTGCACAAGGGAGCGGACAATGATAAGGTTGAGCAGGTATTTCTTTATCTGTACAGTGACAACAGATCAACTAAGGAATACATATAGAAGTATCCAAATGAAGCATAAACAGTTCAAGCGTCGGATTTCTGAAGTAACTGATCAATTAGAAATGTCAAGATATTGGAACCCACCATGCTTCATGAAGCAAAAGAAAAGCTCCAAACACATGGTAAGTTAGCACAAGATGACCTACTAGAAATAAGTGTCTTGCATTTTCAAAGAAGATATTTCATTCCGTAGATGTATAAGTAAATCCTTAGATAAAATCAATGCAAAATATATCGGCCAAGTCAAAACTTTGTAGTCCAGGCTGCAAGATCAATAGAGGACATCCTCACCTGGGTGAAATGGCTGTAGATTCTCAAGGATGCTTCCACTTGGCAAAGAGCTTGAACCATACACAAATAATGCAGTTCACTTTAACAGTAAACTCTCAACAAATACCAAAGGGTAAGAACTCTGGCTGTAAGCTCTCAATAAATACTTCTTCCACATAATCAGAACTATAAAACACAATTATCATGTCACCCACTACAACTAGCATCTACAAGTCACTCACACATGGCCATTACAACAACAACAAAAAAAAGAGATTTAATTAGCTCATAATTTCGATTATAAACTTCTCGCATTAAGATTGTGGGATTGTTATTCATGTGTATTTATATCATCTCAAGATGGCCTCCATGAGTAGTCACTTCCCCAATGACATTTTGCCTAATGTACTTTTGGTAATAATCACTAGGCAAGGGAACCCAGTTAGCACACAAGCACCATAATCATTTGTTAGTAGGGGGAGGAACGGTGAATTCAATTGACCGCTTTGGTCTTCTCACCCTTTAGCCTCTTTCTCCATTGACAAAGCTTTTGGAGCATGGAATTCCCTACATGTGACCCTTGCCTTGAAATTCTTACTAATGTGGGATCAACCCAATCTTTTCCAATTCTCAAGTTGACAAAGAAAGGTTTCATAAAGATCCACAATAAATCAGAGGGATGGTAACAAGATGTGCTGGAAAAAGGGGATGTGACCATATGGCTTAAGACTAGACCGTACAATGGTTTGGACCAAGTTGTATGGTCCCGTACCAAAGTCATCAAAAGTCGAACAGTCAATTGCAAAAGTAGAGATCTTTGTGATACAACATACAAGCACATGAAACATTCAAACATGTCAAAATCCAGAAGACAATCCAACACTATGAAAGCAAAGTGACAAGGACTTACGCCACTAAGTTCTAGTTTCATCATTCAAGACCCACGCATTAAAAGTTTTCCAAAACATGATGTAATAATGATTTTGTGCCAATTTTGGTGTTTACATTTTCCCCTTTTAAGCTAGTGAATAAGATTTGCTAGTTTGAAGGAGAAAAGGAAAATACTTGATAGTTCAAGTAGAGAGAGCCACAAGAGTGTCGAGAAAGTAACCAAAGCATGACAAATAACGCGGGTCATCGGTTGACCCATGAGATGATAGGAAAAATGTGTCGTAGGTGTCATAGGCGTAGACTTAGAGATATGGAAATTGTATTGTCATTTCTTGAGAATTAGAGGTGATCAATCCCCAATAGGTGATTCAAAACTAGGCATGACTTGGGTGTCTTGGCACCAAAGGAAGAGTGTCATAGAGTTTGCTAGTCGCCCCAAAATAAAACTTCTTAACATACAGAACACGATGCTGCTGAGAAATCTAGGTCCCAAATTTTGAAAAAACAAGTGCAAATTTTAAAGGAAATGATGTCTCTGCCTCCACCGTGCATCAGTATGGGTGTGAAATAGCAATTGCGATATTAGTGGTTATGAGTTTGATAATTGTTTCCCCTTGCATTTGCGATACATGTAGTGGTGTTTTCGTTTATAATTTGGAAATTTTAGTATTGAGTGCATCTTTGTAGCTGGAGTTGACCATTGGGTCATTAGATTTTTGTATTGATTTGTATGAGAGAAGGTGGCCTTGTGTGGCCAGCCCATATAGTTGCCCTTGTTATGTTGAATGGGATGGAATGAAATGTAATTGTTTGAGTTGAAAGTAATTGATGATAGAGATAGAGAGATTGAGTTATGGCAATTAGGTATGCCAAGAGTCTATATTCGGAGTAAGTGAGTGTTGATTGAAATAGTACTTGTAGTAATAGTGATAGCATGGAATTATGGTATAGAGTTAAAATGCAAGAGTAGATTAAAGTTACGACACAACGATAATATTGTGAAACATGGTGAAGTCACGCATCAATGTGGAAATTGGTGAGATGATGGTCCCAACACCGTAAATGGCATGCAAAACTGATAAGTAGAATCCAAGATACTTGCCTTGATAAGTTCGAGGCATTAATTGAGTGGTGAAGCATGATTACATAGAATAATAAGAGGCCAATAGGTCCCTTTACTATAAATAGTATAGTAGTGTTGGCTAGATTTTCTGCACAACTAAAAACCTAGGCAATCATGAGATAAATCTCCCTCATTTAACGGTGAGGCTCTCGTGTAAGATGTTTATCAATCTGGTAAGTATGAATCCTAATAACTATTTGCAGGGGGTTTTACTTTAATTGCAAAGCTTGTGAACCATAGCTTAACAATTTTGCAACAAGTAAGCAATTGTTTATGAAGTATTTGTAGACGGGAAATAATGGAATTTGGGAAAGAAGAAAGGAAGATATGTAATTCAACCAATAGTTTACAAAGTTGGTTTCATACACATGGATTAAATAAACAAGTAGATCTCACAATATTCAAAAGTAAAGGAAAAGAAAAACTTCTAATCTAAATCTCAGATAACACAAAGTTTATCTAAAGATCCACACAGAAGTAAGAAGCAAATGCACCGTGGACACAAAGTTCTCTGGAAATCTGCCTTTATTCAATTCCTCAACTTTCACAAAAATGACATCAAGGGCTGCAACACAAAGTCTGGAACTCAAGAATGTTGATTAACAAATTGTGATTTTTATCCTTTAACCCGTAGGCTCTTCCTCCATTTATAGTGTATAGAGGGCAATTACAAATAGGAAGCTTTCAATGAATTGCTGTATGTGGAAGCTATGAAAAGAGAAGCAGATGACGATATTTTCCCCTAAACTTTCTCTTTGCATGACATGCATGCCTTACAACTGAAAATAGAACTTTCTATTATGCATGTCTGCCACCTATTTCCAAGTAATTGACTTCTTCCAAGAATTCACTCTTTAAAGCTAATTACCTAAGTTTTACAATTTAATTGATTACTCAATTACTTTGTCGGAGAAAATAAGAGAAACAAAAAAAAAGTTATTCCAGCTGCAACACTCTCCGTTTTGTCCTTCCTCCATACTCTGCATGCTAATCCAATATGTATTGTACTTCTGCTTTATCTATTTTAGCAATGAATGATCTAAATGATATCTCTGCCTTGAATCTGAGATGTTTTTTCTCCCATATGTTGTTGAATTTTTGCCTTTGATTCTCACCAAACTGGATTTGAAAGCGGTTGGCTGAGATTTGCTTGCGGGTGCCGCTCCGACTGCCTTCTCCTCTTATCGACCTTGAAGAAGCTTTTGCACTTCTTCTCTAGCACGTGCAGTTTTAAAATGTTTGCCGTAAATAATTCAAACAAAACCCATCACCTTTTATTTTTAATTGCATATGAGCAATTTTAAATTCTGGAAAGCACTCCGGGTGAAAGCAAATACAAGTAGATTCAATGAAGGCTTCAATTGGAAGATTGGGAGCACCTACACAAGCTCCTGAAAGGAATTTTCCATGCAATGACTTCCACATGGGCTGCGTTAGAAACAAGAGAATGAATTTTTGTCGGAAGCCTTTGCAATTATGAGAGCTGGATCTATTTCTTCCTCTGATTCTAAAGATATATTCAATGTATCAAACATTGACTTCTGCTTTCTTCACCAATATGGGCATAAATGAAGTATTCCTGCAAATAATTCAGACAAGTATGCAGTCCATAGCATGAATATCTAATTTCTTCACCAAGATCTGATTATAAAGCTGCTGCCCTCTATTTTTAGACTTTGCTTGCATGCCAAGCAAGCTAAAAATATTATTTTATTCACCTATGCACTCACATCAACATGCAAATAGCTAGAATAATAAAAAGGAAGCCTTTCCAACCCTAGGCGCCAAAACTGGATGCTTCCCGGCAATTAAAAGAAGTCAGCTTTTAGGCATTTAATAATGCAAGGATGGGTCGCACTTTTTGGCTATAAGCCAAGGGAAAAACATGAGGGGCAGGAAGGTAAAATTTTACCCGCCTGCTAGGGTCCAATTCTCCGCTTTTCACTTAAGTTGCTTTTGAGGGAAAATATAAGCGAATATGGGTAAAATTTTACCCTACCGCTAGGGTCCAATTCTCCGCTTTTCACTTAAGTTTCTTTCGAGGGGAAAACGTATGCGTGGCGGGGAAAATTTTACCCTACCTGCTAGGGTCTAATTCTTCGCTTTTCACTTAAGTTGCTTTTGAGGGAAAAACATAAGCAACAGGCAGGTAAAATTTTACCTTGCTTGCTAGGGTCTAATTCTTTGCTTTTCACTTAAGTTGCTTTTGAGGGAAAAACATAAGCAGCAGGCAGGTAAAATTTTACCCTACCTGCTAGGGTCTAATTCTTCGCTTTTCACTTAAGTTGCTTTATGTTAAACGCTGACCCAACAAGCAGGCAAAAAATGTGACTTGCTTTGGATTTGACTTCCCATATTTGGCGTGGACATTCAAGCTGAAGGGTAGCTTTGAAAATTGCGACTGACATGAAGACTGCATTTCTTTCCATTTTTGGATTTTCGGTGAAGAAAACACAAGAACAGAATAAAATTTGCCATTTTTGGAAAGGGTCCAGAAAGATCTATAGCATCACTTGTGGTCTAGATGGATGCAAAGTGCCCGTCTCAAATAGGATGTGGAAGATATGTCGAGACATTGAGGAGAGAGGTGTCTACACAGGACTTGTACAAATTTGTGCTAAAGAACCAGAACCATGGAGAATCCGTGCTCTATACCACCGTAATGACCCTTTCAACAGCTTTAGACCAAAAGTAAAGGAATTTAACCAAACACCACGTTTATTTAGATCTGGTTTTTACTACAGCAGACTGAAAATAAGAAATCAACGAACTGTATCCTTCACAAATATATGTCAAACACCATCAAGCACTTCAAATAAACTTGTCAAAATTTAGATATATCTTTTATGCATCCACAAGAGCCAAAAACAATGAAAAATCTGAAGAAACACATTGCTAGAAATTAATTAATGCTCAGCCAATAGCAGCCACAATAAAACTAAAGATTCTAGGTCTAGAAACCCCCAAAAGTCATGAAACTTTAGATTCCGGCCTTAGAAATTAGGACAAATCAGATTATCAACTGAAAATGCACATATGAGTTCACCAAACCCTACACAAGGTAGGTCACTCCACATGAAAAAAGCCAATAATAATCTGAAAATGATAAATATCTCCTTAAAACTACTTTATACTTCAATATCAAGTCAAGATGAAGGGTTTTCGTACTTCACTTCAAAACCCAACCGGCCTCTATAAGAGGGAAAACACTAAAAATAAAATATAAAATATTAGAAAAAACAATGCAAATGGAAGCTCAAGGTTCTCCTCCATCTTCTTCACTTCTTTGCCATGGAGAAGGAATGGAAAGAAGACCAAATAATAGCTTTCAAGTGGGAAAACGGGACATTACATTTATCAACTTGTTACTAGTGTCATTTTTGGTCTAGATGGATGCGAAGTGCCCATCTCAAACAGATGTGGGAGATCTGTCGAGACATTGAGGAGATAGGTATCTACATAGGGACTTGTACAGATTTGTGCTAAAGAACCATGGAGCTAACGCCGCAATTGTGACCTTATTACATGTATGGGCTTACGAGCATATGGCTATTATACAACTAATTGGAGGGCCACAGGCCTGTTGGGCCAATCCAGAGATATTTGCAAGATGATGGGTATTGTCGAGAGGCGGGGTCTAAAGACAATGGATTACAAATCCACATTATATGGAATGACCCTAGGAGGGATGGTGTGGAGGCCATATAGATATTTTCCTGGTCAATGAGGATGTTGAGTTATGGTGTATCGTGACCATGTGGTGGCAGATCGGTTTCTGGGAAGGGAGAGAAATATACGTATGACCGGGTTACTCACTAGTTTGGGGTGGTACAAGATGTGCCCCTAGAGTCATTTCTATGGAGGAGGTCCCTCCATACAACATTGAGAAATGGGGATTGACTGGGACCGAATGCAGGCACACTATTACCTCCACCCATGAATGAGGTGGACCCACCATTGAGATGGGTGACATGAATGATTTTGTTGCACAACAACATATACATAATGATGGGCGAGACTTGGTGGATATTATTGTTTCCCGTGATAGTGGGAGGTTCAAGAGGTGGGGAAGGAATGCCCCCACCAGCAAGTATGGGGCAGCAGGCGGATGCCCCCACAAATGATGTTTTGGAGGCTGCAACAGCACGGCAGATGTGATTTGTGATTTAAGCATTGTTTATGTAATAGATGAATGTTTGTAATTCACAATTAATAATCAATGTCTAGTATGTGATTGTGCTTGGATATCAGGGTGACACCTCTTGAACTACCATTCATTCATGCATAGGTTGACTTCAACATTTCGAGTGATGTCGTGGTTGTCGGCTTTGTAGAGCATCTAGATGATGTTGCAAGCGAGATTGCACACTTGTTTGATCCTATGGTCGTGGCTGCTGCCATATGTATATTTGTGAATAGTGAGAAGGACAAGAGTCTTGTAAAGTTGGCATGGAGGCCCGAGCCACCACCTAGAATAGAGCTTGTCAAGAATCTAGTGGCGAGACCGATGGGTGTATAGGCAAAAATGACAAAGCTATGGCTGAGATAGGGATATTGCAAGAGCAGTTGCGGTAGTATAAATCGTGGTCACGTTCCCAAGGTTATCGAGATGTAGGAGAGGCCTCAAGCTCTTGAGATCTCGTTGATGTATTTGGTGACAACGAGGATCATAATAATGATCTATAGTCGATTTTATATCATTTTTAACTACGCGCGTGTAAATATATATATATATATACATATATATATATATATATATATACATATACATATATATATACATATACATATATATATATATATATATATATATATATATAATTCCTCGGGCCCCACTCCTTCCATTCTTTCTTTGTTGGATGCCAAGGCTCTATTCTCTGGACTGTTGGCACCCTCTATCCATAACTAGAACTTGAAGATAAGATCGTGGCCATATATATACATGGAGTTTTTATTAGAATATTGTATCTCATGTGGTGAAACTTAATTGATAGTATGTTTGATTTTCATATTGTACTTGAGTGATTTGACCAATATTAATTGAGTTATACACGGCATGTGATGTGATTAAATATGATTGAGATTGGTTTTGATTTACACATAGCATTGGATGTAATTGAATTTGTTTGATATTGATGCATGATGTGATTCGAGTAGGAGGATTTCAAAGTAAAGGACTCCTATATATACAAGTTACCTCTAAGAATTTACGATCTAGCAAACACCTATTTATCTAGCATCTATCAAATAGAAAACAAGAAGAAAAACTGATACAACATACTACATAACACATAACAAGGGGAAATTTTTTTGATTTCTACATCTACATACAAGGGTTTTGATCGGGGCAAGTAGTTAGCTTGTTATCGGTGTCAAGGTGGAAGCACGGGGAAAATCTAGGTCAAAAGTTTAGTTGTATACACATTGCAAAATGCACTAGAGAGCTACATGGAGTTTGAAATGTATTGCAAAACTCGGTGAATCATAAACAGGGTGACCCCAAGGTCACCCAACTCAAGCACTTCATATTTTGTTTATGTTATCTAACGGGTGCTTGAAATTCTTTGTTGAAGCTAGGATTTTTTTGTAGGTATAGGCACAAATGCAAAGGTTACAACGAATTTGAAGATCTCAAGATGTGATACAAAGAGGCGAAGGTGAAGAAATACAACAATCCCAAATTTGCACCATTTACAGGTCCGAAACCATACTTGAGCAAGGCCATAGCATAATACAAATCCTGTACATATTTATGCGGTCTTGTTCACTTCGCATCCAAGAAAACAGCTTGGTTGGTGATCACATTTGAGGTTCTGCATATATCCTAGATTCAGCCACCGACATAGTTTGAAGTCAACTTGAACCAAATAAGTCATTTCACAAACCCTAATTGCATTTTTAGTCACTTTGTTGATCTTTCATGCTTGCAATGCCCTAGTTTCCATTATGCAAGTGTAATCTATGATTTGAATCAATTTATTTCCTATAACATTCTTCAATCCTAATTAAATTAATTAGATAACTCCTATTTAATTAATTTTAGGGTTGAAACAAATCCAATGATTATATACAAAAACAACAATACCTTTAAGAGAGAATTTGCACAAGGGCATCTAATTTTTCAACTCGGTTAAGCTTACATCGCTTAGAAGTTGAAACATATATATAAAAGAACACAAAACACTAGTTAAATCTATGCAATACTATATCATAGTAAGAAGACTCGGCGAGTACTCGCTAAAGAAAACTACAAACGGATACTCGCTGGAAAAAATAAAAAAAAAGGGCTCGCTGAGTTTTGGTGAATACTTGCCAAGCTGAGCCAATACGTTGCCCAAGCGGACTGTACATGCAAACACATCCAACACACTCAAAAAACACTTAAAAAAATGTGGTTGTTTTCCTTTATAAGGCCCCAAAGCACTTCATTTTCATTCACACAACCATTTGAGCTTGCATTGCATGTGTTGAACGGATTTTTGAGCGAATTCGAAGAGGAAATTTGGAGAATTGCATTTGGAGGTAAGTTTTTGTTTTTTTAATTCTTTCAAGTTTTTGCAAATTTGGTATATATTATTTAAGTTTTATATATGCATATTGTAATTCTAAATACATGTAATGTAAAAGCGAATGCTTTTAATTTTTAATAGTCATTTGCAGCCGGAGGTATGGTTTTTTTTTAACGCAAATTCATTCTAAATTATTTAAATTTTATATATGCGTATTGTAATCGATTCATCGAATATGTTTTGTAATTTTAAATGCGTTCAATGTGATTGCGAATCATTTTAAATTTTTAATACTCATTTGCAACCGTAGGTATGTTATTTTTATTAAATTATGGTGAAATATGGTTATTCAGGCATGTTTTTTTAATTTAATTAAGCTTACATTTTTTAATTTTTTAAATGTGCATTGTGTTGCAGATTAGAGCTTAACAATGGCATCAAGTTCGGCATCTGGGTCAACATCACTAGCAAGAACTGTTCCTACGAATGCTCATACCCTCGCTTGGAAGTATGGTGTACGTGGAGCAATTTAAGGAACAATTGTTTGCAATTTCTGTGGCAAAACACTTTTTGGAGGCATCAATCATTTGAAGTATCACCTTGCATGTATTGTTTGTCGGGACGTTGTGGTTTGCTCCAATGTTACGGAAGAGGCAAAGCGAGAGATGAAAGCAGAGCTGGCAGAGCTAGAGGAGAAGAAACTAGAGAGGGAAAGGGTGCATGCAGCCATAGCACAAGCTGTTAGACTTGGGGCTGCAATGGCAGAGGATTCAAAGGATGATGTGGCAACAATTGTGGGCTCTACTTGTGGTCCACGCATACAAACCGGAAGAGGCACATCTTCATCGAGTTTGAGCAAAGGCATACATAGCTTTTTTGTGCCAAGGAACATACCTGGAGCACAACCTTCATTGCAAGGTATAACTTGGAACAAGGATATGCACGAGGAAGCGGATAAAGCATTAGCAATTTTTTGGTGCTACAACAACCTTCCATTCAATGTGGCAAAGAGCCCATACCGTAAGTACTTGGTGACGACATCGATTGCAGAGAGAGAAAGGGTGAAGGCACCCTCTCCAAAAGATTTGAGTGGGAAATTGCTCCAGGGTGCAGTTGTAGATGCCACTACAATTCTAGAAGATCAAAAGAAACAATGGCACAAATACGGATGCACCATTCTTTCAGATGGGTGGACGGATGGAAGGAACCACACCCTCATTAATTTTTTAGCGGCTTCAAATGGTGAGATGGTGTTTTTGAAGTCTATTGATGCCTCTAACATAGTAAAAATATCTTTGGTGTTTTTGAAGTCTATTGATGCCTCTAACATACAGGATAGTTTTTGATGATATCTTTGCAAAGAGAGCTATAGAGATCATCAAGGTAATTTCAAACTTCGATTTATATTTCAAGTTGATTCCTTTATTTTAATTTGTTAAATTATAAATATATTGTTATTTACTTTTTTACTTTATTTGTAAGTTTGTAACCTTACATTTTAATTTGTGTGTAGGTGTCGAGCCGTTGGTGAGGGTTTTGCGTTTGGTTGATGGGGAGCAAAACCCTATGGGTACATTTATGAGGCCATGGATAGGGCCAAAGAGTCTATCCAAAACTATTATAAGGGGATATCGCCAAATATGGTCCCTTTTGGGAGATTATTGATCGGAGGTGGAACAATCAACTCCACCAACCTATTCATGCAACGGGGTACTACCTCAACCCCAAGTATTTCTTCTCCGACGGCTTCACAGATGTGAACGGAGAGGTTATGGAGGGCCTTTCAACATGTATTGAGAGGATGATACTAGATGTTGAGACGAGGGACCTCATTATTTTAGAGCTACAAAATTACAAACATGTTAGGGGGAGGCTCTTTTCTTCGGTGTTAGCTATCCGAGGGAGAACCACACAGACACTAGGTAATAAAAATTAGAATGTTTACTAAGTTACTTATTAGTTACAAATTTGATTTTATTAATTACTTATAAACTTTTGATTATCTTGTTTGTAGGTTCTTGGTGGGAGGATTGGGGAGGAAATACCTGCATCTTCAAAAGCTAGCCCTCAGAATTCTATCTCAACCTTATAGCGCTTCTAGATGTGAACGCAACTAGAGTTTGTTTGAGGCCATTCACACGAAGAAGCGCAACAAGTTGACTCAAAAACGACTCAACAACTTGGTTTTTGTGCAATACAATCTCCGGCTTCGCACAAGAAAAGTGGAGGCCACATCAAGAGCTTATTGATTTGGATGAGATAGATCCATACAACGAGTGGACTAGGCAAGAAGAGGAAATCCTGCATTCACAGAGGATGAGATTGCTTCTTTCGAGAGGGAAGCTATGGAGGGAGAAGCACTAGCAGGAGATATTGGATTGGATGACATCTTTGGAGGTGATCTCGAACATGCAGCAGAGGAGCCACCACCATCTACTACCAAGTTGGAGCTAGAGTCGCAACCTTCTAGGAGGAGCGAGGAGACGCAACCGAGTGTGGGGACTAGTAGAGGCATTAGACCCTCTCCCCAATATTTCTCTAGAGCGGGAAGAGGAAAATGTAACTTATTGTATATTGTAACTTGCATAGAAATGAAAGTTATGATAATATTTTTTAATGACAATCAACATAAATTCATAGCACTTATCAGCCAGCTATTGTATTCACATGATGATGCAATTTTGTATTGTATTTGTATTCAAATCTAATAGAAAACACTTCTCCAACATTTTATGGACTCATTTGATACATTTTGTAGCTATATTTTGCTTAAAATTTATGTTTTTAAAGAAATTTGCGTATTTTTTAAGTTGTCGAGTATTCCCAAGTATTCACCGAGTCTTGCCGAGTCAATTTTTTTTGGGTCTGCCGAGTATTCGTTGAGTACGAGTATGCAAACTATGTACTATATAATTATGGAAAAGTTGAGGATGAATAAGTGATGCTTTATTGTCCTAGGTACGAGAAAATAAGATTGAAACACTTGATTAAGAACAATATGATGAACAATTTACACAATATGTTGAGCTTGGCTCCCAAGAAACTGGTAGTGATATTAAGGATTTTAGAATTTACAAATATGATTGTAGATAATTCTAAAGTTGGAAGTAGTTAATCTGCAAATACTATGGCTCGAATTGTATAGATAATTTGTGAACCCATAGATCCTAGAATGTCTCTTGTGGGCATCAATAAACTTTAGAGAGATTAAGCTCTATTGTTATGGATCTTCGAATCTTGCCATGTTTCTTAGATTAGAGGAAATAAACAAATTTCAAGTTTAAGTACTAATGTTACAAACTATGTTTGCCACTCACCCTTCGCTTAAGCACTAATACAATAGTAAATTACCTTTTTCAAATTGACAATCAAAAGTTCAAGATTTGAAATGTAAAGTTTGTTGAATTGAATTCTTCATATATATTTTTATTATATTGCATTTATATTTATGAAGTTGATCGTAGGAAAGTCATAGAAAATTGCAATAAATACAACGGACATTTCCTTTTGACCTTATAGAATAGATATCACCAACTTCACCTATTTGAGGGGTTTTTTCAAAATATTGATGTTGATTATTCTTCTTCAACTTTTGCTACCAACACTTTGAATCCATGGAAAACTACTCCCCATTGTTAGAAAATGTGGAGGGAGAAAGAATAAAAAAGATTAAAATTTACACATTATTATTGTGTCGGTAATTTTATTATGTGAGAGATGGTTACAAAATGGTTGAAGCAGTTATAACCGTTTACTAGTCAACACTTAACTAATATTAACTTAATGTTAATTACAAGCCTTATATTAAGCCCTATATTTCAATACCCCTCTTAAGGCTTACACTATAGAACATACTGACAAAAGATTAAAGTAAGAGAACCAACCAAGACCACACATTCTTTAGAAAATTTTCCCTTTGAAAAAAAGTGCTATGACCATGTAGAACTCCATTAAGTTGCCTCCCGACCCTTGCAAAGGTGTAGTTCCCAAGTTGAATTTGTGAGTTCTTAGATTCCATCTCCCGAACTCCCGAATTATTGGACAACCATCCATATTGAGCTACTTTCATAGTGCTCCATCAAGTTGTCTCATGACCCTCATAAGAGTAAATTCCCAAGATCCACAAACTCAAACTATTTGGGCAGCCATCCATGCCGAGTTTTACCTACACTGGATCCTTTACTTGTCTTCAAAGTGTGGGGCTTCTTTTAAAATACGTATTTTGTATTAGTGAGTTAATAAAATAGCTTTGACATCTTTGTCATCTATTGTAGTATTAACTTCTACTAGTTGTCCTGATGAGAGGCCTCAAATTGTATATGAGGCTAGAAATGGTGACTTCGTCATCCATTTTTCACTCCAAATTTAATTTCTGAACCGCAAATTAATGCAGCAAAATGAAAGTGATAGTTTATACTTTAGGAACAGAAAATAAATCAATAGAAAGAAATATAATTTTGTATTCTAATTTTATCTTGGAAATTAATGCAGAAATTTTTAATGTCTGAATTTGTTTAGTAAAGGAATGTCACATTCATCTACAAAAATATTTTGCAAGATAAAATACCACTAAAATTGTGCCCTTCTTTTGGCATTTGAAATATGCAAAATATATTACCTTCGACTAGAGTGTGCCCAAATTTACTTTTCCTTTGCTTTCCTTGGCATCAACTAGGTTTTCTGCCTTTTGGACTGGTATTTTTGCCTCTTCACAACTGGGTTTCCTGCCCTTTTGCGACTGTATTTAGAACTAGAGTTTTCATGATTCACGATTCATGATTGTATTTTCCCCTTTTTTACTTTATTGTATGTCCTTTTGAACCGTAAATACGACACTATTTATGTGTTTTCAAGGATATGAAATGCGATTGTACATATGCCCTTCAAAACCCTTCAAAACCCACTTCTGACTGTGGTATTAATGGCGAAAATGGATTCACGACTTTACTTGCTTTGAAATGGTGGATTTTGTGCCTTTCACGACCATTGTTCAGGCGCTTTTTCAGCCCTAGATGCTTCGAACAGAAATGCCAGATCTGTGCCTTTCAAATGAAAATAATCTGAATGTCTGAATGTTCTTCCTTCACGACTAAAAGTTGTTGAAGCTTAAAACTTCTGTCACATGCCCTAAATGCATTCGAAAATACATTGAATGCTTCTTCCTACTCTTTTTGTAGATCCCTTCGAGCACCAAGGGCTCTGATACCAATGTTAGAATGTGGAGAGAGAAAGAATAAAGAAAGATTAGAATATACAAAAGAACGAATGAAGAGAAACCAGAATGCACACATTATCATTGTGTGTCTGTCATTTTATTATGTGAGAGATGGTTACAAAATGGTTGAAGTGGTTACAACCGTTTATTAGTTAACACTTAACTAATATTAACTTAACACTAATTATAAGCCTTATATTCTAATACCCAAGGGCAAGTAACTTCATGTCATTCTTATGTTCTCGATGACCAATTGATAATAACTTCGTAGTTCTTTTGAGGATGAAGAGAATTAGCACTGCCTGTAACAACATCCATCTTCCTTCATATCTTTTGCATCACGCTTAGCATTAATGTTTTGTAACAGTTATCTTTTAAGCCCCTGTGGTACATTTCTATGTCTCTTTTAAACTCCAATTACTTTTTTTTCCTCACATATCTTTGTTCTCTATTTATTTTGCAATTTCTTTCCTTTTGTTGGAGTTGTGCCTGTCCTGCACATTCTGTTTCTACATTGCTGTTAGTTTGAGTACTCTTCTCTAATGACTCGTGGACAATTTTATCATTTCAATGTCATCTATCCATGCACTTCTGATATATGTATATTGCTAAATCCTTAGAATCATAATATTCTTTTACGAATCTGCGACAGCTACACCCATGTGTACCCATTTCCAAGTCCATGGGCCTGGTAACTTTGACTAAAGCTTTAGCTACAAAATCTATTTGGCTCTATAATCTATTTTTCATTAACCAACAAAATGAAAACTATTTTGTAACCTTCTTAAAACTGCACACACATCCCAGTACTGGTGTGCTGGTACTTATCAAGTAGGAGCTTGTTTTTTCAATATTCACAACTTGGAGGTTATCTAGGCTTTGTCTATTCTGGCTATTGAATGCATGAATATCTAATTTACGTTTATGGGAAACGATCTAGGGGCAGAAAAATGATAATAAATTACCCGGATCTACCTCAAGAATAACTACGCTCTTTTTTCTTTTGATATTCTATGACATCCGTAATATAACTTTTTACTTGCTTAGTTGACAAACTCAACAAGCCATGCAGGCTAGTCAAATCTTAATGCGCATATTACCTACAACCATAGCCGGCCCACAGCCAGCCAAAGATAACATCACAATGGAAGAAAAGATTGCATATAATGATTATAATCTAGACTGTGTTTTGATATGTTTACTGGACTCTGCTGGTATGTATCCGTTTCTCACAGTATGTTTTTGTTTTTTAAGCCATGTGTTAGCTGGCATGGAGATCGGTAGGTAGCATTATATATGGTGAACTTCAAACATGTTTAAAACAATAGTCCATTAAAAAAGGATAAATAAGATTTTAAAATTTAAAAAATATATACAAATACACTGTTTTTTTGTTTGTTTGTTTTGAAAACCCAGTACAATAAAGAAATCCAGACATATCAGGCAAAAATATCTGAACATTTCCACCTAAGAGATCATAGTTTCGCACTTATATACTGCTGATTGAAAAAGGGGGAAAATGGGTATGAAATCACCTTATTTGGTGATGGCGATAGATAAAAGTTATACCATCTAGAAAACCTATTAAGTCGGAAGGCAAAAAACAAAACAGAAGCAACATCAGGGCCATCAAAGACCATCCAACGAGCTAAACACAGGCTAATATGTGTATGAGAAATGATTTTATCATCATAATATACCTGTTTTTCCTCTGGCACCCTTCAACTGCCCAGATTTCAAACTGACTATTATTGAAGATCTGCAGGTAAAAGCAAGCGGTATATTTATATACATGGTTTACGGGATTTTCAGGAAGGCGCGGACGCCCAAAAGGTACGAGGAATAATATTTGTACGGTAAAAATAATTCTGGGATAATTTCTCTTGAATACAAACTGGCAAAAGAATCAAGCTGCAGCAATATGGTCCGCTTGACATGGAGAGAGAGAGAGTTACGTATATCACCCACATTCCACCACACGAGTTTTTAAGCTTAAAGTTAATATAGGCTAAGGGTAAAAATTAAAAAATAACTTACAATAGTTAGGGGAAAGCCAAAAGAAAATAGATAACGAGGAAAAATGTTATGAAAATCATCTTGCGACAACTTAAAAATATGTAAATAATATTTCAAAAAAATTAATAATATATAAATTATTATTTGATTAAATGCTAAAGCATTATATCAGGTATTTATATAGATTGTCGCATTTGTGCTTTGTGCTTATATTTTCGAAAATATAGTAAAATTACAATATTGGGAACAAAATTAGTGAGCACCTTAGCGCTTAGGTAGCTATGGGTAAGGGGCATCCTCACCTTCAAAATCACCTAAGACATGATCCTAGAGTCAACCACTTGACTCTCGGTGTCGAGTGTTGGTATAACACAAATTATATCCCAAAAAAATCATCTAAGACATGATCCTAGCCTCAACCGCTTGACTCTTTGTGTCGGAGTGTTAGTATAACACAAATTATATCCCATTTTTAAAAATGAATAAAACTTATACACCTTGATTTTAGAGTGTTAGTATGACCTATTCACATTTGTATGTCATTTATCAAATTTGTAATTTTGTGGTCGCAAATCTATGGAATTTACTCAACATAATGTTGCAATTAGAGAGATGAATGATCTAGATGATATTATAGCTATAGGTGCAATGGACCATAGTTCACGCTTGTATATTTTTGAGAAAATTGACACATCTCGCAAGGTCTTCTCTTGTTATTCATGGTGACTCAATGAACAAGTTAAGGCATGAACATTTTGGTCAGCTCACCTACAAGTATCTACAACTTTTTTCATAGAATATGGTGATAGGCCTCTAAAGATCTCTAGTATTGATGGTGTTTGTCTAGGGTGCATGCTTGGAAAGCAACATCTAGATCCCTTCCCAAAGGGACAGGGGAATGAGAGTGTAGGCTCCACTTGAGTTAGTACATAGTGATTTAATGAATTTTCCCACTAGTCATGTTCTACTGTAAAATATGTACAAACATTTATTGATGATTTTACGGGAGGACTTGGGTGTATTTTCATTGAAAAACAATCAAGACTTTCATTGAAAACACTTTGCATAGATAATGGAGGGAATATGTTAATAATGATTTTCATGATTTTTGTGCTAACAATGGTATCTTGCATCGAAATACAATTCCTTACAACCCTTTGCAAAAAGGTGTAGCAGAGCAAAAAAATACAACACTCAAGGAAATGGAAAACTTCATGATTCAATCCAATGACTTGGCACTTGAGTTATGGGCAAAAGCTATGAATTGTGCAAATTATATTCAAAACCAAATTCCACAGAAGGTGGTCCAAGGTGTGACACCGGAAGAAGCATGGTCAAGTGAAAAGCATGATGTATCTAATTTTTCGTGTCTTTAACTGTAAAGCATGGGCCTTTATTCTTGATGACAAGCAAAAATCTATGGTGAGGAAAAGTCAAACACTTATATTTGTTGATCATTGTGGGCATGTCGAGGCTTGCCACTTCTTTGTTACCCATGATGTACTATTCAACGTGATGTTTATGTTGCCGAGACAAATACTTCCTTTGATCCTCTTGTTGAATCTTATCCCCTTCCTCCTCCTACATCCGACAAGGAGGACATGCTTTTTTATTTTGATATTGAGAAAATTGTCAATCTGCTCTGCCATTTCCTCCTTGGAAGCCCATACCTAAGTGTGTTCGATCTACATTGCAAGTAGTTGGTGATTTGATTGGTGATCTTGATGGTTTTGTCACACAAAATCCGGGACTTTTGTACTTGCACACATTTTCATACATCTGGTGTGGCTCTTTTGAGCCAAGCTATTTCTTCTAACCCGTGCTATTTTACGAGGTAAAAGGAAAACTAGAATAGGAGCTTGGTATGAAAAAAGAATATTCTTCACTCATGAAAAATAATACACGTGAGTTATTGGCTCTTCCTAAAGAAAGAAAACTTGTGTTGTAATTGGGTCTATAAGACCAAATATGTAGTTGATGGTTCTGTAGATAAGTACAAAGAACGTCCTTATAGCCAAGGTGTTTTCAAAAGTTGGAGTGGATTACTCTTAGACATTTACTTATGTTGTAAAGATGGATTCTATGCACCTTTTTCTCTCCTCTTGATGCATCACATTGATGGCCAATATACCAAATGGACATCAAGAGTGCCTTCTTATATGGTGATCTCTAGGAGGATATTTACATGGAGCAACTTGAGGGCTTTGTGTAGGATAGTTCATGTAGACTCCATCAATCTCACTATGGTATCAAATAATATCCTCGAGCTTGGTATGAGAAGATAGAAATTTTTGTTGATAGTGGGATTTCATTGTTGTGAGTCTAATCACAATGTATATTTTTGAAAAATGGCAAGGAATTATTGATCTTGGTTTTGTATTTTGATGATCTAATCCTTGCTAGCAATTCAAATTCTATGATTTAGGACATACAACACAAGTTGAAGGGAAAATTTGATATGACAGATTTGGGATTGTTGCACTATTTTCTTGGCCTCCAAATTTATCAGCCTTCGGAGGGTATTTCCATTGGGAAACAAAAATATACCGCATATGTGCTTTTAGAAATTCCGCATGATTTCTTGTAAGCCAACTCCCACTCCATTTTAGTCAGGTATTGAATTGACTATTGATTGTAAAACTAAATTGGTAGATGCCACTTTGTATAGACAGTTAGTAGGAAGTCTTTTTATCTAACCCATCCTCATCGTGGTATTACATTTTTTTAACCATGTCTCTCAACTTTCTCATGAGCCTCATGAGAGTCATTGACAAGTAAAGCGTATTTTTGTGTTTCATTCGGTGGACTTTGAATTTTGGCATTTATTGCACACCACACGAATCCTCTAATATCAAAGGGTTCACATATTCGATTCGGTGGATGTCATGATACACGATGATCTACATGGTTTTTCTTTCATGTTGGCTCAGGTTTGATTGCATTGGTGTGTAAGAAACATGCTACAATTACATTGTCATCTACTAAGGCAGAGTACAATGGTACAGTCAAGGCTAGTCCTGAAGCTCTTTAGCTTCACCAATTACTTGATGAGTTTGGATTTCCATGCATAGGGATCCTATTTTGATTTGCTGTGAAAATCATGGTGTTATTGAAATTGCATGCAACCCTATAAAGAGCATCAAAAAACCAAACATATTGAGATTCACATGCACTTCATTCGAAGTTGATCCAAGATGGAGTTGTCCATTTGGAGTTCATTCCTACATTGAGCAAGTTGATGATATTTTTACTAAGCCTTTTGCTTCTCCTCGTTACCTTTAGCTACAAGTATTGCTTGGGGTGAAGGAAGTTGTACTTTATATTGGGTATCTTATCAAGCAAAGTAGCCGGAACCCCTTCATTTTCTTGTTCCCTAGCCTTCACTTAGGGGAGGTTGTTAGCGTGATGTGTTCACATCGTGTACTAGTTTATGTCCTTTACTAACTAGTTCCTTATTGTGTTCACACTAGTAGGCTTCATTTAGGAGATTAGTTTATTTTTGTTTGAATAACTATTATTATGTGAGCGATCGAAACTCACATGCATGTTTAGGAGCTTGTTGAGAATTTCTCATCTCCATGATATGTGGAGATAACTCCTCTAATATAATTAATTTAATTATCTTATATTATCTTATCTACATGTTTAGGTTGTCCCACCTATTTGCTAAGTGAGAATAATATTGTGTTTGCCTATATCTTGTTGTTGTTCCCATATGAGGATCACCAAGTTTTTGCTAAATAATATAACTTCTTATTTTTTGATTATTTGTGCATTACATCATTTTTCCGAGTTATTATTTAGTTGCAATCCATGGTTGTAGTTCCCGTAATAGTCTCATAGTCTTCTACAACATAGGGTTGGAAAATCCCTTTTACATGGGTCAAAACCCACAATCTCATTTTAAGCATGCCACAAATAACCAAATCTTTTAAAGAGTACCATCCCTCATAAGTTACCATGATGACACGTTAGGAATTTATATTAGTGACAAAGTTGTTGTCCCTTTTCAAAGGGTGTCACAGACAATCCAATTCTTTATAAAGGGTGTTATCCTATGTAATTTAGAAGTTTATTAATGTAGACATCTAATTCGGTACATGTCTAGTTATTTATAATAATTTTGCCTTGTTCTAATGTATTTGTGCTTATCAATTATTGGTTTAGATTAGGTTTTCATTGGTGTGTGGTTATTATCTTGAATTCTATTCTCTCCACTTCTTTTGACATGTTCCCCTATATTCTTCCCTTGTTTATCTTTTTAAATCTTTCTCGCTTCAACGTTGTTCTCTTATGTTTTTTCTCTATTCACCCTAGATTTCATTTTTTTGCTTTTTGGTAGAATTGTATCCTATATTTCTCGACACTTTTTTGGTTTGGGCCCTTAGACCCTTATTTGGGTCCACAAGATTTTCGGTCCTTATTTTTGGATTTCGCCACTCATTGTGTGTTAGGTTGCATTCCAACAAGGACCTAATTCTAATTTGAGAGGTCTTTAAATACATAGGTGCATTTAGACATTTAGGAAAAGGAATACAAGAAATGAATTATGCATACCAAAAAGGTATACATTTAGAAATAAGAGAATAATGAATGTATCTATTCATATCCAAGATCACTTTACACCGGATATCATCTCTCAATAATGTTCCTCAAATACTAAGGCCTGTGGAGTTTTTCCTTAAGACAAAACGAGAACATGAAAAATGAAATGTTGTACTCATGAATATGAAAAATACATAGATGGAGATAATATTTATAGCTAGATAAAAGCTAAATCCCCTTCTCTCATTTGCCAAAAATAGGAAATTATAGTTGGTCTATAAAGGTGAAACTTTATTGGAAAACATACGGGCTAGTCATTATCTCTATTCTAATCCTATGAAATCATGTCAAATCTAATCTTATTATAGAAACTATCATAAGCTAGCTTAAGTTCGATGCATGTAATTGCACCAACACCCTCCTTAAGTGCAAATAGGGAGGTTTATAAAAACTAGATAAAAGACTAACAAAATCCCTTGACCTTCTCCCCCTCCCTTGTAAACTACTTCCCCATGTTAGATGCTAAAGGTAGTGAAGAAAAATAAATCTTAGACTAAAGAATGCAAATGATGAGGTCCTCTAATTCAAGATCGAAGGAGGCCCACCTACATCGAACAAAATGTATGCCCCTTAGAGAAAGAACAAAGACAAAAACAACAAATCTTCCCACTCAACAAAGGAAGACAAGAACATGAAGATATCTACAATCGTTTGGTCTAAAATTGCAATGTGGCATAGGTTTGGCAATATCGTGCTTAAAAAGGAAATGCCACTAAAGTAGACCTACTAGAAGAGAGATATGGAATATTCAATGAAAGAATCTATATATGAAGTGGAGGGCATGGTTCATCAACCCTCAAAATTAAAAACAGGGATCCACAAGAAGAGGTGGATCATCAATGATATTAGAAAATGTGGAAGTGCCAAAGACCATGGTGGGGAACTCCCATCAACGCGAGACAATGAATAATCCTTTGAAGTATAATTTGTAATGACTCTATAAAATGAAGAACATCATCATATACAATAACATAAGTGGAGTCTACAAACAAAGATCTCATGTCCGGAAAGTACTCATCTTGCAGGGTGTCTTTACAAAAAGAAGAGCAATTTCTAATAGGAATGGATGATCATAAGAAATAGGAGTAGAAACTACAATCTCGGAAGAGGAGTCTTTGGTAATAGAAGGGTCTCCAAATAGATTCGACAAATTCTCTAAATAGTGTAGGGACACTTTATGTCCTCTAGATGATAAGATCATTGCATATACAAATTCAGCAATATGAAGAATATAATCAATATCTACACCATGCAAGAGATATTTGTGGGCCCAAATGCCAAAATATTGACTATATTATGAAATATACCCTTAAGGTAGGGAAACACCATACAATACTCTTTAGAGAAGGAATAACTCCACAATCTCCCAATATGGGAATTGCACTTCGGGGGACACCTCCAATATATTCCTACCAAGTAGAAGACTCAACTCATACATGACATGACATAATGATACTCATCTCCTTTATACAAACATACATTACTCTTAATGGATGGGTAACACCTAATCCCAATATAGCTAATTCTTATGTCACCTCATATATTATAAACATATAACTAAGGGGGATGTGTACCACATGTCGCCATCTCCACCAACCATATACATAATACTAATATATCCCAAGGTACATAACACTAGATGGCGGAGTTGAGACATTGAAACATTAATAAATAACTCGCAAAGACAATGTCACATGAATTAAGCCAATAGTTGTACTAAACCAAGCTAAAAGGAGCAGAAAACTGTCCTTGTAGAAATAGATAAAGGCCTTATGCGGTGAATATTTGCTCCATGCTATGACACAAATTTCCATAGTTGGTCATACTAATAAGTCTTGGTGGAGGTGAATCTATCATCATAGTGGTCTCGAAAAATAGCTCTTCAAACAATACAAAGTTTGAGAACTATGGTGCGCTACAATGCACATGTGAAATAGTGAAGGCACTACAAGGGCTTACAAAGGTGCTTAAAACAAGCACGTGACAAAAACTTCAATAGTGTCAAAACAACCCCACAAATGGCTGAAAACAAGGCACATACCATAATAATGCTTGCATGGTATGCCCAACAATGAAACATAACAGTAAGTGTGCCAACAATGGTCAATGACAAGTGTGCTTAGCACCAAAAAAGCCCAATACAAGAATTGGCACATAACCCAATGTTCTTGAGACATAACTATTGCCACCCATAAGGTTGACACTATATAATTAGAGCATTTGCAAGAAAACCCCACTCACAACCATTTATAGTACCATAATGTGTTGTATAATGTCATAATTTAACAAGTGTAAAATAGAAAAATGAAAAATGAATTTCCTATATAATATGAAAAAGATGTGAGCAAAGGTTTGGAAAGTTCATGATAAAATAAACACTTTAAAAAAAATGGTACTTCAAAATTTTTACTGTTTGAAAGTTATGGAGTTGATAAGGTTTGTTAACATGATTAAGCTGAATTTTTGGTGGGGAGCTTGATTTTCTACTACATTGGATCCACTTTACAATCAAACCTAACAAAAAGGGCATTCTAAAAATGCAAAAATGGTTCGGGTGTGAAGGGGCTCGAAAGCCAAGGGTTAAGGTATGGGCTCCAACGGCTCTAGAAACTTTGAAATTCCATACCTTGTCATGGTGTGTGATCTATATGAGCTAAACATGATTTAGGAGAATTTTTACAAATTATCATATTGCCTTGAGATTGAAAAATATTACAAAAAAAGACATTGTGTAGACTTTTGATCCCTTAATCTTGATTTCTGTTGGTGTCCAACCTTCAAATGATCGCCAAAATTAATCGTAAAGCAAACAATTGTGATTTTTTGAAATTCAATTTTTTCATACTTCAACAAAAAAATGATGTCAATGCACAAAATATTATAGAAACTTTGTAAAAATTTTAAAAACACCTAAAAATCCCCAAAATGCATTTTTCACAAAAAAATAAAACCCACGAGGGTTTTAAAAACCCAGATATCACAAACTAAGTTTTACCCGATTTTAGCCCCGATAACGTCCAACAAGAGTTTGAAACCCTAAGGTCAAAGATGGGTTGGAAAAATCCTAAGGAAAAGAAACTCCTAAGAATCCAAGATACCTCAATATATTCACAAAACTTGGCTAGAAAAATGAATGCTCTTAGACCATGTATAAATAGGAGAATAAAGATTGAAGCTATTTAGACACAAGATCACCTCTGCACTATAAACCATCTCTCAATCATACTCATCAAAGACTATTGCTCATAGAGCTTCTCCTCGAATAATTTGAAAACATCAAAATTGAAATACTATATTCATGATTCGAAATAATACATAGATGAAGAGAAAATATATAATTAAACATTAGCTAAATCCCTCTCTCATTGGCCTATTTCTTATTAGCTCGCTTTACAAAATCTAGTCCTTATTCTATTATAAGTCAAGGAAATTACGCCATATCTAACCTTCATATAAGAACTATCCAAAGCTTAAATTAGGTGCATATAAGATATTTCACCAACAATTACAAGCATTTCAAGTAGCATTTAAAAAAACATAAAGAGAATTTAGCATTTAGTGTTGTATTGATTATGTCATTCAAAGCGATAAAGGTTGGATACTAACATTACAATCAATTACTTGTTGATTTACAATATACATGGTGTCCTATCATTAAAGAAGTGTTCCCATCAAGGTCCCCGATAATAATGGAGAGATAACACATGCCCCTTAATTAATCCCTTATTTTTATTGTGTTTCGCAAGGTGTTTATTGCCACATTAAGATTCCAAGGAAGGAGCTAGTTTCTAAGAGATCCACATATAATTTTGGAAAAGTAAGTGAGGTGTTTTGAGACACGAAGAAGGTGAACATGGTCATCAAATCAAATCCACCATTCCAAAAATATACCGTATAGTTATGGTTAATGTTCTTTGTTCGCAAGGATTTTCTAGATGTCCTTGTCTTTGTTTGAACTAAGCGATGCAATGTTTGTTTTTTTATGTCTGTATACAAAATTGCGACAAATTAGATACATTTCTAAAACCTTGACTTTCTAGTGATTTGACTCCATGAATATTCCCTTTATGTAATTACATATGATTACTAATTTATGTTTAGATCTTTATTAATAAATGTGGTTAGTCATAACACATTGTTACTATAAAATCACTTTTCATCTACATTTTGGTGAAGCCATATTAAATTACACCCAATCTTAGGGTTTCACCTTTTGATGAACCCACATTATCTTGTATGCTTGTAACCTTCTAGGGTGAAATCTTGCTTCTTTGGGGTAACTCTAGTTGTTCTAGGGCACTTCTTCTTCCATGTTAGATTCCTTTAGCCCCTATTATTGTATCCTTATTCTTAAGGTTTTTCTTAGTCATATTTATTGCAACACTATTGTTCCTTAAAGAAATTATTGTAAATAATTTAACTTTATGTGCACTTTAACCGATATGGATAGGAATATTCCTAGACGTGTTTCCATTAGGGTTTGATTTTCAAGTGTTTACATTGTCATGTGTGTATATTAGTCAAAATTTCCAATCCCTTGCCTTATCTAACCGCATATATATATAGGGTCCTATCGATCTATATAGTTGGGACAAACCCTATCTATATATGGGAGGACGACATAGACTTCCATATTTGTATACATGGGGTTTATCAATCGAGGGGATTAACTATAAAATAGGGCATCATTCATCTACAATGGTTTAGAGATAGTTGAGTGTGTCCTCCTCCTCCCCCCCTAGACCGCGTATGCAATATATATTGTTATCTTTGTAGAAATTACATTTATATATAGATAGATTATTGTTTCTAATGGCATATCATAGCTTGTTAGCATACTTTTTGGAGATGCTAGGGTCGCATACAATGATGATAGTATTATGTATTTATGTCTTGTTACACTTACTAATGATAGGGAATCTATAATGCCTTATAAGAGTATATATTTTGTTTCCAAATGTATGATGATTTCTTATGATTTGATATTGAGTAGGTGATGCTAAAGGATAACACAAAAGAGGTACATGGAAAAGAATACAATGGCCCCTCTTGAACTTCCATAATCTCAAAGTTGGATTAGCCTAAACATCTCACCTAATCTGTATTAAGCTACCAAGCATAGGTTCCAGGTTGTACAAGAATGATATCATCTATCATTTGCAAAATACTCATGCTAAGATATATATTCTTGAGTTACTTACCAAGTCCAATATCTACAAGGGTATTAATTTTAACTTAGAGAAACACATATTGCCATGTGATATTAAAACTTCTCACATTGTGTAATGCCCCTTCCGTTATAACCATATCGATTGTAGAATTACATGGGATCGAGTCGAACCTTGGTATGAGTGAGTTCGTTGTTCTAGTGTTGTGCTTACAATATGAATAATTCGTAAAATGAAACAATTAAATGGAGGGTAAGAAAAGTAGTAATACCTTCCTTAGAATATTAGATGTTGATGAAGGATAAAAGTAATTGTATGGATGTCTATCTTCATATCTCATTGCTCCTTTAAGGTCAAGAGTACAATCACCTATATTTAAGAAAACACTAAAATGCAATCCTTTGAGGCACTTTATTTCTAGTAGGAGCCAAGCCTCCATGTGATGCAAGAGCATCATTCCTAAGGATGGTATAGTTGTACTTAGTCAAATTTTGGCTTGTGTAGGCCTTAGAGGTTTCATTAGAGGGTTATATTTGTCATTTCATGTGGTCTTTTAGCTCTAGAAGATCAAAAATTCAAATAGGGAGGTTTCCCTCCCTTTTGCACAAATTTGAAAATTTGAATTTTATAGAGCCAATTTTGGCTTCTTGTCTTATATAGTGGTCCTAGTGTGGTCTTAGGCATGTTCTAGGTCATCTTTTCATTATGTTTCTTGAAGGCTCTTATTGAAGTGGGAGTGGTCATGTAAACCCAAAATTGGTCGCTTAAGCTCTTTCTTGTAATGGAATCTCAATGGAAATCTTAGTCATATGACCCTAATGGGTAGTTATAAGAAGTAATTTGAATGGAGAGGTATAAAACTCATAATTAAAATAGTTCTAAATTATTGATCAATAACCCAAGAATATTTTGGAGCTCCAAACAAGGTTTAGTTTGAAGTTGTGCATGTATAGTCTTGAAAGAATTCATGAATATGTGTGTTTTGACAAAGTGTGAATTGAGAAGAATAAGCTTCCATGAGTGGATCATAAATTGTAACTAGTTGATAAGAGTGTAACGAACCCAGTTGAAGTGCTAAGTGATGAGGCTTAGAGATTTGAATGGTCGAGAACTCGGTGACATACCACAATGGTTATATGTTTTTGTTGTTCATTGAAGGGAATCTTGCCTAGAAGAAGAGACCCTGAGCCTAGTTTGTTGGTCAAGCATTAAGAGGCTTTCCTAATCCTTATTAGACATGTGCAAAGATTAAGAAGACCTTGAGGCATCAAGGAAGACAACGAATGAAAAAATATCCCGATCTTATGTGTTGTGCGAGCATTTGAAGCCAATTCTCGACATCCACAAAGGTAAGAAACTTCACTGATAAAATTAGAGGCTTATATAGGTGTATACAGACCTCCTAGGAAAGTTTAAGAATTGGAGGATTGATCTATTCGAATTGGTGAGCAAAACCTCACTTTTGGGACCTCTACAACAAACCCTTTGTGTTTAAGAGGGTTGAGGCATTTGAAGATTAGTATGTCGTCCCGGAGCTAGAACCTTCAATAAATCATCCTCTTAGTTGCTACATAAGGATTCAAAATAAATTTGCAAGAATATTGTGATAGTAAGGACATTTTTTTGACAGTTTACTAGAAGTACTATGTGAGAACAAGGTAGGCCTAATTAGAGGTTCAAGATTGTGATTTTAAGATATTTTTCCCAAAGAAGGTGACAAGATTTTGTGCAAAAGACCTATGTCCAAATGGGTGTTCAAAAGGTATAGGGCTATTAACATGAATCCCTAAATCAAAAATACACCACATTTTGAGGAGTGACAAGCTTTGTAGGGTGTCGTTAGTTTAGAAGGAGGAATTATGAGGAAAGGGGCATTTACAAAGGGAGTTGAGACAAATCACTTTTCCCACAACTCAAACACCCAAAAGGGTATCCAAAAATGTATTTATCTTCTGGGTAATGAACCACAGAGTGCCCTAACTCATAAGCTACCATCATCAACCTTCTTGAGAAGCAATTTGGCAATTTTAGCAAAAGGGAACAAGTTAGCCAATTCTTGTGGTTTCCAAGGATTAAGATGGTTAAGATAGGTGGAATAGGAGGTAGTAACTTTGAATGAAGCATTGAATGCACTGTTTTTAGTTCATAGGTCATATTTGCACAACTTTATTGTTTCCTAGCATTGGGGAAGAGTGTATTTTGTAGGTTAAGACCGAATTGAGGTTGTTTATCTAACTCCTCTTGTTAGAAGTGTGGTTAAAGGTCCTAGACACTCTGTATAATATTGTTATCATATATGAGAAGGAAAAGACATTGACATGAAGAGAAAGAAATAAGAGGTGAAGAAAGAGCTTGAGAGAGAAGTGAAGAATTGACAAAATGCCACCAAGAAGAGTGGGTGGAGGAGGAAATAGAGAGAAAATCAGGGGTGCTGAGTTAGATGTTGTGTTAAGAAACATTCAAGACAAGTTAGGAGCACTAGAGGTCTCCCAGAGAAGAGGAAAAGCATTGGATGATGACAATGATGATGAGAGAGAGAGAAGTGGCATCAATAGAAGGAGAAAAAGAATAAGAAGGAACATAGATTAGAATACTAAAAACAGTTATGGGAGCAAACAATAAGCCAAAGATGAAGGTACCAGTATGGAGGAAGTTTGCATCCAGAAGAGTTGATAGACTGGATAGAAAATATGGATAAATACTTTGAGTTTGAGAACATTACAGAGGATAAGAAGGTGAAATTTGCAATCACAAATATTATAGGACATGTTTTATGCAATATGGTGGGACTTTGTGCAACAAGAAATATTAAGTAGAAACAAGGAAAATATCAAGAAGTGGGAAAATATGGTGGCCAAATTGAAAGGTAAGTTCATTCCTGTAGACTATCAAACTAGTTTATTCAAGAAATTGCAAAATTTGAGATAGAGAGAACTAAGTGTAGTTGATTATACTGATGAATTCTACAAACTAGCTATGAGGTCTGGTCATATACAAGATGATGCTAAAGAAGTGGCAAGGTATGTGAATGGTTTGAGGTTGAATATACAAGATGAAATTAGTTTATTTCATTTGAGATCAGTAGAGGAAGCATATCAGGAAACCTTAAGGGCAGAGGAGAAACTATCAAGAAAACAAACTCAATATTTGAGAGGTAGAGGAAGAGGAGTAAGAGGAAGAAGTCAACAATCAGGAAGAGGACAACAACAACAACAAACAAATGAGGAAGAAGTGAATAGTTCACAAACACAAAGTTCATTTAGGGTTGGATACTCAAGAGGTGGATACTCATACATAGGTAGAGGTGGATATGGAAGAGGAAGAGGTGAATTCAATAACAGATGCTTCAAGTGCAACAAATTTGTTGGACATAAATCATTTGAATGTCCTGAACTATCCTCAAGCAAGTAACAATAGGGTTAATGAAGCAAGAAATCAAATAACACATGCAGATGAAGAGGAGAGTGTAACATCACCATCCTTAGTGGAGGAACCTGAAACTAGAGAAGCACTGATGATGAGAAGAGCCTTAGTGAATGCAAGCAAACATGAAGAACCAGTGCAGAGGAGAACATTGTTTAGAACAATGTGAAAGGAA
Source organism: Taxus wallichiana var. yunnanensis (assembly GCA_018340775.1). Lineage (NCBI taxonomy): Eukaryota > Viridiplantae > Streptophyta > Pinopsida > Cupressales > Taxaceae > Taxus > Taxus wallichiana. The sequence goes on from CM031238.1 coordinate 866,828,648, forward strand.
AAGGTAAGTGCTGCAAACTCATTATTGATAATGGTAGTACTGATAATTTAGTCTCCACTAAAATGGTATAAAAACTGAATTTGAAGATTTAAAAGCATCCTAATCCATATAGAGTCTTCTGGTACAAAGAGAGCATCAGGTGTTAGTGAATCAACAGTGTTTAGTTGATTTTCAAGTGGGTAGATATCATGATCAAGTTTTGTGTGACATATTGCCCATGGATGCATGTCATCTTCTATTGGGAAGACCATGGCAATTTGATAGAGAGCCATCCATGATGGATGGACAAATACCTATACATTTGTGAAGGATGGAGTCAAGCATACTTTGAATCCATTGAAGGATAGATGTGCATGGCCTGAACAATAGTCAAGAGTCATGTTCATGGGTTTGAAGACATTCTTTCAATAAGGACAAGAAGGTGAAGTGATGGAGAATGGGACTAGTAGAGTCAAGAAAGTGTGGCAGTGGATAAGTGGAGAGTATGAATACCAAGAACACTTGCAAAAGAGAATGAGTATGAAGGGTAATGAAGATGGATATGCAAACTACATCAAAGACAAGGACACGGAAGAGCTTCTGGAGGTAGCCAAAGAAATAAACAATTCAGATCATGAAATTAACATGAAACAATCAGGCATAGTAGGGGAACAAATCGGACATGAAATAAACATCAAAATAGTCTTAGAAAACATGATGTTGCAAGAGGAAGGGAAGAATAAGCATGAAGAGGAGGATATGACATTTGGACATGAGAAGGAAACTCAAAATTTGAAGTCTAATCCTTGTTTAAGTGTTGTTAGTGCAGGTGTGATGGAGAAAGCAAGGATGGAGCAAACAAACACCAAACTTTCTCAATCTTGAGAGTGAATTGAGTTAAGAAGAGGCAAAGGGACAAGCCAGAGCTTGTGTCATAGTCAAGGAACATTAAGAGTCCTTCCATGAGGGCATGAATCAAATGTTTAAACCCAACCAACTATGGGAAAGGATAGTGTACAGTCCTATGGCAGTTAAGGAGCTTGTGATGGTGACTCATTCAAAGATGAAGTAACTTGCCAAGAACATGATACGACTCAAAGGCACACCTAAGGCAATACATACAGTCAAGGAACATCCTCAGAAGACTATAATTAATTGGAAACAAAGAACGAAAGAGCAAGAAGCTTGCAAGCATAGGAAGATGGGAAAACTTCTCATTTTCCCTGGGAGTATGATGCAGGGGCATCACTCCTGAGGATGGTATAGTTTTACTTAGTCAAATTTTGGCTTGTGCAAGTCTTAGAGGTGTCATTAGAGTGTTATAGTTGTCATTTCATGTGGTATTTTATCTCTAGAAGTTCAAAATTCAAATAGGGAGGTTTCCCTCCCTTTTGCACAAATTTGAAAATTTGAATTTTATAGAGCCAATTTTGGCTTCTTGTCTTGTATAGTGGTCCTAGTGTGGTCTTAGGCATGTTATAGGTCATCTTTGTCATTATGTGTCTTGAGGGCTTCTATTGAAGTGGGAATGGTCATGTAAACCAAAATTGGTCACTTAAGCTCTTTCTTGTAATGTAATCTCATTGGAAATCTTAGTCATATGACCTTAATGGGTAATTACAAGAAGGGATTCAAATGGAGAGGTATAAAACTCATAATTGTAACTGTTTTGAATTATTGATCAATCAACCCAAGAATATTTTGGAGCTACAAATAAGGTTTAGTTCGAACTTGTACATGTATAGTCTTGAAAGAATTCATGAATATGTGTGTTTTGAGAGTGTGAATTGAGAAGAATAAGCTTCCATGAGTGGATCATAAATCAGTAACTAGTTGATAAGAGTGTAATGAACCCGGTTGAAGTGCTAAGTGACAAGGCTTAGAGATTTGAATGGCTTTAGATGGAAATGGCTGAGAACTCAATGACATACCACAATGGTTATATGTTTTTGTTGTTCATTGAAGGGAATCTTGCCTAGATTTAAGAGACCCCGAGCCCAATTGCTAGTCAAGCATTAAGAGGCTTTCCCAATCCTTATTACACGTGTGCAAAGTTTAAGAAGGCCCTAAGGCATTAGGGAAGACAATGACCGATAAGAATATCTTGATCTCACATGTTGTGCAAAACATTTGAAGCCAATTCCCGACATCCACAAAGGTAAGAAACTTCACTAATAGAATTAGAGGTTGATATAGGTGTATACAAACCTCCCAGAAAGTTTAAGAATTGGGGGATTGATCTATTAGAATTGGTGAGAAAAACCTCACTCTTGAGACCTCTACAAAAACCCTTAGGGTTTAAGAGGGTTGAGGCCTTTGAAGATTAAGTATCTCATCCCGGAGCTAGAACCTTAAATAAATCGTTCTCTTAGTTGCCACATTAGGATTCAAAAGAAATTTGCAAGAATATTGTGACAAGAAGGATATTTTGTTGATAGTTTACTAGAAGTACTATAATAGAACATGGTAGGCCTAATTAGAGGCTCAAGACTATGATTTTAAGTAATTTTCCCAAAGAAGAAGGTGACAAGATTTTGTGCCCAAGACCTATGCTAAAATGGGTGTTCAAAAAGGTGTAGGTTAATAACATGAATCCCTAAATAAGAAGATACACCACATTTTGAGGAGTGACATGCTCGGTAAGGTGTTGTTGGTCTAGAAGGAGGAATTAGGAGGGAAGTGGCATTTGCAAAGGGAGTTGAGACAAATCACTTTTCCCACACCTCAAACACCCAAAAGGGTGTCCAAAAGTGTATTTATCTTGGGTTAATGAACTGCAGAGTGCCCTAACTCATAAGCTACCATCATTAACCTTCTTGAAAGCAATTTGGCAATTTTAGCAAAAGGGAGCAAGTCAGCGAATTCTTGTGGTTTCCATGGATTGAGATGGTTAAGATAGGTGGAATAGGAGGTAGTAACCTTGAATGAAGCATTGAATGCACTGCTTTTAGCCCATAGGTCATATTTGCACAACTTTGTTGTTTCTTAACTTTGGGGAAGAGTGTATTTTGTAGGTTAAGACCGAATTGAGGTTGTTTATCTAACTCCTCTTGTTAAAAGTGTGTTTAAGGGTCCTAGATGCTCGCATCATCGTGCAACATGGGTTAATACCACATATGTGCATGAAGAGCCTCCCATTCTTCTTGTTATCATTTTCGTCTGGTGATGGCTCGATGGACGTTATTAACCTCTTTACGTGATAGTAAAATAATGATAGAAATTAAATTAAGCATTTGAGATAGTAAAATAATTGGGATAAATGCAAAGTTGTCCTTACACGGACTAACCCTTTTAAACCTATGGTGTGTCTTCGTGTCTTTGCCTTGTGCGGTGAAGTCGTTCTTCTTGCGGTTCATCCAACTCGGATCATTTTCGATGCTTGAAGTTTGATATTTATAGTTGTTTTAATATAATGTGATCTAAATAAATCATATTTTCAAATGGAGATAGTTACGTGATAAAGCAAGAGGTTTATCAGGAACGGTTGTGGGCTATGGTTAAAGAAAATTTAAAATAATAAAATAATATAAATCATTTGAAATTTAGAAAAGTAAATAACAAAAATAAAAGGAAAATAATTACATAAATACCACCTATGTGCATGAAGAGCCTCCCATTCTTCTCGTTATCATTTTTTTCCTGTTGAGGGCTCAATGGACATTCTTAACCTCTTTCCGTGATCATAAAATAATGATAACAATTAAATTAAGCATTTGAGATAATAAAATAATTGGGATAAATTTGAAGTTGTCCTTACGCGGACTAACCCTTTTAAACCTATGGTGTGTCTTCGTGTCTTTGTCTTGTGTGGTGATGTCATTCTCCTTGCGGTTCATCCAACCCAGGATCATTTTCGATGCTTGAAGTTTTATATTTATAGTAATATAACATGATCTAATTAAATCATATTTTCAAATGGAGATAGTTACACGATAAAGCAAGAGGATTATCGGGGAACGATTGTGGCTATGGTTAAAGAAAATTTAAAGTAATTAAATAATATAAATCATTTGAAATTTTAAAAAAAGTAAATAACAAAAATAAAAGGAAAATAATTAAGTAAACATTCTTAATACTCCTAAATGCTTCCAATTCTTGGGGTGTGGACAAACCTCCTTTCAAGATAGAATTAATGAGATTTTTGATTAATGTTGGAATGTTTTTATTCAAGGTCTAATCATCCGTAAGATGATTTTGGCGAAAATTTTGGCATGTGTGTGGATTAATGCATATCGAGATTATTCTCGCTTAGTTTTCGGCTTGGTATGGAGGTTTTCTCGGTGAGGGAAAACACCTTGTAGTTTTGTAGTTTTGATCGAATGGGGTTATTTGAGTTGAAATTTGGACAATGAATAGTTTTGGCATTGGTTGATTTTTTTCCTTGTTGCGTTGAAATTGTGAGCACATAGTTCAAGAGTATGCACCTTTTGGAAGAATGCCTCCAAAGAAATATTTGGAGGACTCCTAAACTTTTATTTGGATGCCATTTAAGCATGTGGGGTCATGTGGATTTTGTTCCAGTTATGCCTTGGATGTATTTGTTGAAAATGTCTTGGGACCTTTGAAAAGATGTTTCTAAGCAAGTTAAATGCTAGATTCCACAACCTCCAACATACGTCCAACTTGTGCCAAATGGAAACAACAGGCAGGGCATGGACATCCACCCTAGAAAAAAATATGGGGGTGTTGTTTTGTTGTTTGTTTTACTGCAAGTGTGTGTGCAACGTGGGAGGTAGATTACTATTTCCCCAAACACAATTGTGATAGGTGTAGAGCTAGGCACCACAACCTTCATTCTTTACCATCCCCGCCTACACTAAGAGGAGAATTATTTCCATTACTTGTTTTATTTTATTTTATTTTCATTTTTGATTCCATTCAAATGCAACTTGGAAGCTAGGAAGCCTATGCGGGTACTTGGAATGTGTGGCAATTTTGGATGCCATAGAGAAGCCTTACTTGGCCCTTGTGCGGGGTCAATGAACTATTTGATATAATGCCCGAAAGAATGTGGTTTTAGGGACATCATTGATTATTGTATGCACAAAATCGTTTTGTTAAAAAGACTTTAGAAGCTTTACGGTAAATGCAAAGTGACAGTGTAAAAATCCAAACACCATAACGTTGCCCGATGTTTTTTGCTAGCGTGCCAAATGGGGAGTTGTGGAAAGAGGTGTTTGTTTGATGTTGTAGTTGTAAATGTTCTTTGGACAAGTATAATAGTGTGGTTACATGGCCTAGGCCCATGAAACGTTTGATAAAATGCCTTATTGTGATGGGGTTGGGTGGATCTGCGATGATTGAAGGATTTTTAACGCAAAATGGGTTTGTTAAAAGGGTTTTAGAAACTCTCAAGAAAATGATGTTGGCAGCAATAAAACTAGACTCATACAATCTTTTGCTAGCGCACTCCATGTTTGTGCCAAAACAGGAGCTTTGAGCTAAGGCATGTGATTTATTTGACAAAATGTCTAAAAGAAGTGAGGCCGTTGGGACTCGCAAAGGTTTATAGAATATGTGTAAGATAAGTATGAATAATGAGGAATCTTAAATAAGGTGTGTGATGGTTTGACAAAAATCCTCTTCAATTGCATGGTCTCGTGGATCTTGAATGTGGTCCGCTTGGAACCTAGTGTACGCGAGTTCAAGTACCCTTTAGATATGGTCTTCTTACTCTATCCTTGAAAGATTGTAACGTTCTAGTTTTCTTCATTTTAATGGTTGGAAAAAAAAAAAAATAACTTAGGTGAATTATATAGGACATTTTTTTATAGCAAATTTTGCCTCTATCTTGTACGAAACTAGACGACTAACCATAAATGCAAACGCTACTCCCATTTACCTCATGGATGGTTGGAAAAACTTTTCATATCAATTCTAGTTACAGAAGCCACACGGATGGCGGGTTTAAACTTGAAAGTTAGTCAAAACTAATCCTTGACAACCTTGTAAAATCTAAATACAACCTGTTTTCAATGAGGCGCAAAACATCCATATATACCCCAAAATAAGAAAATTAAGTTTGGACCGTGTTCCTTGTCACATGGAGTGTTCAACCAAACCCTAAGTTGTTCCTCGGTTGTTTGTTTGACCTTGTTTCATCGCACATTTAGGACCCCAACAGGGTAGTTTGCAACTTTAAACAACTGCTGAAAGTTAAAAATACAATTTGGTTTTGACCCACAATTTTGGCGCTAGGTTTAGAAATGGTCTTTGGCTTCAACATACCTCTACTATTTCTCTGTGAAAATCACTACCAACCCTCAGTTTAGAGGAAAACATCCTGCAAGTTAGTTTTCCATAAAGGTTTTGTAGGCTTTCGGTTGTTGGGCGATGAGGCCGTTTGGGTGCATTTACGATCGGTGGCTCGGAAAGGCATACACCAATTGAAGGTAGTTTGCAAGTTTTGGATTCTCATCGGCTTTGAGTGTTTCCCTGCACATAGGAGAGTAGGTAGGAATTGGTTTATGTGTGTTTTGGTGTCTCGGATATTGTTTTTGAACGATGATCTTTGAGCAATTTGTCTGAATTTGAATCTTTTTGAAAACTTGTAACCAACTAGACAAAATGGTCATATGACCTTATCCAAGCAAAATGACGATTGAGAAACCTTGTAAACACAAATAAATGACTGCAAAAATCCTCCTTGATGCTTGTTTGAAAAGATATTGAATGTGAAAAGAAATGGTGTTTTCTCTCTCCTCTTTCTATCCCTATCTTTTGGCTTTGAAAATGAAATGAAATGGCAATTGTATTCTTACTCTCCTTAAAAGTGTGTTAGGTATTATTTCATTATTATTGGAAAAATGTGATAACGTAAATCGTGCTTGATTGTAGTTAGATGCCATGCTAACGGTTGTGCTAACCATGTGGTGGTTGCAGTGCGCGGGACATGAAGAAATTTGCAACATTGTATATGCTTTTGTTATAATAGGTTATCCTTGAATTCCATGTGATATTAAATGGATGTATACCAATGCTATGATTATAAACATGAATGTTATTTATGAATTATTTTTTGATGAATGAAAATTTGTACTACACTCGGTATCTTGGGGAAATGGGCATTTTATTCTAGGAGTGATTTTGATTATAAGTAAATATCTAACTAACGTTGTAGATGTACATTTTAACTAGAAATGAAATGATTTTTCATAGCGTGTTTTTGTGGGTCATTAATGAATGAACTCCTTTGTGCTTTACTAATTGTTAGAGTAGGTATTTACCTTAGCTCATGTTCACCTAGGTACTTTATTTACCTCATGTATTTTATCCTCACCCACTTATGTGTGTGGATATTTCTTTTTTTATTTAGATATCGGAAAATATTATCCAGTTGGTATGACTAGTTCTTTCCTAAATCTATGGTCTTGAATAGTTCTTTGATGACTAGTTCTTTCTTAAATCTATGGTCTTGACTAGTTCTTTCTTTGATTTGTGACTTGATTTACGACCTTGACTGGTTCTTAGATTGATCTTCCTTGTCTATATAAGCAAGGCCCATTCTCATTGTATTTCATAGAGTTCCATAATAATATATGATATTGTTGTTCATTTGTTTGCAAAGGTTTTTGTAAAGTTATTCTAGCGAATTATTTTCATCTTATTGAGCGTGGTGTTTAATTAGCATCTGAGTTATTTATGGCTTGGTACGATCTGTTTATTGTTCCTTTTATGGTATCAAAGCAGGAGATTGTTGTTGACATCCATCTGTAAGTTTTATTTTGCAAATAAGTTTTTTTGTATATGGTATGGTCATATGAGGGTTTAAGCTTGTGATTCCTACTAGTAGGTGCTTAACTCCAGCCCCTTTGATTTTATTTGTGTGGTGAAGGCAAGAGCATTTTATTTTGTTTTAGTGGCAACTAAAATAAATAGTAGAGCATAAAATTGAAAAGCTTGTATCTTTTGATTGGTAACTCGGATTTGAGTGTCATTTTTTTGTAAAAGTGCTTGTTTTTTCATGTTTGTTTTATTGAACTATTTATTTTGAGAAACACACTATAATTATAAAGTGTCATATTATAACATGCACTCAATTATAAAGTGCCAAAATCAGGGGTCTTGTTGCATTGCTTGGTTCTTACATATTTTTGACGATTTTTGAGAATGACCTTTTTATCTACTTGTGCATTAGATCATGTTGAATTATTAATAACACAATTACTACACATGGAAACAATAATTAAACGGAAATGATTATGGGCTTTAACTTTTCAAAATAACCAATGTTCACTAGAGAATATGAGAAATTTTAGTACCAATGCAAATTTGATGAGTGTATGAGTTTGATAGGAATTTATGTAAGTGATAATATTTTGCTACATTTGGAAAAATGTGACTTTCCTTTCAAAATATGGGAGAAATTGGAAGGTTTATTTGGTAAAGTGGATCACATGAAAGCCATGCAACTTGAAATTGAGATCACCTCTCTTAATCCTAAAGATTTTTCATCAATTATAGACTATCTTACCAAGTTCAAGCATTTGTTGGCACAATTGAAGAGGAGTGGAAGAGATAAGAAAGATGAAAAGTGTGTTTACTTAATTTTATCCAAATTGAGAGAACCATTCCAAATCTTTGCTCTACCTTTTTCTCTAACATGGATGCCTTAGGTGACACATTCCAAATGCTTGACTTAGAAACATTTTGTGAAAAACTTATTAGGGAAGAATCCAAATTGTCTAACCTTGAGTTTTCCACCTCTCAAAATGCACTATTTGCATCTAATCCTAAGGGCAAGGGAAAACAAAAAAATAAAACTAAATCCACCTCTTCTCCATCTCAAAGTGCTCCTAAACCCAAAGAAAACAACTTTAAACCCAAGGAGTCTTCTAAATGCAAGAATAAGTCTAGCCTTTCATGCTCTCTTTGTGGGGGTATTGGTCATAAAGAACATAAGTGTTATAAGTGAATGCAAACCTTATATAATGTAGTAAAAAAACACAAAATTTCTATCTCCACTCCACCTCCTTCTAATCAATTAGCATGGCAAAGCACTTAATGTTGTTGGGAGATCTCAGTCACCATTTGTAGATAGTTGGGTTATATATTCTGGTGTTTCTCATCACATGATTTCTTCTAAGGAGTCTTTTGTATCTCTAGGTTTGAGTTCTACTTCCAAAATTGAGGTGGGAGATTATTCCTTTCTTTCTGTTAAAGGAAAATGTGACATACACCTTGATGGTGGTAGTATCTAAGATGCACTATATGTTCCTAACACCACTATAAAATTGTTTTATGTATATCAACTTTGTCATTTTGGTCAAGAAAAAAAAGTGACTTTTACACCACATGAGACAAAAGTATGAACTTTGTTGGAGCTTCATTCACTTGTTGCTCAATGTATTGTTGATCATGGTTCTAGACTATATCACTTTGATAGTTTTGATGACACTACCTATATAAGGACATGATTGGTTTCTCATGCAGATTCAAAGAGTAAGCTTTGGCATGAGAGATTTAGACATCTCAATTACAAATATTTGAAGGAGTTGAGCACTCATGGTATGGTTGATGGTATTCTTAGAGTGTCTTTTCTTGATGGAGTTTTCCGTAGTGTGCATTAGGAAACAACAAAATCCATTTCCTAAGAATTGTCCAAGAAAACTTCTTCACCACTTGAGCTTGTGCATAGTGACTTGATGGTTTTTCCTACCCCTTCTTTCAATGGAGCTAAGTATGCACTTACCTTTATTGATAATTTCTCGAGGTGTACTTGGGTTTATTTTATCAAGTACAAAAGTGATATTTTTTTACACTTCAAAGTCTTCAAGGCTTTGGTCAAGAAACAATCTTCTAGGTTGCATAAAGAACCTTCACATTATTAATGGGGAGTATTTCAACGAGTTTTTTTAAAATTTTGACAACTCATGACATTTTTCACAACATTTTGTTCCTCATACTCCACAAAAGAATGGCTTAGTAGAATAAAAGAATCAAAATTTGAAGGAAATGGCTAACTGCATGATGCATTCTAGAGATTTACCTCGTATATATGAGGCAAAAGTAGTTAATTGTGCTAACTACATTTAGAATCACACACCACATAGAGCACTTGAGAATTTGACTCTATAAGAAGCTTGGTCCAACACTAAGCCTAATGTCTCATTTTTTGAGTCTTTGGGAGCCCTGCTTGGGCCTTTATGCCTAAGAAGAAAAGAAAAGCCTTGGATAAGAAGAGTAACCCTTGATTTTTGTAGGGTATTGTGAGAACATGAGAGCTTATTAACTTTTAGATCTTGATATTGATGAGGTTATTTCTTCGAACACATGTTCAATTTGATGAGCGCTTCACACCTCATGATTCTTCATCTTTTTCCATGCCTACTTCTTCTTCTTTATCTCATCTTGAGGATCCTTTCTTTGAGGAGGTTGATGAGGAGGTTATAGATGCCGACAAGGATCCTATTCCCATTGATGTTGTCACTATGCCTAAGTGGACTCGTACTACAATTTCTAAGGCAACACCTTTCATACAAGATCTTCCACCCACTAGGCATCATCACACACATTCGACAGGTTCTGGAATTTTTGTTAGGTAGTTTATGAAGAATCCACTATCTTTTCATAGGCTCATGGGATACAGGAGAGAAGATGATGATGATGAAAGTTGAGTATTTTCTTTGATGAAGAATCATACTTGGGATTTGGTATCTCTTCCTAAAGGAAGAAATATGGTTAGGTGTAAGTGGGTATACCGAACCAAATATGCATTTGATGGGTCCATTGATAAGTATAAGACTTGTTTTGTTGCAAAGGGTTTTTCACAAGTTGAAGGTATTGATTACTCTGAGACTTTTGCACCCATTTCCAAGATGGATTATGTATGCCTTGTACTTGTTATTGCTACATCATATGGGTGGTTCGTATACCAGATGGATGTGAAGAGTGCCTTCTTACATAGAGATTTACAAGAGGAAATATACATGGAGCAACTTGTTTGATTTTTTTAGAATTCTTCTCTTGTATATAGACTCAAAGGTCTCTCTATGAGTCTCAAACAAGCCCCTCGGGCTTGGTATGAGAAGATGGATTCTTTTCTTCTATCTACTGGTTTTGTTTGTTACCACTCCGATCCTACAATATATCTCCAACATGTTGGTGAGGATATTGTGATACTTGTCTTGTAAGTTGATTTGTTACTTACGGGTAGTTTTTCTTCCCACATTCAGAGTATTCAGAGGGCTCTTTCTATGCACTTTAACATGACAGATGTTGGGTTATTGCATTATTTCCTTGGATTGCAGATTTCTCATATAGATTTAGGAATTGAGTTAGCAAAAGTACACCCATGATCTTCTTCAACACTTTGATATGGCTGATTGCAAGCCAAGTCCATCTCCTTTTCGGTTTGGGGCTACTCTTACTTCCACATGTACCACTCCACTTTGTGATCCTACATTGTATCAACAGTTGGTTGGAAGTCTCATGTACTTGACCCATACTTGCCCTAATATTTCATTTACGTAGGGGCTTGTATCTTGGTTCGCACATTCTCCTCATAGTAGTCAGCGGCAGTTCTAAAAGGATTTTGTGCTATTTACAGGGCACTTCCCACTTTAGACTACACTACACTAGGGTTCTACTCAGTTGGTTGGATATATAGATTCAGGTTGGGCAGGTTCTATTGATGACAAAAGTTCCACTTTTGGCTATCTTTTTTGTTTTGGTTCTTTTCTAGTTGCTTGGGTGTGCAAAAAGATACAGGCTATTGCACTTTCATCTTCAGAGGTAGAGTACATGCAACAATTACAACGAGTTAACAAATTCTTTGGCTTCGACAGTTATTAACAAAGTTTGGATTCCCACAAGATTCATCGATTGTACTTTGGTGTGACAACCAAAGTGTAATTCACATTTTTCGCAACCCTTTTGAGCACCAAATAACCAAGCATATTGAGATACACACACTTTATTCGTCAACACATTCAAGATGGAGTTTTTGCTTGAGTACATTTCAACTCAAAGCAAGAGTTTGCAGACATATTTACAAAGACTTTTGCATCACCTCGCAACCTTGAGTTGCATGGCATGCTTGGGGTTTTAGAAGTTGTTCTTGGGGGTGTTCGTGAGAACATCTTCTTTCTTCTTCTTCTTTCTCTTTCCTTCTAATCAGGATTCTTTCCTACTTTTGGTTTGAGATTTCTTCATGGATATATTGTACATGAGTACCTAATCAGGCCCAATTGTTGAGACTCATACTGTGGATATGTCACTTTTATTTTGGGCCCTAGCTTCACTTGAGGGGGGTGTTAGAGTAGGTATTTACCTTAGCTCATGTTCACCTAGGTACTTTATTTACCTCATGTATTTTATCCTCACCCACTTATGTGTGTGGATATTTCTTTTTTCTTATTTAGATATTAGGAAGATATTATCTAGTTGTTATGACTAGTTCTTTCCTAAATCTATGGTCTTGACTAGTTCTTTCCTTGATTTATGGCTTGATCTACGACCTTGACTGGTTCTTAGATTGATCTTCCTTGTCCTATATAAACAAGGCCCATTCTCATTGTATTCCATAGAGTTCTATAATAATATATGATATCGCTTTGCTCATTTTTTTACAAAGGTTTTTTGTAAAGTTATTCTGGAAAATTACTTTCATCTTATTGAGCGTGGTATTTAATTAACATCTGAGTTCTTTGTGGCTTGGTACGATCTGTTTATCGTTGCTTTTACTAATTACTTGAAAATTCGTAGAATGACCAAAGCAAAGAGGACAACCTTAGAGTAAGATCCTTGTTTGACACCCTCTTGTGTGTGAGCACATTAGCTTAGAAAACTGAAAATTAAAGGATGAGCCTAGTTTTCTTAACATTCTTTGGCACCTCCTAGCTTAGAGGTAATAAGAGCACAAATTCAAGATTCTATTGAATCATGTCTGCTTGTCGACATTGTCACAAAACCACCCTATAGGAATGGTAATGGTTAAACACTGTTTAGAGTATAGGGGTCCCCATTAGGAATTATATTCATGCATGTTGAAGTTGTGTGGGATGCTTTAGTTTAAGGATTTGGAGTCACTTTTGTGACATGTGGGACATAGGGTCTAAGCTATGGAATTGTATAGTTGTCTTGAGGTTAAACATAGAGGGCTAAGCAATGAACGTACTTGGTTCATAGGGGCAATTAGGAAATGTAATTTCACAACTTTGAATTGTGATCTAGCATATTTTTGCAAACCATAAAGTGAGGTGGTACCTCACTTAGTACCTTAAATAGAATCCCGACTCTTGTAAAATGTGAATGATATAAGACTAATACATAAGTGAAACTTGGAGTTATCTTATAACTTAGTTAAGCCTTCTTTTGTTGTTGAAAGTACTTATAAACTACTCCACGCGAGTTCGATCATTCGAGAAACATAATCTCTTATCTAGAAAACAAAACTTATGGCATATAACTATTAGAAATGACTCTAACCTATTTTGAATCATAGCAACAACAAGGGTCAAATGTGAATGAATTTGTTAATAACCTTTAGAATTTAATTTGGATTCTTGAGGTGTCATTTTTTGAAAGAAAGTAAAACTTGGAGGGTTGTGAGATAAAGGTGTTTGAACCACTCCAAAACCGACTTTTAGTTGGATGTAGAATCCTTGAGTGAAAATTGAAGTGAATTAAAACCTAGGATCTTTTTATAAGTCGGGTTTTGAAACCTATAGTCAACTTTTCCATCCAAAAGGTGTACCTTAGATGATGACGTTAGAGTAAACAAAATACGAAATCCAATTCCTTAAAACCAATGTTAACTCCTTTTCTTGTGTTTAATGATGGGATGAAATGCTCCATGTGAGTTTAATCCTTGGAAGACAAAAATCTTGACACACAAATATAAAGTGACTCTAACCATTTATTAAATCATAGCAAAAATAAAAAAATGTTAGGCAAATGTGTCTTTAGGTGAATCAAAAACTCTAGTTTGAGGTTGAGAGCTAGGAGACTCTCACAGGTGCGTTATAATGTTTCAATCTAATATTGAGCTATGGAAATTATAATAATAGAGAAGAACCCAATTAAGTGTACTTCTAATAAATTAGATCTGAAAAGAAATGAATAATTTATAACATTGTGAACGATATTATATGTTTGCATGTTAAGCACTCTTTGAACCTTTAAGGCTAATAATGAAATATGATTTCAATAAAGAGATAACCATGAAAATGTGATATTGTGGAAGGTGCCTATTCGTGATGTGCATGTTGTGGTTGGGTCGTGGTTTCATACTTATTTGTTTATATAAGTGTGGCATCGATTTGCATCTTGTGTCATTTGATATTTGCATGTTCTTCTTGTTGGTGTAAATGTTGCATGTGGTGTTGAGCAATCTCTTGTGAGCATATATGGTGTCGTATAGTTGTATCAAGTAAATGAAAGTCAATTTTTTTATCCTGGTATATTTGGTCTTATGTTTGGGTCCCACATGGATGGGCACTACACATTTATTCTATTGTTAGATCTATGATAGATACTTGAGAATATTATTATCTTTAAGAATGATGAAGTGCCTTCAAAATATATTATTGATCAACACTTTCCCTTGCACATTTAAGTTACAATCAACAATATAGAAATCAAAATAGCAGGTTCTTGTGGACAATAATTTAGGCTTAAACAATTGTAACATGATTCCTTTCTCTTACTGACCAAGCATTGGAAGAGAAAGGGCTCATTAAGGGTTTTGACAATCAAATAAGAAAGTATTTGAAGCAATTACATTAGATATACAACTTGGACCTAAACTTATAGCCGTGGAGTGCCAAGTTATACCTAATGAATGATGTGAACTACAATATTTTACTAGGGAGACCAAAAATACATGATAATGGAGTGGGCCCATAAAGTTTTGGTTCGAGAGTTTACTCAACTACATAATAAGATCATCATAAAATAAACTCATAATAATAATAATTTCTCTATTATATTTAGCGTAGAGAGTTAACATATAAATAGTGCAATTTTGTCCTACAAATCACCCATAATCACAATTTATCGATAAAATGTAATGTTTCCAAGAATATCTCTCACACCTCACACATTATTAACTAACTATTACAACACAATAAGTATATGAGTTATTACAACTCATCACACTACATATAAACATAATAACATGTGAACACTAACATGATATTCCTAACATCCCCCTTAGTGTGCACATGGGAGAAGAGAATCATATTTTGAAGAAATAACTTCTTTGAAAACATTGCTTAGACTTGGTACAACTCCATCAAATTGTATGTTTACCCTTGTAAAGGTGTAGATGTGAGCGAAATTATATGGATTGTTTCCGACTCCCGAGCTCATTAACCCCAAATACTCTAGATTACTCAAGTTCTCAAACTATCTAGACAACATCAATTTTGAGTTTACCTCAAAATATTTGTGTTCCCATAAAAAGTAACATTCTTCAAAATAGATTACTTTGAAATGTCACAACATGAGGGTGTTATCCAAATTTACCCCCCAATTTAATTTGGATAACACATAAAAAATGGACTTAGCCATTTTTAGTAGGTCTTGGACATTTAAACTACTCTCAAATTCCATTGCCCAAGATCGTTGGCCGTTCGCATTTGAAAACCCGCAGGAGACTAAATCTTAAAGAATTAACGGGTTCCTATTAAAAGCTGAAGTACAAAGAAATTGGAAACCCACGGAACAAAGGATAAAAGGGTTAGTGTTGTGCGGAAAAGATTAAAGTCGCGGTACAAAGGAAAACAAGAAAACACGTGGAGAAGATCAACGATCAAGGCGGACATGTGTCACCATTCCGAAAATTCCTTAGGCGATTGGCTCGTCCGGACTCCAAGTCCTCGGAGTTAATCACAACTCATATTTTGTCCAGTCCGCAAAGTTAGACGAGGTCAAAGGGGACATGTGGCAACATTATTCGAAGCCAAAAAGTTTCTAAGTCCCTCAAGGTAGCAAGTTGGCATGCGAAGAGCTACGTGGCGCTATTTTGTTGGCTTGCATTTCGCATTCTGAAAAGTCTTACAATAGAGCCACATGGAGCCATTTCATTGGTTCGCATTTTGCAGTTGTCAGTCAAGAGCTAAAGATTCTGACATCCCTTGGAGCATGGAATGTTTTCATTGGCTAATGCTTCGTAGGTGTTAGAGGGGCAAATCAAAATGACTGACATGCGAAGTAAATCGTGAAGCCTTCTTATTGGCTTGCACTTTGTAGTGGTCACTGGGCTAGTTAAAAAGGTAATTTTCGAAGGTGCGTGGCAATATTCTATTGGCTCACATATGACAAGGGGTCTAAGGTGATGCGGGAGCATAACTTGCGAAGACCATAACTTTTGATCCGACCGTTGGATCATATTGAAATTTTACAGGTGGTAGATACACATTAGTACTATGTTGGGGACAACTTTGTTGGCGAGGTCAGTAGCCATTTCAACACATTTTGGGCCTGGATTCCTTCATCTACTAGCCTAAAATTGGCTCCAAACATTTTTTTTTGCTTTTGACGAGGTCTTAGAACTTTAATAACTTTCGTTGTGCTTGTTAGAATAAGTCAAAAATTTCACCTGAGCCTTCATTTATGAAGGCATATTTGACATGCAAATTTTGGGGCCCATCCAAGTTCTTTTGCACAGTAGGTAAATTTTGGCAATTTAGGGTTTTTGGCATTTTAGGGTTTTAGAGTAGACCTGAAATAAAAGGTGGATTGTAATGATTTAAAAGATTATTGTGGATTCCAATGAGAAGAAAGCTATTTTGAAACTCTTGGTTTTTATTTGCAAAGTTTTTAATGTGTGTTTTGGAGGTATTTCAACATCTTACAAATTGAATTCACATTAATTGGTATCCGAGTGGATTTAGATCTTGCGAAATAGTTAAGGTAACATATTACATTTTTCTCGTAGTAATTTTTACCTCTATTTTATATAATCATGGCTAGACGTGGGAGGGAGGTTATACCCAGATGAATAGACATATGTAGGAGCTACAAAGACAAGTTCTGAGCTCATAGGAGAAGTTACCCGCCTTAGAAGGAGACATGTAAATGGGGATGCAGACTAGATAGTGACACTAAAGAAGTACCTCCATTAATGAATGAAGGAGGAGATGAAGAAGAAAATGAAAGAGATGAAGAAACCGTGAATGAGAGACCATTTGAGGAGAGATTGATCCAGGCTTTAGAGGGAAAGAATGACGACATCAAGATTAATGTTCTTAATTATGGTGGAGGGTTACGACCAGAGGAGTTGATTGACTGGTTGAATCACATGAAAAATTCTTTGAGTGGAAAACCCTTTCAGAGGAGAAGAAGGTTAAGTTTGCATGCACTAAGTTGGCCGGACATGCATTGATTTGGTGGGATCACCTACAAAATGAAAGACAAAGGAATGGAAAGGGCAAGATCCGAAACTAGAATAAAATGGTAAAGAAGATGAAAGAAAAGTTTCTTCCTATAGATTATGCTCATACACTCTTTCGAAGGTTCCAAAACCTAAGACAGAAGGATCTCATCATTGAGGAGTATACCAATGAATTTTACAAGTTAATCATGGTGGAATAGGGCGAGTCTGAAGAACAGAAGGCTACACGGTATATAAATGGGTTGAGTTACACCATACAAGATGAATTGAGTATGCTCTGATCCATAGCCTGAATGATGCTTATCAACTTGCATTAAAGGAAGAAGAAAAGAACAAGAGGAATAATTTTAGAAGAGGTGTGAAGAGAGGGAGATCATCATCTCCAATGAGAGACAAGGGTAGATTTGAATCTACAAAAGGTGAATCCTTTAATGTAGAAGGGCATGAAAATTCTGGTCAAAGCCGTGGTAACTACCAAAGAGGTAGGGGTTTCAAAGGAGAAGAGGATATAATGGAGGACGGAGCTGGAATAGCCCCCAAAGGCAATATACATGTTACATATGTGGTGAAGAGGGACACAAAGCTTTTGAGTGTCTGCACTATCCTACACAAGATAGATGACAAGGAGAACAACCACAAGTAAATCTGGTTGAAGTTGAAGGGGAAGAAATGGAGGTTGTTGCCGACTTGGGTGAAACCCTCATGATAAGGAGGACGATGATTGCCCCAAGGAAGGAGAAAGAACAAGATGTTGTTGGTGTTGATTCATGGTTGCGAACAAATATATTTCAAACAAGATGCACCTCTGGAGGAAAGGTATGTAAAATTATTATTGATGGTGGTAGTTGTGAAAATATGGTTTCAACTGTGATGGTTGATAAACTCAATCTGAAATGTGAGAAACACTCATATCCCTATCGTATATCATGGTTCAAGAAAGGGAATGAGGTAACCATAGATAAAATATGCCTTATAAAGTTTTCGATTGGGAATACCTACAAGGATGAGGTGTGGTGTGATGTTATCCCAATGGATGCATGCCATATATTACTAGGGAGGCCTTGCAATACAATAGAAAGGTTACACATGATGGAGGGAAAATACATATACTTTTTGGAAGGATGGTGTAAAGGTGGTCTTGTTACCCTTCAAGGAAGAAGAGAAGAGTGAGGGCTTATTGGCTACAAAAGAGTTTGTTACAGAAATGGAAGAAGTTGGTGGTGTTATGCACTGATGTCAAAGGTGGAAATAGAGGATTTTAATATACTTGTTGTTGCGACAAAGGTACTAAAAGAATAC
This sequence comes from Taxus wallichiana var. yunnanensis, assembly GCA_018340775.1. NCBI lineage: Eukaryota > Viridiplantae > Streptophyta > Pinopsida > Cupressales > Taxaceae > Taxus > Taxus wallichiana. The sequence goes on from CM031238.1 coordinate 866,847,264, forward strand.
AAAGATGTCATACCATATGAGCTACCAAATGGGTTACCTCTGAAGTGAGATATTCAACACCATATTGATTTGATCCCAAGATCAGCCCTTCTAAACTAGGAAGCCTATCGGATGAGTTCGACACAGAGTGAAGAGTTGAATGACATAAGTGATAGATCTAATATAGAAAGGGTTAGTGAGAGAAAGCATGAGTCCATGTGCAACTCCAACACTATTGACCCCAAAAAGATGGAGACTAGAGAATGTGTGTAGACAGTAGGGCCATAAATAAGATCACAATTAAGTATCGGTTCCCAATTCCAAGATTGGATGATATGATGGATGTGCTAGTGGGAGCCCGATATTTTAGCAAGATTGACCTACGGAGTGGGTACTACCAAATCCAGATCCGTGAAGGGGATGAATGGAAAATGACTTTCAAAAAAAAAGAAGGATTATACGAGTGGATGGTGATGCCATTTGGGCTATCTAATGCACCTAGTACATTCATGAGGCATGAATAGAGTACTCTGAGAATACAATAATAAGTTTGTTGTTTTCTATTTTGATGATATTATGATATTTAGTAAGACAGTGGAAGAACACTTGTTACATATGAAATTGGTGTTAGACTTGTTATGTAGAGAGTCTATATGCAAACTTAAAGAAGTGTAGATTTCTTTAGAAGAGTCTTGTTTTTTGGGGTTTGTCATATTAGAGGATGGAGTGAGGATGGATGAGGAAAAAGTAAAGGCAATTTTGGAATGGCCTATTCCAAGGAATGTGACAAAGGTTTGTAGTTTTCATGGATTGACAACTTTTTATAGGAAGTTCATCATGAATTTCAGTAGCATTGCTTTGCACCCATAACAAAGTGTACAAAAGGGAGGAAGTTTGTATGGACCAAGGCAACAACATATAGTTTTGAATTGTTGAAGAAGAAAGTGTCAAAAGCACATGTTTTGTTATTGCCGATTTTAGCAAGGTCTTCGAGGTTGATTGTGATGCCTCACATGTCGAGATTGGAGCTATATTGAGTCAAGAAGGACGACCTGTGACATTCTTCAGTGAAAAGCTAAATGAAGTCGGGAGGAAATATTCTACTTATGATGTGGAATTTTATGCTATTGTTCAAGCATTAAGGCATTGGAGACATTACTTGGTAGCAAAAGAATTTGTACTCTTCACTGACCATGAAGCCTTGAGGTATGTAAACACACAGAAGAAACTAAATAGTAGGCATGTAAAATGGGTTTCATTTTTGCAAGAATATACTTTTGTCTTAAAGCATAAGTCGGGTAAGCATAATCAAGTTGTTGATGCCTTGAGTAGGTGTGTAGCACTTTTGACAACAATGGAAAATGAAGTAGTAGGGTTTGAGGCAGTTAAGGAATTGTATGAAGGTGATCCAAATTTTGGTGATGTTGTGAGACAACGTAAGGACCCTACAATAGGTAGTGGTTCTTCTGATTATTTGATGCAGGATGGTTATTTGTTCAGGGGAAACAATTATGCATCCTTGTTGGTTCAATGAGAGAAAATATTATAAGAGAATTGCATAGTGGGGGTTTGGTGGACACTTTGGTATAAGTAAGAAAATTGCTCTTTTTGTAGAAAAGTATTATTGGCCAAAGGTAAATAGGGACATAAGTAGGATTACATAACAAGATGTAAAGTGTGCCAAATGGCTAAGGGCCATGCACAAAATATTGGGTTGTATATGCCATTACATGTCCCTACAGGCCATGGGTTGATTTGAGTATGGATTTCGTGTTAGGACTTCCTAACACACAATGAGGGAATGATTCTATCTTTGTTGTGGTTGATAGATTCTCTAAGATGACACATTTCATTTCTTGTAAAACAACTAATGATGCTTCTAGAGTTGCAGATTTTTTTTTCAGAAGTGGTTAGATTGCATGGAGTTCCAAGAACGATCACTTCAAATCGTGACACGAAGTTTTTGAGTCACTTTTGGAAGACTCTGTGGAGGAAACTAGGGACACAACTACAGTTTAGTAGTGCATATCACCCCTAGACTGATGGGCAGACGGAAGTAGTGAACAAAAGCTTGGGAAATCTCCTACGTTGCATAGTTGGAGAAAAGCCAAAACAATGGGACTTAGCTTTACCACAAGCTAAGTTTGCCTATAATAGCTTAGTAAACAGTCAACAGGGAGGTCTCCTTTCTAGATTGTATATGGTAGGAATCCCAAGGGGGTCCTAGATCTAATTGTGCTACCCAGTGAAGATAAAACTAGTGATGATGTAGAAGCATTTGCGAACACATTCTACAACTGTAGGATGAAGTGAGGGAAAAGATGAAAGTGAGTAATGCATAATATAAAGCAGCTATAGATGCCAGTAGGAGAGTAAGTGTATTCAAGAAGGAGATATGGTGATGGTTCATCTTAGAAAGGAGAGGTTTCCAAAAGGGACATATAATAAACTCAAGTATAAGAAGATTGGGCTGTGTAGGATTTTGAAGAAAATGAGTGATAATGCCTACAAGGTGGAGCTACCTAACAACTTTGTTATCTCACCAATTTTTAATGTTTCTGACTTATATAAGTTTCCAGGTCATGATGAAAATGTTGCGGAGGAGGAAGAAATAAATTGGGGAGAATAGATGCCGAAGAAGAAAAAGGAAAGGGTAATGCGTGTCTTGGACCAAAAGAGAATCACTTCTAGACATGGAAGCTACAACAAATATTTGGTAAAGTGTGAAGGTTTGCAGTAAGAAGAAAATACTTGGATTCTTGAGTGGGAGTTAAAAAAGATTGACAGTGCAAAATTAGATGAATTCCGTCAACTGAATTTGTAGGAGTTGAATTCTTTTCAACCGGGGGAGAATGATGCGGGAGCATAGCTTGCGAAGACCATAACTTTTGATGCCAGGGTCAATTTTGTTAGTAAGGTTGAGGCCATTTTGACACATCTTCGGTCCGTATTCCTTCATCTAGTGTTCTAAAATTGGCTTCGAATGTTTTTTCCGCTTTTGACTAGGTCTTAGAACTTTAATAACTTTTGTTGTGCTTGTTAGAATAAGTCAAAATTTCGCGTGAGCCTTAATTTATGACACGCGAATTTTGGGGCCCATCCAAGTTGTTTTGCTAGTAGGTAATTTTTGGCATTTTAGGGTTTTTTGGCATTTTAGGGTTTTTAGAGTAGACGTGAAATAAAAGGTGGATTGTAATGATGTAAAAGATTAGTGTGGATTCCAGAATGAGAATAAAGCTATTTTGAAACTCTTGGTTTTTATTTGCAAAGTTGTTTATGTGTGTTTTGGAGGTATTTCAACCTCTTGCAACTGGATTCACATCATAAGGACAATCGACAACTATGACAAACATGTCGATTTTTCCACCCACAATTTGCGAGGCATAATCATGCAAACATTTAGCATAGTGGGAAGGTGAAAAATTCATAGTAAGGCATTTGTGAAAATAATGAGGAAGAAGGTTCAAAAGACTCATTAAAAAGCACAATTATCATGCCAAAGGAAGACACAACAATCACGATTTACATATACCAAGAGAATAAGAAGTTCCAAAACATTGGTGAAGATTTAAATGATGTTAAAGCATGTGTTTGTGAAAATATCTTCAAACTAAAATGATGGTGGACATACACCAGACAAAGAGATGTGATTTCAATACATATTTGAAGGAAAGGCATTCTATTCAATCACAATAAGAAGAAAAGTGATGACATCCTTTGAGAACGTAGACCAGTTAGAAGTGTAGGAAAAATATGAAGACTAGAATGAATGTGAAGCAAAGGATTTGGATAAAAACATGAGCTTGAAGACAAGAAATCATGAGTGAATCGAGAGGGAAAAAAATGGTCATGAGAACTAGGGCATGATAGAACCACGATTTGCATGCCAAACACCAAAAGGGAGAGACATGTTTTGTCAAACTAAACTTGCTCTAGGGAACACAATATATTTTTTGTTATTTTTATTGATTTTATGTTCACAGATTTCACAAAATTCAATTTTTATAAATAATCTTATACATTTTACTTTATGTTTATTTATGGGCGAATAAAATCATTTTGAAGATTGTGGGCTCATTAGTTAGATGCATTTTGAATTATTGTCAAGAGTCAAATTTTGGCATCAATTTATGAGTCCAAAGTCAAATTTGTGCTTCTGATATGGTCGATATTAAAACTTTAGTTTTGTCAATTGTGCATAAGTTAATTGGTCAAAACTACAATGTTTGGAGTCAATTTGTTTTTAGCAATTGTGGAGTATTGTGATTGTGATAAAATCATCCTTGGCACTTAAAAAGGCTTACAATGATTTTTGTAGATTTTGGCCTTGTGTGTTGACGTTGTCCATGTTAGATGATTTGATACCCGAGGTCCAAAATGCCATTTAGGGAAGTGCGTTTAGATCAAGATTTAAGAATAAGTATCAAACTTCAAAGAAAAGTTTGGTTTTGTATCTAAAGGTATTGTTGCATTTAACAAAGATGTATAGAGTGGGTCCCTCTTAGAACATCCGCACATGAAAGTTATTTGAGACCGAGTTCGGTGGCATTGACGAAAAGGTGAATGATAACAACCAAGTTGCACTTGTTATAAATAGTAGTCCGCCCTCCTATGAAACATTTGTGGAGGCTCTACATTCTCGTGGTGGAAAGTGAAATCGTGCAACTTGATGAATCAATTCCTATTTGTTGTAGAAGGAATACGAAAGACTTAGGCACATGATTCTATTTCTAGACAACTGGAGAGTGCATTTGTGCTCACTCAAAGGGAAAACATAAATGAATTTTAGGTAAATCATCTTCTACGTACTAGGTGAAATGTCATTGTTGTCATAAGGTTAGGCATATGAAAAGGGATTGCTAGAAGAGTCAATATGATATTTCTTCCCACAATAAAAAGCGAGAGGGAAATCAAATGTGAAAAAGTTGAAGAGTGGGATTCTAGGAAGAGTACATTCTCAAGATATCGTGCTCGAATGACGGTGCTATCGGTTGGTTCATTGATTTTGGTGCATCTAGACATTTTTTTGTGTTGTAAGGAATGGTATGTAACATTTACAGCAAATACAAATTGTTTTGATTTTCTTGTATTAGTTGATGGGGAATCACTTGCAATAGAGGACAAAAGATATATGCAATGTGTTTTACAATGCTAAAAAAATATTAGTAGGGAATGTTAGGTACATTTCTTACATGCATATAAATCTCGTTTATTCGTTAGCTAACAAAAAATCCCAATATTGTTATAAATTTTATTGGACAAAAGTTTATTGTGTTTAATGTCAAACAAGACATGGTAGTTTCCCTAGGCATTGAGCAAGGTGCTAGTTTAGAATTGTTCACTTTTCTATAATCAGTTCTTTAAAAGCAAGCGTGGAGGGAAACTCCACCATACAAGATGTGTTGGTGGATGAAATTCCTTATAGGCTTGTTGACTTTACTCGAATAAACTTACATGCATTACTTGGTGGAGGGAATATCCAATATAAAACATATACGGGAGGTTACAATGCTTCATGTGAGGGTGGATAAAATTCCCCTACTACAAGATGTGTGAGAGGCACATGGTGAGATGGCAAGAACATCCACACAAATAGTTGTGGAGGGTGACCACTATCCAGGGATGCACATAGGCACATGGTAAGATGTTAGCAAATGCCACTCATGGTGAGAAGGCATGAATATCCATTTAATTAAAAGCACTAACATGGAGGGTTGAAGACAATAATAGTTAATGTAATTAAGTTATACAACGTATAATTACCTCACTTGACAGAAATTGTAATGTTTAATAAATGATAAACACATAAAATGAAAGTGTTGTGTTATATGCCTTCCATGTCTCTTTATTCTCTCTCATCATTTTCTAACACCACCTCTATTTAAAGAGTATTACTAACATTTAGACATTTCTTTTTTTTAAAGGGTGCTACTTTTTACCCCTTACTTTTTCAACAAAATGACATGCCTCATTGCACACTTTCCAAACATCTAAAGCCCTCTTCCTCAAATCTGATATTTGTTTTTTTGGCTAGCACATAGGTTTTTTTATTACTGACGCCATCAACGTTTTTATTTACTACTCAAGTCTTTAGTTTCTCAAAGTTTCTTCATACATTACGACATTTGCCCAAATTTCAATGTCCACTTTGACATTGATTTTGACATAGGTCTAAAACGTCAAAATGTTGGACCAAGATGGACACATGCTTTTAAAATAATCACATGGATTCTTTTGTTGAATATTTGATGTATATGTATTTCTATGTCAAAATTTCAACAACTTTGATTTATAAAGATTATTATGTTGAAATTTCAGCATATAGAAGACAACACAACTAAAAACACACCATAAAGGACCTCACTTTTGCCATGGGGGATTCACCGCGTAAACTTATGGCCTATCATGTGCATTTGTAGGATAATAAATAATACCCCTATTTCCAAATCTACATCTCAATATTTTATCATCAACACTACCTCTGAATACAACTTTTCAACTATAGAATACTCCTTATTTTACCATATATCCAAACTACCCTTTTTCCTATGAAATTTTTATACCCCTTTTTATTTCCACCTCTTCAGTGTTGGATTCAATATCTTATAGTTTCACAAAATTTAATTATATTTCCACTTAAAACCTTGATGAAATTCATATTGGACTCAAAAAGTACAAACCCTTAGTATGTGTAATTTGGTTTCTCCTTCCTTTATTTTCTATCTACATTTGTCACACTAATCAAACTTTATATAGTAATGTGAAGGGTCATGTGTGGTTGCATTATTGTCAATTAAATTTATTAATCTTCATGACATTCATTCTCCTAAAAATTTTGAATCAAATGACAAGAAATATACCTTAGCAATGATACTATGAAGGATGTCCCAACTTTTGATAGTTATGTAGTGCTATTACTCTAGAAAAACATGTTTCTTCTCTTAAAACCATGCCACTACTTTGAAAAAACACACAATGAAAATGATCTCAAATTAGGGCCTCTTCATTTGCCCCACGACTACTCCTCCCTCCCGCCTCCACATACCCTACCCCTAATATATTTTTAAAAACCTTTATACTTTAACCCCTTATACCCCTTAATATGGGGCAATATATTGGGTCCATTTTGACTAATATTTAAAACCCCAATATGAACTCATGTGATAGGTAATGCTTTGGTTTGTGAATCCTCAGACATTTACGCACCCAAAAACAATGTCTGTAAGGAGATTGTGGCAAAGGAAAACGATAGATGAGTAGATTTCAAATAAGAGGAAGTCAATTTTGTAGAGGATCCCATCAGTAGAACAAGGCTCACATTGACATGTATCATGATGATGTCACATGTATTGGAAAATGACCTCGCTTTTTTATTTTACCATATTTACTTTGTATTTAGATTTGCTTGCAGGAAGCTTTGTGTTGAATTTGTTTTTGGTTGAGGTTATATGTGTTGTTAAAACTTTATAAGAGCATGCTTGTTATGACCCATTTTAATTGGGCAAAAATCTTTTTAGGGAACATGTTGAAGTTTATACATGTTGATTAATATTGCATTAGGGTGCATCACATTTTGATTGAGTTTGCTTTAGGGCGTGACACGCTTTGACTAAGATTGTGTTAGGGTATGTCATCATTTCATTAGAATATCTTATACTCATTGCATTAGTTTGTTTAATAATTCAAAGTTTGCTACATAAGCGTATGAAAATTGTTTGATGATGTCTTAATGAAACATGGTCACATGAACTGCGCAATGACTACAAAATGCAAGATGTGCCGCCACATTTTTACAATTGAGATTGCATTAAGGTTTACTCGCTCATCGCATTAGGGTCTATTGAGTCATTACATTAGGATATCATTTAATCATAACATTAGTTTATCAAAACATTCAAGGTTTCTACATAAAGGTTTGTTTATCCATCAACGTATAATCAAATAATGGAATTGGGACATTTACTTTTGTTTTGTGAACAGAAACAATATTATCATTAGGGTCTCACATGTTAATGACATTAGTATATGTAACTCTCAATGTAGTGAAACATGTATGATATAGTTTGTTAAACAATTTAGATGCCTTCTATATGTTGCCACATTTTACAAAATTGCAAATGCATTAGAAGGTCTATACCTTATATAAGATTTTCAATGTTATTAGATAAGGGTATGAACACCCATCCAAGCATAATCACAAGAGAACATTTTCCATATGTTGTAGTCACAAACATATTGATAGAAATGTGTGCAAAATGTGGCATCATTCACAAGGCACACGAACTGTTTAACAAAATGACTTAAAATAAGGTAACATGGAGTACAATGATGGACTTTAGACATTTAGTTGTGTTTTGTGAAGAAGAAATGATTGTAGCATTATGGATTGATATGTTAGTGAGTTTAGTAGTGTGAGATTTGATTGGAGTTTTAACAATAAACTCTAATAACAAAAAGATAGACACAACATAAAATTGAGATGTTAACTGATATTCACATAGAGAGCTCAGTTATATATAGTGTAATGATTTCCTACAAAGGACTCAACACTTATCACCTTCAACCACTCATGTCTAATAATATTGCGAGTTACAACTCACTCATAATCACATTCTAACTATAGAATGTAACGTCTCTCGCACGCCTTATTTTGACAACCTAGCTATTACAACATGTAATATTTATTTGTAAGTTGTTATTACAACTCATCACACCACATAATAACACATTAACATGTGAACACTAACAAAATATTCCTAACATTCCCCCTTAGTGTGAACATGGGGAGTAATCACACCATATGGACCAGGATAGAAACACAAGTACATACATGCTTTAGGTTTGTAGTCATTATTCGGATATCTATTGCACATGATCACCTACACACGTAAGCACAACTGCTCAGATTTCAATTCCAATGAATGTTGGGATTGTCACAAGCCAACCACATTCTTTCAATGATCATTTATGTATATGAGAAATTTTCCTACTTTCAATTCTAGTGAGTGTCAGGATTCTCACCGACCAATCATTGTAAAAGTATGCAACATGAAATCATTGTAGTCATCTTTTGCGTTATTCATCTATTTGTAAAAGGAGTTTATTCTACGCACCGCACAAAACATGAAAACACTGAAAACCATGCCACTATATCAAATGTGCAACCCTATCGTTAGCTTGCTGTTGATGAGAGGACGTTGATTGTCCTCTAACCTCTGTGCCTTCATCTCCGCCATTGTTCTCGGCTACTTACTTAGCAAAAATGATCTTAAAGCTCATGTATATGAAACCCCTCAAAATTGAACATTGACCTTCGGTCATTGAGCACCACCAAAATGTGCCACTGGACGCATTGTTTTAATTTTATTTTTTAACAATTTTGACAACACAAAATGAGTATTGACACAAGACTATGTCTTTATTTTTGATAAAAAAGAGTACTTTTATTTATATTAAAAAATAGTACAACTCTAATTATAAAAAATGTTGGGTGGAAAGAGTCACACCCCAAAATGCTAAACATATTGATCTAGATAGGCCTCGAGAAAGGGGCTATCTCTCATCAAAGAAACAACATTAAAGATGGATTTACAAAATAAAAGTGCATCATGAATCAAAATAGGGTGCCGAAAAGAAAGCACTAGAACATCACAAAAAAAGAGAATTAGGCAACAACAAACATTGCACCCGTGAGGGGACAAGAGGAAGAGAACTATCATGCTTACTACCCTAGTCAATGGGAGTAGAGGGGTGGGTCATGTCCGAATGGGAACCCATCTGCTGCTTCAACTACTAGTCTTCTTCTTCTTCATTACGCGTGGGAAGAAATAACTAACGCACTATGCGGGAAATTCCATTGCAGAGAAGTAGGCCACCATTGCCTCCGCCACCACAAAGACGGTCAAACATGCCCCCATTATGAGTGGGCGAAGGGTGTTGAGATCTGGGTAGAGAGTGACGAGGATGGGGAGAGAAGCTCCTCAATTGCTAAAACGACGTCTACAAAACCTATGGCCATGACCTTGAGTAGGAGAATGGCAAGGTCTGACGAGTCGGAGGCACCGATTAATAGTATAAGGGGCATTACGCTAATATATGAGAAGAGGTTGCAAATGCTTTACCTCTAAGAAGACATTCTCCACTTGGACCTAGATCTGAAGCAACACACTTTGGTGATCATAATAACTATTAACAACTCCTTAATGGTCATTTTGTTGATGACGCTTTTTCACTCTGCTTGAGGAAGAAGATTCAGGTCAAAAGACTACAACTTTTTAACTTTGACAATATGATAAGAATGAAAATTAAAAAGTAATTAAATATTACTTTTTAACATAACTACACAATAGACACTTGAGTTAACTATGATGATGACTCAACTTTAAACAAATGGAAACCTCTTACAGTAATTTCCATCTTTGGAAAATAACTTTAAAAATTGACGCCACGTGCTACGTACTAAATTCGATCTAAAACTTCTAATAAGTGACAAAGCTTAACGAACAAATGCTTTTTTATAAAAATCCCTACTATGAACTCAAAACAAAGACCATCGACTATATGACAAAAATTATAACAAAATATTAAAAAACTTAACCTTGACTTGACGAAGAAAACTAAATTGGAGTTATCAATTTGATACTCCTGTGGATGCATGGATGGTCTTTGTAGGTTCTACTGTAAGGTACTAGGAGATTCAAGTGACTACGTGCTTGACATGACAGAGATTGTCTTCATTAGATCAAAACATGGCCAGCATACTAAAGATAATGTCAACGTACTTGCCACGTACTGTTATACAAGCAGTAACCGTAACACTTTGAAGATTGATTGCTTCTGCCAATTCCCTAATGACTGTTGTGCCTAAACATGGTGAAAGATTGTGCGCAGGTGCGCATGGTCCGATGGTTGGTTGACTGTCATGAATGTAGATTGTATGTTGATTGCCAAAGCACACAAGGATCTCAACAGATCTGGTGCCACATTGAAGTGAAATTTTAGGCATGACCTACATTTATTCAATGATTGGATTATAAAACCGCAGATGCATAAGATGAAAGGATCATTGCGCACATCCAAATGCACAAAAATTATGATATGAATATTATTCAATCTACACAGATGTCAATATTGTTATGACGTCCAATGAGAATAGATGACCACATTAGACTCACCTGCTCCAAAGAGTTATAACAATAGTGGAAGGCAAACTGAGATTGATTCAAACCGCATGGATGACGGGAATCCAGCTAGCAATGAAGAGAAATTGAAGGTGAATGCAGTGCAGTCAAAACAACACGGAAAGAATAACCCACAAGACTGCCACAGTCGATACTTGGCTTGTGGATACCTACACAGGGAAGAGGATCTAGAAATTTTCAGAGGTCTCTCATTGAACCGTTCTATTTGCTCTCTCATAAACCTGCTCTAATACCAAATGTGAAATTCGGTTGAAGCTTTAACAATAAACTCTGATAACAAAAAGATAAACACAACATAAACTTCAGATGTTAATTGATATTTACAGAGAGGTTACACACGTAGTGTAATGATCTCTTACAAAAGAGTCAATATTTATCACCAACAACCACTCATGTCTAATAATAGTGTGAGTTACATTTCATCCATTATCACATTCTATTTATAGAATGTAACTTATCTCTCTCACACCTCATTATTTTGAGCAGCTAACTATTATAATAAATAATATGTCCAACCACATGATAACACATTAACATATGAACACTAAAAATATTCCTAACAAATAAATGTTACTATGTTGCCTTCACATTGATTATGAAATTGAGAGAGTTTACCCATTGTAATTGTTAATATGACATTTTAATTCATTTTTTTCTCGAGACTTACAACCACTTTTATTCTTGTTAATCTCATATAGATTCTTTTTATGAATCATTGGGAATTGTGATAGTATCTGCTATGAGTAAATGCTTTTGATTTTGCTTCTACATAGCACTTATTTTGGTTAAATTGATTGAATTTTAAAAATTTGCATGTTTTATTATTTTATTTGATAGAGTACAAAATGTAAAGGAAAGAACATTGAACACCATTGAGACGACTATAAAGAAATGAGATTTAATATTAATCTAACAATGATTTGCGTGATTAATTAGTTCCATGCTTGTTAATAGGGGTGATTTAGATCAAGACTCCTAGAAAAGATAAATGAGAAAAAAATTACAATAGCTGACGCAAGAAGCTGCTACTACTAAAAATAGGCTAAGGATATCTTAAATCCTTCCATCCATTATGATCGATAAACATAATGAATAATTATTTTATTAACCACATGTCGAGTTTGGAGCTAGAAGATTTAGTCGCATCTCACTATTAAGAAGTACACGAGATTAGCATATTGACGTCTGGTATACTTAGGAGTATATGCATGCAATGTAATGATAAGCATATGAATTGTTTTGTAATTTGAAGGTATCGACGTTGCAAATCCATGCAGACTAGCATGCGCATGTTTCAGATGTCCATGGAACTTCTACACCTCAGCACACTAGGTGGAGGAATATATAAATGTTTGTTTTAAAACTAATATACATATCATGTCCAGTTCAAGTTGAGCGTTTAACTCACAGGTTTGTTGTGAAATAGGGTCCAATGCCAGATCTAACACTGATGCATGTAGGGGCATGGGGCAACAGCCACACTTGGTATTGTTCCGCAGTCTACGACACTTGGTAAACCTCATCAAAAGTGTGAATTTACGTTGTTGATGATTGGCTGTCATATTACATAGTTTAATTGCATAACCAAACCTAACAATGATGCCAAGGAATGTGGGGGAATAGGAAGAGAATATAGAAAATACTAAAATATTGGCTCATTATAGAGCTGATCGGATTGCTATCAAAACGAAGAGGATGAAAGGTTAAAAATAGATTAAAAAGATTTTCATTTGATGTAGATTACATATATGTAGACATCGTATATATTATTACTTATTTTTGTTTGTTTGAAAACGTGAACTTGGAACACAAATTCTAACAAAGATATCAAACAAATTATAGACATAATTTGGTCCTTACTTCGAGGTAACTATGGACTAAACAAAATGCAAAATTGAAGGACCTCCCGCACTCATAAGTGTTGTTGAGATACAGAAATGTCTTTATTATGAACCAGGTTGCTCCGGTGAGCAACTATGTCTTTGAATTGTCTTCATTATTGAAGACACACATACATTTTATAAATAGTGAAGTGTCAATTCTTACATTGCGTTTTTAATGTTGTTATTCTAGTGTACCTTTTTAAGATTTAGACAAATTACATCTGGAGATAACTCATGACCATCCTTGATAAATGAAGAAGAGTGGAAAGCATTGATAAAGGATGTCGGGGTTGGTGGATCGAAGGAGGGTAATGAGATGAGGTGGTATAAACCCTGTTATCTACATTATTCATTAATTTAACTTTTTTTTTCCAAAGTATATGCTTTACTAACTACATGGAATGACGAGAGTGAATTAACTCTTTTTTTCCAAAGTATATGCTTTACTAAGTACATGGAATGACGAGGAGAAAGAGGGTCCAAGACCGTCAAAGCATGAAAGAAAAGGCGGGCCAACATATACTTGCTGTAAGGGAATATGATTATGTCATATCCAATATTATAAGAAAAGTTCTTACTTCATTATTCTTATGTTTAAACTTTTCACCAAATATTTAATTATAGGTTTTGATCTCTACTTTTATTTGTGTGATTTTTTGATTGAATCTGAAGATTGTTTAGATTAAGTGTGTAAAATTCTTAGGTTTAGTTGTCAAGGATTGAGGGGTATCCATTTGTCAGAATTAAATGCAGCTAATCTTGAGCCCCTCGCCACATTTTAAACCATGTTTTGCTGCCATCAAACCACTGCTCTGACAGGTTTAATGAATTAAGTGGCCGTTATTTTTGTGGGCCATTGATTTTTTTTTTAAACCCCCGCACCACTTTCCACGTGGCCCCCATTCCGTGAGTCTTCCATCCTTCTCCTCCCCGCAGACATGAGAGTCTTGGGATTAACTATTTTACATGAAATATTTCAGGTCCGTTTTTATAGTTGGCTGTGTTTTTAATGTGGGCCTATATATATATGGAAATGTTTTAAAATTGTAAAAGGGAGATATATAAATATATGTAGCAGTATATAGAAATGACTACTCTCAGCATAAGATAGAGAAGAGCAGCAGCTCGAAGGAAAAAAAAGAAAAAGAGAGGGAAAAATAGTGTGCAACAGCACAATGGAGAAGAAAAGAGGGAAAATACAGAGAAAGAAAATACAGAGCAACAACTCGTGAAAGAGAGAATTTTTGTAAGAAAAAGAAAGAAGAAATTGGACACAAGAAGAGAAACAAAAGAAAAACAAAGCAGCAACTCTGTGATTGTATGAAGTTTTTCAAATTAATATAATATATATTTTTGTGTGTGTGTGTTTTATTTGTGTTTCTGGTTGTGTCTTTCCCTTATTGGTTGTATTTGGCACTAAATTTTGCCAACAATTTGGTATAAGAGAAAACAAAAAGCTCATTAGCAAAGTGGGTTTGAGTTTTTATTTTCTGGGTTGAGTTGTAATGGCTTCCAGCAACAACTCTTGGCAACAACCCCAATATTTGATGGGAAGAACTATGACATTTGGTGCATTAAAATGAAGAATTGTTATCTTCTCAAGAGCTATGGGAACTGGTTGAAGGAGGCTATACGAAGTAATAGAGTAGGCTGCTTTCAATGCACTCACACAAACACAAAAGAATGCTTTAAAGGAGAATAGAAGAAAGGATGCAAAAGCTTTAAGCTACATCCAGAATGCAGTTACTGATTCAATTTTCCCAAGGATACCAGTAGCTACAAATTCAAAGCAAGCATGAGACACCTTGTAGAATGCTTATTAAGGAAGTGACAAGGTGAAAGTAGTTAGATTGCAGATGCTAAGGAGAGAGTTTGAAACTCTTCTCATGAACAAGCCTTCAAAATAAATACAAATGTTAGAGGTAGGGGGAGAGGAGCGTACAATAGAGGAAAAGGAAGATTTAGCAACCATAAAAAGGTGGAAGACATAGTCATCAAGAGCCACAAGCCAGAGAAAGAGGAAGGAGCAGAAGCATTTCCAACGCTGGTTCTTCACAAAGGTATGAAAAATCAAGTGTGTAATGCTATTACTGTAAAAAGTTTGGGCATTATGCTAGTGAATGTAAAAAAAAAAAGAAAGAATATGATATGAGAAATCATAATCATAATGCAAGCTTCTCTAATGCAAAAGAAGCTGAACCTAAAAAGAATGAAAAGGGTGGAGCCTTCCTTTTAACTTGCAATGTAGCTGAGCAAGGAAGCAAGCAAGTTTGGTATTTGGATAGTGCTTGCAGCAAACACACGTGTGGAAACAAGGATATGTTCATAATATAGATGAAGCAATCAGATTTAAAGTGAAGATGGGAACAAACAATAAATTTCTTGTGATGGGTAAAGGCATTGTATCCATTCTCACCAAGCAAGGAGACAAGAAGCATATACATAATGTTTTCTTTGTTCCAGGGTTGAAGTATAATATTCTTAGTATTGGGAAGCTTGTCCAAAATGGATATAAGGTGAAGTTTGAAAATGGAGAATGCATTTTATATGATAAAGGTGGAAGTAACAAGCTAATTGCAATAGTGCAGATGACATAAAATAGAATGTTCCCTTTGAGGATGCAAAGTGTAGCAGGCGCAACAACGTTCAAGACAATAGCCATTGATCAATCCACTCTCTGACATCTCAGGTATGGGCATTTGAGTTATGGTGGATTGCATGTTCTTTATAATAAGAAAATGGTTAAAGGATTGCCTCCTATTGAACAACCAGATAAGGTTTGTGAGGCATGCATATTGGGAAGCAACATAGAAATGCTTTTCCCTCAGGTAAATCATGGAGAGCAAGCTCACCTCTTGAGCTGATACATTTAGATTTGTGTGGTCCCATGAAAACTCCCTCCATGTCTAAAAGTGTATATTTCATTACCTTTATTGATGACTTCAGCAGAAGGACATGGATTTATTTCTTGAAAAATAAATCGAAACATTTGAGGTATTCAAATAGTTCAAGGCCATGGTTGAGAAGCATAGTGGCCATTATATAAAGACATTGAGAACAGATAGAGGGGAGAGTATATATCAAATGAGTTTCTAAACTTCTGTAAGGAGCACGGGATCAAGAAACAATTCACAACAAGGTATACACCGTAGCAAAATGGTGTAGCTGAGAGGAAGAACATAACCATTCAAGAAATGACAAGAAGTATGCTGAAAGCAAGAGGATTGTCCAATGAATTTTGGGCAAAAGCAGTTGGGACAACAATATATCTGCTAAATAGATGTCCTATAAAGAGTGTGAGGAACAAAATACCTCAAGAAGCATGGAGTGGAAGAAAACCAAGTGTTGAGCACTTGAGAGTTTTTGGATGTGTGGCATATGCACATGTGCCAAAGAAAAAAAGATCAAAGTGGGATAACAGAGGAGAGAAGTGCATTTTCATTAGGTATAGTGAGCAATCAAAAGCTTACAAATTATATAATCCAGTTACTAAGAAGTGATAATCAACAGAGATGTTCAATTCATTGAGGAAGCATCTTGGGAAGATGCACAAGTGGAACAACCACAAACAAATACAAATGCACCTATCATTGTGCCTGAACCAACAGAAGGAAGAGCAAACAATGTACCTAGTTGGACACCCATTTCACAAAGGGGTGAATATTCTAATGGCAGTAGCCAAAAAGCATGCAAGGACCAACTAATGAAGCATCTTCATCATCATCAGACTCATTGCAACAACAAGGAAGAATGAGGAATGTACAAGAGATCTATGATCAGTTAAGGTATGAAGAAAATGAAGATGAAATGATTAATTTTGCTTTATTTTCAGCAGCAATTGATCCTATTTATTTTGAAGAAGCAATTAAAGATAATAAATGGTGTGAAACAATGGATGAAGAAATGCATGCAATAGAAAAGAATCAAACATGGGAGCTAGTAGATCTTCCTGAAGGAAATGAAGTAATTGGAGTCAAGTGGGTTTATAAAACCAAGACTACTCTCAAAGGTAAAATTGAAAGACACAAGGCAAGATTAGTTTCAAAGGCTATAAACAAAAGCCTGGACGTGATTATAATGAAACATTTGCTCCAGTAGCAAGGCTAGAAACTGTGAGAACAATTATTGCCATAATTGCTCATCATAAATGGAAAGTCCATCAAATGGATGTAAAGTCAGACTTTTCTTGAATGGAGTGCTAGAAGAAGAAGAAGTGTATGTGGGACAACCACCTGGTTATGAAATTCCAGGGCATGAAAGAAAGGTGTACAAGCTAAAAAGAGCTTTGTATGGTTTGAAACAAGCACCAAGAGCTTGGTATAGTAGGATTGATTCCTATCTGGTTAGTAATGGCTTTAGCAAAAGCAACCAGAGCCCACACTCTACATCAAAGCAAACAATGGTGAGATTTTAATTGTTGTTTTGTATGTAGATGATTTGATTTTTACTATGAAATTAAAAAAACAATTGATCAATTTAAATCAGCCATGAAGGAGTTTGAGATGATTGATTTGGGATTGTTGAAGTATTTTCTTGGCATTGAAGTCAAACAAATGGAGCAGGGATTTTTATATGTCAAACAAAGTATGCAAAAGAAGTTTTGCAAAGATTTAGAATGTTGGATTGTAAACCAACATCTACACCAGATTGAATTAAGTCTAAAATTGACTAAAGAAGATTACAACAACAATGTGGATCCTACAAGGTACAAAAGCATGGTAGGAAGCTTGATGTATTTAACTACAACAAGACTAGATATAATGTATGCAGTTAGTTTAATTTCTAGATTTATGGAGACACCAAAAGAGTCTCATTGGAAAGCAGAGACAAGTATATTTTGAGGTATGTGAATGGAACAAGAAATTATGGAATTTTATATGCTTGTTAATAATGATTTTCAATTAGTTGGATATACAGATAGTGATTGGGCAGGTAGCCTAGATGATAGAAAGAGCACATCTAGATATGTGTTCAATGTTGGATCAAGAGCCATTTCATGGGCTTCAAGAAACAATAAGTAGTTTTATTATCCACTGTTGAAGCAGAGTATATTGCAGCAAATTCAGCCGCTTGTCAGATGATTTGGTTAAAAAGAATCCTCTCGATTTGCAAGAAAAGCAACAAGGAGGTTCTGTGATTTATTGTGACAATATGTCTTCGATTGCATTATCTAAAAATCTTGTTTTTCATGGCAGAAGCAAGCATATTGCAATCAAATATCACTTCATTCATGAATTGGTTGAGAAAGGAGAAATTGAGCTAAAATTTTGCAGGTCAAAGCAGCAACTAGCTAACATTTTTACCAAACCTCTTTCAAAGGAAAGATTTGAGTATTTGAGAGAAAATTTGGGCGTCATAGATGAACCGCCTAGCTCCAGAGATATTTGTTGTTTGGCTCAAGATTAATTGGCTCAAGATTAAGGGGGAGAGTCGAAATTAAATGCGGCTAATCTTGATCCCCGCCACATTTTAAACCTGTTTTGCCACCCTCCAACCACCGCTTTGACGGGTTTAATGAATTAAGTGGCCGTTATTTTTGAGGGCTGTTGAAATTTTTTCAAAACCCCCGCACCACTTTCCGCCTTGCCCCCATTCCGTGAGCCCTCCATCCTTCTCTTCCCCGCAGACGTGAGAGTCTCGGGATTAATTATTTTGCATGATGAAATATTTCGGGCTTGTTTTTATAGTTGGCCGTGTTTTTAATGTGGGCCCATATATATATATATATATATATATATATATATATATATATTTCGGGCATGTTTTTAAGCACGAAGATGTATATATTTTTATATATACGGAAATGTTTTAAAATTGTAAAAGGAGATATGTAAATATATGCAAAGTAGCATATAGAAATGACTACTCTCAAATAATATAAAGAAGAGAAAAGAGCACCAGCTCAAAGGAAAAAAAAAAAAAGAGAGGGAAAAATAGTGTGCAACAACACGGTGGAGATGAAAAGAGGAAAATACAAAGAAAGAAAAATATAGAGCAGCAACTCGTGAAAGAGGAAATTTTTGTAAGAAAAAAAAAAGAAATTGGACACAAGAAGAGAAACAAAAGAAAACCAGAGCAACAACTCTGTGATTGTATGAAGTTTTTCAAATTAATATAATATATATTTTGTATGTGTGTTTTATTGTGTTTTTGGTTGTGTCTTTCCCTTACTGGTTGCATTTGACACTAAATTTTGCCAACACCATTCGACTAAATTCACCTAGAACACGATCACAATCCAATCCTTTATTATTTGACATCTCCTAAAATTTGTACCTTAGTGGATGGCTAGGAACCACCTACACATCATACATACCATTCGATCATGCAACCAAATTGATATTTGCATAATTTTAAATTCAAATATTTAAAAAAGAAGCTCGACGAAGATGATTTTTCCTTAACTTTCAAAGAGGGGTAAATGTTGTTGCATTCTATTTTGATAGCATATGGAGAGTTCCCCATCTAGATATGCCACACCATGATGACGGTGGTGAAGAGGTGCAATTGATAATTTGAGACCACATAATTTCATATTTTTAATAAATTTCAATGTTATTTGATTTTGTAAATCACAATATGCCATTATAACAGATCTCAAAGAATTCACACAGCGCTATGAAAATTAGGAAACCAAGTAGTCCTAAAGAGAGGAAGCTGTAGATGCCGGAGGAGAGTCAAAAGTTGCGAGGAAAAAGAACCCAAAGGGGACAGATGCACATGGTCAAGGTAAAAATAAAATTCTGAAATTTGTTATGTTGATCATGACTTTAATTAAAGTTAATAAGTAATTTTTACTTCTTGATTGGTGAATACTGATTTCTTAATTTTTTTCAAAATTTTCAAACAAAATAAGAGCCTTTGTGTAGCTTGATGACATTATCGACGACTCTCTTAAACTTGCAGACTTTTATACTCGAGTTAACAAAATTAAAACAAATACGGAAGATATGCAAGTAGGGGAAGATAAAACTATGTTGATAATAAATATTTTTGGCATTTTATAGTACAATTTCACCATATTTAAACTATTTAAATACTTTGATCTGTTTCCTATATTTTTGGATCTAACAACATTATTTTTATGTTCCTAAAGTGGATTAGTGATTTTATTTATAAAGTTTAATGGATGCTATCCCACAAAAGGAAGCAATGCATTAACTTTGTATTTTAGGACAATTTGGTATGTATCGAATTCAATATTAACTATAAACCCTAAAAAATCAATTAATAAACTGATTTTTTCAATGTTTAGTTTAAATAAAGTTGGCAATCGCATTCACGTTGTTAAACATGTCCAATGGAACAACTACTTTAGTTATCATAACCTTTAATTTCATATATGGTGATTGTCATAATGGAAGAATGGCTATCAATTCTATTTTTTAAACACTCTGTCTCTTGAAAATAAGGTTTTTAGGATCCACAACACTAAACTCTTTAAGCTAATCATAGAATCCAATAATGGTTGGTTCCGTTTTTTTGTTAAGATTTTATGGGATGTAGATCATTCTTGCTATATCTATCTTTTGAATTTTGTGTAGTCTTTATATAGTTGGCTAGAATATTTTGGTCAATCACATATTATGGAACAGTTTTCATAGTTTTCAAGATTTTTTTGAGCATATCGTAATTGTGTATGTTAGTCGATAATAAATGAGGAGTTTACATCAAGGAATTCTTAGCCAAGGAAACCGATTGCTCTCTCCACGGAGTACAAGATGTCCATCTTTTTATACCGTAACATACTATAACAACCCACGAGCATGATGCCACATTTTGTGTACATGTCTATTAAGGTGTTTGCAACTACAACATATAAAAAATATCCAAATTCAATTATGCTTGGATGTATGTACATACCCTTTCGAAAAAACCTCAAAATATTATGTAAGGTACAAACCACCTAATGAATCTCGGTTCTGAAAATATGATAGCATAGAGAAGAAAGAAATGAATTCTATTAATGTCCATGGATGACCTAAAGTAGGTCAATGGGATTCGAGAACACAACAATTAATGATAGAAAGTTCTAGGAAGAGAGAATCCTCGAAGCAAAATAGCAAAAAGTACAATAGGCAAATAAATCATTGTGCCACTAACACAAACGGTAATGAAATCAATACAAATAGAAATGAAAGGTGAATGGGAGCCCCTAAAGTACATGTTGATGAGGACTGAAAGGAAATCTCATCGATTATCTCTGCCTATGCCTAAAATGAAGGATTCGTGTGGGCATCATCAGTTGTTGTGGAATATTTGAGAATGTTGACCAAGGAACATCGAAGGTTAGAGGGGCCATAATGGGATATCCTAAGAGAAAGAAAAGTGCTTCCTCTAGAATGTCTTCTAACATCCAAAGCTAGTGTAACTCCCATAGTAGAAAAAGGTTCATAATAAGACTCTATCCTTATGCCTTGGTGGAGACCGCTAAGTAGTATATCCATGTCACCGAGAAGGGATATAGCCACATTGATGGGACTACATAGTTTTTATATACTTGAATTTTGTGTAGTTTTTATATAGTTAGTTCTTATATCCATATAGTTTTGTGTTGTAGATTTGAGTCTATGGATGTAGAAAGTAAGTCTGAAGATAGTCTTAAGGTGTAATAGTTAGGTGGAAAATTCAGCTTAGATGATGCACCAAGAAACAGTCCACTCACAACAGATCATGCATTATAGCATGAGAGTTTGAACCCTCTCAATTTGTACCTAGACAACAACTCAAAAACTAAGTACATAGACCTTTGAACCATATAAAATATAGACTTATGCATTGTATTAATAAGTCGTAATCTCCAAAGAGATGTCTAAGAAGGGGATATGGAAATACTAACGCTCCAAGATAGAAAGAGAGGCATACCCCTTGCAAAGGCATAAGTGAGAGGCAAGCTTCATGCTAAAGAATGGACCAAAAATTGGACCCCGAAGTGGTTAGACTTCCGATTTTGAGGAAGCATCAACTAATAAAGTTTGGAAAAATGCAATGCAAGTTGAATAAGATGCCATTTTGAAACATTACACATGGTTTTGGTTGATCACTCTGCAAACACTAAACCCATAGGATGCAAGTGTGTTGGCAAAATAATTTGTCGCTAGGACAAATTAGTTGATTTTCACCAACGCTCTAGGACAATGTCCCTCCTACTTGAAGGAGGCTCCTTATTCTCTATGTAAATGAAAAAATCTCTGTGGTTGGCCAGGAGGCCGGGGATCCAACAACCACACTCCACTACACCCATGGGAAATGCTTGCATTTTGTGCAAGGAGGAATTTGCGAGGAAGGTGAAGTATTGGGAGTGGGAATTTAGAGAGGGGGATTAATATTGCAAGTAGGATTACTCAAATTCTTACAATTATTAATTAGAAATCATCAACACACAATTGGAAACAACAACTTCGCTACTTATATCGAGAAAAAAATCATGAGCATAAAATCTCATTCATTTATTCATCTAGAAAAGATGAAACACCCTTCTTGATTGACATTTTTACAAAGCTGTGACATGAGAGAGAGAGGAACATGTAGGAAGGAAAATAGAAGAAAATGCTATCTTTTGCTTATTCTTGGTAGCTATCTACTCATGAATTCACAAAATTGACAACCCCTTGAAGTGAGGAAGTCACTACAATTTATAATTTTCAAAAGAGACTCTTCACCAACCCCCACGTCTTTTCACTTGTCTTTTACAACTTGTGACTCTTGGCATTCCTAGGAAAAAAATTAAGTCCCTTTTTATTAATTGAGGGAAACTTATTCAATTTGTAACTATAGTCACATTAATGAATAAGACAAAAATGAAAAGTGCAACCCCCACTGAAGAATTAGAACATGAGAGAAGAGAGGAAAGGGGAGTGAAGAGAGAAAGAAGATAGCTACTCAAATTGAAGAAGATGTTTCCGTCGATGGAGACCTATTTGCCAATGGAATCTTGGAAAGTTCTTCAAGAGAAACCTCGACACCTTTGAATTCTTTGCTGTAACGTGCAGCGCAGGTGCAACTTTCTCAGCTTGTGGGATGTGGACAAAGCTCAAGGACTTGATCCAGTTTTCAGAGAGAGCATTAATGTTCTTGCATTCCGTGAACCAAGACTGATGATCTTTCACAGTGTTTGATATGACGACCCTTATCTCAGCCAAAGACTCTAGTGTGTCTTCATTGAAGGAAAAGGATCTTCGACCTCTTTCTTGATGAGGTCTTCAAATGGCTTCAACAGATCACCCGCCAAAGTGTCTTCACCCACTGAGCAGGATGGCACTCCAAGTTTTTTTAATCTCAACATTGACATCCCCTTGCATCTTTGAAATGTGTTCCTCGTATGAATCCAATTCACCCAAAGCACGGTTTATCATTTTGTAATGAGCAACCAGAGTCCTAACTCAGACTTGAGACAAGTCCTCAGATGCAGAATTAAATACTTCCTTGTTTACCAATAGGGAAGAGTTTACTTTTCCCATCTCAATGACCAGTGGAAACACTTGGTCCCAATGCTCCTTTTCTTTTTCAATCTCCTCTCTTGTCATTCCTACCTTCGTGGCCATTGCATTCATGTACTTGAACAATGAAAGGATCTCGAAGCAACACCTTACCCTTTTCTAGAATCTTGTTCACCCATTTATTGTTTTCTCTCCCCTGCGCATGGTGAAACCTTGTGTTCTTCTAATGGACTCTGGGTCGAAGCTACTGATGGGAGTAACTTCCTCGATCGGGAGAGATGGGGCAGCATTTGGGTCCATGAATGTTTGCACATATGAGGTGAGGGTCCTTATATGGTCTTCCAATTGATCAATTCTCTCCTTATACTCTTGTTTATCATGCGAGAAGGAGAATAGAAGACTCCAGAGCAGATGAGCATCTCCCCATGTGTCACCGGGTCCAAGGAGAATGGTGCTGATCTCATAATCATATGGGGCATTTCATTGATATGCTTGATGACTTTGGGCTGAGGTACCTCCACATACCGGTTTCCGAAATGCCGCCTGAAAAGCAAGAGGCAATTTGTGCTTTCTTCCCCTTCTTTGCCTTCACCATTGTAGATATAGCTTGGAAATATGGGATCACCACTTGTTAGACTATGTGTGTCTCTCCTCCAATCATGTCCTACACACATGAGAATGTTTCATTTTCTTCAGGTTCAATGTTGGGCATGATGGCAATTTCTTGCTCTGGTTGAGAAGGTGCATCTTGGGCCGGTTGAATAGGCACAACCGGCAAAGAAAAGGAATGCTTCGAGTTCTCTCGAATAACAGTGATTGAGTCGGATCAATTTCACCTTGTTCCATACCTTCTTGGCTCTTGAGTTGTTTTTGCCTTCTTGTGGGTCCTCCTGTAGTGAGTCGGCTCGGATTCCATGGAATTTCTTTTTGTGAGCCTTTTAGAATGGACAAAACTTGAAGCTTTCTCAACTACCCCGCAAAGCGGAGTGAGGAGATGTTTGTTTCTTAAGAGCTTGGAGACCTCTTGACTCAATGAATGCAACTCTCTTCTTCTGAACCACTCTCTGGATCTTTGAATCCTGCCTCGGTTCGTCATTGATGTCTCTCGATTCTCGTATGCTCCAAGAAACTTGGGGGAGTGGCGAATCTTTCACATCTTGATACTCAAGGTCGTACAACTTAGTTCCATCATCATCAATGCCCTCCTCGAACCAATCAAAACCGAGATGCCTTATTTTCCCTACTATCATCCTCATATGATCCCTTTCCCTAACTTCAAGATCGTCAGAAAAGTTCACCCAATAGTCCTCAATTTGCGGCACATGGTGCAAGTTAGGGATTCAAACATAGAGTGCTCTAGATGTCAAAGTTAGCCCTCGAAGTGTGATAATAGAGTCATTTGAGAGAAAGAGGCTTCCAAATTTGATGCATCAACAAGGGATTTGTAAGAGAAAATTCCCAAAGAGATAGGGAAAGACACCTTTATTCTTCTTGCTCTTGAATTTTCACCGACATGAGCCAGGTTGTTTGTAAAGCTCGAACATGACAATATTGTCACTGAGGTACCTTGGAAGTTTTTGCGGAACGAGGTCAAATCTATGTACCATGATGTATGAGAAAGTTGCAAAATATGTGAAGAAGGATCCGTATATTTGAATCAAGGTGGCAGCTTGCGTAGACAATTTTAGTTCAGGATTCCCTTCAAGCAATCTCACAACATACATGGTGAGTGCATCGTTAACCTTGGCAAAGTGTTGATTACTCCCCCTCAAGATCAACTGTGGATATCTCTCATACTTGCAAGAGCATACACTAGGTATGATGTCATTGTAAATTTCCTTGTGACTGGAAGTTGGAGAAACTGAAAATGGAGGTGAACACCGATGATTTGGCCCTAGTCAATCATTTTCTTGTCCTTGATGATAATAAGATTAAACGATGCCATCCAATCTTGAAATTATTTGGTGGTTTCTTCTCCCATCACTCTACTTAACAAGATGATCGCATCTGAGAATCCTTCAGAAACTCATGCTTGGACCAGACTTTGGTACACGAGATGGCTTTCTCGGTTGCTTGAACCAAGACCCCAATGCGCAAGGCCTTGCAGGTATGAATTGCCTTTTACCATTCCCCTGATGCAAACTCCTTTGGGATGATTACCATGTTTCTCCAAGTTGGGATTTGCATTCTTTGGTGAAGGAATGAGATAAAACAGGCTTATAGAGTTCTTTAAAAGCTCATAACAATTATTTTTAAGCTCATGAAAGCACTTTAAAACTTAGGTTAAAAGCATGAAGGGGGTGAGGGGCATTTTTTTGTCCCAACTATCCCCACTTGTCCTCGAGACAGCTTGTGGAAAGAAAATGCACCTCCTTCCCTGGGCATGACAAGTGGCGGGAGGTGATTGGAGAGATGGGGAGATGAGAGAGGACTTGAGCACCCGAGAGGCAAAAAAGTTGATCACATGGAGAACCTGGGAAAGAGTCGGGGGTGAGGCACATTTTTTTGTCCTAACTATCCCCATTGTCCCCAGGACAGTTGGGATCGTTGGGACAGTAAAATGCGCCCATGGGTTAGGAGGAAAAACTTAGCAAATTTGCACACACCACCATCTAGCCCTCGCCGGGTAGAAAGAGGGTCATATGAGAGTCCAAGAGCTTCAACTGGGGGGTGGGGCACATTTTTTTGTCCCTACTATCCCCATTATCCCCACTGTCTCGGAAAATCGGGACAAGTGGAACACCAAAATGTGCCACCCATCCAACTGTGAAATTGACTAACTCCCAAAAACATGAAACCACTTTTCCCGGAGTTCCAAGAACTATTTTTAGGAAACATTTTATATCAATTTGACTCCCAAGACCATTTTAAGATCAATGGGAGGGTTTTCACGATCCGATTCTACCCCCTTTTCCAAAAAAAAATTGTTTTTTCATTCGGGATCGTAAGGTGAGTTTGTTGAGATTGGTCTACACAGAGAAGCGCTTGAGTCTTGTGAAGAATGTGAAAACTCCATCATGTAGAGGATTATTTAAGCTTTATGACAATATCTTATTTTCCTCTTGACTCATCCCAAAGCTCTCGAATCCTCCGTTGAAGTTTAGGTACCTTTTTCCACTGCAAGCTCCTTAAGCCTCCAAAACCTGCTTTCATTATTCTTGTTCCAAAACCTTTGAAACTTTCCTAAATCTTCCTAAACTTGTTCCATTGCATTTCAAACTCTTCAATAACATTTTCTAGATGGATTTTAGATTCTTGATCAATCCCTGGAGGATGCAGACTGTCTCTAAAGGCTAGAGAATAGCCTTTCTAGGCTTAGTAGAGATTTCATCTTTTGACAACATTCAACTGAATGGACCAAATGACCTCATGACCACATTTCAAAACTTGGGAAGGTTACACATCACATTATGAAGATTTTCAAGGATGGGAAGATTATGGCACGAAGGTAGGATGATCTAGAAGATGACTCGGGAGGGGCTTCAAGCGAATGTTTTGGACACTAGGTACAGCTTGTCATGTTTTCAACTTGAATTTTGACCTTGCAAAAACACATGACAACATAGGGTAAACCAAATATATGATGGTTCTAATGTCAAAAAGGCATAACTTGTTCCAAAAGTATACAAGTAATAAGAAGGTATTGATTATGAAGACACATTTGCTCCAAGTGCTAATCGACACACTATTTGCACGGTTCTTGCCTTGACACACACATAATGGATGGAAAATTCATCATATGGATGTAAAGAGTTGTTTTTGAATGAGGTTCTATAAGAAGAATTCTACATGACACAAGTATAGGGTCATGTGAAATTGTCAATCACGAACATAAGGTGTGTAAATAGGTAAAAATATTATGACAAATCAAATAGGCATCAAGGGCTTGGTATGAGAAAATGGATTCATATTTCTAGGAAATTAGTTTTGCGCATAGTGATTCAAATGCTACACTATATATTTGAATGTAGATAACCAAAGTTCATATTTTTTGTCCTCTATGTGGATGACTTGTTGACAATAGGCAATGGTGAAAAACAAAAGAAGGCCACAAAGAAGGAATTAAAATATGGGTTGAGATGACAAATCTTGGGCTTCTTCAAGTTATCTTGGCTTAGAGGTAACTCTTAAAGATAGACGAATTTTCATTTCTCGAGCTAAGTACATTTTTGAGTTATTATAAAGGTTCAATATAAATGATTGCAAACTTGCACTCACTTCGATGAAAATTCACTTGAAATTATTTGAGGATGATGATGCATTTTTCAATGGCACAAAATGCAAGATGTTAGTAGGAAGATTGATATATCTAATAAAACCAAGCCAAATATTTCCTTTATGGCAAATAATTTGTCAAGATTCATGCATGAGCCTAGAGAAATTCATTAGTAGGCAGCAAAACCAATACTCCTTTACTTATAGGAACACACACACACACACACATGGCCATGAATACCACTAGACTAAGAACTTCAAACTTGGTGGGTATTGTAATATAAATTGTGGCGTTGTGCAGATGAGAGAATGCCACAATAGGATACACAATGCACATGGGCATAATTGCCATTGCATGGTGTTGTAAGAAGCAATTATCTGGAAAATTCTTCAATAGAATCAACAATATACATTGCGGGATGGGATGCCTCTAGAGAAGTTTATCTATGTTGCATCCTTAGATATCTTCAAGTTTTTTATATTGATCCCATACTTATGTATTAACAATCACACTACAATTAGGATGTCGAAGAATCCAATATTTCATACAAAAACTAAACCCATGGATGTTAAGTACCATTATTTACAAATGTTGGTGTTGAAGAAAATGATTGAACCAATCTTTGGCCTAATTGCAAATCAAACAACGATATTTTCACAAAACCCTCTTGATAGAATGAAGTTTGAAAATTATGAAAAATTAAAAGTAGCTAGGCATGTGTTCGAAGACCCATCTTTTGATCACGGGGAGTTTGTTAGGACTCACTCCAAAGTCATTAATGTTAACTTAAAATAAATAACTAATGCAAGGGGCATGCTTGTTTAATATAAAGACACCGCCATTTATTAATGTATTTAGTAAAGTTAGTAATCAAGTTATTTGCTTTCATGGTTGATGTTCCTACATGTAAGTAAGTTGGTAAGTGTTTATAAGAGTCATTGATTTTTTCATCAAAGGTAAAATGATCATGAACCCACCTATTGTGTGCACAAGATTCAACCCAAGTGGTTAATTGATTGTGATTTATAAAGTGATTAGTGGTATAGTGATTAATCTATTGTGGTTAATAAAGTGATCATTTGGGAGATAGTTTTTCAAAATCTCTTTTAGTTTGTACTAAGTCATTTTTCAAGATTTTAGGATTGAATATAAGATTCTTCAGTGTACTTTTACTTATGATGTCAAGGTTTCACGAACCAATGTTCATTTTGTAGATATTCAGGCCTTTCTGATTGATTGTTGGTGTTTAAAGGAGTTTTAGGTGTGCTAAAAATAAATTTTACAAGATCTTTATAAGATAGTGAGAGTTTAGAGAGGATATTGACACATGAATACAAATAAGGTGTGTGTGTGTGTGTGTGTGTGTGTGTGCATAGTTTTTAAAGCAAACTTTACTTAATGTGACTTGACTTGCCCCGGTTTACTAACTGATACCACCATTTATCGTATTATCATGATAAAATCTCATTATTTGCGAAATTTCGATTGAATTAAACCTTGGTTGCATGTGACAAACAATTAGGGCATAGAAAGCCCCCAAACAAAATTATGACAATAGGGCATATAGATACCCTAATTACAATTATAATAACATAATGTCATTTCAAACTTGATACACCTATTTGAGTGCCTTGTGGAACCAATGGATGGATCAGTTCCACAAGGCACACAATTAAGGCATATAGAAACCCATAAACACAATTACGAAACATTAATTTAATTGCAAACTCGATATGTCGTATTTAAGTGCCCCATGCAACATATCGCCGATTGATTACATGGAGCATACCATAGTAAACAAGCTCGATGAGTGCTCGCCAAAAAAGCACTTTTGAATATTCGCGAGTTTAAATCGTAGGGAAGTCTCGGTGAGTATTGATGAATATTCACAGAGTATTCAGCAAATATTTGCCAATACTCATCGTGCAGTCTCGTGTCAAAACTCGCTAGATGTGGCCAATACGCATAACACATTAAAAATGCGCAAAAACATTGTGAAGACACTATTTTTTTCTTTCTAGGGCACCAAAGCAAGTCATTTCAATCACACAACCATTGAGCATGCATTGCATTAGTTGAACAAATTTTAGAGAGAATTTGAAGAGGAGATTTGAAGAACTGGGTTTGGAAGTAAGTTCTTTTTAATTCTTTTAAGTTTTTGCAAATTCGGTCTATATTATTTAAGTTTTATATACTCATATTGTAATTTTAAATACATTTAATTTAATTTTGAATGATTTAAAATTTTTAATAGTCATTTGGAGCCAGAGGTGAGTTTTTTTATTCTTTTCGCAATTTCATTCTAAATTATTTAAATTTTATATATCCGTATTGTATTCAAATATGTTTTGTAATTTTAAATTTATTCAATTTAATAGCAAATGATTTAAAAATTTTAATAGTCATTTGGAACCGGAGGTATGTTTTTTTAATTCTTTTCGCAAATTCGTTTAATAGTTATTAATTTATTCATGTTTGTTATCATGGATTCGTGACATCGTCATTAATGAATGAAATTGCTGAATGCATATTGTAATTTTGTAAATGTTATTTTAATTTATCTTTAGAATATATTCTTGTTTGTAGGATTTAAAATTTTAAATATTAAATTACGGTTAAATAGGGTTATAAAGACACTTTTTTATTTTTTAAATTTTAATTAAGTTTACATTTTTTTAATTTTTTAAACGTACATTGTGTCGTAAATTAGAGCTTACAATGGCCTCAGGCTCGACATCAAGTTCGACATCTGGGTTAGCATCACTAGCAGGAACCGTTCCCGCTAACGCCTATACCATTCCTTGGAAGTATGGTGTACGTGGAGCAATTCAGGGAACCGTGATTTGCAATTTCTATAGAAAAACGTTTTCTAGAGGCATCAATCACCTAAAGTATCATCTTGCATGTATTGTTTGTTGAGACGTTGTGGTATGCCCTAATGTTACAAAAGAGGCAAAACGAAAGATGAAAGCAAAGTTAGAGAGCTGCTAGAGGAGAAGAAACTAGAGAGGGAAAGGGTCCATGCAGCCATAACAAAATCTATTAGACCTAGGGTTGGAATGACAAAGGATTCAGATAATGATGCGACAACGATTGTGGGCTCTCGCGGTCCACACATATGAACTGGAAGAGGCACATCTGCTTCATCAAGTTCGAGAAAATGAATGCATAGCTTTGGTACCAATGAACATACTCGAGCACAACCTTCATTACAAGGTACATTATGGAATAAGGATGTCCACGAGGAAGCGATAAAACATGTGCAATTTTTATAGTACTACAACAATCTTCCCTTGATGTTGCAAAGAGTCCGTTCTTGAGAGTACTTGGTGACAGAAATGACAGATTACATGAAAAGGGTACAAGGCACCCTCTCCAAAAGAACTCGGTGGAAAATTCTTAAGGGTGCGATTGTATATGCAACGACAATTCTAGAAGATCAAAAGAAACAAAGGTAGAAATGCGGATGCACCATTCTTTTAGATGGGTAGACGGATGGAAGGAACCGCACCCTCATTAATTTTTAGTGGCTTCAAATGGTGAGATGGTGTTTTTGAAGTCAATTGATGCCTCTAACTTAGTTTAAAATACAAAGAATTTGAGTCTTATTTTGGAGGTCATATTAGAGGTAAGTATACGAGAATGTTGTGTAAGTTGTCATTGACAATGCAACAACATATGTGGTGGCTGGGAGACTACTACAAGAGAGGCATCCATCACTCTTTTGTACTCCTTATGCAGCCCATTGCCTTGACCTTATTTTGGAGGACATAGGAAAAACTGATTGGGTGAGGCCGGTTATAGAAGATGCAAGAAACATAACCAAGTACATATATAATCACCTTTGGGTTCTCATCTTGACGAGAGAACACATAGAAAAAAGAGGTTATGTGAGTGGTTTCTTGACGTTGCAAAGTATTTCTAGTTTTTTGTCATCATTGAAGCAAATGTTTGTGAGTTAAGCATGGTTAGACTCACAATATTCAAAGAAAGTTGATGGAGAGAGGACTACAAAGATAGTTGTTGATGATATCTTTGCAAGAAAGAGAGCAAGAAATATCATCAAGGTAATTTCAAACTTCGATTTATATTTCAAGTCGAATCCTTTATTTTAATTTGTTAAATTATAAATATATTGTTATTTATTTATTTACTTTATTTGTAAGTTTGTAACCTTAAATTTTAATTTGTGTAGATGTCAAATCCGTTGGTGAGGGTTTTACGTTTGGTTGATGGGGAGAAAAATACTATGGGGTACATTTATGAGGTCATGGATAGGGCCAAAGAGCCTATCCAAAACTATTATAGGGGGATATCACCGAGATATGGTCCCTTTTGGGAGATTCTTGATTGGAGGTGGAGCAATAAACTCACAATCTATTCATGTAGCACGGTACTACTTTGACCCCAAGTTTTTCTTCTCCGATGGCTTCACAGATGTGAACGGGGAGGTTATGGAGGGCCTTTCAACATGTATTGAGAGGATGATACTAGAGGTTGAGACGAGGGACCTCATTATTTAAGAGCTTCAAAATGACAAGCATGTTCGTGGGAGGCTCTTTTCTTCAGCGTTAGCTATGCAAGGGAGAACCACACAATCACTAGATATTAAAAATTAGAATCTTTACTAAGTTGAGGGAGAACCACACTGTCACCAGATAATAAAAATTAAAATGTTTACTAAGTTTCTTATGTGTTATAATTAACAAATTTCATTTTATTTGTTACTTATAAACTTTTGATTATCTTGTTTATACATTCTTGGTGGGTGGATTAAGGAAGAAATACCCCGCATCTTCAAAAGCTAGCCCTCAAAATTTTATCTCAACTTTGTAACGCTTCTGGATGTGAATACAACTGGAGTTTGTTTGAGGCCATTCATACGAAGAAGCACAACTTGACTCCAAAATGCCTCAACAACTGGGTTGTTGTGCAATATAATCTTTGGCTTCGCAAAAGAAAAGTGGAGGCCACATCGCAAACACTTATTGATTTGGATGAGATAGATCCATACAACGAGTGGATTGGGCAGGAAGAGGAAATCCTTAGGTTCTTAGAGGATGAGATTTCTTCTTTCGAGAGGGAAGCCAAGGAGGGAGAAGCACTAGCAATATTGGATGACATCTTTGAAGGTGATGTCGAACATGCAGCAGAGGAGCCACCGCCATCTACTACCGGGTTGGAGTTGGAGTCGCGGCGTTACAGGAGAAGCGAGAGACGCGCCAGAGTGTGGGGACTAGTGGAGGTAATAGACCCTCTCCCCAATATTTCTATAGAACGGGGAAGAGGAAAATGTAAATTATTGTATATTGTAACTTGCATAGATATAAAATTTAAGATGATAATTTTCAATGACAATCATATTTAATTCATAGCATTTATCAACCGGCTGTTGTATTCGTATGATGATATACTTTTGCGTTGTATTTGTATTCAAATATAATAGAAAACACTTCTCCAACATTTTATAGACTCATTTGATACATTTTGTAGCTATATTTTGCATAAAATTTATGTTTTTAAAAGAAATTTGCGTATTTTTAAGTTGTCGAATATTCCCGAATATTCGCCGAGTCTCGCCAGTCAATTTTTTTGGGTTTGCTAAATATTTGCCAAATACGAGTGTGCGAACTATGGGGCATACAATTATGACATCAAAACCCTCTTTACTTGATTACGACAAACCTAATCTCATTTTCAAGTTGATATACCCTAATTGAGTTCCCCATGTAACCAATTACCCAATTGGTTGTATGAGGCACTCAATTATGGCATATCGAGCCCCCTAAATACATTTACTACAATCTAATGTCCTTTCATACTCAATATCCCTATATGAGTTCCCCGAGCAACCAATCAATCCATTGGTTCCATGGGGAATTTGATTAGGGCATATTGATGTTGGAAATATTGTCATTGATGTCAAAGGACTTGATGTCACAAGAGAATGCATGAAATAGGAGTCATTGATGCCAAAAGAGAATGCACAACGATCAAAGAGAAATAGTGTCCTTGATGTATTACAGTGATCAGATTTAATATAATAACAATGAATGTAATGAACAACATTCACATTGTATACCAACGCGTTTAATTATGAAAGGGCCAAAAAATTGATCTAAGGAAATAAAAGAAATAAGCAAATATTAAATATAAGCCCAAACAACCCATTTGGAAGGACGTTTGGTTAGTTAAAGAAGTTAATTAATATTAACTTAAGAGACATATCTTTTGATGGTCGCTCCTCTTAAGAAGAGGCACATTAAGGCCTATAAAAGATAGATGAAAAGGTTGAGAAAGAGAAGTTAAAAAAATGAAATAGATAACCATCATTTGAGAGAAGTGAAAGAGAGAAGAGCAGGAGTAAAATGAGAAAATTATTTAAATAAAGAGTAAGAAGGAAGAGCAAAATTTAACACGATCTAATTTCATTAATTGGACCAACGTCCATGTTGGAAGTATGATCTGATTTGTGTGTATGAAGAGAAGCGGAATTGCCATCATCCGGTTGAAGAAACAACTACAGAAGGTGGAAGTTTATATTGTTGAGGTCGGTGCCTCACAAAATTGGGGATTAGTGTCTCTAGTGGGTTGGTGCTCACGAATTGGCTGAGTTGGTGCTTGGCATTGGGGATTGGTGTCTCCAGTAGGTTGGGCCTACAAACATTTGTAAAAATTTAATATTGGGCTGGAATTTGGACGGTAGATCCAAGCAGTCTTATTTTGAGGTTTTTCCCGAGAGGGTTTTCCACATAAATTTGGTGTTGCTTTATGTTATGTTATTTGAATGCTTTTAAATGCTTTAATTGTGGATATAAGTTTTAATAAGTAAAATTTTATCTTATACTAATTCACCCCCTTTTAGTATAAGCATGTGCTTAACAATTGGTATCGAGCAAGTATTCCTTCGATATAAACCACTAGAAGGTAGATCTCGAAAGCACACATGGCAAGTCATCATGTTCAAGAAGGTTTCATGGAACAAACTATGCACTCTGGATCATAAGGATGCGAACATATCTAATGGCCCTTGGTTTTGATATCTGCAAACAGTAGTAGTAATTGAATATATAATGCCACAAACTCCACCAACGGATACAACCAAAAAGAAGGCTAGTAAAAATAATGCAAAAGCCATGAACGCAATTTTGTGTGGCTTATCAGAATTAGAATTTGTCTTGAAGTAATGCATTACAATTCGGCAAAGGACATCAGGGATAAGGATAAAGTTTAGACCATCTATGATGGTGAAAACAAAGTAAAAAAAGTAAAGCTCCAAACTCATAGGAGACAATTTGAGAGCTTGAAAATGAAAGATGAAGAAAATGTTGCGGCATATCTTCTTCAT
Organism: Taxus wallichiana var. yunnanensis; assembly: GCA_018340775.1. Taxonomy (NCBI): domain Eukaryota; kingdom Viridiplantae; phylum Streptophyta; class Pinopsida; order Cupressales; family Taxaceae; genus Taxus; species Taxus wallichiana. The sequence continues at coordinate 866,882,330 of CM031238.1, forward strand.
GTGGATGAGATTGTTAACACCATCAGAGGGCTTGGTGAAAAAGTTAAAGAATCCAAAATAGTTCAAAAGGTACTAAGGTCTCTACCATTAAGATTTGATGTAAAAGTTTCTGCTATTGAAGAGATGAAAGACCTAGACCAGTTGAAAATGGACGAGTTACATGGAATTCTCATAGCCTATGAGATGAGGAAAGAATCAAAGAAGCCATAAAAAGGGAAGCAACCTTCAAAGCTTCAAAGAAAGGGAAAAATAAAGAGTCTAAATCAAGCGATGAACAAGATGAGGAGGAGGCCATGTTCATCAAAAAGCTTAAAAAGGGATCCGGAAAATACAAAGGTAAGCTACCTTTCAAGTGTTTCAATTGTGGTAAAATAAGACATTTTGTTGCTAAATGTCCACATAAGGATGATAACGATGATGAGGAAAATCATAATGAGGAAAGGAATAAGAAGGAAAACAAACCTCAATACAAGAAAAGCTTCAAACAAAATGAATATAAGAAAAAGTTTGGTAAGCACAAGAAAAACCTCTATTCCAAAAAGGATAGTAGCTCAGCCGAGGAAAGCGATGAGAGCATATCAGACAGTGACAAAGAAGAAACTCTATTCATGACTATAGAAATAAAAATGATACCTCTATAAGTAAAGACACCTTAGAAGAGGAAGAAGATGTCGAAGATGAAGGAGAGGTAGATCTTGAAGAAGAACTCATTTATGCTTTAGGTGAGATAAAAGTGCTTAAGAAAAAGAATCTGAAACAAAGATTACATATTCAAAAATATGAAGAAGAAAATTGTGCTTTGGAAACAAAAATGTCACAAAGTCTAGAGGAATTAGAAAAATGGTCATTAACCTAAAGATTCAACTTGAAGAGGAAAAAAATAGAGAAGAAGAGGTGAGAATTCAATTGAAGACAAAGGAAGAAGATTGTAAGAAGCTAGAGTCTGAAATTGTTACCCTGAGGAAGGAATTGGAGAAGACAAATACTCAATTGAAAAGCAGTTTAAAATTTGAAAAGAGCACCGAAGTTCTAGATGATATAATCAACCGCCAAAGGTCACCATTCATCAAGATTGGTCTTGGCTATGAGGAAAAACAAGAGGTTAGTAAGAAGAATCTGATTCAAAAGCTAATGAGCTACCAAAGAAAGAAGATAAGCTTCCTCAAAAGATCAATCCTCCTAAAGAAGAAAACAAAGGTGAGAACCAATGGCATGATGTTCCCATAAGAAATCATAGAAGATCATTCTTTCCAAAACAGTCTCATATGATTAGGAACCAAAGTTCATTTTATGGTTATTGCTTTGCTTGCAATGATTTTGGTCATAGAGAAATGGAGTGTAGGACACATGCAAGAAATAGGTATGCATGGGACAATGAAGTACTTATGAAGTTTTAAGTAGAAACTATAACTCATTTTCCCCATTATCAAATTACAAAGAGAATAACATTGTATGTTATAATTGTAATAACTATGGACATATAGCACGGTTCTGTAGAAGTGTTGTTGTAGAACCCCTATCAAAACAAAAAGAAAGTGAATGCTCCTATTGTAAAGAAAAGAGAACCTACAAAAATTTGGAAACAAAAGCAAGAGGAAGTTAATCAGACAAGGAGAAATCTATGATTGTGCAAACGACATTTCATGCACAAGACGAAGGGCAGCAATGGTATATTGATAGTGGATGCTCAAGGCACATGACTAGGGACAAGAGAAAATTTCTCACCTTGAAGGAAATGAGTCAAGGCATGGTAAAATTTGGAGATAATGCCACACATGAATAGCTGGAAAAGGTACCCTTAGCCTTGATAATGGAAAAAAAAAACATAAATGTATTGTATGTTGAAGGCTTGAAGCATAACCTTCTAAGTGTCAATCAAATGTGTGATCAAGGACACACTCTCACATTTTATGCTCAAGGTTGTGAGATCGGAAAACAACACAGAAAATTAGTTGCAGATGCAAACAAAACAACAAACTTGTACATACTCAATGAAGTTAAGGGAGAGAAATGTTACATGAGTCAAATTGATGAAAGTTGGTTATGGCATAGAAGGATGGGCCATATGAATTTCGATAATCTAGTGAAAATCAACACTAGACAAGCTGTAAGAGATATGCCGAAGATTACAAAACCATCAAACATTCTTTGCAAGCAGTGTCAACATGGGAAACAGACAAGAGCAAGTTTCAAATCAAAGGAGTACTCAACAACTAAGCCATTGAACTAATCCATACAAACCTTTGTGGGCCTACAAGAACGCAAAACATACAAGGTGAAAGTTATTTCATGTTGCTCATTGATGATTATTCTAGAATGACATGGGTCACTTTTCTAAAAGAAAAATATGAGGTGTTCAAGAAGTTTAAAGCTTTTAAAGCCTTGGTGGAAAATGAAACAAATTTAAAGATCAAGTGCTTGAGATCAGATCGAGGAGGTGAGTTCCTCTCAAATGAATTCAATGACTTTTGTGAGCAACATGGAATAAAAAGGCATCTCTCTGCTACAAGGACTCCACAACAAAATGGAGTTGTAGAAAGAAAGAATCGAATTGTTCAAGAAATGGCTAGAACAATGTTAAATGAATCTAAGCTATCAGACAGGTTTTGGAGAGAAGCAGTTAACACCACAGTCTACATTTTGAACAGAGGACAAATCAGAGTAAACAATAGCAAAACCCCTTATGAGTTATGGAAGGGTAGACCAACATCAGTCAAATATTTCAAAGTGTTCGGGTGCAAATGCTTCATTAAGAGAGATGAAGAAGACTTGGGAAAGTTTGACTCAAGAGCTGATGAAGGTATTTTTCTTGGATATTCCTCAAAAAGTAAAGCTTATAGATGTTATAATAAAAGGTCTGCAAACAATCATAGAAAGTGCCAGTGTAAAGATGGATGAAACAAGGCCTCAAAAAGTAAGTGCACAAACAAATGATCATTCAAAGGGACCAAACTTCAAAGAAGAAAAGAATTAAAAAAGAAGTGGAACGGGAAGATACTAAGGCACCATCAAGATTTGTCTAGAAAAATCATGCAAAAAGTCTAATTCTTGGTGATAAGAATATTGGAGTACAAACTAGAAGAAGAATAGTAAGTACATTTGAACAAGTAAACTTCTCTTTGTTATCCAAAATAGAGCCCAAAATTTTGCAGAAGCTAGCAATGACAAGCATTGGATCGATGCTATGGAAGAAGAATTGAATCAAATTGAAAAGAATGAGACATGGGAACTCGTTCCTAGACCAAAAGACAAGAATGTAATTGGTACCAAGTGGGTGTTCAGGAATAAGCTGAATGAAGATGGCCAAGTAACAAGAAATAAAGCAAGGTTGGTTTCATAAGGGGTATGCTCAAATGGAAGGTATTGATTTTGAAGAAACCTTTTTCCCTCTGTTGCAAGATTAGAAGCCATTAGAATGTTTTTGGCATATGTTGGTTTTAAGAACTTCAAAGTTTATCAAATGGATGTGAAATCTGCTTTTCTAAATGGCAAGTTAGAGGAAGAAGTATATATTGAACAACCAAAAGGTTTCCTTCTATCAGAAAACAAGGACTATGTGTGCAGATTGAAGAAGGCACTATATGGGCTAAAGCAAGCCCCCAGAGCCTGGTATTCAAGGCTTGATAAATATCTACAAGAACAAGGTTTTAAAAGGGGAGTTGTTGATAGTAATCTCTATATCAAGACTGAAGGTGAGAATCAATTGATTGTTGTGGTATATGTGGATGATATCATTTTTGGAGGAGATAGTAAACGAATGTCCCAAGAGTTTGCAAAATATATGCAAAAGGAGTTTGAAATGTCCATGTTGGGTGAGTTGTCATTTTTCCTTGGTTTGCAAATTTCTCAATCTAACAAAGGAATATTTATCTCCCAAACCAAGTATATAAAGGAGATGTTGAAGAAGTTCAGAATGGAAGACTGCACACATGTTAGCACACCCATGGTTACAAGATGCAAGTTAAGTAAAGATGATGAATCTCCTGAAGTGAATCGACACTTTATAGATCCATGATTGGCAACTTGTTATACACCACGACATCAAGACCAAACATCATGCAAGTTGTAGGCTTAGTAGCACGTTTTCAAGCAGCCCCAAAAGAAACACATGTGCAAGCGGTGAAAAGGATATTCAAATATCTAAAAGGCACTTTGGACTATGGCTTGTGGTATCCAAGAGGTGAAGATTTCACACTAACAACATACACAGATGCAGATTGGGCAAGAAGTGTTGATGACAGAAAGAGTACAAGTGGAGGAGCATTCTTTCTTGGCAAAAATCTTGTGTCATGGCTAAGAAAAAAAAGCCTTCAGTTTCTTTATCTACGGCTGAAGCAGAATACATAGCAGCAATGTCTTGTTGTACACAAGTCCTTTGGATGAAGCAAACGTTGAAAGATTTTAAGATAGAATATGAACATCCAATCTCAATACTCTATGATAACACTAGTGCAATAAACATTTCGAAGAATCCAATTATGCACTCTAGAACAAAACACATTCCAATCAAGTATCACTTCTTGAGAGAACAAGTTGCAGATCAACAAGTAAAGATGGAGTACATTGCCACAAAGGAACAAATAGCAGATATCTTCATGAAGCCCCTCCCAAAAGAAACTTTTGAGTTTCTAAGGCAGAAATTGGGAGTGATCCATTCTTCATCTAGTCATTAAAATTGTCAAGAGAAGCATGGATTAAGGGGAGATAATCATTGCATTATTCAGCTCCATGGATATTTTGGTGATATACATTGTGATTGTGTTGTATATCCCTTTGCCATTGATGTCAAAGGGGGAGAGTTAAAGAAAGGAGGGAGCAATACAACAAGAGGAAGAAGTCCAGAAAGAGGGAGTATTCTGGTTGGAGATGATTATTTCTTTGTAGGGTTGCCATCAATGACAAAGGGGGAGATTGTTGGAAATATTGTCATTGATGTCAAAGGAGTTATTGATGTCACAAGAGAATGCAAAAATGGATTCATTGATGTCAAAAGAGAATGCACAACGATCAAAGAGAAATAGTGTCCTTGATGTATTATAGTGATCAGATTTAATATAATAACAGTGAATGTAATGAACAACAATCACATTGTATACCAACTTTAATTATGAAAGGGCCAACGATTTCATCTAAGGAAATAAAAGAAATAAACAAATATTAAATACAAGCCCAACCGACCCATTTGGAAGGAGTTAAAGAAGTTAATTAATATTAATTTAAGAGACATATCTTTTGATAGTCACCCCTCTTGGGAAGAGGCACATTAAGGCTATAAAAGATAGATGAAAAGGTTGAGAAAGACAAGCAAAAAAATGAAATAGATACATCATTTGAGAGAAGAAGTGAAAGAGAGAAGAGCAGAAGTAAAATGAGAATATCATTTTGAGAGAAGAAGTGAAAGAGAAGAAGTAAAATGAGAATATCATTTGAATAAAGAGTAAGAAGGAAGAGCAAAAATATAAAGTGATCTGATTTCATTAATTGGACCAATGTCCATGTTGGAAGTATGATTTGATTTTTGTATGAAGAGAAGCGGAATTGCCATCATTTGAAGAAGCAACTACAAAAGGTGGAAGTTTATATTGTTGAGGTCGATGCCTCACAAAATGGGGGATTAATGTCTTCAGTGGGTTGGTGCTTGTGAATTGGCTGAGTTGGTGCTTGGCATTTTGGATTGGTTCTCTAATAGGTTGATGCCTATGAACATTTGTAAAGCATTTGATTTTGGGATGGATTTGGACAGTAGATCCAAGCAGTCTTATTTTGTGGTTTTTCCAGAGAGAGTTTTCCACGTAAATATGGTGTTGCTCTATGTTATGTTATTTGAATGCTTTTAAATACTTTAATTGTGGATATAAATTTTAATAAGTAAAAATTTATCTTATATTGATTTGAATAGTGGTCATAGATCCGGTAGTTAATAATGGAAGGTGAATTGCTTGAGAAGCTACTAGTAGGTTCATTGTGGTTATGTAATATAAAAATGTTATATTATTATTATCTCATATTTGGTCACACAATGTTATTTAAATAGTGGTGTTTAATAGGTAGTTAATAATGGAAGGTGGTTTTCTTGAAGAGTTACTAGTAGCTTCATTGTATTTAGTCATTGTGGTTAAACAGATAACTTGTTTGGAAAGCAACTCACTTGTTATAAATAAGGTTGTACACTTCTCTCGTGTAATCAATCCATTTCTACATCCTTTGGAGAAGTCTTCCCATTATTTATCTCTTGGATTTACAAGTGCAATCCACTATTTTGTGTTTGCAGGTCTTCCCATGATTATTTATTTTCTATAATTGTGCTTACTAGGGTTATAGGTACACTACAAAGTCTTTGTGTCTATTCTTGATCTTGCTCTCCTTTAGAGCCGATCATGGTTGTTTACACTTACAATTCATCAATGCAATTTTTATTTTACATTTTCGGCAACATACTACACAAATTCTAAGTTCATCAAACCTTCAAAATTGCCAATTTTGAGTAAAATTAAAGTAAGAAAACAAAGAGTGATTTTGCAAATTCCATTAGAGCTATACCTGATTTACATATCAATACGTCTAATGCCATTTCGTCATAAATGAAATTTGATTGCATCATAAATTTATATAGCAAATTTACAACAATTTCAGCCCTGAATTTTACAAACATAAAAAGGGATTAAATGTTGCGCCCTCTACTATTCTTTTCTTCCTGTCACCTACACACTACCATAATTCATTACTTAGTGTTTGTCATTTCCTATCCCATTCACACGGCCCCCTTGTCATTTTCATTCACCCCGATTTTTCGAAATGACATCATTAACTAGATGAGAATTAGTAGGGAAGAGGAATGTTGGAAGGGAGAATATATTGAATATTGCGTATAATTCTTTTGATCCACATAGACAATTCTTATTGGATATATGCACTAGCAGCAGATCAAGATCCTCCAGGCTCTCTCTGATTTTCCGAGTCTCGGAAGATCGAAAACAAGGGATAATTGTGATGAAGGATCTTGCACAAACCGTCACAAACAAAGTGAAATAAGGGCATCCCATGGAATCATAGGAAGAACAGAAAAATCTTTTATTGCTTATTTTTATGGAAAAATTTAGGGTTAATTTTCATAAAATTGAGGATTTTTGGGTGGATTTGTGATAAAAAGGGTCCAGGGTTTACATTTAGGGGTTTTAAATTTAACAATTAGCGTTATTTAAGGAGGCTCCCAATAAATAGTTAGGGTTTTGGATTTGTATTTTGGGGCTTTTCTTGCATTGATTTGGGGTGTTTATGGAGGCTAAGATTGAAAAATTTCACATTTCAAAGATATATAAAATCAGAATTTTTAAGGGCAGCGAATTAGGGGATTTAGGGGTTTTTAGAGGGTTTAAAATAAAGATTCGGTGTTTCTATTGTTACGATTACAAAGATAACTCTTATTGATTATGATGGTTATTACATATTGATCCAATACCATGTATTTCATTGATTTCCTCATATATTGGTCGATGATTGACTATATTGGATATGCCTGTGCTAAATTTGCTCACATGGGTCATTTGACAATTCATGTAATTATAATTGTCTGTGGAGGAACATTTGTGCTATTGGTATGGAGTATTGCCATAACATTTTCTATTGCTTATTTTATTTATATACACATCTATCTTAAACGAATTAATGAATGTAATGAGTGTGCAAGAAATATGTCCAATCAAGAGAAGAAAGGGAAAAACAAGGTTCCATTAAGCACGTAGCCAAAACCATGGACATTGGTCCACCTTTCCTTTTAGAGTTGATCATACCTTGGTTGAGTAAATTTTATTTTATTTCTTGACTACCCATATTCCTAATTAAATCTAAAAGCTCGTGAGTCATTGTATAAACACCTTCATTTCAATATTCATGTGAAACCTTCTATTATAATAAAAAAAAAAAGGTTTGATCTTGCTTTGGTTGAGACTTGGATCTCAAAAAAATCCCAATTCGGATTTTGAGGATAAGGCCAAATTGCAAAAATGTGTAGGGCTGGTTATCCATCTTTCCCGTGAGAAAAGAGGGTGGGAACCAATATATCATGTTTGGGTATGTTTTTCGTCATGTCTAGGCATGTTTTAGAAGGTTAACTAAGCCCTTAATTTTCCTATAATATGCTAAAAAGGAGCTAGACATCCTAGAGTTCCTAACAGCGGAAAGGAAAGAGAAAACAAGGAAACACATCAATGTATGATTGGTGGTGAGTTGTTGGCCTTTCTATAAAAGGAGGCTCTTTTGCCAATTTGAGATTTTTGGAGCTTAGGAGTATAAAAGCTAGAGGTTCAAGCTTGTGTCAAGTGGAAGAATTTAGGAGCATACAAGCTAGAGATTCAAGCTTGTGTCACATGGGGCAGTTAGGTAAGGTTCATTCTTGAGATTTTATTATGATTTTATTCGTGGATTTATTATTTTTAATACATTTTTCCTTCTTGTTTATTGTTGGTTTTTTTCCTTCTTGACTCTTTTTATTAACGGGTTTTGGTGGGTTTATTGGCAACTTTCTTTGGCTTGATTTATGGAATCTTTGATAGTTTGGAAATCCTTGTTTAGCATTTATTTAGATGTTTTTGTTTGATTTAAATTGTCAAAAAAATTGTGTACTATTAGCCGAATGGTGATAGCTTGTGGCTTTTTGTTGGGGATTTGAGGAATGCAAGCTCGATGGTTTTATGCTTGTGGTAGAAGCCAATAGGTTGGAATAAATTTCCCATCTCCTAATTTATGTTCCTTACCCTTCGTGGGTGATTGTGTGTTCTCTTACCCTTCGTGGGTAATTGTGGCTACATTTCTAGCCTTGTAGTGTACATGAGATTTACTCACCCTTGGTGGGTGGTTGAGGTTATATTCCTATTATTGGAGGTTAGATGAGATCTACTCTCACCTTGAGTGGGTGATTAAGATTATGGTTACTTTTACATGTTAAGAAGCCCACCTTCCCAATTAAGTAACCCTAATGGTTACACTATGGAATTTCTTCTGATTTGGCATCATTTATATGTTTATTTGATGGCTCGTGGATGAAGTTAACCCACCCTTAGCTTGTTGCCCAAGTATAGATCTGACCATGTTTAGATGGGTTTCCTTTATGTGCTCCTATATATATGTTTTTCGTTGACATCATATGTGGCTTGATGTGCTTTGGATCCCTTGCGCTAGGGATGACCATAGTCTCCTATCTAATAATGTTAGATTGGTTGAGAGGAAAGCACACTTATTTGTTGGTTGTTTAAAGAGTAAAGCTGACGTCTTGTACATTTGGCAGTTTGCTTACTATGTTGGAGATTAAACTTATTGTTGGAAGACTACTTCCATTTGTTGACATTTCATTTATGTTGATTATGTTTTTGATAGCTTAGAGCCCCCTGTGATGATGTAAAATTAATGGACTTGAATTGTCGATATTGTATAAATTTTTACCTTGCTTGATTAAGATATTTTCATTGTTTGTTTTGAAGTAACTTGCAAGATTTGCATTTGATGTGATTTTTATCTTTGTTTCATAATTTTCTTTGTAAAAATATTGTTGAACTATTTGGCTGTATTTAGGATGCGATATGTGGTGAGATTATCTTAATAGAATTCCTAGTGGATTAAATGTTTCATGATAAAAATGGAATCTTGGTTTTCAATGCAAAATAGGGAGATGGATGGGTTCTCGGTAAAAAAATGAAAAATAAATTTATTCAGCTGTAGAACACTTCTATCGCTGTAAAAAAAAAAAAAAATCATAGATTACTTTTCTTCCAACTCTTTCCTCTTTTGTTTCAAATTGTATTCGAACAAGAAATAATAATTGCTAGTTTGGGTGGATTAAATGTTGGCGGATTAAGCCCATTTGTGGTATATTATTTATGTTAGAGATTTTGAAGGCTTTGACCTCTTTGTATTATTATCACATTGATGAGCTCGACATATTGAGGTCATATGACTTCTATTTTACTTGATTGAAGTCTTTCCTTGATCTCCTTCAAGAAAATTGATGACATTTATCATAGAGGTGATTTGAGATTTATAACATAAAATTTGTTGTGAAATTGAGATTTGAATGCATCACTATAAATTAAAAGTGAAATGTGATAGTGTCCAATTGTTAATTTTTCCAATGTGCTAAATGTGTATGCCAAAGGTGGAATCTTAAATTGTTAGATGGATAGAGGATAGTTTTGATAAAATGTAATCTAGGTAGAAACTATTTGCAGATTCTGATATAAAAACTTGTAGGGAGTAATATTATGAAAACAAACATTTTATCTTGTTTGTGAAATGATGAGTAGATCTTGAGGTACTTTGTTAATTTACAATTTGTCTTGATTATATGTTCGGAAAGCATTTTTACATACCATTGTGAATTTGAACTAAGACCTTTTCCTTTCTAATTTTAAACGGATTTGTAGATTTTAGTGAGAAGAATATGGATGCGTAGTTTTAGAAGATTTGGATTACAATTTTTTCAGTTGTGAAGCTTTGAGAGCTGTTTGTTAGCCATTTCTGGATTTTCAGATTTGTGTTGGTGTAATGCCCTCCCATTACTACCACATTTTCGACCTTAGTTGCGTGAGCTCGGGTTGGCTCTGGTATGATCAAGTTCGTTTTCTTAGGGTTGTGCTTACAATATGGATAATTCATAAAATGAAACAATTAAATACGGTATAAGAAAAATAGTATCACCTTCCTAAAATTGAAATATTGGATTTCGGGTAATGATAAAGGTAATCCTCATTATTTTTCTAATGAAGATTATTACATAATAAAATAAGGGTCTTATTGGGGAGTTGTTAAGGTTTTGGTCAAAACAAATTTTAAAATAATAAAGTAAATATGGAAATTAGCATAATAGAAGGAAGTTCTTATAATTATAAATAAAACATAAAAATATCCCTAAATTCTCCAAATTATTGAAGCTTGTGCCAAACCTCTTTCCAAGGAATGAAATAATGAATTTTTGGGTTAATGGGAGAATGTTTTTATTCAATGTCTGAGCATCCATGAGACGATTTTGGAGATTATTTCAGGTGAGAGAATGTGATTTCAATTTTGGGCGTGCGTGTGTACCATAGGGGGAATGAAGGTGTTGGGCACTACGGTTGGCGATGCAATTTGTCTTTTTATAAAATCCTTACAGGCCCAAAGTGGAAGGTTGTGGGGATCTTGTAGAAGGCTAGGATTTGGTGCAAGTCATGCAGCCCGTTTTAGGTCCAGCCAAAGAGATGATGCCTCCATTAAAGCTAAAAAAAAAAACACATCAAGCCATATTCATGTTTATACTTTTAAGAACATAATGAAAGTTTGCAAACAAAAGAAGTAAGACAAACTTTTAAGGCTTAAAGAAAGCTTGCATGTAGGGGAGGCTAGCCATTAAATAAGGGCTAAAGCTGTCGAACTTGGGGTTTGAGGAGATTTGAACCGAGTCCATTGTGGCTTCATCTTCCTCTACACTTTCCCTTCTTTCTCAACTTGCTAATGTGCAAATAAGCCTCCTAGAGATTGAGAGGCCCTTTAATAAATATCATATTAATGTTAGGGTTTTTTAGGGATTTGATCTTTTGAGTGAGAAGATTGAAAGGATCCAACAGTCTAGATTAGATCCCACACTTACTTGGAGAGAATGCTAATTTGAAACTCAAGTGGTTTCCCCTTATTCATCAATGACTAATATCTTTGATCCCCTTGCAATTTTGATACTAGACAACATGAATGAATTGGGACACAATAAAGGACCTAAAGTGAACTAGAAAACACGAAGTACATCAACCGAATATGATTCAAAATAAAGAGACTTTAGTGACTTTCCCTTGTCAACTCAACGTTAAAACATTAAACAACCCCACTTTGAACTTTAAGATATGACTCCATGTAGACCTTGTGACCTTTGAGGAAAATGTTAATTTAGAATGTGCCCAACTGGATTCGGCTAACCTTTGTATATGTCAACTTGAGACCATTTGGTTTGTGTTGTACCATCCCATTGCCTAGACCTCATGTAGGTGACCACTTGCGACTTGTTATCTCTACAACCAAGATCACCTTTTTATCAATGCTCGATTTTAAATACCCTTGTGTTATTGCCGTTCTTGATGATCTTGTGCATGTGAGGTGAACCTAGCCGAGTATCTTAGGCTAAAAAATTGACTTGTTTTGACTCGATCTCGGTGAGAAAATCTTGGCATTACACTTAGTATCAAAGCTCGGTTTCAATGTTAGAAGATCTAGAGAATTAATTGTTTAACTTATTAGCTTTTGAGATAAGATCTGATCTCACATTGTACCCACGAGGGATGGTTCACAAAAGGATCTACACTTGATTAGCTTTTCTAGTTTCAAGGTTGTTTCGTGTATGTTTCGGGTTTCAAGATACTATAGTAATGATGTAATTATCTTATTGTATCATTATTTAGTGCAATTAATGATGTTTTATTATTATAATACTTTTATGGAATTTGATACCTTTCTTACTAAGTTATGCTCTTAGTGTTACCATGGGTGATGGTGATGTCACTTGACAAGTATAAATTTTGGAAAAGTGCAAGATTGGATAGGGTGTACTTGTTTGAGATACTATTGGGAAGTCAAATAACATAGCCTTACCATCTCTTGTACTTATTGTCATTGGAAATATTGTGCTTGTCTTCAGTTTTATAGTTATAAGGGCATTGGATCAGAATTTGTGGTAGTCTTAATATTTACAAGCCACAACTATTTTTGGTTTTAATTGTACTTGAAGCTCCACTTAAATTGTAATGTTGCCTATGTAATTAGAATGGGAGCTTAAATATTATAATGGCATACTTAACCCAAATTATATGACTAGTTTCAACCATTCGGAAAAGACCACTAATTGTGCTCATAACCTGTTATGTCACCGCATTCAGCGAATTACATATGTTTAATTTGAAATTCGCCGAATCAGCAGGCAAACCAACAAATTCATTTAAATTCACGATTTAATTTGTGCAAACCAAATCACGTGGGTTTTAGGGCTTCATAAGTCACTTCGCAGGGTTTTTCTGATCACCTGTAGACGGGAAGAAATCGTGAGATCTGAAGCTATGACAGTTATAGGAAGTTGTGCAATCTGAAGCTGCGAGAGTGACGGCCATGCAGAAATTACAGTGATGGCCCTGTAGATCTGGAAGCGTTCAAAAGCCCTTTGAAGTGGATTGTCGAGGGTCGACTATGCCAAAATTGCCGGAATTTTCCGGAATCGTTGAACGTCTACCTGTTTTGGTTATATTATTGGTTTGCATGAATTAAATAGATACTTACCAATATATATTATAGAAGTGACATATGCCTTAAGGAATATATGTGCGAATAAATGTATTGGTAAGGATTAGTAATATTTAATAATAAATATATGATAATAAGTATATATTAGTCAGTAAATTAGTATGTAATAATTATGAATTGATGACAATAATAATATATTAGTAAATAGAGAATAGTAAGTAAATTAAAAATAATAATTTATTATTATTGTAGTAAATTAATAAAATAAATTAGTTAATATAATTTATTATTACGATAGTAAATTAATAAATTAAATTTGTTAATAATAGTAAATTAATAAATCTCTTATTCAAATTTAATCACGAATTTTATCGATAGAATTAATTTCTTAGGAATTTTATACTCCATGAATTCGAACATGAATTCAAATGCGGTGACTTAGCTCATAGCAATGTGTTGTGTAGTAGCTAGTGTTTAATTAAATGAAGTTTGCATGAGATGGTTATACTATGTTGTAGGAAAGTGTACTAGTTTCTTGGTTGTGTTGATTCTTCACAACAAGGAAAAACTATTATTACACTCTATTGTGAACTCTTGGTGAAGTTCTCTTGGCATTCTAATTGTTCTTGACTATTCTTAGCTATTGATCTAATTTTTTTTTCCTTTATTGATGGCGGTGCATGGTATGAATAAACTGGACCATTAGTTATACTTGGAAAGAAATTTAGGTTTGTGTGTACACTGTAACCTTATAGTTGATTTTCATCGAACATGTTATTGTTATTTTGTAAACTAGTTTTGAATCCACTAACCTATTTATGTTTGTTGTGGCATCATGTTGCAGATTGGAAAAAATGGTTGTTACGTATGGAATTTTGGACTAAATAAACACATATTTTGGAATGTTCTATTGAAATGAAATAGACTTAGTTTTGATGGTCAACAAGGAATTTTGTTAATGCTGCTCTTATTGGTTTATAACTTGGTAATACGGTAAGTATAGTTTTAGATCAAATGCCATAGGGGGTCACTAAGTAAAATATGTTCAAAACATATGTGATTGTGGGATTCTAAATATTACCCCTTATGGTTTTGATTTACCAGTACATCCTCTCATTTTTTGGGCCCCTTTTACAACAATACCTCTATTTTTACCGGTACCAATGAAAAAAATGTAAATAAAAATTACCCTTATAAGATCACACATGTTATGTACCACCTTACCACAAAGTGACCCCCTTTGAAAATTGCAAGGTTTCAAAACATGCCTTGTCTTGATAGGATTCTACTTTCATTTTAATTTGGTAATTCTAGCTATGTGGTTTAAGGTAAAGACATTGTTTGACTCTTTACACGATTTTAGTTTTTAACCACCAAAATAGAGTTAAGAACACATGCATGCCACTCTTCACTTTGGATAAAATCGTGGTGCCTTGTTGCTATGCTCTCATAAATGTTGTGTACCTTAGGATATGATAGTATAATGTATATGGTTGATGGAGATGTCAACACGGGGCACACATCCCCCTTAATTAGTTATATGTTTATAATATATGGGGTCACACAGAATTTGTTATACTAGGTAATGAGTCGGCCTACATTGGTGACATTGGGTTTAGGTGTTAACCATCCATTATGAGTAATGTATGCCTATATAAATGAGATGAGTATCATTATGAGAGGTCATGTATGAGTTGAGTCTTCTACTTGATAGAAGTATATTGGAGGTGTCTGCTCAAGTGGCGTTCCCATATTAGGAGATTGTGGAGTTATCCCTTTCTTAAGGAGTATTTATGATGTTTCCTATCTTAATGGTATATTACGAATAAATTAAATCTTTGGGCATCTTGGCTCACCTATATCTCTTTGTTGTGATATCTTACGCATATTATTCAAACTATTCATTTATTATATACAAAGATCTTATCGAGTGGTATCAACGTTTCGATCTGTTAGAACATTAATAGTAATTGTTCTTAAAATTATAAACGTTAGTTTATAATTAAATAAATATAAGTTATAATAGTTTTATTTATTTTATATAAACTTCTATTTATAAGGTTTAATTACTTGTTAAAATTAATTAATTAAATAGTCGGGGTGTTTCACGAGAAGTCACGCTCATTTGAACCATTTAAAAATGACCCAGTGGGTCATGTGAAATCGAATTCACTTGAAATATTTCAAATTGTAAAATTGGAGAGAAGTGGGTGAAGGAGGGGTTATTTACTGGACTATAAATTTGTTTCTCAGTAATGGAAATCTTACCTTTGATCATGGTTTTTACCATTTAGGGTTTTCCACATTAAATCTCGTGTTTGTGTTATATTTTCTATGTATTGCATTATAGTTTAATGTGAATTATTTAATTAAACCTTGTAATATTTCATTTGGTTAATATTTTTTTAAATGCTCGGACCTCACATGGTTTGAGTGGGTAGAGTAAAAAATTTAAATTATTAATTTATTATATTTTTAACAACTATGTTGGTTGGTGGGTGGCTACTTTAAATATGCCTCATTCATTCTTTTTACACCCTCCTATACCTTCTCGGAAATTTCCAAATGGTTTGTTTGGTTGGTGCTTTGGAAAATTCCTATGGACAAACTTCTCATTCACACAAGTAGGCTTTGTTAAAATACTATACAAAGGTTTAAATTTATTACCTATGTCTTCAAATGTGTGCAGGAAATCAATTTTCCAAGGTTAATTGGGAAGGTCTACAAGTAGGAGACAACCTCCAAGTTTATAGGCTCCTAAATTCACTCATTGTTCGTGACACACAAGTGTTGATTTGGGACCATTTTTCATATATTCGGGTGGTAATTAAAAAATTATTTTTCAAACCCTAAAAATAGAATAAAAACATTTTCAAATACAATTAAATCTTATGCTAAGCACATATAGATTAACCTAAACCTAAACTCTAACCACCCCATCCTCAAATACATGGATTTGGTGAATTAATTGATTGGATGACGCTCGGTCTTTGGACCCTATACTTTACATATATTTTAATTTAAATCCTAAGACCCTAAACATATGCCAATAGTTCATATATTAATTAAAACATGGTCATGGGCCACTTAAATGTTAACTTGCCCCCTTAAAGCAAGTTCATATTAATTAAAACATATGTTGTGGTATTGTTGAATGGTGTATATGTTAGACATTGGTCGTTTAAACCCTAACTACCATACCACCATGTGGCCTCCATTTTGCACTTGACTCTATCAGTCCTTGTAATCCGCGTAAGACACTTGGCGTTGGCTTGTTGGAGACAAAAGAACCATCCTTACAATACATGCGCTTTGACTTGGTTGGCCGCTTGGTGAATTGGCGATATGGGAGGATATTGGTGGATTTTTTAATGGCCACTTTGTGGTTGGTGAGTTGGCCACACCATAGCATTGGTATGGTGTTTGGTGTGGGCATTATGAAATTCACGAAATTTTCCTTGTTTTATCCATTGGACTTAGTCCCACATTGCCCACGCTTTGGCACAATAACATTTATATACCAAGCGGACTCGTATAGCTAATGTGGCTACAACCACGTCTTTTCCTCCGTTTTGTTGGCAAAGCCAACTATCCGCTATCTCTGATGCACTCGACCATGTGAGTTAGTGAGGCCCATATACAAGTTAGCTCGGCCGATAGCTCGGTGGCGGTTAGGATGGTCCAAGATGTCCTGCTTGCTTGACATGTGAGGTGGCAAGCCATCCTAGCTCACCATATATAGCTTTCTAGCTCAACTCGATCTCTTACTACTTTGTAACTCGGTCTAAAGGTCGCTGAGCTAATTGGAAAAATGGTGGTTTTTGTATAGCATTTTAAAGACCGTATTAAGTTTATATATATATGAAAATTTTCATATAATTATTTTTAAAAAATAAATAAAATTGAATTTTTAAAATTTTATTCTTGTTTTTTCAAAAACAAATTATCAACAAATTGATAGTAATAGGCTAATTCCGGCGTGAAAGAGACAACTCACTCAAATTCGGAGCATGTTTTCACTTAGAAACAACGGGGGGGATTTTGTAAAACCCTTTTGCAAATCTTTTGCCTCCATAAAAAACTTTTTTTTTTTTAAAGTTGAGAATAAGGATTTGATCATAATAATCTTGTTTTCTGCTTTTGCTTTGAATTTTTTGAAATCTTAAAAATGAGTTCTAATCACTTTAGTATTGACAAGACGTAGATGTTGAACATGACAAACTACAACATTTGGAAGATTAAATCAAGGCGAGAATGTGGCACACAAACTCGGATTTTCATAAATGGTACATAAAAGGCACCAATCGCTAGACACACGTCAACAGAGAACGTATTTGCATTTCAACAAAAAGTGTAGGAAGTAATGTCTATCATCTTTGCGAAACGTGTAAGGCGACTTCTGCTTCACATTGGAAACCAAGAAAGTTCGAGTGAAGCTTGGACATTGTTAGAATCAATGCACGAAGGTATGCGTTTGTCAAAAATTATAAAATTGATTCTTGAATTAATGACAACTCCCATGAAGGGAGACGAAAAAGTAATTAATTTTCTAGCAAAAATTAAAAACATTAAATCTCAATTAGATGGATGTAATTGTAATTTGATTCATGATAAATTGTTATATTTTATTATTCAAATGAACATCCATGAGAGGTTTAGGAACTTCATTTCCATTTTAAATTCAAAATATCAAACTGAACAAGATATTCCCAACCTATCTACTTTGAGTGCTCTCCTAATTCGGAAGAGCAAGTCATGTCAAACTTTGATTCGAAGGAGAATGCCACTCAGACACTTCTCACACAAAAACCTAAGAATAACTTTTCTAGGTTTAACAAGAATCAAAAATCAAATTTTAAACCTCTAGTAAAGATAAGAAATCAAGGAATTTAAGAGTCGGTTTGATGGGAAATGTCACAATTGTGGGAAATTTGGTCACAAAAAGGAAGATTGTAGGGTAAACAAAAACAAGACAAATTTCAAAAATAAAAAGAAAACAAATCAAATCAAAATCAAGAGAATAATAAAAAATCTAATGTTGTTGCTTTATATACTACATTAGTTATTGCAAAAGAAAATGAATGGATATTAGACAGTGGTGCATCTAGGCACATGACTTATAGATCTAATATTCTAATTGATATCAAAGAATGTAATGATCAAATCTATTTAGGTGATCATTCCATTCTTGATGTTCAAAGTCAAGGAAAAGATAAAATTTTCAATGGTTTTATAAATGATGTTTTGTGTGTTCCTAAATTGAAAATGAATTTGCTTTCTTGTTCACAACTAACTCAAAACAATTATAGTATAATTTTAAAAAGGATAAATGGTTTATTAAAAATGAGTTAGATGTTATTATTGTTGAAGGCATACAAAAGAATGGTTTATATGTTTTTAAAGATTTTGCATCTGCTTCATGTTTTTCTACTCAAAATAGAAATGATTTACAGTTGTGGCATGAAAGATTAGGCTAGGCTAACTTTAGGAGCATGTATGACGTGTCTCGGCTTAATTTTGTTGTTGATCTACCACCTATCTCTTATGCCCGGAAACTTGTGAAGGGTTCTTACGTGGTGGTAAGCAAGAAAACCCCTTCCCTAGTCATCATGAAACAAACTCCTCGAATCTCGGAACTTGTCCACAATAATGCTAGAGGACCTTTAGAAGTTCCTTCCCTAAACGGTTCTTTGTATGTTGTCACTTTCATTGATGATTATTCTCGCATGATTTGGTCCTTTATAAAAATAAATCAGATGTTTTATCAAAATTTAAAGTTTTATTTAAGAATAGTTCTAGTCATAAAATTAAAATACTTCAAACAGATAACAAAGGAGAATATATTAGTAAAACAATTGATTCAATCTGTATCGAATGTGGAATACAAAGGGAACTCACTACTCCCTACTCTCCTCAACAGAATGGTATTGCGGAAAGGAAAAACCACACCATTCTTGAAATGGCTAGAACCATGTTGCACTCAGCTCAAGTTCCTAAGTTTCTATGGGTTGAAGCAATGAATACCATTGTTTGAACAGAGTGCCTACTAAAGCCCTTTTTCAATCTACTCCCTTAGAAAAGTGGACTAATAAGAAACCTAGTGTATCTCATCGAGAATTTTGGAAGCCATGCCTCTATCTTCATTCCTAAAGAAAAAAGGAATAAGTTAGATCAAACCTCCTATCTCGTGCATCTTTGTAGGCTATGGAGGAAAAACTAAAGGTCTTAGGATCATAGATCTTGCAAAACATGAACTTATTGATAACATGAATGTAAAAATATTAGAAAACCCTTTTGTTCTTCTTCTGTTTCTATTTTTATGGTGGTCTAATGAATTAGAAAACAATGATAATGATGATTGTGATAATCAAATACATGGTAATAATGATGTTATAATAGAAAAAAAATCTCTTCATGTTTCCTCTATAATGAAAAGACCTAAATGGGCTCAGTCTCTTCTTCAAAATTCTAATCCTAATAACTTTAGTAAAATGACAAGAAGTTAACATATCTATCATGCCTTAATGATTATGTATGAGCCAAAAATCTAATCTTTCGAAGAGACATCTCACGACGAAAGATGGGCGAGAAAGCTATGAAAAATGAATATTCGCCTTAATTAAAAATCAGACTTGGGATCTTGTCCCTCGTTCGGAAAAACGTAGTATTGTTGGCTCTAGGTGGCTTTGCAAAATTAAATATAAAGTGGATGACAATTTTTATAAGTTGAAAGTTAGGTTGGTAGCTCGCAGTTTACTTAAAAATGAGCACGATTCGATTCTTATTGCTTTAGCCTGTTCAATATGGTTGGGAAATCCACCAAATGAATGTTAAGAATGCATTCCTAAGTGGTGATTTAAAAGAAGAAATTTACATGACTCAAAAGTTTTAAGGAACATGGAAAAGAATTTTATGTGTGTAAAATGAAAAAATCTCTATATGGCTTAAAACAAGTTCCTAGAGCTTGTATATAAAAAATAATAATTTTTCAAAGAAATTGGTTTCACTAATTATTTTTATGATAACGATTTTTGTTAAAATTGAAAATAATCAGATTATTCTTATTATATTGTATGTTGATGATTTGCTTATTACTAGTATTTCTAATAGTTTAATTTTTAAAATTAAAGTTAGTAGCATATTGTGACTGATTTAAGATTATTACATCATTTCTTATACATGACAATTTTTTAAGATAAACATTCTATCGTTGTATCTTAGTGACAATATGCTACTAACTTGCTTACAATATTTAATATGGTAGATTGTAACCAATTGTTATTCCTATTGAAGTTGGTTGTAAACTTGATCCTAAACTTGCATGTGAAAAAGTTAATCCTACTCTTTACATGCAACTTGTAGGTAGTTTAATTTATCTTTCAATTACTAGACTTGACATTACATGTGTAGTAGGTATTACATTCAAATTAATGCAGGAACCATATCACAATCATTAGAAGTTAGCCAAAAGAAAACTAAGATATATTAAATGAACAATTAATTTTAGTTTACATTATACTTCTTTTGATAATGCATGTTTATATGGATATTGTGATTTTGACCATGTTGGTGATGTGATAGATAGAAAATTTAAAATTGGATGTGTTCAAGTTTGGTATAAGTGTCATTACTTGGAGCAGAAAAAAACATGCAACAATCTATATCTCTTCTACTGAGGCAGAATATAGAAACACGATGGAAGTAACTAAGGAAGCCATGTGGCTAAAACGGATGTTGGAGGAGATTCACATGGAAGTTAAAAAAAGTAATCATTTTACGTAAGATAGCGATTTTGTATTACTCTTGCTAATAAGCCAGTTCAACATCAAAGAACGAAGCATATAGAGATACATATGCATTTCATCCGAGAGAAGGTTCTCCGTCGTGATATAGATCTCTAATACTGCCCGAATGAAGATCAGGTTGTAGATATGTTCACAAAGTCATTGTGTGTTGTGAAGTTCTACAAGTTTCGTGCAATGCTTCACCTTTCAAAGTTGCAATTGAGGGGGAGGGTGCATGACAATGTCACCTCCTAACACTTGGCCATGTGTTTTGTCCCTCATCTCTATACTTCGACTCCAAACTTAAAACATTGTAAAAGAACTTTTTTCATGATCTTAGTAAACTTATCATTACTGTGTAGTCTAGTCTTGTAGCATCCTGTTGTAAAAGAGGTCATTATTTTATAAAAGATTCCTAGAGATCTTAGTATAAATTTTTGATGAGAAACAGTGAGATGTAGTCTCACAAATTATGCTTAGCCTAAATCATCACTTCTGATTTATGGAATCATGTTGTACCAAAAGGTAAGTTTAACATGATAAAGGTGTATAAATCCTTCAAATGTGATATGTTAGCCTAAACCATCACTGTGGTTTAAGGATTGTAAATCATGTTGTATAAACAGTAATGTTGGCATAGAAACCCCCACTTAATATTAAGGGCGAGTGTCGAACATTAATATTAAGTGTTCTTAAGATTATAAGCGTTAGTTTGTAATTAAATAAATAAAAATATATAATATTTTTATTTATTTAATATAAACTTCTGTTTATAAGGTTTAATTAATTGTTAAAATTAATTAATTAAATAGTTGGGGTGCGTGACAATAAGTCACACCCATTTGAACCATTTAAAAATGACGCATGGGGGTCGGGTGAAATTGAATTCACATGAAATATTTTAAATTGTAAAATTGGAGAGAAGTGGATGAATGAGGGGTTATTTATTGATCGTAAATTTGTTTCTCGAATGAAAATCTTACCTTTGGTTGTAGTTTTTACCCTTCGGGATTTTCCACATTAAATCTTGTGTCTTTGTGTTATATTTTTCTATGTATTGCATTATAGTTTAATGTGAATTATTTAATTAAACCTTGTAGTATTTCATTTGGTTAATATTTGTTTTAAATGCTTGAACTTCACATGATCTAGGTAAGAATTAGGTCAAAACCCTAGATTTGAAGTTTTGGCTATATCTCCCAAACGATGGCAAAGTTTTCTACAATATTTTAATTACAAAGGTGAAATTAGTAAAGGAATCTACCCTCATATTTTCATCTTTTTTGGACCTTTTTTGAAAAGATATTTTTGTTTTAGGGTTGAAACCTAATTTTAATGATTTCTCTATATCTTCTAAATTGTGATGATTTTTAGTGAATTTTTGTGTGGTGTGGTTAATTTGTTTAAGAGAAAACCCTCAAAAGTTGTGAAATTTTGTATTTCTTTTGCGAGAGTTAATGCAATTTTCAAATTTTTTCTAAGTTTTTTAGCATTTTCATAAATATCACAAAATTTTAATTAGGGTTTGTTTATTTATATTTTTTTATTTGAGAAATCGGTAGGACAAAGTTTGATTAAAATGATATGTTCTTGAAACCCTAATATGTGTTTATCATGGGGATGTGACCTTTCTCTGGAGGTGGTAAGATTGATGCTAGAGAATGGTGGATCCAATTCAAGGGTAAGATATTAGAGGAAATACCATGGCTTCTTTTTTATCTTAGACTTCATGGTCCAACATGAATTTGGTGTTCTCAAGTTAGACAAAAGAGTCTAGATTGGTCTTGGGAGGAAAAGATGACGAAGAAGAGGATTTAAGTAATGAGGGTGCTACTGAAAGAAGAAGAAGAAGAAGAACAAATAGAAGATAATGTTGATGATGAAGAGGCTATGCATGATTCAAAAGGAGATACAATAGATCAAGATAAGAGTTCAAATAGTGCATCTCCAAAGAAGGAAGCTTCAATATTTTAGTTTGAAGGGTGCATTCAAAGGGAAAAGGTAATTGTTTTCATAAACCATAGTAGCAAGTATAAATTCATTAACATGGATGTAGCTCAACATCTACATGTTCAGCAGAATATCAAGGAAGCTCAAGTGGATGGTAAGTAGATTCAAGTTTTGAAGATTTAAAGCTCTTTATGGATAAATATGTTTTGCATTCAGATTTTTATGTTTTAGATATGGATGGTATGGATATTGTTCTTGGATATCCTTGGTTAGAGACCTTGGGAACAATTAATATTAATGTGCAAAAGAAATTCATGAAGATATGGTACAAGAGAAAGAAGGTTACCTTGCAGGATATCACACTTAGCAAGGAACAAAGAAATGTCAAGATGGAGCATGAGGATGACTTTGAAGATGGTGAAGAAGGGAATAAAGATGATTCAAAAGGAGAACATGATGAAAAAGAAGAAAATAATTATTCATCTACTCGAAGAGAAAAAGAAATAGCAAACAACAAGGTGGAAGAGGAAAAGAAAGTTGAGGAAAAGGTTGATAAGGTTGAGGATACTAAGGTTGCAGACATATAGACACCCACATCACCATTATGGGAAACAATCATGGAGGCATGTTAGGGCACATGAGGGTATCAATCTATATGGATATACAGGGAATTGGAGGAACAATCACTATGGTTATACATGGAATCAATGGAGTAACAACTATATGACATGGAATCACATGAATAATTACTATGGCTATGCATGGATACCAAGGAACAAATATGGACATGAATGGAATCAAAGTAATACAACAAATTATGGAACCATGTTTAACAATGTATCACCCAATAAGATCACATATGGGTTGTTGGATGATCAAGCATAATAACAAGTGTGTTGTGATCTAAAGCACACTCATTACATTGTTTATTCTCATGTTTTAAGGACGAAACACATCGAGGAGGACATGTTATGTTCCTTGGGGTATAATATTATAATGTATATGGTTGATGGAGATTCGACATGTGGTATGCATCCCCTTTGTTATTTATATGTTTATAATATATGGGATCACGTAGGAATTACTTATATTTGGGAATGAGTTAGCCTACATTGAGATTAGGTGTCACCCACCATTATGAGTAATTTATGCCTATATAAAGGAGATGAGTATCATTATGAGAGGTCATGTATGAGTTGAGTCTTTTACTTGGTAGAAGTATATTTCATGTATTTCCCTTGAAGTGGAGTTCCCATATTAGAAGATTGTGGAGTTATTCCTTCCTTAAGGAGTATTTATGGTGTTTCCCTATGTTAAGGGTATATTTTGAATATGTTGAATATTTTGGCATCTTGGCCCATCAATATTTCTTGTGTCATGTTATTTTTGCATATTATTCAGATTATCAATAAAAGTCGTCATTTTTGTAGTTTCCCTTCTAAGTTGCTTCGAGGAGACCTTCACTAAAAGAGTTCTCTTTTACTCATTTTGGTTATTGTGGTAAGTGTCCGATTTGACTATCATACGAGATGGAAAACAAGCTGCAATTCAGTGGTGTAGTTGACCTTCTCCACCTTCTTTAGTCTAATAACAACTATAGAATAAACCTCTAGGAGAATCAAAGGGCTTAGGAAATAACCCTATTTTTCTTAAGATTGTATCTTACACCTAACGTTATCTTGGAACAAGAGATGGCATTAAGTTTGAGACTAGTACATTTTTGTTGATTTTTTGTTAATCATATCAAGAAATTGGACACTAGTATCACAATATTGCACTATCAATGAAGTATTATAAAATCCGAGAGTGGTTGAAAAGAGTGCAACAATCTCTCGGGAACATATGTGCAACTACAAGACTTTTTATTTTATTTTTACATTTGGATAACATTTCCTTTATATTTAATTTCAGCAAGAAATAAATAGTCTAAAATTAGAATATGAAGAAATTCATGCCTTGGGATCACCACTACATGGTGTGTGAATTACACCAACAATTGGGTCAAATTTGTTCCACCACAAGATTTTGTTTTTTGGGTGTAATGAATTAACTTGCAAGGAAAAGCCATTGTAAATTTGACGCAATTTTTCACCTTTATGTCATGAATTTTATGCAAATTTAGGAAAATTCAATTTACCTTATTTACATAAAACATAATTAGTGCACATCACTTAGTCATGTTACCATTTCTAGAGAAGACAAGTTAAAGAGTTTTGAGAGCGATTTTGGAGAAGGATAAGAGTTTTGATAAGAAGCATGTGAAGTGAGTTGATTTTGGGTAGAATAGTGTAGATAATTTTTTTGTTAGTTGATTTTATTAATTAGTTTTGTAAATATGTTAATTTAGTAGTGCATGAATATTTTTTAAATATTAGAAATTGAATAATAGCTAAGTAGAGATGTGATATTCTATAAACCCGATATTATTTACAAAAATTGTCTTTTATTTCATAGCTAATATGTCAACATCAACTAGCTATCATTCGTTGCCTATAATGAAGACTTCTTCACACATATATTGCATCACATGGGTTTGTATGTGATATTAATATTATTATAAAAATTTGAACTATGTTAATATTTATTTCATTTCTTCTATTTTTATGTATGGGGAGAGTCATTGCAACCTTATCATCAAGATAGCGGTGGGAAATGAAATAGAAGAAAAAGTGGAGGAAAACCCATGAGCAACACACCTCTTCCATTGCAAGTATAAGATACTCAATATTCAAAGAAAATATTGAAGCAAAGGATGTAATTTTAGAGCACCTCTTCATTAGCTAGTAGTTTATTTAAAGTAAATGATTTATTATAGTATGTTGTGTTGAAGCTGCATGCTAATGTTGATGTGCATGGAAAATGTTCTCAAGTTAGGTTAATATTCGGATATATGATACTTTGAATATTCAAAAAGTGATGATGATGTTCAATTTTGACCAACAAAAAGAGAAATTACATATTCCTTTTGTGCCATCCATGATGACATGCATCCCAACATCATCACAAAGAGTCATAAAAGTCATCTTAAAGCATTTTTTTAATAAGTTGTTTGAGTGTTGGAACAACTTTTTCCAAAACATGTAGTGAAGATGTTCCCCAAGAGGGTGATGGACTTGAAAATATGGTAGAAAAATTCTTTTCCATTGATCATGATGATTATCTAGAAGAACCTAATATGGACAATAATATTAAGGAAATCGAAGAAGAGGGGAATTTTGAAATTTTCTTAAACTCCTAATTTTATACGAGAAATTTGAACATCAATGTTGGGTGTTATATTGTTGTTGATGGACTTGAAAGTAAGGTTTGGATGGTCAAAAATCAATGTGAATGCTTTATTGAGGTTAGATGAAAATTCCCAGGACTATGTAAACATATACAATGTATGATTCATATACTAGTTAATGTAATGAAAGAAATTTGTGATATTCATTGAACGCTACTAAAGATTAGTTTGGTACCTAAAAACATACTTTCATCCTCATATCAAAAGCACAAAAAATATCATCAAATCTTGGGATTCTCTTAGTTAGGTACAACTCATGCACAAATGGCTACATTTTAGTTAGGAAGGAGTGTGAGCATAGTGTGACTTGTCCATAATGTGGGGCACTATGATATTGATGAAAGAGTTAGAGGTGCTACCATTCCAAATAAGATATTGCACCATTTTCCAATAATTCTTAGACTTAAACATATTTTTGTTGCCAATCACTTGCAAAATTTATATCATGGCATTATAAAAATTGAAGTAATGGAGTTTGACGTGTACCTTGAAAATTCAAAAGAAATGCATCACATTGAATAGTTGTTTCCTAATAAATAAATAAATATCGATCACACAAAGTGTAGGCGATGCGGGAGCATAACTTGCGAGAGGCCATAACTTTTGATCCGGCCAGTTGGATCGTCCTCGAAATTTTACAAGGTGGTAGATATACATTAGTACTTATCTTTCATCAACTTTGCTTGCAAGGTTGTGCTCATTTACTGCAATTTTATTCCGTCATCTAGTGGCCTAAACTTAGTACTCTTTGGGAATCAACTTTGCTTTGAGGTTGTGCTCATTTGGGGCTCGGAT
Source organism: Taxus wallichiana var. yunnanensis (assembly GCA_018340775.1). Classification (NCBI taxonomy): domain Eukaryota; kingdom Viridiplantae; phylum Streptophyta; class Pinopsida; order Cupressales; family Taxaceae; genus Taxus; species Taxus wallichiana. The sequence continues at coordinate 866,909,393 of CM031238.1, forward strand.
TCCGTCATCTATGTAAAATTTTTTTTCCGCTTTTGACTAGGTCTTAGAACTTTAATAACTTTTGTTGTGCTTGTCAGAATAAGTCCAAATTTCGCGTGAGCCCTAATTTATGAATGCATATTTGGCACACAAATTTTGGGGTCAATCCGAGTTGTTTTGCATTTTAGGGTTTTTTGGCATTTTAGGGTTTTTGGCATTTTAGGGTTTTAGAGTAGTCTTGAAATAAAAGGAGAATTGTAATGATGTAATAGATCAGTGTGAATTCCAGAATGAGAAGTAAGCTATTGTGAAACTCCTGGTTTTATTTGCAAAGTTGTTTATGTGTGTTTTTGGAGGTATTTCAACCTCTTGCAGCTGGATTCACATCAATTGGTATCAGAGCTAGATTTTGATCTTGCGGAAATAGTTAAGGTAACATATTACATTTTTATGTGTAGTTTTTACCTCTGTTTTATATAACCATGGCTAGACATGGGAGGGGAGGTTATGCCCAGATGAATAGGCATATGCAGGAGCTACAGAGACAAATTGCTGAGCTCACGGGGAAGTTACCCGCCTTAGAAGGAGACATGCAAATGGGGATGCAAACCCAGATAGTGATATTGAAGAAGAGACTCCATTAATGAATGAAGGAGGAGATGAAGAAGAAAATGAGAGAGACGAAGAAACCTTGAATGAGAGACCATTTGAGGAGAGATTGATCAAGGCCTTAGAGGGAAAGAATGACGACATCAAGATTAATGTTCCTGATTATGGTGGAGGGTTACGACCAGAGGAGTTGATTGACTGGTTAAATCGCATGGAAAAATTCTTTGAGTGGAAAACCCTTTCAGAGGAGAAGAAGGTTAAGTTTGCATGCACTAAGTTAGCCGGACATGCATTGATCTGGTGGGATCACCTACAAAATGAAAGACAAAGGAATGGAAAGGGCAAGATCCGAAACTGGAATAAAATGGTAAAGAAGTTGAAAGAAAAGTTTCTTCCTGTAGATTATGCTCAGACACTCTTTCGAAGGTTCCAAAACCTAAGGCGTATGATCTCAAAGATTGAGGAGTATACTAATGAATTTTACAAGTTATCAATCAGGGTGGAACAGGGAGAGTCTGAAGAACAAAAGGCTACACGGTACATAAATGGGTTGAGTTACACCATACAAGATGAGCTGAGTATGCTCCGGATCCATAGCCTAGATGATGCTTATCAACTTGCATTAAAGGCAGAGGAAAAGAACAAGAGGAGTAATTTTAGAAGAGGTGTGAAGAGAGGTCCATCATCATCTCCAATGAGGGGTAGGGGTAGATTTGAATCTACAAAAGGTGAATCCTCTAATACATAAGGGCATGAAGATTCTGCCAAAGCCATGGTAACTACCAAAGAGGTAGGGGGTTTCAGAGGGGAAGAGGTTATAATGGAGGACGGGGCTGGAATAGCCCCCAAAGGCAATATACATGTTACAGATGTGGTGAAGAGGGGCACAGAGCTTTTGAGTGTCCGCACTATCCTACACAAGATAGATGGCAAGGAGAAAAACCACGAGTAAATCTGGTTGAGGCTGAAGAGGAAGAAGAAATGGAGGTTGCTGCAGACTTGGGTGAAACCCTCATGATAAGGAGGACTATGATTGTCCCAAGGAAGGAGAAAGAACGTGATGTTGCTGGAGCTGATTCGTGGCTTCGAACAAATATATTTCGCACAAGATGCACCTCTGGAGGAAAGGTATGTAAAATTATTATTGATGGTGGTAGTTGTGAAAATATGGTTTCAACTGTAATGGTTGATAAACTGAATCTGAAATGTGACAAGCACCCATATCCCTATCGTATATCATGGTTCAAGAAAGGAAATGAAGTAACCATAGATAAAAGATGCCTTATAAAGTTTTCAATTGGGAATACCTACAGGATGAGGTGTGGTGTGATGTTATCCCAATGGATGCATGTCATATATTACTGGGTAGGCCTTGGCAATACGATAGAAAGGTTACACATGATGGAGGGAAAAATACATATACCTTTTGGAAGGATGGTGTAAAGGTGGTCTTATTACCCTTCAAGGAAGAAGAGAAGAATGAGGGCTTATTGGCTACAAAAGAGTTTGTTACAGAAATGGAAGAAGCTGGATGTTGTTATGCACTAATGTCAAAGAAGCTGGAGAAAGAAGGCTTTAATACACCTATTGCAGCAGAAAAGATACTAAAAGAATACAAAGATGTCATACCAGATGAGCTACCAGATGGGTTACCTCCAAAGCGAGATATTCAACACCATATTGATTTGATCCCAGGATCGGCCCTTCCAAACCAGGCAGCCTATCGGATGAGTCCGACACAGAGTGAAGAGTTGAACAGACAAGTGACAGATCTAATACAGAAAGGGTTAGTGAGAGAAAGCATGAGTCCATGTGCAACTCCAGCGTTATTGACTCCAAAAAAAGATGGAGACTGGAGAATGTGTGTAGACAGTAGAGCCATAAACAAGATCACAATTAAGTATCGGTTTCCAATTCCGCGATTGGATGATATGATGGATGTGCTAATGAGCCCAATATTTTAGCAAGATTGACCTACGGAGCGGTTACTACCAGATCCGAATCCGTGAAGGGGACGAATGGAAAACTGCTTTTAAAACAAAAGATGGATTATACGAGTGGATGGTGATGCCATTTGGGCTATCTAATGCACCCAGTACATTCATGAGGTTGATGAACAGAGTACTCCGAGAATACAATGGTAAGTTTGTTGTTGTCTATTTTGATGATATTTTGATATTCAGTAAGACAGTGGAAGAACACTTGTTACATCTGAAATTGGTGCTAGACTTGTTACGTAAAGAGAGTCTATATGCAAACTTAAAGAAGTGTAGATTCCTTCAGAAGAGTCTTGTTTTTTTGGGATTTGTCATATCAGGGGATGGAGTGAGGATGGATGAGGAAAAAGTAAAGGCAATTTTGGAATGGCCTATTCCAAGGAATGTGACAGAGGTTCGTAGTTTTCATGGATTGGCAACTTTTTATAGGAAGTTCATCAGGAATTTCAGTAGCATTGTTGCACCCATAACAGAGTGTACAAAAGGGAGGGAGTTTGTATGGACCAAGGCAAACAAAGATAGTTTTGAATTGTTGAAGAAGAAAGTATCAGAAGCACCTGTTTTGGTATTGCCAGATTTTAGCAAGGTCTTTGAGGTTGACTGTGATGCCTCACATGTTGGGATTGAGCCGTGTTGAGTCAAGAAGGACGACTCACCAAAGTGACATTCTTCAAAGAAAAGCTAAATGAAGTCGGGAGGAAATATTCTACTTATGATGTGGAATTTTACGCTATTGTTCGAGCATTAAGGAACTGGACACATTACTTAGTATAGCAAAGGAATTTGTACTCTTCACTCGACCATGAAGCCTTGAGGTATGTAAACACACAAAAGAAACTAAATAGTAGGCATGCAAAATGGGTTTCATTTTTGCAAGAATATACTTTTGTTTTAAAGCATAAGTCTGGTAAGCAGAATCAAGTTGTTGATGCCTTGAGTAGGCATGTAGCCCTTTTGACAACAATGGAAAATAAAGTCCTAGGGTTTGAGGCGCTTAAGGAATCAGTATGAAGGTGATCCTGATTTTGGTGATGTTGTCAAAAAGCTTAAGGAGCCTACAGTAGTTAGTGATTCTTTTGATTATTTGATACAGGATGGTTATTTGTTTAGGGGGAAACAATTGTGCATCCCTGCTGGTTCAATGAGAGAAAATATTATAAGAGAATTGCATATAATGGAGGGTCAATGACACTTTGGTATAAGTAAGACAATTTCTCTTGTTGTAGAAAAGTATTATTGGCCAAAGATAAAGAGGGACATCAGTAGGGTTGTAGCAAGATGTAGAGTGTGTCAAATGGCTAAGGGTCATGCACAGAATACTGGGTTGTATATGCCATTGCCTATCCCTACAGGGCCATGGGTTGATCTGAGTATGGATTTTGTGTTAGGGCTTCCTAACACACAATGAGGGAATGATTCTATCTTTGTCGTGGTTGATAGATTCTCTAAGATGGCACATTTTATTTCTTGTAAAAAAACTAATGATGCTTCCAGAATTGCAGATTTGTTTTTTTCAGAAGTGGTTAGATTGCATGGAATTCCAAAACGATCACTTCAGATCGGGACACGAAGTTTTTGAGTCACTTTTGGAGGACTCTGTGGAAGAAATTGGGGACACAACTACAGTTCAGTAGTGCATATCACCCCCAGACTGATGGGCAGACTGAAGTAGTGAACAGAAGCTTGGGAAATCTCCTACGTTGTATAGTTGGAGAAAAGCCAAAACAATGGGACTTAGCTTTACCTCAAGCTGAGTTTGCATATAATAGCTCGATAAACAGGTCAACAGGGAGGTCTCCTTTCCAGATTGTGTATGGTAGGAATCCGAAGGGGGTCCTTGATCTAATTGTTCTACCAGGTGAAGATGAAACTAGTGATGACGCAGAAGCATTTGCAGAACACATTCTACAGCTACAAGATGAAGTGAGGGAAAAGCTGAAAGTGAGTAATGCACAATATAAAACAGCTGCAGATGCTAGTAGGAGAGTAAGTGTATTTGAAGAAGGAGATATGGTGATGGTTCATCTTAGAAAAGAGAGGTTTCCAAAGGGTACATATAATAAACTCAAGTATAAGAAGATTGGGCCATGTAGGATTCTGAAGAAAATGAGTGATAATGCCTACAAGGTGGAGCTACACCGAAAACTTTGCTATCTCACCGCTTTTAATGTTTCGATTTATATAAGTTTCCGTGTCATGATGAAAATGTTACAGAGAGGAGGAAGAAATAAACTGGAAGCAACAGATGCCAAAGAAGAAAAAGGAAAGGGTAATGCGTGTCTTGGACCAAAAGACAATCACTACTAGACATGGGAGCTACAAATAGATATTTGTACAAAGGGGGAAGGTTTGCAAAAGAAGAAAACACTTGGATTCCCGAGTGGGAGTTGAGGAAAATCGATAAAGGCAAAAATTAGGTGAGTTCCACAATGCAATCGCAGGAGCTGAATTCTTTTCAACCAGGGGAGAATGATGCGGGAGCATAACTTGCAGAGGCCATAACTTTTGATCCGACTGTTGGATCGTCCTGAAATTTTACAGGGTGGTAGATATACATTAGTACTATGTTGGGGTCAACTTTGCTTGCAAGGTTGTGCTCATTTTGGCACGTTTTCGGGCTCGGATTCCGTCATCTAGTGGCCTAAAATTGGCTCCGAATGTTTTTTCCGCTTTTGACTAGGTCTTAGAACTTTAATAACTTTTGTTGTGCTTGTTAGAATAAGTCCAAATTTCGCGTGAGCCCTAATTTATGAATGCATATTTGGCACGCAAATTTTGGGGTCAATCCGAGTTGTTTTGCATTTTAGGGTTTTTTGGCATTTTAGGGTTTTTGGCATTTTAGGGTTTTAGAGTAGTCTTGAAATAAAAGGAGAATTGTAATGATGTAATAGATCGTTCCGAATGAGAAGTAAGCTATTGTGAAACTCCTGGTTTTATTTGCAAAGTTTGTTTATGTGTGTTTTTGGAGGTATTTCAATTCACATCTTGCGTTTGGTTTGGCACTGGATTCACATCTTTGACTAGCGTTTGGTTTATAAGTATAGATTATTTTTCCAACTTATCGATTAGCTATCTCTTTGACCTCTAGTAGTGCTGATAAATTATAATATTCCTTCATGGTTAATGATTGAAGACACAGAGACTAGTAGTATCTTGCCCAGTTGGATTCACATCGATGGCGTCAATTCTTGGTATGAATTATTTTCTTATCGATTAAGCTAGTAGTAGTGTTGATAAATTATAATATTCCTTCATGGTTGATGATTCATAAGGAGCATCTAATGTTGTGAAAATTAGTGCCTAAAAAAATCAAGTAAAATATTATACGTCTACCTTGACCTCTAATTGATAAGGCAATGACATTATGGAATGTATTAGGACATATTGTAATGTCCCCTTCTTGAGACATTGTTGAAATTGAAGACACGAAGACCCTCAACCCATTCTCTCTTCTCATGGGTTTGAGGATTGAGCGTGAAGCATAGTTTGTGTTCAATGGATCTCGTATGAAATCCGGTTCGAACCGTATTTTTTGAAGCAACCGAATAAATTCGGTTCGGTTCGGGCCTGTTTTTGCAGGGAAAAAAAAAAATTTCTTTTTTTGGCATTTTTTTTTGGTGAAAAAATCGCAAGGAAAAAAATTTGCCATTTTTGGAAAGGGTCCGGGAAGATGTAGCAGCAAAAACTTGCATGTGCCATAACTTTCATTCTGTGGCTCCGTTTTAGGTGTCGTCTTCTCTAAAAGTATATATTTTCTCGAGCTCTACGCATTGATGGCAATATTTTTCTTATTTTCATAAAATCTATTTTTGTACCTTTTTGGACCAAGCAACTTCTTGCAATCTTTTGAAAGAATCATTATGATGATGATGATTATGGTAGATGGATGCTTTTTTGTATGATTTGTCTATATATAATGATATAAGTATACAATAATATAAATTTATAATAATATATGTATATATATTCCGAACCGGATTTTTCCGTATTTTTTCGGATTTTTTCGAGAACTCCGAATTTTCGGATTTTTTTGCCCTTCCGAATTTAATCGGATTTTTGCGTGAAGATGGTCCTAAGATGTCTTTGTCTATTTTGTAACCCCTTGGCATGCCTTGCGCCACAAGAAGGGCTCTCTAAGTTAGTTTAAATGTGCACATACGATAGTTATTTTTATTATTTAATTAAAAATAATAAAGTGCACATAGTCTTAGTTTATTAGAGACTTTATTAGAATAAGAGTTTATGTTTTCCCTCCAAAAGGGAAAGGTCAATCTTTTTGAATGTTGCACCCCTTAACTCTATAAAAGGAGGTCGCATTTCCTTTAGTGGGTTATGTTGATTGAACTTTTGAATTTACTCCATGCTTGGAGAAAAGGGATGTATGTCCTATGTTGCTAATTGCTCTCTTCCATTGTTGAAGATCTTATTTGCAAATTCATTGCTGTTGGTTTTGAATATATTTGTACATGATTAAACCCTCATAGGCTTGGCGACTTGATATAGAGTGTGGCGCATTTATTTGTGGGAGAAATATGTATGTTTGTTGCTCATTTTGAAGTAATTCTTTAAGGGTTTGGACTCTTTTTCGATTGTTGTTGTTGCAATTTATTTAGCCATATTGACTTGGATTGGGGTTTATTTTATCATGATTTAATGTCATATGTGCTATATCTATAGGTGCTTAATTATTTTTGAGCAAGGGCTGATATTTTGGGTGTGTTGGAAGGCTAGAAATGAGCTGGAATTAATTTATATAATTTATTCTAACCCTAGCGACTTGGTTTCAAATTTTGGGGGCTGTTTTGAGGGGGTTTTAATGTTTAGAAAATTCAGATCTATAGTGCATTAGAAAGCTCTTAATTTCTAGTTTATTATGCACTTTATTTCATGCAAAAATATGGAGTATTGAATGAGTTATGAATTTTAGAAGATTTCAACTGTCTGCAAGCTATTTGGTTGTTATTAATTAATATTTATTTCAGATCTGCAATTTGGGGTCAGTTTAATATTGGATTTGGTTGTAGAAATTATGAGGAATAAGAAAAACATAATTTCATAATTTTTGGAGTAGATTTGATGCCCTAAATGTGTTGGGCGACCTAATTTTTACGGGAAAATTAGGATTTCGTGTTGGCTGTGTGAAATCTGATTTTGGAATATTATTCTTCATATTTTTATGGCCCAAGATCTAAAGTTTCAGCTCATTTGGACTTCTCTAGCCAAAGATACGAATTTTTCAAATTGTAGCAATTCGGGGTTTGAATATTAATTAATTTCCAGCTCTGTAAAATTTGGTTTTGAATGTGTTTGAATTCCGATTCTTTTCTTCCAATCTATCCCACCACCTTGGCTAGTTCCAACACCGTTTGGGTTTGAAATAGCCGACATTGGGATATTTTAGGTTGATCTACAAAAGCGTTTATCCATTCTTTGCCTAATCTTTGACAAGTATCTCTCAATTTTCTAACTTGTCTTAAGAGGAGACATTACACATATAACCTTTTAAAACCTATTGGTCAAACGCAGTTCACCGTAATGGTATCTTACGTTGGACCACTCATAATTTTCTTAAGATGGATGTTTGTTCTTGAGTGTTCGATATATTAAAATTTGACATTGTAAGATCATATATATTTGTATTTATTCAAACTATATACTAAGTTTGTAAATTGTTTCTATATGCAAGTCTATTGATGAAAGTAATGTATGTTTGTTTGAGGTGCAAGGATCAATCATGTGTAAGGTCGTCCAAAGATCTCACAAAGGTTGTATCAAAGGCCATAGAAGGTTCTAACTAAAGGACCATGAATATCGTGTTGGGAAAAAAGCAAGTTTGACGGAAAACTTGATTCTTGACAACCTCCAAAGATTATGTTACACGGATATTGGTAACAAGTCTTCACACAAGCATGTAATACATCAAATGTTGATATTCCTCAATATTGTTGGAGTGAATGGTTATGGTTATCATAAATTAGTGAAAAGGTTCGGATGCCAAATAGAATGAAAAAAACTATCTATATTATAACCTCTCATATTAGGAAGTATTATTGGTTGGACTTCTTTTGGATCCAATTCATATATATTCAAGAATGTAGCAATTTCTATATGGAATGCAATAAAGAAAAGGACAATACAAGTTCCAAAGTAGATCTAGAGCTAGTGGGACAAAAAGTGTCTACAAAAAGAAGGCGATGCTTTATGGATATTTCTTAGAGAGCAAGTAAATTTGGTGAATCAAAAATTTGTTAGATTCGCACATCAAATGGTTATAGTTCCTCTATAAAGTGTGCATCCACCATTGATGGACACATAACCAGCCACAAGACACATCATTGACATAACATTTTGAAGGTAATTCACATTTGTTTGCATTCCATTAGTAATGTAATTTAGGAACTTAATATATAGCTTTTTAAATTTATGAAACATGTATATTTCTCTTGGAATTAAGGGGGCATCTTGTAATCCTATGCCCGATATGCTAAGTGCACTCAATGGATTTTTAAGTTTTTGAGGTTATATCATTTTACGCCAAAGGCGTACTCCAAATTGTATAAGGGGAGGGCGGCGCTTGGGACTAACATAGGCAAGATGCAGTCGTATCGCCGTATAATGATGGTGAGGTGCTTGAAATCGCGAGGATCGCTGACCATAATGGGCATGAGCTTCGATGTAATTTTATTTATGTTTTCCAAAAGAAGAAATACTATGTTGGACAACATTTTTGTTTTTATATAGTTATAATGTTTCCATTGTTTCCGTGTGTTAGTGAATATCCACTTGGACTATTTTACTTGAATATATTTAGAAAGGATATTAAGATAGACTACCTAACATATCTCTACATAAATATTTATTGCTTCCACGTTCTACCTTTGTATGTATAGGTATAGGTAACTAGGTTGACCTACCAAACTACACCACCCCCTAAATACCTCTCTCCCTCTATATACATACATTTATCTCTTTCAAATGGAAAATAAAAAGGTGTTAATTTATATGTTAGAGTTAGTACATATAGTCTTATAAGTAATTTATTTAACATTTAAATATGTATAATTCATCGTTGAGTTATACCTATAAATATATATATATATATATATATATATATATATATATATATATATATATATATATATATTTAAATTATTTACTTTAAATATTAAATTTCCATATTTTCCTAAATATAAAAAATAAAAGTAATAGGTTGTGTGGGTTAGTTAGCCATTGGCGAAATAATGAATAGGAGGGAATTATGCCTTGCACCCGTGAGCAGTCTTAGTAAATTACGAATGATTTTGTTTGTCTTTAGTATTTACTTAGTTGGAATGACAGGTCCACAATGCTAATATCTTCACACTATTAATCACCTACTAACTTTGCAAAGTTACAAGAAAACTCATAAATTGAGAGGTGGCTTCATTACTGAGAGCAACAAGGGGAGGAAGAAGTGTTTAAATAGTGCTTCACAGATTCCTGTGACTTTCTTTCCACATTATTGCTTTGTAAACATGGGTCGTGTTAGAACGCACCCTGTAATCTTTACGACATAGCTTATAATACATTCTTAGGATTTATAGGTCTTGCTTACACTCAAATGTTTGATGACATTCTTAAGATTTGTGAACCTTGATTTCGCATAAATGTTAAATCGAAATGTACCTTGTAATCTTTATGACATAACTTAGAATACATTCTTAAGATTTCTAAGTCTTGCTTACACTCAAATGTTTGAGGATATTCTTAAGATTTGTGAACCTTGGTTTTGCATAAATGTTAAATCATTGGCTTAAGATTTGTTAAATCGTAGCCATTTCCTTCTATTTCTGCTATTCCATGCAATCACAATCCCAATCCTTTTCAAACACCATTTTTACGCAAGGGATGCTTCTCTGCCCATAAATAAACTCTTGCGCACTAAATTTGGTGGTGTGTCATTAGCGAGCCGTCACATCACGGGAGGTGAGGAATAAGTGTGAAGCAAAATATTCATTATCTTTTGTTTTTTTAATTTGATTTTAGTATTTTTGTTCTCTATTTTTTATGGACTGTATTTCTAGAAAGTAGGTGTTTATTGGAAATGTATAAAATCAAAATGCAATCAACATAAACCCAAAAAAATGCCAAGAATTTTCTAGATAATTTTTAACAATTTTTTTGTTCTTTGTTTTGTTGGATTGTATTTCCAAAACATAGGTGTTTATTGGAAATGTATAAAAAACAAAATACGATCAGCATAAACCCAAAAATGCCAAGAATTTATGGATTATTTTTAATTACACCTAAGGCGTTTATCCAAAGTATACATAGGGCTTGGCATGTTATTTTTGCACCACTCCTATAGGGCATATCAACGCAAAATGAATGGTGCGGGCATTTTATGGAACAAAATCCAACAATTTGGGCGTTTCATAGAGCAATGCGGTAGAGATAAACAACATAGTTTGTTTGGTTGTTCACGTGTTGGTCTCATCGCAAACGCCCACGTGCTTTGTCCCCCTTCATGAATCACTAGATCTTGAAGGTGACGTTGTCTTTTGCATATGTCGCCACCCACTTAATGGTATTGTTTATTTAATTTAGAATGCACATTTAATAGGCCATAAAATTCAATTTGGAAGGTCTAATTATGTGAAGATCAATGCGGCGGAGATATCGATGACATGGCTTGTTTGGTCGTTCACATAATGGTTTAATCGCAAACAACCACGTGCTCTATCTCCTGTATGAATCTTTGAATCTTTATGGTGCCCCTGTCTTTTTGCATATGGCGCCACCCACTTTAGAAACGTATATGCAACCATGCATGTAACGGGGTTTTGAGCCAATTCAAATCACTTGTAATCTCACCCACCTGAGTTTCCACATTGGGTGGCAAGTGAAAGAAGTACGCCATATTACCATCCTTTTTTAGGGCTCTACCACTTGGTCTAGTATGGTCCCTTTGGTCAAATCAGGAGGCTAAGACCTTGAGCACAAATGAAAGCATTGTCTTCAACATCTATAATAGACCTATGCCATGACTTAGGCAACACAAACGTAGCAGATATCCCATTAGAGGCAAAATTTGTAGCAAGATGCATCATAGGTTTGATGAGGCCTTGCCCGGGACATGCAACTACTATTGCGTGCACTACCTTTTCGCTTTCTGCATTATTATTTCTCCAAAGCAAGGTCGAAATCGAAAATGGTGAATCAATTGAAACTAGAAGACATTAATTGCACCAATAGATTCTTGCATTTTGAATCTAGTCTAATACATTTTAAAAAAGGCCTTGGAAAAAACCTTCATAAGGTTCCCCATATTGTACTCTCTGTTTTTTTATAATGATAAATATAAAACAAAGTTTCAATTAAAAAATACAAGACAAATATTTCAAAATATAAATATTGAATTTCTTGGTAAGTTTAGTTTTCATTTTTTTAATGGGCAAAAGATTTTATTTGTGATGGAATTGTTTGTTTAACTTAGAATGCACATTTAATACGATCATCTGTTGGACAAGCATAGTTATAGTATCATTCGTGTGCAACTCCTTCCTACTGCAATTGATAGAACTTTAGCATGAAAAGGGAGCTTCCAAATTTCTACACGAAACAAGTAGTTTCGCAGGGTTTTCTACCTTTGTCTGATGTATTTTCCTCTTTTTGGTCCCTTGAAGCACCATTGCACACATGTAAGTAATTCAAGCAAGATTGAGACGTTAAAGTGGAACACAAATAACATATAATATTTGGCTAGGAACATTCTAAGCCGTAGTGTGGAACATGCAGGTATTTCGTTCCCACCATTTTATTTCCAGAATTCCATTCACGTCTTTGCCTTATCTAACAACTTAAACACTACCCAATTGAAACCATTGACACTAATAATAAAATACAATAACCTTATTTTTATGGTAGTCACTATGTTGCTACCACCATAAATGTCCTACAACATGCCATTATCTCTATCCATCATATCATCTACAAATCTTAACCATCATCTCCTTATTATGTGCTAGCAAGAATGAACATATGGGTTTCAACTTTCCATTTAAAGTTATTTTATGTTGTTTGTTTTCTTTATCATGTTGAATCCACAATTATTTACTTCCCCATGTTCATTTCAAACTTTCCATTCATGTCCTCGTCAAGTATCTCAAAAAATTTAATGTCGTCAATCAAAAACCTTGAATTCTCAACCTCGATCGAAAAATATTTTCTACTTGTCACTCATATCACCAATCGATGTACAAGATCAATTATTGATGACTTTTTGTACATCAATTGTTCCTTGCATTTGCTAGAACTCACAACTACAAATACATGCTACATAGTGCTCCAAGAAACAAGTATCATGGTTGGGTTTTGAACCAACAACCTTTTGGAATTCCCCCATTTTTTATTTTGGACCCTTCAAGCTCACGTAATTAGTCCAAGAGAGATCTCAACTATAAAGTTGACCTCATACACCGCATATTTCTTGGGGAGGAATAATCTCAACCAGGAAAAAGGTGTGGGCCATGCAGGTGGTTACTTTCCCTGTCCAATCAAAATCCTCAACAACCCACACGTCTCTTTTTTGTCATTAATTGTTGAATGTCGATGCCATCACGATTTTTATGAGGAGTGCATGAGCGTCACCACCTTTCAACGCTACTTCCACTCCACATCTTCCTGTCTCTAAATGCAAGGGCTAAAACTACAAACAAAAATTCACTTCGATATTCTTCTACCACTCCTTACGTTCACAAATATCTCTATAAGTTGTTTCCACATCGTCTTAAACAACACCCTTGGTCTCATCCAAACGATTGACATAAATGTCATTGGGTAGTTGGACGGTTGAGTTTCACATTGTTTCCCCTTTCCATTTTTGCCACCCTCGCACTTCTCCACCCTCTACCTCCTTCTTCACCCCTCTTCCTCTCCCATTGTTTCTCTACCTCCAATTTGACTCCTTTAAAAGATCCCCTTCGACATTTCCATCGTACATTTCACATATGATTGCTAGTTTTATATCAAATACAACCCAACTAATTGCACATGAGAAACATTAGACTATAGCTAACGTTGTTTGTAATATAGGTGGCTATGTTCAAAGAGATTCATGAAGCAATGATTATGTTATTGCAATTTTAACAAAACCACATTTTTTTAAATCTTGGTGTTACCTAATTCCAATCTACCATGTACCACTTCATTCAAAAGAGCCAATCATCATCCTTACTTGGTGGGGCCACTTGCTTTCTTAACTTACATTATAATCATTGTCGTGTATATTTAAGCATCATTAACGAAATTGTTATCTTACACGAGGGGTTGATTTGGTTGACTTTTGAGTTTAAATTTGTATAAATGTTTAAATCAATTAATAACGCTACATGGTAGTACCACCTTGTGTTTGAGTCGTGATTAATTAATATGATGCTTTTTTATATTTGATCTAATCTTGGAAAGACCTCACAACGAGGTTCATAAATTGTTTAATATAACGAGATGGCATGCACTTTTTGACCTAATTTCAAGGGCCCACATTTAAGAGTTATAAGTTGGTTGGTGCATCTAGATATGGTTACTTTGTTAAGCTATATAATAGGGTGTTCTCCTAGTCATTAACATGTGCAGTATAAATGTAATTGTTTGATCTCCATTTCACTATTACTATCTTTCATATACAAGCTCGATTCCGATTGATGTTAATTATCCTATTTTTGTGAAAATATTTGGTGAGAAGGTGTTTACTCTTGTTTGTCGAGTTCCCTTCATTGTTGGAGACATTTGGCTCAGGCTTGGTCGTTGGAAACTGTCTTGTGGATCGTTGGTGTGCAGTTCGTTTTGGAGACTTTAAGTATGACCTCTTGGAAAAGTTGGTTTTTGGTTTGAGCTGGATAAACAAGGAAGTGGTTTTACAGCGTTGAATTTTTTTAGCTGTGCTTGGTACCTCGTTAAACGGTTGGAAAATTAAGGACTCTTCTTAAAAATAGTGGCACTCCTTTGTTCCGATGGTGGTTTTTAGTGAATCTTGATTGTCTATTTTGAGAAAACCGTTGTGGGTCTGCAAGTCTTTCTGGGACTTGGTCATTTTATTCAAGGAAATTACCGAACAGTAGGTTTAATTTGAAGCTTTACCATTGTGTTGTAATATAGTTGATGTGATCACCATCTTTCGAAGTCTTCTCAACTATGAACCTTCCTGTTCATGAAAAATGCAGCAACGGAATTTTTTTCTGGGGTTTACGCTCTGCATATTGCATTTTCTAAAAACAATTACATGGGCATTCCTAGATTCAACTTGCCATGTTTTTTGTGATCAGATTTTCTCTCGAAATTTTAGCTGTGGAAATAACAGGATTCTCTCGTGTATATTTTGAGTTTGGTATGCAGGAATAAGATGATATTGAGGTGTAAAGTTTTAAAACTTTTTGGTTATCTACAGAATAGCTTTGTGTTTTCATTTGATTGTGAATTATAAGCGGGAGTTGCTTGTATTAAAACGGTAATTCCTGGTTTTCTTGGTCTTTGCTAACACAGTGGTCTATATGATTGTTCAGAGAATGTAAGAGGCAGGAAACTATCAAGATGGAGAAGTAGATTGAATTTCTATGCCTGTTTTTCATTAAGAAAACACACAGTGTAGACCGAGCTATGAGCATTGTTTGAGATCAAACCTGAATGGCTGAAATAGAGTGTTTCAATTTGAATATTTTTGTTTATTGAATAAAGTACAATGGTTGGAAACCTTATTCTTTGCATTCTATGCACAAATCATTTTAAAGATGAAAATTCTAAGAGATGCTTGTTGGTGTCGATGACTTAAAACTTTGTTTTGGTATCTTTTCTCATACTACTCAAGTTCAACTAACAGATGCATCACTTCACTCATGAGATTTGTTTTTCCATAATGATGAATGTTTGAGTCCTAAAATGAAAATCTGTGTGTCAGTCGTAAAGACCATGGATGATGTTGATATCTTGATATTGGTGATGCTCAGCTTGGACATTCTATTTGCATTTATCATGAAGAGCACGTTGGCTGGGTTATATTGGTGTCGTTATGCAAGATCTTTTAACACAGCAACAGTGTGAAACCTTAGTCTAGTTTTGAGTCTTGCGGTTTGGCTTTTTTTCCAAGAGTTTGTCATTTTGTTTGAAATATATGTGCTGGCAGTTTTGCTTAAGGTGAAAAAGCCCTTCACTGGTTGTAAGTTCATGAAGGGACTAGCTTAGTAGTTTTGACACTTGTAACATGATTATAATTTCTGAGTTTGATTGTAGTAATGATGACTACTATTGGAAGATGAGAATTGTAAAAGGGTTTTTGACATTATGAAGTGTTGATAGTGATTTTTATAGTTTGAAATTTTTAAAAGGCTATATTGAGCTGTTTGACTTTTTATAAGAATGATGAGTTCAAAATATGGATTTGGTAGTTAGTACAAGGTTTTATTTTGGTTTAATATTTTGTTATTTATTTGTTGTGAAAAGTTTCTTTGATTAGGTTGAAGCTTGTGGGGCCCCATCTAAATGTTATCTCATTTATTTTAGCATTAATATTTTAGAGGCTCATATATTTAATAATATAAAGTCTAGCATACTTTATGAATCAGTTGCAAACTAAATTTTTGAAGGCAAGGGTTATAAAAGGTTTGGAGAGTACAATACAAGACGAGGAATATACAGGTTTACAATCTTAGAGCATATAAATGTATTTCACTAGGTGGTCAAGTTTTGTTTGTGGGGAATATTTTGTTGGTGTACAAATGCCAAAAAGTAGGACAAATTTATATTGGCACTATTTTAACAAATTAGTTCCAAAGCATATCATTTTAGTGATTATATTTTTTAAGTAAGGTTATTGTTTACATGATTTCCATAAAAACAATATAAATGATGGTCCAGTACTAACTAATTTATTTGGCTGATTATTATGAGGATTATCAGTACAATATAGTATGAGACCAGCAATGGTCTTGAGCTTTCGATCTGATAAAGACTCGGAATTCTCCAAATAACCAGATAGAAGACCTGCAGCAATACACTGCAATATTATCGCATTACTCACTATTACGTTCTCAATACAAGAATGTCTATTAAATAGGCTTTACAAGTTGTTATAATTAACAACTCCATTAATGTCCAAACTAATCTAATTCGGTCTATGGCAGTAAGTTTGTTTTAATAAATTAACAAACTTGGTTGCACAAAACTAATTCTCTCCCTATAAAAAGCTTAGTGATGTGAACACTAAAATAACTAGCAAGCTAGAAAATAACTCAAACAACTTTTTAACTCTCCTAGTATGAAAATAACACCAACAATTATCATATTAATGTCTCAATTTTTTAGAGTTGTAATGACTGTAGATCATTATTTGCATGTCTTGGAAATTCATTTGGGTGTTGCCCTTGCTACCACACAATGAATGCTTATTGAATTGACCATTGATAACTTCGTTGGATCTCTTTGATCGCAACATTAGTTGTAAATAGATTTTTAATTCAGATTTTTGTTGTGATTGATATTCCACTTTTAAACAATATTTCTCGATTCAATATAAATTAAATGTTTGGTCTACACGACTATTGTGCTTCGTAGTTAGCTTTGTCTACAAAATTTGTACAGGTCTGATCTCTTTTCAATAGTTCTTTCAACAGTGCATGCATTTCGTTGATGTAATACAAATATATCATTATTTAAATAAGGGCAAGATAAAGTGTATAATGATGGCTCCTCAATATTTGATTTGTTTGATCTGAAGGGCATCTACCCATATGTCTTTGATAAATCAATCCAATAACAGTGTAGTGTAATTAATTTATCTTTGATCCTTCAAGAGGTTACTTTCCTCAAAGGTTTCACTAAGTCAAATAGGATCAATAAAAGTGTAGATCAGATCTCTTGCTTGTTTTTCTTTATTTTTCTTGTTTTCTTTCTTTATTGTTCTTTGTTTGCATCCCTCTTTCCACTCTATGAATGATTTGGTATTTCCTAGATCTTATTAGGTTTCTTTGCAATGCTTAAACACTTTGTATAACTTTAAACTACCCTCATACTTAAGACAACTTAATTCCTTTACGATTAAAGCGGTCTGATTCCAACTTGACCATTGTGATAGGAAAGAGGGTCGATCGGTTGTCGTTGTCATTACAATTTTCAACGACAACAAATTTGGAAACTTTACTAGGGATTCTTCAAATCATTCATCCCATTTTGAGTAGAATTCTCTTGCTATCTTCCCATACACTCGTTGATCTCACTAATGACGAAAACTGGTTGCCAAGAGTCACCCTCATGATTAACCAAAGATTCATCGGTCTCCCAGCTATTGATTCATTTTAAAATATTTATAAAACATTACATCCTTACTCAATTATAGACCAAATGGCATCCTGCAAGAATGGCATTATTTACATGAGCTTGTTCACAATTAACTTCACCCAAATTTCAAAACATGGCTTATATTCATTTGGCAAAAAGAAGAATCCATTGAAGAGTGGTCTCGATCTTTCTTCTTTGAATATTTCAAAATTCAATTTTTTTAATGAAATGAAGATATGTCGATCAGATATGAAGATATATCTCAAAATTCAATTTTTTAAGGTGAAATGAAGATATGTCGATTGGATATGAAGATATATCTCAAAATATGTCATTATGATTTTCGGTGAAAACAAATTTGGTGACTTTGATGGGGATTTTCTTGAATCATTCATCCCATTTTGAGTAGATGTCTCTCACTGATGACCATAACTAGTCCCTAGCAGTCACCTTCATGAAGGTTCACTAGTCACTAGGTTATAGATTTTTTTAATGATTCATAACATATATGCATCTTTGCTTGGCTATAGTCCAAATGACATCCGACAAGAATGGCATTAGTTACATGACTTGTTCAAAATCAACCTCATCCAAATCTCAAAACCTAGCTTAAATTTGTTTGGCAAGAGACAAATCCATTGAAGAGTTATGTCGATGTTTCTTCTTTGAATATCTCAAAATTTGAATGGTTTTAGGCCAAATGAAGATTTTGTTGTAGTTACATGGATGCACATATTAGCTAATTCTTACAAGCTGACTGCCTTAAAAGAGAATATTGTAAATTTTTTGTTAGAACTTTTGTGAAGTAAGAGGCCAGACCCACATTCCTTTTGTCAAGTCTGCTTTCAAGTGCATGATCTGTACACATGTTGTCGCTTTGGTGAGTTTATGTTAAATCACCAAAAGCACCTTTCAGGTATGAAGTTTGTTTCCTACAGAGAAATCAAATATTGTTTGTCTTTCTCCTTTACATCACAACTAAAAATTGATCAATTTGAAATTTCTTCATCTTACCAAAGTTTAAGAAGTTCAAACTACTGGCAAGATTTTGATTCATCTATTGATAATGATACCTTGTCAATCAAAAATACTTCAATTTCTCTTTTAAACATGTGTAACACACTTTGAACCTTCTTAAGTAACTTGAACTCAAAAACTTTGACTTGATTATTACCTTGAAAACTTGGGTTCAGAACTTCCTGGCTCTTATAATGAAGATCTCTCCTCATTGAAATTATGTTGTTAGTGGCATTTTTATTCAGATCTAGAAAATTCCACAGATTCTCATATGTTATTTGAGTTGAATGAGGATTTTTGAAGTGAACAATCAGAGTTCTTCAATTTCACAAACCATGAAATTTCTTTGGAGGAACTTGACTCTCAATCTGATTTTGAGTTTGAAAAATCCAATCTCAGTAATGTTGAGGTAAATGTTGGAAAGCTGGAAATTGATTATGAGAGTTTCACATTTTAGATGCTCCAAATGCAAAATTGGTAAATGATACAATGTTGAAAGTCGAATATGAATCATTCCATTTTTAATGGGTGCTACAATTATGGAGACTGTATATGATAAGACTGAATTAGATGAGGTGGAAACTGACACTGATTTTAATTTTTGAATTTCATGACTTCAAAAGATCTGAAATAGATGAATTAATGATGCAATCTGTATAAGAGGATTTCAGCATATATGACATTTTGCAGTCTGAATTAATAGTTCTCAAGGTGCAATATCAAACCTGAAAGACATTCAAAATTGTTTACCAGGAGATCCAGAGATAAATATCAAAAGGGTTTTTAAACATATGGATGTTCTATTGGTAACCATGATTCTTGTAATTCCATTTCCACCCAGCTATATTGCCTATCGTATCTAGTCAATGGTCTCTCATTTATACCCCATGAACTTGAAATGGCATAATATACACACGGTGTCAACAATGCATTTGTATGTTTGACCCAACTTGAAGAATTCTTTGCTGCACATGTGCCTTATTAGTTATTCATCAATTTATGCTTTATTCCACACTGGAAAGTCTTTAAGACTAGATAGTTATAGACTTGTCTTTCATTTCCACAACTTTCAATTTTGGTTTGCCTTCCTTCCTTCTATTCTTCCAATTTTGGTTTTCTTTCTTTTGCTTTCATTTTATGGTTTGTTGGATTTCAAAATATATATGGTAGATGCACGAGGATGGGGGACAATTTTGTGGCCATATTGATCAATTTTTACAAAGGGAGTACACGCTTTTAAAAATGCATTCTAAAACCTATTCTGAATAGGCTCGGGAATTTACGAAGCAAAAGGGCATACGCCCTATTCAGAATAATTACAAATATATACATATATTATGTAAAAAGGGCATACACCCTTTGAAATGCAGAGAGCATGCACGTTTTTGACTCCAAAGGATGTACACCTTTGCTTATTTTCAAAAAATTTAGTTTTCTTCTCTCCTAAATAGCCTTGGATTTTGGCTAGGGGATTCGAACCTCAACTTTGGATCTGCGTTAGATCAGCCAAGATGGCTTTTGAAGGAATTTAAATATTTATTTGTCTTTGTAGCCACAAAAATTTCATCAGCTTTAAGGACTTTTCAAAAAAACATAAATGGGTTTGTAAACGGGAGAATCTAGTTTTTAGAAATATAAAAAACTAAAAAATAAAAATATTTTTCAATTATTACTTAATTTGTACATAACATTACACATTATGATTGATTCGGTTGTGTTATTAATAGTTTCATAAATTTTTGACGGTTAACCAATGTATTATAAAACTTATATCTCAACAATCTACTTATCGTTGCCTACTAATTTTAAAAGATCAAATATAAAAGTTACGCTCAAAAGTAGTGTTCATACACTTGTGTTTTCATTTTCTTACTTTTTTGACTTGTAATTTTTAAAAATTACTACATTAATTGAAAAAGTATTCTCAACAATATTTAACATTTTGTGAACCTCTCGTATGAAATTTCATTAAAAATTCATTCCTTTGCTCGAAAAATGTGTCCGTACACACTTTTGAAAAGTTTTCACAAAAATTACGGTCATTGTTAGAAATGGGTGAATTTCACATACTTACCTCATCTAGATATTGCAAAAATTACATATTCAGAAACTAAATTCAAATATTTACAATTTATCTTATTATGATGTCACAAAATTATTTGACTAGGTGTCTCAAAAATAGTGTTCATACACTTGTGTTTTCATTTTTCTTACTTTTTTGACTTGTAATTTTTTTAAATTATTACATTAATTGAAAAAGTATTCTCAACAATATTTAACATTTTGTGAACCTTTGTATGAAATTTCATTAAAAATTCATTCCTTTGCTCCAAAAATGTGTCCATACACACACTTTTGGAAAGTTTTCACAAAAATTACTGTCATTGTTAGAAATGGGTGAATTTCACATACTTACCTCATCCTGGGTATTGCAAAAAATTATATATTCAGAAACTAAATTCAAAATATTACAATTTATCTTATTATGATGTCACAAAATTATTTGACTAGGTGCCTCTAAAAGTCACTTCAAGTTCACGTATAGTTATTTTTCAAAAAAAAAAAAAAAAACCCCACTTATGCCTCCCCATTTGTCCCCCATTATCTTGCATCTAACCACTAAAATTTTGTATCAAAATTGTTGGACACCCAACATAAGTGTTCACTCATGAAGCAAATGCAATATTGGATGGAAATCCTTGGATTTGTATGTATGTCTCTTTCAATTGAAGTTTAAATATGATAATAAACTTAGAAGCAATTGATTAATTTTGATATACATATAAATAGGATGTTTTACCATGTAAATAATTATTTAAATAAAATATTGTTAACTGTAGCAATACCTTTCCAACCCTCACTCTCCTAGTCCTTTCCTTTTATTCATAAACAAGCTATGTCGAATATCCATCCCTCGCTCTTAAGTCTAAAAGAGTTTGTGCATAGTGACTCAAGGAACAACTTGTGTTGTACCCATGAGAAACCATTATAAATGTTGATGCAACCTTATTTCACCTGTGAAATAGGCCAGCATGTTCACAAGTGTTATTGCAATTTTTGTGCACCTTTTTGTTATAAATCTTATTACTACCTAATTTCAATCTACCACATCTCTATTCTTTTACATGAGTCGGTCATCATCATTTATCGGTGGGGTCACTTGTTTGCTTAGCTTAGATTGTGGTCATTTTCATGTATATTTCAGCATTGTGAAGGAGATTTCTATCTTGCACTAGAGGGATTGATTTTCTTGTTTTTGAGTTTAAATTTGGATAAATGTTTGGATCAATTGATTTCACGACATGTAGTACCAACTTGTACTTGACTTATGATTGATTAATGTGAGGCTCTTTTTGATATTTGATCTGATCATTTGGAAAGAGCTTACAATGAGGTTCATTGAATTGTTTAATCTAATGAGATAGTATGCACTTTGTGACCTAATTTCAAGGGACCGCTTTAAGGAGATCTAGGTTAGTCCATCGATATGTTTCTTTTTTAAGCCATATAATAGGGTGTTCTCCCGAGTCATTAACATGTGTGAGTGTGAATGTAACTAAAGCTTGAAAAATCTCTTTTGATCTCCAACTCACTACTGCCATCTTTCATAAATAAGCTTAATTGATATTGATGTTAACTTGGTGAGAATATTTGGTGGAAAGGTGTTTTAGGTGAATACTAATGAAGGACCGAGGAACTCACATGCATTTATTGTGTGCCTCGAATCTCAAGGAATTTTTGCAAAGTGTGTCGTCGAAGCAATGTTGCATTGAATAACAAAAGCCCTTGAGCCCTACACTCTATTTTTGTTTGCAAAATTTAGTGCTAAATGCAACTTGAGAAGGGAAAGACACAACCAGAAACACAAATAAAACATATAGACACAAAATATATTATATTAAATCGAGAAATTTTACAATCTCGAGCTGTTGATCTATTTTTTCTCTCTCTGTATTATTCTCTTTTTCTTCCTCACTATCTTTGTTGCACACTATTTTTCCCTCTCTCTCCTTTTCTTTTTCTCCTTCGAGCTGCAGCTCTCTTTTTATTCTCTATTTATGCTGCTGCATATAGGTATAAATATCCCCCTTTTTAATTGTTTCCGTATATATAAAAATATATACTTTCTTTGCTATTAAAACCATGCCCCCGAAATATAATATAATATATTATGCCTAGGCCAATTCATAAAAACCACGACCACTAATTAAATGAACCCCAAATAACATTAGATGGGATTAATCCCGGGACTTTGAAGTCCGCGAGGAGGAGAGAGAATGGGAGCCCACGAAATGGCTCCATGCGTGCAGGAAAAATGCGGGGAGTTTGTAAGTTTTCAACAAGAAGAATAAATAACAGCCACATAAATTAATGTTACGATAGAAAGTGGTTGAGGGAAGGGGAGGTGGTTTCAAAAGTTGCGCATGGCTCGAGATTAACCACCACAATTAATTTTGACACTCCCCTTAATCTCAAGCCAAACAAAAATTAATCTCTAGAGCTGGACGGTCCATTTATGATGCCCAAATTTGTCCTCATTCTCAAACCTTTCCTTTGACAACGGTTTGGTAAAAATGTCAGCTAGCTGCTGCTCTGACTGCAAAATTTTAGCTCAATTTCTCCTTTCTCAACCAATTCACAAATAAAATGATATTTGATAGCAATATGCTTGCTTCTACCATGAAAAACTGGATTCTTAGATAATGCAATTGAAGACATATTATCACAATAAATAACAGAACCTCCTTGTTGTTCTTCATGCAAATATGAGAGGATTCTCTTCAACCATATCATCTGACAAGCGGCTAAGTTTGCTGCAATATACTTTGCTTCTATAGTGGACAATGAAACTACTGATTGTTTCTTTGAAGCCCATGAAATGGCTCTTGATCCAACATTGAACACATATCCAGATGTGCTCTTTCTATCATCCAGGATACTTGCCCAATCACTCTTTGTATAGCCAACTTATTTGAAATCATTATTAGCTGCTTCCAAAATTCCTTGTCCCATTTACATACCTCAGTATTCGTTTGCCTGCTTGCCAATGAGACTCTTTTGGTGTTTCCATAAATCTAGAAATTAGACTAACTGCATACATTATATCTGGTCTTGTTGCAGTTAAATACATCAAGCTTCCTACCATGCTTTTGTACCTTGTAGGATCCACATTGCTGCTACAATCTTCTTTGGTCAATTTCAGACTTAATTCAGCTGGTGTAGATGTTGGTTTGCAATCCAACATTTTGAATCTTTGCAAAACTTCTTTTGCATACTTTGTTTGACATAAAAATGTCCTGTTTTGTTTGCTTGACCTCAATGCCAAGAAAATACTTTAACAATCCCAAATCAGTCATCTCAAACTCTTTCTTCATGGCTGATTTAAATTCATCAATTGCTTTGTTTGAATTTCCAGTAAAAATTAAATCATCTACATACAAAACAACAATTAAAATATCACCATTGTTTTCTTTGATGTAGAGTGTGGGCTCACTACTTGCTTTTGCTAAAGCCATTACTTGATCAAATAGGAATCAATCCTGCTATACCAAGCTCTTGGTGTTTGTTTCAAACCATACAAAGCTCTTTTCATCTTGTACACTTTTATTTCATGCCCTAAAATTTCATAACCAAGTGGCTGGCCCACATACACTTCTTCTAGCACTCCATTCGAAAAGCTGATTTTACATCCATTTGATGGACTTTCCATTTGTGATGAGCAGCTATGGCAATAATTGTTCTCATAGTTTCTAACCTTGCTACTAGAGCAAATGTCTCATTATAATCACGTTCGTGCCTCTATGTCTTTCAATTTTGCCTTCGGGAGTAGTTTTGGTTTTATAAACCCACTTGACTCCAATAACTTGTTTTCCTTCTAGGAAGATCTACTAGCTCCCATGTTTGATTCTTTTCTATTGCATGCATTTATTCATCCATTGCTTCACACCATTTATTATCTTTAATTGCTTCTTCAAAATAAATTGGATCAGCTTGTGAAAATAAAGAAAAATTAATCATTTCATCTTCATTTTCTTCATACCTTAACTGGTCATAAATCTCTTGTACATTCCTCATTTGACCTTCCTTGCTGCAATGAGTTTGATGATGATGAAGATGCTTCATTTGCTGGTCCTTGCATGCTTTGTTGGTTGTTGCCATTAGAAGATTCACCCCTTTGTGAAATGGGTGTCCAACTTGGTACATTGTTTACTCTTCCTTTTGCTGGTTCAGGCACAATGATAGGTGCATTTACATTTGTTTGTGGCTGCTCCACTTCTTGTGCATCTTCCCAAGATGCTTCCTCAATGAATTGAACATCTCTACTTGATTATCAGCTCCTTTGTAACTGGATTATACAATCTGTAAGCTTTAGATTGCTCATTATATCCAATAAAAATGCACTTCTCTCCTTTATTATCCCATTTTGATCTTCTTTGCTTTGGCACATGTGCATATGCCACACATCCAAAAACTCTCAAGTGCTCAACACTTGGTTTTCTTCCAGTCTATACTTCTTGAGGTATTTTGTTCCTCACACTCTTTGTAGGACATCTATTCAGCAGATATACTTTGCTGTCCCAACTTTTTTGTCCAGAATTCATTGGACAATCCTCTAGCTTTCAACATGTTCCTTGTCGTTTCTTGAATGGTTCTATTTTTCCTCTCAGCTACACCATTTTGTTGTGGTGTATACCTAGTTGTGAACTACTTCTTGATCATGCGCTCCTTACAGAAGTTTAGGAACTCATTTGATATATACTCTCCTCCTCTATCTATTCTCAATGTCTTTATATAATGGCCAGTATGCTTCTCAACCATGGCCTTGAACTGTTTGAATATCTCAAATGTTTCTGATTTATTTTTCAAGAAATAAATCCATGTCCTTCTGCTAAAGTCATCTATAAAAGTAATGAAATATAAACTTTTAGACATGGAGGGAGTTTTCATGGGACCACATAAATTTGAATGTATCAGCTCAAGAGGTGAGCTTGCTCTCCATGATTTACCTGGAAAAACATTTCTATGTTGCTTCCCCAATATGCATGCCTCGCAAACATTGTTTGGTTGTTCAATAATAGGCAATCTTTTAACCATTTGCTTTTTATAAAGAACATTCAATCCACCAAAACTCAAGTGCCCATACCTGAGATGCCAGAGAGTGGATTGATCAATGGTTATTGTTTTGAACGCTACTGTGCCTGCTACACTTTGCATCCTCAAAGGGAACATTTTGTTTTGTGTCATCTGCATTGTTGCAATCAACTTGTTGCTTCCACCTTTATCATATAAAACACATTCTCCATTTTCAAACTTCACCTTATATCCATTTTGGACAAGCTGCCCAATATTGAGAAGATTATACTTCAATCTGGAACATAGAAAACATTATGTATATGCTTCTTGTCTCCTTGCTTGGTGAGAATGGATACTATGCCTTTACCCATCACATGAACCTTATTGTCTGTTCCCATCTTCACTTCAGATTTGATTGCTTCATCTATATTACTTGAACATTTCCTTGTTTCCACACATATATTGCTGCAAGCACTATCCAAGTACCATGTTTGCTTCCTTGCTCAGCTACATTACAAGTTAAAAGGAAGGCTCCACCCATTTCCTTCTTCTCAAGTTCAACTTCTTTTGCATTAGAGAAGCTTGCATTATGATTATGATTTCTCATATCATATTCTTTCTTTTGCATTCATTGGCATAATGCCCAAACTTTTTGCAGTAATAGCATTGTACATTTAATTTGTCATACCTTTGTGTAGAACCACCTCTAGAAGTGTTGTTACTCCTTCCTCTACCTCTTCCTCTTTGTATGCTCCTCTCCCTTGCCTCTAACATTTGTGTTTTTTAAGGCTTGTTCATTGGAGGAGCTTGCTGATCTACTCATCCTCTATTCATGGGTTTGCAAAGAACCCATCATCTCATCAAAACTCATTTGTTTTAAGTCCTTAGACTCTTCTATGGCTACCACAATTGGGTCATCTAACTGGAAAGCTTCTCAATACCACAATTGGGTCATCGACTAGAAGGCTTCTCAATACCTTCTCTATGATTATATGCTCTTCTACCACATCTCCATTTGTCCTCATCTGATTGACAATGGTCATAGTCCTTGTAAAGAAGTCATTTATAGACTTTGAGTCTTTCATGAGAAGAGTTTCAAACTCTCTCCTTAGCATCTACAGTCTTACAACTTTTACTTTATCACTGCCTTGATATGCATTTTGCAGGTATCCCATGCTTGCTTGGAATTTGTAGCTATTGATATCCTTAGAAATACTGAATCAGTGACTACATTCTGGATGTAGCTTAAAGCTTTTGCATCCTTTCTTCTATTTTCCTTCAAAGCATTCTTCTGTGCTTGTGTCAATGCATTAAATGCAGTCTAGTTTGCTACCTCTGTATAGCCTCCTTCACCAGTTCCCATAGCTCTTGAGAAGAGAACAAAGTCTTCATTTTAATGCACCAAATTTCATAGTTCTTCCCATCAAATATTGGGGGTTGTTGCCAAGAGTTGCTGCTGGAAGCCATTACAACTCAACCCAGAAAATAAAAACTCAAAAACTAGTGGGTTTGAGTTTTTGTTTGCTTTGATACCAAACTGTTGGAAAAATTTAGTGCCAAATGCAACCAGTAAGGGAAAGACACAACTGAAAATACAAATAAAACATACACACAAAATATATTATATTAATTCGAGAAATTTTACAATCTCAGAGCTGCTGCTCTATTTTTTTCTCTGTATTTTTCACTCTCTTCTTCACCGAGCTGCTGCACACTATTTTTCCCTCTCTCCTTTTCTTTTTCTCCTTCGAGCTGCAGCTCTCTTTTTATTCTCTATATTTTATGCTGCTGCATATACATATAAATATCCCCTTTTTAGCCGTTGTCGTATACATAAAAGTATATACTTTCTTTGTTGTTAAAACCATGCCCCCAAAAAATACTATATATATATATATATATATATATATATATATATATATATATATATATATTATGCTTGGGCCAATTCATAAAAACCATGACCACTAATTAAATGGACCTGAAATAACATCAGATGGGATTAATCACGCGACTTTGAAGTCCGCAGGGAGAGAGAGAGAATGGGAGGCCACGAATGGCTCCACGCGATAGGGAAAAATGTAGGGGAGTTTGAAAGTTTTCAACGACAAGAATAAATAATTGCCACATAAATTAATGCCGCGACAGCAAGTGGTTGAGGAGCGGGAGGCGGTTTCAAAAGATGCTTGTGGCTTGAGATTAATCAACTGCAATTAATTCGACATGAATCCCTTGTTAGTCGATTTCACGTTGACGTTGAATACATTTCACTCGGGCTTGGTGGTTGGACACTTTATCTTGTGCCTCGTTATTTTGTAGTCCTTTTTGGAAACTTCATATGACCTCTTCGGAAATTTGGTTTTCTCATTTGAGCTCAATAAATGCGGAAGTGTTTTTACAATGTTGATTTTTTTATTCTCCTTAATACCTTGTTAAAAGGCTAGAAAATTAAGGACTTTTCTATTAAAATAGTGGCATTCCTTTGTTCTAATGGCATTTTTATCGAATCTTGACCATTTAATTTGAGAACACCATGGGGTCTCGCATGTGTTTTTGGGACATGGTCATCTTATTCATGGAAATTACAAAATGGTCGATTTAATTTGAAGCTTTAGTATCTTGTATTGTGATATAGTTGAAGTGATCATAATCTTTTGAAGCCTTCTCAATTGTGAACCTTTGTGTGCATAAAAGATACAATAATGGGAAATATTGTTGTCTAGGGTTTACCCTCTGCATAATGCATTGAGTTTCTAAACATAGGTATTTGGGTATGCATAAATTCAACTCATTACATGCTTTATGATCATAGTTTCTCTCGAAATGTTATTTGTGAAAATAAAAGGCTTGCCTCATGCATATTATAAGTTTAGTAGGAAAAAATAGGATGATATTGAGGTGTATAGTTTTGAAGCTTGTTGGTTATCTACAAAATACTTGTGTTCTCATTCGTTCAAGATTCATAAGTGGTTGTTTCTTATATTACACCAATAGTTAGGGTTTTCTTACTCTTTGTTAACATAATGGTCTATTTCATTGTTTGAAGAATGTGAGAGGCAAAAATTCTTAGGGTAGAGAATTAGCTTGAATTTCTATGCCTTTTTTTGGTTAAGATCAATACGAGTATTGTTTGAGATCAAACCTGGGTGGCTGAGATAGAGTCTTTCAATTTAAATCTTTTGCTTAGTGAATGAAGCATAGTGGTTGGAAACCCTATTCTTCGCATTATGTGCACAGAGTCATTTTAAAGATGAAAATTATAAGAGATGATTGTTAGTGTTGGCGACTTAATAAGTTGCATTTCAATATATTTTCTCATACTATTCTAAGTTCAACTAATAGATGCACCACTTTGCTCATGAGATTTGTATTCAGCCATGATAATGAATGTTTGAGTTCTAAAATGAAAATATCTCCATGTTAGTAGTAAAGACTATGGATGTCATCAATATATTGATATTGGTGATGCTCAACTTTGATATTCTATTTGCATTTATCATGAAGAGCTTGTTGGTTGGTTTATATTGGTGTTGTTGTGCAAGATCTTCTAACACTACAAAAGTGTGAAATCCCAATCCAATTTTGAGTCTCATAGTTTGGCTTTTCTTCCAAGAGTTTTTCATTTTTCTTGAAATAGATGTGTTGGCGGTTTTGCAAAAGGTGATAAAGCCTTTCATTGGTTTGAAGTTCAATAAGGAAATAGCTTAGCAGCTTTTGACACATATAGCATGATTATACTTTTTGAATCTAATTGTAATCACGAGATCTTTTGGAAGATGAGAAGTGTAAAAGGGTTTGCTGACATTATGAAGTGTTGATTGTGTTATTTATAGTTTCAAACTTTAAAAAGGCTATAGTGAGCTATTTGACTTTTTAAAAGAAAGATGGGTTCAAAATATTGATTTGGCAGTTAGTGCAAGGTTTTTTTGGTTTATTATGTTGTATGCATTTCATGTGAAAGCTTTCTTTGAGTAAGTTGAAGATTGTAGGTCCCCACTCAAATGTCATATCATGTATTTTATCGTTAATATTTGCCCAAGCCTTATTATTATTATTATTATAATATAAAGTCGGGAAGACTAATTTATTAAAAAATCATATACTTTAGCATGAATTGGTTACAAAATAACTTTTTAAAGGACGGGGTTATAAAAGGTTTGGAGAGTACAATACAAGAGGAGGAATATATAGGACATATAAATGCGTCCCGCTTAGTGGACAAAAATATTTTAAAAATGACTATTAAATAAATATTAAAAATACTTAAAAACTTAAAAGTTCCATATAAATTACGGATGCACTACATATTTGTATAGTTAAGCTCTTAAAAATACGTGTTTGGTCATTTTAATGTGTTTGGTCAAGTTGTCTTTGTGGGGAATATTTTATTGGTGTACAAAACATGCCAAAAAGTGGGACACAGTTTTATGTCAGCATTAATTTTAGCAAATTGGTTTCATACAAATCATTTCAGCACGATTACATTTTTGAATTAGGTTATTATTTACAATATTTTCAAAAAAGAATTTAAATGATGGTTGAGTGCACGATTTGAAACCTACAAGTATATCCAATATTAACTTATTTGTTTGGCTGATTATCTGATTAATGTCTCAAATTTGCATTGAATGTAGATCATTATTTGCATGTCGTGGACCTTCATTTAGGCGTTGCACTTGGCACCACGTGATGAATGCTTATTGTTTTGGCCTCTAATAGCTTTGATGATTCTCTTTGACCGAAATAGTAGTTGTAAATAAATTTCTTAATTCAAGTTGTTGTAATTCATCTTTCACTTTAGACCAATATTTTTGATCGAATATAAATCAAATGTTTCGTCTAGACAACTATTATGTTGTGTAATTTGCTTTGCCTATAAAATTTGTATCCTTTTAATCTCTTTTCAAAGGGCCTTTCAACAGTGCATGCATTTCTTTGATTTAAGAAAAATATATGTTTATTGAAAAAAGGGAAAGATATAGTGTATATTGATGGCTTCTCAATATTTGTATTGTTTGATCTAATAAATTTAAGCATGTCTTTGGTAAATCAATCCAATAACATTACAGTGTTAATAATTTATCCTTGATCCTTCAATAAGTTACCTTCCTTGGAGGTTTCACTCTCTTGGATATGATCAATTGTAGTGTAGTAAGATTACTTGTTTGTTTTCCTTTACAATTCTATTTTCCTTCTTTGTTGATTTCTTTTTGTATTCCTTTCCTCTATATGAATGATTTGGTGTTTCCCTAGATCTTGTTGGGTTTCTTTACAACTTTTAAATGCTTAGCCTAACTTGAAACTACTCTCACACTTAAGAGAACTTATGTCCTTCACAATTAAATGAGTACAATTCTGCCTTAATCTTTGGGATAATCGATAGGGTTGGTTGGTTTTCGTTACAATTTTTAGCCACAGCAGATTGAATATGGGAAACAAATATTGTAGATTTAATTTGCAAATTGGAAAAGGAACTGCCAACCTCCTTCATGGACTCTCAAATGCATTTATTAGTGCATTTGGTCGATGATCTTGAAATCGAAGGTGTAGTTAAAGGGTGATAAAGGTGTAGCTAACGTGCGATGGATATTTGACCGGAGAGGTAGATAAAACCGTTAAAGGGATTTGTTCAGCAATTAACACATCCATAGGAATCTATGACCAAAGAATACTTTATTTTGAAAATGTTTTTCAACATGTCAAAATATATTGGACAATAATTTCCACGTATTCCATGCATTTGGTATGCTAACCATGGAGAAGAAAATTTGGACGACAATCTTTTTGGCAAAGGAAAGTGCATGAAGCTTGGTGTGTATTAATATTCATAACAAAATTATAACATTATAATCAGTATGAGTTGATAACAATTAATTTACTTATTTACATGTTTGATGATTAGGCTCTATTGAGAGAGAAGCCATAGATCAATTCATACTCTTAATATACCAGAAATGGTGATGTGGCTTGAAAAATAAGAACAAAAGGTTGTGACTAATTGGAAATAACCACTCAAACAACTACTACTTAATCTACAAAAAGTAATGTCAAGCAAACTACTATTAATTAAATAAATTCACATTTGGAGACTCTTCATCCAAAGAATCCAAAGGCTATAACAAATGAAGCATTAGACATTGTGTGAGGATGTGAAGATTGGATAAGTTGGAAAAATGGTTTTTATGTAAGTGCATATTATTTTTTTGTATCTATATTAATTTTTTCATAAATGATACAATATTTTGCATATCACAATGTGGTTAGATGAAAAATATTTCCGTGTGGAAAACTTCTACAAAAGAAGGATTGATTGTTTTTTTGGAATTGCGATTCCCTTTAAACATGCCAATCGAGAAAGTGCAAGTGACAAGAATTTGGTCAAGGGAAATTGGATTACATTGGGAAGATGCAACAGATAATACTGGATCGATCATAGAAGTTGTCATAATTCAGTTTCGACGATACCATTCTATTATTAACATTTTTTCAAAATGAACATTGATAGTGCTCTTTATTAATTTGACTTTTTGAGACCATGACATTAGGGGAAAAAGCCATATGTGCTTCCCAACATTGTGATTAGGTATTACCTAGCACTTGCCCTTTTAGGGGATGAAATGAATGCACCGATATGAAAGAAAAAGATTCATTTTTAGATGCTTTTGGCAATTGAGTTTTTTTGTTGGCGGCTTGAAGATTGTTTTACGTCGCGAGGCAAAGAGTTTGATCCAAATGCATTTTGTTATTATTAGATTCAAGGATATTCAACAAATAGATGCATTGTATTGTAACATAAGATTCTATATCTCGTTGAGAGTAATCATATTTAAGTAGAAGGAGAAAACAAAACTACAAAAATGTGAATCGATAAGCGACTCCCCCAAATCAATATCTAAAAATTCTAATAAAGAGAACAAAACCATATATACCCTTTGGGCTAATCAATTTGCATGATATTTTGAGAAGTTGAGATAACTTCTAGTACGAATGTAATATCCCTTTCTTGAACATAACAGTCGAAGGCCCTTAGCCTATTCTTGGTTTCCCGACGGCTTAAGAAATTGAAAAATAAGGGGAACTTATCATAATAAAACAATTTCGGTGCATAATGATTTTTATAAGCACTTTAATTATTTATTAGTGATAAAATAATAAAAAAGTCACTTTATTTTTATTTCCCCTAGTGAGAAAATGTGACCCATATAGGGACATAAAGCAAGGGGATAAAAATATTAAATAAAGTAGGGGAAAATATTAAATAAAGTGAAGAGAGTTGATTGGGCCTTTGTGTGGGCAAATATGCCAAGAGAAATTATAAAAGGAAGTCGCCACACTTGGAGAAGAAATCTTTTACATCTTTTCATATCTAAAATTTGGTTGAGCTAATTGCTTTCCAATTCTACATTAAAGGACGAAAACCCTTTGATGTGTTGCATTAGAGGACGAAAACCCTCTATTGCCAAGGTTGAAGAACGAATAATCTTCATTCTTTGTGTGAGGAGGCTCTATTCAAGGGTTTCTATTGAGCTTCAAGGAGTATTTCAGAATTTCAGTAGTGATTGAAGACCTAATATTGCAGATTTGAGGCATTTCCAGCTAGGGTTTGAAGACACAAGTGTTGGGGCAAATTTCTACCTTCAAATTCAGCCAGATTTAGAGTTATCTACACCCTTTTGAGTGGTGTTTGACACATTCTAGGGCACGGTTGTCCTGGATCTCATCACCAACATCTTTGTCATAATTTTGAAGGTCATATTTAGATTCGTTTTAGTGGATTTGGGTTTAAGAAACATCTTTTCTAGCCATTACTTATCCTGATTTTCTACGAGACTAAAATTTCAGCCCTTTTATTGTCAAAAAGTTGGCATTTTCTTGATATTCTGGCATATATAAAAAAATTGATTTTGTTGGATAAGTAATTGATCTAGTTTGCATCTATTTTGTGGATTAACAATTCCTAAAGCAAGTCGCATTTTCCTTAAATAAATTTATATATACATTATTTTTGTCAAATATACCCTCTATAAATTGTTGTTATAGATCAGATTTGAAGGTGTCCCATTGGGGTTAGAAATTATCCCATTGTGGACATTACAATGGTATCGAGCATGTGTCCTTGCCATCCTGTGAAGTAGTTCAGATCTGAATGCAAACAGGGAAATCACCTCTAGTTTATCAAAGAAGGAATCCAACTCCAAAGAAAGGGACAACGAATGAGCATGATCGAGAGTTCCTCCTACAAGTGAGTTAAGATACATGCATGAGGTGATTACAAGGAGTCAAAGAGAGTTGACAGCAAGCTATAAGGGAATTTCAAAGGGAAATGCATTGATAAGCTCAATCATGGACTTGATTAAGGTTCTACAATGACAATATATTTGGCAACCAATGTGCAACCAACAATGGTGAAGGAAATCTCATCTGGACTAGCTACTGACATCCATCAAGCCTCCGCCTCAAATATTCGAGAGACAAGCTTACTCAAAAAGAGGAATAACCAATTGAGCTAGATCCTCCAGTGATGTTGAAGACATAAATGGTGAAGAATATATAACCCTCGGTTCCTGGGCAAGAGAGATGTTGTCTTTCAGGGATTATTGTCAAGTGAAGAATAACAAAGGCACAAGAAAGAATAGAAGAGCTCAATAGGAGCAACCAAGAAGAGACATACAACAAAGGTTGGGTAAGGTAACTCTTCCTTCTTATGATGGTTCAGATAAATGTTCAACTAGAGCATGGTTACAAAAACTAGATACATATTTGTCATTGAATCCCATGTATGAGGAAGAAGCCCTTAAATTTGCAACTTTGCATTTGGAGGGAGTTGCACATGAATGGTGGTATCATGGATTGATCACACAAGGGCATGGTTCTATCACCACTATTGAAGAATTCAGTCAATGTCTAACATAAATGTTTGATAGAATAGATCTAGAGATCCATTTCAAGGAGTTGGCTCAACTCAAGCAAGAGGGATCATTGGACAAATATATTTCAGAATTTCAGAGACTTGCAATGATGGTACCGGATGTAAGTGAAAGAAGACTTGTGTTGTTTATTGAAGGCTTATCAAAACAACTTACAGCCTAGTCAAATCCTTGATCCTCCATGTCTACAAGGAGCTATAAAGAAATATTTGGATCTAGACACTTCAATTCAAAAAAACAAAAATTTGCAATATGCACTTTGAAAGGACAACACCTTTAGGGCGGAAAAAGGACTCACTTGGACAATCAATGACCACTCAAAATAGTTAGGAAGGGACAACAAGGTAAATCAATTCAAGAGGAATTTGATCCAAAAGAGTGGTTTAAAAAAAAGCAGCTAACAAAACTAAACAATGAGTTAAAAAGGAAAAAGTTGTGCTTGATTGTAAGAACCCATGGACACCCAACCATCATTGTCTTGGCAAAGGGTCAATCCATAATATTGAGGTAGTTTCAAATGATGAAGATTATGAAGAGAGTGTTGATCCGAGAAAAGTTGAAGAAAAAGAAAAGAAAGAGGAAGTAGTTCTCACGAGTGTCACACTTGTTACCTTATCCGTAACACCTAGCTACTATGCATTCCGATTAAGCGGAGTCCTTCATGGACAAAGGATCACACTTTTGATAGAGGTGGATCTATACATAACTTCATTGATGAAATTTTGGTTACAAGGATGGGATTGAAGATGTATGATTCCCAAGGCTTCATGTGATAGTAGCGGATGGATACTCACTCTCATGTCCAAAGAAGATTCCACAACTTGAACTCACTCTAGGAAAACATAAGGTAAGAGAATATTTTTATGTTGTGTGAGATGTATGTAGTTATTGGTGTACAATGGCTGCAATCTTTGGGTGAATTGACTCAAAATTATCAAATTATAGAATTGAAATTCAAGGTGCAAGACCAAGAAGTTGTTCTACAAGGTATGCGGAATAGTACTTGTAATATGCCCCTTTTTAAATGAAAATTAAAATATAAAATACATCGATTTGCACATGTGAGAAAGGAGGAATTTAATAAATATTTTTATGTGCAAATCAATTATTAAAATAAAAGAGCAAGTTAAAAGGGTGAATCAAGTGACTAAGCAAGTCGCATTTTTCTGGGAGACTTTTTAATATTTAAAAATAAAGTGATCCCTTCTATGCTTGGGTCGATTTATATGGGTCTCATTTGTTTTAAAATCCCTATGCATTTAATGTTGGATGTTGGATATGATTTTCAGGCATATTTTTAATAAGATCCCCTCCTAGAGTATGGCGCCAAAAATGGAGAAGAGCTTTGGAGGATGTGCAAGGCAAAGTTATAAAAGAAGATGTGGATACTCCTTTTTGGGCATGTTGACGGTTTATGAAACTTATCTTCATGCTTGAAGAAGGGATGTATGCCCACTTGTGATCAAAAAACAAAAGGTGTTCATTAACACCACCATTTGTGAAGTGTGTGTGCCCATTTGAGCTTGAAGTAATAAGTTTTTGCAATCATTTCTCTATATATGTATAAGGCGCCATTTTTGGAGAAGACCTAAGCTTGCTTTGAGGGTTTTGGAATGTGATTTATGGTGAATATATTTTATTATATGCTGCTGGTTTTTACTTGATGAAATCGACTTGTTTGGGCATGTTTTAAGAGTGTTTTGAGGGATTTTGAAGTGATTATCAAGCTTTTGTTTTAAATTTATTAATTGCAGATTTGAAACTGCATTTGTTGACTCTAAAGTGAAGGGAAAAAGTGCTGAAATTAATTTACGATTTTACCCTAACCCTAGCTGATTTGGATTTGGGATTTCGGGGCTGATTTGAGTAGTTTCTAGTGCATGCAAAGATCTAATATTTATTTTGATGAAAAACTCATAATTTTCCTTTCTACCGCATTTGGTTTCAAGTTAAAAGAGTTAGTATTTTGGGAGTTATAAATTTCCAAAGTTTCACTAATTTTAGGGAGTTATTATTTATTATTTTTACTTCGCAAATTATATTGAATAAAGGAATGTAAATACCAACCTGGATTGCCCATCAAACCCTCACCTTGGCTCACTCCAACCCTATTTGGGTTGTATTGAAGTTGACACTAGGGTTCACTGTCATTACCAATCCGACACTATGATAATTCTTCACCGAGAACTCCTCGTTTATGATTATTTACTAATGCATGTGCCTTTAGTTTGGTGGATGTAATCTGAAACACAAAAACAAACATAACACAAGAATACCATAGACTATGATAAAAGGAATGATGATAAATCAAAATATCGAGTAAATTATAATATTAGCATGAAATTGTTACAATCTCACCCATGAGGTACTTCAAGTGTTATTGACTTCACTTGCATTCCACCAATACTATGGGAGAAACTTCACAATTACACCTCTTAATGGCTTCTTCAACACACCTTTAAATTGATGGCTTCCTTTACACACTTACTCATACAATATTTCTCACTACTTCCTTCTATGCTAAATGAGGGGGGTGGCCTCTTTATTTATAGACTTCTAGGCTTATCCATCTTATCTCTAAGATAGGATAAGAAATCCACTCTAACGAATCATATTCCATACCTTAACTCTTATCTGTACATGTAAGCTTATCTTTTAAGATAAGATAAACCTTATCATTTCACATGGGTTCCACATTTTTAGACTTTTTACAAATAAAATATACAAAATATGTATGACCTCACTCCTTGTCTTTATTACCAATATAATATTTCTAATTCCTAATCATGTAGACCTTACTTCTCTACTTACCCCAACTTTGACATTTTAACATTACTGGACCACTTACGACAACTATTTACTTTTTACTACAACATTCCTATTGTACTTTTGACTATTGTCGTACTATACATTATTGGTGGCGTCGTCTTGGTAGCATCAGATTATCTTTTATCGGACGCTACTACTAATTATACTTAACAACATCCTATTCCTAATACATACATTAATGAAATAGAAATTACTGAGGAAAATTTTAGTGTCGACATCTTCCCCTTCCTAGCTTCTACTCCGTCCTCTGAGTAAACTATCCCGTGCTTGGAAAATCTTCAACTTGTCGTGGTTGACCCATTTCGTAATGGGAGTGCCATCCAATTCCTTCCATCGGTACATACCATTTTCATGCATGCAATGCTATTTTGTAGGGCCCCATCCATTTTGGAATAAATTTTCTCTGTCTTCTTTTTTTGTATCTCGGAATCATATACTGTAACCAAGTCATTCACATGAAATGGAAACCACCACCGATCTTTTGATCAAAGTATTCCTTCGCTTCATTTTCTTCTTATAGCTTGTATCCTTAGTTATTTCCCTCATTTCCTCTAGCAGAATGAAGATGTACTCAACCTTTCTTTTCTTCGAATCACTTTCATCCATTCTTTCATTTTTCATTACTCTAACCGTGGGAATATCAAACTCAACGGGAAAAAGCTGGATCAATGCCATAAGCCATTGAAATGGGAAGTATCATGTTCTTTGCGACTTTGATGTTGCCCTATATGCCCAAATCTTTGCATGAATCCTTTTATCCCATTTATGTACTGCAAGCGTGCATCTTTTGCTAGAATTTGACACAACACAAAATTTGTTCATTCCACTTTGTCCATTTGTGGCTTGGCTTGTATGTTGTTGCCTTCCTATACTTAATAGAAAACTTATTGACTAGGGCTTCTACCACCTCATTAATGAAGTGGCTTCCTTGATCCCGATTATTCTGATTTCTAATGGACAACCAAATCGGTGACAATGCGTTCATATATGAACCTTGCCACTTCATCCATGGAAGTTGTTTTGATGGCCTAACTTCAACCCACTTAGTTAAATAATATGTGGCAACTACAATATACTTATTTTGGCGTGAGGTAGTTGGAAGTGGACTTACAATGTCTATTCCCCACTTTTCAAAGGGACCAAGTGAAAGAATAGGGCATAATGGAGTGATGAAGTCTTACGGTTACCATGTGTTTGACAAATATCACATGTCTTACAATAATTATAACAATCTTTAAAAAGAGTGAGCCAGTGATAACTCGCATCCAAGATCCTTCTGCTGTAAGTTGTCCAGAGAAATGCCCTCCACATATACCATTGTGGAATTCTTCTAGCAGCTTCCTTCCCTTGATCACGTCCAATTGCCTCTCAGATTGTCCATCGTGTCCTATTCGAAATAATACTCCATGCGAAAATAGAATATGGACGACCGGCTTGAGTAATCTTTCTCTTAGTCTTTGCATTGGCACCATCGAAACTTGAATTCATTTAGATAATTCCAAATATCTATGTATTCACTAGGGATTGTGTCGAGAGATAACAATCTTTGCATCGGAAATCATCATCATCACAAGATGATCCTAAACCATCATAGGCTCGAGAGAGTGCATCCGCATTGACATGCTTCTTTCTGCCTATCTATAATATCAAATTCAAATTCTTGTAGCAAAATTATCCATCTTGCTATCCTCCCCGATGGGTTAGGCTTATTTACAATGTATTTTAGAGTCGATGATTTATTACAACTATAAATTTTTGCCTCAAGCAAGTAATTCTTAAACTTCTTTACAAGAAAATGATAAATTTAGAGCCTCTTTTCGATTACGATATAATTTACCTTAAGACTGCTCATTTGTCTGCTCTCCCAAAGTGAATTGGATGTTCATTCCCATTTTCATCCTTTTGGCTCAAAGTACTTCCTAGTCTTGCATCTCGAGGCATCGATGTACACAATGAATGACTTGCTCCAATCTGGATTCTTTAAAACAGTGAAGACACTGGGGCTTTCTTGATTGTCCAAAAGCTTCATGCGCCTTATTTTTTTACAGTTCATAAGTAACATCCTTCTTCAAGAAGCGGGTTAGTGGTGTGGCAATCTTTGAGAAATTCTTGATGAACCTTCTATAGTACCCACATGGCCTAAAAATGATCTCAACTTACTTCTATTCATAGGAAATGGTAACTCTTTGATTTTTGAAACTTTATCGGATCGATCCAATACCATCTCTGGATACAACATGTCCTAACAAAACACCTTTAGAACATCCAAAGACACATTTTGTAGGGTTTAGTGAGGCTTGTGCTTCATCTAACCTTTGAAATGTTGTCTCCATTTGGCGCAGTGGTCCAACTTGCTCCCATAGATGCAAAATCATCTAGAAATACTCGATGAAGGTCCCAATGTAGGGTTCGACCACCCTATTCATCAAACGTTGGAATGTTGCGGAGCATTACACAACCCAAAAGACATAACTCTATAAGCAAACGTTCCCCAGGAGTGGTGAACGTGGTCTTCACTGATCTTTCTCTTATAGGAACTTGGTTGTAGCCGCTATATCCATCAACAAAACTATAAGCACTCTGCCAACTACTTCGTCCCAAGATTTGATCTAAAAATGGAAGAGGTAATGATCCTTCTTTGTTGCCTTATTGAGCTTCATGTAATCAACACAAATGCGTAGCTTCCCATTCTTTTTATTGAGATCACAATGATAGAAACCCATTTTGAATTCTCCACAAAAATATGAATCCTGCGCATCAAGAACTTATCTATTTCTTATTTAACACTCTTGGAAAAATTAAGATTCATTCTATATGGCATTTGTTTTATGGGCTTAGACTATCCACCACTCATAGAATGTTCTACCCAACTTACTTGACGGAGTTCCTTGTAATCAAAAGTGAATATGTGTATGTACCTTCGAAAGAGCTGGAGGTAGGATTCCTTCTCACTCTCCATCACAGCATCACCAATCTTTATTTGTTGGAGATGATCATCAACTTCTTCTTCAGATAATTTTATGGGGTCATGAGTTGGTGTGACTCGGAAGGATATCCATGATCGAAATATCAACCTCACTTTCTTCATCTTAAGTGTCCACTTCACCGATACTAGAGTAATCGAGAGGATGTCCAATCATCGGTTCATCACTTGAATCACATGTTCTCGTTTTATGATGTCGAAGGATCACGTTTATCTTCACCCTCTCTACCACGCGTCAAGTGTCATGAAACCTTCATTCCAGTGGTTTCTTGCATGAACTCTCCTTAGCCATGGTCTTCCCAAAGAATATTGGAGTGCACGCAATGTGATCCATTTTTATCACCCGAAAGTCTACCACACATACAACACCCATAACGATATTTGCCACATTTGAAACTACACCTTTTGGTTTAGTTTTTCCTTTATTTAATGACCTTAACATAAGTGTTGAAAGGCGATCAATTTTAAACCCAACATATTCATTACTGAGACTCGGTCATTACATTAACTACAAAGACTTCCATCAACTAAGACATCATGAATTCAAATACCATTACATAATACCTCACCATGGAGCATAGGATCCGCCTCTGCCTCCAAAACAGAGACCTTAACTTCCTTCCTTCGTCGAGCATTGAGTCCACTTGCAACTCCCGCCTTTTCTCGGAAG
The DNA here is from genome assembly GCA_018340775.1 of Taxus wallichiana var. yunnanensis. Taxonomy (NCBI): domain Eukaryota; kingdom Viridiplantae; phylum Streptophyta; class Pinopsida; order Cupressales; family Taxaceae; genus Taxus; species Taxus wallichiana. Next base: position 866,950,784 of record CM031238.1, read on the forward strand.
ACATAGCAAGAGTTGACCATATGTAATATTTGCGCAGCCTTTTGATGACAGATCTTCCAAGATGGAGTATGGTCCTCGCCTGTGAAATTAGAAAATCCCGCACACCCAACTTTTTTCTCCTATGTTTCTTACTAGTTTCTCCTTTCATCTTCTTAGGTCATTTCCATCTTGATTATCTTTTTTTCTTTCTTTCTTTTTGTTACAAACACATCTACATTATTTTTACTCTTATCTACTACATTAAAAGAATTCACATGTGCTTTTCCTTTATCATTATCTCCTTTACTGATGTAGAAGCTCTATCTGACAATTATACTTATAATGACCCTTTTTATAACAACCATAACATACAACTTGAAATATTTCTTTTTGGACCTCTATCTCCTCTCTCGAGAACTAAATTCTTTCCTCAAGAAGATTAATAGTTAAGCGACCCATCTTTTTTTGAAAGAGATCTTCATACTCGGTAGATGTACTAGGAGAAATATTTGTGCTCATCGGGAGTGGTTGTGGATTCTGGACCAAAGATGCTAGTGTAGGCTCTACTTTAGCAACAATTTCTTTGGGCTCCTCTTCCATGCTTTCTTCTTGCCTTCTTGCAATTTCCTTTGCTTCTTAGTGGTAAATTGGCGGTCATACTTCACTTGTTGTTTGATCTCCGCTTCATCCCAAGAATGAAGTGCTTACATAGGAGATTATCTACGCCATTCATCAACCCATCCGCTAATCCTTCCTTCCGGATCTGGGCATCGGGCTTCCTCCTTAGCTCTAGAACACGAGCATAATAATCCCTTATCTTCTCCTTCTCTCCTTGGGATAGCTTTGTGATCTCGATCATGAGATCTGCATATTTCTGTTGTTCACTAAATTCTTCAAGAAAACTTTCAGTTAATAAATCCCATGAATTTTTCACATTTTCACCTAGTGTTTCAAACCACCTAAGTCTTTGAACCATCTAAAAAGGTAGGAAAAATTAAGTCCATTGTTCCTCTTCTTATAAGGCCATTACAAATACAAGATCGTTTAAACTCTTGAATGAAAGAGGAAGCATCTTCATTAGATTGGGCTGAAAAAATATGAATCTTCCCCATTTTCAAAAGTAACCACTATAAAATACCAACCCACAAGTCTGATCAACAAGACTTATGTGCACAAATAATTGGAATCACCGTAATAGAAAGTGACTTTACACCTTTCTACAAAGAAAATAGAAATGACCACGTAACTATGGTAAAACTTGACTTACTATCATGTAAAAATTGACTTTCTTGTGGTAAACACTATTCACAAAAAAAAGTAAAGTTCTTGCGATAAATACCATTCACGGTAAAAGTGACTTTACTTATGATAAATACTATTCACAAAAAAATGATTTTACCATGGTAACTACTATTCACGGCAAAAATGACTTTACCATGGTAACTACTATGCGTAGTAAAAATAAGGTTACCCTCCATTGATTTTTGACTAAGTGAGAATATCTCTCCGGAAAATCCACCAACGAGGAATGATCCCGTGCCGAACGGAACCAAAATGCCATCACCAATCCAAGACTATGATAATTCTTCACCGGGAACTCCTCGTCTTTATGATTATTTACTAATGCATGACCTTTAGTTTGGTGAATGTAATCTGGAAACACAAAAACAAACATAACACAAGAATACCATAGACTATGATAAAAGGAATGATGATAAATCAAATATCGAGTAAATTATAATATTAGCATGAAATTGTTACAATCTCACCCATGAGGTACTTCAAGTGTTATTGACTTCATTTGCATTCCACCAATACTATGGGAGAAACTTCACAATTACACCTTTTAATGGCTTCTTCAACACACCTTTAAATCATGGCTTCCTTTACACACTTTTCTTTGGGCTTTGGAAACATTTTTTTCAACTCTTGTCTATAACTTGATTTTCTGCAGACTTTGAATTAAAAATATAACTCTTCTTCTTGTGTAGAAAAATATATTTCCGAGTGTTCATGCCTTTATGATAAATTCGATCAAGTTTGGTAAAGATTGGAATGAATTTTAATCAACTTTGAGTATTAATCGCCCTAAGGCAAGTCGCATTTCCTTGTATAAATTCGGATCTGCATTATTTATTTCAAGTATATCTTTTATAAATTCTTGTTATAGTTCGATTTGAAAGTGTTCCAATTGGGGTTAGTAATTATCCCATTAAGGACATTACGGTGGTATCGAGCATAACGGTGGGAAGGTAGGATTGTAATATCCTCTTCTCGAATATACCAAGGCGAACACTCTTAGCCTATTCTTTGTTTCCCAACGGCTAAGAAATGGACAAATAAGGGAAACTCATCCTAATAACATAATTTTAGTGCATAATGAATTTTTATAAGCACTATAATTATTTATTACTCGATAAAATGATAAAAGAAAAAAAAATCACTTTATTTTTATTTCCCCTAGTGAGAAAATGCGACCCATATAGGGACATAAAGCAAGGGGATAAAAATATTAAATAAAGCAAGGGGAAAATATTGAATAAAGTGAAAAGAGCTGATTGGGCCTTTGTGTGAGAAAATATGCCAAGAGAAATTATAAAAATAAGTCACCACACTTGGAGAAGACATTTTTTTACATTTTTTGATATCTAAAATTTGGTTGAACTAATTGCTTTCCAATTTTATATTAAAGGACGAAACCCCTTTGATGTGTTGCATTAGAGGACAAAAGCCCTCTATTGCCAAGGTTGAAAAACAAAAACTCTTCATCCTTTGTGTGAGGAAGCTCTATTTAAGGGTTTCTATTGAGCTTAAAAGAGTATTTTAGAATTTCAAAAGTGATTGAAAACCCAATATTGCAGATTTGAGACATTTCTAGGTAGGGTTTGAAGACACAAGTGTTGGGGCAAATTTCTACCTTCAGATTCAGCCAGATCTAGGGTTATCTACACCCTTGTGGGTGGAGTTTGACACATTCTAGGGCACGACTGTCCCGGATCTCATCACCAACATCTTTGTCATAATTTTGGAGGTCATATTCAGCTTTTTCTTTGGATTTGGGCTTGAAAAACTCTTCTCCAACCATTATTAAAAGCTAATTTTTTACGGACATAAAATAAATTTATAGTCTTCTTATTGGTTAGAAAATTGGTATTTTCTTGATGTTCTTACATATGTAATTTTTTTATTGTGTTGGATAAGTATTTGATCTAGTTTGCATCTATTTTGTGGATCAACAATTCCTAAGGCAAGTCACATTTTCCTTAAATAAATTCAGATCTGCAGTATTTTTGTCAAGTATACCCTTTACAAATTGCTTTTATAAATCAGATTTGAAGGTGTCCTAATTGGGGTTAGAAATTATCCCATTGGGTAAATTATAAGGAAATATACTTAATGCTCATCCTACCTATTTTTATTCGTTTTAAACATTTTTACTCTCGTCTTCTAAATCTCCTAGCTTTGTTACATGACATTTCTTGGTTTGGACAATTTGATCTACCATCAAAACTACATAACTTATCAATGTACTAATTGTTCACTTAAAAATATAAAGATTAGTTTAATAATGTGTTTTTATAGAGCATTATTATCCATCCTTTAGTGTATACAACTAACTTTAATTTAAAAATAAGTTAAGATACTTTTAAACTCATCGAGAAGACATTGTCCGCATTTCTTTCCAAACATCACTACAATATAAATGAAAGTAGTATATAATGTCAAAGGACTAATTGATTTTCAACTAACAAGGTGCCCATCAAATCTCATTCTTTCCTCTACACCATGTGATGGTCCAAGAGGCCGTTGATTTTCGGTTGGCATGGTGCCAATCAAATCTCATTCTTGCATCTGATCCGTATAGTGGCTCATTTGTCATTTGTTAGTGTTTTGTTCAATGTGGTTATATTTGACAATCAACCCTAAAAATATGATAAGATCTATTAAACATTTTTTTTATTATTGGTAAATAGTTTTAAAGGGACTATACCTGTTACAAAAAGGGCTCACCAGCTTAATATAACTATGAAGATTCAACAAAAAGGATCAAAATCCAGATAGAACATTATTTCCAAAAGTAACCAAGAGCTAGTTACAACAAGAAGCAAAAAAAGGACACAAACTGCAACAAAACCGCAAAAAACAACAAAGTCACAAAGAAAAAGATTGCAAAAGAACAACATCTTCAACGAATCTCGCCAGCCCAAGTGAGTCTATTTCTTGGATGCTCTTTCAATTCGGACTGGATCGTTTGCATAAAAGAAGGTAAACAACGCCGGAATGTGCGTTGAGTCCAAAGCATCCAGCTGCAAAATGGTCAAACTCCTCTCTTTATCATTCCCCCAAATAGTTGCAGGGATCCCACTGAGCATGGCAATGCTCCGAACTTGCTGCTCTAAAAAGTCACTTATGGCTTTGAAGATAGCCATGTTGTGATCATGTCTATCTTTAGCTCGCCTCTCACTGGTGTCTAGAGAATTCAACTTCTTATATATATCATTAAACCGATCCTTTTACCCATTAAACATCACTATAACAAATGCATCTTTATTTAATCCTTTGTATTTTAGACTGACTCTTTAAAAATTCCAATCAATATGGTCTTCAAACCAATTTGGCAAGATTTTACCATTGTTAACGAGTTAGGTATGTAGGTAGTGAATTCCTATTTGAAAAATTAGTTTTATTTTGTTTTAGAAAACATGAGGTAGGTAGGTAGGGAATTTCTATTTAAAACATAGATTAGTCTTTTTCCACAAACTTGCCCCTACAAGTTATGTATAAATAACAAAGTAGCATGCGACAACAAAAGTTGTTAGTTCCATTTCATCTAACTAATGCAGATAACATTACCATTTAATGTTTAGCTTGGCTACAAAATGGAGTCAAGAGCATGTATCAAATAGAATCGAGGAGTGCAACATATATTTGTGCATTATGGACACCACATCATGCAATGGTGAGTAGTCACCCATCGCGGCCATGGCTACCACACAAAAACAAGAAATAACATGGTAGCTACATTTATTGGGAGTCGGGGTCATGAAGCCAAGTACTCCTTAGCCTCTCTCTGCAACATGGATGAAGTGAAAATGATTACAGAGCAAGTGGATAATGCGGTGGACTACATGTACATGTTGGTGATAGGTGTCACGGTGAAGTGTAAGAAGACATAGATATTGCATGGAAAGCATTATAATTATATCAAAAATGTTTTTTTGATGTCTAGGATTTATTTACCTATGGTTTGAAGCTTGTTTCATATCATGAGATAGGTTTTGAGGGATCTTTTCGAGCCTGCATGTCCATTTACAAAGCCTTTCACTTATTAGAAAAAAAAATATTTTTATTTTTATAAAACCGTGTAGTTTTTATTGAACCAAATGTTGAATACCATTTTTAAATTAGGCATTTACATAGACATATGTGGAATATCCTACAATTAGGTACACGCATACATTTTTGCACAACTACCAATTAGTTGTTGTTTAGGGGCTACTTTATGTGGGACATTCGGATACATCATTAACCCCAATATCAACCAAAAAAGGAAGACCATATCGTCTATGTTGCATTTATAATCCTCCTTAAATTAAAAAACAATATTCCATGACAATAACTCTCCCAACTTATGGCGGAAATGAAAACAATGACATGCCAAAATATTAGTTAAAATATTACAAAATTAAATTGACTCTAACATCAAAAATCGAGCTCAACCTACGACATCATCATCTAACATGTGACATGTTTGAACCTCATGAAAAAGCAATCATATCATATCTTGGCCCATTGAGCCCAATCCATTTCAAACCGTAGACACCCCAAATTCACATACTTGTTTCTAGTTTATCCCAATTCACATTCTATTGTTCATACCCCTTATGACCGATTAATAAAATTAATTAATTCATTCACTTTCAACTTTTAAGATTAATTAAATTAATCTCTAACACCACTTCAAACTAAGTTAATTATCATTTATTAAATAAATGGTTAATTAATTATCTTACACATTGTAGCTAATTAAATTAGTTAATTAAGAAAATACATCTATATTCCTAGTCAACTACCACTTCACTATCCCATTAACCCCAACCTCGGACTCCACTTTCCTATTCTAGTTAACTCAACTTCTCTAATCCAAGAAAGATGGAGGCAATTGAATTGCATGTACAACCACCTTCCCAGATGTAACTTCTTTCAACCAAATGTCCATTGCTCCTTTAAAAATTACTGCAATCGCACATGCCAAGTCTACTTGTTATTTTAGAAAATTACAATTATGACTTGAAGCTTAGTCAAACTTTGATTTATTTTTCATGGCCTCGACCTCGCGATAAAATTCTAGCCATTCCTTTGTAAACTCATCCTTGGAAGCTTATGCAAATTATAGCCAACTTCTGCCAATTTGACATCCACATCCTTGTGTATCGAAGCTCGTAGCATTTGCATTCATCCTTTGGAAAATAATCAAGAGCATCCACATTTCAAACATCTTCAAGATCATACAAGTCTAAGAGCTTCCACGATATTCTTTGAGGTTTGCAAAGAGATTTACTTGAGAGGTATATTGATGTGTTTTTCATTTATAAATTTCATTGTCTGTAATTTTCATTGCTTACATTTTGGCATGCCCAATGGGACTTACCCACATTTTCTTTCATTTTTGTTTCATCTTTTATTCACATTTTAATGCAGTTTTTAATCCTTACTAACATTTGTGTGAATGTGGTTTTAATTAATTAATGATACTTTTGGTGTGTTTTTGTTGTTTGTTGTGTTATTGTGTTTGCATGATCCTAAGAGAAGAAGAAATAAAAATTTGTTTCTATGTTGTTTTATTGTGTTTGTAACTCTTTTGTAGGTGTTTACAATTGTTTTGGAAGCCAAAATCAATTTTAAAAATCACAAAAAAAAATTGCTCATTAGGTGTTTTCCTCTATTTTACTTGATGTTTAAGTTATAACTAACATTTTGTTATAACACTTTGTTAAAAAAATAGCTAAATTTCTGCAAATCCTATTAAAATATCCTCCTTAACTACCTACTAAATTTGGCACCTTGCTATCTCACACCTCTACTCGTTACCACCCCTTAACACCCTCACAACTCGACAAGCTAGCTCACCGAGCTACCCTAGCACTCCCTCGAGTTCCACTCACGGCTCGACAAGCTAACTCATTGAGCTACCCTAACTACACCTCCCAACTCGGCACCTTGGTCGAGTTACCCTCACAACTCTGTACTTCTCACCCCTTCCCAAAATAATCCGGCTCTCTAAACGAGCCACACCCTTGCTTACATCCCGGCACCCCTCCCCGTTGCATCCTACTCGTGTCCGTATTGACCCCGTCATGGCACCGTCCACACCAACTCCCGCTCTACCACCACCGAGAGGCCACCGTGTCCACCCCGGCGAGCCATCCTCGCCGGGTGCCAATAGCTTGTCTCCATGTCTCCCCATCGTCGAGTTCCTCCTACCGCAGCCACCATGGATCCCCACTGCACGGAGCTCACAACCGGTCATTGCCGAGCCCAAACCAGCAACTCACCGCCATCCCCGCCATTCGAGCCACATCCATCACTCTTGCCGCCAAAACATTACACTCGAGCCCTTTGCACTAACCGCATTAGGTTTTTAGGTTTAGGTTTGTTTTTAAAAGACTTAAATTAGGTCATTTTTAATATTACTTTAGTTTAAGTTTAGATTAGTTTAGTTTATAGTTTAATTTATTTTATTATAACCTTTTTTATTCTTATCTTTTAAAATTAATTTAGTTAGATTATTATTTTTAATTAATTATCTAGGGTTTTTAAATACGAATTAGTTAGTTTTAATTAATTAATTAGATTAATTATTTCATTTGGTCTTTTAACCTAAATTAGGACCTTTAATTAATTTTTTTCACAATTTAAGTAAAGTCAACTAATTGTGAAACTTGATAGTATAGAGTTATTAGGCGTTTTTCGTCCAATCAATTTTTGCTTTTAGGCCATTTTTAACCTTTGTCAGCGAATGTAATTAACACTTTATGGAGGGTTTTGCTTACATTTTGTCATTGTTTTTCGTTTTTGTGAGGCTAATCGCAATAAACCACGTGTATGCTCTTTTCTCGCGCTTATACAAGCGATCTTGAAAATTAGAAATTTGTATTTATTCTCTTGTTTTCATGTTTTATCTGTGTACCTCGGAAAAAAATCTAACTATTTGATTGCAGGACCATCTTTAAGGTGGTTGTTAAAAACATTCAAACTACTAACTATAGGTTGCCTTGTTCACGATCAAGCAAACCCCTTTATCATCTTTTTTTTAACTTTTTAAAATTAATCTTAATTAATTTTTCTGGAGTTGAGATTATTCCCTTCTTCCGACATAACGGTGGGAAGTATGTGACTAGGGGTCAAAACTCATTCGAGTACCATGGGAACCCCAAAGTAGTTAGCGTACTAAGTGTCTTTGGATGACGAAACGGAGCCTCCACCCACTTGACTAGTACGCCTATTGTGAGATTAGAGTCACAGATATCCATAGTGGCGACCCCAATGCAATCCTTTGAGTGAAATCCTTGCTCATTGTATCAAAAAGAGTAAAGTAAAGATAACAACTAGCAATAATACCACGCCCGCTCAAATATACTACTAACACCTAGAGAGAGAACTTATTCTAGGAAGCCACACCTTGACCAAGCCAATTTAAGGTAGAGGCCAACATTCACAACATCATTTTCGTCTTTCTTACGTGTTACAAGTTTGTGTTCCACTCTTGTCATTCACATTTTCTCTCTCATCCACCTTGTCACTTTGTAAACAAATTTAAGTCTTGAGTTGTAGACATCCATATCCGAACTTGAGCACAATCATCCTTCTTCATCTATTCTTGACATCGTGATACTCACTTTATCACGGTCAAGCACCATCGTGATCACTTTGATCTTTCATTTTCATAAGTCTTAAGTTTAACATTACATTGTTCAAATTCAAGCATTCCACCATCTTACATCGTCGCATTTCACATTCACTTTGTTGGATTTTCAACATCCTCATATTTCTACCCTTCTCTCTTTTAAATCATTCACTTTGCTATAATTTGAGGTCCTTCATTGTCTTGAGTTGCGGACATCCAAATCCTAACTTGCATGCACAATCATCCTTCTTCACCAAAGTCTTGACATCGTGATACTCACTTTATCACGATCAAGCACCATCGTGATCACTTTGATCTTTAATTTTCATAAGTCTTAAGTTTCACATTACATTGTTGAACTTCAAACATTTCACCATTTTACGTTGTCACATTTTACATTCACTTTGTAACATCCTCATATTTCTTCCCTTCTCTCTTTTAAAGCATTCACATTGCTATAATTTGAGATCCTTTATCAATCACTTTCCCTTTGTCTCGTCTCCACTTTCGTGAGATTTGGACCTTTTCATCATCATTTCTTCACTTCTAATTTTGACATTCACATTGTCGTTATTTGAGTGCTTCCCTTCCTTTGTTTCATCTCCCCTCTTAACACCCATCTCGTTAAGAGTCGAGCACCCTCGTCATCTTTCTTAGTCCCTTCATTCTTAACACTAATTTTGTTAAGAATTGAGCATTTTCATTGTGTTTCCTAAGTCTCTTCTTTTAACACTCCTTTTGTTAAGAGTTGAGCATTTTTCATCGTGTTTTCAAGTCTCTTCTTTTAACACTCCTTTTGTTAAGAGTCGAGCATTTTCATTGTGTCTCTAAATTCTCCCCTTTTAACTCTCATTTTGTTAAGAGTCGAGCAAACTAACCTCTTTCACCTCTTCCCTCTTTACATTCACTTTGTAAAGGGTCAAGGAATCTTTCAAACCTTTTCATCTCTCTTTAGCACTCATTTTGTTAAGAGTCCTCTAATCTAACCTTTTGCACCTTTTCGTCACTCTTATCACTCATTTTGTTAAGAGTTGATCGCATTCACCTTGTTAAGTCTCTTCTCCCTTAACATCCATTTTTGTTAAAAAGTAGAGCACATCTAACCTCTTTTAGTCCTTTTTCTCTTAACTCTCATTTTGTTAGAGTCGGGCAATCCACTAACCATTTTTGCCTCCTCCTCTTAGCACTCATTTTTCTAGGGTCGAGCATTCTAATATTTTCCCCTCTTCCATCTTAGCATTCACTTTACTAAGGGTTGAGTTTTCTATCACACCTTTTCTTCGTTCCTCCCCTCTTTTAAAAATGGTGGGAACAAGACACCACAACTATAGTCCCTTTGGAGACGTGACAAAATCCTTTTCATATCTTCGACGAAGAAGACGAAAACCAACTTGGAAATCTTTCCATAAACGCCACTTTACAATAAAACAAGGACCATTTCCTTCTTCGTCTTCTTGATATGGGAGCCAAACTCCCTACGGAATTAGATGAAGACATTTTGAAAACCTTATGAGGACAACCTAAATCACCTAAGGGTCCACCACCGAATCAAACAAACATGACGAGGTAGGACCAAGTACAACCAATGCCGATAATAAAGGAAAATCTAGTGCTTAAGCCCCCGATCCCAACCAATCCTTGCTTGATCAAATCAATGCAATGGCGAAACAATTGACTCTCCTATCCTCTCAAGTCACTAACAACAATACCAAAGGTACCAAACACACAAAGAAAAGTGACGACACCTTCAAAACTCATTCTATGACAAATAAAGAGAACAACAATCTTAAGAATGATAATTCATCATTTATCCCACAAACCAATTCACCATTTGCTCAAGAATGGCAAATGATGAAAGACACAATTTCAGGTATGCAAAAACAATGCAAACAATTCAATTTTGATGAATTGTGTCCTTACCCTTTCGACATGGACATCTTACGCATACCCTTCCCACACTCTTTTGAGACGCCTAGAATTTGATAAATACAAGGGAAAACCAATCCAAGAGATCATATTCAAAAAACTTTCATGACATGCCAAGAAGTGGCATATAACGATATCTTTCTCTTGCGCCTTTTTCCTAGAAGTCTAGGAGGACAAGCTTTGGACTAGTTCTTACACCTTCCAAAGGGATCTATCACTACCTTTGTGGACCTCTCGAGAAGTTCGTTAAACATTTTTCTTTCAACCTTGACTCAAAGTCACAATGATGGATTTGTGTAATGCCAAATGACCAAACAAGAGTTTTGCACAATTTTTACAAGGATGACGAGGAATTGTAAACCGATTCCCATGCTCAATCCCTGAAAAACAAATGGTTAGCATCTTCATCCCAAACCTTAATGGCGAGTTGTCCTTTCACATGCAGATGCACTACCTCAATAGTTTTGAGGAAGTTATCGAAAAGGGAACTCAAATAGAAAAGGCCCTCATTGTTAAAGGCTTGATCAAGCCTCATTCTAAAGACAATGGGCACAATCACAATAACAATAATAATAACCACTACAATTCTCATGATAAATCTAGGTACGTCAACACAACCGTAATGTTGTCAATGATGGTGTCACGGATACTCGAAATGTGCACAACATACAGAACAATAAATCTCAATGGACTAAGTCTAAACCAACCATCACTATTCCAAGAAGAGAAACCCCCTCGTGATTATAAACAACAATATACAACATTGGGAGAATCTTTTTCCAACGTATTACAACAACTAACAAGTGCCAATATGGTCACTTACCCTATCATGCAACCCTTTCCTGAAGGGGAACCTAAGCCAGATGGTATAGACTTAACACATATTGTGATTTTCATTGCATTGATGGTCATCAAACATATAAATGCAAACAAATTCGCAACTACATCCAAGACCTCATTGATGATAGAGCCATAGCCGTTGAAGACCTATCACCAACCAAAACACCCAATGATAATCTAAAGGTGTTTTCTAATCTATTTCCTAACCATTGTGAAAAGGGCAAAGCTCCCGAACCTGGTGAATCCTCGAACAACGTCGATTATAAATCCATCATATCCTTTATTGTAGACACCTCCACACACAAATGAACGTAATTTTACACGCTGACAGAGAGTCTTTTGAGTGTCTTTCAACAATTAGCAAAGGCTAACATGATCAAATATCCAATTACGAGACCCTTTTATAATGGGGAGCCCAAGCATACATAGTATACAACATCCGAATATTGTGAATACCACCGCATTGAAGGCCATTCTACTAATCATTGTACAACTCTATCATTATGTTCAAGACTTAATTGACAATGGAGTCATCTCTATAGAGCTCAATGACGAAGCTATCGCAACCGACAACACGTCAACTTCCACAACTTCTAATGAAGAGTTGAACATTGTCCAAACTCCTGTACATAGACACTCAACGAGATCATGAAGATAAAGGTCAAGTATCCCTAACTCAAAACCAATCCAAATTCTTCTACAGATTTTCTTCCGTTAGTTCAAACAAACATTGAACCTATTTTGGACAATAACCTTCGCACATCACATAAAAACTTGAACTTACTTCAAGACTCCCTTTCAACCCTTGATATAATTGTAGACTATACAGAAGAGGGTCCATTATCAAGCACCATTGAACTTGATTCCATTCTTTCATTGTTGGCTCCTATGCCTGACATCTCTAGTTTTGTTGTGGAAACATAACCACAAGTTTGGACACTTGCAACAACACAGCCTTCAGTTCCATAATGCTTCAAACGATCAATCTTGTAAGCATCTCATCAACGATGACCCTTACATGTCAAGACATCTAAATGCGTACACTCTACGAGGTGCATATACCTAGGAATATCCTTGTACAACCATTTTAAGCTCTAATTGCAAATCTATCATCAAACAAATTAATCCATTGCCTCACAGGAGCAACATTAAATATTTGCTCTCTACGGCCTATAAGGAGCCTTTGATATACATCTAGGGGTCAATCTTTCTTTCCTCACATCATTCCACCCACGGATGAATATTAATTTCCACGTATTCTCTGAATCAACAATCCTCCTCTAAAGCATCACATAGCTCTCTCGATCTCATCGAAGACTTATCCAATCATAAATCAGTTGACTTGGATTTTGTCCGCCCAAGTCTCATATTTCATTAATTATCGAATATTTTGATCCCCTCCTTTGACTTGGATCTCGTCCACCCAAGTCTCATAACACACAGACTCCTTGAATATTGATTCCCTCATTTGACTTGGACCTTGTCCACCCAAGTCTTGTAAATCAAGACTACTTCAATCATGGATACATTGAAAATCCTTCTAGCTACTCCTTTGACTTGGATCTCGTCCCCAAGTCTCGTAAGTCAAGACCATTCAATTTTCATAAACATGGACCTCTCTCTCGATGAGTCCATTGCAAACCTTCATTCGCCAAAGTTTAGAAAAATTAAAAAGCATAAAAAGAGAATAAAAATTCATATCCAACCCATCATTAAAGCACTATTTGAACATCAAAAATGTAGAAGTAAAAACATCTTCTTCCACGGGTTCTCTCTTGCACTAAGGAGGTCGCTTGCACGATTAACTCATTTAATAAACAATTTTAATTGTTTCATCCATTGTCAAATATCTTAATCATACCATTATCATATCTTCACTTTCTTCACCTCTACGACACAAGTTAACCTTATTCCCAATGGGCATTGTGTGACTCATCCTTGTTATGGATTCTACCATTTCGATCTTTTTCCTACGGTTTTGTCTCGAAACTTACAAATGACAACTCTTTTCAAACAAACTCTCTCTTTAATAAAAGCTCAAACTTCTTTATCTGGACCTTTTTGACCGTCTACCTCAATCTACGGTGTTGAACCCTTGCGTCCTACTAGTCGCATCACTGAGACTTGGGGACAGAATGTTCCTTCCCAACAAACACAATATAAACAAATACAAGATAAAATCAATATAAAATACACACACACACATATATATCATCATATCTTTTGTCCTTCATAGTCTTCGATGATGAGCCCATAATTCTTACTAGTAGTGTGAGAAGTAGAACGAACGCTTCCTTACTCGCCTACATTTTGTCTTCGGTGTTGAGCCCTTGTCTCTTATTGGTGGCATGGGGCAAAATGTAGGGGGTCCTTTTAAAAAAATATCAAACAAAATAAATCCTTTAGCAAATCTGAATCAAAAGTGCTTAATCAAAAACATCCCAAGAAGTTGTTTATGTTAAAGAGAGAAACAATTCCTTCAACCGGATCTTGTCAATCAAGTAGGCCATCAATGATCTAAGTCTAGTCAAAACCTATAAAGTGAAATCATCTTGGAATCGGTCAAACAATATTGACTGAGATGAGTTACATTTTTCTCATATGGATCATTGTTACACCTTGTGTCTTAGCATCCATCATCTTCATTTTCATATCATTGTTCACCTTGTTCTCCCATCCTTCTTGGATCTCAGTGATGAACACCCACATCTTCCTATTTGTGTGGACTCACGAATGGAGTGAGACATCTATCATTACATCATCTACATTTCGTTAATGGAATGGGATGCTTCTTATTGTTTGAACATGCACTCAAGCAAAGTGCACCCCTTTTACCGAGTCAAAATCAAAAAAACATTCAAATATGTTTCTCAACTACAAAAACATTCAAATATGTTTCACAAAATTACAAAAACATTCAAATATGTTTTCACAAATTACCAAAACATTCAAATGTTCAAAAATACAAAAACAAAGATAAAATTGTTCCAAAATAAAAAAGTATAAAACTATTCTAAAATTAAAAACAATATAAAATCGGCAAACAAAAACATTCAAAAATGTTTGATCAAATTCAACAACTCAATAACACATTTCAACACTATCGCCATTTGACAATGCCCGCATGATCATTCCAAATCATCTTTCGATAATCATTTTTCTTTCCCATGGTGTATATTTATGCTCAAGGCAATCAATCAATTTACCCTTTCACAATATAACTTTGTTTGGGGCACACTTGGATTTCAATTTTAATCCAATACAAATCAAACTTCAATGGGATCTGACAAGAGTATCTTTGGAGTATCTAAGCATCACTCCGCTCTTTGGCCCAATCCAATCCTTTTGCATTCTAAGCTATCGCTCGAGAGCATTCATATCTGTTGAGTTCTTCAATGTGGAACACATTAAGAGTGTCATTAGACTTTGTTATTGCAAATTGTGTTGTATTGTTGTGGTTTTTCAACATTGTGACGATGTTTTTGTTTTTGTTAGTTTTTTACTTTGTTGTACTTTATTCTTGTAGACCAATTGCAGGAAAATTCTCTGCATCTTACTTCACATATAACTTTGGTGTGGTTCCTTCTGTTCATATTGGGTTTGTTTGACATGTTTGTTTTATACTTTCAACAACATTGTTTATCAATAATAAATCAGGTGCAACAAAAATGTTGCTCCTCTTTCTTTGCATCAAAATTTTATAAAACTTTGTAAAACTATAAAAAATCATATATTCAAAAATTCAAAAAAATCACAAGAATTATAAAAATTCGAACAAACATTCACATCATCACAAAAATCCTACAATTGGAAAACCCTTGAAGTTACTTTCAACATTTCACCACGATCTTAATAAAGTCATACCTTTATCTACTACCCTAGAGATCGTTCCAATCTTATGACTATCACTCCACCTGCCTTCCCTTTGCATGATTCTTGACTTTGCTTAGGGCAAATCACACAATTGTCTTTCCTTCGCAATAAAACTTTGCTTGGGGCAATTTCTCTCGATCAATTTGCAAAACGGATCCAACATGAGTATCTTTTGGAGTATTTAAGCATCACTCGCTCTTCGGTTGATCATATTCCCACACCTTTCATAAGTTTAGTGCTTGGGGGCATTTGCATATGCTTAATCATCATTTTGACGCAGATTAGGGACATAACTAATTGTCTTCTTTTTCGAAGTTGTGTTGCATCGTTGAAGTTTACTTTTTAGACCAATTATCTCGCATTATATTATCATCTTGGCTTCTTCATAGCCATGGTGCATACTTTTGTGGCGTATATTGGGTTTGTTTTCCTTTTTATCTTTTCTTTACTATGTGTGTGTTTGTTTACGCGCATATGGGTTACACATCATGATTCTTTTATAATCATGGTGACAACTCTATTGTGCAACAACAAAATAAGGTTGCTCTAAATTTTACTCTCTAAATGACGCTCATGCTACGAGCACAATTCCTCCCATCCTTGTTCAAATCCCTTTTCTTCCTATCAAGCGATTTTCCACCGCTTTGTGCATCACCCACCTACTTGAGGGGGCATTCCCTTACCTGTCTATTTTCTAAGGAATCCAAATGCTTCACTATCTTATGTTCACCGATCTCGAATACATCTACTTTCTTTAAATATCATTCCTTCATAATAACACTTTAAAGAGGATCAAATATCAACACCCCAAATTCACATACTTGTTTCCAATTTATCTCAGTTCACATTCTATTGTTCATACCTCCTTATGATTGATTAATTAAATTAAATAATTCATACACTTTCACCTTTTGGGATTAATTAAATTAATCTCTAACACCACTCTAGCTAAGTTAATTATCATTTATTAAATAAATGGTTAATTTTAATTATCTTGCACATTGTAGTTAATTAAATAAGTTACTTAATTAGGAAAATACATCTATTTTCTAGTCAACCACTTCACTATCCTAGTTAACCCCACTTGGACTCGACTTCCTATTCCAGCTTAACTCAACTTCTAGAATCCTAGAAGGTGGGGGCAATTGATTTCACGTACAACCACCTTCCCAGATGTAACTTCTGCCAACCAAATGTTCATTGCCCCTTGAAAGCTGCAAATGTACATACCAAGTCTACTTGTTATTTCACGCAATTACAATTATGACCTGAAGCTTAGTCAAACTCTGATCCACTTTTCATGGCCTCACCTTCAACTATAAAATGTCGGCCATTTCTTTATAAACTCGTCCCCGAAAGTTTCTCCAAATTATAGCCAACTTCTGCCAATTTGGCATCCACATCCTTGTGTGTCGAAGCTCGTAGCATTTGCATTCATCCTTTGGAGAATAATCAAGAGCATCCACATTTCAAACATCTTCAAGATCATACAAGTCTAAGAGATTCCATGATCTTCTTCGAGGTTTGTAAAGAAATTTACTTGAGAGGTATATTGTTGTGATTTTCATTTATCTTTCATTGTCTAGTAATTTTCATTGCTTACAAAACCAAGTCAAATAAGCCGGATAATAATAGTATTATAAGTTTATATCATTAGCCACTCAATTTCCAATCAACTTATTATGATAGTGTCTACACAATGTTTATGTAAATCGAAGCCATGTATGTGCTATTTTAGACTACACGTAATGGTGAGCATGATAAATTGTGCAGATTGATTTGGTTCGTTGTATAAAAAATTAAATAGACATCATTGTGTACATTGTGTTTTCATGGCGATGAGGACCACAAGCTTCATGTAAGTGGTTTATTGACATCAAAGGTTCGAATCTTGGCACATTACAAGTACAATTTTTGCAAGATTATTATGCTATAAGTTTAATTTTCAATGATGAAAATTCAATTCACTTCACAATGTGATATTTTGTTAGAAAATTGAAAATATTTTTTTAATGGTTGGTCTTGGGCGATTGAGACTTGTTTTTGCATGAGACATGTTTTGAGAGATCTTTTCGGACATAGATGCCCATTTAACCATATTATCAACTAATGATAATTATGTTTGTGTAAATGTTCAAATAAACCATATTGTTTGTATTTTACCGTTATTGTAACTATATACATGTGTAGGTCTTCTTCTTATCATGATCCGGAGAGAAAAAAATTGGTAGTTTGTATTGCAAAGGATGATATATGCAGCTAGGGATAACAATGTTATACCATGGCTATCCTTGGGAAAGAATAAAGTTGTTGACATAAATGATCAAGATGACTCTAGTGAGGGAGAATCAAGAAAGAACCTCAAAAGGTGAACGAAGATATCGATATTGACGATCAAGTTTCTAAGTTGAACATGATCAATTTGGTGAAGCTAATATGAATATGATGAAGTTGATGTAAGTGTAGAAGATCATGTTCATGACCCTACATATGACGAGATGATGGATTAAACATCCCAATAGGGATATATTTAGATAATGAATGGGATAATATACTTGGTAAATATATAGAGAAGAAGAGAAAGGGAAAATTAGTATTGAGTGCAAGTCCAAATCATGTAACCATTGAAGAGTTGGAAGAAATGAGCAAAGATAACGATGAATAGTCTCGTGGATTCAATATGTCTCAAGATTAGAAAATCTATTTAAGTCTTAGGATATCTTTATATGACGAAGAAGATGATTGATCGAACATCCCAATAGGGATATATTTAGATAATGAATGGGATAATCTAGTCGGTAGATATATAGAGAGAAGACGAGAAAGGGAAAATTAGCATTGAGTGCGACTCCAAATCATGTAACTATTGAAGAGTTGGAGGAAATGAACAAAGATAAAAGTGATAATCCTCCTACTGTTAGAAAACGTCCACAGGGAAGAAATGAAGAGAAAGCAAAATGAACACATTGTCATTGTGTATTTGTCATTTTAATATGTGAAATATGGTTACAAAATGGTTGAAGTAGTTTCAACCGTTTATTAGTTAATATTTAACTAATATTAACCTAACACTAATAAATAAGCCTTATATTTTAATACCCCCTCTTAAGGCTTACACCATTGAAAAGAAGATAGAATTACAATTTTCAAAAGCTTTTGTTTTGAACAACAGTTCTAGGACCAAGTAGAACTCCATCAAGTTGCCTCCCTAACCCTCGTAAAGGTGTAGTTCTCAAGCTGAATTCCCAAGTTCCCGTATTCCACCTCCTTGAACTCCTAAATTACAAAATCTCCCGAATTGTTGAGAACCCTCCATGCTTGAGTTGTTCCCAAATTGTTCCATCGAGTTGTCTCGTGACCCTCAGTAAAGGTGAATTCCTAAGATTCACAAACTCTTGAACTATCTGGACATCCATCCATGTCGATTTTTACCTACATTGGAATCCCTTACTATCTTCAAAACACTAACTTCTTCGAGCACATATTAATCCTCTTCTTCATCAATAAAATTGTCGTTGTCTTATGGATTGTCAACAATGACCACATTTTCTTCTTTTGGGTTATCTTTGAGTTTCCTTTGAGAACATCATTAGCTCAAATGCGACAATTCCAGATCGTATGATCTCTTATTTTACACTAATAACACTCAACTTTCCCGGTGTATTTATCTGATTTTATGGGATTATTTCTCATGTGGGAGTATAGCACACTTTCATGTGAAGAATTATCATTTGTATCGTCTGTATTTTTTCTCTTTTCTTCAACTAAGAGAGCTGAAATCATATCTTCCAAGCTTTGTGAAAGCATCTGACTAAGAGTAAAAATGACATTGCTATATAAAGAGGGAAAATTGTTTAACATAATGGCTTTAGAGTCTTTGTCATCTACTGGAGCTTTAACCTCTGCTAATTGTCTAAGAAGAGATCTCAAATTGTTTATATGACTGGACATAGTAACATCATCAGCCATCTTGAATCGAAACAATTGAAGCTTTAAAGAAAATTTAGCATTCACTGCTTTTGCCCCAAACAATTTACTCAAGTTATCCCAAATTTCTTTGGACGATTTATCTAAATCTATATGATGGAGTTCAAAGTCAGAAAGAGAAAGCCCGATTATAGCTTTAACTTTATCATCGTTGCGGTTTTCCCACTCTAACAGTTTGGCAACATCAATGGGTTGTTTTCCTTTTCCATTAACAATACCCCACATTTTTTTGTCCATTAATCGTATTTGTATTTAATCTTTCCAAGTATGAAAGTTAAAGCCATAATATTTCTTCATTGGGATTTCCATTCTAAAATAGTTACTTAGACTCAAATTTTTTATTTTGACGGAAAAAATAAGCCAATAACATATAAGTATGAATACCCACAAAATGTTTGAGACAAGGAAACCTTTATCCGGTTGCAAAACTTGTGAAAACAATTTAAAATTCTACCCTATGCCCTTATTATTTTCGTGATGTTAGGAAAGTATTATTTGTTAGTGCAAACATTATGCGTGTATGAAGTTGTTTGTATCAACTCACGCAATTAGTATGGTTTGTTGAAAGAACATTTGTAACTATCCTATTTTCTAGGAGAGAAAAATCTATATATTATGTACCGCTCATTGAATAATAACGAAGATAATTTTTTTAAATATGTTCCACGCTCTTCATCTGGTATCGAGCAAGATGTTTTAATTGTGAAGGGGCAATTCATTTGCTTGATTTCCCTAATAATGAGGATTTAATTTTATGCATGAGCAGTTAATCTAGAATATTATATTTATTCTCCTTGTTGCTCAGATCTGGTTTTTTGGCATTCTTTTTGAACCACAGATATTTTCAAAAGGTTGTTGCTTCAAACAGATTTCATATTTGTTTGGATTTCATTGAATTGGTTGTTTTTGCTGTCCAAGGGAACATTTTATTCATTGAATTTGTGTCACTCATAGTCCTGATGGTAACTGCCTCCCAGATTCAGTGTTAATTGTTCATTGCTACCCACTCGTGGAACTAAATCAAAGTGACATCATTAGCATAGATCTGTTATATTTGTGTGCTATTCAAATATGCCTCGACTAGTTGAAGAAATGACCTCCTTGTGATCTGTCTTGGAGTTGAATTCGGTGTTGCATGAATGATTTGATTATCATTGTGATCTGATTGATATTGTTTGCTATCTCGGCTACGCCTATTCAAGTCTTGCCATTTTTCAAAGAAATTTCTACGATATTGGAGTGCTCAGCCATGCCATTCCTCAGGAGTTTTGTTTAGACATCTTCCTGAGATACGTCATTCAACCCTTCCAATATGCATTAAATCTTTGAACGACATAGTTTAAATCGTGAGCTTAGCATGCATAGTCTCCAACCATGTGGAGGGGCTCTCTATTAGATAAGTATTTGCATGGTTTTGTCATACTTATTCTAGTCATTCAATGAAAGTCAGACTAAAACAACGTCAAGGCATCAAATTTTTATGCTTTGGTATTTAGCAGCAAACGGAATTCTTGAATGCAGGTCTATGTTCCCACCTATCAAGCCAACTACCACATCTATCTCCATTTGAAAGTGATTATATCCATGCCACGTGTTTTCCCTTTTCTTTTTCACACCTTTATTTCCGTGCATATTGTGTTGCATTTCAATCTCATGCTATAAAGTGTGGTCATTTCCCCCTATCGAGTAAGTCACAGCTTATTCATTTTATTGTTTTGTTAAAGTTAAATGTCATGGTCATTTAAATACATTAGAAAGTGTTATGTCTAGCTTATTTGTCAAAGTCTCTCATAGTCTCTTTTTCCATCTCGTCTAGGAAAGAAAATATGCTAATATTTTTGATTGTGTCTTTTTAGTAGTTGGTGTCTAATTGTTAATAATGTCAAAATAACTCTATATAATCTCATGTTATAGAGTGAAGTTGAATTTGTAATAGTGTAATAGTGTCAACATCAAAATTGAGTTTTAAAAAACGTAAAAAAAAGGGTGAAATAAAAAAAAATTGCCTCACTTTTCAATAATTGGATGTATTTCCTCTTGTACACGACATCCATCTTGTGGGGATGAATTGTTTAAAGATTCTCAAATCCCGATCGAGTTGAGTTAGTAGTGTGACACTTTGGAGGCCGGAGGCATTAGGGGTTGGAGGTCAATCAACGACTTCTCGCGCACGCCAATGACGGGGCTGCATTTTGCTTTGTGGTGACTTTATTGTGGTGTGAGTATTTGCTTTTAGTGTGTTTCTTTTCAGAGTTCCTGTTTTGTGTGGTTTTTGATGCCGGAAAAAGAGATGTTTTGAGTGCGATGCTGCCATTCATCCTTTGACTGACGTGATCCTCTGACTGCCGTATTTCGTTGGAAGATGGTCCGCTTGTGAATACGTTCACTTGCAATGGTGACCATGTGCGCAAGATCTAACTAGCAAGATTTGGTCAGTTGTATCTCTTTGATACAGTTTTCTTTTCAGTGTTCCCGTGTGAAAATTTCACATTGTGGGGGGGACATGACATCAATGTTCCATTTCCATTCTATGCCTAAAACGACTAAAGTCAAAGGAAGCTTCCAGTGCAATGGTAGTTTCCTATGCTATTCGAGATCGAGTGGCAACGATTGATAACAAAGTGGCTGCAATTAAGAACATTGTGATTCTTATAGGAAGTAATGTGAAATCTCTTTCCAATATATGTTCTATTGTGCAATTTTTTAATAAGTGAGTTGTGATTCCTATATACTTCCCTGATGTACAAGCATAGTGGCGAACAAAAGCACCAGAGTAAGTCAGTTCATGGATCTTGAAAGGGTTTGTGGGAGGATCCAAAACCACACAAGGTGGACAGTTGATGGGGCCTGTTCATGTCAAGGTTTGTGGTAAGCCTATTTAAAACCATGGAAGGAGAGAGCCTTTCTTTTGATCAAGATCATGAGTCACATTAGTAGGACATGTTTCACAAGGGTGATCATACTGCAGATGAGTGTGTGGATGTTTTCACCATGTTCGCACTAAGGGGGAATGTTAGGAAATTATTATTTGTTAGTGCAAACATTATGCGTGTATGAAGTTGTTTGTAACAACTCACGCAATTAGGATGGTTTGTTGAAAGAACATTTGTAACTCACCTATTTTCTAGGAGAGAAAAATCTATATATTATGTGCCTACTCATTGAATGATAACGAAGATTGTTTTTGTGAGTCTTCTCAACGCTTTTCACGCGACTCGTCTAAAAATTGCAACTAGTAAATGGAAGTGATAATGAACCAATGACAACTATATATTGTTCATTTTATTTCTATTTCTGAAGCTTCGCCTAAAACCCTTATATGCCCTTTTCGCAACTTCCATCACAATCTAAAATCTGTGATTTTCAGCGCAATCTAAACTGGATCACAAAAGTAACATTTCATGCCTTAACTTTTCCCTAATCATTGTATTTGCATTTTATGCATTCGTGATCGATATTTTAGGCAAAAAGGTGTGCAGATATATTGAATTTTCATGCCCTAGTTGATAGATTCTTGAGCAAGCGGGTTTTATTGATTTATGTGACCTTGTTTTTGGTTGTTTATTGATGGTTCAAACTTATTTTTGGCTGCTCTAGCCCTCACGAGTTATTTTTGAGCCCTCATGACCAAGTTTCAATGATGTTTATTCTTTCTAACCTAAAACTCGTTATTCGAGTATGAACCAGTCTAATACCAATGTTAGAAAATGTGCACAACGAAGAAATGAAGAGAAAACAGAATGCACACATTATCATTTTGTGTCCATCATTTTATTATGTGAAATATGGTTACAAAATGGTGGAAGTAGTTTCAACCGTTTTTAGTTAATATTTAACAAGTATTAATCTAACACTAATAAATAAGCCTTATATTTTAATATCGAGATTCAAAAAGCTTCAAGATTAAAAAATCTATTTAGGTATTAGGACATCCTTTAATGTATATATGATCCTCAACAATGTAAATAAATATCTCTGGGCTTATTTCGGTCTTACATGAAATATCTTTCATGTGTGACACGTAATGTGTTTGAATCACATGACTTTCACAAAGATTATTCTATGGTTTCTTTCGTAAAGGCATCACTTCTCTCTTCAGTTAGATCTTAAGAATTTTTTATTTTTTTCTATCTTGCAGACCATGGCATTCCATGTGATGGAATATTGACGAGGCACTTTCTCGCAGTCCACATTGTGCATAAATGTTTACCACACAACTATAACATCTGACAAATAAACCCTTTTTACTATGCTTCCATGAATCTTAGGTACGTATAATGTCTTTTTAACAAACTCTCTTTCCCCCTCTTCGAGTATTTTGAGCAACTCTGATTTTTGTAAATGAAAATGAGTTGTTCTATAATGGTTTAAGGCTCTATGTTTTGTAAAACCCCGATAAATTTAAGGCCATGTCAAACGAATGAGTTTGAGCTCTAGTTGAACTTTGAATTGTGCTACTATGGAAGGAGACTAATATGGTACCTATTGTTATTTTTAATGTTATTCTAAAGTTATGGTAAAAGAATTAGCTCCCTTCTGCTTTCTTGACTCAAATAAAGAATTGGTTTTAGTAAATGATATAAACTGTATATTTCATTTTAGTGTTGGGAAAATAAATATTGCATTACGATTGTCATTCCTTGGAACATGTGTTAGCCAAATTCTTAACAACAATAATATCACTATTCAATGACATGCTCTTTTGTGATAGTACAGTCATGTAATATATTTGCATCCTAAGCTTCTTATATGGTTGTGGAACTTTAATGAGAACATATGGGTGTTGGTGAGATATGTGGTACCTAACTACAAGTAGAATATTTAGATGTAGCAACATAGTTTGGTCCAATAGTAGCAGATTGGCATACAAAACATTTATGCTAAGAGTATGGAATCACAAGCATTAGTATTATGTGTTGAATACTTGCAAGTCTTGATCAATATCAGGTGTTGCAATTTTAAGGCTCACAAGAATTGTTTTGTAGGCTCATAAAGATATGTCAAATTATGAAAACACAAGACGTAGATCATTGTCTAGTTGCAATATATGAACTACACGTAAAATGAAATATGTAATAATGCAATTGATAACATTATGCTTATAATATTATTTTATTATCATTGAAATAGAAACTGTAATTATATAAAATTTATAGTAAAATAATAAATAATATTATTTTATAATGTTATAATTATATAACTAGTTAGAACTATAATATATAAAAATTTATAGTTGTATAATATTTAATAATATTATATTAAAAACTCTTATTTTTAGGGCCAATGCAAACTCGACACAATTTGCACTAGGTTTGTAACATAACCCTTGAAATTAAAACATAACATGGGAGAGCCCAAAAGGCCTCCATTCTATTTAATTTGTCAAAAACAACAAGAAAAATAAATAAAACAAAGGGACGGTAAAAAGAAGGGAGACAAGGAGAGGAGAGGAGAAATGGGCAACAACTGAAAATGGCATATCATTATAGTCATGGGGAAAATCCAAACCAAGGGCTCACCTGTAACAAATATAAGTAAAAAAAAGAGGAAGCATATGTAGAGCCCTCTAAATTCGAAGATCATGGGTATGTTGTAAGCTTTTAAGCTTTAATTTGATTAAAATTTAACTGAGCCTTGCAAACGAAAACCTAAGGCTTGAAAATGTAGTTAAAATCGTCAAAAAACCTAGGATAAATTGTAGGAAGCACACCCTAGGAAAATTCGATAAAAGTAAACCCTAGATAAAACCTAAAATCAATACGATAGAGGAAATTTGGAAACTATAGTTAGAAATCATGAAATAAATAGGGTTTATATTTTGGGGTTCATCAAAAATATGGGTTTTATAGAAAAATTGAATTTATGGTTTTTTAAATTGTGAAGAGCATGCACTTGGACACCTAGGGTTGTAATTTCTCGAATTTGTGGCTTACAAAAATTTTAATTGACAATTAGGGTTTAAATTTTTTTATCAAAGATGTGGTTATAAAATTTAATTGATAGCTACAATTTCAATAAAAGTTCCAGTCTAGGTTTTTAGGTGTAAAAAAGTTCCCTTAATTAAATTAGTAAAATAAATTTAATTAAAAAATTGAAACATATGTTACTTAAAAAACATTAAAATAGAAAAACAATTAATGATTTATTCTAAACATCAAATTTTCTACTATGCTACATTTCTTTTGGGATTTTCCTCATATTCAAATTAGTCACCCCATAATTTAATAGAAATTATGTGACAATTATACCGTATGTGAGTATCAGTAACCTTCGCAACACACCTCTAGGGAAGAAAAGTAAATCCAAAATACGATTGAGGGGAAAATTAACATAAACGATGGGGGTGATAATATGCACAAAAGAAAACATATGCATAAATAATACTTGATAACGGTATTCAAATATAGCTTGAGGTTATATCATTAAAATCACACTAGAGAATGCATCGTTAATGCCATCCTTATAGATTATATATGTGCCATTAAGTTTTATATACTTAGAATTTCATTATCAAACACATATTTTAGGGTTAAGGTCGCATTCTCATAATATATGAGTTACTTAGAATTTCATTATCAAACACATATTTTAGGTCGATCACATTCTCATAATATATGAGTTAATGTTTCATCCTCATAAACCTATGATATAGGGTTAGGGTTTCATTCTAAAAACAAAAGATTTGGTTTTGATAACAATAACATATTATTTAGCATTGATTTTAAAAATGATTTTTTTCCATTTGGTTAATAATTAATATGATATAGACCCCATTGTTTGAATTTTGATTTTCAATTTAACTCAATCATTTGCCAAGATTTAACATTAATGGATAACTTCCTATGTGTTTTAATGTAGCCAAATTCTAACCAAACATGATTTACTGCAAAAAAATATGAACTCCAAAGAAAATAGATTTCCTTCTTCGTTATCGAATAATGAATTACAATGTTTCCTAAATAGGAAAACAACTCCCAACTCGAGTTGCCAAGTAAACTCTAACTAACTCTGACTAAATCTACTCTAGGTGGTGAAAATTACTATTTTTAGCAGTTTACTAGAACCTGCTATTCTTATTAAGTTCGCATGCTTATTCATACACGGCACGTAAATTGACACGCATCTTCTACATCCCTAAATTAGAGGAATTGCCAACTTTCTAATTCATAATGCAATTATTAGACTAAAATTAACTAATGCCCAAAAATAGGAAAACCCGAACTATAACTTAAATCCTAATTTTCGGCCTCAAGATGGTGGATTTAGGGCCCGAAAACGTGTCGAAAACTTGCCCCAACCGTAGGGCTAGTTGCTTGCTACATTCGTTTCATCGAAACATGTAGTTTAAAAAAACGGACTCAAACAGACACCCGGAGCTCAAGTTATGACCTTGTCAAGTTCCTGCTAATTTTCGCACATCATGTTTCATCAATAACACATTTCTATCCTTTTTGGTTTAGGGGTTACCTAAGTGGAAAAAGTATTCATATATCCTAACAAGCTATGGCATAATAATGCATTATCACTTTCCACATAAAAATCCTCATTGTTGATGCAGCAAACATTAAATCAAGAAGGGTCAAATGGAGATTGTCATTTGAAGTGGTAAGTGCATGTTAGATAAGTAAGGTGGATTAGCATTATTCAAAGGGTCAAATAGAGTCGATGTACATCAATACATTGTTGGTTAAAGTATATCGCAAGGGTGTAAACGAATATTGTTTGGTTTCGTGATATGATGTGGTCCTAGAACATTGGATCTAAGTTGAATCAAAGAGGACTATTTGATTTTAACCAATCTAGAGGCAAAGCAATAGAGCACGTTTCAGACAGTCAACAAAAAACCAACCAACATATTTGTTGGACCATTTGACCATCGCTCGAGATATGGGTTGTTCTTGTGGTAAACATGAAGAAATTTGTGGTTTCTATGACTAATGTGCATTTTCGTAAGGACTGACAAGTCTGTTGTAAGACGCACGTCTCACAACATACAAGTTGGGAGTGTCGGGGATATAAGAAGATGCTCTAGCATTTTTCCACCCATCAAGACATGACCTCGATGTCCGTTCATCTATTGGGGTAAGTGCATGGACATGGGGGACCAAAAGGGTCAAAAGTGGCCTCTTTTTCCTGAAATCAGAAAAAACTGAACTTCAACAAGTAATTTGACATGCCTTTGCTCAAAATTTGACAAATTGATAAGAAAAATAATCATAGTGCTTGAAATCTAGTTTCGAACTTCTAATTTTTGAACATTGGTAGAGATTAAGAGGGTCAAATGTGGTCATGTTTTTGTATCAAAATATAACATCGTGTCGCGTGCGCCCCCATTTTGTGAGATTCGTTAATTATTTTGCAAGTCCCTTCGGTAGAAAGTTAGCTAAGATCATGTATTAGTTGTCTTTTTTTTACCTTTTTTTACCAATTTTCAAAGTGAACACATCCCGAAAAATGAAAAAATTGTGTGCTCCCCCTCATCTTAAAAAAACAATGAAAATCATTTTTTTATTTTTGAATGTGTGTAGAATAAAGCATAAAATTCGATAGTGTAATATTTTCCAAATTTGGATGAATGGATCAAAAATTACATTTAAAAACATGTTTTTCGCGAAAAATGAAGATACTACTAAAAATTAAGGATAAGAACCTTAAAGTATTTAGATTTTAGAAAAATACATGCTCACAAAGTGAAGACGAAGCTTGATGTCGTAGTGGTTTTTAAAGAATATTGTGTTAAAACACATGAGCCAACAGTGGTACAAGCACATTTAAGGCTTAGATATCAAAGCCAAAGGGTGGGTAATTCTCATGCCAAAGAAAACATAACACACTCACATTATATTGTATATGAAAAAATATTTTTACACAAAAAAATGCGAGTGTGTTATGGCTTGAATTATCAAGTCATAACGTGTTATGTATTTAGAGAAATGATATTATAATGTATATGGATTGATTGAGATGCTAACATAAGGCACATATTCCCCTTAGTTATATGTTTATAATATATGGCATCACATGGGAATTATTTATATTGGGTAATGAGTTGGCCTATATTGGGATTAGGTTTCACCTACCCGATAAGACTAATATATGTCTATCTAAAAGAGATCAATATTGTTATAAGGTAGGTCATGTATGACTTGATTCTACTTGGTAAAAGGATATTGAGGTATACCCTCTCAAAGTGGAGTTCCCATATTGAGAGATCATGGCATTATTCCTTTCCTTAAGGACTATTGTATGGTGTAAGGGTATTCATCTATTATTATGAATATATTGAATACTAGGGCATCTTGGCCCACAAATACATATTGTGTTATCTTTATCTTCATTATATTTTGCATATTGTTTGAATTATTGATTTATTATATGTGAAAATCTTACCAAGTGGTCTCATGACATTGATCTAGGCCAAATTTGGGTTAAAACCCTAATTTTAAAAATCCATCTATATCTTACAAAATCTAGGACATCTTCTATAATATTTTTACTAGTGTTGCATAAACTATTAAAGGAAGCTAAAGTCCAAATCTCAGAAATTTTGATTTGTTTCGAGAAAGTTATTGCAATTTTATGGTTTTTCACAAATCGACTCCACATGCCGCAATTTAAAAAAATCGAAGTTTACATTTTCAAAAACTTCTCAAAAATTGTATGGGGTTTGCTTCTATATTTTTGATTTGACACCGACATCCAACTAAAATAGAAGGGTCAAAACTTGATTAGAGTATGTTCTTAAAACCCTAATTTTTGTGCATCGTGGGGCAATATTTCTATGGAAATGGTGAGATTGATGCCAGAGAATGGTGGATCCAAAGGAGACTTATTTTTCATATGGATGACATGGTTTAGGTTTCCTCCTTGACTTTATGGTCAAACACAGAGTTGGTTCTCTCAATTGAAACAAGAGAGTTTAGATTGGTCTTGGGAAGAAATGGAACATGTTTTCTTGGCTAGATGGGACACAAAAGAAGAAAAAGAAGTAGACACATTGATAAAAATGAAGACACTACAAATGATAAAGAACGAGATCAAGAGGATCATGAATAAGATGACACAGCGATAACTGCTCAAACAATGTAACTCCAAAGAAGGAATCTTTAATATTTTTGTTTTAAGGGTGCATTCAAAGGAAGAAGGCACTTGTTTTCATAAAACCTAAAGAGCAAGCATATCTTTATCAACATGGATGTGGCTCAACATTTACATGTTCAAGCAAAGAATATCAAGGAAGCTCAAGTGGATGGTATGAAAAATTCAAGTTTTAAGGATTTAAAGCTTGTTATGGAAAAACATGTTTTGCATTCAGATTTTTATGCTTTAGATATGAATGGTTTGGACATTGTTCTTGGATATCTTAGGTTAAAAACTTGGGAACCATCAATATTGACGTGTAAAGTTCATGAAGATCTAGTACAAGAGAAAGACGGTCACCTTACAGGATATCACACTTAGTGAAAAACAATGAAAGGTCAAGGTTGAGCATGAGGATGAATCTAAACATAATGAAAAGGAACATGAAGAAGACTTAGAAGAAGAACATAAATCAATTGAAAGAAAAGCTGAAAAGAACAATCCATCTACTCAAGAGACAAAAGTCATTAGAAATTGAAATGGTGGAAGCTCAACAAAGAAAGTAGAAGGAAAGGTTGATTAAAATAGACACCTACATCATCAAAAGAGACAATAATCATGGAGGCATGTTAGTGCACATAAGCACAACAACCAATATGGATATACATGTCATGTCATTGGAGGAACAATCATTACGGTTATACATAGAATCAATGGAGGAACAATTATACTTGAAGGGAAATAATAATTTTGGAAAAGGTTAACTCATAAAGATTGACACACGAATAATCTATTAGAATGGAGGATTACAATTTATAAAACTTTCAAAATCCCGAAAGAAAGGAGGAAAGACTTATCTTTTGAAACCACTACATCCCTACCTTTATTCTCTAACATACCTCTAAATTATATCCCACAATCCTATCTACATGAGATGTTTCTCACATACAACACTTACACACACAATTACATTATTCTCATACTCACTTTACAATATAATTACTCACCCATATGAGTACTAACAAGGATTTTCCTAACATTCCCCCTTAGTGCAAATATGGGAGAAGACAAACATATCCTACTATAGTTGCTCTCTCAAAACATTTCTTAGACTAGGTACACGCTCCATCAAGTTGCCTCTTTCCCCTCATGAAGGTGTAGCTATGAGACAAATTATTTGGGACCATTCCCATTCCCCGGGTTCCCGAATTCCAACTCCTCTAGATTCCTAGAGCTCAAAACTATCCGACAACCATCCATGTTGAGTTTACCTCGAAATATTCTTCTCGCCTCGAAAATGCTTCTTTAAATTATGCATCATTCCCAAATGTTACGAGGATTTATTGAGCACACAACGGAAACAAAAAAATATGAAAAGAAAAATACTAAAAAGACAAGACACTAAATCATTATGCGGCCCCATCGCTAGTGGTCATGAGAGGATATTGAAAAGTCCTCCAACCTCTGTTGCCCCCATCCTCTTGTAGGATGATAGTCACTTAGTATAGAAAGTCTTCTAATTATAGCCATTATCTTCATTCATTGGTTCTTCCTCGGTTCCTAGTTTATCTTTTCTAATTACATTAGCTTTGTTGGCTTTGATTTTTCTTTTAAGTATATCATTAGCTCAAATCCTGCAATTCCAAGATACATGTTTCCCATTTTCTTACAATAAAAACATTCAACATCCTCCTTATTCTTTTGAGTTTTTTACGATTGCTCTTTAAGTACATAGTTTATTTTTCTACATCTTCAAACAATGCCGTTTTTCTTCTACTAGAGAGTTGGATCATAACTTCCAGAGATTGAAATGGCATATGAGGGTAAGTGCACAAATATGGGGACGAAAAAGTGGACACAAAAGTGAAAATGGGAAAAACACGTACGTGTTTTGTAATAACGCGATCACGTTATGTTTTCTTAGGCTCGGTAATTCACGAACCTAAAATATGTGCGCGTTATAATGCATAAAGTATAAGATTTATTTTATTATTTCTTATACTTTAAATTTATTTTAGTAAATATAAGAAGTTAGGGTCACTCTGCACCTGATGGAAGTGGTCCTGTAGCTCTGATAGTTATAATCTAGAAGATAGTTTTTTAAAATATAATCTGGTCAGTACTTACTTATTTTCATAATTTTAGCAATGACCTAAAATTTTTAGGCCATATATATTGTAGTTGGTCTTTGTTTTGGGAAAACATATAGTCGTTTTGTAGGTTTTTGACCTTCTGGATTGGATTTTGGCCCTAACACTACTTGAATTGGTACCAATTTTGAAATTTGGTCCATAATTCACTTTAGTGACCAAAAATCAGCTCTATGATGCTTGTCTACTTCTTACTAAAATGAGATCCTCACTTTGTAGATAGAGGATTGCTCCCTGAATGGGATTCCTATCGTCTGGCAAAAATGAGGTGATTATAATGTGCCTCCTCCTTAAGGTTTGATCAAACTACTAGGTGTTGAATGAGTTTTTACGAATAGTACCAAGTGAATTGCATCAAGTGAACTCGAGATGATTGCTCATTCTTAGAAACAGGTGCTCCATATAAAGATCATCCCTTTACCTTTCCTGGCTCTAAAATCATCCTTTCATGGAATCAAATTCAATATTCTCATATGTCTGTCTTTGCTCATATGTATCTCATGGAGATAGACGATGCCTTAATACTTCACACATGATGGTCCTAGATACCTCAATGGCATGACTAGCTCATTTTAGCTTGTTCTTTGGAGAGATTTGGGTACAATGTCGAGTCAGGATATGATGATCATCAAGTCACTCCTTGAGCTCCACATTTCACCTTTAAATATGATGAATCCTTCACAATTCAATTTATTGACCAAGATGAAACCTAGGTGTAAGCATGCTTATGGTACATGGACACTTTTTTTCTCAAGTTGCTCCTCATGGAAATGGGTTTCCTCCTCCGGATAGGGATGAATCCTTGAATGAAATTTGAGTATGAGTTACATGTTCTTGACCTCCATACTTCATTTGAAACACTAAAAATCACATTTTACGATTAATGAAACTATTCTAAAAATATAATTCTACTTACAACTCAAAATTTAGGTCCTATTTCATTTTGAACTTAGAGGGGTAGTTGAAGAGTTTTGCAGTACCTAAAGAAATATTTAAGCCTTGAATCAATGTTGATTATTCCACCTTATAGAGTATTCTAATATCCTTCCAATTCCTATTTTGTTTCATCCTAAGTCTTTCCAGAACTCCTGGAATCATCCAGAGAAGTCAACTTTTACCATTTTAGCTTTCATTCCCTGCACCTGAAAACCCGGTCTTAAACAGATTGCTCCTGAATGATATTTTTATTTCCTAAACTTTCCTAAATTTACTTAGACATCTTCAATTCTCTCTAAAATCACCCTCAGATGCTTTATATTTTCTCTAAAAACTTCAAGGGTGTTCAATTAGCTATAGAATGGCCAAAAATGGCCTTTTTAGGCCTTCAAAGGAAGTAACTTCTCTCATCAAAATTAAATGAGTTGATCGATCACCTTAGACACCATTCCCTACACACTAAAACACACTGAATGATCTTATTAGGACTTTCCTTTGGGCTAGGGTTTATGATTTAGGGTTTAGGGATTAGGGCTCGTGGATTTAGGGTTTAGGGTGTAGTGTTTAGGGTTCATGGTTCGTGTTTTAGGGTTTAGGGCTCAGGGTTTAGGGTTCACGGTTTAGGGTTTAGGGTTTAGAGTTTAGGGTTTATGGCTCATGGTTAAGGGTTTAGGATTTAGGGTTTAGGGTTTAGGGTTTATGGTTTAGGGATTCAGGTGTTTAAGGTTTAGGGTTTAGGGTTTAGGTTTAAGGTTTTAGGGTGTAGTATTTAGAGTTTTAGGGTGTAGCATTTAGGGTTTAGGGTTTAGGGCTCAAGGTTTAGGATTTAGGGCTAAGGGTTTATGGTTTAGGATTTAGTGTTTAGGGTTTAGGTATTCGGGCTTAGTGTTCGGGGTTTAGGGTTTAGGTTTTAGGGCTCATGGTTTAGGGTTTAGGGTTTAGGATTTAGGATTTAGGGATCAGGGTTCAAGGTTTACAATTTAGGGTTTAGGGTTTAGGCTCGGGTTTAGGGATTAGGGTTAAGGGTTTAGGGTTTAAGGTTTAGGGTTTAGGATTTAGGGTTTAGGGTTTAGGGTTCGGGGTTTAGCGTTTAGGGATAAAGGTTTAGGGTTTATGGTTTAGGGCTTATGGTACATGGTTTAGGGTTTAAGATTTAAGGCTCGTGGATAAGGGTGTAGGGTTCAAGGCTTAGGGCTTAGGGTTCACGGTTTTAGGGCTTAGGGTTTAGGGTTCATGGTTCAGGGTTCATGGCTCAAGGTTCGGGGTTCGGAGTTACGGGTTTAAGGTTTAGGGTTTAGAGCTTAGGGCTCTAGATTTAAGGTTTACGGCTCAAGGCTCAGGGTTCAAGGTTTAGGGTTTAGGGTTTAGGGTTCGGAATTTAGTGCTCAGGGTTTAAGGTTTATTATTTTGGTTTTAGGGTTTAGGGTTTATAGTTTAGGGTTTAGGTCATAGAATTTAAGGTTTAGTGTTTAGGTCTTAGGGTTTAGGATTTAAGGTTTAGGGTTTACGGGGTCGGGGTTTAGGGTTGGATTTAGTTTTTAAGGTTTAAGGTTTAGCATTTAGGGCTCATGATTCATGATTCATGGTTTAGGGTTTAGGGCTTAGGACTTAGGATTTAGGGATTAGGGCTTAGGGCTCGGGGGTTTAGGGTTGAAGGCTCGTGAGTTTAGGGTTTAGGGTGGGCTCACGGGTAAGGGTTGAATGTTTAAGGTTTAGGGTTTAGGGCTTAGGGTTTAGGTTTAGGGTTTATGCATCATGGTTTACGGTTTAGGGTTTCGATTATAGAATTTAAACGCTAAAAGCTTTAGGCCGAAAGTTGAAATCCCGAAAATTATATATGTTTTGACCAGATTATAATATTAAAAACTATCTCCAAAACTATGACTCATGAAGTTGTGAGACTAGTTCCATCGATGCAAAGTGGGCCTAATTTCTTATATTTACTAAAATAAATTTAAAGTATAAGAAATAATTAAATGTAAATAATAATAAATGAAAAACTTATAATGTTTATACTATGTGTAACGCAGCGTTATAATGCGTATGTGTTTTCTTTCTTCATTTTTCCAATGCACGTCTTTAGGCTTGGATCCGTGTGGATCCCTAAGCCTAAGGCATGACTCCGCAAAAACATTTAATTTTGTAAATAGAAGCACACCAAAAGCACATATAATGTCTATACTATGTGGAACGCGTATGTGTTATAATGCGTACGCATTGCGTTTTCCTTTTTTCCAATGCATGCCTCTAGGCTTGATCTGCCTGATCCCCAAGCTTGAGGCATGGATCTCGCAAAACACAAAGAAACAACATGTTTTTGCAAAAAAATGCTAAAATGTCACTTCCGCCATCATAAATCAAATTAAAACAATTGATTTGTTTAATAAAAATATGACGACGAAGTAGAGCAGACTTTCTTCTTTCTAAAAATAAAATTTTTCAAATTTTCTAACATAAGGTTTCCATATTATTTATTTTCTAACTGTCTTTTTTTGTAGTTATTTTTAAAGTTTAAACATGTCTCTTTTGTCATGTATCTTTTTTTTTCTCATCGAAATTGAAAAAAAAAAATATGAGCCCAAACTAGGCCTAATTCTATACATATTCAAAAGAAAAATCTAATTTTCGATATCTTTTGAGGTAGTTGGGGGCACGGTCATAGCTAGTTATTTTCAAAATTTAAAATTTTTGCACTAGAAAAATCATAAAAAAACTTGTTAAAAAAATCTAAAAAAATAGAGCCCAAACTAGATGCTCTTAGCTATCTTTCTACCAAAGGGTTTTCAAAAATACTAAATGGTACTAAAAAAATGGTGGGAGGCACGAAAATTACTCTATTGTATTTTTTAACGAAATAGGAACAATCATTGGTATTTTAATTATTTAACCCACTTCAACTTAACCGTTTTCAATAAAATTTAGTAGCTTAGAAACTAGACTCAAAATGCTACGATTCATGTTCTTACAACATCTTCCAATTTTGAGTGTAACTATTTCAAATAACTCATACAAGTTGAAGATTTTTATTTTTCAAGAAAAAACATCCACTTAAGACCCCCTTTTGGCCCCCAACTTGGTGCACTTACCCTTGACCAAGAGTAAAAACAAGATAGTTGTATTTGGAAGAAAAGTTATTCAACAAAATGGCTTTTGCACCTTCGTGCAACTGGAGCTTTAACTTCTACTAGCTACCTCATGAGAGATCTAAGATCGTTTATATGACTAAACATAGTAGCTCCTTCACTCATTTTTAATATGAATAAGTGTAACTTTAAAGAAAATTTTGCATTAACTACTTTAGCACTAAACTTATTTAGATTGTCCTAGATTTTTGTGGATGGCTTTTCTAAATCTACATAACGCAATTCAAAATTTGAAAGTGCAAGGCCAATGATGGCTTTGGCCTTATCATCTTTGTGTTGTCATTTTAGTAACTTATTTGCATCTGTAGCATGTGTTTCTTTCCCACCGACTATTCCCCACAACTACTTGTTCATAAGTTGCATCTAAATTGTAACTTTCCAAGTGTAAAAATCCAATGATTTTTTCTAACGGAATTTCCATTTAAAGAAATGGTCAAGACCGGCACAAGACATCGGTTTCCACAATTTTAGAATGCACCACATCTCCCACCCTAGCCCACCCAACCCCCGCCCCAAGATGGATGTCACATATAAGCGATAATGTGTTCGTGAGGCCAATATATATACATATATTGTTGACATTTTGAGGACTTTTGATGCCAAAAGACTATATTGATCATTATTAACCTAACATCAATTATTAAAATGAAATATTACTATTACATAACTAAAGCCACTTCTATTGTAAAAAAATTAAAAAAACTATTAACATGCATGATAAAACATTTGGCGGTTTGTGACTAACCATTCATATACAACAAATTCGTGAATATGAATCAGGAGATCTATGTAGCAAGATCTCGAACTTGAGACGATCCAATGCATATCACTTGTGCATTCAAATAATGACTCATGGTGTCAATGAGACGGAGAAAGGAAGCTACAAATTATGAAGAACATGCTTGGACCAATGAGATAAGGACTTCACAATCCTTGGCTAGGGTGATGCCTATCCAATTCGCAAAAGCCGAGACTTAGAATGCTACGAAAGCAAAGTCAAGTGATGGATGATGCAACCAATATTCATGCAAACAAATCATGAACCGATAGCAAAATTGAAGAGCATGTGTTGGCGGTCGCACACAAACTTAGCTAGGGAAAGAAGATTTTACAAGGCACGATCCGCGTAATCAATGTTGACAAGGCATTGAAGCATATTGGCAAAAAATTTGCATGCACGAAGGATAGTACAACATACCCCTCTATAGAATCTCATGATTTGATTGATGGAGAACACCAACTTCGATACCACATAATCACTTTGGACAAGGTTAACTCATAAAGATTGACACACAAAAGAATCTATTCTAAATAATTTATTAAAAATGGAGGATTACAATTTATAGACTTTCAAACTCCTAAAAGAAAGGAGGAAATACTTATCATTTGAAACCACTAAATCCCTACCTTTATTCTCCGACATCTCTCCAAATTATCTCACACGATGCTATCTATATGAGTTGTTTCTCACATACAACTCTTACACACACAATTACATTATACTCGTACTCACTTTACAATATAATCACTCGCTCATGTGAGTACAAACAAGGATTTTGCTAACAAGAATCATGTGAATAATTATTATGGCCATGCATCAAGCCGAGGAGGAACAACTACGAGATATGGATGGAATCAAATTAGCATAGCGGATTATGAAACTAGGTTTAGATCTATGTATCACCCACTAAGATCATGTATGGGTGGTTGGATGATCGAGCATAAGCAACACGTGTGCAATGATTAGAAGTACACTCATTACATGGTTTCTTCTCATATCCTGGGATGAAACATGTCATGGAGCGATGGCATGTTGTGTATTTAAGGAGATGATATTATAATGTATATGAGTTGATGGAGATGTTGACATGTGGCACACATTCCCTTAGTTAGTTGTATCTTTATAATATATGTGGTCATATAAAAATTATTTATAATATTGGGTATGGAGTCAACCTACATTGGGATTAGGTGTTACCCACCCATTAAGAGTAGTATATGTCTCTATAAAAGAGATGAATATCGTTATGAGATAGGTCATGTATGAATTGAGTTTTCTACTTGGTGGAAGGATATTGGAGAGGGAAGGGATTAGGTGTTACCCACCCAATAAGAGTAATATATGCCTATATAAAAGAGATGAATATCATTTTGAGATAGATCATGCATGAGTTGAGTTTTCTACTTGGTGGAAGGATATTGGAGCTATCCCCCTCAAAGTGGAAATCTAATATTAAGAGATCATGAAATTATTCCTTCCTTAGAGAGTATTGTATGGTGTTGCCCTACCTTAAGGGTATTCTTCTATTATTCTAAATATATTGAATATTAGGGCATCTTGGTGCTCAAATATCTCGTGTTATGTTTATCTTCATTATATTCTATATATTTTTTGAATTATTCATTTACTATACATGAAGAAGCACAAAATAGACAATCCAACCCTTGGGCTTAGATATCTAAGCCAAAGAGTTGGTAATTCTGCAAGCCAAAGAAAACATAACGCGCTCGCATTATAATGCGAGCACATTATAATGTCTATGAAAACAATATTTTTATACAATAAAAATGTGAGTGTGTTATGGCTTGGAATTAGACAACCATAATGTGCTCATGTTATAACGTGAATAAGTTAAGACACGAATGCATTGTTCAAAATGCCTCTACAACAGTCTTTTGACCACTTTTTTGTCCTCCATTTCCATGCACTCACCCATTGGGCTTCCATTCAAAGGTTACTTATTGAGCCGAGCATCTTTTTCTCACTTAATCATCTTTTGGCTAAGACAAACCATGCCATCAATTTCATGTCGTAATCGAGGAAGAAATATAGGGGATATGTGAAGGACTCACACATGCAATAGTATGAGTTTATGGTTCATCTCTACTTGTCAAATTTTTGAAAAATGGTATGTCAAACTTCACATTTTTCCTAAGGATTGACAAGTTTTTCTTAAGAGACAGACCCATCGGCATCAAAGTTGGCAAGGTCGGGGGGTTGGGAGAATGAAAAAGATCATATTTGTCTTTTTCCACCCATTCACTCATGACCACAAAGTCCATTCCTTGATTGAGCAACCATTCAAATGTTGCTTGTTGTTCTAAGAAAATTTTACTCACTTGAGAAAAATCTAGTTGGAGATAAAATGTGTTTCCAATTTCTCCTCAACAAGAGTGCAATAGAGATATCTATGTATATGTAGAAGTCTTGTTTGTGCAGGCACCATACAAGCTTGTGGTTCGTCTCTACATGTCATGGTTTGTGAAAAACAACATCTCAAAGTTTGTAGTCTTTTTGGCCTAAGGACTAATAAGTTTGTCCTAAGAGACACATCCAAAATGTGCATGTTGGGAGTGTCGATGGTGTTGAGGCACTAAAAAAGGTTGTTCTTGTG
This sequence comes from Taxus wallichiana var. yunnanensis, assembly GCA_018340775.1. Taxonomy (NCBI): domain Eukaryota; kingdom Viridiplantae; phylum Streptophyta; class Pinopsida; order Cupressales; family Taxaceae; genus Taxus; species Taxus wallichiana. The sequence continues at coordinate 866,990,001 of CM031238.1, forward strand.
TTTTTCTGCCCATTTGAATGTGACCCCAAGTTTGTCGTCATTTAAGATTTTTTTCAAAAGTTGTTTGTTGTAGTGAGCAACCTTTTCTCACTTAAGAAAGTTTTGGCTACAACAAAAAACATGCCACTAATTCACCTCATGAGGAGTGGAAGTGATCTATATTTGGGGGATATATAGAGGACTTGCACATGCAACCATATCAGTCCCAATTTGTTTCTACCTATCCTTGTTTGTAAAAAACGAAGTGTCAAAGTTTGTAATTTTTTTCCCCAAGGATGAACAAGTTTTCTTTAAGAGACATTCCAACGATGTGCAAGTTGGACATGTGGGGAGCATTACTTGAATGAATGTCATATTTGTGTTTTTTTGCCAATCAGACCTAACCATGAAGTTTGTCTGTTGATTGGGTGCTTTTCTAAAAGTTGTTTGTCGTCGCATACAAGCAAGTTTTTCTCATGTAAGCAAGTTTTGGCTACAAGAGAAAATATTTCACCAATTTAACGTCATCAACAATGGAAGAGAGATATTCAAGGGACGCCAAGGAATTGAATGCACAACCATGTGATTTTGCGGTTCATCTCTTCCTATTCTAATTTACAAAGAATGACGTGCAAAGTTCGCAATCCTTTTTGTCTAAGGATTGTCAAGTTTGTCTTAAGAGATGTTTATGCAACATATAGATTGGGAGTGTTGAGGGCATTTGGGATTGCATGAAAGAAATTTTTAGTTTTTTCCACCTATTTAGACATTGCCAATAAGTCCATCCAGAGAATGGGCGGTTTGTTCAAAATTGCTTCTTGTATTGGGAACTTTTACACACTTAAAAGCAAGTTTAGGCTGCATGAAAAACATTTGCAGTCAATTTCACCTTGTCAAGATTGGAAGAGAGATATCCGAGGGATATGTATGGGACTCGTCTTTGCGAACATCATAAGATTGCAGTTCATCTCTACTTATTCCGATTTGTGAAAAACGTGTCAAAGCTCATTGTCTTTTTGCCTAAGGATTAATAAGTTTGTTTGAAGAGACGCATCAGATGACATGCATATGGGAGTGTTAACGGTGTTGGGTGACATGAAGAAACCTTGTTATAGTGGTTTTTCCTACCTATATGGAGATGATCGTGAGTCCATTCGTCAAGAAGGTGCTCCATTCACAAATTGCTTACTTGTATAGAGAAAAAAATTTCACTTAAGAAACATTTGGTTGCGAGAAAATGTGCCAATAGTTTCGCGCATTGTGAGTGGAATAGAGACATCTAGGGGACATGTAGAGGGCTTGCATGTGCAACCATACAAGTTTAAGGTTCCTATCTACTTGTTCCAATTTGTGAAAAACAAGATGCCAAAGTTCACAGTCTTTTTCCCTAAGAATGACAAGTTTTTCTTAAGGGACACATCCATCGACATGAAAGTTGGAAGTGTCATGGACATTAACGAACTAAAGTCCTTTCATTCTTGTCTATTTTAGCCTTTTAGTGACATAATCGCAACTTCTCTTTTAGTGCTAATGAGGTTGTTACATGGTTACTTTACGAAAGCAATAATTATTGGTGAGCAATTTCTCATATGTTTTATTTCATAAATTTTGTTTAGTCGCCATGTTTCGATATAAAGTTTTAACTTCTATAGAGACATTTCTAAAAATAAAGTTTTGACACTTTCATAGATTTAATATTCAAAAATAAGGGTTTGCTAATTTTAACACTACATTTGTATATCGTTTTTAATAGTACACATGTGCAAGGAAGGGCATCTTGCCCAAATTTGTCCAAAAGAGCATTACTTAGTATCGGTTGTGATGTCTCGGCATTTGTGTCGGGCACAACATGACATAGAGGAGGATTATGATCAAGATTATCACACCTCTCACCACTTCAAAAGTCTTTGGGGCACCTTGTTGGCATTCAAAATTGCACTCACCTGCCCGAATCAAGAAGATTCATGATTTTGAGGCAACATGGGACTATCTCCAAGTGTAACAGTTCCACTTGAGATGCACCCTCCTGGAGAAGGCTAGCTTCCCTGTTATGCGGATTTGGAAAATCTGCATAACACAACCTACTTCTAACGCTAAAACTACTCCTACAACTAATTCCTACTCTAAAAATTCCAAGGGACCAGGGAAAGAGATGCAAAAAGTAAATCCTAAGCTAAGGGGCGGTGATAACACCAAAAGAAGGTGGAACTTTTCCCAAATCCAAATGACACATATGCAAGAAACGCGAACTTGGGGTCATAAAAATGCACTCAGATCAGATGTAATGAGAAAGAAGAACATGAAATATGCAAAAGGGAGAAATATTCACACCAAACACAATGTATTTGAGAGAAATAAGTAAACCACACTTGTATTAATCATTCTTCAGGAGCTTACATATAGACCCGAGGTAAGAGAACACCATCATGCAAGCTACGAGAGGTCAGCAACATGAAGTTTCTAGTTTCACATAGAAGAGCTCAAAAATATGCTATAGAAGGAAAGAGGGAGAAGAACCCTTACAAAGTGCATGAGCACTTGTATTTATACAACTCGTGGCATGAAGAAAGAGAAGAAAGAGAGGGAAAAGGACCGCCAAGCTAGAATTGACTATGTTTAAAAAATGCATGGAATGAGTGTGGGTGTATTGAAATCTTGCAAAGGTGGCTTAAAGTACAAACATGGACACTTCCAAAAGCAGCCAATAATCATAACACGATGCCTTGAGTCTATCGCACACCACCAGATCGTCAAAACGACACCATACTTCATTAAATTCCGATCGTTGGGGTGGTTGGCTCTCTGGTTCCGGTTTGGTGCGGTTTTGAGATCTTTTGCAGCTTTTACTACGTTATGTGGCTTTCAAATTTTCCTTTAATCCACAAACTCCCAAAAATTCTCCCACATGCTTTGATAAGCGAAATATGTTGCACTACCCGCAAGCTTCTAATCCTTCGACTCTGAACTTTCTTACCTAGGGACCAATTTAATTTGTTCGCAGTATCTGGAAGGAGACTCACGAACACTATAAATCATTACACACATGGAACAATAAATCAATGTTCCGTGACTTTTCAGCTTGGTAACTTTTCTAATTATTGTTTCATTGTTGCACGTCCAACTAAACTTGTTTTGCACCTCGCGGCTTCCTTGTAGACCTAATCCATCCTTTGAATTGATGGCCCAAAATTGTGTAAGTCCTTGAAATGTTCATTCCTTTGTTCTGTGGGTTAGGAGAACCCGCGGGACACTAAGTTATCTTGCATTCCACGGTAAACTAAAATAGTCTCCCGCGGCTCTTCTAAAGCATGAAAATAGTTTAAGTCCCTTTTATGAGTTGTTCAAAATTACATGGGGTGTAATTTTGGACAACGGGCACTATGGCCCCATCCAACAAATATAATAATTTACAAATTATTATTCCTATTTATTGTTTTATACCATTTATAATTTGAACACCTTTATTTAGATATTAGTAAAATTCTTGGGAATTGAATACATTTCTACTACATATAGGGATTCACAATAAGATGAGAGAGGAAGGGTGTTGGGACAAGTCAATGTTTGTCCCATGTTGTTAAGGATTCTAACATAAAGGTATGTAGTTTATTTTCCGGTATAAGAATGGGAAGGGATGACACGAGTGAAAGAACCAATGAATCCAATTTTGAATTTAAAGAATCAGCGGTGTCGATAAACAAAACACAACCAATGATGTATAGAAGCAATGAAGCAAAAAAAAATCCTTTAAAAAGTAGCAGAGAGAGACTCTACGAAGAGGTTCCAATTGGCGTTGATCCAAAGTTTAGCACATCTTGAGAATGGTCCCACAAGAAAAATAAGGCCACTAGAGTGGAAACAACAATGGACCTTGTGGAACAACATGCAAAAATGTTGGAGAAACTACAACTCCTTACGAGTCATAGATATAAAGTCAAGTAACACTTTTTAGTGAAAAAGTAAAAAAACCCAAGAATTTGTGCCCGAGATCTTAAAAGAACTCGAAATTTCATTTAGATGGAGTTACATGAGTTACGCAATCGTCATGGTAAACATCACCAACATAAAAATGAGATAGCTCTAAATGTAAATGAATGTCAAAGAAGCACAACATTGTAACATGAACTTTGAACCCCAAACAATACTAGGTATCTTTGAATTGTAGTTGAATCAAAATGCAAGGGGCTTCCTCTACTTACAGCAAATGTCATGTTTGGTTTGCTTTTACAATGAGCTGAAATGAATAATGGGTCCAAATTTGGTTTGATACAAGTTGGACACAAAGGGGGCCCTAGGGGATTGTAAGGGCCTTTTTGTAATACATATATAATTGCTATTATGATTCGAAAATGAAAATAATGATTAATTATATTTTCAAAATTTTATTAACTTAATACTAAAAATCTTATAAGACTTTACATAGAAAACTTTTAAAACATAAAAAGCTTTATACACTATAAACCTTTTTTAGCTTTATGAACGTGTTGACATTGACTTTGATAAACCTTATACCAATCAATAAACATTATATCATTTATACTTTGAATGTCAGAATACCATATTGTATGACAATTTGCATGAGAGATTTCGCATCAAGATGTACATCTAAATGAACGTAGAAAGTCCAAAGCACAAGAGCACTTGCAAGGGGTTAACGAGCCTAGATATTTGGTTGATTGTTCTAATAATCTGTTTTTAATCTAAAATTGTTTGGTCTTGTTTGCAACCAAGGGTAAACCTGAGAACTTTGGGATCTGATATCTCGGCTTTCAAGTATCTATTTTAAAAGAAATGAACATCTACCCCTACCAAATGGACTGCTCCAGACACAATGGAGGTACCAAAATTAGTCCAGCAAGCTCCAAACAGAAAAAGATAGATTGTTGAATGCCCATATCTGAAATGGGTCGAGAACAAGGGTAATGAGAAACTCAAAGGGTTGTGGTACAACTCTCAAAATGACGGTACCCGGCTTCTAAAATTCAAAAGAAATGAAAATTGTTGGATACCAATGATGTGGATTCTCTCGGAGATCTTGAAAGAATCTACACAAGATCGAAGCTAGCAGCAATCAATGTGTCTACACAACATGAGACAAAGAATACTTGCATGCAAAGCTACAAGAATGAAGCTTTTGAAATGGCACAAGTTCCACTAAATTTGATTAGAAGCTCTGATCAATTTGTATTTACAATAGAGTTTTTCAAATAGGCTTTGCATTTACTAAGTTTATAATCAACCACCCAGAATATACGAAAAGGATACTCATTTTTCATGTGCAACTAATGTAGACATCGACAATAGTTTAGTCCCTAAAAAGAGCAAACTAAATCCCTAAATAATAATGTATGCTAGCAAATTAACGAGTTAATCTCACTTTTATGAAGGGTGAAACACGTAAGGTAAATTGTGGACTACATGATACTATTCTATGTACCTAATACATAGCAGGGAATCAAACAAGCCATATGCATATGTTATATTGTGTCGGTAAGGGATGAACTTGCCAAATCGGACATGGATGAGAAATGATATTTTTAGAAAAATCCAATGGAAATTTGCATAAAGAGAAGAATACGTCAAGAATTAGAAGATTCGTGTGCATTCATTATTACTTAGTTACAATAATTTATCCAATATTATATAGAGAGCATGGTGGTGCTTCCTATGTCTATATTCATCATGGGGGAGTAGTAATGAACTTGAGAAATTTCATACTATAATAAACTCAAAGAGTCAGTTCAGTATCTTTAGGAGAACGGTTGCATGACTAATTCATTTTTAAATCACTCTTAAGGAAGGACCTTTTTAAAAGGCTGAAGTGAACAACAATATGCAGAAAACCGGAAGTAAAAGAAGCCTTAGATAGAAAAAAAAAAAAATTAATGCTCAAAGTCCTTGTAATTTACATGTGGAATTCTCTAGAAAAAGAATCTAGAAGTCACCTTTTAATGAAACTAAGAAATCCTACTTCGATTTATTAAATTTATGAGGACCTTTTCAATTATGTTCGAATACATGCTACAACATGTAGGTATTACTGCCAAACTGAGTCTAGACCTAATCCCAATTGAAAATATATACTAATATCTGACCATTATAACATCATTTAGGTGCTCCATTGTCTTACATCTCTTTAAAAGTAAATCATCATCATGGTTTAAGTAATGAGAAATTACTGTTTTAAAAAAGAGCAAAAGAAGAAACCAGCAAAAAAGCAAGTATTTGAGTACAAAATAGGTGACTAAATTCAAGTATTGTACTAGTACTTAAATAACAAAGCACGAAAGAATTTAAATTGTAACAAGGAGATCTTTTGGGCATAACTGCAACCTACTTCATCATATATAATTCCCATATCCTTCACATTAGATCTTGGGTTGTGGTGCGCTTTGACTTCATTAAGATCGACAGAAGAGAAATTGAATGGATCAAATTTAACCTGTATTCATCAATGCAATAGTGCCAAAATGATAAGTTTTCATCCATCTTTTTCTCTAATTCTATATATACACGGATATGCAGATGTTAAACAGGATGAAAATCAAGTTCAATCCTTGTGAGATGATTGTTTGGTATCTCCACACACATAACAGTGTTTGATATCACTAGAATTTAAGAAAAATAGTTTAGAAACTCAATGATAGGAAAAAAGGGGAATATCTAAACATTAATTGATCTTTTAAAACAAAATTAAAAAAGAAACAGTAGCTATATTACTCAAAATAAAATAGTACAACAAAAAAATGCTGACAGTAAGGAAGCACACCACGAAAAGTCACACTAAGCCAACAGCCTAGGAACAGCTTACAAAAACAAACAGATAAAATTAAATTGTCTTGACACATGAAAAACAAAGATGGCTTTTAATTTGTCTTGACACATGAAAGACAAAATTAATCATACAAGATAGAAGTGAAAGTGGAAAAATGCTCTACTATGAACATATAGTAATGTACGATAAATTTCTAAGAAAACCCACATGCTTTGAAGTTGTAACTACCATGTAATAGAATTATAACTAAAATCCATATACATTTTTACAATCTGTTTTTCAGACCAAGCTTATGGTAAAGTTATAATCCGTACCTGTAAATCTATATAATATTGCAATTATGTAATCCCTGACCGATACATAGTTATTATCGTGTCTAAACCTTTAAACTGCATGCATAAGCCATGTAATTTTTCTCCTTGTTTCACTCTTTCTCATGGCACTTGATTCAAAATCATTATGGCTCTGAATCTGCTTTAATATGATATGTAGTTTTTTTTTTTTTATGCTTTTTTTTACACACAATAAAAACATGTATATACTGTAATAACTAAGGGTATGTCATCTACATTGTAAGCATGTATTATCAATTATATCAAAATTCCTTCTCCCATTCTTTTAAACCAATAAGTTCTCATAATTAATCATTTTAAACGTTTCTTTTCTTCAAATACACACCCAATAATAATGTCAAAGTTTCAAACCAAGCCACTAATGATTATTAAGTTTTGGTCCAAAGCTTATATCATACTCATCAAAATGACAAGAAGTTATCATTAAAATTAACCTACTGCAAACATTACTTAAAAACAACAAGTTGAGTACTAATTTTAATAAATAACAAACAAGAAATCAATGGTTATGTACATGCATATTTGATGGAATCCCAAAGAGAAGTTTATACAAACTGTTTGGTTTTCCTTCTAATTCACTTACAAAAAGTACTACTATGCCATATTTAAAGATTGAAGAAATGCACAGATAAACTTATGTAAAAGAAGTAAAACTAACAAAAATTATTGGAAAAAATGCACCCACAGTACACAAGATTTTTCACGCGACAAATCCTTTTCGGGAAAAAACCCCAACACAGCCACCTTCACTTACCGTGTGATCTCAACTGTTTACAATACAACAATGCATTTCTTCATTCTTATTGTACCCTAATTCATGTAGGTCAGGTATGAGGGGACCAAATGAATGGAAACCTTTCCCCACCACCTAAAATCAACTCACTCCAATGGATACATTGAACACGACGCACTCAAACTTGGGACTCAAAGTCAATCTTTATTGCATTCTGCATGTATTTCAGAGATTACCCATTTAAACACACTTGAATTACTTATCTACAACATGACTATGAGAAAGCTAGAACAACATAGTCCCTTAATGGACATGCTACAGTTCTCTGTTCTAGAATTGGATATACACACCCCTAGCAAGCTCCTCCAAGTTCTCTTTTTAACCCCACTTGCTCTATCTTTCTCTTCCTTGCTTTCCTGATTAAAAATGCCTCCAATTAATGGATTCCAATCTTTCTAACTGCTTCTGATAGTATCTCCAATGCCTCTTCAAACTCCCAAGCATCTTGAAAACACGTAGCAGCTGACAAATCTTAGTTCTAGGAAGTTACTTTACTTTTAACTTCAATGCAGGAGAAACTGCCACTTTCTACGGACCAATAGTTGTGAAATCACCAATTAATGTGTAATGGTGATTACAAAACGCCGCCTATGTAAACCAATGGTTTTGTCGTCTACTTAGGAAAGGTCAATTTGATCCTAGCCATATGAATGAAACCTCTTGTACATGAATTTCCCAGATTTTGAACTTTGGGGATTCTTCCTGGCTTATCGAATCACCTTTAACACAAACAAGATCAGAAAGTCACAACAACAAACACACAAATGATGACTCATACTTATTTGGTTGATACAAGATTGTTTATGGACCCAGATGTTCTTGCATCATACACCTTAGGTAAGTGAGATGGTCCATGAGCTCCTACTCATGAACCTTCCATGAGCTCTTCTAATGTTCTTCTGTTTCAGCAATCTTGGATGCACACATCATATTTGCCTCTTTAGTGATCTTGTCCATCCACTTGAACAAGTACTCTTTATAATCATTGCCTCTTGTCTTCTTGATGATTCTAATCACCATTTCTATCTCTTGTCTTACCTTCTCAGGTAGCTATTGTCTCCGATATGACATTGAACCATCTAAACTCACATCCTCATCACTCATGGTAAGGGTACAAATCTTCTAATTGAAGATAGGTGAGATAACAATTCTTTCTCGTGGGTGTTCAATGCAAAATTTCTCAAAATCTGACATGGTTCAATTTTCTTTCACTTGAGTTTGTCATATGTTCCTCTTGGGAACAGTTCCTTTCTCAAATAAACCAAAACCAAAGTCACCATCTTGAAAATCTTGTTCTCTTCACTTGAAATCAGTATGTTGCCTGTATCACATTATGTTTTCCTTCAATTTCCCCTTCACTTTATGGTATGTCTCATGCATTTACTCAGCAAGGTCTTCTGTTACAACAGTTCTTCTACGCAAGTCTGTTCTCTCTCCACTTAGAACACCTCTAGGGTTGTAACCATTTACAATATGAAATGGATTCTTGGTGGTACTTCTATTTACTGGTTGTTGTAAGTGAACTCAGCTTGTGTTAAAATCATATCCCATTGTTTAGGCTGGTTCCCTACAAGACATCTCAAAAAAATTCCAAGGCTTCTACACACTAATTGTGTTTGTCCATCAATTTGTGGATGATAGGCTGATTTAATACTCAACCTTGTGCCCAACGTTTTCCAAATCTTTCTCCAAAAATGAACAGCAAATTTGGTATCTCTATCTGAAACAATACTCTTGGGTTATCCATGCAACCTTACTACTTCTTTGAAAATCAAATTTGTTACATGTATGGCATCACTAGTCTTCTTGCATGCTATGAAGAGTGCCATCTTTGAGAATCTATCAACAAAAGCATAAATACAAGATTTCATTACTTTTTGTGTTCTTGGCCACCCAACAATTAATTCCATACTTATATCTTCCCACGATCTTTCCAATATTTGGCAATCGCTGAAACAAACCTGCAATCTAACTTTTCGTTTGAATGTTGCCCAAACTTCTTCACATTTATACTCATTTTAGGCCAATAGTAACTCTCACTCAGCTGTACCAATGTTTTATCCACTCCAAAGTGATGGGCTAAGGAATAACTTTGAAGAAACTTAACCTACTTCATGTACTTTTGGCTCATCTTACCATGGTTGACTATGAAATGCAGTACTTGATGATCTTTGTATAGAACAAACTCCTTCAATAGCTACTAGTGTCATCACCTTGAGTGCTCGTACAATTGCATAGAATTTTGGGTCATAAACTAAATAATTCTTGGCATCATTCGACTTCTCTCTGAAATGAGCAATGGGCTTAATTTTTTCACTCAAAATAACACCTACCACTGTCCCATTAGCATTACAATCAATTTGGAGTACCTTACTGAAATCTGGCAATACTGGCATGGGCTATAATTAGAATGTTCAATAGCTTAGTTTCATTATTCGTAATATGAAGGATATTATACAAATGATAGTCTATAACACACCAACACTATACTTGTATGAGTTGCTCAAGACGCTAATAACTACTATTCTAGTGGGGTAAGTTATTACAAGTCATGCTCACACATACTCTAACACAAATAGCTATGACTAAATAATTAATTTATCTGTAGTATTACCTACCTATATTTCCAACACTGCTCTCTTTAATATGAACATAGGGAAATGAAGCACTCCACACATACTGAAAAAAACATGCATTTTGATAGATGGGAACACATCAATGTTGGAGTGTGTTGTAAATTTTGCATGAATCACCAACTTTAAAGATTGTATAGCTAGGTACGATATACAATCCGACAGGTTTTAGTGGGATCCCTATACGTATTTTTGGGTCCGGATAGGTGCTTTAACCTATGTTATTATATGGGTGGTTAGATAACTCATGTTTTATGGGGAACCATTATGGATTGTATTCTTGGACCGCAGATTTTGGTACCCATTGTATTGTAAAACTACTCAAACGGTGTTATAAAATGCGAACACAAAAGATTGAATGAGAAAGGCACACAACACATATTGAGAAAAGTGTGGTACTTGTAATTATTACGATGAAAGAGGTTACAATATAGTTGGGGAAGTTCATCACCAAACATTAGTTAGTTGATGATTAATACTTCATTAATTATTAACTAATATAATTCAATATCCCCCTTAGTGACTAAGCTGGAGACAACATGCTTGTTCTGAAATTTTACAAATGCAATAAAACCAAAGAGTTTAATCATTAAACGTGTAGCTTGGTTCTTATATATTTCACTGAAATCTACAACAGTCATTTGATGTTTTTCTACCATCCATGTATGAACTTCAGCATAGACAACAATTGAAAAGGACAACAAATAGCAAAACCATGATTCAATCATGTGGACGTAGGATGTGACAGGTGGTCCACCAAGTGTTCGTAGAATGATTCATTGACTGGGTATGAATCATCAATCCTGATAATTTCACCATAACCTCCATAATTTGAAAATCACAATCTTGGAGATGTTGATCAAAGTGAATGTACCAAGATTAGGGAGCCTTCTCAAATCCGCGCAAGGCCTTAATTAATTTATAAATCAAATGAGTATGTTCTAGTACCTTCAAATCCTCGGAGTAACGCCACATAGATCTCATCCAAATCTCCAAAGAGAAGGAACGGAAATGAGACCATTTTTGTAGTATTTGTAGGAGTGAAAAAGAACTTCGCAGTAGAATAAATAACCATCTCCGCAATAGTAAGAGAGATAACCATCTTCTCTTGATGTCCATCTATTCCCTTGTTGTGAAAAGTCTTTCACAACGGGATGAGAAAAGTGTCCATGCTCTATTGTCCTTCAAGCCAATGCTTGTTACTAAGTGGCATGTCCTACCATCTCACCATGTGCCTCCAGCGCATCCTAGATAGTTGAGTGTCTCTCCACAATTAACTATGCATTTGAGTGAGGAAGTCCATCTTACCGAGGCATGTCAACCTCCAACACATTCTGAAATGAGTGAGGAATACCATCCTCCAAAGAAATTACATTCTCCCACACCTTTTGTATAGTGGATGTTCCCTCCATGATGAGTGTATGTAAGTTGATGAGAGTCGAAAATGCACTTTTGGGAACTTGCTTGGGTTCCATGTTCTAATTTAACATTGATTTGCACTTTTTGCCACTCAAGTTCCTTAGTGATGCCAAAAGTATGCTTTTGTGAACCTCTTGTTCTAATTTCATGTTGACATGCACTTTTTTCGGAACTTAAGTGATTTCCAAGTTCTAATTTCATGTTGAGTTCCTTAGTGATGCCAAAAGTGCGCTTTTGGGAACCTCTTGTACTAATTTCATGTTGACATGCACTTTATCGGAACTTAAGTGATTTCCAGTTCTAATTTCATGTTAAGATCCTTATGAACTCCAAAAGTGTGTTTTGGGAACCTCTTGTTCCCTCCTCCATAAAGAAATGCGCTTTTAGGAACACCTTTAGTTCCTTCCTCCAACCAAAAAGTGCGCTTTTGGGAACCTCTGGTTCCTCATAACCTTCAAAATTACGCTTTCCCTCCAAAAGCAAGTTTGAAATCACTTAAAACCTATTTCCCAACTTCTCAACTTCATTTTAGAGCGAAAAGGAACTCCTCGTGCTCCATGAAAGCCATGAAAAACAGCTCTATGATCTAGCTTCCAAGAACACATTTTTGCCCATTGCCAGTGACTCTATGGATGAAAAACCTTGAGATTTTGTCAAGATACTCTCCTCTAAAACGCCTTCAAGTTGATCTATCATGCATAGCCTATGGTGAACTGATTTATTTTTTATCTCCATCATAATTTACTTCCGGAAATACCCATTTTGCCCTAGCTTTTCTCAAAACCTTTTTGCTCATTACTAGAGATTCCATGGTGCAAACCCTCCGAAATTTTAAGTGTAGCTTCTCCTTGATAACGCCCTTCTTTTAAGTCATTTCTTGAGTAATGAGGTGGAGAATTCCATTTGCAATGATCAAACTCATTCTTCAGCCCAAGTTTCATTAAATACGAGTTAGTTGTGCCCAAGCTCCATTTTTCCATTTCTCATTGATTGCCACAGAGGAAATGTCTCAAATTGTGAGCATGTCTTCTCCTTCCCAATGCCTTTCATTCGAATCCATTCATACTTGGTTTCATTGATTATTGATCCCAGATTGATCAAATCCATGTTTTAGTTGTAAGCCTCATATAGATATCTTGTTAAAACCATTAAAAACTCAAATTTTGTCATGTCAAAGTACCGGTTTTCCATTGCCAAATTTTCCGTGGTACTCATTTCAAATATGAAGTTCAAGTATTCCGCTACGAGCATATCTCTGTTCAAATCACTAAAATGCCTATTATCGGAGATAAGTAACATAGATTTCGTGGATTTTGGGGATCCGAGAAGGAGGATGACAAAAAGTAGCAGGACTCCAAAGACGGATAGAATCTTCCGCAAAGGGCTTGTATTGGGCTATAGGTTTCCCTCTCTCTATTCAATGTATGGATTTAGTCTTGGCATGTTCAAATAATTATGATCCCATCAACCAAGAAATCAAAGCGGCAAATGGCTCATTATTGGCCCAGCAGGGTCCAAGTTCAACTCGGCGACGAAAGATCGAAGGGATTCTCCAGTGGAGTGCATCTAAAGATCTCCATCTTCACATGCTCCATTTGTGGAATTGTGTCTTCCATCTCCTTCTCTCTACTTTCCCCCGTTTCCTCATGAAGAAATAAGTTTTTCAAAAAAGCAACTAAAGGGATTTTATTTTCTTCATTGGGGTGCACATTTTTAAGTTTCATTTAAGTGACTTTATATTTCACTTTTGTAAAAGTAACTTAAGTCACTTAGAGTTTCTATTTCTTCGTTGGGATTGCACTTTAAGTTGAAAAGTCACCTAGAATACGAAGAGTCATTTATAAATGCCTATAAAAGGCTTGAGCTTGATGAACACACACTTATACTTGAGAGGCGGGGTGAATCGATATAAGGTAATATTTTACTTAATTAAAAACTTAACCACAATAACAACAATTATGAAACATAAGATTTACATGGAAACCCTTTCAAGAGAAAACCACGGAGAAAAGACTACTTAGATCTACTGTCCAAATCCAGCCATAAAATAATAAAATTCTCTTACAAAAATTTGTAGGCACCAACCCACTGGAGACACCAATCCCCACTACTAAGCAATTTGTAGGCACCAACCTATTGGAGACACCAATCCACACTTCTAAGCACCAACTTAGCAAGAGACACCAATCTCTTCTCTTAGGAAGCACCAACCTCTAAAAACAATTCTTCGATGGATGACAATTAAATAGATCTCCTTCACTAAAATATGTCTTAAATGATCTCTTATTTTTCTCTCCTTCAGAAATCTGCTTGAGTTAGAATGATATATCTTTATTATTCCCCGGATACTTTCTTTTCAACTTGTTATCCCATTTTTTAGTCTATCAATAAAATGGGGATAACCAATCGAATTTTCATGTTAAAGAACTCATTAAAATTCATCCTCCATTCATGAAGTATTGTTTTGAAAATGCCTTCTTTTCCCTTTGAGTCAGATTTTGGGGTTTCCTTAGCATTTTGCATGTTTTATGTGATATGTTTCCTCGCCCCCGAAAACCCGACACACTATAGCCTTTCGGGTTTCAGGTTCGAATGCATCGGAACATCCCACTTTCAAAACACATGCAATGTGTCATGTGTTTTCCAAACCCAAACACTACAATTTGTCGGTCTTTTCGGATTTTCGACAATAGGGCATGACAAACAGACACATGTTAGATGTCACCTGTTTCCGAATCCAATTTCGACTCCCTTTTGGATTCCTTTGTGTCAGGTTTTTGGGACCCGATTGCACACTTTCACAAGGTGTCTCGTGCAGTCAAACCTGCGCGCCCAGAGTCAACGCCATAAATGCTAGGGTGGAGTTGGTGGCCCACACGTGTCGTCTTAAGTGTAATTAATGCAAGCTCATTTCTAAATAGGCGGATTTCCACATCCTTTGTACAACTGTACTTCCTCTGCCATTCGGATTGTCCTCTTACTTTCGCATTTCAAAATCTCGATTAGCGTTTTCAATTGTTTTTCGTGGATTTCAGTTTTGGTTCTTCTTTTGGTGAGTAAGTCTCCTTAAGATTAAATCACATTTTGTGTTTTAAGAGTTATTATCTTGATTTTTACTAGATTGAGGAGTTTTCAATTTTTCAAAAGTATCGTACTCCTCACTTGTCTTTTTCCAGTTGTTATTTTTTTACCTTGGGAAGTGTGAACCTTTTAGGTTTTTAACTTGCTTATTTTGGTAAGGGTTTCTGAAGGAACAAGTTGGAAAAAGGCCACTTAATGATTTTTAACCTAAAAATACATTTTCGGATTCTTCCTTGTTAAAGTAGGTCAAAACCCCGACGTTGTTTCGGTTTTCACCGTTGACAAGCAAGACCGATTTCTCGCCAGTGTGTCGGGATTTTCATAGTGTCGAACAAGTTCTTATTCCTAATAATGTATCGGATTTCGGGAAGTGTCAAGCAAGATAAAAATCCGACAATGTTCGGGGTATCTTAAAGTGTTGAGCAAGTATCAAACTCGATAATGTATCGAGTCTCTCAAGTTGCTCGACAAGGTTCTTTTCCGACTATTTTATCGGATGTGCAGTGTGAATTGCGAGGGTTAAAACCCGAACTTCTCCCGGGTTTTTAGAAAGCTTTGCAGACCTTTTTCTTCAGTCCTTCATGTCCATTCGTAAAAGCAAGGGGAAAAAGGACTCATCCAAAGAAATGAAGTATAAATATAATGGGGTCGTACCTCCCTCCAATATCAATTCCAACGTTGATATTAGGGACACAGAGTTAGGGCATACTAACATGGAAGAATTTTGGAGCAGAGTACAAAGTTCTTCGCAGACTTCATGGATGCAGTGTATCTGTTATAGCGAACTACCTTTGCCAATGCCTTTCCAATCTCCTCGCCCAATGCCCAAAATTAATTCTCGGTTGTGCCAATCATTATGACTCAAATACAAGGTTTGTTCGGGATCAAGTGGGTGAGGTTGTTTTTACGTTGGACACCGACTACTTTGATGATCTTCTTAAGCTCCCTAATTTCACTATACATATCCGACATGCACCCTAAAACGCCCAACAAACCTGGGATGCAAGTTTGGATGATTGTGTCAAGCATGTTAACAAAAAGTACTTGTTGAAACCCAAGCCTTCTTTGTCCATATTTCCAAAGACCGTACCCAGTGACTTCATTTTGGAAATCAGTGATATCATCACACTTCTCAGTAGAGTGTTTGGACTCCCAAGGCCAGAGAGTTCCAAGAATGGATGTACCAATTCCTCACCATCATACGGAAAAATGAGCAATTCTTCGACTGGGGTGCATTCATTAGTGACACTATTGATAGCCAGATGAGAGAGGTTTTGACTACAGGAAAATTCTACATGATGTCATATGTCACTTATAACACAAATGGGATCAGATTTTATATTGGATTGAAGACTGTGGGTACCAAGCCCTCAGATCATATTTATAAGTATTACCCTCAATTATCCCTCAAAGGAAGTGAGACACATTTCCGGAGGGTTAACGACGCTTTCTTCTACAACGTCATCTGTAGATTGGAACCCAACCTCTCCAAACAAAGGATTTCTGATGCCGCATGGAATGCAATATCAAAATGGGGTTGCATCTTTTTGCAATTTCAGAAATTCACCTATTTACGGGTTGCAGTGTTCTTGGGATCTCTAGTTCGTCTTCCCAAGTTTCCAAGTGATAAATGGATCCTCATGGAGTTAGTTAGGCAACTTTTGGAATTTTACAAGTTCCAAAGCAGAGTAAGCATAAGGAAGGGGTTCATTTCCCTATCTCCATTGGAAGATACACTTGCACCTCTATTATTAAAGCCAAGAACATAATCAATGAAATGCAAAAGGAGATTAAGAAGAATATGCCGCCAAGGCCAGGTTTTGATTATCGAGGTGTTCTAAAGGCTCATGGAACAATGCAACTTCACGTTCCAGACCTTGAAGATATTTGGATTCTTGTAGAAATGAAGTGGAAATTAGGCGAAAGGATAACAACAGATTAACTCTGGATGAAATTAGAACTTTGAATCTCGCCGATGTTCTCGAAGAAGCAATCGACGATGGAAACATCATGGAACCCGTGTACGAGAAAATGGATGGTGATAATGTGGGTTTCCCTCCAATTGATTGGTCGGTCAAAGAATCCACATCCATTCGGATAGAGTCGCCCAAATCTTTCTTCGGACCAACACATGGTTGTACTTGTGGGGTATTCAACCCAAAGACCCTCAATTCCCAAAGTTGTCGGTCACTTCGCATCGTAGCGGAGTTCCTCTTATGAAGAAAAGGATAAAAGTAAGTATTCTACAAAGAAATTGAAGTTCAAGTTTTACAGCAGTGGAACCAAGCCTCCTCATTCGATTGCCACCCCCACTTCATCTCGTTGTTGTGATTGACTCTCCCTCTCCCTCGTATACGCAAGAAGCACCAAAGTGAGCATCGTGGTTACCCAGTTTGTTCACTCTTCTTCTCCCATCATTCACACAGTCCCCATTATTACCCAAAGAAATGACCTTAGGTAACTCTTTCAATCTCGTCCTCTCCTCGTGTTTCCTCTCCTCACCTTCCTCCTCCACATTCTACCTTGCAGATCTCATCAATCTCTCGCATTTGTCGCTCTTTCTCCTCCATCTTCACCTCCATCGAACTCATCTCCGCTTGTTTCTCTCATGGCAAGCGTCTTCTCATCCATGTCTCCCCTTTCAAGTGGAATAGGTATGACCTTGGGGTCTCCCCGCACCTCATCTTCCATATCCTTTCGTTGTTCCAATTTCCATGCCTTCTCCGCCTCCCACATCTTCTGCCATTGTCACTACCATCCTTTCTACTCCTCCATCTTTGGTAATTACTTTGCTCACTCTGCCAAGTTCCACTCTGATGATTATTGCTCCTCCCTCGGAGGCACTCTCTTCCTCAATTCCCTCTTGGTTGGTGAGCTAAACCCCAAGGAAAAGGAAGACAGTTGTTCCTCTCGAGGATTTTGACTTCAATTCTTTGAAACCTGCATCTTCACGATCATCCAAGAAACCAAAGACCATTTCTCATATCAATGTCGAAGCATCCAGTAAGAGGTTTGTGAAGATCGTTGTACATGTTGCTGACAAAACCAAGGAGGACATTATAACCACAAATTACCAGATTACAAAGGTAACACTTTGGAAGGTCACCACTGAAGGTGCTCACCAAGATGCACAGGTTTCCATGGACAATCTTTTTAAGAAGCTCACAGAAACCAAAGCTTCCCAAGAAGTGAAGGAAAAATTTGAGCAATTGATAGTTGTTCTACTCAAGATCTCCAAGCCCACACAGATCCTAATCCCATCCCCCACTCCAATCAGTTTTGATTTCTCCTTTGTGCCCAAAATGGAGAAGATTAGCCAATGAGGTAGAGCGGTGAATGGCTGGATACAACGTCTCCTTTCTCAAGGAAAGAGGATAACCAAGGATGTTGTAGACACATACAACGACATAGAGAAGGCTAGGATTGATGTTGCTAAATTAAAAGGCGAACTCTTGGAGAAAAGAGGCAATTGGGAGTTGACGTTGGAAGCTCTTAGCAAGCTTTAAAAGGTTAGCTCCGACATCTTGCTTTGAGAGGGAAGCATTGATGACAAAGATAGACATTTTGAATTTTGCAAGGCTATTGACTATCGAGTCAAGATTCTTCAAAAAGCTTGTGATAAGCTTCAACAGTCCAAGGAAGAGGCAGTTGATGCCACTAATGACATTGACGAAGAACTGGCGAAACTCCTTACAAAAGTTTTGAACGACGGTTTGAATATTTTTCCTGCAAATGATTTATTCAAAGAATTTAAGGATTTGGTTGAAAAAGAATCCTTAGCAGGGGAAGATTTCGGTTTGGGGGCCATTGACAAGTTAATTTTATGTGAAAATGTTCTGAGTAACTTGTCCAAATTTATCAAGAAATAACAAAAACTTTCGGGAAAGATAGCGATGTGTTTGAAACTTGCAACGTCCTAAACCGATACTCATGTGGACCGAATGAGAAGGAGAAGCAAGAGATGATCCAAAAGTTCCATGAATTTCGTCAAAAACAAGTTAAGCCCGAAGAAGAAAAACACAAATCCAATTGTGAATTAATCATGTCGCTTTCATTTTGCATCGGACATGTCAATTTTTGTAATGTTGAAACATCTTTTGGATTTGCAAGTTGACTGGGTCATTTTGTGAGAACTAGTCAAATAGACTATTAATGTGTATTTGTAATGTCCCCATTTTTGAAAACCCTTAGCCTATTATTCCCGTGAGCTTTAGGGATGTTGCGAGTAAAATTATATTAAATAATTAGATAATATTGCACCGAGAGTGGTTTTAATCATTTGACACTATAAAACAATATTTATTTAATTATTTAATATTTATGGAGCAAGTAATGTATTTAATTATTTAATTAAATTCCCAAAATGCAAATTAAAAAGGGGAATTAATTAAATAATATTTAGGTGGCTTTTAAATATTAAAATCACCCTTTGAAAAGGGGATGCCACACCTAAGGAAAATAAACTACTTTTATTTAATAATTTCCCTCTCCTAGGGATTTCAAATTTTGTGCCTCCTTGCTTATAAAAGGAGTGCTAGGATCATTGTTAGACTTATTTTATGATGAGATTTATTTAACACTCCATGGTTGGAGTTGGGATGCATGCCCATTAATGTTTTCTCTCTCTCTTGCGTGGGAAGTTAGTGAGCTGGTTTTGATCAATTGAAGTATTTTCTCTTGCTCCATGTGTTGAGTTCTCTTGTGTTGAAGTATGTTCTTGCATGATTCATACTTGCTAACATTGGCAACTTGTTTTGGGATGTGGCACATTTGTTTGATGAAGATATTTGAATGATTAGTGGTGATTTTTATGTCTTTATGGTCTGGACTTTAATGTTGTAATTATACCAACTTTGGCGACTTGATATGGGCCTTATTTTGGCATGTTTTAAGGGTAAATCATCTATATCAAGATCTGATCTGTGTTGGCTTATTTTTGCTAAGTTTGGGCAGCGATTTTGAGTGTATTGAAAGGTTATTAAGTTCCGAAATCATTTATGCAATTTATTCTAACCCTAACGACTGGTTTGAGGATTTTGGGGCTGTTTTGGAAGGGTTTCAATGTTTTCATAAAATTCAAATCTTTAGTTCTTTGGAAAGATCTTAATTTATAGAATTATCTGCATTTTATTTGAAGGGAAAATATGGAATATTGAAGGAGTTATGAATTTTAGAAGATTTCAACTTCTCTCCCTATTTATTTGGTTGCTAACAATTAAATATTAATTTCAGATCTGCAGTTTGGGATCAATTTAATATTGAATGTGATTGTAGCAATTAGGAGAAATAAGGAGAAGGTGATTCTATAATTTTTGGAGTAGATTTGGTGCCCTAAATGTGCTTGGGCAACCTACTTTTAGGGCAAAATTAGGGTTTTGTGTTGGTTGTGCAAAATCTGATTTTTGCATATTATTCTTCATATTTTTGTGGTCCAATATCCAAAATTTCAGCTCATTTGGACTTCTCTAGCCAAAGATATGAATTTTTGAAAATTGCAGCAGTTGGGGTTTGAAAATTAATTATTTTCTAGCAGTGTGTGATCAGATTTATATTATTTCCTAACTTGTCCTAGACAGGGACATTATAGTGGTATCAGAGCATGTTCTTCTGCACCTGTGTGGTTTGACATTGCCTATGAATTATGGATTTATCTAGTGCAGGTAACATGAAGGCAAGATTCCGAAACTTGGTAGAGCACTCAAGCACCTACCTCCATCAAAGGATGAGTTGCTCAAAATTCTGGAAGAAGCAGCAAGTTGCTTGGCAACAATAGAGCAAGATGATTATGGATCCATGCTTCTTGCAAGGGATTCCTTGGTGATGCAGTTGGCTAAGCATGAGTTGTTGGATCACAAAGATGGGGAAGTCAGAATTATGGTCATCTTCTGCATTAGTGAGGTCATGAGGATTGCAGCCCCTAAATTGCCATATAGTGATGCCATCATGGAGGACATATTTGAGGTCATGGTGGGAAGTTTCCAAGGCCTTTGGGACCTTGCAAGCCCTTGCTTTGGTAAGAGGGTTAGTATTTTAAACACTATGGCAAAGGTAAGATCTTGTGTGATAATGATGGACCTAGAATGTAATGATCTTGTTTCTCACATGTTTGAAGTGTTCCTTGATGTTGTACATGATGATCACACTCAAGAGGTATTGGTTCCCATGCAAACCATTATGTCTTTGGTGTTAAATGAATATGAGAATCCCCCACCACAATTGCTATCACTTCTTGAGGAAGGATTGAGTCAAGAGGCATCATGTATTGCTCATACACTTGTCAAAGGTGTTCTAGAGCAATGTTCAAGCAAAATAAAGACTATGATTCTCCAAGGTATGAGCTCTTTTGTTTTTGATGATACATTTTTAGCATCTAATGATTGCATGGGTTTGAGTGGGTGCAAGGAGAAATCAAATTTGGTTGATAGGCATGAAGAGGATATTAGTATCAAACATATGCATGATCAAGGAGAAATGATGACAAGGGAACATGTGAAGGAAAAATCAGATTTAAGGGGTTTTTCAACCCCACCACGAACCATTTGGAGGGCAAGGAGAAGGCATGGTCAATGACCTCACCATAGAAGGGTATACTCATTCATATAATACATCATTTGTGTCTACTTCTATATGGCAAAAGAAGAAATCTTGAAGCATTCATTACATGGTAGTAATCTTTTGATGTTTGAAAAATTATTAGTGCCTACTAATTGCATCAAGTTGAACATGAGTGCAAAAGGAGCACGTTTTCAAGAGAATTATGAAGATGGGCTTGTGAAGAGGTGTGCTTATGAAGGAAGGACATCATGGAATGCTTATGGTAATTTTCAGTTCGCTATAATTTTCCGAACAGCAGGCCCTAATGGGCAAATGAATGAGGTTTTTCACCCAAGCATGAGTCTTATGAATGTCCCAAGTCATCACCCACCAAGTATGAAGGCTTGTGAGGAAGAAAAAGGGGTTTGGATGAAGAAAATGATGAAAGAAAGAGCGCTGTCCTAAACTCAAAAATTCTGAGTTTTGTAGATGTTGGGGGCAGCCCAAGGTATGATTTTTCATGTTTATTTCCTCCTTATATGTTGAGCTTTGATGAATATGGGTATGAGCATGTTAGATGGATGGATAAGAGGTATTTTGGTCATACTATTGTTGATGTTTTTGCTCCTAACACTTGGGTGCATAAGTGTCAACATGGCAAAAGGAAAGGGATGCCTAAGACTCCTACAAATGAAAATCATGACAATAAGCTTGTTGGCCTGTGTATAATAGTGGTTATTAGGGAACAAATAAGTGTGCTTTCTCTTCTAGAATCAAGTTCCAAGGAAACTCCAAGGAAGCTCCATGCACATGTCAAGTAAAGGTACATAATTACAAGGTGAGAAGTGGTGTTTTATGGTACGAAAATGTAATGAGCAGCCCCAAGCATGATGTTTTAGATTTATTTTCTTTATCCATAAAGAAGGTACATGGGCACAATCAAAGGTTTGAAGTTCCTTGGGTTTATGGTGATATGGTTTATGGATGCATGAATTATGGTTTCTCTTTTTCTTATATGCATGGTGCAACAAAAATAGTGAGATGTCATCCCTCTACATGGTATGGAGAAGTAAATAACAAGTTGTTTGTATTTACTAGTGCTCATGAGATGATTAAGATGGACATTCTATTGTTCTCATACCTTGATAAAATTCAGTTTTTGATTGTTGAGGTCATAAGAGGAAGGTATGAGCATCATCTATTCATGTTTGAATTGGCAACCAAGAGGAATATGTGTATGCTTAATGTTCACACTGATGTAATGTACATTTTTGGTTTGTTTGAGGACATGTTAGCATGCTTACAAAAGGATTTAGTCACATGGTACGCTGATTTTCAGTTTGGAGCATCATTGGTACATGTTACAGTTCTTCTTTTGATCATTTAGCACTTCTTTTACATTGGGAGCAGTGAAGAGGAAGGTATGGTGTTGAATTTTCATGTTATGTTCTGAGAAAAAAGGGTAAGCATGTTGTATATTCAGCCATGATAGTGAGAGGTACCACATTTGTCATGAGATTCACTTTGGATCAGCTCTATATCATGCATATGATTGAGTTTCAGCATTTGTTTTCTTGGGAACAATGTATTGAGGGTTGTGAAGATGAAGAATGGATCACATGGACCACATTTTGCATGGTAAGAGTTTCATTTCCAGCCAAGCATATGGATAGTCTTCAGTTTGTTATTGTTGGGAATGGAATTTCAGTTGCATGGGGGCCTATCTCATTCACTAGATTGTTGCTCATTCATGTGGGGAAAAGAATTCTGAAATATGATAGTTGTTGTCCTCTCATTTTTATGGAAGATATCTTTATGACCAGCTCTACTATCACTTCCATCATTCAGATTTTTCACATGCAGTTGATGATATGGGTGTTGGTACTTGATTTTGACTCATGGGTGACTATTTGGGGGTGGAAACCAGCCACTCCAATTCTGATTTTTGGAGATTACAACACTTGGGGCCACATAACAAAGTTTGGGGCAGCCCATACATGGAGGAGTCTTACATGCCATGGAGACACATTGGAAAAGTGTTCTTCAACACTTATTTTTCTAATTTGTTTGCTTCATGCGCAGGTTTGAAGAAGAAATTACAGCAGACTACACTCCTAACTTTTAGGAGAATGAAGCGGTCCAAGATATTGCAAATGCTACTTCACTTGAGTCGCATGGGAGCACGGTTTTTGGAGTACCACACTTTTGGACACGGACACATCAGCTTGCTTGCTATTTCTTGAGGGCAAGCAATCTTGGGAAGGGAGGACTGTAATGTCCCCATTTTTGAAGACCCTTAGCCTATCATTCCCCGTGGGCTTTAGGGATGTTACAAGGGGAAAATTATATTAAATAATTAGATAATATTGCCTGGAGAGTGATTTTAATCATTTGACATTATAAAACAATATTTATTTAATTATTTAATATTTATGGAGCAAGTAATGTATTTAATTATTTAATTAAATTCCCAAAATGCAAATTAAAAAGGGGAATTAATTAAATAATATTTAGGTAGGTGGCTTTTAAATATTAAAATCACCCTTTGAAAAGGGGATGCCACACCTAGGAAAATAAACTACTTTTATTTAATAATTTCCCTCTCCTAGGGATTTCGAATTTTGTGCCTCCTTGCTTATAAAAGGAGTGCTAGGATCATTGTTAGATTTATGTTATGATGAGATTTATTTGATACTCCATGCTTGGAGTTGGGATGCATGCCCATTAATGTTTTCTCTCTCTCTCTCGTGGGAAGTTAGTGAGTTGGTTTTGATCAATTGAAGTATTTTCTCTTGCTCCATTTGTTGAGTTCTCTTGTGTTGAAGTATGTTCTTTGCATGATTCATACTTGCTAACATTGGCGACTTGCTTTGGGATGTGGCACATTTGTTTGATGAAGATATTTGAATGATTAGTGGTGATTTTTGATGTCTTTATGGTTGGACTTTAATGTTGTAATTATTCAACTCATGGCGACTTGATATGGGTCTTATTTTGGCATGTTTTAAGGGTAAATCATCTATATTCAAGCTTTGATCTGTGTTGGCTTATTTTTGCTAAGTTTAGGCAGCTATTTTGAGTGTATTGAAGGGTTATTAAGTTCGGAAATCATTTATGCAATTTATTCTAACCCTAACAATTGGTTTGAGGATTTTGGGGGTTGTTTTGTAGGGGTTTCAGTTGTCATAAAATTCAGATCTTTAGTTCTTTGGAAAGATCTTAATTTATAGAATTATCTGCATTTTATTTGAAGGGAAAATATGGAATATTGAAGGAGTTGTGAATTTTAGAAGATTTCAGCTTGTCTGCACAATATTTGGTTGCTTAACAATTAAATATTAATTTCAGATCTGTAGTTTGGGATCAATTTAATATTGAATGTGATTGTAGCAATTAGGAGAAATAAGGAGAAGGTGATTCTATAATTTTTGAAGTAGATTTGGTGCCCTAAATGTGTTGGGCAACCTACGTTTTAGGGCACAATTAGGGTTTTGTGTTGGTTGTTCCAAATCTGATTTTTGTATATTATTCTTCATATTTTTGTGGTCCAATATCCAAAGTTTTAGCTCATTTGGACTTCTCTAGCCAAAGATATGAATTTTTGAAAGTCACAGCAGCTTGGGGTTTGAAAATTAATTATTTTCCAGCGGTGTGTGATCATAATTATATTATTTCCTAACTTGTCCTAAGCAAGGCCATTACAGTGTTTACTATTTTTAGCATGCGGTTCAAATCATTACTTTCGCTTTTCTCCTCCCCTTCTCTATAAATGTGAGATGTTATGGCATTATTAAGGGTTGGAGATTTTGGCAACATAATATAGATCTTGGAATTTGAAAGACAAAAACTCTGTGTTTTCTATTTTGATTTGAAGAATATAAGAGATATTTGTTACAAACTTTGTGTTGTGGTTATATCTTCTTCATTTAAGGTATTGTTCCTATGTTCAATGCATTACGCGATTCTTTAATTCCAATATATTGTTAATTGTATCTTCGGTCCGTTATTATCTTTTGATCTGCGTACGCCGAGCAAGCACATTCCCACTTATTCTCTTCTTGCACTTCCAACTTCCTACTATCACATTTCTTCTTCTATTCTTATTTAGATTCTTCTTGATAAAGAATAAATCTACTACGATGAGATCCCAAACACAAATGGTTAGAGTAGTGTGAATATTGTACATATTCTTTGGTGTGGTTAGATTAGTAATAAACAGGGCACCTCCCCTTTATTTGAGGAGGGACTTTGTCCTGTGTACCGTGGTTGAACCTCATATTTTGTTTCCGAAAAAATATCCAACCACCACAACTACATCTCCTTTTATACCTTCTCATGTCTTCAAAGGGGTGTGATTTCTTCCAAGGGACACTCTTTATTTTCTTGGGTGCTAGACATGGGTTGGCCCATAATTTTAATATTAACATCAAAATAGAGGGCGTCAGCCAGCATTCTTCAATGATCATAAACTTGTCTTTCATGCCTTGGAATGGTGAGATCTGCCCTTGAATGATGGAGATTCGAAACTGATTTTATTTGGACAGCAATTAGTGAGCTTTGGCCTTCAACAATCAGATAATGATTTCCTTTGATAGCAAATTCTTTTGACATCAATGACAATTAATCTAACAAATCTCAATTGTAAAAAGGATTCTCTCTTTTCTGTCTTAGCTATGAAGAGAGTTGCTGCAACTTTGTGTGTACAATGTATTTTCATACTTCATGAATAAAGGATATGAGTATTGGAAGAAGAACTATCCACCTTTCCATTCATTTGTATTACAAGTGATGTAGGTGCATTGTGTAATATACATTAGTAATCCATGAATGGTGAAGACTTTGTGCTTTTGAGTGTTTCTTGTCCTCTCCGTAGTTGTTTCCCATGTTCTTTTCCTCATGTGAGAAAGAGGGTTTCCCCTATTTTGTGATTATCCTTGAGTTGTCCCAACATCCCTCTATGTTTAGCCTATTGTGGATCTATGTTTAGCATGTTGTGGACTCCTCCCTTCCATCTTCTCACCTCTCTATTTTCTCCATTCTTCTCATTTCATGCCCTTTTTGGGAGCTGCCCCTCTCAAATGCAGAGGAAGATCACCATGTCAATAGGTGATAGGTGATCTCTCCATGGTTAGAGAATTTTATGCCACTTTCATGGGCCGGGTCATTGAAATCAACAAAATAACCAAAGTGACAAAAATATTGCTAACACTACTGAACCTAAAAGATTAAACTATGAACAAATTTTTAGGAGCTGCATACGTGTTTGTATCTAAATTACAATTTTGGCCTCCTTTTGAGCCCCCGTATCCATGCACTTACCCGGAAACATTTTTCGAGTGATAAGGCACCGATCCATCTTCCACAGGTTTGTGCACGATAACAAATGGTACTAAGTTCTTTTTTCAAATTCACAACTCCTAAGAGGAGACAATTATGTTGCATGGAATTCCAAAGTAAATACTCATTTGGAGTAAGAAGATTTGTCTTATGTTATAGATGGCTGCTTTGTCTGACATGTCAATGACATTAAACAACGGAAATTTGACAAGGAAAATGAGAAAGTCAAGCGCATCAACATGTTCAAAGTTACATATGAGGTACAACCTCACTAAGAGACGTCGACACCTCCAAAAAAAGTGTGCAACAAGCTCAATACTATCTTTGAGGCAAAGAATCGTAACCATTCTCCATTTGTTGAGTCAATTCCACTGCTTGAAGTAAAAATCCTCAAAATTTGTAGAATGTTTTTGTGTAGAATTACAATATTGAGGCCTCCTCATAGCACTAGAAGTGAAAGATGACTCTCTCATACCCATTATCTTGAGAGGTCTACCGCCCTCATCAAGGTGTTTGTGACCACACTCAATATCACAAAGAAGAAACCGACCTTTGAAAAGTTGGTTAACGTATTAACAAAAAAGAAGTCCATGCAACACAAGGCAAATGATGACGACCATGCACTTGTTTTTAATCGCAAGGGGAAGAACATATAGAATTTCAATAAGAAGTAAGATTCGCAACAAAATGGTTGAGCACTCTAGCAAAGTAAAAAGCCATGTCCTATTTGCAATAAGGGGCATGATATAAAGAAATGTAACGATGGATTGACAAATAAGTTTTCATATTCAAAGCCCAACCAACACCAACAATCCTCAAACAAATAGCAATAGACTTCTCAGCACAAAACAAATATTGGAAGAAACAACAACACTATGACAACATTGTCTATCACGAAGATGATCACTCCAAAGGGGATCAATTATTTTTCGAACAAACATTGGAAGAATCATCCTCACAAAGCTCCATTTGGTATGTAGACTCGGGCGCAACCAAGCACATGACATGACGCAAGGATTCCTTCACCACACTCACTCCATCTCCGACAAAAACTCGGCCTTCTGGGGGATGATACTTCCTACAAAGTTTCGGGTATTGGAAATATCAAGTTGCCTCTTGAAAACACAAACATAATAAAAATGTCTTGTATATCGTAGGACTTACCAAAATCTACCACCAATCAACTATTGGGCCACACAATCTCTTAGTTAAATTTCACTACACAAGTGGAAAGAAGATGTGCCTCATTCAGGACAAAGCAAGAAAGTCCTAAATTATTACGGCATGCATTAGGAATAAACAAAATGTTTCAATTGGACTTTATGTCACATAACAATCAAGCACTCATTGCTAAGCGCACCAATTCTGCAAATTTGTGGAACCGAGGTATGGGCATGTCAATTTTGGGTACTTAGTCTCACTTAGCTAGAAACAAATGGTTTGAGGTTTGCCATAGTTTAAGAAATAAAAAAATATTTGCACGTGTTTTCCAGCAAGAAAGCAACATTGAGCACCTTTTCCCACGAATCCTTATAGAACCACGAAAAAGTTTGACCTAGTTTATACTTGATCTTTGCAAAAAAATGATAAAACCAATATGTGATATCAATATTTCCATCTCTTTGTTGACGAATATTCATGGTAGACGTAGATATACGTTTCTAAGACCAAATCTCAACCATTCTAAGCATTCAACGAGTTCAAGAATCTTACTAAAAACAAATTGGCCATCACATTGAGGTCCTCTCGGATCAAGTGGGAACCAACCAATAATGCATTTTCTGCATACCCGAAAGAACAAATATTCGCATCAATTGACTATAACTTACTCTCCACAAAGGGACAAAGTTGCCACGGTGATGTAGAACAATAAAACCATGCAATTGTGGAAATGGTGTAGTGTCTGATCGAGGATGCAGGCTTATAGAACTTATTGGGAAAAAGCATCAAAATAGTAGTGTACCTTCCCAACAACTCACCAACAATACTTGACAACATGACCCCACAAGAAGCATGATCAAACAAAAAAACTCTATTTTTCATCACGGTTGAGTTTTTAAAAGCAAGGTTCATATGTTAATCCCAAAGTAGAAAAGGGCAAGTTTGGACAGAAAGTCAACAATATACATCTTTACAGAGATACAATGAAGATTCCATTGGATATAAGTTAGCTGATCCAAAAAAAAATGTCTACATCAATACGGATGTTGAGTTTGATGAGACATGAACTTCAAGTCAAATAATTGCGAGACTCTCAAATGGAAAATACAAATGATAGACTGTGATGAATACATAAGATGAAAGTGATGGTGACTATGATAATGGGAAAATTGGAGTTGATCTAGCTTTGTAACCCACATCTCAATGTATGCCAAGATGGTGTACAAATGTGATATGAGATGCCAAATCAATTGGAGTCCCACACACATCTCTATTGGATCAAGAACACGTAACAAAGCTCGTGAAGAGGTCAAGATGGCGTTGACGAGTCGTGTTATAAAATGCAATGAACCAAGGTCTAGGAAGCCCTTGAGTCTACACCTTGGAAAATAGCCATAGAAATAGAATATAGTCATTGATGAAACACAAGACAAGACAACGTAGATCTTCCACAAGGAAGAAGCCAATCGATTGCAAATGGATTTTCAAAACCAAGTACACTTGCAGATCGCAAGATACACAAGCACAACACATGGTCCGTTCTTTAAGAGTTATACTTAGAAAGAAGGAATAAACTATGAGACATTTGCTACTACAACCAAGATCAAGACAATAAGGATGATTTTTACTCTAGATGCTCAATTTGGTTGGGAAGTTCATCAAATGGACATCAAAAGTGTCTTCCTCAATGGAGACCTAGACGGAGTCTACATGACTCAACCAAAAGGTTTTGTCGTACCAAACCAAGAAGCAACGGTGTACACTCGGCAAATAATTGTACGATCTCAAGTAAGAAAATAGATGAGCATCTCATTCACAATGGATTCAAGAGAAATCCCCATGATCATAATCTCTACCTCAAACAACAATGGGGAGAGATGGTGATCATAGTGGTCTATGTCGATGATTAAGTAATCACGGGCAACATCATGCGGTGATAGATAACACGAGAAAATTTGAAATGGTCGTTCAACAAGACAAGTCTTGGCCTACTTCATTATTGTCTTAGACTAGAAGTATAGCAAAATCCAAATCACATCTTTATGAGTCAAATGAAATATGGCAAGACATTTCTCAAGAAGTTTCGGATGATGAATTCCAACCCTCTTGGTACACCTATGGAGGTAAGGCTTCACTTTTCTTAAATACATCCATCACCACAAATAAATATAACCCTCTATCAACAATTGATCGAGTCTCATTTACTTAACCTACACTAGGCCAAAAATAAGCTATCAAGATTCATATAAGTTTCAAAAGTCAATCACCGGAAAGTAGCAAAGCGGATTCTAAGATATATCAAAGGAATCTGTTGACTTTGGCACCTGAGTATAAGAAGAACATCTAATTCTTCATGGTAGATTACTCAAATTCAAATCATGCAAGTCACATCAATGACAGAAATCGACTTCCGCTTCATCTTCTCTTTGGGATCAAGACCGATATCATAGGAGAGCAAGAAATAAAGTGTTGTTTCACAATCTTCCATTGAAACAAAATATCACATTGCAAAGAGTTGTCTCATGAAGCAATATGGTTATGTCGCATTCTTGAAGTTTTGGGTGTTCCACACAAGCAACCTATTGTCTTGCATGTTGACAATGAAGTTGTAATCAAACTTGTTTGCAATTCAATATTTCATAAGCACACCACGCAGATTGAAATAGAGATTCATTTCATAAGCAAGCATGTTCAACAAATCATCGAGCTCCAATTTTTCCTAATAGTATATCAAAGTGTAGATGATTTCACAAAGGCAATTGCACAGGGGCAAATTTGAGACATTCTAAGAATTCATCTCCTACTCACTAGAGACAATACAAAATCAAGGGGAGATGATAAAATTAGTTTATTTTAGTACTATTAATTTAGCATTGTTTGGATAACAAAGCACATCTTCAAAGTGTTGTTGAAGCTAAAAGTTACAAGGTGTTAAATGTAGATCTCGATCAAAATTAAATTAGATTGTGACAAGCGAGTTAAGCAATGTTGCATAATCCCGTCACTTTTTTAAGCTTAGTTGTAATCATATAACCGTGTCCCACTTTTTTGCAGTTTTTGTACTTTCAACAAAATATGTCCGACAACCAAAACATGACCAAACACATAAAATGACCAAACATGTATTTTTAAGAGCTTATAAATACCAAGGTGTAGGGCATCCAAAATTTACTTGATTTTTTAAAGTTTTTATAGTATTTTTAAATATTTATTTACTCGTATTTTAAAATATTTTTGGCCACCAAGTGGAACACACTTGTATGATTTTAAAGAAATATTGCAGCTTATTTTTATCAATTGAATGATCAAATTTAATGTCCTGGCAATTGATTTCTAATACAAATATTTTCTCACACACATAGATATATTATATCTAATACAAATATTTTCTCACACGCAAATATTATTATTCTTACACTATAATATATTATTTCTCACACACTAATTCAATAACTCACTTCCATGTGACTCGTGAGTACTAACAAAAGAAATTCTAAAAGACATTATTTGTAATATGAATCTTGTAGTTAGCATCTTCAAACAGCTCAACCAATGGGAACTGCAGATGCACTTATCATACATGTTGGATAAGCTCTTCTTTTCCAATATTTATTGCTATAAAATGAAAATCCCGCATATGGATGTTTTTCCTTCAAACATATTTGGATAAGTAATTTACCATTTCATTCTAGCAATGTCTTTGAGGATGTACTTTATTTCCGACATTCATCTGTGCCATTAAGGCATCGGTTAGTTCCTGCAAGAAATTCATTGCAGGCGTTCAATATGTGTCATCCAGACTCATTACAACACCTTTCATATAGGCCCCTTCCTAAATGCTCACGTCATCCTGTTTGTATGTTGGTTGCTGCTATAACCTGAACAGTTAGCTTCTCTTCAGCTAACTCTAGTCTCATGAGACCATCTACAAAGGTGCGTGCATGCATACTCAAGGCATCTTATGTGCCAAACTTGGTAGAGTGGCTACGCCGAGACCTTTAAATATACCTTTTACATTGAAAATAAAAGTTAAAACATAACATTGGGTAGCAAACACTACAATCTGAAAATCACAATAGACCGTGGCAACAGACTCAATTGCCATCTGACTTTCTCTCTCTCCTCAACTACGTTCACTGCTACTAGAATCTGAGCCATGAGGTCCTTGAACTGATTTTAGCATCTCTTGGGCTAACATCTGATGAGCCCATCTCACATTAAAGTCATTGATTTGCAGCATAACATCAGGTAGAAAAAACTGCAATTTAGGAGAGAGAGACCCACTGGCTTAGTAGCCCATCCTCCCTATACACACATGTAACAATATTAGGCACATTTAAAATCACAACTTAGTTCAGGAAATTTCAAGCGAAGACAATCAAACCAACTTAACTGAAAAGCTATAAAAGCAATAATCTATATAAATAATCAAACTTTCGATGGGTTCTACAGACTGTTTTGCCTAAAGGACGTTATCAGTTATCTGATCCCATATCCTAGTCACAGGAGACTCCGGCATTAAAACAATAACAGCATTCCCATCCCCGTACCTACATCTTCTGGTGAATATATTTACATGTAAAATAGCCGTACCCTTATTCATTTACTCAAATGGCCTCCCCTCCCCTTATCCGTGCGACCATGCCCATACTGCCATCTCCGGGTCAGAGTGAGGTGTATATAGAAAAAACCCAGATGATATTTGGTGAAAAAAGCCCACGAGAATTTATTTCTATTTACCTTAATGTATCGGTTATATTTGGTACCAGTAGCCGTCGACCTCCTCTGACTGCTAACACACCTAAAACTGAGTACAAAAGAGAGCGAGGAAGCCACAAATATATATTCCGATAGAAGTGGCGGGAGGAATCGTAATCCCAAAAGCTAAAGGAACCTGAAAGGATGCAGAGATTACCGGAAAAAGAAGCCGTAGCGGTCATTTGATTTCTTTTGACAGAACTATGAGGAAACAGATCTACAGACGGTCATGGCCTCACAATTCCGGTAAAATACGCAGAACACACTGTTGATTACGGGTTACTCAAAAACTCGTTGAAAGTAAAGAAAATGAGCGTGATTGATTCTGGGCATTTGATAGATTCTATGGGTATTATTGAGAAAATGTCCGCCCCTGTTCTTGACATCAACTTGGTTTGTTTGTTTTTGACTGGCGTATGAAGGAACAAAAACATATGACATGGACAGACCACCTAATGTTTGTCTTTATTGTTTCATTTTGTTATAATATTTGCATTTAGATGAAATTTGTACGGTGTGGCGGTTTTTATATCGGGGGCGACGTGGGTAAAATCATTTTGACTTGATAAGATTTTATGCCTGCTACACATTGTTCAACTTCACCTTTATCGTATAAGGGTTATAGTTGCATAAAATTTTAGTTTCTTTTTAAACAATTTTTGACTCTTTATAAGATAATCTGAATAAAATCTGTTCATTGTGACAAACAACTTGAGTGGTCCCAAAGAGTAATGGATTTTCAATTCTATTTACACTTGATTCAAATTTTAAAAAGTAAAATCTCTTATTAATAAAATCATCAAATCTCTCCTAATGAAATTATGAACCTTGTTATCTTGAATTTTCTAATAAGAAAATTTAGGCTAAGTAGTTGGTGTCATTCTTTTATCATTCAACTTAATAAAAGTGAGCATTAAGTCACCATATAGTTTTAAAATAATACAATATTAATTTTTAGAATGTGTGAATACCCAGCGACATAAAGTTTCTAGATGGTGAAGCTCTAACATAAGGCGAGCACCACTAATCAACCTCTAGAACACTGTGCAAGTGACCCGTTCCACACACCACGGGGTTGTCCACTCAAAATTCCCCTGCTCTTAAGAAAGTGAAAATTTAAAATTTTGAATTTAAGTGTTTTCTCTGTTGTACTGATAATGTGAAATGCCAAAGAAATTGAGAAATATGCGTTTTTGGGTCATTTTGTGTGTTTTTCGGACATGTCGGACATTTTTGTCCCACATGTCCCAAGTTCAATGGGCCCTCTGCTCCCGATCGGTCCGGTTCACCCGAAGTCTGTTCTTTTCGGGCCCGTCGGAACTTTTTGTCCCAAATGTCCCAAGTTCGCCCGGACCAATTGTTCCATTTTCGTCCTGATTCAGCCGAGCCGCGTACTTCGCGTATTTTTGTCCCACGTGTCCCAAGTTCAATTGGGCCCTCTGTTCCCCGATCGGCCGATTCACCCGAAGTCTGTTTTTCGGGCCCGTTTAACTTTTTGTCCAAAATGTCCTAAGTTTGCCCTTTTCATTCCGATTCACCAATTGTTCCATTTTCGTCCGATTCGGCCAAGCCGCGTACTTCGCGCTTTCGCGTCCCACATGTCCCAAATGAACCAAGTGCCATTCGTGCTAATTTTTCCCGCTCTACCCAAATATCTTGCTTATTCAATTTGGTAGGTATGTATTAAATACGCATTCATTGCCTTTCTCTCTCCTAAAACGGCTATATAACGAGCGAACCCCCTATGCGTTTTGCACACTGCTTTCCTGCTATCTTTTGCTCGAACCTTTGCAATCTAAATTCCCGCTGCGTATCCATTTTCCTCTGCAATTCCTTCCCAAGTCTAGCTTGCAGCTTCGCCCTCCGAATTACTACCAACATGAAGATCAAATTTCAGGGGCAAGAACAAATCTCACCACTAGAGTCTGTCGTTCCCGATATCGGGGACAGTGAAGTTCACCATCTTGACTTTAGTGATTTTTGGTCGAGGATGACAGATGCAAACTCCTCCGCCTCATGGGACAGACCGATGAAAACATTCTTTTGGCGAGTAAGGTTTTTGATGATGCAAAGGATAATCAGTCAAAGTCCTGGGTTTACAGTGTGGAGTGGAAGATCAAAGTCTTGGAGGAGGCTTTGGGAGAATCGAAGAATAGCGGCGTAAGGGTGAGGCTTTCAAGACACTTTGGTTGTATCTACTTTCAAAGATATACATTGTCATCTTCGGATGAAACTTCCGGTGTGCCTCTTTCCTTGCGAGAAATCAAAGCTCAATTCAGAGCTTTTGTCAAAGGAAATCTTTTCAAGGAAAGCTCCATTTCCAAAGAGAAAATGAAGGAGATCTGCTCTCTTCAATCTGTTATTGAAGAAGCAAATAAAGACTATCATACTCATGTCGAGTTTGATAAGGAAATCGGATTTTGGACCCGAGTCTACGACCAACACGTCGGTCCCATGTGGCGTAGACATAGCCGAGGCATCAAGAGATTCAGCAAATGGATTTTGAAGTCGTGGGTCCCTCCTACCATAAGCACTGTCTTCTTCTCCTTATTCCTCTCTTCTCTTCCAATTCTTTTTCTCGGATTTATTGTAATAAGTTGAGGTATTGCGATTGGCAATCCTTAACTAATCTTTAGTTAAAAGAAGTAGTTACCGAGAGTAACTGAATTGTAAACTATATAATGGCCTCTCCTCGCCATTTTGAAGGAGGAAGAACTTGGCTTATTTTCTGAAAGTGTAAATAAATCATAAAGAAATCAATACAGAAGGGCTTTTCATTCTTCGTCTATCTGATCTCTTTTATCCCTAAGCTTTTCATTTAATCTTGTTAAGATCATTTGTCTATATTATATTAAGAAGCTTTGTATTCTTGCAGATGTTATTGATAGAACTTTGTGTCTTTCAAATTTCATCTTATTAGTATGATACAAATGATCTTGTTTCAATTCACTATACCTTCGCATGCATAAAGAATTACTCTGTCATCTATAATTCTAAATGGTGCCTTTCTGCTCGTTCTCGTTTTCTCATTCCTCAGTCCTTTTGTAATTGATGATCCTTATAGAAAACACTTTCGTAAATATCCAAGTTCCACAAGAAAATCATGTTTTGTATATGTGTAAATAGGTTCGTTTCTGAATAAGGGAACCTCTCCCATTAAAGAGGAGGGACTTCTTGTCCCCTGACTGTTGCTCTTCGTGAAGTCCTATTTGACGACCAACAGTTTTTTGCGACTCACTGGGGAAATCATATTCCAGTTCTGTAATTATTGATCATCCTTTGATCTGGCGACTCCGCGTTTTACTCGAGGGAGAAGGGCCCTCGGTATCAAGATTCTCAATTTCAGCTTTTGGAGTAAAGCAGGTTTTCCTTTCCCTTCAACAAGAAATAGAAAGACTCGTTCAACAAGTACTCCACCTGTCCAAGATAGAATCCCTACGGGTGGTATTCCTTCAGAGTCAATCAGTCCTAATCTTCGAGCTTTGATTCTTGTTGGTGTTACAGTTCCTCTTCAAGCCATTTTTCCAAGAATGGTGGTAACACCCCTCGGGTCATCGTGTCGGGCCCCTTGCCCTTCCTCAGCCTTTGCACGAGTTACCCAGAGGTAACCTGAAGAACTTCCCTAAATTCAAAGGCGATGGTAAAGTGCATCCTGATGAACACATCGCAGCCTTCATAGTTGCATGCGGAGTTCTGGGAGTTGAACATGAAGATGTCTCCGTAAGACTTTTCGTTGAGACTTTACAAGATAATGCTGCTGATTGGTTCTATCACCTTCCGGCCGGTGCTATCACCAGCTGGGATACAATGAGAACTAGGTTTGAAAACAAACTCAAACCAAAGAAAAGACGTGCATGCCTTGCTAGCCCAAATCTCTCAAATAAAGAAGGATTCATCAGAGCCCATGAGAGAATTTGTGGCCCGATTCAACAGGTTGATTAACAAAATTCCACCAAATACTCGACCTGTAGATCAAATTCAAAAATGTTTTTTCCTAAATGCTCAATCACCTGAAGTTAGCTATGCACTAAGAAGGGCTAATCTCACAACATTGGTTGAAGATCAAACTCTTGTTGTTAGTGTCGAAGATGATTTAATCATGTCAGGGAAGTTGAGGAGAGACCCTTCTAAATCTAAATCTGCTTCTTCCTCCTCTTCCACCCCTGGACCTAATACTGATCCCTTGGTACAAAAACTTGCGAATGATCTCATTGCCATTAAGAAACAATTGGCTCAGCATGCTCCCTATGCAGACGTTCCAAGGAGGAATTTTCAGCCCGTAAATCGCTTTTCTCGCGCTCAAACAAGGCTAGCGCTTGAAGGACCTCCTATAAAGTTCCTATCAATGCAACCTATGAAGTTGAGGAACCCAAGATGAAGAGGTTAATGAAGATTGCGAGGAATTTGTTGAAGAGGTTGATGATGAAGCAGATGAACTTGAGGGATCTCGAGTTAATTTCTTCACCACTGAGGGCATTGATGATGAGGATGATTATGATGAAATAGTAGCAGACATGAATAGCGAATCATACGCTATCATGACTCGAGAGCAGACAAATCAGAGGGAGAAAGTGATGCAGCCCACCAAGAAATCTAAAGAATAGCTGACAACTATCCCCATAATTGCAAAAAGAGGATCTCCTATCCCCGTTTCATCTACACCAAAGGTGAGTCCTGTCAATTCTACTACTAAAGTTATTTCCGTTTCTCCTAAAGTTGATAAACCTAAGATTTCAAATGATGATAGCCCGTCCACTTCTGGGTCTTTTGATATTATTGATCACCTAAAAAAGACAAAGGTTCAAATCTCGTAGGTCAATATTATCAAACCCATCCCAAGGCTTTTACTAAAATGATTCACTTTGTCAATTCCCATTCTAAAACTACCTCTAAAGGTCTTTTACCCACTCCTTCTTCTCGCACCACAACCTAACTCGATAGCAACACCACCCTCACCCAATGACAAAATCAAACCATTCTATGTGACACTTCTTATAGCCGGCCATAGGCTCAACAATCACGTCATGACTCGGGAGCATCGACAATGTGATGCCTACTAAAGTAGCTCATGCCTTAGGTTTGACTCTCACATGCACTTATGGATCTTGTTATTCTATGGAGAGTAAGGAAGTGCCCTTGGTCTGAAGAATTAAAGATGCACAAGTGGCTTTTGTTGCTTTGCTTGAGAAGAAAGTTTTGGCTACTATCTTAGTAGCAGATATTCCTCCTTCATACGGGATGTTGCTAAGCAGAACTTCTGTAAGGATGTGGGTGGAGAAATTCAAATGGATTGGTCACATGCCCTCATACCTGTTAATGGACAAATGAAGAAGTTGTTTGCCTGAGAAGCAATCTGAGTATATTGTACAAAAAATGGATGATCCCAAAGCACAAATACTCTATGAGGATATGGGGCATGGCAACTACATGATTATGTCTCCTGAAGAAATCCAACTCCCCAAAGTATCACCTAAAGATTCTAATGGTGTTTGGATTTTAGAGTTTGATGGAAGTTGTTCCTCACCTGTTCTCGAGCTGGTGTCATATCTGGTCACCTAATGGAAGCCTTCATCCTTTCTCATTCAAGTTGCAATTTGAAAATACCAATAATACAAACAGAGTATGAGGCTCTCATTCTTGGACTACAGTGCAAAAGAACAAGGTGTGAAGAATCTTCTAGCTCGTGGGGATGCGGAATTGATTGTAAAGCAAGTTAAAACCTCTTCCAGTGAAAATGGAAGGTTGAAACATTACAGAATCGTGTGTGGGATTCCATTGAATTTCTTGATGCTTTCTCCATCAAGCAATACCTAGGAGAAGAATACTGTACTGATTCATTAGCAGCCTCTGGTCACCGCTATACCTCATCCCGACTTTTCCCAAGATAAGTTCACCATTGAGATGATCCATCGACCTAGTGTACCTGATAATACAAATAACTGGCAAGTTTTCAATAATGATCAACATTTGCTTTCTTTCTTAGAACTCAAAGATAATTTTGAACAGCTATACTTTGAAGGAAGTGATAACTTACCTCGTGAAAGTGTGCCCTTTGACAAAGCAGCCACTCAAGGAGAAGAAACGGATCAGGATGGATGTATCAAACTCAAGGGAAACAAGATCCCTAAAGGATTGGTAAGTTTAGAGGAACTGTTTGATAAACACGATAGGTATGTAAAGTCTAGAGCTTCTACTGGACCTCAACAATCAGCTGAATATGACAAAATTAATATTGGGAGTTCTACTGACCCTAAGTTCGTGAACATTGGAAAATGTTGCATAGCAGATGAGAGGAAGAAATCAATTGATCTGTTAAAGAGGTATAAGAATGTTCTTGCCTACTCTTATGAAGATTTAAAAGCTTTCCAACCAAAAGAGATGCAACATTTTATTCCTCTCAA
Source organism: Taxus wallichiana var. yunnanensis (assembly GCA_018340775.1). Lineage (NCBI taxonomy): Eukaryota > Viridiplantae > Streptophyta > Pinopsida > Cupressales > Taxaceae > Taxus > Taxus wallichiana. Next base: position 867,029,225 of record CM031238.1, read on the forward strand.
ACCTGGAATTAAGCCTTTTAAACAAAAGCAGAGGCAATACAATCCCAAAATAGCTAACACCATTTTTCAAGAAATACAGAAGTTGTTGAAAGCCAAAATCATTTTTCCTATCCATCATTCAACATGGATTGCCAATATTGTACCTGTTAGAAAGAAAAATGGTGAGATTCATATCTGTGTTGACTTCAGAATCAATCAAAGCTTCCTTGAAAGATAATTATCCTTTACCTATGATGGATCGTGTCTTATAAGTAAGTAATGGATCTCAAATGTTGTCTATGCTTGATGGATTCTCGTGATATAATCGTAGAAGTTAATACCGTAGATCAACACAAAACAACTTTCACTACCCTCGGGGTACCTTTGCTTACAAAAGAATGCCTTTTGGACTCATTAATGTTGGTGCCACTTTTCGAGAGCTATGGATCTGGCCTTTGGAAGTTTGAAGGGAAGTGTATTTTTGTATACCTTGATGACTTGACTGTGTATTCTAAAACAAGGGCGATCATTTTCAAGCACTGAGACAATTCTACTAAGATGTAGAGAACATGGGATCTCTTTGAATCCTAAAAAATCCGTCTTTTGTGTCACAGAGGGGAAATTATTAGGGCACATCGTCTCCAAAGATGGTATTAAAATTGATCCTGAGCAAGTTCAAGTTATTCAGCAAATTCCTCTCCCAACCAGCAAAAAGGGCGTGCACTCTTTCTTTGGTAAGATCAATTTTTTGAGAAGATTCATCCCTGATTTTGTAGAACTAACTCTGAATATCTCCCAAATGATGAAAGGCAAACAAACGTTTGGTTGGTCTTCTGAAGGGAAAGAAGCCTTTGAAGATATTAAAAGAGCCATTGCTAAAACTCCTGTTTTAGCATGTCCAGATTTTAGTAAAGATTTTATTATCTATTGCTACGCCATGATAACACCTTGGTCGGTTTTGACTCAAGAAGATTCTAATGAGCACGAACTCCCAATTGCATTTATGAGCTATATTCTGAAAGATCATGAGTTAAAATATACCATGATGGAAAAACATGCTTTTGCAGTGGTTAAAGCTGTTAAGCGCTTTCGCTTTTACATTCTTAACTCTCACTCCATGGTGTTGGTACTCGTATACAACCGTTAAGTCAATTCTTACACAAAGCAGAATTTGGATCCAAGAGAGGGAACCGGGTGGCTAAGGTTCAAGAATATGATATTGACATCAAACCGACCAAGCTCGTCCCGTGGAAAAGGCCTTTGTGAACTCATCGCCAAGGAGCTAGACATGAGTTACTGGAGGATAAAATTGGTCTTCCTACGCTTGCTTTTTTAGCTCTTGCTTGACGAATGGTATGCTTGATATCGCCCATTTTCTCACCTATGGAGAATGCCCTCTCATTTGATCGCCAAAGAAAAGAGGACCGTTAAACTAAGGTCAAGCAATATGTGTTGTGGGAAAACGCCTTGTTTAAACGTGGGTTAGATGGAAGGTTTTTGAAATGTGTGCACAAGGAACAAGAAAAAAAGCTACTCTCGCTTTTCATGATCAAGCATGCGGAGGGCACTACTCATCAACCGTCAATGCTCATAAGATACTTCGTGGAGGATATTACTTGGCCTACCTTATTCGTAGAGATGCATCCAAGTGGGTTGATAAATGTGAGGCTTGTCGACTTTCGTGGGTAGACCCAAATTGGCCTCTTTGCCTCTTAACCCAAATTGTAATTGAAGAACCTTTTCAACAAAGGGGGTTTGGACTTCATCGGGAACACTTAATCCCTCTTCTAGTGCTGGTCATACTCATGTATTAACCGCTGATTATTTCACAAAATGGGTAGAAGCCATTCCAAAGAAAGAGTACTACTTCAAGTGGTGTGCGCTTTCATCAAAGAAAACATCTTGTAAGGTATGGTGTACCAAACAAGATCATGATGATAATGCTTCAAATTTTTCTTCAACCGAGATGATGGATTTTTGTTATGGATATGGCATCTCTTTGCTCACTCTTCGATTACTATCCTCGTGGAAATGGACAAGCGTAATCCACTAATAAAAATCTGTGACCATAATAAGGAAATTAGTCAATGAGTCTCAACAAACCGCACAAGAAACTCTATGATGCTCTTTGGGCGACAGATCACACCTAAGAGAGCCATTGGAATGTCTCCTTTTCAAGTGGTATATGGAGTAGAAGCTCAATCACAAGAATAAGTGATGCCTGCCACACAGATCTAATGAAGGCCATCAAGATACCAGCTTTGATGCTTGATAAGAGAATAATGTACTTTCACAAATTGAATGAGGATAGATTGAAGTCATTGCTTAAGATATCTCGCTCATCAACAAAAAGTTAAGGTCCTGTTTGATAAGAAAGCCGTGTTCGTAGATTTCCAAGTTGGAGACACTGCTTTTGTTGTGGGATAAAAGGCATGAATCTCGTGGCGCCCATGGCAATTTTGATTCCCTTTGCTCGACCTTTCAAGATCGACACTTTCTTTGGTAAGAATTCTTTTACCTTGATTATATGGATGGTTCTTCTCTCCCACTTCCTTATAGTGGGCACTCAAATTGTTCAAGTCATAGGTGATTAGGGAGTCCTTTGTATATTCTCAGTAAGCGTTTTGTTTTTCTTTCCCTTTGTTTTGGTGTGTTGTCCTCTGTGTTGGTTTGATTCGATGACTCCGTTGCCCAATGGATAAGGTACTGGTCTACTTCCCCGAGTTTTTCTAAGTTCTTACCTTGTCTCATTCCTTGAATTTATGCCAAGTCATCCCCAGAAGGAGCTAGCTGTTGTCCACTCAAAATTCCCCTGCTCTTAAGAAAGTGAAATTTAAAATTTTGAGTTTAAGTGTTTTCTCTGTTGTACTGATAATGTGAAATGCCAAAGAAATTGAGAAATCTGCATTTTTGGGTCATTTTGTGTGTTTTTCGGCCTATCGGACATTTTTCTCTCGCGTGTCCCAAGTTCAATCGGGCCCTCTTCTCCCGATCGGCCGGTTTACCCGAAGTCTATTCTTTTCGGGCCATCTAACTTTTTGTCCCAAATGTCCCAAGTTCACCCGGACTAATTGTTCCATTTTCGCTCGATTTGGCCGAGCCGCTGACTTCACATACTTTTGTCTCGTGTGTTCCAAGTTCAATTGGGCCTCTGTTCCCGATCAACCGCTTCACCCGGTCTCATTTTTTCGGGCCCGTCTGAACTTTTGTCCCAAATGTCCTACGTTCGCCCGAACCAATTGTTCCATTTTCGTCCGATTCGGCCGAGCCACAGACTTCGCTTTCATGGCCCCACATGTCCCAAATGAACCAAGTGCCATTCGTGCTAATTTTTCCCGCTCTACCCGAATATCTTGCTTATTCAATTTGGTAGGTGTGTATTAAATACACATTCATTGCCTTTCTCTCTCCTAAAACGGCTATATAACGAGCGAACCCCCTATGCGTTTTCACACACTGCTTTCTGTATCTTTTGCTCGAACCTTTGCAATTTAAATTCCTGCGCGCGCATCCATTTTCCTCTCGCAATTCCTTCCCAAGTCTCAGCTTGCCTTCGCCTCCGAATTACTACCAACATGAAGATCAAATTTCAGGGGCAAGAACAAATCTCACCACTAGAGTCCTGCTGCTCCCGATATTGGGGACAAGAAGTTCGCCATCTTGACTTTAGTGATTTTTGGTCGAGGATGACAGATGCAAACTCCTCCGCCTCATGGGACAGACCGATGAAAACATTCTTTTTTGGCGAGTAAGGTTTTTGATGATGCAAAGGATAATCACAAAGTCCCGGGTTTACAAAGGGAGTGGAAGATCAAAGTCTTGGAGGAGGCTTTGGGAGAATCAAGAATAAATTTGGCGTAAGGGTGAGGCTTTCAAGACACTGGTCAGTATCTACTTTCAAAGATATACATTGTCATCTTCAGGATGAAACTTCTGTGTGCCTCTTTCCTCATGCAGAAATCAAAGCTCAATTCGAGCTTTTGTCAAAGGAAATCTTTTTCAAGGAAAGCTCCATTTCCAAAGAGAAAATGAAGGAGATCTCGCTCTCTTCAACTGTATCATTGAAGCAAATAAATACTATCATACTCATGTCAAGTTTGATAAGGAAATGTAGAAGTGCCTCGGATTTTGGACCCGGCCTCCACCAACACGCGGTCCCCACGTGGCGTAGACATAGCCGAGGCATCAAGAGATTCAGCAAAGGGATTTTGAAGTCGTGGGTCCCTCCTACCATAAGCACATGTCTTCTTCTCCTTATTCCTCTCTTCTCTTCCAATTCTTTTCTCGGATTTATCAGTAATAAGTTGAGGTATCATGATTGGCAATCCTTAACTAATCTTTAGTTAAAAGTAGTTACCGAGAGTAATCTGAATCAGAAACTATATAATGGCCTCTCCTCGCCATTTCAAGGAGGAAGAACTTGGCTTATTTTCTGAAAGTGTAAATAAATCATAAAGAAATCAATACATAAGGGCTTTTCATTCTTCGTCTATCTGATCTCTTTTATCCCTAAGCTTTTCATTTAATCTTGTTAAGATCATTTGTCTATATTATATTAAGAAGCTTTGTATTCTTGCAGATGTTATTGATAGAACTTTGTGTCTTTCAAATTTCATCTTATTAGTATGATACAAATGATCTTGTTTCAATTCACTATACCTTCGCATGCATAAAGAATTACTCAGTCATCTATAATTCTAAATGGTGCCTTCTCGCTCGTTCTCGTTTTCTCATTCCTCACCCTTTTGTAATTGATGATCCTTATAGAAAACACTTTCGTAAATATCCAAGTTCCACAAGAAAATCATGTTTTGTATATGTGTAAATAGGTTCGTTTCTGAATAAGGGAACCTCTCCCATTAAAGAGGAGGGACTTCTTGTCCCCTGACTATTTCTCTTCGTGAAGTCCTATTTGACGACCAACAATAGGTAAACAAGGAATCAAACCCATGACTTGAGCCCTTGGTGAACAAAGCTAAGTGAGCACAATATCATATTGTTATCTTTCGATTTAATATATGAGACAAGACATGTCATTAATGTAATAACATATAATTATCTTTTGTTTTGAAATGATGTAATATCATATATAATCTTGTGTTTTATTGGCATGGTTGAGAGGGCTCAAAGGGAGATAAAGTAACAATTTCACACAAAGTGTGTGATGGAAACGTCGAAGGAGATGCATTGGAAAAGCTAAATTGGAGGGAGTGAAAAATCGAGGGAGGAGGATGTGCATTGAAGAAGGGTTTTAAGGGAGGAGAAGTCAAAGGGTGGGGAAAATGATAGGGGGAAGAAAATAAAAACTCTTCTTTCTTATGGCCAAGCACATATGAAACATGTTTCATTTGTGTCAATCATATGAAGGAGAAAGGGGTGAGGTCGAGACGCAAGGTACTCTAGAGATATCCAAAAAGAAAGGCATTTTCGATGAATACTTTGAAGGAAAATTTGCATTATATTCTTGATTTCATGCACGTGCTAATACTAAATATGAGTGATTGATAGGTGGGTTTGTTTCTATTATTGTACAATGAGCAACATGTTGTAGAACAAAAGATTAGCCCTTGGGGTGTTTGCACCCACAATGCTCATAACTACATCTACAAAATCTTATTTCCATTAAGTGTCAATGTTTTCCTCTGTCTTGCTCTAAACTCCCATTATGGCCCAATTGGGAGGATGGTAATGAAGGTATAAAAAGGGTGAAATGGATTCATGAAACAAAAATAGACATGGTGGAGATACTATCTCACAAGACAGCTAGATGACATCAATAAAATGCACACGATGTTGTGCATGAGCTCACAAACATTCCCACATAAAAACCTGGATGTTTGCACGATGCACAAGCATAGTATAGGAAGCAACATAGTCTCTAAATGTGTAATCCACCCATTCCTAAGGGGGAAAGTCCTAGACCATTGAACGTGAAATCCACATTCTCCCCATCCTTGGAGGCTTTGCAAAGTCTCCTTCACCACCACCGCAGAAGGCGGTTTGTGTATGTTTGAGTGTAGTAAGCCTCTGTCCTTGTCACTCGTACCCTCTAGTACTTCCTTGTCATCCAACTTATCATATTTGTTAATAGACAACATAGCATCAAAAAACTGACCAACATAGCCATTGGAGTTGTGGATGTGTAAGAGCTTGAGTCGGTTCCCTTGGAGTATATACCATGTTTTCACTTGTGTTTACCTTTTTCTTTGTTTACCTTCCATGCTTACATTATTAAAATGCATAAAATATGTGATTGCAATTATCTCTAAAAGTTACAAATCCAATAAAAAGTAGGGCTTTTCAAGTTGGCGGCGATTAAGACATATTTATTATTAACAAAAACATAATGATTTGATTCCAATAATCCTTAAAAGTTGTAATTCCAATAAAACCAATGATTTATCAAGTTGGTAGATATTAAGAAGAAATTAATGTTCAACAAACATTGCATTAAATAGACAATGTGGTGATGGTAAGGAAAAGTGAGAAGTTGTCCATATGTGACTTGTTGAAATAAAAAAGAGGATATCATATATTCCCTCTAATAGATTCTCCAACCGAAAATTCTCCTCCCTCAAACCCCTTCTTCATCACGACTCTTCCTCTGGCCAATGTCTCACTTTCACTCCTTCAACTGTAGCTTCTTCAATGTCACCCTATCGGTGGCTCCCATGCATCAGATAGGTGCAAGAGCTAGTTATAATGAATAATTAAACTTACCGAAACATGTTTTTTGGCATGAAAGCCTTGTTGAGTAAGTTTAAGACATCATAATGCATTATTTTATTAATTAAAGAAAATAACCCAAAGCAAGGAAATTTTATTGTTGTTTTTTCTAAAGGCTTTTGGGTATGTAGGACAACATCAACAATAATACACTATGGTGGGTCCATTCATTGCAATTTTTTTGGCAACAAGAGATGATGTTTGAACTTGTACAACACAACATTGTCATTATTTTAGAAAGTTAATTATGAAGTGGTCCATGCGATATCCACAAGATATACTAACTTTGATAAGTTGATCTAGTTATTATTATTTTTAAAGTTTTGAGAGGTGACAAATTTGCAAAGATATTTTGAAATATATGTAGAAAGTCTGATTAAAATATGTTGCATATTGAGGAGAAGCCAAGGAGAATATTTCTAGGGTGGTGCGTAAATATGATGAAAAAAGTATTGAGTAGCATGAGTTAATCAAGATCCTAAGAATAATGTTGTATTGCATTTATTTTTAGCCATATAGAAGGTTGACATAGTCACTGGCATTAACTTTTATGTCAATGAAGGGGTACTGACAAATGACACTTACATAACTCAAAGGACTGGAAAATTTTGAGGAATCATGGAAAAATGGGTTTCACTATTTTTTATTTTTTTTTCTACGTTGGCAAGGTTGTTGTTTGATGACGTTTAATTCTAGGATACAATGAAAACACATCATTAAATGGTCAGTATGCATCCCCGATGACATCAAACACGCAATGTTGATCATGGGCTCCGGATCCGAAAGTGGTGAGGACTATTGGATTGTAAAGAATTCTTGGGGCAAAAACTGCGAAATAAACAGATATTGTTACCTCAGAAGAAACACAAACCTACCATATGGCCCCTGATAGGTTGTGCACATATTTCTTGAAGTTGGGAGGTCCCCTATAACCCCCATATTGTCTAATCCGAAAAATCTTGTCAAACTTTTTCTCGACCTCAAACCCCTATAGGCAGTTAAGTACTTGAACCGAATTCATTTTGAAAATAAATCAACTCTTAAGTAAAATGCAATGCAAAATAAACACCACACCGAGTTGATAACAGAGTTTGGCAAAAGTGCCTACGTCTATTGGGTTCAATAGATGAACCGATTCATTGTAAAAGTTTCGATTGTAAGTACAATTACGCTTACAATGGATGTGTCGGTCCCTCTCAGTAACTAGGTGTCCTAGTTGAATCTGATGATCCCAAACCGGTCTTGAAGCCCAAGGTCATAGTCTCGCACGGCTTCTCGATTTAACACCTCTCAAACCAAAGTCGAGTGTCGTCGGGTTCCGTGATCAATCTCCTCTACGACTACCAAGTAGCAATAACATGGTCTTAATGCCCAATGTAGAAGAACCGAACCTCAATGTGTCTTCTCCAACATGATGCTTTCCCTATGGCTTCGTAATGGAAATCTAGACGCTCCCGCGAGAAGAATTGTGGCTCAATGGTCCTTTACAATAATGTGGGTGAGTTAATAAATTAACTCCCAAAATTCATACAATATTGCCTATTATAAAAATAGGTCCTAATACCACTCTAATTATGCCTTAAAAGGCTCCAACAACTCTCCTCCAAAGCCTCTTCTTGAATGCCCTAAGCTTGAAGACTTGTTTTTGTAGTGGTAGTGAGGGGGCCCCTTATATAGCCTAGCTCCACCCGGATTATGGGGTAAAACCCCTATCACATAATCCATAGCCAACTAGTTGGGTTGGTGCGCGCCCATAGGGAGGTCGCGGGTTCAACTTCCCGCCTCCACTTCACTAAGTTGGTTTTACTCGAACACTTCCTTGTTGTCTCCACCAACCGATGACCCTACCACATGTTTTGTCATCGGACTCCCCACTTGCCGCCATGTGCCCTATGAAACCGTTGTGACAATCGACCATGCCCATGTGCCCCGCCATGTCAACCCCATCGGTTTTGGTGGGGAGATATATCCCACATGCGTCGAGGAGGAAGTGATCAAGGCTTTTATAGCCTGTGGCGAGGAGGTTGTTCGCTAAGGCCGCATTGTTTTCACCGCTTTTTGTGAAGCATATAGTTGCAATGCCATGTATTGGGCTCGATGTTGTGTTGAGTTGTTGAGTTAGCTCACTTGAGTTGTTTGTTGACTTGTCCGAGTTGTATATTGAGCTCGCCTACTCGATCCATTCGCAATGCATGATGGCTCGATCCCGTGACTCGCCGAGTTGGAGGTTTTAGCTTGATGATATGTGGCAAAGTGGTGGCAAGCCACGTGGTGGCTGAGGACCCACCACATGGCAATTTCTTCAATCATGACGATATCGCGAATAATATGTGGCAAAGGAACCCCTCCGATTAAAGAGTGTGTCGACCTATTTGAGGGCCCCACCAACAAATAGTAGGGCCCAATCATCCGTAAACGAGTCGAAGACCAGTCGCAAAACCATTTTTTTCGGGTTCACCCGATTCATTTTCGCCACCCATCATTGTTTGATTAGCCGAGTTGACCTTGTCGAGTCCAAACTTTGACTAGTTGAAACTTTGTCATACGGGCTATGTTTTTCCACATTCTTGTAGTCGACAGAGATCTCTCGAGTCTACGTCCACACTATGACGTTATTGGGAGGTTTTGGAAAACTTCATCCACCGAATTGACCTTTGGATCATTTTCGCACATATCCCGCTTCTATTCCCCATAATTCCCTTTTCCATCAACACAAGGTAGTCTCGGAAAATGGCGGTTTTTCTAGTGATCAAAGAAAGCAAATTCAAAGTAGGGTGGTTTCATCACTTGCAAAATTATTTAGACACGTCTACACGCTCATGGAATTTTCATTCCACCACATTGACCTTCGACGAAATCCCTACTAAAAAGTGATAATATACACATTTGATATACATCTTCATGATGAAAGCTTTGTTATGAGGGTAGTGTTATTACCAAAGTGCCTACATAATCGGTAATTCACCATTCAATATCACTGTTTTGGGGTTTATCTCGAAGCGAGAAACTTATTGCTTTCCCTCAACAGTTGTGTCACTATTTTCATAACAAAATATCCGCATAGGTCCAAATCTCCAAAACCGTCTTTCGATTGTATTTCTCGGAGAGCATTATCCAAAATGTAGCCTATCTCATCTTCAATATTCATGAACCAACTAGCGGTCTTTGCATATTAATCCATTACATTCAAAACGGAGAGGGGATTTCCCTCTTCATTGTTGCGAGGACATGGTCGAGTAATGCTCTCTCCCGCTTGTCCCCTACTTGCCTCGTCACCACCAATTTGTTCATATTTAGCATTACTTTGAGGAAGGAAAATGTTGTGGACAAAGTTGCAAGATCCATGTTAGGAAAAGGTTGTGGTAATAAGATGATGATCATGTCTGCGATGGCGAGCGTAAGATGCGACATTTTGTAGCTTGAAACCCATATCCCTCTCTTTCCTTCTCAACAAGTCATATGGCTCTCAACATCACCGTAACAAAATTGAAGATGTTTCAAGATTTCAATATTGAGCAAGGCGCAAACATAATGGAGGAAGAGGAAGAGGAACAACACACCTTTCGATGTATGCACAAATATGTTTGCCACTTCCTCGAACTTAACACGAAACAAATGCACACGCACACCTTGTGTCAACGAAAATCATTTTTACATATCCCACAATCATTACAATCCACGAGACCACATATATTTCAGCATTTTGTCAAACACTTCACATGCTTCCAAATTATATCTCATGTGCCTTCTTTATTTTTTTATTTTTGGGATTTCAAAAGATAGTTTGGGATGCCATGGAAACCTGAAGAAGTAACATAAAATACTCCAACTCCACAATATTCAGGATATGACGTCCACGTGAAAAGTACAATGTGGAAGCAAATGGTGAAAGACATGACAAAATAAGGGGATTTCTCTAACAACTTGGAAGCGTGTGATATGTTAGATAACAAGGCCAAAATTTCGATGCAAGTGTCATCACTCTAGGATTGATGGTGTCGGACATGAGCAAGGAACCCTAGAAAGGACACACTATCACCTTAAGTCTCGACCTTGTGTTGCACTTGGTGAGGGGAAAATCATTAGCAAAGCAAAATATAGAGTCGCATACTTCCACAGTTTGTAGACATTTGTTGAAAGTCCCTTCATTTTAATGGTTTTCTCCAACCTGTTTTAAAGCTCCATTTTTGGCATAGGGTGGCAATTTAATAATAAAGGTTGACTGATCAAACTAGGGTGGCCCTTCTCGTCTTCGATATTCATGAACCAACTAGCGGTATTTGCATATTTGTGCATTGCTTTCAAAATGGAGAGGGATTTCCCTCTCCGGTCTTTCGAGACATGTTCAAGTAATGCTCTCTCTCTTGTCCCTCGCTTGACCCTTCGCCGCCAATTCCTTCATATTTATCATTGCTTTGAGGAAGGAAAAGTTTGTGGATAGAGCTGCGAGAGCCATGTTAGGATATTGTCGATGACATAGAATTACACTTAATTTAGTTACTGGGAGGGATGCCATAATAACTCAATGGTTAAACATATTTTGTTGTAAATATCAAGATAAATTACCATGTCCATTTAAACTCGCAACTTGAGAAGTCAAGTTTTACAGTCGTGACATGTACGTAAACCTAATAATGCAGAGGGGCCTCACAAGTCCTAATGGACATTCACAATAATGGCCCTCACTCCTTAAATTCCTTGTTTGTTAGGAGACATGCGTTGTCCACGTTTGAAAAAGATGTTGAGGGAGTGAAAGAGTCACCATCACATGTAGTTGTGTGAATGTGAGTTCGCTGAGTGTCAACCTTATCATTTTCGTGTGTTGATGGGTGGAGAAGAACTGATTTCGGATGAATGGAGTGCAGAGGTCGAAATGCTTCTAAAAAAGAACAGGGATGGTGTGAATGGGAATGGAAGAAATGGTAGGAATAGGGGCAGCAATCGTGCACCCAAGGCCATGATGAATACCAAGGTAAGTGCACATACAGTCCTACAATGTTGTTCTTTAGATCCTTACCACCATCGGTCATTAAAGGATGAATCCACGGGGCCATACCATCACCGCCTCACCCATCTTTCTCTAGTGGAAAGCTACAAGATCAAGTGTAGCAGAGAAACAATTGACAACCACCCCAACCTCATCCAAGCCCTCTTCACTAAAATAATTGAGCCCAATATGATCGCTAGATTAGAGGAGTTTTACAACTGGAAGGTGGAGGGCAACAAAGGTGACACTATAAAGTTCGAGTGGATGATGTGTTTAGATGCTTTGTTTTTCTTCCACTTCCTCAAAACTAGATTCAACTTGGAGAGAGATCATGCCACTACAACAACTGAAGAGGAGCCCATTAATAGTGGCAAGGTAATAATATGACGATCATGCCTACGATGGCGAGCATATGATATGACATTATGAAGCTTGAAACTCAAATATACGTCTCTGTGACATCACTAAAGACAACGATTTCAATAACGAGCAAGGCGCAAACATAATGGAGGAAGAGGAAGAAGAACATCACCTACTCAAATGTATGCACAAATATGTATGCCACTTCCTCGAAATGGACAAGGAACAAACAGACGCAAACCGTATGTTAGTGGAAATCATTTTTACATATCCTATGCAAGCATTATACTCCACGAGACCACATATATTACGTACATTTTGTCAAACACTTCACATGCTTCCAAATTTATCTCATGTGCCTTTTTTATTTTTTATTTTTTGGATTTCAGAAGATAATTTGGGATGTCATGGAAACCTAAAGAAGCAACATAAAATACTCCAGTTCCACCATATTTAGGATGTGACGTCCATGCGGCAAATACAACATGGAAGTAAATGGTGAAAGACATGACTAAATAAGGGAATTTCAGAATAACTTGGAAGTGTGTGACATGCTAGGAAACATGGCCGACTCGATGCAAGTGTCATCGCTCTAGGATTGATGGTGTCATCCATGAGCAAGGAGCCCTAGAAAGGACACATCATCACCTTAAGTCTCGACCTTGTGTTGCACTTGGTGAGGGGAAAATCGTTGTTGGAAAAATATAGACTCACATACTCCATAGTTTGTAGACATTTTTAAAAAGTACCTTCATTTTAATGGTTTTCCATAACCCGTTTTGAAGCTCCATTTTTGGCACAAGGTTGCAACATGCTAAAGAGTTAACTAATCGGACTAAACACTAGTTGGCTACATATAGAGAATTGATGACCACTCTACAAAATAAACATCTCTGAAACGATTGTTTTGTTCCGGTTATTATAAATTTTAATAACAATTCAATCATTTTTTAATCATTTATAATTATTTCGAAAGTATTTCTTTATAGTGAAAAAGTCTAGGTTAGTATTGTTCCATTTCATCAACCATCAAACGCCCGAATCCATCGGATCCTATAATCTGCAAATTTTGTGTTATCATTCCTTCGTTTCACTTTAAAATTCTGAGGTCTTTGTGCCACAGCTAAATGATTGACGATGTTGAATGAATGTAGAAATGTTAACAGAGCGCGATAAACCGATGGCTTCTTCGAATGATAAATTTCTCAACTTCAAGTCTACCATATGCCCTTTTGCCACTCAGATTGTCTTTAGATTGTCGTCTTATTGAAGATTTCCTAATATGAAATCTTGAATGTCATCGTAAATCTCGTCGCCCTTCTTAAAATTGGATATGCCCTCACCCACGTCGCCAACTAGTCCCGGCACGTCACACATAGATATCTCCAAAAAAATACCGCATTGTACAGACGTTGAATAAACAAATGCCAACTATAATTTCCTCAAAAGCCTCGTTGTTTATGTATTGGAAAGATCAATGGTTTGAACTAATTTGTTCAACGTCCATGTACACATGTATCCACAACCGTTGATTTATAGCATGTAATGTTAAATGGCCCCTAGTTTTCCCATTGTAGAAGAAAGCCTTTAGCATAACAAGGTCCTATGCTTTTATGCGTACATCAAACTGCGATTAAAAATTCTTTTTTAGCACAGCTTTTTTAAAACACTTGTGCATTTATTGCATTGCTCTACCCAATCCCTCTTTTATGCATCTTTATAGTGTCGTAAACTATCAAGTGCAGGAGTTACCAACGAAGCTCTAGAGTACAATGGCATAGAAAGAAGTGTGAAAGTTCGTAATGAAGGTCTTCCATGAGGTAATGAGCATACATGTGTAAGTTTTCTTGATGTTGTTTTTGATCGCCATGAGTGTAATGAGGTGTGCAATTATTTTGAACAATTTACATTAGTTTCTTATTTCATCAGTCGAGTCCCCTTCAAAGCACCTTGAAATCATTGGTTCTCCCCATGGTGTTAAGCTTGAGGGTGAGTGAAATTTGACAAAGTGATTCTTTCTGTTCAAATTTAATAATGATGATCACTATAGAGCCATCATTTCCCATGGCTCTTGGTTTATTCACAACACATTTGTGGTATTTTAATGTTGGATTGTGATTTTGTTGTCTCTAAGCAAACAAAACAAAAAAATGTTATTCGAATAGAGTTTCTTGGTCTACACTTGCCCATTTGGAATTTTGTATGCCACTTAATCAAACCACTCGGTCTTTTATAAGGTTTTAAAAAGCAAAATTTAATGCAATCCTACCACAAAAACCTTTTGCATTGACGTTAAATTGTCAAAGACCTCATAATACTTTAGACATTCAAATAGGTAACAAAATAATCATGCGCAACAAATGCTTCCGCTTCCCAACCAAACTAAGAATGCCCATTGATGAACATCTCATAACCTCGCTCCACTACACAAAACCTTCGTAGGGATGGAAAAATATAATCAAACATCCTCTAATGGATGAACTGTCATCACCAATCCCAAGCACTATGATAATTCTTCACCGGGAACTCCTCGTCTTCTTTATGATTATTTACTAATGCATGCTTTAGTTTGGTGGATGTAATCTGAAACAAAACAACAACATAACACAAGAATACCATCGACTATGATAAGACGAATGATGACAAATCAAATATCAAAGTAAATTATAATATTAACATGAAATTATTACAATCTCACCCATGAAGTACTTCAAGTGTTATTGACTTCACTTGCCTTTCACCAAGACTATGGGAGAAACTTTACAATTACACCTCTTAATGGCTTCTTCAACACACCTTTAAACGATGGCTTCCTTCGCACACTTCCTACAATATTTCTCACTACTTCCTTCTATGCTAAATGAGGGGGTGGCCTCTCTTTTATAGAACTTCCAGTGCTTATCCATCTTATCTCTAAGATAGGATAAAAATCCACTCTGACGAATCATATTCCATACCTTAACTCTTATACGTGCATGTAAGCTTATATTTTAAGATAAAATAAACCTTATCATTTTACATGGGTTCCACATTTTAGACTTTTTACAAATAAAATACACAAAATATTTATGACCTCACTCCTTGTCCTTATTACCAATATAATATTTCTAATTCCTAATCATGTAGACCCTACTTCTCTAATTACCCAAACTTTGACATTTTAACATTACTGGACCACTTACGACAAATATTTACTTTTTACAACATTCTTATTGTATTTGATCATTCTGTACTCCACATTATTGGTGGCACCGTCTTGTGGCGCCGTTATCTTCTATCGACGCTACTATTTAACATCTTATTCCTAATACATACATTAATGAAATAGAAATTACGGAGGAAAATTTTAGTGTCGACATCTTCCCCTTCTCGCTTCTACTCCGTCTTCTGGAGTAGACTATTCTAATCTTGGAAAATCTTCAACTTGTCATAATTGACCCATTTCAGTAATGGGAGTGCCATCCAAGTCCTACAACATCAAGACGTACCATTTTCACGCACCGCTTATTTTGTAGGGCCCATCCATTTTGGAAGAAATTTTACGTCTTCTTTTTTGTATACGAAATCATATACTGAACCAAGTCATTCACATGAAATGGAGACCAATGGATCTTTTGATCAAAGTATTCCTTCTGCTTCATTTTCTTCTTATGGCTTGTATCCTTTGCTATTTCCCTCATTTCCTCTAAAGAAATGAAGATGTACCAACCTTTCTTTTCTTGAATCACTTTCATCCATCCTTTCATTTTTCATAACTCTCACAAAGGTGGGAATATCAAACTCAATAGGAAGAAGCGGATCAATGCCATAAAGCCAACCGAATGGAGAGTATCATGTTGCTTGACTTTGATGTTGCCCTATATGCCCACAATGCTTTGCATTTAATCCTTTTATCTCATTTATGTACTGCAAGTGCCGCATCTTTTCTAGAATTTGACACAACACAAAATTTGTTTGTTTGTTCCACTCATTTATTCTTGGCTTGGCTTGATGTTGTTGCCTTCATGTGCTTAATAGAAAACTTATTGACCAGGCTTCTACCACCTCATTAATGAAGTGGCTTCCTCGATCTATTACAATTTCTAATGACAACCAAATCCGTGACAATGCGTTCATATATGAACCTTGCCACTTCATCCATGAAAGTTGTTTTCAATGACCTAAACTTCAACCCACTTAGTTAAATAATCATGCAAGAACTACAATATACTTATTTTGGCGTGAGGTAGTTGGAAGTGGACCTCACAATGTCTATTCCCACTTTTCAAAGGGACCAAGTGGAATAATAGGGCATAATGGAGTGATGAAGTCTTACTTACCATGTGTTTGACAAATATCACATGTCTTACAATAATTATAATAATCTTTAAAAAGAGTGGGGCCAGGTGATAACTGCATCCAAGATCCTTCTTGCTTGTAAGTTGTCAGAGAAGTGCCTCCACATGTACCATTGTGAAATTCTTCTAGCTTCCTTCCTCGATCACGTCCAATCGCCTCTCAGACTATCCATCGTGGTCCTATTCGAAATAATACTCCATACGCAGAATAGAATATGGACGACCGGCTTCAGTGATCTTCCTCTTAGTCTTTGCATTGGCACCATCGGAAACTTGAATTCATTCGGATAATTCTAAATATCTATGTATTCACTAGGGATTGTGTCGAGGATAATAATGTTGCGTCGGGAAATCATCATCATCACAAGATGATCCTAAACCATCATAGGCTCGAGAGAGTGCATCTGCAGACATGCTTCTTTCCCGCCTATCTATAATATCAAATTCAAATTCTTGTAGCAAAATTATCCATCTTCTTATCCTCCCCGATGGGTTAGGCTTATTTACAATATATTTTAGAGGGTGATGATGCATATAACTAGAAATTTTTGCCCTAAGAAGTAATTTCTAAACTTTTTACAAGAAAAAATAATATTAAAGCCTCTTTTTCGATTCACATGATAATTTACCTCAAGATCGCTCATTTGTCTCCGCTCCCCAAGTAAATTGGATGTTCATTCCCATTTTTATCCTTTTGGCTCAAAGTACTTCCTAGTCTTTGCATCTCAAGCATCGGTACACAATGAATGGCTTGCTCCAATCTTGATTCTTCAAAACAGGTGAAGACACCGGACTTTCTTCAATGGTCCAAAAGCTTCACGCGCTTATTTCCCGGTTCATAAGTAACATCCTTCTTCAAGAATCGGGTTAGTGGTATGCAATCTTTGAGAAATTCTTGATGAACCTTTTATAAGAACTCCACATGGCCTAAAAATGATCTCAACTTACTTCTATTCATAGAAATGGTAAATCTTTGATTTTGAAACTTTATCGTGATCGATCACCAATACCATCTCTGGATCAACATGCCCTAACAAAACGCCTTTAACATCCAAAGACACACTTTGTAAGGTTTAGTGAGGCTTGTGCTTCATCTAACCTTTAAAATGTTGTCTCCATCTCAAGTGCAGTGGTCCAACTTGCTCCCATAGATGCAAAAATTATCTAGAAATACTCGATGAATGTCCCAATGTAGAGTTCGAACACCCTATTCATCAAACGCTGGAATGTTGCTTTGGAGCATTACACAACCCAAAAGGCATAACTCTATAAGCAAACGCTCCTCAAGGAGTGGTGAACGTGGTCTTCACCGATCTTTCTCTCTTATACGAACTTGGTTGAAATTTTCGCTTATATCCATCATTAAAAACTATAAGACTCTAATGCCTACTTCACAAGATCGATCTCGAAAATAAGAGGGTAATGATCCTTTTTTGTTGTCTTATTGAGCTTCTCAATCAACACAAATGCGTAGCTTCCCATTCTTTTTATTGAGATCACAATGGGAGAAACCCATTCTCAATTCTCCACATCAAATATGAATCCTGCATCAAGCAACTTATCTATTTCTTCTTTTACGATCTGGAAAATTATGATTCATTCTATATGGCATTTGCTTTATGGGCTTAAGCACCATCTACCACCAATAGAATGTTCTACCCAACTTACTTGACGGAGTTCCTCAGTAATCAAAAGTGAATATGTGTATGTACCTTCAAAAGAGCCGGAGGTAGGATTCTTTTTCACTCTCCATCACAAAGATCACCAATCTTTATTTGTTGAAGACGATCATCAACTTCTTCTTCAGAGATAATTTTATGGGGTTATGAGTTGGTGTGACTTGGAAGGATATCCATGATCAAACATCCACCTCACTTTCTTCATCTTCAGTGTCCACTTCACCTTTGCATTTAGAGTAATCGAGATGTCCAATCATTAGTTTCATCACTAATCCACATGTTCTCGCTTATGATGTCGAGGATCACATTTATCTTCACCCTCTCTACCACGCCTAAGTGTCATGAAACCTTCATTCCAGGTAGTTTCTCGCATGAACTCTCCTTAGCCATGGTCTTCCCAAAGCAAAGATTGGGTATGCAATAAGATACCATTTTTATCACCCGAAAGTCTACCACACATACAACACCCATAATGATATTGTCACATTTGAAACTACACCTTCCGGTTTAGTTTTTCCTTTATTTAATGACCTTAACATAAGTGTTGAAGGGCGATCAATTTTAAACCCAACATATTCATTACAGACTCAGGTCATTACATTAACTACAAGACTCCATCAACTAAGACATCATGAATTGAAATACCATTACATAATACCTCGGCTTGTGGAGCATAGGGATCTGCCTCTACCTCCAAAACAGGGACCTCAACCTCCTTTCTTCGTCGAGCATTGAGTCCACTTCACATCTCCCGCCTCTTCTCGTAAGACATAGCCAAGAGTTGACCATTGTAATATTTGCGCAGCCTTTTGATGAGATCTTCCAAGATGGAGTATGGTCCTCGCCCTCGTGAAATCGAAAATCCTGGACACCCAACTTTCTTCTCCTATGTTTCTTACTAGTTTCTCCTTTCATCTTCTTAGGGTCATTTCCATCTTGATTATCTTTTTTTTTTTCTTTTTGTTCTGAAACACATCTACTTCATTATTTCTCGCTCTTATCTACTACATCAAAAGAATTCACAGTGTGTTTTTCCTTTATCATTATCTCCTTTACTGGATGTAGAAGCTTTCATCTGATACAATTATACTTATAATGACCCTTTTTATAACAACCATAACATACAACTTCGAAATATTTCTTTTTGGACATCTATCTCCTCCCCGAGAACTAAATTCTTTCCTCAAGAAGATTAATAGTTAATCGACCCATCTTTTTAAGAGCTTCATACTCAGAGAGATGTACTTAGAGAAATATTTGTGCTCACTTTGGGAGTGGTTGTGGATTCTGACTCAAAGACGCCGGTGTAGGCTCTACTTTAAGCAACAATTTCTTTGGGCTCCTCTTCCATGCTTTTCTTCTTGCCTTCTGCAATCTCCTTTCGCTTGTCAATGGTAGGCATGCGGTTATACTTCACTCGTTGTCGATCTCCGGCTTCATCCTAAGAATGAAGTGCTTCTGAGAGGAGATTATCCACGCCATTCATCAACCCATCCGCTAATCCTTCCTTCCGGATCTCGGGCATCGAGCTTCCTCCTTGCTCTGAACACGAGCATAATAATCCCTTATCTTCTCCTTCTCTCCTCGGGATAGCTTTGTGATCTCGATCATGAGATCTCGCATATTTCATTGTCACTAAATTCTTCAAAAAACTTTCGCTTAATAAATCCCATGAATTTTTCACATTATCACCTAGTGTTTCAAACCACCTAAGTCTTTGAACCATCCAAAAGGTAGGAAAAATTCACCCATTGTTCCTCTTACAAGGCCATTACAAATATAAGATCGCTTAAACTCTTGAATGAAAGAAGAAGCATCTTCATTAGATTGAAATTTGAAAAAATAGAATCTTTCCCATTTTCAAAAGTAACCACCAGTGAAATACCAACCCACAAGACAATCAATCAAGAGACTTATGTGCACAAATAATTAAAATCACTATACTGTAAAGTGACTTTACACCTTCTACAAGAAATAGAAATGACCACGGTAAACTATGGTAAAACTTGACTTACTACTAAAAAAACTCGACTTTACCGTGGTAAACACTATTCACTTTAAAAAGTAAAGTTAATGCGGTAAATACTATTCATGGTAAAAGTGACTTTATCATGGTAAATACTATTCCCAAAAAAATGACTTTACCATGGTAACTACTATTCATGGCAAAAATGACTTTACCATGGTAACTTACTATGCATGAAAGAAAAACAAGGTTACCCTCCAATTGATTTTTGACTAAGTGGAAATATCTCTCCGTAAAATCCACTAACGAAGAATAGTCCCCAGAATTAACCAAAATGTCATCACCAATCCTAAGACTATGATAATTCTTCACCGAACTCACTCGTCTTTATGATTATTTACTAATGCACACTTTTTTAGTTTGGTGGATGTAATCCGGAAACAAAACAACATAACACAAGAATACCATCGACTATGATAAGACAGAATGACAAAATCAAATATCAAAATAAATTATAATATTAACATGAAATTGTTACAATCTCACCCATGAGGTACTTCAAGTGTTATTGACTTCACTTGCCTTTCACCAAGACTATGGGAAAAACTTTACAATTACACCTCTTAATGGCTTCTTCAACACACCTTTAAACTCGATGGCTTCCTTCGCACACTTCCTACAATATTTCTCACTACTTCATTCTATGCTAAATGAGGGGTGTGGCCTCTCTTTATAGAACTTCCAGGCTTATCCATCTTATCTCTAAGATAGGATAAGAAATCCACTCGACAAATCATATTCCATACCTTAACTCTTATCTCGTATATGTAAGTTTATCTTTTAAGATAAGATAAACCTTATCATTTTATATGGGTTCCATATTTTTAGACTTTTTACAAATAAAATACACAAAATATTTATGACTCACTCCTTGTCCTTATTACCAATATAATATTTCTAATTCCTAATCATGTAGACCCTACTTCTCTAATTACCCAAACTTTGACATTTTAACATTACCTGACCACTTACGACAAATATTTACTTTTTGAACATTCCTATTGTACTTTGACTATTACCGTACTCCACATTATTGGCGGCACTGTACTAACGGCGCCGTTATCTTCTATCGACGCTACTACTTAACAACATCCTATTCCTAATACATACATTAATAAAATAGAAATTACGGAGGAAAATTTAGTGTCGATGAACCACAATGATTAACAAAAGGAATTCCCAACAACCCCACATGAAAGGAAAGATCTCAACCCATATGTATAAACCCACAAGCGGTTTAATAACATCGAATAAACAATCGACCCTCTCACCATCATGTCACACCGCCTATTATTCGCACTCCAAAATCACCAAAAAAATTTCAAATATCAAAATCAACTCACGGTCTCTCAAATGACAAAGCCCCTCTCGGAGGTGAGTAATTTAGGCTCAAGCTCAACTAATAGTTTGGTGTTTTTATTGTAAAACAATGCTCTATTAAGAAAGCAACGCCTCTCTCCACTACCTAAAAAGGGTGAGCATGCATTGGATAAGTGAGAAACATTTACAATAAATGACTATGAAAAGTAATCATCATTCATATTTGACTAAAAAAATTATATTTTAGTCGGGATTGTGAAGAAACCATTATGCAAACAATCATTATTATAAGATTTTGTCTTAGAAAGAATTATAGGGGGTTCTAACTAGACAACTCAAGATATATTGCTTTCGAGATACGTGTCATTTGTTTGATAAAATGAAAATTCTTTGTTTGTAAGAAGTTAAGATATTTTGATTCGCACTCAACACCATCCTCGTAACAATTTATGCAGGGGTTTATTTGCATTCGTCCAAGATGAGAGTAGTCGTGGGGGTTTTATCACACTAATTGCCCCTTCTCCATCACTAAATATTGTTACTTGGGGTTCGGACCCCATGCATAAGGTTTTGTAGACGTTTTTTTATTTTGATCGTTGCTTAAGGATTGCCAACATTTATGCTTCTAATGAAATTGAAAACACGATGTTTTTGCAGTGTCTTGTGTGTCAATATTAATATGATCGAGTCACATGAAGATAAAAGGGATTGCTCCCAATGTGGTGGTGCATTGACGAAAGAAGCTTGGTTTTATATGTGTAATAAACTTAGTTTCTCAAATCCTAACCACCATCATCGCCTCTTACCACCTCATCATGGTTCACGTGGTCCAACTTCTACTAAAGTGGTGAATGGGTGGAAAAATATTAGACAAAAAGTTATGTTTGTATAGAAAAATATTTTCAACTTTACCACCAATTTTGACCATCGCATGGCTATTTTCCTAGGGGCTTTATTCTTATACCATCTCCCTAACAAGTTTGAAATTGAATGGCTTGCTCCTCGAAGCCAAGATGGTTAAGTCATAGTTTTATCTCAATATTTCTCCTCTACATGACACTTGGACCAAGAAGCACATAATCAAAATTTGGAATCTTTCCCTTGGCCTTTAGGAGTTGGAGTTTCTAGATGGGTAGACTGGTGGAAGAATGTTAATTACCAAATAACTATCTTTTGCACATCTATGGTAGATAAAACTCTCTCTTCCACAACAATACTCATAATGTCAGTATAATGTGAATTTATTGGGGTTTCTAATCACAAGAATTTGATCAATCGCCTTATAACAAGGAGCTACAGAAAGACGTTTGCTTATGGATCCACAAGCACAAAGTGGAGGAACACAATCAAGCTCGAGGAGCTCATATTAGACCTCTTATGCATTGGTTGGAGATAAGAGCTTATAAGGAGTTATTTTCTCCCCTTCATTCTAGGCAATTAGTGGAGCGTGTAAAAGCCATAAAAGAAGATTATATTAGGATTGCACTTTTACCTCGATACCTTGAAATCATTTGTCTCCCACTGCGCCATGGTGTGTTTGTCACCTGACAACCTTCCACACATGAGAAAGAAAATGTTTTGTTTCAATGTCTCCAAGTTGTTCTTGTATGCTCACAAAAGGACAATTGTGGTCACCCACTTTCCATTGAGGAGATCCCGAGGTCATACTGCAAATGGCTATTGATAAAGTCCCTAGTATTGGTGGCTTTCCATGGAAATTCTACTGAGAGCTTTAGGATACTATGGGGCTAGATCTGCATAGATTTTACCTTGAAGTTGTTCATGCTAACACCCTTGATAAACTTATCAACCAAGGGAATATCAAATCCATTCCCATATCTAGGGACCTAGAGCTTATTACTTG
Source organism: Taxus wallichiana var. yunnanensis (assembly GCA_018340775.1). Classification (NCBI taxonomy): domain Eukaryota; kingdom Viridiplantae; phylum Streptophyta; class Pinopsida; order Cupressales; family Taxaceae; genus Taxus; species Taxus wallichiana. The sequence goes on from CM031238.1 coordinate 867,052,503, forward strand.
ATAAAGACTTATTAGCTTACTCAAAATTTAACATTAAATCATTTTTAAAACTATCTTTTAAAGTTACATAACTTTTTCCTCTTATTGACCTTAAGAAAAATGGGTTTATCTACAATAGATACATCCTTACAACATTATTATTGTTTGTGAGGGCATGGAATGATATAGAATATCTCAATAGAATGCGATGTTCATCAAAATTGACTTTAAAAAGGCTTATAACATGATTGAATGGTTGTTTATCTTGACGATGTTGAAGGCTCTTGGTTTTCGTCATAAGTTTGTTAGTATTATTACTGAATGCTTTTTCAAGAAGTTAGTTCTTGTATCCCCATTAATGATGTAGAGCCTAAACAGTTTAGATTATCTTGGTCCATTAACCAAGGGTGTCCACTTACTCCATTATATGTTTTGGTTGTTGAGGGTTTCAACTATCTCTTGGTAGACTATAGCTCTAAAGGGTTGGTTAAAAATATTACACTCCCACATTCTTATAAATAGATGGTCAATGGACATTTTGTTGATGAGTGCTTCCTCACATTGGAAGAAGAGTAACCTTTCATATCCAATGCCATGGAATTCCTTGATGTGTTTTGTTTAGCCTTTAGTTATTCTATTCAATGGAAGAAAACTCAATGGTATAGGTGGTCTTGTACTCCCATGCCCACTTGGTTGCATAAGTACGGATGGCACTAGATTCAACCTAATGAGTAATTCATGTTTTTGGGCATCCTTTTTCTTTTCAAGACACCTCATTTTTGTTGACCCATGTTGATCAAAGGATTCACAATTTAATTGGATACCGTATCACCAAGCCCTTATGTATGTTTCAAGTTTGTTCCAAGGTATTGGCTACTACATGTGTGGTATTCCTCTTATTCGTAACCTTCTAAGGTTTCCTATGTTAAGCTTATTAAAATTTTGAAGAACTTACTTTGGGCCAATTTTGAATGCAATAAAGGTTTACACACAATGGTATGCGAAATTTCTTGGTGGCCTAGGTCTTCTTTATATATAAATCTAACATCATCATGTGTGTGATAAATGGATAATCCATGCCTTGGAAGGAGAAAAGTCTTAGAAAATATTTCTCAAAATTGTATCGCACAAGGCTACCTATGGACAAGGGAGATTGGAAAGGTTTGAATTTTCAATATGTGTTGATCACACAGGTCCATGTCAAAATTCTTAGCACTTTTGTGGCTAAAAGCATATGGAAAGCATGGGAATTTCTCAAAAGGTACTTAATCTCGGATAGAGATTATTTTAGATTTGGGCTTTTGCTAAACTTTGATTCCATTTAGTGGTCCCCAATGCTATCTTACTATAATATTTCATTTGCTTTGGTTTAGTGGATATAAGGTTATATAGAAAAGGAAAAAAGGTCAATTTTATTAGTTTTCAAATGAAAACATGGAGTGGGTGTCTTGGCCCATTCTAAGGGATAGATTTAAACTTCATGCAAGTGATGATCAAACAATTTTGGACATACAAAATGCCATAACTAAGGTGCATCTTCATAAGATTGATGTTCATTCATCTTCTAGATGGCGATGGTGAAGAAATGGTCAGTTGAGACCCCTTTCACTAGTATATACCCCAATTAAGTTATCAACTCTTTTCTTCTCGAACATCCAAATCAATGTTCTTCATACCGATGGAAAGTTAACTCCATTAAGCAAGTATAGAAAATAAGGTTTGAAAGAGTGTGGACTACTATGATAGAGCTTAGTCACAAACACTTTCTTTGATATATTATCCACTAAGGGTTGGCAATTGGCACTCACTTGATTAACTTAGGTGTGGCACATCCTAATTATTGTAAATGTGTTGTATATTTTTCATGATTTACACTCTTTTAGACTATAAGACCCCTTTATAGGATTTTGGGCCCATATAGGTAGTTTTAACCTATGTTATTCTAGGTGCTTAGATAACTAGTTTTTATGGGGAACCATTATGGGTTGCTTCCTTGCCCATGGTTTTGGTACCCATAGTTTTATGGGAACCATTATGGGTTGCTTCCTAACGGTACCCATTATCACCGTTTACCTAATGATGTTCTTACATATAGTTGGGCATGCAATAGGATAAAAAGAATTGAGGAACTGCATTATTATATGGTAAAACGATTAAGTTAATACGATAAGAAGATAAGTTCATACATTGGATTTTTTCCCAAAACGGGTTTCCCGTGATATAACCTTGTGTCTTGTGTTCTTTAATGTAAGTCATTTCTCTATTTTCTCTTAATCTAATGATTTTGTGAAGTATTGCTTTTGTCGTATTTGTTTATCAAATTGAAGTCTCTACACTAATTTCTCAATGTGCAACCACACTAAGTCGTTAAAACATGTGTTTTGGTTCGATAATCATGTTGAGTTAGAATGGAAATGAATTCATACCCTCTTCCAACCATTCCGTTAAGAAATATTTACCGGAAGATGGTGCTTTTAAGGGACTCGTATATGATTCCTACAAAATTTACTTTGATTTGGCATTTTTTCCATTATGAGATTCTCTTTCAAAAAATGAAAAGATAGAAATGATACTAATTTCAATCATGGTATTTTAGATTAATGTTTCTTTATTAATAAAATCAATCACACTATCTCTAATGTCATGTTTTAATTACAAGTACAGTAAAGAAGGTCGTCATTGATCATTAGGATACTTTGCTCCATGCATAGTTCACAGAATACCTATGGATTTGCCTTGCCACCGATTTCTCTCATGGGATTGTAGATTTGGTCAATGTTGACATAAACTAGCAATGGTTCACTAGTTTAACCAATTTGAAAGGTCTTAGCTAGAGCTAATATTACACAAAGGATAGATAGATTACTTTGTTATAACATTAACTACTTACTACCTGTTGTCATTAAATTAGTTTGAAATGTGTCTATAATTCTAACACAACACATAACATATTTATTCTCCAAACCATCTCATTTTACTTGCATACATAACACATCCGAATGCATTATAGTTCTCATATATACTATATTTCATGTTGGCATTTAAATATATCATTCCACATACATCATTACACTAAGATGCGTCATTATATAGCCTTTAAAGGATAAGGTTACACATTTTCACACCTTATTTACCTTTCGGACTTGTTACTTTACACTTATTTACATTCTTAACTACCAATTAGTGGGTATTTACCCATGTATTGTAGTATATATGTATTTTGCATGTATAAACCGTAGTAGTATAGCTATAATACCATCCTATATGTTACGGTGGCATCTTGATAAGTTGAGTTGCAAAAGTACATGTCCCTTAGACATGTGCATAATCATTCAAGTCCTTAGAATATGACATGAAGATATGTCTGGTTCCATGCAAGTCTCGTAACTCTTCTACCTTATTTATCTCTATCTCGACACCATTATCATTGTGGTATGTTTCTAGATCTAATGGAACTTGTGAAGACTTCTCTAACCTTCATAATTGTCCCTTCATCATTTAAGTGTTTCCACAAAGCTTTGTATGATACTACACATCTTTTCTCATATTACTTCTCTTCTATCTTTGTATCCCCATTATTGTCACTGCAATATCTTTCAGCTTCCATGTTATATAATAATGCTTACCTAACTTTGATGAATAACCCACCAACACTATCCTCAAATGTAAACCTTTGTCTAATCCTTGAGACAAGTTTGATGAACAACCAATTCCATTCACTCCAAAAATATCAAAATTCATAATATCTTTCTTATAATGTATCTTTCTACTCTAAGGAGTATGAAGACCATCAACCATCAAAAACTTATGCAATTAAAGGGTAGCCCTACTCGACTTTCCCAACTAAAAGTATGTGATGGTCGAAAGTTGCTTCTAACTTTGCATATTTCCACCCTCTACTACACTTACTTATCTTTTTTCTTTTGTTTGCCACTATTTTGGCCTCTCGTGCCATCTATTACCTTCTTCTCTTAATTTTTTAATTAGATATTTATCATTGATCCTCAACTTTCTAGCTAAGTGTGTTCTCTTCCTTATAAAGAAGGTGCCCTTTCAAGTTTTCATTTTCCTACATCTAACCATTGTATTGATGATTTTCAATTTGCAACACTTTATTTTATGTTTTTCATTTTCTCCTATTTTTTATTTTTTCTTAACCTTGTTTTTCTAGATTTTCATTTTTTCAAATTAATTTTGTTTCTTTTCTCATTTTTTATCAAAAAATGCTTATTTATTTTTCCTTTTTTAAACTTGTTTTTGTTTTGCAATTTTTTTCTCAAGGTTACCTTTTTCTTTTTTTCTTTTTTTTTTTTTCTTGGTTTTTGGTGTATTCCTTTGATTGGGCATAAACAACTTCATTATTTTCCATGTGGTCACTTGGCCAAAATGTCGAAAATATGAGTGATCGTAGGGTTTTGAATATTACCCCTTGTTTTTAGGATTTACCACTATAAACTCTTATTAATATGGACTAATTTTACATTAGTATCGCTATTTAAACCGACATACAGGTGGAAAAATGTAAATAAAAATACCTCGTGTATGATCACACATGTTATATACCAACTTTTCAAGGTCACCCCCTCCCCCTCGTGTTATTTTCCTTTTTATCTTTCACGCAACCCGAATAATCCATTTTGATACTTCCTTCTCTACTCTTTTGTAGTAGGTATACATAAATTCCTTTGTCTTCTAAGGTCTCTAAAGAACATCCACTCACCTTCTCTCACATCCAAATGCCGTTGTCTTAGGTCATCTTATTCCGCATGAGCTCCCTCCCTTCTTCTTTTGAAATATACTATTATATTATTTTTTCTAACACTTCCAACCTTCTTATCTTATTTGGCATTATCATTCTTGTTTGTAATATATAATTTTTCTCTTTTATTATGCCACATAATTATTTAAGGCTTATATGTAACTTTGTTTGTGTCACCCAAAACAATCATCTTTTGTCTTTGCAATATCTTCCATGTAATTGTGGTATCTCTAATAGATATAAAGACCCTCCTCCTCATCCATAATATGCATTTCTTTGAGTTCTATACTACCAAAATTCAAGAGCTTTTATATGATGCAACCCTTACCAATCTAAATTCTCATCTTATCTATATTAGTAGTACCATGTCTACTTTGTTGTATCTTTCTCCTACTCTTCGGCCTTCTTTTGCATATGTAACATCTTCCTTACTCTTGTATCTTGCTCCTTATATAAAAATGCTTCTATATCTTCTCCTAAATTTGACTTTTAACTCATTGCTTTCCAAGTCTGGTTTTCCCCTCCTTAATTGTTTTATATTATTTGATTAGCTTCATCATTTTACTACATGTATCTACACCACAAACCTCATATTCTTCACTTTCATCTTTTATGATCCATTATGTTATGGTTCATATGTCAACCATACTCATTTCTAATGGTAGTGGGCTAATACTCAATTATCTTCCATCCTAATCTCTTCATTTTTATTCTAATATTCCATTATGATAAAATAAAAAACCACTCGGGGCTAAATACTTGGTATGAAGACTAGTTCTTATATGTCTCCATGAATTTGAAGTCTATTATTTGAGTGATACCCATAAAATTGACTTCTAATCCTTTCAAGACTCTTATGGTTCCTAAGATGTTATATGTAACATTTTAATGTCATAATCCGCCACCTGTAGTGGTAGCTTTTCCAATGCCTCCCATGTAGCTTGTGGTATCACATTCACTTTACACCAAGATCCAATAATTTATGGTGTATTTCTTGTCGTTAACCTTCACATCTACCAAGACTATTGATTTGCTTCACTTTCTCCTAGTTTTAAAAGCATTTTTCTTCTTATTTTCGCTTTATTCTATCATGTGTGTTTTTTGTGATTTCCCTTATTTACTACAAAATTGCTCCAATGTTTTGAGTATTCCATTAGACTTCATTAATTGTGCTGATTTTTAGAGTATTACGACTTCATCCTATTTTAAATCGATGATTCTATTTCCATGTGTATTTTCCTATTGTAAATTTTCTACTCGGTTATACTATATCATCATGATTGTTTGTATATGCATAACTCATATCACTATCTTCATCATCTGTCATGGCTATGTTTTCCCCTTTTCCACTTATGGTAGTTACCACAACTTTTGGTACTTATTCCTCGAATGCTAAATTTTTCCAAAACTTGTTTTTCTACACTTCATCTTTTTTTTCAAAATTTCCTCAATCTCTCATATCTAGTGTGATTTAGATTCTCACCTATTGGAATATTTGGTTCCTTATTCTTTAGTGTATTTTGGCTTATTCATCTTGTGGTATCCCGAATTTGGTTTAGGGCTCTTATTTACCTTCTACGTATATGACAAACCTCTAGATGGCCTTGCTCATAATTCCATTAGTCTTGTTCCTCCACATTTATAGAAATGAGCTTCATTACAACTAAAAGAATCATGTGTACCTTTCTCATTACCAAATTTGCATAGAGCCTCCTGCTCCTCTTCACAATTTTATAGTACATGTCCTTTTCCACACATATAACATGTTATTTGTCTTTGCTCCCATCCTCCTTCATTGCCTTGATATCTTCCTCCTTGAAAAAGTCCATTGTATCCTCTACGGTACCAACCTCTTTTGTTGATAGTTAATTCCTTTGTAAATTACATGATATCCTTCTCCATTATATCCTTGACTATCCCTCAGTTGTTTCGATACCACCATATTATTATACCCCCTTAAAAACCTTCCTTTGTTCCAATATCCACCTATGTTATCTCTTTGATATCCCACTTAGTATCCATTATATGCTAGATAGGTGGTCCTTGTGGTGCCATATTTGTTGCAAAGTTGATGGCACCAAGTAAGTAGTCTAATTTGGAATCATTGGTATCGTGGGTGTTGAGTTCAACATAGTTGCAAGTGAGGGTACTTGTTTGGCTACCACAACTACTTTTGATCTATAATCCTTCGATTTGTGTATCGCATCATCGTGTAGGCATGTATGTTGGTAGTGATTGAATGATCTAGACACTGTGGCAATAGATCAATTGATTTGTGGCCGATGTGACCGCCATTAATGGGCACATGTTTTGACTATGTCAGTACCATAGTTTTCATATTCCACAGCATAATCGTTCTTTTCAGTAATTGGTTGTTGTGTTGGTGATGTCATTCCCACTAAGTTTGATCTTGTAACTACTACTCTCCTTGCTCCATTTGTGTACGGGCATTATGTTTTTATGTGTCATGAACAACAAACTATATACCATATCTTTTGGCAAGTCACAACCTTGTGGAGATTTTGTTCTAATATCCATCTTCATTTGTATCTCTTGCCTCAATATTAGTTGCACCAATTCATTTTTTCATTTTTCAAGCTTAATGCTCGTCACTACTTCTACATGTCTCCTCTATAGTTATGTTTCTTACCACAAGGCCATTTCCAATACCTCTACGAATTGTTTAAACTACTATACATCAATTTATGATAATAAGTATGGGAACAACCACTAAGTAAACCATTCTACACTTTTTTATTCATGTAATGGCCCATAAAGCCTCTGCACAACGTTTTTGAATCTCTAATCAAAATCTTTAACATTCTCCCTTTCCTTCTTAATCGAGTCTTTCATTCTCACAATGCTCTCAATTAGTATATCTAGAAGATGGAAGTCATTATGAAATTCCTTTTGTATGCCACTCCATGGCTTTGCATGATTTAGGCTTTTATTCATGTACCATATCAAGTTTCCATCTCGTAATGTTCCCACAAAATAAAAAAGGTTTACTTGGTCTTGAATAATATCATGACTCCCCAAGACAAGTCTAACAAAAAAGTGTTGCCTTGCATCCTTAATATCTCTTCTAAACAATAATAACTTCATCATTTGTGTCATCGTGTTTGTCATGTGTTATTTTTAGTATATTCAATGTAGTGGTCTTCTTTGTTTTTTTCTTGCTTTCTTTCTTTTCTTTCCTTCTAACTTCTTGGATATCTTAATTTTGTTTTACTATTAATCTATTTCTCATTTTGTCCCTTCTTAACTCTTTATCAAAGTAACTCCTTACCAAAATATCTCACGAATTCTCTTTTACTTTCCTCTTTTTGTCTTCTATAACTATCTCTTAACTCCTTTCCTATATATTATTCTTCCTCAAACGATGTCTACCTACATTTTTAAATTGCACGAGGAATGGCATCTAGTCCAAGTGGTTCATCTCCTTGACCGGTCTATTTCGAAAAGGGCAAGGCGTTTACTTCCTATCTCACAACTACTTCCACTACTAACTTATTTTTCTTCATTTATCTTTTCCGCTAAGTATTCCTCATCTCCATAATCCTTTTCTCTAATATTTTCCTCTGTGTACAAACTAACTTCCTTTTCTTTTTCTCCATAATTCTCTAAACCTTTCTAATTCCAAATTTTTATTTTGTGTGCCACCTCTTTTCTTACTTGACTTTTCTAGCTCATCTACTTCTCATATCTTACTTAGTCCATTATTACTTCCTATACATTTTTATATTTCTTCTTCCATCTATTCTCATCTTCTTCTCACACATGTTCTTCTCCACTTCCTTCTACTTCTCGTTTCTGTTAAGCTCTTTAGCTCCATGAAGTTGTTCCCTTGGTAATCTACTCCCAAGGTTCCAAGTACAAGCTCTCTCTAAGATATCTTAATTTTATTTATTGTACCATGTAATCCATTACAAATAGTTCATTCACCACTTGTGCTTCTTGAAACCATTTTCTATCTATGAATGATTATTCATCTACATGCTCTTCTCTTCTCGGGAAGGTTGACACTAGTTGTGTATTCTTTGTACTATCTCGATTATACATATTTAGATTTGTTTCGTGTTTTATCATGGTGCCCCAAATTCCATGTTTCCAATTTAGCGAATCACACTTTCCTGTTTTCGTCCACCATATGAACTAGTTGTTGTCCCTCAATTTCTACTTTTTCAAACTAAGTTGTCGCATCATGTCTTCCATTTTTCCTTTTTTCTCCATCTTTTCTTCACATTGTTTCTTCTCTTCTCGCTCACATATTCTTCTCATCTTATAATCTCATTTTTACTCTATTTCCTTACTTCTTTCTTGTTTCTTCATATTATGCAACTTCCAATTGAATATTCCTCTACTTTAGTTAATATCCTCACCGATTGGTAATTCTTTCCTTATTTTTGTGTTTTGCTCTAATCACTAGTTTCTCTACAACTATTAATTTTTATGTTCTCTAATATTTTGTTAGTTTGCTCAATTTTTGCCTCGCTTCGTCTGTATTTATTTCCCCTAATCCTTATAATGGATTTTTCTAGAAGTTATAACTCTTTAGATCCCCCTTTTTACCACTTTGTAAACAATATCCAAAACACATGCAATCATGGGATTTTATATGTTATCCCTTATTTTTAGAAGTTGCCACTACATACTCTCATTATTGATGAGGGGCTTTTACAATACTATCCCTATTTATACTAATATACCAATGCAAAAAATGTAAATAACAATTGCACCTATATGATCACACGTGTTATGTACCACCTTAGCAAAGTAACCTCCTTAGATTCCTTAGGTCCTAAAGGAGCCGACTATCGCTTCATACCATCTTGTTCTTCATGAAGAGAATGTGAATAAAAAGTGACAATTTCTCTATAAATTTACCTCTTGCGTCATTTTAAAACTCAATATTTTTGGCATCAAAACTCCTCCAACCTTGAATTGCCCACGTAATGATGAAAGAATCTAGCATTGTTTTGAAACAAGAATCAACCATATGCTTCCAAGGTTCGTCTAGCACTTCAAGTTTCTATATTTAAGTTCGCTCTATCAGATAGGCTTCTCTATCCTTAGTCTAGAATTTTTATTGTGGTCTTGAATTTTAGAATCCATGGCAAAAGAAGCTTTGGAAATGTGGCCCGAACTCTTCTTCTTTCGCTCAAAAGAAATGTTCTCCACACATAAGTATGTGTCAATAATTCTCTTAACTTTGTGTTGAAAGAATTTCTTAAGTTTATCCTCCCACCAATTCTCAGTTTGAATTATTAATAGTTTCCAAAATAAAAAAGAGTACCTTCTTATACAAATTAGTTAGCCAAGACTTAGGCAACACCAAATAATGGTTACATAAACTAAGTAATTGTAATATCCCATTTTCCAATCTAGTTCGCTAAGGAAGACCTTATGCCCATTTTCAAATCTAGTTCGCATGGAAGACCTTATGCCCATTCCCCTTCCCATAGGCATCAAGGAAAGAGCAAGGGAGGTAAACTTGGGATGGTTGTAAGTGTTTTACTTTCATAATTAATTATTTTATTTGCTAATCATGGCATTGGCGTGGTTGGATTAGGTGGTGGAAAACTTGTCAAACAAAGGTCTGAGGAGGATTTCTATTTCTTCATTATGGAGGTCGGTCTTTTCAAGGCCTACATAATGACTTTAATGTTCTTTTCCTTCATTAACGGGGTTGACCTCTCAAGAGGATTCTATTTTCCCATCGACATCTTCAACGCCTATATGAGGTGGTTTGACTTGCTAAACGAGTGTTAAGTTATTTTGGATATTGATTTCTCTAAGAGGTGGAGCAAGTAACTTCTCCTCTTGCAATTGAACGACAAAACCCTTCCTTGGTCACCTATTGAAAACAAAACCCTTCAATAGGATCACACTAAGGGAAGGAAACGCTCTTGGGTGCAAGGTGATCTCACATGGAGGTCACTTCAAAACTTCCAAGTGTTTTTATACAATTTTTCTTCGATTCCAACCCTAGGTGACTTGCTTGAGGGTTGAGTTTGGTGCCTTCTAAGGCACATTTTAGTATTTTGAGCTGGTATTCTTGTTCTTCATAATTTATAAGGCTAGAATCTACATTTTGGTGATTTTTGGAGAAATTTATCTATTTTTTCTATCCCTCGATTTGGTTGTATGGTTGTTGTCATAAAAATTAATTACAACTTTAATTTATAATTCATTTCTCCATATTTTTGATGTATTTGAGCTTGTTAAGTATTGTCGTGGTTGGATAAATTATTTGGTGGCATTTCAACTCTATTTACATGGTTAATCATTGATGTGAATGTCATATGTAGTTTGTTGCACCAGATGGCCAATTGATATTGGGTGTTGATTGTTTGAAGAGCATTCTCAGTTGTTTCATATTGATGTTTTTGTGTTTGAAGGTGCAATTCTAGATTTGACTCATTTGGGTTTAAGGCCAAACACTTATTTCCAGTTTCAACCCTAAAAAGGGACATTATAGTGGCATCGAGCTTTGATCCTCCCAACCTCGATTATTTCATTGTGAAAGAAGAATTTGGATCACCGGTTAAAGAGCTTAGCATGTCCTACCAAGATTAACAGGGAACCAAAATTGATAAGCTCATTGAAGGGAAAGTTAGATTGGCAGACACCATGGACTTTGGCCCCACCCTTACAAAATTTCCATAAACCAAGGCCTCATAATGGTGAGGGCATCTCATCTAGAGTTAACACTTCACGACAACCCCAAGGATCAACTTATGGATCAACCACTAGGCCTACTTTCCTTCCAAGGGAAAAAGCCATTTTGGAGGTGGGAATATGACTTTCAATAGGGTGGAGCATTGGTACCATTCTGATGGCATTCGTGATGTCATGTCACTCACTGAGTTTATAGGGTTGAAGAAAGGTGAAATGGGAATTGGACCAAGGTCTAAACCCTGAGCTATGCCCAAGAAAAATGTGGAAGATGTTCCAACCCTTGAAGGGAAAGAATCCCTCCATCATGATCAAGGAAGAAGAAACCGAAGTTGTTGGGCATTGAGAGGGAGCAGCCCATTGAAGCCTTAGAAGTACCCATCACTCTTTCCAAGGATGAGCCATTGACTAATTTTCAAAAAATTGTATGAAGGGTCAAGGGTTTGATGAAATCTTGAAGCGCGAGCCTAGGAAAGAGAAGGAAATCATGAAGCATGAGTTGGAAGGTAAAAATCCTTTGATATTCAATGATGATTCATTGATTTCTAATGATGGCATGTGGCAAAAAATGGAGAAGAAAATTTAGATTTGCATGAAGTATACGAGGATGACATTATGGAAGGGTTATGTCCATGAAGGAAGGGCACTTCCGGTTCTTCATGATTACTTTCAATTCACTGGAATTTCCCAAACAACAGTTAATGATGGGCAAATTAAGGGAGTTCATAACCTTGAAGAGAGTTCCAAAGATGTTCCAAACAAGTACCAACAAAATAAGGGTGAGCTCCTTGTTGGCAGCCCAAGGTATGATAAAAATGATCACATTTTGTTTCCTCCTATATCACTGCCATATTTTTGTCATCATGGGAAATACACTAAGAAGCATGTTAGAGACAACTATGGGCATGTTGTTTCTTCTATTCAAGGCCAAGATTACTTTGGCATGGGTAGTCTTCGGAAGATCAAGGTAACTATCATTTCTTGCACTTGGATTAAAAGGAAACTTATGAGCAATCATAGAGGGTTTGTTGTGCATTCTAACCACATGGTGAAGGATCAATGTTCCCGGTTAATAAAACACTCTTGGGGACTAAGTAACACACATGAAGACAAGATCGTAGGGAATGGACAAAAGAAGATAATTCCAGTTGAATACCTAAGGTGTAAAGATGGTAAGCAAACTAGATGTTATTTTCAAGATTGTATGAAACATCGTGTTATGGTTTTGTGGGAATCAAGTTATTTTAAAGATTGCCACTTTTGGATGTATGTGAAGATGATGGATAATTCATCCACTGAAAATATAAATTCAGCCACATGGAAAATAAATTTATCTTGTTACAAGGTATGCAATAATTCAGTTTTCATGAACTAAAGTGGAGTAAAATATCATGCTATTGTTTGGGATTGGCTCTCTAAAACACACCTAGCAAGAAGGCCTAATGAGACATGGATTCCATGGGAGCTTTGGGGTGTAAGTGATCTTTCTAACATGAATGAGATGAGTTTGGAAAATGTGGATCATTAACCCCAAATCATTATGGGACCTGTTTTAGATGTTGTGGGTGTTATTTCCAACAAGTTCCACATTCTATTTGCAGCCACTAAGTGGATTTCGATCACAAGGAAGTGGTGCTCTTCTTCTAGGGACATTGACAACGTAAGGGCAACTCTCACAAGATCTTTGTTGGTCACTACAATTCTGAATTTGAGTAACGGCATGCAATGCTACAACCGTGATGAGATGTTTTTCCCAATTTCATTTGTTGGGTTGTGCATATCTTCTTGGGACAACAATAGAGTGACAGGTTTGAGGACATTCTTTTCATTTGAAATTAGGTGTAAGAGGGTTCACTCAATGAGAACAATTAAGGCCAATGTTCCAACATATTTGGTATTGTTTGATGAAATTTTGGGCGAAGTATGGTTGTTATACTTACATACCAACACTCATAAGTTTTTATCCGAGCCAAATTTTGAAGACATTAGTTTGGGGAAGCTTGGAAGCATCTTTTGGAGGCCAAGGTAATTATTATGATAGTTTTTACTTTCGCTTTCTTTCATTTTCTACAACAATTTCAGGTCCCTATCCATTCTTTTTACAACTAGATATGAGTATCTAACCATGAGGTTGAAGGGTTTGCAATCTACTATCATTGTTGATGTGTTAAGAAGGATTCCAGCCACTATCCTTCTAATTTTGGGGGAGAAAACACATGGTTACAACTGTGTTTGGGATAACTCGCGCAAACTTTTGAACATCCATCACTTAAAGGAAGAATATGAGACAATTGCAAGCATTGAAAAAGAACTTGCCATCATATCCATGTGGTATGAAGAAACAACGATGAGGGTAAATTTTTGTGATATTTAATAAGTTTATTCCATGTGTAGGTACATATATTAAAAGAAAAGAATAGTTGAGTTTGGCCTCTCTAGGGGATTTTATTTGCCCATTGACATCTTCAAGGCCTATATAAGGTGGTTCAACTTGCTAAAGGAAGGTTATGATATTTTGGATCTTGATTTCTCTCAAAGGTGGAGCAAGTAGCTTCTCCTCTTTCCATCAAGAACGGAAAGCCTTCTTTGGTCACATATTGAGGATGAAACCCTTCATGAAGGAAACCATCTTATGCACAAGGATGATCTCACACAGAGGTCACATTGGCACTTCCATGTGATTTTATGTGGTTGTTCTTCATCTCAAGCCGCCAACTTACTTGAGGATTAAACTTGGTGCCTTCTAGGGCACATTGTAGTATTTTGAGTGTGTATTCTTGTTCTTCATAATTTATAAAGTTGGAATCTACATTTTCATGATTTTTGGAGAATTTTATCTATTTTTTCCAGCCCTCAATTTGGCTATATGGTTATTGTCATAAAAATTAATTACGAGTCATGAATTATCATTCATTTCTCCATATTTTTGATGTATTTGAATTTGATAAATATTTTTGTGGTTCGATAAATTATTTGGTGGCATTTCACTTTATTTGCATGGTTAAATGTTGATGTGAATCTCATATACAATTTGTTTCCCTGGAGGGCTTACTAATATTATGTGTTGATTGTTTGAAGAGCATTCTCAACTATTTTAGATTTTGATGTTTGTCGATTTGAAGGTGTAATTCCATATTTGAATCATTTGGGTCCAAACCTTATTTCCAGCTTTCAGCCCTAGAAAAGGACATTACAAAGAATAGTTTACTAGTTTAAAATTTAAAAGATTCAAAGCTAAAGCTAATATTATGCAAAGGAAAGGTAGCTTACTTTATTATACCATTAATTGTTTAGTGCAATCATGAAAGAATGTTAAGTAGGTCTATAATTCTAGCATAGCACATAGTATAAATATTCCATAAAACTATCTCATTTTTTCATACATATAAGCTAAGTCACAAGGTTCGAGTTCGCGTTCATGTTTGACAAGGATAAAGTTCGGTTCAAGTTTGCCAAGGATAAAGTTCGAGGAAAAAAACATCTTTATATGTTGTATGTTTTGAAAAAGATGCATAAATATGTCAAAAGGATAGTGTGGAGAGAGCTTTATATCCACTTTTTTTTAAGTCGGTAAATAAACATTTTTTAAAATAATGCAAAATTGCATCAAAAACTTCCCATGTAAAAGTAATGGATAAAGTTCGAGTTTATGTTCAACGAGAATAAAGTACGGCGAAATTCAAACTTTTTCTATAAAATTCGCCAAACCTTTGTGACATAGCATATAAGTCATCCAAATACATTACGCTTCTCAAATATACTCTATTTCATACCATCATTTACATATATCATTACATTCATACACTCACTCTCTTCTATATACACATCTTCTATTATATGGATATACCTTCTCTTTTATGGATATATCTCTCACCCTTTAGTTTACATTCTTATATAACCTTTAAAGGTTAAGGTTACACATTTTCAAACCTTTGTTACCTTTAATAATTTTTAGTTTACACTTAGTTCTATTATTAACTACCAATTAGTGAATATTTTCCCATGTCTTTTAATATATAACTTAATACCAACCTATATGTTACAATGGCATCTAAATATGTCGGGATACAAAACGACATATCCCTTGGACATGTTTATACATAATCTAAGTCCTTTGAAATATAGTATAGAGATTCATCTGGTTCTACACAAGTCTCGAGTGCTTCTTCTTTATTTCGACTATCTCATGCCATTATCATGGGAGTTAAGTTTTTGGATCTTGCAGGTAGTCAAAAACACTTTTCTAACCTTTATAATCATCCCTTCATCATCCAAATGCTTCCGCAAAGCTATGTATGATATCGTAGATCTCTTGTAGTATCACTTTTGCTTTGTCTCTAAACTGCCCTATTGTTGTTGTATCTTTTGTGCTTCTACATTATATAATAATGATTATCTAACGCTTGATGAATAATCCTACTAACAATCAATGTGGGAGGAACCACCCTCATAGTAAAGACCATAATGACGGTCCCGGTTTCCATTCCTAACTCGCAATACTCAAGTCAGGTGGCAATGGTGTTGGTTATCATACCCGTTCACACCCTATTGGGTGGATAACACCTCCACAAGGGAAATTCCCACACCCAATACTTACAATTTCTCGCTAATAGGAAAGATAATGCTAATGATGAAGATTAAAAAAGGAAATTGGTGGTTGGGATCCTAAACTTACTACTATGAAACCTTTTGATCTTGGGAGGGCGGAGGTGATAAACCAAAATATCCTCCATCTCCACCGTGTCTCCCATGCTTATTGTGGGTCTTATTGCCTAGTGTTTTCTTATGGTTTGTTATCACTTGCTTTAGGTGATTTATGGTAGTTTGTCAGCACTCATGTTTATGTGCTTTGTTTCTCATTTGATCCACCTTTTTAGTTAAAAAGAAAACTTCTTATATAAGTTGAATGTTTAGTCTTTCTCGCTATGGTTGATGTGATATGCCCTAAGGTACTACCATCAACTTGGTATGACTAACTTTTGTAACACCTAATAAATGGAAAAGCTTTCCAATTTAAGAAATGATTGCACAACATACTTCATTGTTCTCATTGATGAAAACATTCATAAAAACTCCCAAAAATAATATCACCTTGGTCGGTAGGCTTTGTTAGTCACAATGTCTAATAAACCCAATATCGCATGAGCCTCATGTCAATGATAGTGATGCTTCATTGGAATTGGTGCTCCTAATATCATAATAGTTGATTGATTGTAGGATGAGTATGTTTTCTTGGTTAACCTTATTTAGAATATTTGCATGATTTAATTATTGTTCATAATAAGAGGCTTTTATATAGGCATTAAGTTATTATAAATAAGGAAACAAACCTTATCGAAGTGACCTATTCTTTGTGAGTATTTTCAACAACTCACATACAATAAGATTCAAATTGAATAATACTACTCATAATAATATTATGTTGGTACTAACAATAAATTGTTTCCAACATTCCTCCCTTAGTACAAACACAGAAAATGGGACACAACCGACAAACTAGAATAAGCATGTAGTTCAAGACCCTCTTTGGTGGATGGGAACACATCAACTAATCCAATAGGGGTAGTGTGGATGACCTCGCCATAACTCTAATCAAGAATACAGACTCTAGAACAATGAGCAATAAGATCAATCGAATTTAGCCATATTGACCTTTACAACATACATACTACTCTTCATTGCAAGTATGGCATGCGCTCCCGATTTACTTTCATTTTACTATTGCAAATATGGTATGGACATCTACTTCTCGCTTTAAAATAATTTTTGGTTGGTTGGGCCTCACCAAAAGGTACAAATCAAGATGATGGGATAATTTCCTCACTATATCTTTTGTGGATGCTATTCATCTCACTGGGTCTTGCATTTATAAATGCTACAAGAGATTGTTGCCACTTGATCACGAATACCATAAATGGTTTTCACTACCAATGGAAACCATATTTTGCTTTAGTATTGTTGATGTATGTTTTACATCTTCTATAACCAAATACATAATCACTAAAAGCAATTCAACAAACAACTCTTGAGTCTTTAGTCTTTTGGGATTTTTTCCACTATCAGTAGTGTGCACCCCTATGTTAACAACAAACTTAATGTTGCTAATGGGCCTCCTTTTTATGTTTCCTCCAACCTCCCCGCTTGACTTAGCTTAACAAGCTAGAAAAAAATGTCCCATAATGAATTCATGCATTCTCTTAGACGTTAGGTTTTCCCAATAAAGTGTCCTGTCGATTTTGTTTTGACTCTTACGACACTATTTCATGATTTATTGAATTGGCTTAATTGATAAGAATACAAAATGACTACACTCTTGGCTACACCAAACAAATTAGCCAATTATAAAATAAATTATATATATATATATATATATATATATATATATATATATATATATACACTTCTAGGATGGCTAAAATTCCTTTTGACTTTTAACAATTGTGTACACTTTATGATTTTTTGAAATATTAAAAACGCATAGATATCTTAGTTTACAAATCTTTGACTCCTCCATGTGAATTTTTCCCCTTTATTTAAACTTAATATTTATATAATAAAAAAGAATGAGAAACTAACGAACAAACTATTGAAAATAACAAAAATAGACTTGACAACTATTGAAAATTAACAAAAATAAACATAAAACATACATTGTGTAATATACCTATACATATACATTGAAACTTCAATGCATAAAGCGAAGAGGAGTTAATGTTGCACGTGGATTGATTGTGCACAAATGGGAGACACAAGCATACATGACTCAAGAAAATTACAATTCACCCAGTAAAATCAAATTAATGCTTGGACAAACCACCCTATTAGATTTATGGCATGGAAATGACATAAGTACTAACACCAAAACAAGGTCAAGATTACGATACCTAATGTTGATCAACAAGGATGTCGGGAATGCGAAATATGGCAATAACAAATCAATGCTTGATATAATCAAATACTAGCATGCGACAATAGGCATGACTAATTTTGTATGAAGTACGAAAGCAACTTCAATACCTTAAACCTATCAAATCTATCTTAAACTATACAAGCATATAAAAAGTATTCTTTCTATTAAAGTTTGCCATTATTTAGGGCAATAGAACAGGTTTCCTCTCCAAAGATTAACAAACCATATTAACACTCACAAGAATCCTTTGCATTGATACCAAATTAGCATCATTGCATGATATGATTATTCATAATAAGAGGCTTTGACGGCGAGAAGATAATGTTTTACGGCACTCGGGTTGTTTGTCAAAGTCACACAACGGATAACTACACACAAAAATAGATATTTTTATCTCATGTCCTTACAACACCCGCAATATAAATGTGGCTCGACCGCAAAGCTCACAAACTCATACGAGAATATTGTGTAATCCTTATGGACCTATCTCCAACGGGTTTTCTTGGTTATCTCTCTTTCACTAACTCCTTTGAGTTGGCTAACCTCTTCTCTAGCTCTCGACTTGGCCTATATATAGTTGATTGTGCTCAAACTATATGGTTGGTGAATTTCCCAATGGGCTCTATTCCCATTTGTTCCATTTGAAATTGGACCAATTATTCTCTCGAGCTATCCATCATCCATTTACCTTATCCTCCTGCTTTGTTTGATTTGGAAATCAGATTTAGCATTCATCAAATCGACCTTGGTCAAATCTTATCGAACACCTCATCATGCAATCATTACTCCCTCAAGTGGCACTTGTCCATGGGCAATTGACCTCGACTTTTTTTTGTCACTTAGCTAAGTTGTTCGTGTAATCCTTGGCATATATTGGCCCTAGCTTCATGTCCTTCTCATGTTCTTCCCTTCCATGTGATATACCTTGCCTTCCTATGGAGCTTATTCAAGTTGACCCATTCACTCATGTGCCCATGTGGCATCCGTCATGCATAAGTACCTATCAGTAGCATAAATATTATGTGCTTGACCCCCAAGCAATTTCCGCTCTTGCACCCAATATTCCTTATGTAGTGCTTATCTTGCGCACCTATCACAATAGTCCTTGGATGGTCTTACATCATACATCTAAGGCACTTGAAACTCGAGCTCTAGCTCACGTGTGTCAAGTGAGTGACTGAACCACCCTTCAAACTATTGGAATCAATAGTCTTGGCGTTCTAATCCAATGATTTTGTCTTTGAATCCAACACTTCTTCCTCCTCTTCCGATCCTTATTACAATCCATTTGTGACCCTTTCATGTTGCCTTGCACACCTATGCGAGCTTCAACTCGCCAATCTGACTAGCTCCTCTAAATATCTCTTTTTGTCCTTCACACAATTCTAGCTCACCCCGGTTCGTCCATCCCCACTGTTAGTGCGAAATCATAGCACCCCCAAATGAGTTATGGATATGCTTTTCTAAGGCAGGGTCATTTGGTGTGATTTGCATAACATTGGATCATTCCCCAAGTTGTGGGACTTGCAAATGGGAATGATCCTCTAGAGAAGGTTGGTTCCTCTTCCTAAACTACCTGCCACAAGCTATTCCAGTGCAGGAAATCTAATCTAATCCTAATCTAACTTCCAAGGAGACAAGGAGAGAAAGAAAACTAGAAAAAAGAGCCTACACTAAAACGGTGATACACCAGAGAAGGAAAATGTTGATCATCTATCAAAACTACCATGGAAACAAAGAGAGGTGAGCAATGGAGAGGATGGACAAGTGCATCACAGACCAGAGATGGACTTCACACAGAAAATGTTCCAAAATCCCTAAAAACACAGCTCCAAAACCTGCAAATGACATTCAAACATGCACAGATGCCCTGCAACAATGAGAGGCAAGAAGAAACAACCAAAAACGAGCAAAGGATGGACAAATGCATCACAAAAACACATTTTTATTGCTCCAGATTTACACAGTGCACCATTTCACGGGCAAGAGGCAAAAAAACACCATTACAGAGCAAGGGAGGAGGTTCCAACTCCATTTTCGACCCTGGGGAAGAAAAGAAGAGGGAGGCAGAGAAGAAGAGTGAACAACCACTAACTAACTTTGAAAATGTGCCTCTGTTTACAATATATAGCAAAATGTGAGAAGGAAAGGGAAAAACGTGGGATTTTCTCCAACCACTTTTCAAAATGCGTTTTAATTCTTCATCTATTGATGGGCTCGATGCAAAAGCTCATATTTCCATGTATCTACTTCGCAGACCAAAGAAAATGACCCATACTTCATTAAATCTGGTAGTTGGAGACTGGTTTTGTCTTTTCCGTGCCAAAACGCGCTTTCCAATTTTCTCCCACAAATCTTCACCAAAAATGCAAAATTGAAGTTCCATGATGAAGAGAATCTCCAGATCTTTCCATTGGTACCAAGATTGTAGAAAATGGAGCTCTAGATCAAAAGATATGGCCCTCTGAGTATTTCCTTTACATTTTCTGCTAAAATTGGCTCGGGCAAATTTTGCACATTTCCCCACAAATCCGCTGATGACGTGGCATCCATTGGGGTTGGTGGAGGCAAGGGTTTCCTTTTTCCATTTGCACTTTTGACAAAAGTGTGAAAATTCTATTTTTCCTCTAAAGCCCCACATCCCCGCATTAGCTTTTTGATGGGGCCGTGGGTCGCATTTTGATTTTATGCCTTTTGGAAGAAAAGGCAATTTTTCACTTTTTCCTCCAATGCCCCGTTGGTCCGAGTTCCTTTGGCAAAAAACTCTCCCAAGCTCCGCAAGTCCGCCTTGGGAAAATTTTCCCTTCTAACTCTGCTAGAGCCATAACTCAAAAAATACGAGTTAGAAAGAGTTCTTTACCTTTCTGGAAAGGGGAAGAAATTCTCTATCTGATGGAGTATTTTCCAGAAACCTTTGAATGCTTTAAATGTCTGAAATTTGGACTGAAGCACAAAAGGTAGTAAGTTAACCCAAAAATAAGGGGAGCTTATTTTGATTAACACCACCTAAATCCTTCTTGGATTATTTTCTTTTGTGCCCCTTTCAAAGATCAAGCTTCTACATTCTGTGTTTCCTTCCTACGTGCCTTATTACTTCGCACTACATGTCCTTTCATCTTTATCATCTTTGTGGGTTATCCCCGCACATCCCTTCCTTTCCATTTCCTTATCACCTTCCTATCATGGACGCTTCTATAATATCTTCTACTTATTTCGGGCTTAGTCCCACCTCAAACCGATCATCCTTTCTAGGGTTGACTTCCCTTTTTGTGCCCATCTCTTCCTTGGGCCACCTTTTTCTATGCATCTACTTTCATCCGCATTACTTTTCCTACCCATTCTTCCTTTGTTGGTTATCCCCCAAATTTGTGTGACCTTCACAAAACCGGGCGCACCGCACATCCACAAACTTCCTTTCTTCCTTTATGGCTATCTAACCATCTTCAACTATTTAGTGCACCACGATCACCGGCTTCTTTTGCGCACTCATTATTCCTTCTCTCCTTACACTCGTCTTCTTCTTCTCCCCACATTTATCATTTTGTGCCACCGCCTCCTTTCCTACCGCAACCCTTCTATTTTTTCACTCAATTTTGGTAACTTTTTCTTGTTGTGTGCATCTCCCTTCATGAGCTCCTTTTCACCTTCTTTCATGAGATCTACCTACATCTCTCTCCATCACTCTACTTTTTGCACTATCTTCTCTACTAAATATCGCAACCTTCACTACTGGCTCTTCTATTGCTTCCTTCAGGGAAATCTCAACTTCTTGTCATAATTCCTTCTAACCATTGTGTCAAACATCACTCATGTGCTCCTCTCCACATTTTCCTTTGATATTTACATAGTTCTCTCCTCATCTTGCACTACCTTTAGTACACAATACCACACCTTTCTTCACCAATCTGCTTTTCCTCTTTTTCCTTCCAGGAAACTTTTTCATTTTCTCCTTCTCCCTTTTGCAATGTGTCTCCACCGCACATTCTCCTTTATCTTTGCGTTCTTCCTTTCCCTCATCCGAGGTCTCCACTCTAGTGCACTCTTCATCACTTAGTTGCACAATCTCTTTCACCTTTTCTATCGCATTGGCTCTCCAACTATAGCCATTCCTATTTTATCACCTCTAGTTGTGATCTTATGTCATTTTCCTTGACCTTCACATCTTCTCTTTTGTGATCTTATGGCCTTTTCCTCTTTGTGTTGTCTTTTTTTGCATCACAACGGCTCCGAGGTGATGTCATTTTCCTCCTTCGCCCATCGCTCAATCTCTCACTTTTCTTCTTTATGGTCCTTAGCGAATGCTTTTTGCCTTGCCACACATGCTTCATCTTTACTTCTTTAGGGCATTGTCATGTGGCTCTAATGTTTTGCACACCCTCACCGTATTTGTTCTACCATCATAAAGCATCTTGTTTGCCACTTTGCCTCTCCACAAGACATGACAGGTATCCATCGGTAGGATGTTGCACATCACACAATCACTAAATCCCCCAATTCTCATTCCCACTTTACATTACTCCCGCACAATGCTCTCTTGGATTTCTACCAACCAAGCCACTTTGTATGGATTGGGATGCCTCGTGGCATCCAATCAACTTCTACACCATCTCTGCCACCAAGTTGTCGATGCTTCCGTTATCCAACATGACCAAGCAACACTTTCCTTTGGTCTTGCACCTTGTGTGGAATTTATGTTGCCTCTCCTCCAAGGTAAATTTTAAGACCCCTTACAAAAATCCAACATAGATTTTCTTTGGCGAATTGTAAAGAATGGGTTTTGTGTTGATGGTGAATATGGGAAAAATGTATATAGTTATGAAGGTCAATAACATATCCTAGGAAAAGGGGAGGTAGAAGCTAGGCACGAGCTTTCAGTGCAAGTACCAACGATAAAAATTTCACGCAGTCGTCCAAACGCCCAGTTGAATGATGTCCACATATGCAATTGGGCGTTTGTACGAATACACATGTAGACACCGGGTGCATATGTAGTCGGGTGGCCGTGCATATGCAACCATCTCGATTGCATATATGCAATCGAGCGTCTCGCATATGCAATCGCTTGTCTGCATTTTTCAAAGTGTTAGGAAATTAGTGTTTACTTTGTAAGCAATTATTGCTTACATGTGGTTAGTAATTACTATGTTGTAATTGTGTTATATTAGTTAGGTTGTTGTGTCATATATATATACACGCGACATAGTTTATTGTTAGGCATATTGTTAGGAGTGGTTATAGGGAGTTCCTATATTTTAGGAGTTGTAATCTCCTATAAAAGTGTAATCCATGAATATGATTGTAATTTGGATTGTTCCTATATTGAAAACTATTATTCAAATCTACTATGCCAATATCTTGTTCTCTACATCGGGTATCGAGCATAAAAATTTCTCGATATTTTTTTAAAATATGCCAAGGGGCAAGTCTATTATATTGCCCAAACTAATCAAAAAATCAAATTGAGGGAATAACTTTGTTGTTGAGCAAGCTCGAAACCGAGCTAAAGAGCGAGTCAGGTTAGAAGTTGCATTGGGTTGACATCCTAGTGGGGCAAGTTGCCTCTGTAAACTGAGTTGGGTTGTTGTGAATAAGTTGTTTGTTAGCGACCTGCATTAGAGCTTGTATTGATTGCTGCCGCCGCATATCCGGAGGTGAGCCATTGTTGGCCCGAGTCGAGTCACACCAAATTAAGCCCTTCCTTGTCGGGCCGATCCATTTAGTATCTCCTCCTCTGTGTTCCCTATCTCTACCACCAAAGTCATTATTGTGCTCCAAGCTCCACCATGAGCCCTCCAAACGTGTCAAATCACGTTTGATCGATCCCTGCTTCGAGTCGTGTAGCCGAGTCTAGTACTCAACGCGGCAGCCAATCACTCCACGTAGTCCATGCACAATGTCCAAGTTAAGTGTGTTGTTCCTTCCAATGAGTTGTCAAGCTATGTTAATCCCTACAAAGACCATACTAAACCTACTCGGCTTCATTCCACCTTACAGAGCCCAAAAGCTACAAAATGATGCAGACAAACATTAAAATAAAATCTTTGCAAACAAGTTAAAGCGATGGAACCCTAGTGGATTTGGAGGCGAGTCACCGAGTTTACTCAACCAACTCGCCACCTAGAACTAGGTGAGTTTTTTTAAAATTTAGTAATTTTTATTTACATTCCGCCAAATCTAGCAGTAGGAAACCACCCCTAAAGCGATTAGCCATCACTAAAACCCTGACTAATTTTAGTGGGAGAAACCCTAATTTTAGGGTAAAATATTCTTTTCTCCATTTTGGCCAGAAAAGTGATTATGGGCCACTTTTATTTGTCGGACACATTTTCCGTAGAATTTGACGTCCAAAATCGGTAAAAGAGCCTCACAAGCCAAATCCGCTGAGCTAGCAACTTGTCAACTAGCGGTTGGAGGAAAAAGAGGAAGGAGGTCATTCAACGACCTCTCGTTAGTCATTAACGACATGGCCGCCTATCTCGTTATGGTGACATTTATGTGGTGTGATTTTTGTGATCTTTTCTGAGTTCCTGTTTCAATTTGATTTGCTTTTCAGTGTTCTTGGTTGTGTGAATAAATGGAAATTTCACATTGTGGGGGAACATATCTCTAATGTTCCATTTCCATTCTACACCTAAAATGACTAAAGTCAAAGGCAACTTCCAAATGGCGGTGGAAATTTCCTTTTTATTCAAGATTGAATGGCGGGATCGAAAGTAGTGGCTACAATTAAGAACATTGCGATTCTTATGGAATGTGATGTGAATTTTTTTCTATATTTCAATTGTTTTCTTCAAGTGGTGTGTTCGAATAATATGGTGTGATTTCATTTCCCCTTTATGATTAAAACATGGAAGATGTGCATTTTGGAATCTGGGAACAATTGATAGGAGGGCAAATGAACCGGAGTGATCCTCTCATCGTTGAGATTCTTTAATTGGCGGACTTCTTCATCAATCGTCCGGTGAAAGAGCATTCACTGGAAGTGAAAGCGGGAACTGTTGAGTTCGCGTATGTAGGTGTATTGGTGGAAGTGTGGTCATCAGGTATGTGACTCATTGTGGTGAAGTGGATAGGTCATGTCCAACAAGATCTAGGCAAAGAAGATCCAAGCCGATAGTATGCTAGCCTAAAAGTATGCGAAGCATACAATTGTGTTTCTAGTTTTGAGATGTGATTTCTTCATATATAAACACTAAGGGGGGATGTTAGGAAATTAGTGTTTACTGTAGGTAATTATTACTTACATGTGGTTAATAATTACTATGTTGTAATTGTGTTATATTAGTTAGGTTGTTATGTCGTATATATATATATATATATATATATATATATATATATATATATATATATATATATATATATATATATACGACATATACAAACTAACTAATATAACACATTTACAACATAGTAATTATTAACCACATGTAAGTAATAATTACATACATTAAACACTATTGTTATAACAATATGTATTTATAATTACATACAACCACATGTAAGTAATAATTACATACATGTAATTATTGTTATAACAATATGTATTTACGACATAGTTTATTGTTAAGCATATTGTTAGGAGTGCTTATAGGGAGTTTCTATATTTTAGGAGTTGTAATCTCCTATAGAAGTGTAATCTGTGAATATGATTGTAATTTGGATTGTTCCTATATTGAGAACTATTATTCAAAATGTATTGTGCAAATATCTTGTTCTCTACATACAATCGGGAGTGTATATGCAGGCAGTCGGTTACATGTTCTTCCTCGGTCGCTTTGTTCACGCAATCGATCGTCTTCTTCTAAGTTTACATGGCTACCTGTAGTCATCCCGGTTTACCTTCCACCCATTTGCACAAAACCATTTGTCACCACGTGCCCTACCCACTCCCTTGCCTATATATACCTTTGAGACTTGTTTCACTCTCTTGATTTTCCTCACTCTAACTCCAAGCTTCGCTCTAGTCTCTACCTCAAGGTCAACTCCAAAGTACTACAGGCTACAGAGGCTCCTACGGCACACATCTCGCATCTACAACTGAAATGATTGTCCAATGACATCCTCTCACACACACTCTCGGGATAGATCCAAAATTCAATGCAAAACCTTATGTGCCCGCAAATTTCTACATTGCTCAAACTAAAGGGCACATTCAGTGATAGGGTAGATAAATGTTGCTTTTGAGGATAATTTACATACCACAATATCACATTGATATTGGTTTACTACAATTTCTTTTATCCAATTTTGACAAATCCACATATGTCTTCAAAGTCAAACTTCCATCACAAGAATTTTCTTTTGGGACATCTCCAAAAGATATCCACCGCTTAACAGGCTTCCATACAAAAATTTAACCATGTGACAACAAAAGCATTACTCTCAGACTCGGATAAAAAGTATCTAGAGTCCCACTTGGCGCTGGTCAAGGTAATAATGCGTTTTTTTACATTTTTTCTTTCTTTTATTATCACAATAAGATAATAACATGAGTTTTCCTTTCTGAATGACAAATGTGCAGGTATTGCTAACACCTCTAAATCAAGATGGGGGTTATCTGTGAAAGTTGTTCAACACACATTTTTGCAAGCCATGATTGAATTTTTTCGGCTAGGATAGTCTTGCAAGGTAGACAATCTAACATATTGTATTGGGCTACTCTTTACATCCTTCGTTCCCTAAGTTGCCAACAATTTGATTTGTGTACAAATATATCCAATAGGATATGACATGATTTAACATATACTATTTACAATGAGGCTGCAACATTTTCATGTTGTAATTATATAATTGCATTATATTATGAAGCCTTTCTTGATTTGAACTCACAAAATGCTAATATTCCTACTGCACTTGACGAAAAAATGAGAGTAAATTACCTTTCAAATGATGATCAAGAGGTAAGTTTGAAGTTTTAATTTGTGCAAAATATTTTCATGAGTTTATTTGAAAAATCCAACTAATTTTCAAAAAAATAAATAGAAGAAAGCAATTACATTGCATGCAAGAAGACAAGTTGCAGTAAGAGGCCATCAACCTGTTGAGGATTTTGCAGATTCATACATGGATGTACAAGTATATTTGATTACTTCGCTTTCGAGACAAAAATACGTGATGAGTTCTATTACAACCACTCAATTGCAAGCGCTTCAAGAAACTACATCAATTATTCCAGGTCTTAATAGCAGTATGTCAAGCTATGAAGCTATGGAACATACATTATTTAATTTTTTTATTAATTGAACAATGTGTATTTTTAAACATTACTGCATATTTACATATTCATCTGATAGTATTCATCAAACTTCCCAACATGAAGTTGAACCAACGGAATCCACGAGGATTCAACCACTGACAATGGAAGAAACTACTACCCCTAGACATACTCTACAGGGTAGGTATAATGTACATTATTATTATCAGTCACTTCAAACTTTAACTTTTCTACTAAATTTACTAAACATTGAATTCTTATGTTTTTTCACATTTAAATTTTGTAGTTCCTTTTCACACTTCTCAAATGAAAAATATGCCACCGCCACAAAGACAAGTTCAGACAAGGGGGAAAGAATCTCTTTTCTAGCTCAAAGTGGTGGCACAATTCATTTGATAGGAAAAAGTTTCCAAATTTCTCCTTTGGTGGTCTCCCTAGTGCAATGGGCACCACCATTTTACAACAAATTGATCTTGATGATGATTTCTTGGGTATTGAGAGTGGTATTAGTGATCCAACTACCTTTAATCCACATAATATGATTCAGGGCCAAACCCAAATAGATCTTGTTTTACAGGCACAAACACCTAGATCGTCATATGGTACACCTTCTCAAACTCATACAAGTACCACAGTCTGATGATCAATTAACAAATTTTCCGTTGCATAATTTGTTGGCAGATAGTTGTTATGCTAATATTAATGATGTTGTTATGCTTGATATAGAGACATTAAAAACATGGGAATTTCGGGCAAAAGATTTGATGAAGGAAATAAATACTGTTATCACAACCATTCCCAAAGAAATTCTTTATTTGCTTCAGTTCAAAATGAGCCAAGAAAGATTGATGTATTGCTGAATAAGGCTCTCTCAGGTGCCATTACAGTAGACAATGACTATAATGATAATGTTTTGGATATAATGTTAAACATGTTAGAAAATTTAAATGGTGAAGCCCAAACTTACTATAACAAATGGGCTAGAGACAAAAACCTGGTTGTCATTGCAAATGCGGAAAAAGATAAAGTTGTCGTAAGTTTAGCTCTTTCTTTGCATTGAAATTTTAGTTTTACATATTTAAATTTTTAACTAATAATATTTATTTTTTCAAATGCAGTCAAAATATGAAAATTTGAAGAATGAAGTACTAGGTCTTGGATCTTCATCTAAAGAATGCACGAAAAGTTTAATCAAAACTATTTCACTCAAGTAAAAATTGTGCTCCTTAATAAACAAAACAATACGTTGAAGAAAATAATTAAGGAGCATGGCATGGATTCAAATATATTTTTCAAATATAAATAGGATGTGGATCCTAGTTTACTTTCAAGAAGATGTGACGAAACAAGATATTGAAAATATTGCTAGTATCAATGTCGCAACTGAAGATCTAATTAAATCAAGCACTAAAAGATGATACAAGACCAAAGGGAACATCATAAAATGAGACTATTTTCTTATATTGTATGACATTGTAATATTGAGAATTGAAATATAAGTCTCAAATATCAATTGAGATGTTTTGCACTTTTGTAAATTGTTTTGAAACAATATGAATCAACACTTTATTATTATATTGTTTTCATAGCATCTCTGGTGTTTTGTTTTTCATAACAATGTAAAGTATAATATATGTGTTCTATTCATAATTAATGTTTTCATATCTTATTCTTGCATTATATAATTATTTTAAAAGGAATAAAGATACTAAAATCATTTATTCAAAAAAAAATTGTAACAATTTCATATGAAGTTTTTAGATAGGATTATATTTATAAAACATGCCTCTTACCAAGGTAAAAGCCTAAAACTCAGGCAATTGAAACAATGTTTGAGCAATCTCTTTTTCCTTAGAGACATTTGCATCTACTATGTCAGCAGAGCATCCACCTCTTGGGTCAGTATTAAGATCATCTTTGTTGCTCATTGTGTTAGTGACTCCTCTTCTTTCAGTAAGTGAAGTACAAGTCGCAATTTCCCTTTCATAAGGAAATACATCCACTGGATAATGTGAAACATACAATCTTAAACATGTCTCCAAATTTTTATCCAACTTGTTTCGAAGTTTTGATTTCACAAAAGATAATGCATTAAAGACATGTTCATCTTCTACTAATCCCAAAATCATCGTTTGGCAAAGCTCATATAACCCAAAATATTCAATAATATTTTACCGTAGGACGCTACTTGGATACAGTTTTTTCCATAGCCTTATTATAGCTCCATTTTTGTTGGTTCATTTAGATGCCAATATTGATCAAGCATGGTAAGTGCAAAATGGTTGACTGAGCTGTTAGTAATTTTTTTGCAAAATACCTTTAATCTCAACTCTTTATCTGTACAGTCTTGCTGAAATGTTTTACCAAAATAGTCATATATTTGCAAAATAAATTACTTACAAGTTCTTCACTATGACCATCAACAATGTTCCAAAATATGGGATTCACTACTCCCATAGCCTCTAGAAGATCATCCCTTTTAAAACGATCATGAATTTCTGCAGATAAAATTTGTGAAATCTTTCTCAATTTCATTTGTGTATCGAAATAATTGTGTCATATAAAACACGCGTTATAGGAACTTCTTCAATTTTTGCTCCAATCAAATCAACTCTTTGTTGAAACGTATGCATTGGTATCTCCTTCCCATTAATAACTATACAAAGATAATCCTTAATATTGAATTTCAAATAGCAGTTAGGATCCTTGATGTCTGATTAACATTTGTCAATTCTCAAATACAGCCCTTTAAAACTATCTTGGGACACGTATAAAATATCTAAAGTTTGACATACACATTTCCTCAACCGTATGAAATCAACAATATATATGGACCTCTCTTGAGCATGTTTACTCAAACAGTTGATTTCCTTCAACATGGGGAGAATTCCACTTAATGTTAGTAAATATTTAAATCATTAAATAGTACAACAACAAAAATTCCTTGTCAACTTCTCTACGATATTTATACATAAAACTTACCAACGATGGATATTCTTCAAAAACTTTGCATGCAAGTTCATACATGGAAATCCACCTTGTATCAACATCTTTTAGAAGATTTTTACCATCAGTCACACCAATTGCAAATTTTTGGAACTCTAGGAATCTTTTGGGACTACTAGACATATATGCATGCAGTCACGGATCAGCTCTTGAATTTTGCAACACTCTCAAATGTGCTAACTATTTTGTATGAAAGATTCATTTTGTGTGCCATGCAATGGATTAGAATCATGTATGGGGAAACAATGGTTTGTAGTCGAATGCAAAGACCATTTATGTTCCCCTACATTCCTGATGCACCATCTGTACTCGACACACCAATTTAGTGGTGATATTATAATCATCCATTCTTATTATATCCCTCAAACTTGAAATAACCAACTTGTAAATGTTCTTTGCATTGTAATTTTCTGTCATTTTATGGATTGTTAATAAATGAGGTGTCCTTAGATGGTTCTCAAAAGTATAGACATGAATGCAAACCCACAATGTGTTGTAACCGTGTGACCTCATCAATAGATAATGACAAAATCGTGCATTTTTTTACTTTTTCTTTCAAATCCTCCTCAATCATCGCTAGACATTTGGCAATTTCCCAAGCACTATTGTTTAACCAATGTGATTGTGGAAGATTAGGAAATCCATTAAGTTGAAATAAAATTTTATAATCCTGAAAATCAAATAGGTCTACCCTTTTTTAGAATATGGTAAATAGTTGAGAACTATATATTTTTAGCTCATAAATTAGACTGACAACTTTTCCTAACTAATCTATAATTGTCCCTCCTTTCTCAACAAGCTTTTGTAGGCGTTTATGTTCATTTTCATACTCTTCGCATATCTTACATGCATGCATTCTTTTGTATTTTTCCATCTCTGTGTTCATTTTATTTGACCATCTACTTGTTTAACTACTACATATATTTTACCACAATGTTTCTCAATTGTGTCTAGCTTGAGTTGCATTTGTGATCCTTTCCAAGTTTCCAGCTACAAATAATACATTTACATTCGGTTGGAGTATCATTACCTTTTTCTAGTTGTATTGGTTCAATGAATGGATACTTAGCTACCCAGTCAAACTTAAAAGTCCTTCCAATGGTCCATGTACTTCTCTTTCTTCACACAAATTTTTGGGTTGTATTATCACCTGTAATAGGTGTTTGATCACACTATGTAGAAATATCTTCAGTTTGGTGGATCTCATCAACATCAATGGGAATGTCGTCTATTCTCTTCCTTTTCAAAGAATTGAGAGTAGGGTTTCCACTTGAAGTTGGTGTTTGATGACTAGAAATGTCTTCTCTTTGTTACATATCGTAATCAAGATTGTCCTCAAGTGGAGGCATATCTTCATCTTCTTGTATATCTTTTGCTTGTTGCATGTCTAATGTAGGCACATAATGAGGATTGTCCTCAAGTGGAGGCATGTCATCATCATGGGGTTCTGCAAAAAAGAGGATTTTGAAATTTGTATTATTAAGTATATTATTGGAATTTGTAATTTGAAAATAAATAAGAAGGCTTAATTATTTAGTTAATACATAGTACCTATATTTGGTGTGTATGGCAGTTGCATCTGCATGACCCATTTTTGTGGATGGCTAAAATAAGATAAAAGATTCCCTTTTTTATGATTGGCCCTTCACATTTCGAGCACTAATCGAATGATCCCTCACAAGGCACTGCCAATTGTTTGGATGGCAAGTTAGTTATCTGCATTGTCGCACGTCTGAAGCACACAATTTGAAATCAAGCAATCAGGCATCTGGCATATGTTTTCGGACGTCTGCGGAACAGTCGGGCATCTGCAAAATGCATCAAGGCGTCGAGGTGCGGTCGGATATCTATCGTGTAGTGGGTGTCAAGCGGTGGAGCATCCAGGCGATGGGGCGTCTTCAAAAAAGCAACCGAGCATCGGGAATATGTAGTCGAGCATTTGATGCGGTCGGGCGTCTAAAGCAAGCAACCGTGCATCTAGAATATGCAATGGGCGTCTGGACTTTGTTAATGGGTCATGCATCGGCCTATGTTGTTGTCGAAAGAGTAGATACTTAGAGTTTTTAGGTAGATGTATATGTTGGAAAATGTACCCAATTTATGTTTCGATGCATTGGTGATATATATGCATACATATGAAATTTATTATAAACAATAGGCGAGCCAACCCACAAAAGTAACTTACACTGAAAATTTTAGGTGAAATACTACTTTGGATGACTCCTCAAAATCACCAAATGCAAATTTCAAAATTGTAAATATTCGTGAAATTAATGAAGCATCGCCACTAAAATTTTCCCTGTTCTTCTCTAACGATGGTGGCTTCACAATCTTCACACCTTACCCTCCATCTAGTGCATGTGTTTCGCACTTTCTCCTTTACGCAATATGTGCATCCCTGTACATCTTTATCTCTCTATCGCATCCACAAATATTTGGTTTCCCAATATCCTTTCCTTACGCGTTTATACCAACACCACTTGAACATGGTGCTCTGGTCTTTTTGCACACAGACTTCTCCATTACTCCATATATTGTGTGTTGTTTATGCAATCTTCGTGCAATCTTTGTTGTTGTGTCGTTGACTTTGAGTTGAGTTTTTCCTATGCATCCCTCTTGCACCTCATCTCTCCTTTATCATACCTCCCAAAAGAGCATGAAACCCCACCTCTCGGTCTTCGCTCCTCCTTAGAGAAAGTTCTTGGATGTCGTATTTCTCTGGCATCTACAATTTCTTCTTCATCAACTCTTTAAGCCCTTAGAGCCTCGAAAACTCTTCTACGATCTTCCTCCACAACCTCCGTTAGTCCTTACACCCGTAAGTTTGTCTAATATCCTTTCTTGTATGCATGTTACTATTGTACTCACCATATCTTTTGAACTAACTCATCTTGGTGGCATCCACTCTTACGTGCACGATGACACGCTTCTCCCTTGGTCGCTCAATCCTCAAGGATTCATGGTTCACTTACATAATGTCCTTTACCCACTTTATCACAAAGGGAGAACAATAGTCTACTAGTTGCCTCATGTCTAGTGCTTTGTTGACCTCCCCTTTTACAAATCTCTAAAGTTATCTCTCCCGAGTCGTTTCCTTTATTTGATGCCAAATTGACAACGGGTGGATGCAATTTTAAGGTACCCAACTCATTTCCCATAGTCACACAACGAATACCCACACACAAAAACATATATTTCTATTTATCTCAAGGTTTAGGACACGTCAATAGAAGTGTGGCTCCACTTCTGAAGCTCATGAGACTCATACATATTATGGTGTAACCCCTATGGACCTATCTTCCACTAGTTTTCTCAGGCTCTCTATCTTTTGGCTAACTCCTTTGAGTTGGCTAACCTAACTAACCTCTTTTCAAGCTCTCAACTTGGCACATATATAGTTGATTCTACTCAAACTGCCTAGATGGCGGATTTCTCAACGGCTCTGTTCCCATTCGTTCATCTTGAAATTAGCTCATTTATTCTTTGAGATATCATGGCATCCATTTGACATATCCTTCCGCTTTTTCTAATCTACAAATCGAGTTGGCGATCAACTAATCAACCTTGGTCAAATCCTTATCAAACACGTTATCATGCAATCTTTACCCCCTCAAGTGGCATGCGTTTGTGGGTGGTTGGCCTCTAACTTCTTTAACGCTTAGCCAAGTATCTTCGCAATCCTTGACATGTAGTGGCCCTAGATTTTGCGCCCTCATCGCATTCTTCCCTTCGGATTTAGCAAGTCATCAAATTGACCTTGGTCAAATCCTTATCGGATACCTTATCATGCACTCTTTACTCTATTAAGTGGCAAGTGCTCGTGGGTAGTTGGCCTTTAACTTATTTATCGCTTAGCCAAGTTGTCCACACAATCACCGGCATGTATTGGTCAGTAGCGTTTACGCCTTCGGCATGTTCTTCCCTTCCACATGTTATATCTTGCCTTCCTCAACAGTTTATTCCTACACCGACCCATTGACTCTTGTGCCCATATAGCCTCTTATGTGGTGCTCATTTTGCACACACCTATCAAATGTTGTGGTGCAAGATTTGCATTAGTAATTGGATGCTCATCCATCAAGATTACATATTGAGTTGTTTCAACAACTCATGTACAAACAACTTTACACTAAATACTATGACTCCTAATAATACAATGTTGGTAATAGTAATAGTCTATTTTCAACACCCTTCCCCTCTCATCCGTGGCTTGAAATCCCCAAAAAAAAATCCCATTCAAATGTGTGTAATACATGTTTTACTACCCTATATCACGTATGCCTCTTCAATGTATATTGGAATTGCTTCTACAACTCTAAAATCCTCATTAATATTCAAGTAATATGTTTGCTTAATGAATCATGTATCAATAGTAATTTCTAGTCAAACATCTCATGCAAGAACCATGTTCATCAACAATGTTGAACCTTACAATCTTTCGATATGATGGATTAAGCATTGACTCCTCCATATCTACTAACACGGTATAGATCATTAGATCTCGTAGATTAAATTAGAAACATTTCATTCCATAAAACATAGAACAATTGGATAAAATCATTAAAGCAAGTCAAAATTACGATATGCTAAGTTTGCTTAATATATTTGGTGCATACACCCCTTAAAAAGATTTTGACCACTTATACCACTTCGAATACTTGTTCATCATTATTGTATCTTACACACATAATAGAGACAAACAAGTATGTTGATCGAGACTTTATCTTGAAAACATATCAAAGAAGCTATTGATATAGAAAATGACATCAAAATTTGAATTAAGATGATAGATTAAAGCTTAGACATACTTGGAAGCCTTTGATTCACAATATTTTCAATATCTAGTGTATTCTATATGGACCAACTTTGCCATCTCCTAAGTTTTTGTCCATTTAAAAACAAAAAACAAAAAACTAATAGTTATTTAACAAGGCACTAACTAGTTAGCAAACAATTAATTTAATTTTAAACTAATTATTCCTTAGTTAAATATAAGTGACAAATTATTTCAAATTTTTAAGAGATTACTACCTTTATTCTCGTCCCTTTTTCCCTTTGTGTATCACAAATATATATGGAGCCAAGTCCATTTCTTCTTTATCACCCTGAAAATGGACCCAACTACTTAAAATAAATATATCTACAAGACTATTA
Source organism: Taxus wallichiana var. yunnanensis (assembly GCA_018340775.1). Classification (NCBI taxonomy): domain Eukaryota; kingdom Viridiplantae; phylum Streptophyta; class Pinopsida; order Cupressales; family Taxaceae; genus Taxus; species Taxus wallichiana. Next base: position 867,088,203 of record CM031238.1, read on the forward strand.
TAGAAACCTTATAATAATATCTACATTATTCACCAATAAAGAAAAATTAACTAACAAGCATAATTACCATTATAATAAATTACTAACAATGATATTTTAATAGTAAATGTTCTAGAAATGACAAGATAGTTTGGAAAGTTTTTATAATTTAAATTTATTACTATTAAAGAGAGGGTTGATAATTAAAAACTAGATTTTGAATTTAATCAATAAACTTACACTTATTGTTTATATTCTAATGATTTGTCTAAATTATTAAATAACTTTTAAATATTAAAAAAATTAAATGTAACATTATATCACCGTTAATCTAATCATATCTAGACAAATCTATACTATATAATAGAATATATAGTTTGGTTTCCCCTAATAACAAAGTTTGGCAAAATTAGTAAAACAAGGACAAATGAAAAATAACAAACTAGATTTTGAAGTTCATCAATAAACTATCTAAAACTTAATTGTTTCTATTATAATAACTAATTTAGATTATTAAATGACTTTTAAATATCTAAAACATAATTATTTATACTATAATAACTAATATAAATTATTAAATAACTTTCAAATATTAACCATCTAATCATTTTAGAAAAATTTGATCTATAGATTAATATAATACATAATTTTGGGTATTGTACTTCATTGAAATCTAGCTATTGGAAAATAAACTTAGTTTAATTAAATATAAAGAAATATATACTATATAATATAATATATAGTTTAGTGTATCCTAATAATAGAGCGAATGAATTAGGAAAGCAAGGACAAATGAAAATGGTCTCCTCCATCCATACTCGTAGTCAAACTAAACATTCATGGTGTGGCAAGGAAGCCCAAGGTGCACTAGGGCCTCGAGAGATCTTTCGAAACTCTCGCATCTCGGTTTTCTCGAATTGTGTGAAGTGCTATGAAAATACTCTAACAATCTCATGAAAGTAAAAGTCGTCGAGAGGATTAAAACTTGCAAAATGTTATAATTGGTTGTTTCTTGAAAGAAGAAATTCTAGAAGCTCTTCAAAGGAACAAGTTATCTCGGAAGTTGGTTAGGGTCTTGTGGATAGTAAAAGCCTCACTAACAATCATGTGGGATTAAGATCAACCATATTGGCGTAAACAACAAGTGTTTGTGTCATTTGATCCAAAGTGTCTAGTTGTATTTGTTGTTATCAATATTTCAATTCATATTTAAAATAAATGAAAATGGAGCATGTATCTTATGACAGACACCTCGTTAAAAAATAAATTAGATTAATAACTACTTTAGTGGGTTAAATAAATTAGTTAGGGCAAGGTAGTTTATTCCCAGTGGAAACATGTTTCTAACTTGCTATTGGGAAGACTATATTTACCTATGTAACCATATGTTTAAGAACTAATAAAATATGTTCCTATTTGTCTCACATTTTACTTGTGTAGTTATCTAACAATGGTATCGAGCCTCTGTGAACCCAGGTGAGTGAGAAAGACATGGAAATGGATCAATGGACATAATGTAGTTTATTTTCTCATGTATGGAGGATCAAATTGTGCAAAATTTTTGAAAAAACAAACACTTGAAATTTATTTTTGTCGAGACGTTTGCAAAAAAATTTAAGTGAGCGCTACAGAGGACATGGGAAGTAATTTTAGATTTTTCTATTGTTCAAGTTCCATATTTTGAGAACACCAATTATTGTATTGTTAAAAACAATTATTAGACAAAGACTAATGTTACATGAGTGTTAGAATTTATGAGAGAAGAGTGAAGGATTTTTACATTATTTTTAACAACTACTTGGAGTTAAAAGTCTAAAATTGCATTGAGTGTTTGTGACCCTTTCGGGGGTTTAGACTAAAGGAAAAGGAATTTAGTCAAACACCAAAATTATTCGATCTAATTTTAGTTGCAACAAACCTGAAAAATGCAAAATCACTCGAATCGTACTCTTCACAAATAAATACCAAACACCATGAAATACTTCAAATTAACTTGCCACAATTTAGATATATCCATATTATGCATCCATAAAAGCCAAAATCAATAAAAAAATACTAAAAAAACCACTTTGTTGGAATTTAATTAATGTTCGGCTTATTTGCAACCACAAGAAAAATGTAGATATAGGGTCTAGAAACCCCTTAAAATCATAAAACTTGAGATTTTGGCCATAAACAATATCATAATTTAGATTATAAACTGAAAAATGTATATATAAATTCACCAAACCCTCTAAACCCTACTCAAGGTAGATCACTCCACATGTAGGAAGCCAAATAAAATCTAAAAAATGAAAGATCTCTCCAAATCATCTTATACTTCGATCACAAGTCAAAATGAAGGGTCTTCGTCCTTCACTCAACCTTTAGAATGGTTTTCTTCTTCCTAGGCAAGACACACATGAGGGTTTTCATCCCCAAGTGCAAGAACAAGGAGCTCCTAGCTCGCTATGCTCAAGTAAGATAAAATGCGCCAAGTCTAGATCTCAAATGAACCCTCTAATATTCTTTTATATCCTCCTTTTGGCGCCAAGGCTTGGAATAACAAGACCGGCCTCTTAAAGATGTTGTTTTCCTTTATTAGCTTCCACTAATTAATTAAAACCCAACCAACCTATTATAAGAAAGAAAACACTAAAATATAAAATATTAGAAAAACAATGCACAAGAAAGCTCAAGGTTCTCCTCCATCTTCTTCACTTCTTTGCCACGGAGAAGGAATGGAAAGAAGACCAAATATTAGCTCTTAAGTGGAAAAGGGGACATTACAGTCCGTCCTTCCCAAAAATTGTTTGTCCTCGAGCAATTGCAAGTACTGGATCCCAAATGAATCTCAATTGCTCATTCTTCTTTTTACCCGCACAACTATTATCCATACATGGGTTGTCCCAAAATATCATCATGTTGCCCCAAACACTGTTGTAGTCATGCATTTTCCACTCAAAATTCAGAATTAAAGTGGTTGGAATCCACCTCAAAATAACCTTGCATAAATCCACATCAAGTGTCAACAACAATCCCTTCCAATGTATGGCTGGAAATCCATCTGTGGAAGTGATAAGGGGGTTGGAAAAGTTTATGACAGCAAAGTGAAAATAACATGGTAAAGAACTATCGTAGTTCAAAATTCTTACCAAATCAAGAAATGATAGCAATCTAGAGGCTGAAAATGACCATATAATGACTGTAATTTTACCCCAACTTTAGCAAACTGAAAATAACTCAAGTGCACAACCACAAAAACCTAAACTCTATATGTAGCTCAATCCCCAATCCATTCTTGGTGAATGATGACCACGAATCAACTTCGTGGCAAGATGTACACTACTATGCACTAGCGATCCTTGAATAAATTAATTGGGTGCCAAGCAATGTTGTATAGGAAACATTCGAAAGCACAACATCAACAAGGAAATAATATGGCTTACCCACTTTATACAATAAACACCTTGCTTCCCAAACAAAGTGATGATTCCCTTTATAATCTTGTTCTCAAATGTATGACTTGGCTTCAAAGAGTGCTCCATAAATGGTAAGCATTGGTTCTCCATCATACCATTGGTATGCATGACATAACATATAAGCTGTCTTCCTAACCACATGCATGATGTCATCACTTCATTACACCTAGAAACACAAAATCTTTCAATGAACTTACCTTTCATGGCTGTTATAACTAATTTCTGAATCGGTGAATCACCATTAACACATTGGAAAGTGCTTTTCATTTTTAACTTCTTAATCTTGTAATGCTAAATTTGAGTTGTCAATACTCATGCTTGCCATAGACAATTTTGAATTGTCCCTATTTGAGTTGGACCGAACCGGAACCGAATCGACCGGTTCAAACTCTATGAACCGGTTTACTAAAAAACACATAAAAATTACATTTTTAAAGAAAACAATATATTTGAAAGATTAGAAACCATGATTCCAACAATTACACACAAAATATGCAAAGTTTGCTCATGTATATACTATATAACAGGTAAGAAAGGTGTTTATAGAAAAATGGCACGAACTCCAAGTAAGAAAGGTGTTATAAGCAGAAATTTTGAATAAAAATTTGATTTTTTTGTACTCAGTGTTGTATGCATGCATCTTTACATGACTCGGCCGGTTCAAGATGAAACCAGACCGATTCGACCGGTTTGGTACTAAACCGGATAGTTCCTTACAAAACTAGCCAGTTCAGTGCAAACCGGTCGAACGGTTTGATTTTTAACAAGTTCATGTCTAAATATGTTGAACTGGTTGAACCAGTTGGTTCCGCCGTTTGGTTCGGCCGATTTTTAAAACACTTTGGTTGAATCATTCATCATGGATCCTTTTCCTCCATGGTGCAAATTTAAAATATTGTGTTCCTCCTTTCTTGGCTCATGTTCCACAATTTCATTAAACCATTGTGTCACCAAGGTTTTGTTAGGAAACCCATCCAAGTGATCAAGTGTGGCAAGAGGATTAGAAGTTTTTAACAATCCCAAGGACTGCCACTTCTCAATAACCAATTGTTGCAATTTATCATCCATTTTCTTGTCCTTGGGGCAATATGAATGCCCAACATCTCCCAACAAACTTGGGGATTTGGCTTCTTCATCAACCAACCTCATAGTCCCACCTTGTTTTGCCAACAAGATGGGGCTCTTCTATTAGGGTAAGGGTATTTTCCCAAAACCCTTGTGCATGCCTCGAGGCTTGGACCGAGATTCAATGCCCACTCTTTTTGTTTCCAAATTTATGAATTATGAAAAGGTTAGGGCATCATAGATCTTCTTCTAAAGATCGTATATTCTTCAAAGTTGTCACTTTGTTGAACTTGGAAACCCTAGGCTCTTCCTTTAATGTCCTTCCTCGTAGGCTTTGCCTAGTGGAGGCAAGATAATCCAAGGTACCTACTAGTCTTCCTTGAGCCTTCATCAATCTACCCATTGAAACCCTAGGTCTTGAGATTTTGTGCTCTGATACAACTATAATGACCCTTTCATGGGTTTTGACCAAAAGGAAATGAATTTAGCCAAACATCAAAATTATTCAAATCTGATTTTAGTTGCAAGAGACTGAAAATGCAAAATCAACAAATTGTACTCTTCACAAATAAATACAAAACACCATGAAATACTTCAAATTAACTTACCACAATATTTACATATATTTTATGCATCCATAAGAGCCAAAATCAATAAAAATGTTGAAGAAACCACTACTGGAATTTAATTAATGTCCAGATTATTTTTTGCAGCCGTAAGAAAAATGTAGATCCGAGGTCTAGAAACCCCCAAAATCATAAAACTTGAGATTTTGGCCTTAGAAATTATCATAATTCAGATTATCAACTGAAAATGTATATATAAATTCACCAAACATTCTAAACCCTACTCAAGGTAGGTTGCTCTACATGTAGGAAGCCAAATAAAATCTGAAAATGAAAGATATCTCTCCAAATCAGCCTTATACTTTGATCCCAAGTCAAGATGAAAGGTTTTCGTCCTCCTAGGCAAGACAAACATGAGAGTTTTTATCCTCAAGTGCAAGAAGAAGGAGCTCCTAGCTCACTATGCTCAAGTAAGATAAAATGCGCCAAGTCTAGATCTCAAATGAACCCTCTAATATTCTCTTATATCCTTCTCTTAAAGAAATAAGATAAATAATAAGACCGGCCTCTTAAAGATGTTCTTTTTCTTCATTAACTTCCATTAATTAATTAAAACCCAGCCGACATATTATGAGAAAGAAAAGACAAAGAAAATAAAAAATATTAGAAAAGCAATGCACGAGGAAGCTCAAGGTTCTCCTCCATCTTCTTCACTTATTTTCAATGGAGAAGAAATGACAAGAAGACCAAATATTAGCTCTCAAGTGGAAAAGGTGGACATAACATTAATAAAAAAAATGTTTTTTTCCTTTAAAAGGCAATGGAAGAGTTTATTTTTATTTTTCCATGGGCACTACCATACTAGACAAAGTTGGGTGCTAATAATTTTGACTTTATGTTGTTGGATGTTGCTCTTTTCTTTTTTCATTACTAAAGCAATCCAAAAGAAAATGTGCACTAATACTTACGCCACCTCACATTAATACCTCTCGGGCGCTGAGTTTTGCTAACATATGGCTTTGACATCAAATAAATATGCAAGTTTTGTTGAGATCGTTCCCTTAAGCACCCTTCTTTCCTAAACCTTTATATATTACTATAAAAGAAGTAATTTCTACTCTTAGAAGTTAAAGTTGGTCCCATATAATTAAAGCTTCAACTACATAGTAAATATTTTCTACTTTAAAATCTTTTATTTTCTTATTTTTGACTTGACTTGGAAAGTAGAAGATAAAAGAGAAATTGTTTCCATGTCATTCCAAAGCAAAGCACTTGTGCAATTAGTTAATTGCATGTGTTGGAAAGTCTTATTCACAAAAGGTTAGGAGTTCAAATCCCATTGTCCATTTCTTTTGCACATAAGGCGATTTGTTTTCATTACAACATGCAAAGTATGAGTTAGTGTTGAAAAGTCCATGTTAAAGTGCATGGGTAGTTCAAGTGTTCTAAGGAAATATGTAATGGCCTACAAGTCTCCTGGATCATACCCCAAGATTTTCATTAATTTTTTGAAAGTATCAAGCATTGTATCACGAATCTACTAGAGGATAAAAGCAAATCCTAGTAGTATTCTTATTTTTTGTGGTTTGTTTTCCTTTTTACGTTAGCATCACTAGAATAGTAAGCCTCATCTCGGAAGCAAGAAGAATAACACCTAAGAACTACAATGAATGGAGCATAAATATGGAGAATACAATGGTTTTAAATGATCTTTGGGAACTAGTTTAAAATTAACCTTCAAAGCCCACTTGACATTGTTCAATTAATTGAGTTTGAAAATGGGATAAGCAAGCAATTGCACTATTGAAATCGTCTTGTTATGCACAAGTGATCATTCACATTGAAACCCTTTGAGTCCGAACCTAGAAAGCTTGGAAATAACAAATAGATTTGTATCACAAACAACCAATTTATAAGAAAATTGATTTCTGATAAAGTTGTTGAATATTAGACTTGGTGATGACAAGGATGTTTCTAAATATATTTCTTGAATGAAAAATAGATAACAAGAATATTGCACTATGAGCGCAACATTGAAAATGAAATGCTAATCTCTATTATTTTGAATGGACTAAATTCAATTTATGCATTTTTTTGCAAATGTTAGAACTCAATGATAAAATCAATAATGCAACATTTGATTCCTTTTCAAAGTTTCTTACTCAACATGAGCGACAATTTCCAAAGAAGAAGATTAAACCTACAAAAGACGTTCACTTTACAAAGGCAGCAAAATACAAAATAAAGCAAAGATATGAGAAAAAAAGCATTTCATGAGGCATTTCCGACATTCCCGTGGGCATGAGCATCCCGATAGGCATCCCCCACATTCCTCCAAACATAAGAATAAGCATAGTTGTTCTCTGGGCCACTCATGATTGCTCAATTGATTCTTCGTCATCTTTTGGGACTGCGATGGAAAATCACCTTCCAAGAGAACAACACAATGCTTTGATTGTTGTGGTATAGGACACGTAGCTCATGATTTCCCCTCTAAAAGAAAGTTCTCTCGATGTAGAAAGAAGGTAGAAACAGATTATGTTGGTAACTCTAGTGGAGCTTCATCTAGCTACTCTAGTTATTCTAATCATCCCGACACATCATCTGAAGAAAATGTTCATGCATAACCAAAGCCTCTAGTCCAAATAGACCTGACTACATCTTTTGAGTGCATAGAGATTCACCCATCTTGAGTAAATTGTTAACTCAAATATTGTAATGTCCATTTGTGGGGTGAAACTAAAAATAAGGGAAACATGGCACAAACCCAAATCAAAGGAATCTGAAATTTATGACAGTCAGCGGAATTTTTGGATAGCAAGGTACAGCAGTCTGAAATTTTATGATAGCAAGAGGAAAATTGCAATAATTCACCACCAATACCACTTTTACATCATCCAAAGCATGTAGGAAATTTTATAAATAATTTAGAACAAGTAGAAGCTAAGAAATGAGCCTTTAAACCCTCAGCTGGAGTATATTTAATTAAATTTGCAACAGCAGTGGATCCACTTACAAAAATGGCCGGAAGTTGAGATTCCAAGGCCCAAAATTCAATCTGACAAATGCAACCAACCTTAGAAATTATGAGCAATCCAAATATCAACAAGAAATGAAGTGTTGTGCACTAGATACCATCAAACTCATCCACTATGCAAGTCGCTACCCTAGGAGAGGGTCTGAAATTGGCCAAACACTGATCAACAAACCCTTGCAAAACACAAATACTGAAATGTGTGGCTGTTCCACACTCAAAACTCTTCAAATCGGATCTCTTCTTGAAGCCCTCGCTGAAATGGTGCCCTAGCATTGAAAATACTGAAGTGAAGCCCAATCATGACCTTTGGATGAAGCCACCAATGCACAAATTGAGGGTTTTCATCCTCAATTGTTGTAATCTATTGAGGGTTTTTGTCCCCAATAGGATACCAAGGAGGGTTTTCGTCCTCAATGGCTGAAAGTAGAAGCACAAGTGCTTGACTTCCTAAAATCAAGATGATAGATAGATGATAGATCCCCAAATGAACCCCTTCATCCTCCTTTTATAACTTCTCGTTCTCCTTTCCTTCAATCGGTTGGCCGACTTATGTTATTTAAAAGGCACTTTTATTTTTAATAATAAAGCATAACTTGCCTTATAATATAACGTAAAGTTACATTTGGTCAACTTAGTTAAATCATTAATTTTACTTTAAGTATTTAAAAGTATTTTTATTTTAACAATAATAATAATAATATTAAGTTGCCCAAAGATTAGAAATGACCAGGCCCAACTTAAATAGCATATTAATTATTTTAATCTAGAAAAGGGGACATTACAATTATAGGGTTTTGTTTAGTAACTATTTTGGTTTTGAATTTTGGTGTTTAGTTTTTATTTTGGTTTCTTGAAATTATTTATGAGGCGCAAATCGGGTTGTTTTACTTGGTTTTTTTGTCAGCAAGGACTTCTCTCCTCTCGCCTAATAGCAGAAAATATTGTATTGACCTTTGATCAATCATTGGTGATAATACGAGTTGGAAGGGGAGTTGCTAGCACTAGTAGTGTTGAGAAAAGGTTTGTTAAGTGTCATTGGGCATTAGGAAAATGTGTTATACATAGTACGGAATAGTCACTAAGTGGGCTTCTATATGGAGCCTTATGTGGATCGATGTAGTTGAGAAAACCTTGATCATGAGTATATGGTTAGAACTGTAGCTAGCGGGGTCTTGGTGGATTATAAAAACCTCACCAACAATCTTCATGGGATTAAGATCAACCATTTTGGAAAAGACAACAATACGTTTTGGGTCATTTGATCAAATGTGGTTAGTTAAATTTGTTCGTGTTATCAGTACTTTAGTTCATGTTTAAAATAAAAGTATATGGAGCATGTATCTTGTGATAGACACTCCCATCGGAAATAAGTTAGAATAATAGTTACTTTAGTGGGAAAAATAAAATTGTTAGGAATCCAGTAGTTTATTTGTGTATAACAAGTTTGTAACTTACATTCGCAATACTATATTTACCTTTACAACCCGATGTTTTGAACTTAAGTATATGTATGTTTAACAGTGGTATCGAACCTCCATGAAGCCACATGTGAGGAAGTCATGGAAATGGATCAATAAAGATGAAGTTTATTTTCTCATGTGTGGACAATCAATTTGTGGAGAAAATTTGCAAAAAGAGGCACCGCAATTAAATTTTTTCAGAGATGTTTGCTAAATTTTCTACTTGAGCACTATAGAGAACATGAGAAGTAATTTGAGATTGTTTTCTATTGTTTGAGCAGAATATTTTAAGAAGCATTAATTATGTATTGTTAAAAATTGTCAAACAAAGATTAATGTTGTAGGAGCATTGGAGTTTGTGAGAGAAGAGTCTCAAGGAGTTTTTACATTTTTTTGGCATTTGTTAATATAAAAGTCTAAAATTGCTTTAGAATATTTATAAACATTTGTATTTTTCCTTAAAACAAATATGAAGAGTGGCATATGTTAATATAAAAGACTAAAATTGCATTAGAACTTTTATAAACATTTGTATTTTTCCTTCAAAAGAAGTTGGAAGAGTTTTTTAATTTTGACAATATGTTTTTGAACATTGTTTTTCTATTTTTCCCTAGCTAAAACAAACCAAAAGAAAGCATGCACTAATGCTTGTGCCACTTTAATACCCCTTCCCAATCGAAGACCTTTGGCCTATTTTGTCAATCCAATGGCCAAAGGAAAAATATAAGGGTGACTTAAGTTTTATTAATTTTATTATATTGTGCAAAATTAAAATACAACATTATAAAAGCACATATAATAAATTAATAAACTTGACTTTAAAATAGAACCTAGAAAAGTGCATAAAAAAAAAAACACTTATTTAATTTGTATTTTCTAGGGAGAAATGGCGACTTACCTTAAGGGGGAATAATGGGAACTTAAAAAGGATAAAACATTTTTTATTCCCACTAGGGAAAAAAAGCGACCAGCCTTTCGGAGGGAAGAAAATAATTATTAAATGTCTTTTGTATTCTCCCTAAGTTAAATGGTGACTTGTCCTAGGAAGGGAAAATGGAGGGTAGAAATTGCATAGAGAAAATCATTGCATGTTAATTGGATATTATGGAGGTTGCTTTGAGTCTCTTCTCTCCTTAAAAGGAAAAGTCGACTTGAGGAGAGGCATTTTATGGTATTTGATCATTTCTTATTTGTGTCTTAAGCTTGTAGCTTTTGCATAAAAATTCTAAGGACAAAAACCTTTAGTATTTTCCCTCTTGTGGATGAAAACCCCAAGAGTTCGAGAGGAATTTCTACACAGGATTTTCCATAGAGCTTTCAAAGGTTTTCTAATCATTTTCAGCAATTGATGTTGAATTTTGCAATAAAGGGTTGAAGAATAATGTTGTGGCAGTGTTATACTATTTTCCTCTAATGAAGCGACCCATCTTTGGCTATCATGCTATGTTTTGAATGTTGGAAATATTGTCATTGATGTCAAAAGAGGTGTTGAACTGGTAAACGGAAATCATGTCGAAAGTAACGGAATTATTGTGAAAATGGTAGAAAGTAACGGAAATAACCAGCAAAGATAGAAGGGTAGAAAACAAAAGTTTAAATACATGAAAAGAAGCATTTTTGCATGAGGATTATCATGGTATAAGCGAGATATACACAGCTATACATAAGAGAGAGATATCCGCATTTTAAAGTGTTCATATGCAATGTTTTATGGTGAAAAATAAGATTTAATGATGGTTGGCAGTAATTTAATGATAACAGTGATTTGTCTAAGGAGGGGCAGCACTCCTATCAAGTGGTTAATTGCATTGATTAATGTGCATTTAATAATTATGGGCTGCATTAATTATTTTTTGGTTTTAGCCGACTAATGCACTTAATTAAGTTGTGTTAATGGAAAGGTTGTGTTGGTTGGAACGATGTGTCTTTTCGAAAAGGTACAAAAGACTATATAAGAAGATTCATATGAGACTTATTAAGCATGGATTCAAGTTGAATATCTTAAGGAAAAGAAGAAGAAGAGGAAGCGTAAGGGTAGAATTTTAGAACAACAAATCTGAAAGTAAGAAGAAGAATTTTCCATTATTCGTTGAGGAAGCAACAAGTTCAAAAGTGGAAAGCAAATTTTGTAAGGTTGGTGCCTTCATATTCGAAGAGATCGGTGTCTCTTCTTTGAGTTGGTGCTTAGCAAAAGGGGTGGGTGCTCCTATAGGTTGGTGCCTACAAAATTGTAATTTGGGGATTGGTGTCTCCAGTAGGTTGGTGCCTACAAATTTTTGAGAAATATATATAAAGAAACAAGTTTCTCCGTGGTTTTCTCCCGAAAGGGTTTCCACGTATATCTGTGTCTACTTGCATTAAGTTTTGTGTTCTTTGATTGATTTGATATATTCACATTGCTCGTGATTATAGATCTAAGTTCAAGTATTAAAGTTTGAAATAATTTCATAATACTGATTCACCCCCCCTCTCAGTATTATCTTGTGCTCAACAATTGGTATCAGAGCAGGTTCCTTTAGGAACAATCTAACAGTTGGAAGGTAGATCTCGGGAGCACATATGGCTAGTCAAGTACAAGAAGGATTTTCCTTGAACAAGGCTCCGTTGTTTAACAGAACAAACTATGCATTTTGGAGCATAAGGATGAGAACCTATCTAATGGCACTAGGGTTTGATATTTGGCAATCAGTAGCGGTCGGATATACCATTCCGTCAACTCCGCCAATAGACCAAGCCGGTAAGAAGGCTTTTGAAAATAATGCCAAGGCGATGAATGCAATCTTGTGTGGTCTGTCAGAGTCCGAATTTGTCAAGGTAATGCAATGTGACACGACAAAGGAAATATGGGATAAACTTCGAACAATATATGAAGGTGATGATAAGGTCAGAAAAGCTAAGCTTCAAACCCATAGGAGAAAATTTGAGAGCCTAAAAATGAAGGATGAGGAAGATGTTGCAGCTTATCTTCTGCGGGTGGATGAAGTTGTCAACGCCATAAGAGGGCTTGGAGAAAAGATTGAGAAACTTGTGATCGTCCAGAAGGTCTTAAGATCTTTACCATTAAGATTTGATGCTAAGGTGTCTGCCATCGAAGAAATGAAGGATCTTAACAAGTTAAGCATGGACAAACTACATGGAATACTGACGGCTTATGAAATGAGGACCGAGTCTAATAAACCAAAGAAAGAAGGAAGCCGCATTCAAAGTCTCGAAGAAAAAGGCAATCAAGGAATCTGAAGCGAATGATGAATCAAACAACGAAGAAGATGAAAAGGAAGCTTTATTCATTTGAAAGCTAAAGAAAGGATTCGAGAGATACAAAGATAAGTTACCATTTAAATGATTTCATCAGTGGTAAAATTGGTCATTTTGCAGCTAAATGCCCAGAGAAGGAAGATAGCGAAGATGAAGAAAGCAAGCCCAAGTTCAAATGAAAATTCGGCAAAGCAGAGGCAAGAAAAGATTTGCAAAGCAAAAGAAGAGTCTATATTCAAAAGAGGTAGCACTCTCATCCGAAGAAAGTGGAATAAGTGATTCGATGAAGGTGATGATGAAGAAACATTGTTTATGGCTATAGAAGAAGGTTCATCAACCAACAAAGTTGATTTGAAAGGAATCGAGGACATAGAAGAAGAAGGTGAGGTAAACCTCAAAGAAGAACTCATTTGTGCGTTGGGTGAAATAAAAGCACTCAAAACGAGGAATCGAAGCAAAGACTTCACTCCGAAATATGAAGAACAAAATCAATCTTTCGAAGCTAAGTTAACCCGAGTCTTGAAGAATCAAAGAATCTAATCATTGACCTGAAGACCCGGATTGAAGAAGCAAAGAGAATTGAGGAAGGGTTGAGAAGTCAGCTCAAGGAGAAACAAGAAGAATGTGAAAATCGTGAGTTAGAGATTGTTGCTGATGAGAAAAGACTTAGAAAAGGTAAATACCAAACTAATGAACAACTTGAAATTTGAAAAGAGTACTAAGGTTCTAGATGAGATTCTAGAAAGTCAAAGATCACCATCCAACAAATCAAGACTCGGATATGAAGAAAAACTAGAGAAAGCTTCAAAATCCATTGAGCTTCCGGAGAAGAAAGGTTTAGAAAAGGCAAAAAGTTATGCAGAAATTCTAAATACGCCTACGAAGAATAAAAGCAGAAAAGAAGAGGAAACTACGAAGACCAGTTCCATCCACAAGGAAGGTGTTAAAGAGAACGACACCAAAAGACCATTTATTCCACGACATAGGAATATGAACAGTTTGAAAGTTCCTTTCATGGTTATTGTTTTTATTGCAATATATATGGGCATAAAAAGATAGAGTGTAGAAAGCGAATAAGAGATAATGAAGCCTGGAACAAACCAAAATCTGCTCATAGAGTGTTGAATATGAACTATAATTCGTTTACTCCAATATCCTATTATAACGAGGAAGCCATTATCTGCTACAAGTGCAATAATTATGGACATATAGCATGCTTTTGTAGAAGTGTGTTTGACTCGAGACAAGATCAAAAGACAAAGCCTTTAAATACAAAGAAAATGGAGGCTACGAAATCCTGGACAAGGAAGCAGGAGGAAGATGGGCTAGACAAAGAAAAATCCATGCTCGCTCAAACACTTTTCATGCTCGAGATGAAGGACAGCAATGGTACATTGATAGTGGATGTTCAAGACATATGACTGGTGATAAAAGTAAGTTTCTCTCTTTAAAGAAAGTAAATGAAGGTACAGTAAAATTTGGTGATAATGCTACAGCTGAAGCTCGTTGGCAAAGGTACGCTGAGTTTGGATAATGGAAAAACAAAAACAGAGAATGTTTTGTATGTTGAAGGATTAAAACATAACCTCTTGAGTGTGAGTCAAATGTGTGATCAGGGACACACTCTTAAGTTCTATGCCGAAGGATGTGAAATAAGGAAAGCAGATACGGGAGAACTAACTGCATATTGCCACCGAACTACAAATAATCTATATATGCTCGAAGAAATAAAAGAAGAAAAATGTTGCCTAAGTCAAGTTGAGGAAAGTTGGCTATGGCATAGAAGGATGGGACATATAAATTTTGATAATCGTGTGAAGATAAGCAATAAGCAGCCACATGACGGACATGCCTAAAATAACAAAGCCTCCCAAGACTTTCTGCAAACAAGTGTCACTGGGGAAGCAGACTAGAACAAGATTCAAAACAAAGGAGTATTCATCCACCAAACCATTGGAGCTAATTCACACGGATTTGTGTGGACCTACTAGAACGAAAAGTATTCAAGGTGAGAGTTATTTTATGTTACTCATTGATGACTACACTAGAATGACATGGGTAGCATTTTTGAAAGAAAAATCTGAAGCATTTGGAAAGTTCAAAGCTTTCAAGGCATTAGTAGAAAATGAAATAGGGCTGAAGATAAAATGTCTAAGGTCAAATCGTGGAGGTGAATTCATGTCAAATGAATTTATTGAATATTGTGAAGACCATGGAATTAAAAGACAATACTCAGCTGCAAGAACTCCACAACAAAATGGAGTGGTAGAAAGGAAGAACATAACCATTCAAGAGATGGCCCGAATAATGCTGAATGAATCTAAGCTATCAGATAGATTCTGGAAAGAAGCGGTAAGTATTGCCGTTTATATTTTGAATAGAGTGCAAATTAGAGTTAACCATGACAAAACTCCATATGAATTATGGAAAGGAAGACCAGCCTCGGTCAAATATTTTAAGGTATTTGGGAGCAGATGTTTCATTAAAAGAACCGAAGAGGACTTAGGCAAATTTGATTCAAGATCCGATGAAGGGATTTTTCTTGGGTACTCCACTAAAAGTAAAGCCTTCAGATGTTATAACAAGAGGTTGCGGACTATCATAGAAAGTGCAAGTGTCAGAGTGGATGAGGGTCTGGATCTAAAGACAAAAGAAAATTCAGAAGAGTCTTTAGAAATACCAAGTCTTGTGAAAGAAGAACAAGAGGAAGAAGAAGATATTGAAGAGTGGAGTAAATCAGAAAGGCAAGATACCAAGACGCCATCTCGCTTCGTTCAGAAAAATCATGATGAAAGTCAGATTATTGGAGAACTTGATACCGAGGTTCAAACCAGAAGAAGAATTACAAATGCTTCTTAAGAAGGGTATTTTTCTCTCGCTATCTAAGGTAGAACCTAAAAACTTTTTAGAAGCAAGACATGATAAACATTGGTCAAGGCAATGGAAGAAGAATTAGATCAAATTGAGAAAATGAAACTTGGGAACTAGTTCCCAAACCAAAGACTCGTAATGTGATTGGCACTAAGTGGGTATTTCGAAACAAACTAAATGAAGATGGTCAAGTCACTCGAAATAAGGCAAGATTGGTATGCAAAGGGTATGCTCAAGTGGAAGGTGTTGATTTTGAAGAAACTTTTGCTCCAGCCACCAAACTAGAAGCAATCGAATGTTCCTTGCTTTCGCAGTTGTTTAAAAATTTCAAAGTCTACCAAATGAATGTCAAATCAGCTTTTTTAAATGGGAATTTAGAAGAGGAGGTTTACATAGAACACCCTGAAGGGTTCCTATTATCAGAAAATGAAGATTATGTGTGTAGGTTGAAAAATGCATTGTATGGATTAAAACAAGCCCCCAGAGCATGGTACTCAAGGCTTGATCAACATCTACAGGACCAAGGATTCAAGAGAGGACATGCTGACAGTAATCTTTACATCAAAACTGAAGATGAACACCAGTTAATTGTGGTTGTATATGTGGATGACATAATCTTTGGAGGAGACAATGAAGAACTGTCTAGAAAATTTGCAGAAGACATGCAAAAGGAATTTGAAATGTCTATGTTGGGTGAGTTATCCTTTTTCCTTGGATTGCAAATTTCTCAATCTAATAAAGGAATATTTATATCCCAAACCAAGTATGTGAAGGAAATGTTGAAAAAGTTTGGTATGGAAGAGTGTGCACTGTCAAAGACATCGATGATCACCTAACCAAGTTAAGCAAAGATGACGAATCTCCCGGATGTTGATCTATCTCTCTATAGATCAATGATTGGGAGTTTATTATATGTGACAAAGATCCGGACCGAGATATCATGCAAGCGGTGGGTATGGTGGCACGTTTTCAAGCGAGGCCAAAAGAAACACATGTGCAAGTTGTAAAACGCATATTCAGATATCTAAAGGGAACTATGGAATATGGGTCTGTGGTATCCAAAAGGAAAAGATTTCACATTGACAACTTATACAGATTCAGATTGGGCAGGATGTGTAGATGACAGAAAAAGTACAAGCGGAGGAGCATTTTTCTTGAAACAAATTTCTGGTATCTTGGCTAAGTAAGAAGCAAAATTATGTATCCCTATCCACAATGTAAGAAGAGTATATAAAGCAGCGCAAGATACTATGTTGCACGTAAATTTTATGGATGCACTCAAGGATATCAAAGTAGAATATGATCATCCCATCTCCATATTATGTGATAATACCAAAGTCAATAAGTATTTCAAAGAATCCGGTTATGCATTCCGTAACAAAGCACATTCCAATAAGATATCACTTCTTAAGAGAGCAGTGTGCGAGAAACAGTAAAGTTGGAGTATGTCGCTACATCCGAATGATAGCGATATTTTCACTAAGCCACTTCCAAAGGAGACATTTGAATATCTACAAAGATACGCTAGAGTAATTTCTTTTACATCTTTACATTGAAGAGTCAAGGGTAGCACTTGGTTAAGGGGAGTTAAAACTTTGCAAATTTTTCATCTCTTAGGATAACCCTTTGCCATTGATGTCAAAGGGGAGAATGGTAGTAAGGGGGAGCTACAAAGCAAGAGGAAGCCGCAGAAGAGGAGATTTTTTTGGATTGCAATCAATGACAAAGGGGAGATTGTTGGAAATATTGTCATTGATGTCAAAAGAGGTGCTGAATCGGTAAACGGAAATCACGTAAAGTAACAATTATTGACGGAAATGGTAGAAAGTAACGAAAATAACCAGCATTATAGAATGGTAGAAAACGAAAGTTTAAATACATGAAAAGAAGCGTTTTGCATGAGAATTATCATGGTATAAGCGAGATATACACAACTACACATAAAAGAGAGATCCGCATGTTAAGGTGTTCATATGCAATGTTTTATGGTGAAAAAGAAGATTTAATGATGGCTGGCAGCGATTTAATGATAACAGTGATTTGTCTAAGGAGGGGCAGCACTCCTATCAAGTGGTTAATTGCATTGATTAATGTGCACTTAATAATTATGGGCTGCATTAATTATTTTTGGTTTTAGCCGATTAATACACTTAATTAAGTCATGTGTTTATGGAAAGGTTGTGTCGGTTGGAACGATGTGTCTTTTCGAAAAGGTACGAAAGGCTATATAAGAAGATTCATATGAGACTTATTAAGCATGGATTCAAGTTGAATATCTTAAGGAAAAAGAAGAAGAAGAGGAAGCGTAAGGGCAGAATTTTAGAACAGCAAATCTGAAAGTAAGAAGAAGAATTTTCCATTATTCGTTGAGGAAGCAAGCAACAAGTTCAAAAGTGGAAAACAAATTTTGTAAGGAAGGTTGGTGCCTTCATATTCAAAGAGATCGGTGTCTCTTCTTTGAGTTGGTGCTTAGCAAAAGGGGTAGGTGCTCTTGTAGTTTGGTGCCTACAAAACTGTAATTTGGGGATTGGTGTCTCCAGTAGGTTGGTGCCTACAAATTTTTGAGAAATATATATAAAGAAAGAAGTTTCTCCATGGTTTTCTCCCGAAAGGGTTTCCACGTATATTTGTGTCTACTTGCATTAAGTTTTGTGTTCTTTGATTGATTTGATATATTCACATTACTCGTGATTATAGATCTAAGTTCAAGTATTAAAGTTTGAAATAATTTCATAATATTGATTCACCCCCTCTCAAAAGATTATCTTGTGCTCAACATTGAAGACATTCCAAGGTTTGAAATTTGCTGATATGTGTTGTATTAATTTTTATGGCTCAAAAGAAGGCACTTTCAATATTTTTGGATGGATTTATATTGTTGTTTCAGTCCTCTTTTATTTGCAGCTTCTGAACTATTTTGCAGTCAGTTTTTGCATCTTAAAACCTGATTTTTCTTCATGATTAGGTTGTTAAAAATATAATGATCAGTCTGGGATAGAAATAAAATTAGTTGATGGTTGTTTGTGGTGGTTTTATCAATAAACCCTAGTCGTCATTATTGAAGGATAATTGCAGCAGTCAATAGATATCATTTTGCAAGGTCTTTTATATGTATTAGGGTCTGATTTGGTCTCATAGGTGCTACAAAATTGTTTGGAGAGAGATAATAAATTATGGGTTGTTTGGTGTGAAGTTTATGCAAATACCCAAGTCGTATTTTGCATATTTATTTCAGTTTTGCAAAGTTTCATTTGATCTGGGTTTGGGATTACTATAAATCCAATATTGGTCCTATTGTTCCATAAAGGGGACATTATAGCCACCTTACATTTATACCTCCCACAAGCGCCGAGTTTTGTTGACATATGGCATTGACATCAAATCAATATGTGTGTTTTGTTAAGATTGTTTCCTAAAGAGCCCTCCTTCCTTGAAGTGCCATATCTTCCTATAAAAGAATTAATTTCTACTTTTTGAAAATTAAAGTGGGTCCCCTATAATTAAAAATTCTACTACCAATTACATATTTGCTACTGCAAGAGCTTTTATTTTCTTATTTTTGACTTGACTTGGAAAGTTGAAGATAAAAGACAACTTGTTTGCATGTCATTTCAAAACAAAACATTGTCCAATCAATTAATTGCATGTGTTGGAAAGTCTTAGTGACAAAAGGTTGTGAGTTCAAATCTCATTGCCAATTTCCTTTTCATGTAAAGCGATTTGTTTTCATTACAATGTTTAAAGTACGAGGAAGTGTTGAAAATTCCATGTTAAAGTGCATGGGTAGATGAAGTATTCCAGGAATTATGTAACGGCCTATAGGTCTCGGATCATACCCAAGACAGGTCATTATGTCTTCGCTCAGTTTTTGTAAGTAACAAGCACTAAATCACGAATCTACTAGAGGTTAAAGGAAAATCCTAGTGGTCTTCTTATTTTATTTCCTAGTTTCCTAGTTTCCTTATTTTATTTTATTGTGGTTTGTGTTCATTTTTACGTCAACATGGCTAGAATAGTAAGCCTCGTCTCAAAAGAAGGAAGAGTAACACCTAAGAACTACAATGAATGAAGCATGAATATGGACAATACACTAGTTTTCAATGATCTTTGGGAACTAGCTGAAAAATAACCTTCAAAACCATGAATGATGCCGAATTGCCTGAGTTTGAAAAAAAGAATGAGCGAGCACTTGCACTCTTGAAAAGTTCTTGTTATACATAAGTGATCATTCACATAGAAACAATTAAGTCTAGATCCTTGAAATCTTGGAAAGCGCTTAAACATTTGTACAACAAACAACCAGGTTTATTAGAAAATTGATCTCC
The DNA here is from genome assembly GCA_018340775.1 of Taxus wallichiana var. yunnanensis. NCBI lineage: Eukaryota > Viridiplantae > Streptophyta > Pinopsida > Cupressales > Taxaceae > Taxus > Taxus wallichiana. The sequence continues at coordinate 867,108,222 of CM031238.1, forward strand.
TAATAAAGTTTTTGAATACTTGGTGATGACGAGGATGTTTCAAAATACATGTCTCCAATGAAAAACATAAAACAAGAATATTACACTACAAGCAACAAAATTGACAATGAAGTGTTAATCTCTATTATTTTTAATGGACTATATTCAACTCATGCATTTCTTTTGAAAATGTTGCAACTCAATGATAAAATCAATAATGCAACTTTTGATTCCATTTGTTAATTGTTTACTCCACATGTGCAACAATTTGCATAAAAGAAGAATAAACCTACAAAAGACATTCACTTTACAAAGGAAGGCAAACACAAAATAGAGCAAAGATATGAGAAAAAAGGCATCTAAGAGGCATTCTCAACATTCCTCCAAGTATCAACATTCTCCTCACCTCATAATTAATTGACTCTTCATCATCTTCCAATACATGTGATGGCAAATCACCTTCCAAGAGAAAAGCACAATGCTTTAACTGTGGTGGTATAGGACACTTTGCTCATGACTACCCCTCTAATAGAAGGTTCTCCCAATGCGGGAAAAGGTGGAATCACAAGATGTTGTTAACTCTAGTGGAGTTTCTTCCAGTTACCCGAATTATTTTGGTAATCCTAACACATTATATGAAGCAAAATGTGCATACATGGCTAAAGCCTCCGTCCCAAATGAACCTAACTACATCTTGAGCACACAAAGATTCACCCAACTTGAATAAACTATTAACTCAAAGATAGGGTTTTGTTATAGTAGCAATTTTGGTTTTGAATTTATATGATTTTTTTTTAATTTTGGTTTCTTGACATTATTAATGAGTAGACCGTGGTTGATTTGCTTTGTTTTTGTTGCGAGGACTTATCACCTCTTGCCTAATAGGGGAAAACATTGTATTGACCTTTGATCGGTTGTCGGTGATTATACAAGTTGGAAAGGGAGTTCTTACAGCCCTAAGAGTATTGAGAAAAGGTTTGTTAGTGTCATTGGGCATTACGAAAATTTGATATACGTGGTATGGGATAATCACTAGGAGGGTTTTTGTGTGAAGCCTTATGTCGATCGATATATTTGAGAAAACCTTGATTATGCATATATTGTAGTACGGGTAAAAAATGGTTAGAAGGGATGGGCATGCCAATAGGATATTCATCATTCATGTCGTCTACTCATGTGGTAGTGGGAATCGGAGTAAAGCGACATCACTTAGGTTAGTATCATAATATACAATGTGTAAGTTTGCAAGTGAAAAAAGACTATTAGATGACATTATAGTCATGTTCTCTCGATAATTATATTCTTTACCCAATTTGTATCAAGGGAGGTTTGTTGGCTCATTTGATCCAAAGTGCTTAGTTGTATTTTGTTGTCGTTATCAATACTTTAGTTCATATTTGAAATCCATGTAAATCGTGAATGCATCCCATAGAGACACCCTCATAGGAAATAAATTAGATTAATAGTTACTTTAGCGGGTTAAATATATTAGTTAGGGGTTGGGTAGTTGATTACCGTATAATAATGGGTTTGTAACTTTCATTAACAAAGACTATATTTACCTTTGAACGTGAAGTTTTTTTTTTCAAATTAATAAAATATATTTTATTTGTCTCACATTATACTTGTGTAGTTGTCTGTTTAACAACAAGGTGGCTAACCACCCAGACCCAACCTAGGGGTGGGTCTAAATTGAACTCAAAACCATTTGAAATTTTTTAACCCACACCTCCTTATCAATAATTTAAATGCCCTCATCCCACATCATGGGAACATCATTTAATCATGCAAGTATAAGTATATGGCCCAATGAGAATTGATCTAAAAGCAAGGTTGATCTCTCACACATTTTTGGGTAGTTGTGAAAAGAGTTGGTGAAGGTTGTTTGACATGTGTGGGGTGCTTTGAACTCTTACTCCCATCCCATCCTCCTCCAATTGGGAACGATGAAGACGAAGCAAAGAAAGCGAAGGCCCCTAGGTATTCCCTCGATCTTCCTTTCGTTTGGTTTTCATGCAATTACACTATCGAATCAAGAAACGGTAAGTACTAGTCTACTCTTTGCTTTTATTTCACCTTGGGGTTGGAATTTGGGGACTTCAAAGTGTTTTTTTATATGCCCCCATGTTCTAGTTCAAAGCTAGTATTTTGGGTTCTTTTTTAGCTAGAAAGATATATTAGAGCTCGTAACTAATTGGGGCTTTTCCATTTTGTTTTAGAGGATACCACGTTCCATCCCTTTCAGCTTTTTGGGTTTGTAGGCCCATCACAAACAATTATTGAGGGTGTGCTTTTTCATAATACCCTTTTTTATTTAATTACTAACTCCCTCGCAAGAGCCATGACTAATGAGGGTCCCTCCAACAGAATAAAAGAGGAAATGAAAAGGAGACTCTAACACACACTATGAAGAAGATGCACAAAGCATTGAGGAATGACTTCTCGAGGGACAATGTGCACAGCTTGTTTCAATGGATTAGTCAATGATCTCAAACTAAAAATGTTGCTAAATGATGGGATTCTTTCGATAAAACCACAAACATTACAACGAAGGAATCCATGGCACTCTAGAAATACCGCTGATTGTTAGAAAGGGTGAAGGATGAATTTATCTTTTGAAATGGATGGCCACTAACCTCCTAAGGGTGCAACTAGTTACTCGTTTGGGGAAGGAGGCTCGATTAACTATATACTCCAAGCTATGAAGGACCCAAGTTAGTCTATACCTAGACTTGACACTTTGAAAGCGGCTTAATTGATTGGGATTCAAATCTTTTCCTCGGGGCTAATAACACATTGGTTGTGCATGAAGACCTTGAATAATTGGGGATTAATGTAGGGTTCAAACTTGATCATATTTGGACATTGCTCAAGGCCATAATCGTTGAAAAGGTCATGCAAGGTAAGAAATTGGATGGCATTTATGGCAAGCTTGGGATCGACACTTCTAGCAATTCACATTTGGTTAAGACTCTTTGATCTCAAACTCTCTACTTTGGAATTGTTCACAGAATCACAATTAAACGTTGTTGTTCTACTTTTAATTAGAAAATGACAGAGATAGCTTAGTGAATAAATTTGCTTATGCTTAGAATCACACAATTGCAGGAAAGGAAAGAATATAAACTCATGAACACCAACAATTTTTATCCTGGAAACATCCAGAGGAGGAAAACCAGTCGGGAAGGGAAAATGCTCTTTCTTCCCACTTTTATTGGCCAATTCAAATAAGAAGTCCAGAATTTACAATAAGTATGAAAGAGAAGTAGATAATATCTCACACTTCCTCCCAATTACTTGCTTGCTCTACATCAACACTCTTTTCTTCTACAAACACAACTCCAACACTAAGAATTCCTTGCTCACTTGCTTTTGTGCTTTGATAATAAAAAACTCTCCTTCATGCATGTATTTATAGCCTTTCTCATGTCCTCACATGCACCGGAGGATGGGAAAGGTCGTGGAGGAGAAGAGACACAGATAACCTTTCCAATTTTGGGACTGTTCGTTTTGAATTTTATTTTTCTCGTCCAAAGAGCCGGGACCGCCGCCAATGCAGACTAGCGGTCATAGGACCGCCGTCTGGGCCGGGCAGACTGGCCGACTGTTGGGCGGCGGTTTTGTTAACATAAAGACAAAACCTCTGTTTCTTCATTTTCCTTCTTCGATGTTGGTTGATCTGATGAAGTAGAGTCATTTTGGATCACTCTTGCTTCTCTTTTTTTGACAAAGAAGAGTGTGAATGCAGCCCTACCATCATGGTTTTAGACTCTAGTGAGGAGGAAGGTTTATGTATGGTCTCAAGCAAGATTGCTCAGCGCTTTTAAAGAAGTTGTCAAATATTATATTTTCATAATTAGTTAGAATATTCCTTCAAATGAAAGGTCGTGATATGTATTTGACTTCATCAAGATTTTTGTAATATGACTCCAATTATAATAGACAGCAAAACCATTTATTTGACAGATCAAAAAAGTAATTGGTTATGCTTTACTTATATTAAAATCTAGCTATTAAAAACACATAAATTGGAGGATTGAAGGTGTACAAGAAGGTGGTGAGGAGGGTGGAAAACTTCAACTGGGGTTAGTGCAAGGAGGGGAGATGGGAAGAGTGTGAGGAGACAAAAAGAAGGATAGGAATCGTTGTTATAAAATGTGATGGAATATGATACAAATGTAATTCATGCATAGGGATTGCTATTGGTTGGTGGTTTATCCTCCTACAATGAAAATGTGGTGTCAACTAATCAACGCTACCATATAAGTGATCAAGCAACCGAAGGCAAGCGGGTGAAATGTTGATAAAGTAGTTTACCGCATAAGTTAACTTTACTTATATAAGTGTAATAAATTAAAACGTATATAAATTAAACATGTTATAAGTTGTTAGTAGAACTTGTTAGCAAGTTTATAAATGAATGTGAGGACACGCATAGATTGAGAGTTAAATGGGGATTCTAAGATAATAGATAGAAAGCATCCTAGAATGTACGATATGCAAACTTATACTATATGTATATGTATACACACACACACACATGCATGCATGCATATGCATACACATACGCGCACACACACACGCACGCGCACACGCACACACACACGCACACGCACGCATGCACCCGCACACACGCGCACACCAACACATATGCGCACACACACGCATGAACACAAACGCGCATGCACGCAAGTAGGCCGCATGCGCGTACACATACACATGCACACACACGCATACACGCACATGCACACACATGCGCACACGCGCGCACATGCGCACATGCACACACACGCATATGCTCGCACGCACGCACACACGTTCACATGCGCACACACACGCATGCACATCACGCACAAGCACGCGCACACGCCCACACATAGGCACACGCATGCGCACACACTCACACACATGCGCACGCACATGCACACGCACACAAACACACACTCATAGGCACGCGCGTGCACGCACATGAGTACACACACACACACACAAGCAAAAGAGTATGCACACACACAAGCGCGCACACACACGGACACATGAGGACACACATGAACAAGCGTGCACACACACACGAGCACACACAGACACGAGTATGCACACACACAAGCGCATGAGTACACACACACACGAGGACACACACATAGGAGGACACACACACACACATAGGCACACACAAACACGAGTACGCACACACATGAGCATACGAGTACAAACACACATGAGTACACACGCGCGCACATGCGGCGAGAACATAGGTTAGATATCACACACATGTACGCATGCACACCTCGCCCACACACATGCATGCACGCACACACCCACTTGCATGCACGCACGCATGCACACGCACGTACACACACGCGCACATTTACCCACACACGAGCCTCACACGCACACGCACACGCACACACATGCATGCATGTGCACACGCACATGTACGCATGCATGCACATGCATACATGTACACATGCACGCACACACATACGCACATGCACACACACACATGAGTATATAGGTTGGAAATCACACGTGCACGCGTACGCACGCGCACGCGCACACACACACATGAGTATATAGGTTGGAAATCACACACGCGCACGCACGCGCACACACACGCACACACACCCACGCGCACACACACGCACACACACCACACATACCACACACACGCGCGCGCACACACACTCGCACACACACACACACACACACACACACACGAGTACCTAGGTTGGATATCAACACACACACACACGCGTGCGCATCCACACCCACACACAAGTGCACGCAGACACACACGCACGCACACCCCTTCCCACACACACACACACACGAGTACACATGTTGGATATTTAATAGAAATTATCTTTATACGTTGTAATTTCAAAATCCAATATTTATGAATATGGGATTTAAGGAGATGGTGTGAGATGATAGTGTGATGGAGTAAGAATCTCACACACACATAAGTATATAAGGTGGATATTTAATATAAATTATCTTTGAACATTGTAATTGTAAAATCTAATTTTTATGAATGTGGGGTTTAAGGAGATGGCGTGAAATGGTAGTGTGATGGAGTAACAATCAATCTCGTAGGCCATGGAGTCATGAGATGGTTGGATAATGATTACATGGTAAATGTGTGGGGAGTGACAATTGTGGGCAAATATGCAATGATGTGATGAACAAAAATGACAATAATAATCAAAATGGGCTAAAAGACTTGTGGCCACATTATAGGGGAGAAAGACAAGGAAAAGAATGAAATTGAAGATTTCTAGTAAAGACAAAAAGTCACAAAGGACAAAATGTGGGGGTCAAAGCTCACAAATGACAATGCATAAGGTAAAATTGCAAAAAGGTTAGAGGGGATGAACAACCCAAAACAAGAATGCAAAACATAGTAGTTATTATAAAAATTGATGGTTACTGATGAGTTGAAATGTAAGGAATACAATGGAAAAAAGCTTAAGGAAAAAATCAAGCATAACAAGGATGTAAAAAAGAAATCAATCTTAAAATGAATAGTCTACCAACTTATCTAAATATGTTTATAGGTGTTCTTGTAACATGCTTACTCAACTCAAAAATTTTGTTAGGATTTAGTTCCAATGTTGCTAATGTGTGCGTTCATTTTAGTTTGCCTAAATCTATTATGTCGACAAGGACTCACAGGTTCATTGGTAATTTTTGGTCTACATTGTGGAAGATGGATATTAAGAGGACTACCGCATTTCATCCACAACTAGATGAGCAAACAGAAGTGGTAAATCATACCTTGGTCTAGCTCTTGAGAGGGTACATCAGAAAATCCTAGGATGTGGGATGAGAATTTGGCATATGTCCAAAGATTCTTATAATAGGGCAGTTCATGCTTCTACTAGTAAGACTCTTTTTGAGATAGGTTTTGGTTATTTGCCTAAGAGTGCATTTGATGTTGGTTTGAGATTACCATGCGAGACAATGGAAAAGTGGATCTGCAGACCCATAAAGCCGAGAGATTCATTGAGAAAATCCAACATATACACCTCCAGTAAAGGAGAGGTTGATAGATTCACGAGCCAAGTACAAAGCACGACATCATCAACACATGACTAAGTATTCTTTCCTTGTGGAGACAACGAATGGTTGTACTTGAGTAGAGAAACGCTACAAGGAAAAGCTAAGAAACTCAAGCCATTTCATTATGGCCCATTTTAAATTCTAGAATAAGTGGGTAAGAATGCATTTCCCTTGGATTTTCCTCCTTATATGAAGACGTAGTCGGTTGAATGTTGAAAATCTTCGCCTCTTTGAGCCCTCCTGTTGGACCAGGAAGAAGAGGGATTATTACTACCATCTATCGAGGATCTTGTTCCGAAAATCAACTAGAATTGGAGGAAGATGTGTTATTACAACGGAAAGAGCAGATAACACAAGGAGTGCAAAACAGTGGTTGCTTAGTTTGAAAGGACAGATTACCTACCAGGGCCAAGTGGTATTCTAGAGAAGATGTGGGGAAGAAATTTCCTCACCTCATCAATCCTTGACACTTTTAGGGACTTAAAAGCCTCAAATCAGGGAGGTATGATCCAAAAATGGATCTAGAAAGACCCAATTCTATTTATTCTCTATAAAGGTACTTGTGCATATTCTTGGCATGTTCTTTGTTATGAAGATGGTCTAGTCAAGCTGATGGTGATCCAGACACCTTCCAATGACATAAGAAGACCATTGTTGTTCAAGACACCTAAACGTCGGTCACCTTCTCTAAACGTCCAAACACCTCATCTCGACGTCTCCCCCAAATGCCTTCTCTAGATGCCTTTTCCGACGCCTCTTCCAACGCTCGTCGACATCCTCCAGATGCCAAAATGGGAATACAAGCAATTACAAATGCTTGGACCTCCCAAATCGGTTTGTTTCCTCTTCTAATCCATATGTGGGTAGATGAACTATAAATAATAGTTCAATTCTTCATTCTAGCAGGTGATTTGAGTGAATTCAAGTATGAGCAAAAAGGAGAAGTTGGAGTTTTTCCTTGTTTTGTTCATTTAGAGTTGAGTTCTTCATTGTTGAGGATTGTAAGCAAGAAAATACAATTAGAAGGAGATTGAATCCTTCTTGAAGGCCAATTTTTGGCAGTAACTTTGTATTTTGGAGAATTACATAGTGAAAGGGAAGCAGTTTGCTTACCCAACCGGAGTTTTCCCACATTGTGTTACTCCAAGATAAATCTTGTGTCTCCTTTTCCTTCTACCTCTCAATTTGCAGTATTTTGTGAATGTTTAAGTGCACATTATATTGGTTAAAAGGAACTTATTCAATTATTCATTCATTTTCCCAATATAAGATTTGTTTATTGTTGAAAAGAAGCGGCTTACGTATCATTTTCCTTGCTACCGGTAAAATGTAGAGTCCGTATCTCAGTATACAAAATAAAATCTTCAAGTAACAAATAATGTCTCAATTTCTCGAGTACTTGCACAATTGCATAGATCTCTTGATCATATAGCAAATATTCGGGTTTTACATGATTCATCTTCTCACTTAATTATGATATCAATCTTCCTTCTCGACTTAACATTGCACCACATGGTGTGCTACTTGATCACTACTAACATGAAAAACATTAGAGAAAACTTGCAATGCCAACAAAGGCTCCTCAATCATTTTTTTCTTTAATATCTACTTTCTTCTACACTTGTTTTATAGAAAACTCTTTTTTATTTCCTCATATGGCCACTTGATAAGAGCACATGTACTATTGAATTCCAAATAAACTTCTTATACACACGAAAACATGAAATCTTAGAACTTCAAATGTACTCCTTGGTAATGCCTAACCAAATATTGCATTCACTTTTTCCTAAGCATCTTAAAACCTTCTCAAGAAACCACAAACCCCAAGTGGATAAGATCTTCTTTCATAAAAATACATTTCTTCAAATTTATCAACAATTTCTCCTCTCTCAACTACAAAGAAGACATTTTGCTTTAGAGCATCAAATGCTCCTTCATTGTCCCATTAAATATCAAAATGTCATCAAGATGAATTATGACAAATCTACCCAAAAATGGTTTCAAGAACTCATTCATAAGTCATGTGAAAGTACTTGGTTTGATCACAATTAAATGGCATAACCAACCACTCATGAATATTTCCTAATGTTTTGAATATATTTTTTTATTCATCTTCTTCCCTTATGTGGGGCTCATGATATCCACTCTTAAAATCTATCTTCTTGTAATATTGTGATGCATTAAGATAATCAATCATGTCATACATACGCGACAATGGAAACCTATACTTAATTGTGAACTTGTTAAATAGCTATGTTGTAAGTGCACATTCCTCATTCCCCATTCTTCTTAGGTGCTAGAATTATTGACATTGTGCATGTACTTAAAGACTCTCTAATCAACCCTATATCAAGTAGCTCCTACATTTTTCTTTGCACTTTGACATACTCCTTCAACGCAATCTATGTGTCGCCTTGTTTTGCAAAACTCAAATGGGGATCAAGCCCATGTAATGACTTACACTCCTCATGTGTGGCAATCCGTCTAGTAAATCTTTTCAAATGCCCTCTGCAAACTCTCTTCAACAAATCCTTCACTTCATGTAGAAGTGTTTCTTCTTCCCCTAGTATGCACAAAATTTGTACATGCTTCTTAATTATTAATGTAAAACATGCACTCTCCTTATCTGTTTTTCTTAGGAAGTGCTTTCCCAAAATCATCAAGATCTACGCACTCTTGTCCACTTCATCACTATTTTCCTATGAAGGATTGAGAGTGTATTCTTTTCCATCCTTCACTGCCTTATAGGTGTTTGTGCGCAACCATCATGTTGTGTTATCCTCACAAACCGCCAAGGTCCGCCAAACAACATGTGACAAACATCCATCAACATTATATTACATTCTACCTTGTCCATATATGGGCCAATTTGGAAACTTACCAAACCTTGATCATTCATTAAGATCCGATATCACTTCAACAACCAAGATACCTTGTAAGGGTTTTGATGCATTACTCTCTTCAAACCAAGCTTGCATACTATTTTTTTGGGCAACCAAGTTATTTGTAATGCCACTATCACCAATCACCCTATAAATGTTTCCTCCTACCTTACAACTTTTTTCATCTCCAGCTTTTGGTTTCTCTTTGTGATGAACTTCCACAATACTCTCATTGTCTATTTGCACAACATGCTTACTTGCATCATCTCTTCTCCCACCATCGTTATGTGTGTGCACTCAAGGGCTCTATGCCCATTCTCTTTGCTTTCAAAATATGTGCCTAAAAATCCATACCTATGACCTCATCCACACTATATTTTACATTGATAAGAGTTTTGACTTCCTCTCTACACATCGTCATTGCACTAAGATGCGCTAGCTTCACCTTCTTTGCGCAAAGTGTGTCCACTCTTGTCATTACCTTGCCCAAATATACCCAAAAATCTTCATCCACTATGCATCGTTCCTTTGTTGTTTACACAACTTTTCCCCTACCTTCAACACAACCGATAAGCTTCTTCTACGAAACACACTTGGATCATGTTGAACTCATCTTGGATGGATATGAACATTTTCTTCTACAACTTGTGCATCAAATACTACCATAACAGATTCCTCGTCGCTCGGATCCTCGCAATTCCACTACATTAGGAAATTTCCATAGCCTCCACATGGAATTACATTCCTCTCATCAAGTTTGACACTTTTCAACAACTATCGGTGCTCTAAGTGCTCTTATTGCTCTTACTGAACAACACTTCCTCGTTGTGGTATTTATTTATCCTTGAAATTAAGATGTTTTGATCTTCACAACCTCCATACCTTCTACCCAAGGTTCTTCGTAGGAAGTTTCCTTCAATGTTTTCTACCCGACTCGAAAATGCAAAAACAAACGATTTGTGCTTATTCATAAAAGAGATTCTTACTCTCATACCAAATGATGCGATCACAGATTAGGGATTCCAATTAAAAATAGCTTTAGACCACACAACATTTTAAAATAACAAAAACACTTGATGACTCACAACCTTTGCATATGGAAGTAAATGAACTTAATAAGACTTTATTTGGTTTTTATGAGGAGCAACAAAGCTTATAGAAATATAGGACCAATCGCAAACAAATACATCCCTTAAATTATCTTAAAGGAGATACATTGCCTACATATCCTCTAAGGAGATACAACACTATGTGATATGATTAGAATGACTAACTACAACAATCTAAAACTAAAGCTTATTAAAACTTGAATCCTCCCATCGAATTGCCTTGTTGAAGTGTAAAGGTGCGTTCTTATAGAATCAAGCACCACCGATTTACAATTTTAGCTCACAACTACATGTACACTTATGACATTTACTGAAGTCTCGTATAATGTGTCACAATCCACTATGCAAGATATGGCCCAAATGTCCCTTACCACATTTACAATCATAACACAATTTCAAGAAACTTGAATTGGCTACACAAACACAATTATTGCTTAGGTGAATCTTCATTAGCTCCTTTTATGCAACAATCTATTTGAGTTTAAGTACTTACGCTTCTGAAGATTGTGCAAATATTGCATTATTACATAGAAAAATGCATGTCTTCCAAATAAATCATTACATGCTTGTTCAATTTACCTATAATGGCTTTGTGTTTTCAAGGGTAGATGTGTGTCATCAAAATGATCCAAATAAATCATTACATGCTTGTTCAATTTACCTCAAACAGCTTTATGGTTTCAATGGTAGATGTGTGCCATCAAGATGAACCTTTGGTGATAACGTGAACCTCTAAAAATGAAGTACATGATACCGTCCATGAAGACAAAGGTGACGTAAAGTTAATTGTATAAAGTTTCACTAGTTTTGCACCAAGTACTTAAGTTTTACACCAAGCATATAAAGCATTAAACCATCTTTCTTATGATGTATGCGTAATGCAAGGATGTCACAATGCATTTCAACCCTCCTTTTTGATGCAATTGAGGTTAGGGAGTCCAATTAAGAACTACCTTAGATCATGTAGCATTATGAAAAACATGACACTTGATTGGATTCTCTGGAATAGGCAATGGTTGATACCACCCTACATTTTTACTTCTCCCTTTAGCCAATCAACTAACTCTACACTCGTGCACAAATTTCCACACATTTGTACACTTCTTACGCCAAAAGTAATTTTAAACCAATCACACATTACTCGTATCATAAACCGAAATGACCTACTGACCCCACTATGTTTTCCCTTAACCAAATTTTCATGCGTTGATCCTCTTGGGATTGTTAGGATTTATTAATGTCCACATGTATGTTAGTTGTATGTGTGAATAATAATGTAATGAGTTGTTAATAACAACCTAGCTAATAATGTGACAACAATTCTTAGGTGTGTTACGCTCTATAGTTATAATGAAACGGCTTGTGTTATTATGAGTGGTTAAAGGTGATAATTGTTAACTCCTTTGTAGGAGATCATCGCTTTACATATGTACACATATCTCTTTGTGAAGAATAAACCGAAGTTTATTGTGTGTTGTTATTTATGTGTTAATATTTGAGTATTCTTGTGATTAGTAAATTAGGCCAAATTCATCAAGGATGTGTAACTACCCTTCCTTAAGCAATAATCCTTCCTAAATTAAGTTATCTAACTAAGATATTCTATCCATAATTAATAATTCTACACATGCATCTCATGTTTCCTTAAAATCCTTATCATCCTTGACAAAACCTTCATAGAATCAAAACCTATTACTTCCACCTTCATTTCCGTCAACAAAATATTTCTCGTACTCAATGCATCAACAAGTCTATTTTACTTGTCACTCCTATGCTTCAACCCAAATGAATAGCTTTATAAAAATTCTACCCACTTCATGTATCTCTTATTTAATTTACCCTAACTATCGATATATTACGTTGCTTGATGATCTGTTTATAAATGAAATAAATGGATAATAAATAATGTCTCCACTTCTTGAGTGCTTGCACAATTGCATAGAACTCTTGATCATAGAATGAATAATTTCTCTTTACATCATTCAATTTTTCACTTAAGTATGTTATTGGTCTTCCTTCTTACCTTACCACTTTTCCAATTGCTACTCCACTTAAATCACAATAGTCCTAAAAACTTTAGAGAAATATGGCATTACTAACACTAGTTGATCAATCATTGTCCTATTTAATTTTTTTAAAAAAACTTCTATGTCAATAAGATAAACATACCATTAAGGACGCTGCGTCGTGAGTCGTATGAAGTACGCAATTCATTACTCAACCTTAATGGCATAACCAATTGTTCATATAATCATTCTTGTGTTTTGAATACAATCTTCCATTCATCTCCTTCACTCGATGTGAATTTGATGATATCCATTCTTCATATCTATCTATGTGAAACACTATGTACCACTGAGACAATACATCATGTTGTCCATACATGGTAATGGTAAACTATACTTGATAGTGATCTTGTTTATCAATAGGAGGCCCCATCTATAGAAATATGGGTTGGGATGGGTTCCATCTCCCTTGTATTCTATTGGGGGTGGAGAGGGGTGCTCGGGGAGGAGGGCGATAGAATAATATGGGGGATTCTAAATTAGATAGGCCCCACCTTGATAGGGACCCTCTCCCCCCCCAAATAGATATATAAGCCTCCTAGCCCCAAGGAGTTCGCCATATCCACACCAACTGGAGGACTCATATAGGTTCATCTTGTATATATTTATATTATAATGGTTGTAATTTGGAGGCCTAACAGGATAAGATAAGATAAGATAAGATAAGATAAGGTAGTTCATGGAATGGGGGCTCCTTTCTCTTGCTCTCTCTATATGAAGGGACCTAGCCTAATTCAATGCCATATATTGATAGGGTTGGGGGCCCATATAGATAGGTTATCGCTATATGGATGATCTAATCTATGATGGGGGATGAGAAAGGTGGCGATGGATAAATGCACTAAGCTATATAGCAGAATTACGAACCTTAATGAAAACATTAAAGTTCATATGGATCTTTGAACACCCATTCTATGTCTATTTTGTTAGCTGTCATGGAAGTCTATTACCAAATGTCCACTAGTTTTGCCAAATTTTTAGAACAAATTGGTTTGGGAATCTTCCCTAAATTTCTCGTTGTTCTCGGTAAGCAAACTTTCTACCAATTTCTTATTATGAAGCTAAAGGAAGAGTAATTCATGCTTGCATGTTTAATGAAACAAATTATTCGAAATGGGATCTTTTCAAAAGGATCGACAAATATCTAAAATCTTTAAAGCCTAAAACTAATCAGGTATTTTAAAACGTGAACCACCTAAAACATTATAATTACTATGACGCAGTGTATTTTAGAGAAGTTACTAAAAAATGCTTAAAACATGGAAGTTATTTAAGCTTCCCAATGTTGCTTAAGGCAATGATAATCAAGATTGAAATTTTCCCATTAATCAAAGTATACAAACAAATAACATCATAGGCACCACATATGTCTTCCTTAGGGTATTAAGCTAATAATGAGGACATGCCATTGTGGTATACACATAATAATGTGATAATACCTTAATTTTCACCCCCATCTCATATTATCGACGGGAAAACTCAGGTGGTTATTTTTAATGAGGACATCATTATTTGTAATATCTTAGTACTACCTTCACGGTACAGTGTCTCAAATGAAAGAATAGTCACTACAGTCATTTCAAGGATATGCTAGCGAAAGGAAAAGGTAGTTTTAACGGTTAAAAACAAAGAGCGACTATTGCCTCCTTATACCATATTTTGAATGAATGCAAGGTAATGAGAGGACTTGAGTGGCAATGATCTTTTTGAAAATTAGACATACTTCAACTTTCATCATAGTGCCCAAAGATATTTTGTAAAATTTTAGATGTAGTTTATATGTCTAAATTTTGTTATTTCATTAATCGACTTTGGTACATATATTTTTATCGAATTATAAAGAGTGAGCATGTGTCTCGCTAGCCTTTTCTCAAGTAAATGGATGATTTTTCCCCTAGTTTTCCTAGGATATGTGGAGGACACAAGAACAAATGTTAGGTTTGTTTTTAATTTTTTAATAAATTTATATTGTTTTATCAATTATTAATGTAGAGCTTATGAAAACCAAAGTTCATTTATTTGTCAAACCTAACATGGTCAAAATTAATCGTAATTAAATTTTATTTATTTTTAAGGTTGTAATCGACAATGTGTAGAATGTTGTAGTACTTCAAATGTTGAAATATATATAATGAGTCATCGAAAGTAATGATCATTTCTTAATATGTTTATCTATTTACAACTAGGACCTAATTAAGAAAATAAATCGACATTAATTAATATTTTGAATTAACTTATTAAAAAATGTATTCTAAAACTAGGCATTTTTTCTTCAAAAAAAAACTTTGGACGTTTTACAAACACGTATATATGAAATCAAAAATGAGCGTGAAGTCAATGAAACTCCACAAATTTGTATTTTGACCATGTGTTGTAGAAACAAGGCTAGACTCAAGACCCAATGCCTAAAACCAAGACAAAATTGAAAGGAAACATTTATAGAGAAGAAACAAATATTCATTTAAAATGAATATCCATTTTTGAATCCCTAAAAAGTCATCTACCTTCCAAAGGCCATAACTTTTATATATGAACTCGAAATCGAGTGCCTTTTTTCTAGTATAGTGTTTTTAAGGGGAACACAAAGATGTAATCAAAATATACTTTCGATGAAGTCTATTTCCTCTATAATCCTACACACTAGAACTTGTCTATTTTCAAGCCTACATGTTGTGAATATTTATTAACCCCTATTACCAATCAATTACCTTAACCAATTGAATTTTGTAATGGAAAATGAGTGTAATAAATTGAATCAAGTTATATCGCTAGTTATAATGAGCTTTGAGAGATTATTCAACACGTGAATTCACATACAAACTAATTGAATCCATCTTAGGTACAAATTTCCTATCTATATATAATGTTTTATAAGATCATTTTACTTAACGTGACTTTACTAACCCCATTTAGCATCTAATAGGGGCATTTGTCATTTTATCATAATCAAATGTTATTATTTGAGAAATTTTGACTTAAATAAACCCCAATAAGATGCAATCAAATGGATGTTTACACCTAATCGGGACATAATTTATTCAAATGTACTCGAATAATGATATTTGATCATGAAATAACAATAAATGGTGCTAAAAATTTCCTAATGTTTCCCAAAACTACCTTCTAAAAGCACCTAATTAGGCTTAGTTCAATCCATTTTTATCAAATAACAATATTTGATCATGAAATAATAATAAATCGTGATCATATATGGCCGAATTTCCCTAAATCTACAAGCATCTATTTAATTGCAATTAATCTAGCCAACTCTAGTCAAAAGTTTTTAAACTATTGATATTCAATCATGAAATAACAAAAATGGTGCTCATATATGGCCAATTTCCTTGTATCTACTTGCATCTATTCAATTGCACTTTATCGAGGCATAATTTGGTTAAATTTTCTCAAACACTTTATTCGATCACAAAATAACGACAAATGATTCTTATATAAGCCTGATTTACCCCACAAACGTACCTAAATTTATCTATTCACACCCAAATAAGCCTAATATAGACAAGTTTACTCAAATAATGACATTCACACAATATAACGAGAAACAGCTTCTCATGTATAACTAAATTTCCCGAAGTCAACCTTCATGTATTTGATTGCACCAAAATGACACCTAATTCAATCATTTTTTCTTAAATAATGACATTCACTCACAAAAACAAGAAATGATGCTCTAAAACGCCCAATGTTCCTCAAATATGCCTACAACTATCTATTTGCGCGTAATTCGGGCTAATCCAATCAAATTTTATCGAATAACAACATTTTCGATCACGAAAGTATGACAAATGGTGCTCCAAAATGCCTAATTTTTTTCAAATTTATCTTCATGTATAACATCTAATTATGACCTAATTCAATCAATTTTACTCGAATAACAACATTTAATCACGAAACAAGAAATGGTGATCGTATATGTTCCTAATTTTTATCTACCTACATCTATCCGATCGCATCTAATTGGGGACTAATTTGGTTAAATTTACTCAAACAATAACAAAAGATCACATGCAACGAAAAATGGTTCTCATATATTCCCAATTTTCCCCAAATCTACCTTTATGTATCTAATCACACCTAATCAAGGCATAATCCACTCCAAATACTCATAGGATAATAACACCTCATCATGGCGTAATTCAAGAAATTTTACTCGAAAAACGACATTTGATCACAAAATGACGAAAATAGTTATCACATACATGCCTAATTTTTATCTCCTAATTGGGAAGTAATTTGGTTGAATTCTCAAAAATAACGAAAGATCGCATGTAACAATATATGCCTCTCACATATTCACAAGTTTCCCAAATCTACCTTTATGTATTTAATCACGCCTAATCATCCAATGACATTCAATCACAAAATAACGAGAAATGGCATAATAAACCTTCATATGTCCGATGTCACTTAATTAGTGCCAAATTATGCTAAAATAATGACATTTGATTACAAAATTTAACAAAGATCACATATGCCCAAATTTCCCCAAATTTGCTTAAATCTATATGACCACTCCTAATTGTGGGTTAATTTGGTCAATTTTTCTTAAATAACAACATCGATCACCAAATAACAAGAAATTGTTCTCATATATTCCTAATTTCCCTTAAATCTTCCTTCATATATCCAATCGCACCTAACCAAGGCCTAATCCGATCAAATTTGTTCAAATAGAGACATTCGATCAAGAAATAATGACAAACGTTCCTAAAACATGCCTCATTTTCCCGAATCTATTTCCATCTACTTGGTAGTGTCTAATCTAGGTGTAATTCAGTCAATTTTGCTAAAATAATGTCATTTGATCACAAAATAATGACAAATGAATCCCATTTGCTTCCAATTTACCCCAAATCTACCTTTATGTATCTCCTCGCACCAAATCAAGGCCTCGTTTAGTCAATTTTTTCAATTAACGTTGTTAATCATGAAATAATGACAAATCATACTCATATATGCATGATTTTCCCTAATCTACCTTCATGTACCAAATAGCACCTAATCAAGGGCCTAAACCAATCATTTTTCCTCAAATAACGACATTTGATCATGAATAATGACAAATAGTATTCATATATGTCCAATTTTTCCCAACTCTTGTGGTCTATTTGATTGTATGTAATCACGACTTAATCTGTAAAAATTCTCAAATAATGACATTCAATCACAAAATAACGACAACTGGTATTCAAATGTGCATGACTTTCCCCAAATTTATTTTCGTGTGCTTGATGACATCTAATCATGGCCTAATTCACCAATTATCCTCCAATAATGACGTGTAATCACAAAATAACAAATAGTGCTTATATATGGCCAATTTTCCCTATATCTACTTACATCTATCCATTCACACTGATTGGGCGCAACATGGTCAAATTTTCTCAAATAATAAATTTAGATCATGAAATAATGACAAATGGTGTTCATATGTGGCCAATTTTCCTCTATCCTACCTACATCCATCTAATTGCACCTAACTAGAGGCTAATCGGGTCAAATTTTATCGAATGATAACATTCATCCTAGAGCATCACCTTATGGAAGCCCAATCGTGCTCGCTTGAGAGAAGGATAGGACGTAGCTACTTGGTATTGACTATGGGCCCTCAAAAATATCTTTGTCAAGAAAAGGTACCCACTCCCACGCATTAATGACCTCCTAGACTAGCTCAAGGAGAAAAGTTCTTCACAAAGATTGATATAAAGCTAGTACATCATCAAGTACCCCTATTGAGCCATTGACATTAGGAAAACAACTTTTAGTACATCAAAGGTTCATATTTCCAAGAAAGCACCTAGATAATGAATGGTGTGTATTTAAGGAATTGACCAATACTACATAAGCTAAGAAGTGGTTAGGCTCAATACATTAAATTATCACTTTAGAATTCATGCAACCCCTACGTGTCATGGCCAACTACAAGAGATACACAACGATTCAAAGTCCACATCTAACCCTTAAAAATATTTGGTAATAGCAAGAAATTTGAATACTATCCTAAGTAAAATATACAAGAGAAAAAGTGAATGAATTTGAAAGTTAGAAATATGCAAAAATGTGGCAATGGCCCCATCTCTCACTTATTTCAAAATGCTTTCATACAAAGCACAATGTAGTTTACAAGGTTGAAATAACCACCTACATACTTTACAAAGGATTCATAAACATTTGCACCACTACATGACGCACCCGCGACCTAGGTGACTTGATTTGACCGCGTATTTAGCTGCCACTTAGATGGCATCCTTTATAATGTGTGCTCAACTTTCTCGTAAAATTCCAAAGGCTCCTACAAATTTTTATACTTGACTAACTAATTCTTTCATACACTAATGGACATTTGAGCTTTTTAAAACTTTGGATTTATGACTTCATAGCCTTATGCCTTAACTTAATTAAATACATGCAATTGTAATTACAAGGAAGTGAGCATATCAACAATAATTTACAAATAACATGACCTTGTGAAACTATGAACTTATGTTTGGACCTTAGCATCCTTTATGAAATGAAAGTGATTTATTTAATGAGTATTTGCATAAACTTTATTTAAATAGACTTAAACAATAACCTCGGACTATGAATTTTTCTTTCATGTTCCACTATGTTTGGAGGGGGTCCAAAAATGACAATCACAGCAATAGAGTGAACACAATATTTCATGAGGATACCAATGGATCAAATATATAATATTAGTTCTCATTGAAATAATAATATTTCAGAAGTATTAGATTGCAATAGTAATATATGTAAGTATGTGCATATTTGTAAGCTTGTCTATAAATTAATATGGATGTATTGAATGGTTGATATAATTAATTGTTATTAGGTACTATAGATTCCAACTTAGGAAAAAACTGAATACTCGGCTAGACCGTGCAAAGTCTCAAAGAAAATAACCAATAGTAGTGTAAGTATTTCAAGTATACCATAAGCAAAAGGGCAATTGTTTCAAGCAGAATTATTGTTCAAATCTGACTGTATCGGTTTCCTTTTCCCGTGGAAACATTGCACAGATCCCATTAAATGTGCATAGCATTGATCCTTTACCAAATTTGTTTCCGCACGTAGTCCTTTAACATTTTTTAAAAATTTGTGAGGACAATGGGTAATGCTCAGCATGTGTTTTTATAATTCTTTGTTTAAGAATAAGTTTTGTTCAAACCACTTGTATCAGCTCAAAACACTCAAGGGTTATAGATGTTTCCATAAACGTAGTAACAATGGAAATTGCAATAGCGCATGCCAAAGGAACAACATTGAAGCCAGTATACTCAAATGGTTCATTTAGCACTCTCAAAACAAAACCTAGTGATTACAAACAAAATAAAGAAGACAATCTGTAAGATTGCACCTTTCAGAATGGCCTACCGAAGTTTTCCTAAAAAGAAATAATGGTCAAGGTCTTATGAGCTAAGAAGCCCATTGGATTGTAAGCACTAGAAAAAGTGTTACACCAAAAGCTTATGTTACTGAAAATAATAGCAAACAAAAATTCATAGAAAAGTTAACACTAATTTTTAGATAAGATAAGATAAATATATAAAATGTCCAACGAATGACCACAAAAGTAGGTCAATGGGACTGCACCAATACAAAGGAGCAAACAAGAATCCAGCCAGAGGACAAAAAGGTCCCCAAAAACAACCAAAGAAGAGAAGGAGAGGAGGAACAGGCAAGAACTTTTAAGCTCAAAATTGGGAAATGCGAATAATGCTTCTTACGAAACTAAATGCTTATACCATAAGCGTTTCAAGCTCTTGCCCATCGTTACATTACATGAAAGGTGTAATCCATAGTTTGCATACTCGTATTCAGCAAATACTCAGCAAACCCAAAAAGAATTGATTCGAAAAACTCGCAAGTATTCAGCAATACTGACAACTTAAATTATATGCAAAATTCATTAAAAAACATAAATTTTAAGCAAAATATTTTTAAAAAAAAAGTCTCCAAAACTCGTGAGAATTCACGAATATTCGCCAACGACTCGTAAGTATTTGCCAAAAACTCGTTTGTGCAGATTTTGGCGAGTTTTTTAGGCGAATATTCGGCTGTAGAAAAAAGTGACGAGTACTCTTGAGTATGTATACTATGGTGTAATCTTTGCTAATACGATCCAAATATTTATGTATCAACTTTATAGGAAACTTGAATGAGTTTTTTTATAGAAAAAAGGTAACAGAGATACTAAAAACAAACGAATTCATATTATAATTTTTTGTGGCGTAAAATGGTTAATTATAACTTTTGTTATAAAAATGATATTCGCAAGAGCAATATTTACTGTGGCATAGACTATTGTAAATGGTCACCAAGATTTTACAAAAGGATGCCACCTAGTACATGCCGTGGTTTAACAACTCTCCTAAGCAAATCTCTTGTAATGAACTACGAACACTAGAAGAGGAAGTGCTCCAAACATTCAAGTTGATAGGGTTATATACCAACCTATCAAAGAGGAAGAACAATGCCTAGTAGATTTATTGTAGTCACCCCCAAGAACCTACAAAAACAAAGGACACCGACACTACCACCAACAACAATAGGTTGGAAAACAAGTAGCAGACTCAATTTATCAAGAACAGCTTTGTAAAGAGCTATGAAAGAAGATGACCACCTTTATAAGAAACAAGGCCAAATAATTCAAAATCACAAGATCTATGTCTCTGCAATTTGAATTTGATCTAATAAGTTTTTGTCCGGGCATGACTCACGAGGTCTCTCAAAATCATCTTGCAGAAGTGAAATCCAAGCCTTCTACGAAAGGAAATGATGACCAAAATATGTGATCCACCTTCGATGATGAAATTTGAGGTCAAACAAAGGAGATTAATTCTAGCACAATTTCCAAGGTCATACAAAAGACAAATCTCTTTTTGCTACAAAAGGTATCATCTACACTTATTATCTTCCGGCATTATTTCAAGGTACTTAAGAGGATTTTATATTCGATTGGCCTCATATTTCAAACTCGCATCTAAATGACTAAAATGTCATCATTAATTCTTGCATATTTCCATAGCCTAGCGGTGTTGATTATAGAACTCTTACAATCCATGTAATGCAGCATGAACACCAGCCCACAACTACAATCTACATCATAGAGAATCCTCAAATGCCACTCCAATACCGCTTTCAATGATCTCTAGTTACCCTCAATAAACCTTCACTTGACCTCAACATGCAAATAAGACAAAGAAACATAGGCAACATAATCTTGTTAACAAGCCATTTTGTGAGGAGCAAATATCCCAAACTAGACAATGACAATGTTGATACATGAGATCATCTTTAGCATTCAAACGACTTGACTCGATGAATTCTAGAAATTAGATAGAAAATAGATGGTGCTGGTGACTAAAGTAAAAATTACTCATTCATATCCCCTAGATGCCTAGACGTGGCATTTACTAATGTATACAACATATGAAAAATGAGATGATCCACTAGCAATCCTAGCACCCTTATTTATAGTATTCATTGGGTTTAACCCTATAGAACAACTAAATAACAACAAATTACCCTTTGACAACAACCCCTAGGTGCATGCACAAAGGCACCCCCTCAAAGCATGAACTTCAATGCAACTTTCATGTAGTTGATTGTTCCTTTCATGGAGTTCCCTTTAAATATCAATACTAAAAGGTTGTGCTTCTCTAGCAGGTGCCTTATCCACCGTGGAAAACCAAAACCGGTTTCCATATGCTAGGAGGATTACAAAAATATCTTTGGATATAAAATCAACTACCAAAAACAAAAAGAATTGAGTTCTTATAAGACCAATAAAGTTGAGCTTGAAATGGACATGAGAGTAAGAATTTCAATTGAGTCCTATTATACAGCAAGAACAAGATTTTTGAATGGTTTCCAAGGTAATAGGTGATAGAAAATTAGAATAGATGATCAACGACCATGCAGAGGTTGTGGTTGCTGAGTGCTAAATTTAAAATTTGTACTTAATCCTTAACGTGAATGTAAAACATAGCTTTGGCTGGCCACATTGTGCCTTGTTTTAGAACTGTTGGATTCTTCTACTAGTTGCAATCTTATATTGTGGATGCACCTAAAGAACATAGCTAACCACCTTTTACAAATTTAGAAAATTGAATCCAGTGAGCATGGAAGAGACTAATTTTCAATATTGAGAACTCCAATTGCAGCAGATAGTTTATCTGAATTTCTAATTCTTAGCTTACCTCATCATAATCAAAGACTTTGAACTATTACTTGATGCTTTACAGCTAAAAGATCACTAGCATGTAAATTTTTTAAGTTCCAACTCTAAGCTTTGTCTTTCCTTGGAGTTCTGCTCTAGAATTGAGACATCAATCCTAACATAATAATTCTCATGTTTTAGTTTTGGGGAGGGTAGATGCAATTTGGGAAGAGCTCAAACAGGGTGACTCATTAGGAACAAGAAGCGACTTCCATAGATTTAATATGCTTGGAGGTTGGGTAATTTTGCTATTTACATTGCAATGGCCGTATAGGAAGGCATTTGGTTTAGTCTTCAACAGGACATTAAATGATGGCTTGTGAAGCAAATCTTATAGACGTACTATAAGAAAGGATTCTAATACAGATAACTAGTAAAACTACTGGATATGTAACCTTCATGTCTAACAAAAGATTTGAACAGCTTGGCAATTCAAGAAACAAAGAACATAACAAGCAAGTTCAAGAACAAAATCCAATACCTAGTGGGGGAGACTAACTAGAAACACATGGGCCAAAATTGTCACTTTCAAAGCAGAATTATAGACAAACCCCAAAAAGGAATGAAGCACACTAGATGGGAAGTATGTTGGAATTCATTATGAAAATGTTTGAAGACAATAAAAGGAAATGGACTCATAAAACAGTCTTGATGTCACTGATATGAATAGCATTTGTAGGAAACTAAAAGCATGAAAAAGGAGAACAATAACATTACACTCACACAAAGTGAGTTTAATATATATAAAACATGTGATGCGCCCAGGAATTGAGAGGTAAGAATATAAGGAGAGAAAATATGTATGGGCTTAGGACAAAAGCTCGAGGGCTACCTAAAGCACCTAGATGGCATGGATAGAACCACTAATGAGGGTGCAGGTGAATTGAACGAATATGAATGCTAAAAAAGCTCTAAATTTGACACCACGTGATAAGGAAAGGTTATAGGTGAACCTCGATACAAAGCATTTTCAATATGGTCCAATACTTTGCCTTATTTTTGTAATGGTAATTCATGAATCTATTAACCTGTTTAATATTGTAAATGTTTTTGGAAATGGCTAGATAGTGAAACCTACATTGTTAAACATTTAATCCTCAGATTTAAGTCAATTATAGTAGGATTTTCCTCTTCAGGTTATCTAATTGCACTTATAGATATCACTCAGGTGTAATGCACCAAAGATTGTAAAATAATGCAACTTATATTGTTTTGATGAAAGGAATATCATTTTAGCTTTTTAAATAAGAGATAAAGGATATGGGGCGATTTTTGCAACGTTGAAGTTTTTCTACACTTTTGTTTGTTACTTTTGCATGTAATGGCTCCTTTTGCTTGTCCAACTCCACATGTAGCTGTGTGGCTCTATTTCCTACCTACATAAAGAACGTTTAAGCCAGCACAAAAATAGATTTACACTGACTATTATTTTATGCTACCGAACCTCCTAATAGTCCTTATATTTGCACTATCCTTGACTAGGATTCAATTTTCACAAAAATCCCCCACTCCACCTTTAGACTAGAGATTCAAATCTCCTAATCTACATTGGGTTCATATGGGCTTTGATAGAGTTTATAAAATTGGTGACAAACTAAAGATGTATTCACATTGTTGTTGTAAATAATCTTATTACTATAGATTCAAATCTCCTAATCTACTTTGGGTTCATATAGGTTTTGATAAAGTTTATGCAATTGTTGTTACCAACTAAAGATGTATTCACATTGTTGTAAATCATCTAATGCTTATGTTGTTAATCACAAATTGTATTCTGCGTGTCTAAACATTTTTTGGTAATCGAACATTATCCCAATTTCTGATTAGTTCTTATCTAAAATAGGATTGATCATTCGTCCTTAAAATAATCATGTTCCATAAAACAAAAGCCTCTAAGATCAGTTGCATGAATTGTCCTTTATAGCTATTTAACATAAGAGCAAACAAAAATATTTTTTCACCATGCTATCCTGCAATCACATAATTGAAGATCAAAGTCTTTAAAACTAGTCCATACAAATTGGCAATTGCTAAAAGGGTAAAAGTGATTTTACCTTCTTCACCTGATCTATCTCTACCTCCTAGCTCACTTGTTTGAGACCTTTTTTTTCATTAAATCTTCTTATCCTGTTTATATGGACCTTGAATCAAAATGGCAAAGAAGTCATTACGCTACAACTTCCCAAAGCCATCCAGCTCAACATCAAATATAGTCACTGCTTATGTTTAGATCGTTAACAATAAACAAAGACCCAAAAAATCAAAGAAAAAATCATCTAAATATAAATGAATAAAAATTCAAGTAATCACAAGGATTTGCCAGAACCATAAAGTAGACCATCTTTAAAATATGGATTACAAGGAAAATGACTTATAAAATATACCCACATAATAGTCCCAAAGTATAATCATTTATACATAGAGTTTAAAGGAGATCTCAATGGATGTTTAGAGATGTAAAAATAAAAACGAAAAGGATCTCTTTTAATTTAAGGTCACCCATATAATTACACCATAATTGTCATGTGCTTGGCATTAAAATTAGTTTTCTTACTTGGATTATTTACCTTTTTATGACGTGTCAAAAAAGTCATTAAGTTGACTGTAAGAAACATAAAGGCATTATAAATATCTCGTTGCTTCCACCAACTTGGAAGACAACTACAACATTCAAACCTAAAGTCATTGCATGTATTTTTCTTCTTCTTCTCTTCAAAGAGTTAGTTAATACAAAGTTTCTCCACTGTCCTTACAAGTTCTCTTGCTCGTTCTTCTTAAAAGCATTGTAGAAGATGATTTCTTCCCACCATGCAAGTTGATGCACATAAATTTGGGTATTAAGGCCTCACTTTTGGCAATTAGTAATCACTTACTCTTCTACATCATAGATCTTGAAAATGGGAAGGCACTCATGAAGAAACTCAATAGTCAATTCATGCCATGTAATTTTTTTAATCTATTTCCTTTAAAAGTTTTGATGTTCTCTGTTATGCCCAACCTTGACCTGCATTCCTATGCTTAGCCATGTTGACCCACATGAAGATATACAACTAGCTATTTAGTTGTGGGATGACCTCCTCGGCCAGTTGTATGGAAGCTTTAGGTTGTATGTTATGGTGAGGCTTTGTATCTTTGATTTACTTGATGCATGGATCTTACTTAGTGTAGAGCTAGTTTTAGATATTGCTGATTTAGTGTGTTGGCTTATAGTATTGATACATTTCGTTTTACTATCAGTATTACTGTTCAAACATACGAACGGTGCAACAACTGTGCAGATTACAAGAAGAGAAATCAGTTGAACCACTTGTACACCAGAACGAGGGACAGAATGAGTCAACAACACAACCAATAAAGATTGTTTGATAATTTTATCCTTGGCACTATGATGATCCTTGTCTCTAGAGCTTTCTGTTAATTTAAAACTTGGTGGGCCTTCCATGACAAAAAAAAATGGCAGCTTGACTAATAGTTGACCAGTGTTGACCATTTTTGACCGGAAAGCTATATGGGCATAGATTGGAATTGTTCATGGTGACAAAACTATCAGAAATTGCGTGTTCAGATATTTCGAAAAAGATGTGATATTTCCTACCTCACAATACTCGGAGAAATGACTTATTTAATGGCAAAAAGTATAGTATGAATGTTTAATATTTTATTTTAATTTGAACCAAAGGGGATATTGGTTAGAAGAGTACTGTTATTAAAAAATAGGCAACTCTCCCTTATAACAAGAAACAAGTGAAGCGTAGGGAAAGAATGATAACGATGATAGTAGTTGATTGAAACATGTGAGGTTTTTCTTGAAATTGAGTTGTGTGAGGTCAAATTTACAGAGCCATATTAAAGTACAGTTGTGGAATGGAAACTTGCAAAACACCTAAAAACATGTACTATGATGAAATGATCATAACGAGCAATGAGCACACGAGATGAAATGCCGGTGGAAATAGGAATTGATAACCATGTCATTGCCAAGTTAGTTGCCACTATTATTAATGTCACCAATGTTGGTGACCTTATTATCAATGAGGCTCTCAAAGTTTGAGTTGTAATCAAAGGTGATGATGTTGGTGAAATTGTTTTTCATATGCTTCCCAACTACCCTTCGATGTAGAGCCTATGGAAATCCATTACATCTTTCACAAAATGAGAAGTTTCATAAAAACCTACGGCACATGAAGACCTAGCACACAATCAAATGAGAATTTAAAAAAAAAAAAAAACTCACGCTCTTGTGAAATTTGACAAACTCTTCCCTTTACCCGCCAGGTCGAACCTTTTATCCAAAAGTATCATTTATCAAGTTTTGGCTAATCATTAAAAAGCTCCAACTCCAAGTAAGCTCAGCATGCAATCAGGATCTAACCCAAGGTTGATCATTATCAAAACTTGTTGAAGTTTTGAAACTCCTCTAAAATCTAACCACCATTCAAGCTAACACGTAGACCTTGAGATGCTTTAGATATGTCCCAAACTCTTCATGCACGATGTGTAAACCTGCACAACAATGACCTTCATTCATTCAAATGGTAGCTGAATTATAAAACCCATAACTCGAGCTAGAAGATTGATGCCAAAATCAAAGGTGAAAGAAATCAAGAAGCAGGTTCTTCTTTAGTGCTCGAACGTATTGGCAAAGAAATATACAACCAATCCCAAAACCAAGTGCATAAGAGTAATGAATTTGAGCTACCTTGATGGAAAAGACAAGCCAAGAAACCAGAATGGTAAGGTGCATCCATTGCAGATCGCAAGCCGAATGAAATATGAAAGTGTTCAATGAAGGAATCCAAGGAGCTACAAAGAACAAAGGAAGCTATAGGTGGCCATGATACAAGCAAGCCCGAGAGACTCGAGTTCTTGATTAAGTACGCATGCCAATTGGATGGAGAGAGGAGACAAGGCTTGAAGAAAAGTCAAGAGAATGGAAGTGAAATGCATGCCAAGGAAAGCAAGAACTCAAGGAGGATTAAACAAGAACGTCATCTAGCAAAGGAGCTAAGAAGATAGAAGGTGATGGGCAAGGCATATTCGAATGCTCAATTACAAAAGCAAAGACCACGAGCTCTATGTTGAGCACCAAAAAGGCACTCAAAATTTTCATGACAACGAACCGCATGACAACTACCGCAAGGATGCATAGGTGAGACACGAAGACGTACCCCAAGCCACCGTAAGTCACAAACATGCCATAGAGAACAACTATGAGGAAAGTTGAGACAAAGCAATACTAATACCTTACCCGAATTGCCATATTATAGCCCGTAAGCAATAACTCAAACTTGAGCCAAGTGAAAGACTACGATGTACATTGAGATCCAAAACCTACACGGATAGAAACGAGTCAAAGTATGGAGGAGTCAAGATATTCAAGACCTAAAGCAATGAAGTGATAGAAAGAGGTGAAAGGCCAATAGTAACATGGGATTGTACAAATAGCAAAAGAAGCTCAAGGAGCCCATCAACAAACATGGCATGAGAGAGGGTGTGAAAGAAGTCAAAGCATTCAAGCTCATGAAGTAGAGATATGAGATGGATCATGAGTTCAAACCGAACGCGTGCAAAGTGGGATTACATGTTTGTCCAAAGATGGCCCCAATCGATAAACCAAGTATAATTGGGAGGAGGTGTCGAGCAAAGATACAGTCTAAATATAGTGGTGAAAGCAAAGAAGACAGAGGCCAAGACATTAGAACCTCGCTTTTAAGTATCAAATCTAGCTAGAAAATGAAGAAAGTTTATAGGATAGCCGAGTTGATACCACAATGCCTTTTTTAAAAGAATCTAGGTAAAAGACATGTCTATAGATGGCCCAATACTTGGGTACACTATATGTCATGCTCATATTGTTTCATGTACCATGAGCACATTTTCCATGAAACTCAGCAGAAAACATTCCAAACACATTTTTTTCTTTTTTTTGGTCCAAAAAGTCAAAACGACTTTTAAAAATCTAATCATATAAGACACATCCGAAACTATTTTTAGACAACACTCGCCACATTTACATCAAAGTGCATACTTATATCGCATTGCACATTTAGGGTTGATCCTAGCCACTACTGAAGTGCCAAATAGCTTAAGGAGCTTCCGATAAAGAGGCTAATTGATTCAAGGAAAGTTTTTGTGGTTTTTTGAAAGTTTTTGTGGTTTTTTACGTTCTTTTTTACTTTTGTAGTTTGTATAGAGAATGACTTTTCAATTTTTCTTTACATTGCAAGAGAGTACATTGCTACTCCTTGTGGTTCTACTAACCATATGATGGTTCTACTTCTAATTAGCCACATGATAGTTCTAATGATGCTCTTGTTGGATAACTAGAGAGCATTATGATTATGAGCATGTTGGATTGCACGAACACTTTTAAGTGAACGAGATAGCAAAAGCGAAAGACAAAAGCAAGAGATGTTGACCCATGCCAAATTGAAGTCAACAAATCCCGCATGCGAATCTACATATAAACCGAATCACAAACCAAGCTCAATGGTTAAAGTTGTGAACAAGAGCCAAATGGGAGATGACGAATCAAACCAAGAGTTCAATCCACTATGCATACACAAGTAAAGTTGAGTCAAAAAGGTCCACCTATGGACCCAAGTCGTCGAGATGGCCAAGAGATCATAAATTATACCAAAGGCTCAATTGATACAAACTCTCAAACTGCTTTGTCGTCAAAGTTGCTCCCACCTTCTTTTGTTCTACCTATGTCATCAACATCTGCAAAGATAACAATGAAGTACCAAATCTAGGGATTACCCCCCTTCTTCCTTGAAATCCGAATATGTGCATATCAACGACACTAGCTTGGGTGACGTAGATATGCCACAACTCATTAGAAAAATTGGTCCAAGGAAGAGCTATGTTTGCACAATGGATCTACAACATTGGCTTGTCTCAAAGAACAACTTGCCTTGTTCTTAAGTAGTGCCAGAGCTAGTCATTGCATGTGTGAATCGTAAAAATCACACAAGGAAAGGTGTATTCAAATCGGCGAAAAACCAAGTTGTTGATGCCAAAATAGATCAAAAATCTATCAGTAGATGCCTAACTACGAAGAGTGCATAGAAATCATAATGGATTCAAATCGAAACTCTAGGATAGCGATACATTAAGTGCGCAAGCTTCATGAACAATCACTTGATAATGAGACGAAGGACCAACATGAGAAAAATGCCAAAGACCCTTCCCAAAAGCAATTTTTGTGCGAGATCAACAATATCATCACCCAAAAGCATTTTTGTGAAGAGATCAACAATATCATCACCCTTCTTAACAAAGTGTTTTGGATCCCAACTACTTGTGACTTCCAAGAATGGATGTATGAATTCACCCGCATCATCCTTAAAGGGAAGTAATTTACGACTAGGCCTCTATCATAAGCAATTGCATGCCTGAAACAACTATGTGACATGAGAGAGACGGGTCATTACTACAAGGAACTATCCGGTATACGAAGTTACGAGACGGAAAAACTTACCATGTTTTGAAACCAAAGGATTCATCGCTCCATTGCACGATGATGTTCAATTTCTACCCCCATCTAGAATCCAACATGAGCTACAAACGCGTTTTAGTTGTATTAAGGACACCTTTCTATTCAATGTCATCATGACACTAGAAAATAATTTTGATTTAAACAAATGTCAGCTCAAACAATGGCCACAATTGCAAAATGTGGAAGCCGATTTATCCAATTCTCCACCTTCTCCTATATCAAAGTGTGGTTACAGGTTTCAATAAACAAATGTCAACTCAAGCAATGGCCACAAATGCGAAATGGGGAAGCCATTTATCTAATTATCCACCACCTCTTTATCAAAGTGTGGTTTCAATGGCATTCCCTACAAGCTACTTTGAAATACATAAGTGACAAGTGGGCCCTATAACAGCCATGTAGACACCTATAAGAAGTACACAATTTCTTAGATGACAAGCACAAATATGGAATATGTTTCTCAATTTTCATTTGAAGTAGACTTGTCCTACATCGAACGATGCTAAAGCCATGGATGTTGAGATGACCAAAATGATGCGACAAGCGCTCCCGAGAAGACTTGATTTTCACAATAGCAGCTTTGGGATTGTTGCTTTGAGAAAGGACTTAGAAAAGGCAAACGCCAAATTGATGAACAACCTAAGATTTGAGAAGAGCATTGAGGTTCTAGATGAGATTCTAGAGCATCAAAGGTCACTATTCAACAAGTCAGGTCTTGGCTATGGAGAAGAACTAGAGAAGGCTTCAAAGTCTACCGAGCTTCCAAGAAGACAAGTGCAGAAAAGGCCAAGAGCTATGCAGAAATTCTAAAGGAACCCACAAAGAATGAAAGCAGGAAGGAAGAGGACATCACAAAGACCGAACCATCCACAAAGAAGGCAATGGAGAGAATAATTCCAAGAGATCATTTGTTCCAAGACATATGAATATGACCAGGTTTGGAAGTTCCTTCCATGGTTATTGTTTTTATTGCAATCTCTTTGGTCATAAGAAGATAGATTGTAGAAAGTGTATGAAAGATAATGAAGCTAGGAGAAAAATCAAAGGTGCCCATGGAGTTTCGAATAGAAACTACAATTCATTTGCTCCCTTATCATACTATAATGAGGATGCTATTGTTTGCTATAATTGCAACAATTATGGACATATAGCACGTTTTTGTAGAAGTGTGTTTGAATCCTCTAGACATGATCAAAAGATAAGATCTTCAGATATAAAGAAAAAGGAACCTACAAAGATCTGGAAAAAGAAGCAAGAGGAAGTTGGGCAAGATAAAGAAAAGTCCATGCTTGTACAAATGGCATTTCATGCACAGGATGAAGGGCAGCAGTGGTACATTGATAGTGGATGCTCAAGACATATGACTGGCGATAAAAGCAAGTTTATCTCATTGAAGAAAGTAAGTGAAGGTACCGTGAAGTTTGGTGATAATGCCATGACAAAGATAGCAGGAAAAGGTACACTTAGCCTAGACAATGGAAAAACAAAAACAAAAATGTTTTATATGTTGAAGGATTAAAGCATAATCTTGTAAATGTAAGCCAATGTGTGATCAAGGACACACTAAAGTTTTATGCCGAAGGATGTAAAATCAGAAAAGCAGACACGGGAGAACTAGTTGCAAAATGCCCAAAGAACCACAAACAATCTATACATGCTCAGTGATGCGAAAGGAGAGAAATGTTGCTCGAGTCAAATTGAAGGAAGTTGGCTATGGCATAGAAGGA
Organism: Taxus wallichiana var. yunnanensis; assembly: GCA_018340775.1. NCBI lineage: Eukaryota > Viridiplantae > Streptophyta > Pinopsida > Cupressales > Taxaceae > Taxus > Taxus wallichiana. The sequence continues at coordinate 867,140,788 of CM031238.1, forward strand.
TGGGTCATATAAACTTTGATAAACCTTGTAAAAATCAGCAACAAGCAAGTTGTAAGAGAATGCCGAAGATAACAAAACCTTCGAGCACTCTTTGCAAGAAATGCCAGAATGGAAAGCAAATAAGAGCAAAATTCAAAACAAAAGAACATTTAGCCACCAAGCCACTAGAGCTGGTTTATATGGATCTTTGTGGACCCACAGAACCACACGAGCATACAAGGTGAGAGTTATTTCTTGTTACTCATTAATGATTATACCAGAATGACATGGGTTGCCTTTGTAAAAGAAAAATCTGTGGCATTTGGGAAGTTTAAAGCGTTTAAAGCCTTGGCTGAAAATGAAACTAGGTCGAAGATCAAATGCTTAAGATTAGATCGAGGAGGTGAGTTCACTTCAAATGAATTCATTGAATTTTGTGAAGAACATGGAATAAAAAGACACTACTCAACTACAAGAACTCCACAACAAAATGGAGTGGTAGAAAGAAAAAATCGAACTGTCCAAGAAATGGCTAGAACAATGTTAAATGAGTCCAAACTATCAGACAAGTTCTGGAGAGAAGCGGTTAGTACAATAGTTTATATCTTGAATAGAGGACAAATCAGAGTAAATCATGATAAAACTCCGTACGAGTTATGGAAGGGAAGACCAGCCTCTATCAAGTATTTCAAGGTGTTTGGGAGTAGATGTTTCATTAAGAGAAATGAAGAATACTTTTGATTCAAGAGTTGATGAAGGAATCTTTCTTGGTTATTCCACCAAAAGAAAAGCCTATAAATGCTATAACAAAAGGTTACAAACAATTGTAGAAAGTGCCAATGTTAGAGTGGATGAAATCATGAACCAAAAGGAAAAAGAACCTTCAGAAATACCTGATCTCATAGAAGAAAAGGAAGAGGAAGTAGAAAAGCTAGATGAAACAGAGCGGGAGGATATGAAGGCACCATCACGATTTGTTCAAAAGAATCATTCTGAGAGTCAAATTATTGGCAACATTGATGCTTTGGGTACAAACTAGGAGAAGAATTATGAGTACACCTGAGCAAGTAAATTTCTCTTTGTTATCTAAGACAGAGCCTAAGAATTTTTCGTAGCTTACATGACAAGCATTGGATAAAGGCAATGGAAGAAGAGTTGGATCAGATTGAGAAGAATGAAACATGGGAACTTGTACCTAGACCCAAGGATCAGAATGTAATCGGCACCAAGTGGGTATTCAAGAATAAATTGAATGAAGATGGCCAAGTGACACAAAACAAAGCAAGGTTAGTTTGCAAAGGGTATGCTCAAGTGGAAGGTATTGACTTTGAAGAAACTTTTGCTCCTATTGCAAGACTAGAAGCCATCAGAATGTTTCTTGCATATGTTGTTTTCAAGGATTTCAAATTTTATCAAATGGATGTAAAATCTGCTTTTCTAAATGGCAAGTTAGAAGAAGTATATATTGAACAGCCATAAGGGTTCCTCCTATCATAAAACAAAGACCATGTGTGCAAATTAAAGAAGGCATTGTATGGTTTAAAGCAAGCCCCCAGAGAATGGTATTCAAGGCTTGACAAATATCTACAAGAACAAGGATTTAAAAGAGGATTTGTTGATAGCAACCTCTACATCAAGACTAAAGGTGAAAATCAATTGATTGTTTTAGTATATGTGGATGACATCATTTTTGGAGGAGATAATGAGCAAATATCCAAAGAGTTTTCCGAAGATAAGCAAAAGGAGTTAGAAATGTCTATGTTATCAACAAAATTCGACATACCCCTTATTTTGAGAAAATCATTCAAAACTCTTCTATCTCTATTCCACAACATTTTGCATATATGCTTTCATTATAAGTTTAGCGGGGGCACTTGACATTTTAATACATTATTTAATCTATATAACATCTAAAGTGGTTTCATTGCATTTGTATGCTCACAAGAAAAATTGTTGTTTTGTGAAGTATATATAGATGGTGCCTTGTTTGTCATGTTAGTTGCACTATTTTCAATATGGAGATTAAGCTTCATTTCGCAATATCGATTTTTGGTTTTTAGGCCCAGGTGATGATATACCTTCTCTTTCCATTATGGAAATAAGTTTGTTGAAATGGCACGTTGGACATGTTTTTGAGTTTTAAAATGATTATTTTCGCATCTAATTTCATGTCGGACTGCCATTTGACATAAATTAATGGTTCGGGACTTGATTCTAATTGTCCTCGAGTGGGTATTTGTTGAATATAGTGATATCATCTTGCATTTGGCTTGAAGGTTGGTTTATACATGTGTGTGGAATTGGTTAGATGGGAGTAATTTTGTTTGGCCACCATATTACTCGAAGCTACCACCTTAGTTTAAGATCATATTATATGATAGATTTATAATGGTCATGGGTAATGGTTATTGGTAATACTATAGTCGTGGCGGTTATGTTGTGGTTGATATAAGTATTGCCTGTAGTAATTGCAATAAATGCATGCATGCGTGAATTAACTCACATCATCTATGGTTTCAAGCTAGGCAAAAATCGGGTTTTAGGGCTTTTGTTGTATTCATTGTTTGTGTGTTCTGGTTTGGAAGCTCTACCGAGTTGCTTGGGTCATGGCATTGTGTGTTGGGCTCTCCTTTTCTTCGAGATGAGTACGTGGCAAGCTCTTTCGGGCATGTGAGTTTTGGATGTAATAAGGAAAAGGAACCTGAATTTGATAGCTTTTCAAAGCATGCATGTTACGTTTTTACTTATAAATTTGTGGGCTTTTAATAAGAAATCGATGGTTTCACTAAGCATGGAAGTGTTGAGCTCGCATTTTTATTTCTTATTATATCAATCCACATTTGAATGTATTTTATATTGATGCAAATGTTGAAATGAGTAGAATATTTTTGGCAAAAAAATTCTAGGTTGTGAAGACAAGTTAGTTTGAATGCAAGTTTAATAAGCTCGTTGTAATGTCCCCTTTTTCGAGACATTAATATTTATTTTTCATTTGCATTGTAACCCTTTGGCATGCCTAGTGCTACAAGTGGGAGTCTTTTTAGTTAGTTTAATGTGCACATAGGTTAGTTACTTTTATTTATTTAATTAAAAACAAATAAAGTGCACATAGTCTTAGTATTAAATATTTTAATGAGAGTTTATGTTTTCCCTCCAAAAGGAAAGGTCAGTCTTTATTGGATATTGCACCCCTTAGTTCTATAAAAGGGAGGTCGCATTTCTTTAGAGGGGATGTTGAATTGATCATTTGATTTTCACTCCATGCTTGGAGTTGGGATGCATGCCCATTAATGTTCTCTCTCTCTTGCGTGGGAGTTATTGTGCTAGTTTGATATTCAATTGAAGTATTTTTCATGAGATTTGCAAATCCACTTGTTGGTGATTCTCTTTCTAGCTTTGGCGCCTTTTATTGAGAGTAAAATCTGCATGTTATTGAATATTATGAAGGGTTTTATGGTGCTTTAGATCTGCTGGTTATTGTTGGTTTTATTCTAACTATGGCGACTTGAATAGGGCATCTTTTAGCATGTTTTAAGGGTGAACAAGCTTTATTTGTAATCTGATCTGTGTTGGATCATTTTGCTAAGTTTGGGCAGCTATTTTGAGTATATTGAAGGGTTATTAAGTGTTGGAAATTATTTGTGCAATTTATTCTAACCCTAGCGACTGGGTTTGGGATTTCGGGGGCTGTTTTGAAGGGGTTTCAGTTATCATAAAATTCAGATTTTTATATCTTTGGAAAGCTCTTGAATTATAGATTAGTTTGCACTTTATTTCATGGCAAAAGATGAAGTATTGAGCAAGTTATGAATTTTCCAAGTTTCAGTTGTTTGTGTCAGGGTTCTATCTACACAGTTTCAAATTTCGTGGGTTGATTTGCATGCCTTCTACTTATCCAAAAATTGTGATCTATAGCTTCGTGGAAGGCTAAAAATATTAAGAATCTTCTTGCATGAGTTTGACAGAAAAATAATGGATGGTAAAGGAGTTATTAATTTTTAAATTTGCAACAGTCTAGTGCATTTATAAATTAATTGCTGCTATAATTAATTTCAGATTTGAATTGATTGATTTCTGACTAATTCTCCCATCTAATCCACCACATTGGCTCACTCCAACCCTTTTTGGGTTGTATTGAAGCTAACGTTGGATTATTTGAGGTCGAACTAAGAGGGTTTAGTCCTTCTAGAGTCGATTCAGTAAAGTAATTTGCATATATGGATAATATCCCGAAAGGAGATATTACACTCGTGTTGAGCTCCGTTGCTTTGTGGATATGCAAGTGAAGCGTTTGGCTTTTTCAGTTCTGTATGGTTTAATAGTTGATTTTAATGAGTTCTCTGAGAATCTTGTGGGTCTACCTGATTTCTTTGACAATCGGTCGTGTCTTTTCATGACTTTTGTGGGATGTTGAGTTGGTGAATATATGAATATATTGTTTCAATGAGCTATTTGAGTTGTTCAAGCTAAAATCAATGATGGGTATAAAATGTTTTCTTTCCTGTGATGATTTGTGTGTCAATTTTGGTAAAAGCATATGCAATATTGGTTTTTCTTTTAGAACGAGGGATGCACAAAGGGTTGCAGTTTATAATCCACTATGTTTTGGTTGTATGGTGACATAAGTCGTTTCGTGGAAATGGTGGTTTATTTTATATTATTTGGAAATTTTGTTTGTTGTGATTTTCAAGGCAATCATTCTATTGATTATACACCTCTGATTTTTGAGCTTGAACTAGGTTGTTTAAAATTTGCAAAATATTGGTTTTTGATGAAACATGGAATAAGAATGACATTGTGCAGAAAAATAAGAGATAGTCATGAAGTTTATTTTGAAATATCTTAGTGGAAGTTTTGCATGCAATTTGGAATTGTTAAGCCTAGATTATTGAAATGATGGTCAAAATTATTTTGCCAAATGGGTCATTGCATTTGATGGATAATGTCCTCGGTGAAATGGTTATCATCTGACATCATATTCTCTACCATTTAAATATGATTTGGGTCATTTAGTTCACCTTCTTTTGATGGATTATGTGGACTTGGGAAATTGTCTCCATTGAGCCTACTTAGTAATTTTATCATTTTTTTCAGTTATTACAACAATGTCTGGTTGGGATGGATGGGGTAACTCAAGGGGATCAAGTTCACATCACTCTTGGGGGCACAATAATTTTTGAGGACATTCTCAATGGCAAAGAGGTTCACCTAGGGGTGGCCAAAGGGGACATAGTACGCTTCAGGGGTAGAAAACTTTTTATTAGAAGTGTATCATACTCGAGTTTCGCACCATTTTGATGCTAATGAGCCTTACCTCCATGAAGTATTACAAGTGATTGAATCATATCCTCGCACTCAACCTTCTCGCAGCATTCATAATACCCCAATTCATGATAATATTGATCGCACACATGTTGAACATAACCCCTCCTCTTCTAATCGGTCAATACACTCTGCCCCTTCTCATTTTCCCTTGCACAATGTACAACCATCTGTTAACCCGCCTTTGTTGCTTGGACAAAGCCAACCATCTCACTCTCATGATTCCCATCCTTTCCCTAAGCGTGCTAGGTCCTCTTATTACTATCATCTTATGATATTTTGGTTCTCTGATTTGGACATGGATTCTAGTATAAACTTTTTTTGAATGGATGGCAATCTTCCATGAGTTGGATTGCATACTTTGATGATTGTTTGACTTTCAACAGACTGAGTATATTATGGATTATACTTTGATGACCATTTGGATATGATGGAGTATTTTATGGTTTAATGAATTGAATGCTAATGGTTATGTTATATATTTTATTTAATGTGTTTAAAGTTAAGTGGGCCCCCTTACCTTTCTTTTCTCATTCCTCATATTTTAAAGTCATCATTTATTTTAAAATATAGTTACCCGAGTCCTCATTTGATATTAAAAATAAAATATAATTTTGATATGGAGTATAATATTTATAATAAATTTTATTAAAACTTGAAGACAAATCGGTTATAATTGATTTTTCAAAAGGGAGAGTTATATAAGGACTTGGAGGACACATTTTTCAAGAGAGATCAGGTATTGTAAGCATTTGGTGAAGCTTATTTCATAAGAAATATTTTTTTGTGCAAATGATTTTATGAGATAAGTGATTCTACAGGTGTTATGATGACATTGTTTTGAGGTTTGAGTATAAAGTTCGATACAACAGGTATATCTATTTTTAATATTATTTTACTGATTATCTGATTTTATTATTTTGTATCTCATCTAAAACTGATTGCAGATTTCAATTTGTCATATCCAGAAAGCGAGCCATGAAAGTCATTTCTACTTCAATCTTGAGACACTTGCTGATTAATAGCCATGTTGGCTTTTTTATTTGATCATAATTACAAATATTCCATAATTACAAATATGTTCCTCTTTAATATATCTATCTTTATTTGGACTCAAAAATTGTGTAAATGTGTCATATCTTGTGAATATTGTGTTCATGTATATACTTTGTGTGATTTGTTTTTTTGTTTTGTTTTCAAGATAAGTTGCATTACATGACCAATGATTACACTATGAGATCATAAATAAATCATCACTTATTTTTCACCTTTTCAAGAGGTTGTCTCATTAATAGACTCCACTCATCGGATAAAGGTTCGATAACATTTTCCAGATAAAGAATTCAGTCCCATTAATAAGTGATTTATTATTTCATATGACCTTTTGATAAGAGACTATCATATTATTTAAATGATCTCAATCTCCTATCTGACTTAATGATAAATGGTCTTGTTGTGTCATTTTCTTGTGTGTTTGTTTCTTTATTGTTGTCTTGTATATTCCTTTGCTTTTTAGAAGATAGAAATTACCCCAGAATCTTAGGTTTGTCTATGATTAACCTATATTTAAACTACCCACGCTTAAGCTATCCTTAAGTTTCTTTACGATTAAACTAGTCTGATTCCAACTTGACCTTTTGTGTTAGGCGAAAGGGTTGATTAGTTGTCGGTATATTTTTATTGACAACACTATGTTTGGTGAGTTGTCAATTTTTCTTGGTTTGCAAATATCTCAGTCTAGCAAAGGAATATTTATTTCCCAAACCATGTATGTAAAAGAGATGTTGAAGAAATTCGGAATGGAGGATTGTGCCCCTGTTAGCACACCCATGGTTACAGGGAATAAGTTGAGTAAAGATGATGAATCTCCTAATGCAGATCAAACACTCTACAAATCAATGATTGGCATGACTACTATATGTAACAACATCTAGGCCAGACATTATGCAAGCAATAGGCATGGTAGCACATTTTCAAGCAACACCAAAGGAAACTCACGTGCAAGCAGTAAAAAGAATCTTCAGATATTTAAAAGGGACTTTGGATTATGGCTTATGGTATCCAAGAGGTAAAGATTTCACATTGGTAGCATACATAGACTCAAATTGGGCAAGATGCATTGATGATAGAAAAAGTACAAGTGGAGGAGCATTCTTCCTTGGAAATCGCTTAGTATCTTGGTTGAGCAAAAAGCATAACTCTATTTCGCTATCTACAAAGAAAAGCAGAATATATAGCAGCAGTGCTATGTTGCACACAAATTCTTTGGATGAAGCAGACCACTGAAGGATATCAAGGTAGAATATGATCATCCAATTTCTATATTTTGTGACAATACTAGTGCAATAAGCATCTCGAAGAATCTTGTTATGCATTCAAGAACAAAACATATTCCAATCATATATCACTTCTTAAGAGAGCAAGTTGCAGAACAGCAAGTCAAATTGGAATACATCGCCACAATGAAGATAGCAGACATTTTCACTAAGCCTCTTCCAAAGGAAACATTTGAGTATCTACAACAGAAATTGGGAGTAATATCCTTTGCTTCCTCTCATTGAAAAACTAAGAGAAGCATTGGTTAAGGGGGAGCTAACATTGCATTATTCAAGCTCCTTGAGTATCCCTTTACCATTGATGTCAAAGTGGGAGAAATCCTGATAGGGGAGCTATAGAAAGGAGTTACGAGAAAAGAAGATTCTTCAAAGAAGGTGCATTATAGCAAAGAGGGAGTAAATTCTTTGCAAGGTTTCCATCAATGATGAAGGAGGAGATTGTTGGAAATATTGTCATTGATGTCAAAGGAATGGCTGGAATTATGAGCAAGTTTCTTAAAAAGTAATGTAAATAACCAGCAGTGTTTAGAGCCACGATAAGAGAAGTTTAAGTATATGAAAAGGATCGTTTTTGCATAAGAAAGTAAGCAATATGATCAAGATGTGAACAAAAATCAATAGAAGGAAGATATCAATGTTTATTGAAGGATATAATCAACAATATGTTGCAAAAATTATCAGCATTCATGAAGGACAAATTAGTTGTTTATAATCGTGTTAGGCAACATTCTATCAAGGGAAATAAGCGTATGAACCAATATTTTAAAAATCAAAACCAATCGAGGGTTGGACCGAAACGGAACCGAACCGAACCGGTTCAAACTTTATGAACCCGTTTACTAATAAACACATTAAAAATTAATTTTTTTTTTTTTAAAAAAATTGAAAGATTAAAAACCATGATTCTAACAATTACACACAAATATGCAAAGTTTGCTCATGTATATACTATGTAACATATAAGAAAGGTGTTTATAGAAAAATTACAGCTTTAGGTCAGCTTAAAAGTTGAACTGCTATTTAGAAAGTTATTTTATTGCAAAACTAGCACCGTATTACAATGTTTTTCCGCTCGGCCAGCTTCAAATAGTTGGACCGGTTTGGAACCAAACCGGTCCACTGGTCCAGTTTGAAAAAAAAAACATTGAACCGGTCGAACCGGTTTTGGTTCCTGTTCAACCGGTTTTAAAAACAATGGTGTGAATGGAAAACAAACAGTCAACAATCAGCAAAGAAAAAACAGCATTCGTGATAAAAAAATGGCCCATCTCCCAAGGACCTGCAATTTGCCTTTGGAGCCACGATTTGCCCTTGGAGGGCCCATGATCTTGCACGAAGAGTGGAGCTAGCATTTGAGGAGGTAACATTAATTGTTTGTATAGTTATTTAATTAATGGAAAGCATTTAATATAGTTATGGCCGACATATGTATTTGCATTGTTAATATAAAAATGGTTAAATTAAATGAAAGGATGTGTCGATTGGAAGAAAAGATGCCTTTTTGAAAGGGTGCGAATGGCCATATAAGGAAGATCATTTGAGATTTATTTTCAAGCAATCAAGTTGAATATCTTAAGGGAAAGAGAAGAAGAGGGAAGAAGCATAAGAGCAGATTTTTTTAGAACATATCTAAAGTTGAAAAGAAGAGTTTCCATCATTCGTTGAGACAGCAACAGTTCAAAGGCGGTAAGAAAGTTTTGTGAGGAGGTTGGTGCCTTCATATTTGAAGAGATTGGTGTCTCTAGCTAAGTTGGTGCTTGGCGAAAGGGGATTGGTGTCTCCAGTAGGTTGGTGCCTACAAACATTTGAGAAATATATTAAGAAAGATTTTCTCCGTGGTTTTTCCCGAAAGGGTTTCCACGTAAATTTGGTGTCTTCTTGCATTACTTTGTGTTGTGTTCTTTGATTGCTTTGAATATCTAAATTGTGAATCTAAGATTAAGTGGTTGAAAATAAAAATAATATATTATACTAATTCACCCCCTCTCAGTAAAATTATGTGCTTAACACACAAGATAATGAAATGGATAATTACAAGACAAATACAAAGCTTTATCAAGTTTTATTCATTCCACAAAGAAGACACAAAGTCCTTCAACTTCTTACAAATGCTAAGCATGTGCTTGATTGAGTGACAAGATGAGAATGGAGGAAAATTACAATGCAAGGGAATGGAAGAATATTGCTTGCTAGAGAGGGCAAAAACTTATTATCTGGAATGGAGAGAACATTACAATTTATAGCCAAAGTCGGTGGCCCTTCGCATTCCCATGTGACTTTTCAACTTAAAGTGCAATCCCCAACGAAGAAATAGAAACTTTAAATGACTTAAGTCACTTTTAACAAAAAAAATTCCTCAACGGAGAAATAGAATTCTAGAAAGAGAGAGAAGATATATATGTTGTAGAATGGAGTCCCGCTCTTCCTTCATTGTGATGATGAATGTTGCAACTGGATATGATCTTCTTCAACTACTTATCTGATCAAGGCATGACTTGTCTAGAATTGAGAAATGATGCTTCACACCTTATCTTGACTGATCATCGTTGGTCATGCTTGGAAACTCTATTTCAACTCTTCATCTTTGCGAGCAATGGTAGGATGCACAAATCAACTCTTTGTCACAAACTTGGTCTCCTTTCTTGTATATGAGAAAACACTCATCTTACAATCACCATGAAGAATGCACTTATACCACACATGACCCGGACTCGGTAACCATGAGCCCTTCTGGATTTGACAATGTTTGGAGCTTCTTGAGAATCCTTGGCAGAAATATAGCAAATCTCTGAATGAAAACACTTCCCCTTTGCAAGATGACACCAAGTAACAATCGAATGAACAATGTCTTTCTCGGAACATGAGCACCATGCCATGCATCTTTTAATGAAGAATGATGGGAGGCTAATTTCACCATGGTTCCCGTCATGAAATCCTTCAAATGATTCAATTGGATGTTTTGTGATCAATCATCCTCCTGTGCATGATGACTAAAGTTCACAAATGAGTTTTCCTTCTTCCATCCTCTACTTCAGATCATCAAAATCCACATGCTCCAATGCATCGTCACCAATGTCCGAGTACGCAAGCACTTGAACTAAAATGGGCTCATATCTGGAGTAATGGAGATTCATTGTGCTTCTCGACAATCCTTGGCAAAAAAAACGTAAATCTTTGAACGAAAACACTTCCCCTTTACAAGATGACACCAAGTTACAATTGAACGAATGCAGGTCTTTCTCAAGAACATGAGCAGTCCATGTCATGCATCTTTAATGAAGAATGATGAGGAGGCTACTGACACCATGGTTCCCGTCATGAAATCTTTCAAATGATTCAATTGGATGTTTTTGTGATCAATCATCCTCCTCTGCATGATGACTAAAGTTCACAAATGAGTTTTCCTTCTTCCATCCTCCACTTCACATCATCAAAATCCACATGCTCCACGTTACTGTCACCAATGTCCGAGTACTCAGGCACTTGAACTAAAATGGGCTTGTATTTGGAGTAATGGAGATTCATTGTGCGTTTTTATGATCTGCCTTAGAAAGTGACGGGAATGCTATGGTGCAAGTGAAAATGGATTCCGCAACCATTTCTAAAAATCTGCAAATTTGAGTGGATTTTAATGTTACGAACTGATTTGGTATTTTGGGCAAAACGAGAGAAAATAAAATCCAAATTGGACACAACTTAATTCGTTGGAAATTTATTCCCAAGACAAATAGATGCTTTGAATTTGGTGAGATTCTCTCGTCGGAATCAACGGGAATTTCAAAAACAAGTTTTGGCTATGTGGAAGGCTTGCAAATTGGCATTAATGGAGGAAGGGGCAAAATTTCAATTCATCATTATGGGAGCAATTCTTGTCCGATTTGAGTAATTTTTGATTTGTTAGAACCATAAAACCGTGCTCCAATTTTGAAAGGATTCTCTCACGGGTTTGAGAGAAAATGACAAAACAAATTTTGCTTGTATATGGGGTTTGCAAGTATTTTTAGCAAGGAATGATGGTTTTGATCATAAGTACAACAATTCTTATTCTTAGATCATGACCAATGGCTCAAAATGACAAGATTGAGGAGAGGAATGGATGCTCCAAGTTTGGTGAGGTTCCTCAGTGGGGATTTTTCACAATCTTCTTTGTAAAAATTGGTGTTTTTGGGCAAATCAGGGGGTATGATGGCTGGAAAAACAGTCATGAATATATTTTTGATGGGGAAACTACTTGTTATGAATCATACATCAGCTGAAAGGCACCCTCAAGAGGAGTGGATGGCCAAAATTTGGAGTGATTTCGTCCACGGGATCATGAGATATGAGCAAAAAACCTTCTAGTCTACCTAGGGCACATGAAGAGTTTTCTAAGCATGCAAGGATGAAAAACCAGCTCCAAAAGTGCTTTAATGGCTGCCTTAGAGTTTTTATTGCACTTTATGGAAATTTGGAGGGAAAACAAGTTACTTTTATGTTTTGTGGTGGAGATGAGAAGTGCATGCGCCTAGGCGCACTTTTGGGGTGCAATTGCACCTCAAAAGTGTGCCCAAGGTGCAAATGGAGGTTTGAAGTACGCCTAGGGTGAGTTTGGTGTCATAACTTGAGTTTGCCTTCACTTTTTGTACTTTTGAGTTAGTTTTTGACTTTTTGCTTATAAAAATCCCCTCCAATCAAAAAGAGACGTACTTTTGGGGTGCAATTGCACCTCAAAAGTGCACCCAAGGTGCAATGGTGCAAGCAAAGTGTGCCAGTGCACCAAAGTGCACTTTGAAACTTCATTACACCACCTTATTTCGCTCACGAAGACTTTCCTTCACCTCGGATCCTTGATGAATTTTGGTTGTATAATATATGATTTCACATGGAAACAGCCAATGAATCCAATGAGCCTACTTAGGAAGTCTGAAAATGAGTGCTTCAACAATTTTTCTTGTCTATACATTTTTTCCTAAGGCGATGTGTCAATGAGCTAAGTTACAGGAAGAGTTTTCAACAAACATGAACCAAACCAACTTATGGGTCATGAAGGGAATTGAATGTGATCTCACTTGAACTTTTGTTAGGCTCCCAACTCCACTCGAGGTGTCCGAAACCTTCAAAGGTAAATTTCATATGTAGAAAGACCACCTTGAGCCAGTCTCAAAAAGGTTTCCGCTTTCTATACTCCCAAAACTTCACCTTACTTATTTCACCATGTAGTAGGCTCCAAAATCTTTCCAATGCCTAGGATATGAGCTCCCAACACCACACAAGGTTCCCAAAACCCTTCGCAAAGTTGAATCTTTAATGAAGCATGCACACTCCTTTTCCCAAAAAGTGCCTAGGAAGAAATCTCTCCCAAGACCATTCAGAAGCTCCTAAAATGCTTTCTAAATCATACCATCGTGGAGAAAACTCTAAAAATTTTCTGTTGATCAGTAATTAGGACTTCAAACGCTCGAGGCTCCCAAACCCTTCCCGTAAGTTAAACTTTAAGAGTGGGCAATTTTGGCTATTTTTACCGATTTGACCAAAAGGGGCAAAAGTTTCAATGGGGTTGTCAAATAAAATGCAGTGACATTTTATATGCCAACAATATTATACGTTCAACATCTTGTCCACCCAATCGGAACATACCCCGTGCATGTTTTTCCTATAATTGCTCTTCCCGACAAAAACACTCTCCTTATAGCCGCAAAATTAGAATCAAGGTTTGAGCAACTAAAAGTCTAAAACATGATTTGAAGATAAACTAGTGTGAGGATTGATGCTTGTTGATGAGGTCACGGAAATCATTTACAAGATTCAAGTCGGGTAGATGCGCTAAAATATTTTGAATAGTTGGGAAGAAAATGTAGCTTATGCCTAAAGAGAAAGAATAGGGTATAAGACATAGGTGTATAATGTCCAAAGAAGGCTGAAAATGAGGATTATTGTGATTAGAAAGAAGGTAACCCTTCTTAACTGAGTTACCTAGGGTGCCATGAAAATATGAATGACCATTTGATGTTAAATACTAATATTATTCTAACATTTGTATGTGATCATCCAATGAGACACAAAAAGGTGTGGTGCATATACATACAATTGCAGCAAGGCCTAGAATGAGGATTCCCATGATCAAAAAGGGGCTAACACCTTTTGGCTAATTTACTTAGAGTGGCATGTGTTTACTGATCGACCATTCCATGTCTTCCCATAAATGGGATCGAACGGTTGTTATATATAATTATAAGAAAGCACTTACAAAAGAAGGTGGTTCAACTTATGCATGGATAACAATGCCCCTTCCTACAAGTGTGACAGTTCAACTTTTAGACATGTTACGTTAACATGTGTAGTGGCATGATACCCATTAAAAGAGTGATGTTTTGCGCATGGTGCGACTTGAAGCAAAGTCTCCATGTGGCGGTTGCATAAACGTAGATGTTCTATGGCATGGTGAAAGGTGTCCAGTGGCGAATTTGTGATCCCGGATGTTTTGTGACATGGGGTGATGTGGCATAACATTTCCAAGTGGCGACTACACAATCCTAAAAGCTTCATGGCCGCACAACATCTCCACATGATGCTTGTATGATCATGGATGTTTAGCAACATGGCATGATGTGGCACAATGTCTTAACATGGTAGTTGTGCAATCTTGAATGTTCAATGGCATGGCACAAAATTGTTTGATGTCTCCACATGGTCACCGCATAATCCAAGTTATTTTATAGCATGGCACAATGTGATGTGACATCTTCGTGAGACAGTTGTGTGATCTTAGATGTTTTGCGGCAAGACACAATGTGGCATGATATCTCCAAACGGTGATCCGCAAGCTCTTGGATGTTTCGCAAAATCGCAGACATAGCGTGATGTCTCCACATGGCAACCGCACGACCCCGTATGTTCTACACAAGCTATATGGAGCACGAGCATAAATGAGGATGTGCAACATTGTGCAATGTTCCTTATTGCTCAACCTCAACTCAAAGTTTTCCAATTGAGCTAGCTAAGCGATACTTAGTAGAGGTCCAATATGATGGGGTGATGATGTGAAGGTTGGTGTGAAAATCGACTTGTGTAAAAGTCCTCAATGTTGTGGGCTACCTCAGAGTGTGCCCTGAGCAGAGCATCAAGTGACAATTACAAATTATGATGGTGCAAATTGGCAATAATGCTGCATGAAATTTTGCAAATTATCCAAATGACGATTAGAGTACCGCAAACAGAAGTAATCTCGAGGGACCCCCGTGTGCTTGGATCATTTCTCATCCCTTAGAAAAAATGGACCCCAAAGCTATTAGTTTGAGTTCTTGGGTGATGGTACTCCTCTAATTACAAAAACCTCTCTAATACCAATGCTCGAACTACAAGACCTACATTAGCGGCTCATAAGATAACCTTGTAACTTGGTCCGCAAACTACAATTTATGGAACATATAATGGAAAACTATTACAGCAATAAACTAAAACAGATTTAAATGTGAACTGCAGATTAACTCAACATCTATTCGGTGAGAAAGAATATGGCATAATCAAAAGTCTTTGTACTACAATAAGGTAGAGAATGAGGATGCCCATGATCAAAAAAGGGGTAATACTTCCTAATCGAGTTACCTAAGCTGCCTTGAAAATATGGATGAGAATTTGTGAGTGATCATCCAATGAGACATAAGTGGGTATGGTACATATGTGTACAATGTGTAGTAAGGCTTAGAATGAGGATTCTCGTGATGAGAAAAGGGGTTAACACTTCCTCACTAATTTCCCTACACTAGAGTGTGTTTACATATGCCCATTCCGTGTTTGACCCTACATTGGATCAAACGGTTGTTATATACCATTACAAGAAAGAAGTTACAAAAGAAGATGGTTCAACTTCTACAACGGATGACAATTCACCTTCCTTTGATGTGATTGTTTGACTTCTAAATGTGTAGTATGATGTACGACTACAGGAATGTTGTGTGCTTTGAGAGTGATGTTTTGTGCAACATGATATTAAGTCTCCACTTGGCGCTTACATGACCCTAGATGCTCTATGGCATGGTGCAACACAGGCTAGGTGTATAAGGGACGGCAATGTGATCCCAGATGTTTTTTGAGATGGCGCAACATCTTCACATGGTGATTGTGTTATCTAGGTTGTTTTGTGGCATGGTGTGACGTAGCACGACATCTCCACATGGTAGTTCCACGATCATGGATGTTTTGCAGCATGGTGTAATGTTGTGATGTCTCGCATCACCATTGCACAATCCTTAATATTCAAAGTGACATGATGAGATATAGCACAACGTCTCCATATGACAGCTATACAATCTTGGATGTTCTACAACATGGCATGATGTGGCATGATACGGCGTGACATCTTCACATGGTGGATGCATGATCTTGGATGTTCTGCAACATGGGGTGATATGGCGTAATGTGTCCACAGGATCTTGCACAGACTATGATGTTCCTATCTTTATCCACTTAGACTTGTTGCATATTCCCTTAGGGAACCTCTCTTTCTTAAAATGTGCCAAAACTATGTCTTCAATCTGAAACTCTTTTTGTTCTATACTTGAAATCAGCATGTTGTTTGTATCTTGTGGTGTTTTGCTCCAACTTTCTCTTCATTTGATCATGCATTTACTACATGCATTCTGCATAATCATCCTTGTCAACACTTTTTAATAAGCATGGAATACATTAACATATTTTATTAAAAGACTGTGCATTTAATACACAAAAATATTACAATAATAGTCCCTTTAAAATAGAGAGGAAATATATCTACTTATACCCAATCTAAGAAATGGGTGAGAAAAACCAAATAACCCACTTAAAATAGAAAATTATGGGGATTAATATCCAAACAACAAAGAATGTTTTAAAACTAACCTATGTGAGTAATTAACTTACTTATAACGCTTTTATTTACTATGTTGAATTAATCACCTAACTAGGCTAAACCTAACATTCACCCCCTTAACTCGACATGGTGTCAAGTGAACAAAAGAGATTCTCTTAATGCCACAATTTTTTCCCATGCAAGAGACTTGGTGAAGACATTTGCATGTTATTCTTATGTTGGGAAAAATTGAAGTCGATTGTTGTGTTGTTGAACATGTTCAAATATGAAATGAACATGTACCTTAACAGTATCAGTGTGCTCATGAAATCTTGGATTGCGAACAAGTTTAAGAATATTATCATTGTCCACAATACAACATTGTTGGTTGTTTCTGCGGTGCTCCTAGTCCTTCAAGTATGCAACATAACAATATCACTTAATGAGACGGCGCCTTCAAATGCACGATATTCGGATCAAGAAACAAAGTATTGTTTTTGCTCCCCATAATATAGGACCAAAACCCAAAAAGAACACATCTAGAAGTTCTTTTCATCAATATTTCCCGCATGATCTAAAAGTCTATATATCCTCTCAAGAAGCATTGATCATTCTTGTAGTCTAGATTAAAGTCCATCATTCGTCGTATCTATCTCAAAATCCACTTTGCTTCTTTCCAGTGACATTGTTTTGGCTCTTGCATGAATCAGTGAAAGGCAATTGGTGTCAAGTCTACTATAAGTCAAGTAAATGAGACTCCCAATCAAATGTCGACAAAGAGTTGCATTTTCTTGCAATGATGTATCCGAATGAGACAATCAAGCTTTTTATCCATGGGTGTTGTAATAGGCTTAAAGTCTATCACCAGAACTTCTTGAACATTGTCTTGACATATTTCATTTGGGACACGAAGATGTGGTGCTCCTTTTTCCATATTTTCAGTCCAATAAAATAGTGCAGTAGCCCGAGATTTGTCATGTCATGTGATCATTTAAGATATTTATTTGTTGCATCGATCATCTTCATTGAATTGTCAGTAATGACTAGATCGTCGACATATACAACAATCACAATCTCCGCCCTTATTGTTTGAGGTAGAGATTTGGATCATAAGGACTCCTTTGGAATCCATGTTGAACAAGATGCTCATCAATTTTTATATACCAGATTGGGGAGCTTGTTTGAGACTATACAATGATTTTATGAGTCCACACCTTTTCTTCTTGGCCAAGTGAGACAAAACCTTTTGGTTGAGTCATGTAGACTTCTTCCTATAGATTTCCATTTAGAAAGACATTTTTCACATCCATTTGGTGAATTTTCCATCCAAATTATGCATCCGGAAAAAATTTCATTATGATAGTCTTGATCTTGATTGTGGGAGCAAATGTCTCATCATAGTCAATATCTTCTTATTATGGCATACCCCTTTTCTACAAGCCTTGCCTTGTGCTTGTGATTGTTGCCATTTGCTTTGTACTTTGTCTTGAAGACCCATTTGCATCCAATTGGCTTCTTCCCTAGTGGAAGATCTACAAGTGCTATCTATTGTTTTTAATCAATGAATGATATTTTGCATTCATGACATATTTCCAAGGTTTTGACTCTAGGGCTTCTTAAACCATGACAGCTCGACCGATTCTACAATCGTCATCAACGCCAAATTGACCTCTTCTTGAGCCATACTATGATTCCTTGGTCTAGTAGTAGAAGTGTTTGTGATTCCCTCCAATTTTGCATCTCGTATCATATTGGTATACCATTTAGGTATACATTCAACAATACTTGTGGGTTGTGGAGCAGGAGGACCTAATTGATCATCACCATCATTCCCGTCATTCATATCACCATCAATGCTTTTATCATCTTTTGTATTGTCGTGACCGATTTGTAAATCAAGTGAGTGTGTGGAGGGTGAGTTAGACTTACCCTTCTCATCAAACTCAAC
This sequence comes from Taxus wallichiana var. yunnanensis, assembly GCA_018340775.1. Taxonomy (NCBI): domain Eukaryota; kingdom Viridiplantae; phylum Streptophyta; class Pinopsida; order Cupressales; family Taxaceae; genus Taxus; species Taxus wallichiana. The sequence goes on from CM031238.1 coordinate 867,159,179, forward strand.
ATCCTACTTATATATATTTTCCTAGCTTTTGGATCCAATGAGTCGGTAACCCAATGCATCTTCACTATACCTTGAAAAGATTTATCGTAGACTATTTAACTAATTTCTTTCTCTTGTTTTTAGGGATGTGCATGTGAACATTACATCCAAAAACACGAAGATGAGCTATTGAGGGATTATCCACTAACCATGCTTCTTGTGGAGTCACTCCATTAAGAGTTGCACTAGGTGACTTGTTCGATAAGTAAATTATTTCTCTTATTGCTTCTGCCCAATATGTCTATTACAAACTTTAATCTTCAACCATACAACAAAGTGTGGTTCTGCATTTCTATGACACCATTCTGTTGTGGAGTATAGGGTGCAGTCAGATGTCAACGAATACCATGTTCTTTCAAAAATCTGAGAATTCGTTATTGGTGTATTCCTCCTTGATCTCGAGAGAACTTTAATTATACGACCAATTTCAGTTTCCACACGTGCTTTGAATTTTTGAAATTTCGAAGGATTGGTGTTTTTCCCTTAAACAAGATACCCACATTTTGCACAAGTAGTCCAAGAAATAGTTGAAAATATTGAAACCCATTGTGACTAGGTCTCATGGCTTCGCATAGATCGGTATGCATCACATCTAATTTGCTTAAAGCACTAAAGGTACTTGTATTAAATGATGCTCGATATTTTTCCCACTAGACAACTAGGGTGAATATCTGTAAATTTCTTTAGTGGAAGAAGTCCTCTCACCATATTATAACGACTTAGTGCAATCAAGTATCCAAAACTCACATTCACATGCCCATGTCTTTTATGCCACAAATTTGTTGAGTCTAAATCCTTTGAAAAAAGTGTGTATTTGTTCTTCCGAACAAAATCAAGTTGAAACATCTTCCCAACTCCAAATGCTTGTGCAACTATCTTCGAGCTTTTTGACTTACCTTCGATGAGGCACATCTGTTTGACACCTTTGCAATCAAAATCAGCCTTAAGGTTGTGCTCCAATAATTGGTGACCGACAAAGAAGATTTTTGGTCATTTATTCCAAGTGGAAGGGAGATGTCACCAATCCCTCGACATGATAGGACATATCATCACCCAAAGAGACATGATTTCAATTGGGTGTATTTGTCAAACTGTAAAACAAAAATTTTCTTCAAGTCATATGTCGGGTTGCTCCAAAGTCAACATACCAGATAGAACTTTGTGAAGTTGATTCCTCTTGAGATTGTGTAGCACATAAAAAGTCCTTATCTAATGGTTTTTCTTCTTGTTCAGCAAATGTTACCTTGTTGCTGCAATTTCTTTTCTAAATCCCCTTTTCTATCCTTGTGACTTGTTTTTTGTTCTTGTGATGATTCTTGTGTACTGGAATTCTTGTTGCTTTAAGAGCGCTATTGGAATGCATTGTACCAACAATATTTCAACTCATGGCCTTTCCTACCACAAATTAGGCAGATATTTTGCTGTTTGTTCCCTTATTCATTTTGTTGATTACTTTGCTTAGGGAGTTTTTTTAAGGCTTCATGGGTCTCTTCCCCTTCTAGTGTGAAGTAAGAGCATGTTCTTCTTCTTCCTCTATTGACTGCATGGATTCTTCGTGCTGCAATAGATTAACGTTCTCAAATGATGGTGTTTTTCCTGAAGTTACCCTGGAGATACAAGATAGCATTTTGATTCTTGGCCTCATAGACTATTTTGAGTTTGTCCCGAGCATCTTTAGTTATTTTAGTTTCACGGATATGGAGTTGTACCTCATTTGATACCCAAACATGATTATCAACTTTTCCTTTTGGTTGGATTTGTTGAACTTCCATTGTTGATCAGCGTCAATAGCATGTCGGGTGTATAAGCCTTCAGCAACAAATCATCTCCTCAAATTCCATGTGAGTTTTCACCTTGGTTTTCCATGCAGAGTAGTTGTCACCTCGAAGAAGTGTGTTTGCAGACAAAACTTGGGTCCACTAGCAGCCATTCGTAAGAATCAAGGGAGATGGATTGGTTCCTTATCACTTCAAAAAGGTTCCTTTTGATATATACCATCAGTCCGATGAACCAAACCTCTCAATATACGCGTCCTTCATATATACTCGTCGGTACTTGGAAGAAGCTTGTTGTAATGTCCCTTTCCGAGACAGGAGGGAATCACACAAACCCAAAATTATTAAATTCTGATTTTGGACCAGCAAACTGAATTTTATGACAGTTGGAAATCAGCAGTCTGATTTTTATAACAACAGTCCAAAAATGAAGGAAAATCACTTGAAACTCATCAAATCATCCAACCAAAATATAGATAGGTATTTTAGGATGTATTTAAACCACTTTCCAATATGAAACTTGAATGAAAACACAGCTGGAAAATTAATTAATTGCAGCAGAAGTACAGCTCAAAGAAATTATGAAACGAAGGGTTTCCAAACCCCAAATTCCACAAAATATGATTGTTTCCAGCCTTATAAATTATGAGGAGTCCAAATATGAAAGAAAATCTGAATTTCGTGCCCTAGAAGGCACCTAAATGCTACCAAACCCTAGTCGCTCCAACTAGGAAGGGCTCATAAATGCATGCTAACACTTGTAGATATCTTCTTTGATCTTCCAATGCCCAAATCTGCAAAAGGTCTTCAAGATGTCTTCACTTCACCCAAAAATGGAGGGTTTTCGTCCTCCAACCAGCCACAAGAAGGGTTTTCATCCTCCTTGGAAAAGCCACACAATTGGATTTTCACCCAAAAGTGGAATGACAATGAGCAAACAGCCCAAAGATCAAGTTTAGATAAAATGTGCCAAAGTAGATGGGTGCAAATGAAGTCATTAGTCTCCTTAAATAGCCCAATCTTGGCGCCAAAGACCAAATAGGCAAGACCGACCTCCTTTGGGCTTTATTTAATCTTTTATTTTGCCTTTAAACTCCTCCAAGCCAACCGACCTGCTTTAATGAAGAAAACACTAAAGAAAAACATTAAAAAATAAAAAATAAAATGCAATGAGAATGCAATTCCTTCCCTAGCTCATTCAACTTCATTGCCACGAAAGGGAATGGCAAGAAGTTCATTTTTAGGCTCTCATATCGAAAAAGGGGACATTACAGTCCTCTCTTCCCAAAATTGCTTGTCCCCAAGCAATTGCAAATGTGGATGCTCCAATATTGTTGCATTTTCCCATGTAGCATCTTCAAGGGGCAATCCCTTCCAACGAACCAAATACTTTCCGGAATTAGAACCAACTTGCCCTCCTCATCTAATGGTGGCAACTCATGTGAGGGAGTAAGGTGTTGTCCAAGTGCCTTTTTGAGGCATGAAACATGGAAAACATTGTGTATCTTGCTATTTTCTGGAAGCTCAAGTTCATATGCCACATTTCCCACCTTTTCCTTTACCTTATAAGGACCATAAAAGCGTGGTTTCAAATTTTCCACACCTCTTTGCTTGATAGAAGATTGCCTATAGGGCTGCAATCTTAAAAACACCATGTCACCCACTTCAAATGTCCTTTCTTTCCTATGCTGATCTACATATAACTTCTGCTGATTTTGAGCACGTAGGAGGTTTTCCTTGAGCTCTTTTAAGATTTCATGACACCGCTGAACCAACTCTTGAGCCTTGGGTACTCTACTATCTGTCATAACCAAATCAACAAAAGAGGGAGCATCATAACCATACAAAGCTTTAAAAGGAGACATACCGATGGATGTTTGGAAGGTGGTGTTGTAACAAAACTCAGCCATGTATAACCACTTCATCCATGTTGATTGTTTCCCATCCATAGGTATCCTTCCACCCATTTATTAACTATTTTTGTTTGCCCATCTGTTTGGGGATGGTAGCTAGTGCTAGGAGTGAGTTGGGTGCCCACCAATTGAAACAACTCTTGCCAAAACATGCTCATAAACCTGTTGTCCCTATCACTCACTATATCCTTGGGCAGCCCATGAAGTCTAAATATTTATTTGAAAAACATCAGCCACTATAGGAGCATTATATTTAGCCGGAAGTGGACAAAAATGAGCATATTTAGTGAGTTTATCAACCACCACATATAAACAACTCTTACCTTGAACCATGGGCAGCCCCGTGATGAAGTCCATAGAGATACTTTCCCATTTTTGAGTGGGAATGGGGAGTGGTTGTAGGAGACCTGCTGGAAATGTATGTTCTGCTTTGTTTTGTTGGCATGTAAGACATTCCCGAATGTATTGGAGTACTTCCCCTTTAAGGCCTTTCCAATAGAATCTTTCCCTCACCTGTTTATATGTCTTAAAGTAACTGGATGACCAGTTGATGGGTCATCATGAACAGCCCTCAATATTTTACTTTTCACCTTCGATTCAAGCACCAAATAGACCCGATTTTTGTAAAGAATAAGCCCATCCATTACCTTGTACCTTTCATCAATTATTTCCCCTTCAAAAACAACATTAGCAAACTTGTTTTTGACATACTCAATTGTAATTAATGACTTCCAATCTGTTGTAATCTTAGATAAAGAGCAAAAATGTGACTCCCATGACAAAGTATCTTCTACCAAATACTTAACCTGAGGTGTTTCCGGAAGCATACCTTGTAACGTAACCTTCTTACCCTTGTCTATGAAGCTTATTTCCATGCTTTGGTAATTGAAAATGAGTTCTCCCAATGAATGCAACCATTGGACCCCAAGCACAATATTCATACCAACCATGTTAATCAAATAGAAATCAGCACATACCTCATGTTGTCCCAATGTAACATGGAGTTGGGAACACCTCTTTGTGCATGGCATGGAGTAACCATCCACTATCTTCACCGTGAATCCCTTGAAGTCTTCTACCTTCAACTCCAATTTGGCCACCAAGCACTCATCAATGAAATTATGAGTGGCTCCACCATCAATCAAAACTATGACTTCTTGCCCTTGTAGATCACCCTTCATACGGAATGGATGATAGCTAGGTGCACCCTTCAAGGTAAAGAGTGCCATCAACTTTTCCAGATCCTCTTCCAGAATACTATCATGTTTGGTTTCATCAACATTATTTTCATCATCCTCACAATCTGAAAATACTTCAATATAATGTACTTTACCTTTACCCAAACAATGGTGACTAGGAGTCCATGGATCCTTGCAAGAGAAGCACAAATTCTTCTTTCGTAGCTCGTTTCTAGACTCTCCTTCATTGCTGGTTTTGGGCAGCTCCTTGTGAGTAATTGGCATCTTTTGGAAGGGCTTCCTTGGCTGGTCCAAGGGAGGGTTTCTAGGTTGTCCCAATGATCTAGTTGGCTGTCCTCCACTTGAATTTCCCTTGAGATGACTATTGTTCAATGGGAGTCTAATGAACGGAAAAATTTGTTCTACTTTATGTAGCCGACTTGTTGGGTCATTACCAGAAAATTTTGAGAAATCTAGTCGTGAGTTCGAGGCAATCCCCTAGAATGTTGGTGATGGTTGACAATGTGGTCGTGTGTTAAAGCCCTATTGATTGTGGATATAATTGTGTTCAGCATTCAAACCTATTTATTAATTAGTTGTCTAGTCATCAATGAGATCCAATTTAAACTATTTCTCAAGTATCTTGGAGTGTATTGATTCAAGATCTTTATCCAACTTCTCCAAGGAGAGGTATTGAGTGCATCGACTCATCATTTTAGCCGCCCTAGGTTTACTAGGAAATGATACCAAAATGATCATAATGAGGACCACCAATTTGGGGTACGTGGGAAAAAATCACCTAATTTTTGTGCCAAAATGATTGGTACAATTAGAAAATCAGTTTGATGTAGGTGGGAAATAAGTGAAAAAACCTCTCTTTTTTTGGAACTCTATTGATTACCCTATGGGCTCATAGTGTCCTAGAATTTTTTTACCTTTTTGTGCTTTGTAGTTGCCTTTGCAACTATCCTAAATCTATCTTTTGCAAGTTTCTTTCAAAAATATCTCATGGTGAAGGATATATCATAGTTAGGGCTATAGCATGGAGGGTTTTCTACACTGTGTTTGGTACATGGGCTTGCAAACATATTGATCTCATTCATAAATAGTAATGGCCCAATGTTTCGAGCACCGACTATAAGGGATTTTATTGTCACATAGACCACTATCTCGTCTCCAAGGTATGATGCAAGTAACTTCCAAGTCTAACCACTTTTGGTGCACCACACATGCCAAGCCAAGAACACAGATGCTAATCAAACATCACGATCAATAAGATGAAAGTAATTCGCCAGAATAACTTTACATAAACCTTTGCAAACAAATGAGCAAAGAATATCATATATTATTATGGAACTCAATGAAATACAATGAGAATGGGCCTTGCTTATATAGGCAAGGAATAACAATCTAAGAACCAATCAAGGTCATAGATCAAGCCATAAATCATGGAAAGAACTAGTCATCAAAGAACTAGTCAAGTCCATAGATTTATGAGAGAACTAGACATCAAGGATCTAGTCAATACCATAGATCTAGGAAAGAACTAGTCAATACCATAGATCAAGGAAAGAACTATACCTAACAACTAGATAATATCTCCTAATATCTAAATAAATAAAAAGAAATATCCACACACATAAGTGGGTGAGGATAAATACAATAAAGGTAAATAATGTACCTAGGTGAACATGAGCTAAGGTAAATACCTACTCTAACACCCCCCTCAAGTGAAGCTAGGGGCCAAAATAGAAGTGGCATGTCCACAATATGAGTCCCACAACTAGGCTTGATGAGGTACTCATGTACAATATATCCATGAAGAAATCTCAAACCAAAAGAAGGAAAGAATCCTGCTAGAAGGAAAGAGAAAGAAGAAGAAGAAGAAGGAAGATGTTCTCACGAACACCCCCAAGAACAACTTCAAAACCCCAAGCATTCCACGCAACTCAAGGTAGTGAGGTGATGCAAAAGGCTTCGTAAAGATGTCTGCAACCTGCTGAGTCGAATGTACTCCAAGCAAAGAACTCCATCCTGAATGTGCTGACGAATGAAGTGGATGTGTATCTCAATATGCTTGGTCCACTGGTGCTCAACCGGTCATGAAATGTGAATTGCACTTTGGTCATTCACACCAAAGTACAATCATGAATCCCGTGGGAATCCAAACTCACAATAATCGCGAAGCCAAAGAATCTGCTTGACTCACTGTAATCGCTTGCCCCCGTACTCTACCTCTCTCAAGATGAAAGTGCAATAGCCTGTTTTTTTGCACGCCCAAGAAACTGGAGAAGAACCAAGACAAAAAGATAGCCAAAAGTGGAACGCCTGTCATCAATAGAACCTGCCCAATCTGAATCAGTATACCCAACCAACTGAGTAGAGCCCCTAGTGTAGTGTAGGCCAAAGTGGGAAGTGCCATGCAAATAGCACAAAATCCTTTTAGCAAATCCTGCCAATGACTACTATGAGGAGAATGTGCAAACCGAGATACAAGCCCTACTGCAAATGAAATATCAGGGCGTGAGTATGGGTCAAGTACATGAGACTCCCAACCAACTACCTATACAATGTAGGATCACAAAGTGGTGTGGTACATGTGGATGTAAGAGTAACTCCAGACTGAAAAGGAGATGGACTTGGCTTGCAATCAGCCATATCAAAGTGCCTAAGAAGATCATGGGTGTACTTTTGCTGACTCAAATGAATCCCTGAATCTATCTGAGAAATCTACAAACCAAGGAAATAATGCAATAGCCCAAGATCTGTCATGTCAAACTATGTGTAGAAAGAGCCCTCTGAATACTCTGAATGTGGGAAGAAGAGCTGCCAATAAGTAACAAATCATCAACATACAAGACAAGTATCACAATATCCTCACCAACATGCTGGAGATACACTGTATGATCGAGTGGCAACGAACAAAACCAATAGATAGAAGAAAAGAATCCATCTTCTCATACCAAGCCCGAGGGGCTTGTTTGAGACCGTAGAGACCTTCGAGCCTACAAAAACAAGAGAAGAATCCTGAACAAATCCAAATCGGCTGCTCCATATATATTTCCTCTTGTAGATCTCCATGTAAGAAGGCACTCTTCACGTCCATCTGGTATACGGGCCACCCCTGTGATGCAGCAATAAGAAAGTACAAGGCGTACATAATCCATCTTGGCAACGGGTGCAAAAGTCTCAGAGTAATCAATACCTTCAACTTGTGAAAACCCTTTGCAACAAGACGAGCCTTATACTTGTCAATGGACCCATCAACGCTATATTTGGTTCGGTATACCCACTTACACCTAACCATCTTTCTTCCTTTAGGAAGAGATACCAAATCCCAAGTATGATTCTTCATCAAAGAAGAATACTCAGCTACCATCGCATCATCCCACTCCTGTATCCCATGAGCCTTTGAAAATACTGTGGATCCTCATAAACTACCTGACACAAAAGTCCATAACTTGTAGAATGTGCGTGATGATGCCTAGTGGGTGGAAGATCCTCTATGAAAGGTGTGCCTCGTAAAACAGAGTACGAGCCCACTTAGGCATAATGACAACATCAATGGGAATAAGATCCTCAATGGCATCTATAACCTCCTCATCAATCTCCTCAAAGAAAGGATCCTCAAGATGAGATGAAGAAGAAGAAGGAAGCATGGAAGAAGATGAAGAATCATGAGGAGTGAAATGCTCATCAAACTGAACATGTGTTCAAAAAGAACATCATGTGTATCAGATCTAAAAGACGATAAGCTCTCATGTCCTCACAATACCCTACAAAGATCAAGGGTTTACTCTTCTTATCCAAAGCTTTCCTTTTCTTCTTTGGCACAAAGGCCCAAGCATGGCTCCCAAAGACTCAAAAATGAGACATCTGGCTTAGTGTTGGACCAAGCTTCCTCTGGAGTCAAATGCTCAAGTGCTCTATGTGGTGTGTGATTCTAATATAGTTAGCACAATTAACTACTTCTACCCAATAGATAGGAGGTATATCTCTAGAATGCATCATACAAGTTACCATTTCCTTCAAAGTTCTATTCTTCCTTTCTACTAATCCATTCTGTTGTGGAGTATGAGGAACAAAATGTTGGTGAATAATGCCTTGAGTTGCCAAAAATTCAGAAAACTCATTGCTGAAGTACTCCCCCATTATCAGTATGAAGGTTCTTTATGCTACTAGAAGATTGTTTCTCAACCAAAGCCTTGAAGACTTTGAAGTGTGAAAAACATCACTTTTGTACTTGAGAAAATAAACCCAAGTACGCCTCGAGAAATTATCAATAAATGTAAGTGCATACTTAGCTCCATTGAAAGATGGGGTAGGAAAACCATCAAGTCACTATGCACAAAGCTCAAGTGGTGAAGAAGCTCTCTTAGACAAATTCTTAGAAAAGGATCTTGGTGTTGTTTCCTAATGCACAACCATGACAAACTCCTCAAGATAAGAAACTCTAGGAAGACCATCTACCATACCATGAGTGCTCAACTCCTTCAAATATCCGTAATTGAGATGTCCAAATCTCTCATGCCAAAGCTTACTCTCTCGAATCAATGAGAAACCAATCCTATCCCTATAGAAGAAGTGTCATCAAAACCCTCAAAGTGATATAGTCTAGAACTATGATCAACAATACCCCGAGCAACAAGTGAATAAGGCTCCAACAAAGTTCTTACTTCTACCCCATGTGGTGTAAAAGTCACTGTTTTCCTCGACTTAATGACAAATTTGATATACAAAAAGCAAATTTGTAGTGATGTTAGGAACATATAGTGCATCTTGATATTGCCACCATCAAGTCAGATATCACCTTTTCCCTCAACAAAAAGAAAGGAAGAATCTCCAACCTCAATTTTGGAAGTAGAACTCAAACCTAGAGAAACAAAAGACTCCTTGAAGAAGTCATGTGATGAGAAGCACCAAAATCTATAACCCAATTGTCTGCAAGTGGTGACTGAGATCTTCCAACAACATTAAGTGCTTTTCCATGCTGATTAGAAGGAGGTGGAGTGGAGATAGAAATTTTGTGTTTCTTGACTGCATCCTCTAAGGCTTGCATTCGCTTATAACACCTATTTTCTTCATGATTACTACCCCCACAAAAAGAGCATGAACGGCTAGACTTATTCTTGGATTTAGAAGACTCCTTGGGTTTTGAGTTGTTTTCTTTGGGTTTAGGAGCATTTTGAGATGGAGAAGGTGTGGATTTGGTTTTACTGTTTGGTTTTCCCTTGCCCTTAGGATTAGATGCAACTAATGCCTTTTGAGAGGTGGAAGACTCAAGGTGAGATAATTTGGATTCTTCCCTAGTAAGTCTTTCACAAAATGTTTCTAAGTTAGGCATTTTGAAGGTGTCACCTAAGGCATCCATGCTAGAGAAAAAGGTAGAAGCAAAAATTTGGAATGGTCCTCTCAACTTGGATAGAATCAAGTAAACACACTCTTCATCTTTCTTATCTCTTCCACTCCCCTTCAACTGTGTCAACAAATGCTTGAACTTGGTAAGATAGTCTATAATTGTTGGAAAATCTTCAGGATTAAGAGAGGTGATCTCAATTTCAAGTTGCATGGCTCTCATATGATCCACCTTACCAAATAAATCCTCCAATTTCTCCCATATTTTGAAAGGAGAGTCACACTTTTCCAAATGAAATAAAAGACTGTCACTTACATAAGTTCCTATCAAACCCATACACTCATCAAATTTGCACTGGTACTGAAATTTCTCATATTCTCTAGTGAACACTGGTTGTTCTTTAGAAGTTAAAGCCCATAATCCTTTCCGCTTAATTATTGTTTCCATTCTTGGTTTCCATGTGTGGTAATTATGTGTTGTTAATGGCTCAACATGATCTAATGTAGAAGTAGATGCCATCCTAAAAAAATCACCAAAAGAAATGCAAGAACCAAGCAATGCAACAAGACCCCCAAGCAATGCAACAAGAGCCCCCAATTTTTGGCACTTTATAATGAGTGTGTGTTACAATATGGCACTTTATAATTATAGTGCAATTCTCAAAATAAATATTTCCAATGGAAAGAGCATAAAAAACAAGCACTTTTGCAAAAAAATGGCACTCAAAACCGAGTTACCGATCAAAAGTTACAAGCTTTTCAATATTATGCTCTACTATTTATTTTAGTTTCCACTAAAATAGAATAAAATACTCTTGCCTTCACCACACAAATAAAATGAAAGGGGGCTGGAGTTAAGCACCTACTAGTAGGAATCACAAGTTTTAAGCCCTCATATGACCATATGACCAGGGGCCATATGACCAATGGGTGTAAGAATTTCAATGGGTGTTTTTTTTCGAAAAGTCACATCCAACCGCTTTTCGTGTGCACAACGTCCGTGGACCAAGTGCCTAAAAAAAAGGAAAGAAACATCTTCTGGACCTCCCGAAAACCGAAAATGCTATGCCACAAAAAAATACCCAAGATCAATCTCAAGAAACTCAAAAACCCAAAAAAAAAAAACCTAGTTTCTTTTTTTGCTTCTACTTTTCGAATCCCGAGGCAAAATCCGTACGCTTTTCTTTCAATACAAAAAAACCAAAAAAATGACTGCCTCCCAAAATGGTCGAGTTTATAGTTGATCTTAGGGTTTTTCCACCTTCCGATCCAATGGAAGCCTCTGTTTTGCATAAAAATGCACACAACAACAAAATACGAGCAATCCCGAATATATGAATATATAAAAATTTATTTGCAAAATAAAACTTACAGACGGATGTCAATAGCAATCTCCTACTCTGATACCATAAAAGGAACGATAACCAAATCGTGCCAAGCCAAGAACACAGATGCTAATCAAACATCACGATCAATAAGATGAAAGTAATTCACCAAAATAACTTTACATAAACCTTTGCAAACAAATGAGCAACAATATCATATATTATTATGGAACTCAATGAAATACAATGAGAATGGGCCTTGCTTATATAGGCAAGGAATAACAATCTAAGAACCAAATAAGTCATAGATCAAGCCATAAATCATGGAAAGAACTAGTCATCAAAGAACTAGTCAAGTCCATAGATTTATGAGAGAACTAGACATCAAGGATCTAGTCATATCTAGGAAAGAACTAGTCGATACCATAGATCTAGGAAATCTCCTAAACTAAATAAAAAGAAATATCCACACATAAGTGGATGAGAATAAATACAATAATGTATCAAGGAAAAGAACTATACCTAACAACTTCTAGATAATATAAAAACTCCTAAGAAAAAAATAAATAAAACATGAAATATCCACACACATAATGGGTGAGATAAATACAATAATGTACCAGCATTACCATGCAAAATAATAATAGATGATTAGGACATCAAGGTCCTCAAACCAATGCACCACCCCATCGGGAGGAGCCCCTCTTTATTAACCATAGGTTCAATCAATATTAAAATCACCACATAGAATTCAATTGGAACTAAGAAGCGAGTATGCAATCCATGCCCCCAAACACCACCCTTTCCACAATGTTATTGGAGGTGTATATGTTGGCACATTTGAGGGATCATCCAAATCAAAAAAATGTTAACTCGACAATGTGTAAAGATAAATCTTGAACTTACACTACTTTTCTTAAACATATTTTCCATCCTCGAGAGGTGGTGAAAGGTCATGAGAGTGGCGCATAGCCATTTTGTGTTCGTAAATAAATAAACTATGAGTTGATCTCAATCATTCACCTCTACAAGAGATTGTGACAAATTGAACCTAAGGGCTTTATTAATTGGTCTACAAAACCCTTGAGGGAAAAAGGTAGACCTATAAATGCAACCCGAACTAGGATTCTCGGTATGACTTATTCTTAGGAAACAAAATCACTACTCTAGTGGGAGAGGATGACACGACTATTATGGATAAATCAAGGGCCATGAGCGATAATGGCTTTATGCTCGCATAAGAAAACTTGAAAAGAAAAGCCTTTTAGTTTTAGTTTTGCATGCTCTCGAGCTTTATTCCACATGACTACCACTTATTGTGCACCTCTCTCTTAAGCATACTTTTAAAGGGAATTGTGCCAACAAAATATGCAACTAAAGTAAAATTTTCAAACCCATGACAAGCTTTATCAAATGCTTTGGTTTTATCTTGGTTTTCATGGAGTTTGTTGGGTTTGTGTTGTTTTTGGTGTATGTGCATGTTACATTTGCAATTTCGGGGTTTCTTCATTAATCGGCTAGTTATGACCATCTTCGGCGGAAATCTCTACCTTAGAGGTATTTTACGGTTTCGGTTTATGTTTGGTTATTTTAATTAAGATCTTCTTTGTTGAATTTCTTGTTTTCTTCCAAACCTAGCTGGTCTCCATACTCCCCTTTTGCACTTACGCATCACCTTGATTTTCCCTTGGCACACCCTACCATGCTCTCCTACCGAGTTGCTCTTCTCCACTTAGGTATCCTTCTAGGCTAGCTTGGCCTATCAAGCTCCACAACTTGTCCCAGCCAACCGAGCTCGCTACACGAGCTCCTCTTTGACCGAGCCACCTCAAGCTCGGCCCCGTTCTCACATCTCGACCTCGCCAAGCTACGTGTTCACTTATTTGAGCCACCTTGGGCACCGCCTCTCGACACTACTCACCGTAGTGGTTTTTGGGCTTGTTTTTACGTGAATGGTTGCTCGATCGACCCCTATTCAGCTTTTCTCTTCCTATCTCTCGTTTGTGAGCTCACCCCATGTTGATCGCAACTCACCATGCTACATGTGCCTCACCGAGTTTCGCCGCCCTGGCCCCCGCCCACTCCTCTGTTGGCTTCACCTTGGCTCTACCGAGCTCATCGACCTTCCTCGCCTTACAACTCATGTCATGTTTTCCCAGCTCTTCCCGAGCTCAACCCCGCTCTATGTTGGTTTCTTTTCTATGTGGGTTCCTAGTGTTTTCGTGTTGGCTCGCTCTCAAACCCGGCCTGCTACCTTCCCACTCGGCCTCCCAACTTGCCCAAACCCTAACTCGGCCTCGACACCTCATGTCAACCATGTGTCGCTTCTACATGCTCGACCATGTTACATAAGCTCGAGCCATTTCCATCTCTCGGATCGTGCCCGCCTTGCCTAGGTTGTAACACATCCTCTCCTCCCACTCCGCCTCGAGCGCCTCGCTCACTCGAGCTCTTCCTCGAGCCCCTCCCACACCTCTCCAAGTGGCGCTCATGCACACTCCCTTTGACTTTTGACCATTTTCAAATAATCCTTCCCTCCTATTTGAGCCCGCCCCTTTAATTTAATAAGCCTTGTTTAAAGTTTTTAACTTAAGTTATTTTATCTTAACATAGCTTACTATTACTCTCGAGTTAGACCTTTATTTTTAAATGGAGGGAAAATCTTTTAAACTAGGTCATAAATCAATTCAAGGGCTAGTTTTTTCTGGTAACCCTTTTAATTTTTTTATTATCATTTTGATAATTAAAATTAATCGAGCAAATATTTCAAAAACTAGTGTTACTTAGACATTTTTGTTGCTAACGTGTTGTGGAGGTGTTTTTGGTGTGTCCTTCGTTCTCTGAAGCCCCTTCATGGCATTTTTTCGCTAACGTGCCTTTGGAGAACTTTGTGGAAGTTTGTCGGCCATTTCAGGAGGTTTATTTGTGTTTTAGGAGGTCTTTTGACTCCTTCGGAGTTATTTTCCTTGTAGTGCTCTTATTATTGCTTGCAAGATCGTGAGCGTGTGTGCCCATGACCTTGCGGCAAGGGATCCCCCTTATGCGATGTGAGAAATTTTTTCTCACACCAAACTATGGTTTTCCCCACTTTTACTTGCTTTCAGCCTTGTTATGTGCTTGTTTACCATGTTTTTTCGTTGTTTTCGATCGAAACTCATTATGGCCTCCACTCTTGCGCGATTTTTCACCTACAGCAAAGTGAGTGGCCAATTGTTTCATGTCGCACGAACACATTGTACTTGTAACCAACACAAGGTTTATAAAGTGTCGCAAATACCGATTATTATTGTTTTTGGGTATTGTAATTGCATGCGACGCATTCTCGATTGAGTCCAACATCTTGCAACCTTGTGTGTGTTCTCGCACCCTTCTTTTCTTGCATTCCGACATTTTCAGCTGATTCCAACGTCTATTAAAGCATGTTTGTCCTCAGACTCTTCTACACTTTGCTCTTTTTGCAAATGTAGCATGGAGGATGCTCTTTCCAAACTTGATCTTCATAGGATTGTTTTACGACCTCTCTCTACTTCTTCTTAGTAGAGAGAATTATGCATCATGGCATTTAAGCATGGAACGTTACCTTACTCACAAAGGCCTTTATCCTTTTTTATATGCACAAGTACTGCACCCACCGATCCATATCATCTTGAAGACTAGCTCAACACTTGTGATCGGTTTATGGTTGCTTGTTGACACATGTTTCCAAGCCTCTCCACCATCATGTGGCGCATACGAGTGTCCTCGCACGGTTTGCGATTCTTCAATGCTTATTTGGAGACCCTTCAAAGATTGTCTTTGTTGCTCCTTCCGATAAAGTTATTTCCTCTCTTACTTCATGCGATGATAGTTCTGTTAAAAAAATTGCCTATTCATATCCCCGATGATAAGGTTTGTTCTTCTAACTAGAATACCGATGAGGATACCTCTCCTCCCTCTCTTGGCCACCTTTCGATAATGTTGAACCTACTCTCTACCCATCGACATCAGCGGACATGTTCCCAAACTTCATACCTTCATTGATCCGCCTCTGCTTTTGCAGCTTATTATATGAGGCTTCATTCACTCATCTTACTTCTTGTGTTGATGATTCATACCATCTGACATTGCTCTTATTTGTCGAGCAACGCTTTTGAGACGCAGTATCTTTTAGACCTCAATTGTCTTTTTTCGGAGTCTAATTGTGTTGCAGTACAGGGAGTTGTTCTTCCTTTTGCAGAGCCTTCACACATTTCTACTTCGGAGGAGTCCTTCATCTCCTTTGTTAGGAGTGCCCTTTATGGGATTTCCGTCACTTCTACTATTTTGGAGACCATCACTGATCCACCTCTTCCTATGGATCCTCTTTCTACTCTTGCGGGGGTTGTTGTACCTTCACTCCATATGGACATTCTTTCGACGAATGATCCATACCCATACTCTAACAGCTCTACTTCAGTGGCATTATCTTCAATTCTTGAGCAACTAGTTACTAGACCTACATCACGCTTCGATTGTGGACCAACTACAGAGTTCTTCGTATCGCCTTCGAGCTCCTTCGTGGAGTGGGCAGACTTTCAATACACCATTTATGTCCTTCTTAATGGAAGAAACATTGTTTGATGTGGATGGACTTTCTTCAGTATACAGGCGGAAGACCACATCATCAACACTCTTCTTGGAGACTTCATAGAGTTACAGACTTTAGATTAGGTTGCAAGCTTCTTTACTGAACCCCTCGTTGAAGCCAAGTATCCTTACTTGTGCTCTCGTCTTAGGCATGGTCCACCGCACTTCACATCTTTGGTCTTTCTAGTCTCTTTCTTCTTTTCCTTCTTCTTCTTCTTCTAGAAAGATTGCAGTTTGTACATGGGTACCTCATCAAGTCTTTAGTTACCGGGACCCATATGACGCATCTTTCTTAGGTTGTTTAGGGAGTCTTCTATCTCTTGTAAGTGGACTTTTTTCCCATTGGGTTTTCTTCTATTACTTGAGATCCTTATTATACATGGGTACCTCATCAAGCGTAGCTTTCGGGTCCCATTTCTCTTTTTGACTTAACATGCCTCATCCTAAGCTATGATGAAGGGGCGGTGTTGATGTGAGGGATTTCATTTGCCTCTTATTAGGTTGTCTCTTCACACATGGTAAGTCATCTCACCTTAAATGAAGTCATAGGTCTTATAGGTGTCATTAAGAATTTATGACGCATGCCAAATTTTGAATAGAATCTTTCATTCGCATCAAGCAAAGGCCATCGCGTCATATAGAGTCACATTCCATTTCGGATCGCAACTCCTTTCTCCTTGTGGAGATATGATGGATCTTGCATTGGGAGTTACACAACACTTTTATTTATACTTACTTTTCTCGATCTATGAAAATGAGCAGACCTTTTCTTGCATGCACAATTTCCATGGTGGTTGATTGTTTGTTTACTACTTGGAGGTACGTCACGGTTCTATTTGAGTGCAACTTGGTTGATGTACATGTATTCCAGCTTGATCCTTGTACTCATATTCTCTCACAACTGCATGAGTAGGAAGTGTATAAACAATACGAGTGTCAAGAGAAACTAGAATAGGTGGAACATTGGGCTTTTTGGCAATAGTGGAAAAAGTAAGAACAAACATATGGGTCAATGTGTGAATCAAGAGATGTGTAACATATATCGTGCTACGAGGCTCATCAATATCAACCGCAAACAATGAAGGGAGAGACAAAAGCCTCATTATAAACAATAGGTGTAATTTGTAAAGATTGGAAACATCAAAATTGTATGCACTAGCCCCTATGATCATAGACATAAATGTGGAAAGAGTTTTGTTAAAAATCATTTTATCTACTCCGTGTACTTGACCTCGTTCGACCAAGTCTCATAAATCAATACCATTCAACTTTCATAAACATGGACCCCTTCCACAATAATGAGTCCATTATAAACCCTAATCCATAAAAAATCACAAAAATCAAAAAGCTAAAAAAAAGAAAAAATATCAAAAAAATCTTGTTCACGAGTACTCTCGTGACTGGGAGGCTCCTTTTACAAACAATTTTAATTGTTTCATCCATTAGCATATATCTCTATCATTTCATTATTCTATCTTCACGCCCTTCACCTGTAGAATCGGGTAATCTTGTTCCCGTAGGGTATTATGTATTTTCATCCCTATTCGGATTCTTCCATTCCGATGTCTTTACATACATTTTTGTCTAGAAGCTTAATGATAGAAAATCCTCCTTTCAAAGAAGTTCTCCTTCACAAGAAAGCATTAAACTTCCCATTAAAGATCCTCCTTACCCGGATCTTTTATCTGCCCATCTTAATCTAATGTGATGAGCCCTTGTGTCCTAGTAGTCGCGTGGGGCTAAGATCCAGGGCGAAATATCTTTCCAAAACAAGCACAATACAAAAACAAGGCAAAATCAATCAAAAATATAAAAAATTCAAAATCATTACACCTTTCATCCTTCATAGTCTTTGGTGTTGAGCCCACGCTTCTTACTAGTAGCGTGAGACTGGGAAAAGAGAAAGGTACCCTTACTTTCCTACATCTTGTCTTGATGTTGAACCCTTACCTCTTATTGGTGGTATGGGGCAAAATGTAGGGGTCATTTCAAAAAAATCAAGCAATAGAAAGCCTTGAAAAGTTGAATCAAAAGTGCTTAATCATACAAAATCCAAAAAATCAATTTAGTTGCTCATGTTAAGAGAGAAAACCATTATTACATCGATCTTATCAACCATAGGCCACTAGTGGGTCTAAGTCTAGTCATGACCTATAAAGTGAAATCATCTTGGAATCAATTTAAAACATTTGGTTGAGTTCAACCGAGAGGGGTTCCTTATCTCATGGAAAATCTTCAAAACAGATTTTCTAGCTCATTTTGCACTAATGCTATTCGAGCTACACCAAAACAATTGCATTAAATGACGTAAGAGCCGAGGAGTCTAGAATATTATAGACACGCCACCCAATGGAAAATGAATTGGTAGGTGAAGCACAATTAATGTGGACGAACAAATTTCCTAACTAAAACGGTGCTATTACAAAAAGGATATAAACCCTAGCTGAGCAACTTTCCAAGGACCTCCATGCTACTGATTTTTAAACAAATATAATTTAATTATGGATGGTCATATTCTTGGCTTTTTAGGGTATTTAGAATGTATGGCCGGTCAAATTGTTTGACCTACGCTTTCTCATTGCCCCACTAACTCTAATATGTACGCATCACGCAAGTACATAATCAATAATTGAAAATCCCTACAAAATGTACGCTGCTTCCGTGCCTTGACTAGTTCCTACATCGTTATTCGTAAGTCTCCTCGCGCGACAGGCGTCCTTGAGAATTAAACTATCGACTTCGCTAGCATAGAAAACTAGAGGGCAAATTATCAAAATTCTCGTGAAATGCGAGGGTTTGCAATTCACTAACTTGCATGCATTACACGAATTCATCCTTTGCCACATTTACATCAGTTTTCTAAGCAAAGATGCTGCCGTAATTTATCAAACATCAGCACACAAATTCCGCTCGAACTCATAAATCAGAAAACAAATTTACTTTGATAAGCAAACAAAATCGCTCAAAAATGAATTAGCAAAACAAAATAGCTCTAGCTGTTACAAATTTGCAAACAGAAATGCTGCAAAAAATTACAAAATAATTCTAAATTGCTCAATCTTTTGCGAAATTGCTCTGATTTTTAAAATAAGCACACAAAATTGCTCTAAGTTTTCAGAATTAGAAAACAAAAAAGCTACATTACAAATTAGAAGACAAAATATTTTTAATAAGAAAACAAAATTGCTCTAGATTTTTATTCAAGCCAAAAATAAAATGGCGCAAAATATTATAAAGCAGAGGGCAAATGCAGAAATCTGAAGAAAAGGGGGATTTCGTTCCATTGCATACCTGGACTATAGCTGCTCTGCTTGCACTGAAACCCTAAACAATTTTGTGGCGTAAATAAAGTGGGCACGGGATAAATTTAAAGCGAAAAGTCCGATCGATTTGTTCTACCAATTAGGGCTCTTCCAATTATTGAGAGAAGAAGGTGACCTCTCTCAAGTTTGACGGAATTCTTCTCTGGTTTGGCAGGTTCAGACAGTTGTCTGCTGCTAAAATGAATAATGGGGCTGAACGGTTGGAGTTGGCCACGTTAAGGCCGGTACCACGTGAATCTTATTTATGTTTGTATATATATAATTATTTATAAATCCTTTTATTATGTAATTATAAAAATTTTATTGTGTCAATATTATAATTTATTTATGTATCCAATCCCGTTTGGGATGCAGTTTGTTTTTAGTATTTTTTTATTAGTACTAGTAAGCTCCACGTGAATTACAGATACTAAAAGGGAAAAAGCAAAAATTGTATTCAAATTGCAGTCCCAATAAAAATTGTATTCAAGATAAAAGGATAAGAATAACTTTATGTACCCATACTAGGTACTTGCCTAGGGCAAATAAGAGTCAATGGGGGTTGGGTGAAGGGCGAGGTTTGACTAGTGAGATGAAGGGCTTTAAAAGAGAAAAGACATGAAGTTCGTGTGAGCCCATTGGACTTTTAGCATAACAAATAGGATGTTTATTTTAGCTTAATTCTGAGTGGAATGAAATAAAATGAAATGTAAGATTTTAATAATGTTTATGAGATTAAATAATTTATGGAACTAAGAGCTATAATAATATTGACGTGCATAAATTTAATTGTTTGTCATAAGGGTTGTCTTGAGAATCATGTAAAACTTTTAATCTCTTTTTGAGGTTGGATTTTCTATTGTGGATCTTGATTAAAAACTTATTGTTTTGATAAGCTTTGTTTCCTCAAACAAGTCAATTAGATTGTCTGCACATAGGTTGTAGTTGATACAAATGTCCCTACAAGTCATGCTCTATATGATGTAGTGTTATTGTCTCCACAACCCCTTGTCATGAAAAAGGGTAAGTTTTCGTTTCTCATTCCTTCTTGGGTGTTATCCACCTATCGGTTTCACGTCTAGATGATGTGAGCTTGTCCTTAACTGAGCTAGCAACATTTTCACCTTCCACTTAATTTTTGCTCCTATGTATGCCTTCTCATCATGGTCCCATGTGGGATTAAACTCTTTGATATAGTAAGCTTTCTTTCATTTTGGTTACCTTATCCACATAATTATCCTAATTTTTTTCTCTCACATATATTTTTGTTTCCCAGTTAGGGCTCAGGCACTCTTGCATGTTGATTCCCCATTTACTTATCCACAAATTATTAAGTTTCATCTACATGTTTTTCCTTTTGTTTAACTCCTCGTCTAACACCATTTTGGGACACCGATGAGTCTCCATGTTTTGAACCTTTTTTAAATATCTCGGTGTCCAAGTTATCATTGATGCCTCCAATGGAGAAGCCCTTGTTTTAGCTAACAAGTTCTCATATGGAACCTGATATTTTAATGTTGAAATTGATTGTGAGTAAATGCTTTTGGATTCACTCTATTTTCCTCCATTTTACACTAGACACATTATTGCCCTAAATTTCACATTTATATAAGACCATTAGTGGGACAAGTAGGTCGAACAAGGTTTTCATGGTTTTTCAATCCCATAGTTCTACATTTCTAGACATGTTTTACAATGAGTATAAAGCCTTCCAACCCCCTTGAATTCTTTTTGCCATGCAGGTCTCCCAACTAAGCTTGTTGTGAAAGTCAAACCCAAGATACTTGTATTCTTCCACTCTCTTCCAACGGGCTTCCTTCAAAAAGGAAGTTAATTTGCTTGTTTTCCTTTGTAGTGAGAAGACCATGATTTTGGTATTGTTTTTATTTACTTGCATTCCAACCTCTTGGTAGAATAGTTCTAGCACCCTTAGATGTCCTTTCAAGCTATGCATTGTTTTATATAATTAGAATAAGCTTATATGCATAAAGAAGTAACTTTACTACACAACTAGTTAGGTGAATGCCCCCCCCACCCACTTTATTTATTTACTCCTCCAATTTGTCGTGTAAAACCCAAGCATATTAGAAGATAGAGGACATCCATATTTGACCCCAAATTTGCTTCTTGTTTACACTCTAATTAAATTCAATGTTATGGAAGTACACAACAATAAAAATAATGTAAGGGTTTGTAACAAGGAACTATTTTAATCAATTAACTTCCAACATTAACCATTCACAATTAGATTAATGCATTTATACTTGAAATGATCCATTTAATGATAAGAAATACACATGAGGAGAAAGAAACTTAGTTGTACATGTTAGAATAGGGGGGATCTAGATGTGTAGAGTAGTGATACAGAATATCATAGACCGAAATGCTTCGATGTTAATTCTAGAATTAGAAACTAAGCAAGAGTAGGACTATACACTACTATATGGTCTAGACTTGATTTATATTGTCTTGACCTAGATCTATACAATCTTGGACCCTTTGAAAATACAAATCTAAAACTTCTTGTGTTTTACTTGCGGAAATGAAATGTAATCACATATAACAAAGTAGAAACCTATAGAACCCTTCATCAAAGCATTAGAATACAAAAAAGGAAAAAAATTGTGTGTGGTGAGGTTGGACTACCCTTTTGATGCGGGAGCATCCATGGTTCAAAAAAATCTTTCATATTTTTCCTAACTAGGAGCGTGCGTGAGAATTAGAAAGCGCAAAAGGAGCAGTGCACATGGAAAAGTAGATAGACATGCAAAGAATGAAGGGCGCATGAGAAGGAAGAGGAAGCCCGTAAATAGTGTGTAGGAGAAAGTTGGAGGTGGAACTCAATTAAAAGAGCACACGATAGACTTGAACCAATGCATGGCGAAGGAGCGTGAGAATAGGAGTGTGTAGAAAGATTGATAGTTGGCAAAAGCGACAAAACATGTCAGAATTTATCCGACATAGATGCTAACTAGCTCACCCAAGGACGAATTTCAAACAAGGAGAAAGAAGCGGGAAAATAACATGGCACACAACTATAAAAAGAGGATAGGCACACTATTTTTGGAGTGTTTGAAGCACGGTTGAGAGCTAGGAGAGTTGAGTGTGGCCATTAGATCCAAGATTGTCAAATGTGTTTATAAGCACAAGGGCTAGTCTAGGATAGGTATTTAAGAGACACCCATGAGTCTCGTGAAAGCTCCATATAAATGACTGTAATCTCCTGGAGAGAATCTGCATCAGTAGGTGTCATAAAGGCCTTTGAAATATAACAAAAATTGTAAATTTCAATCGGTTGTGTTGAACTCAGTAGGCGAGGTGGTCTGGGAGTATCCGATAGAGTCTCATGTCTATTAAGTGGTATACGAGATGGTTCTTTCATGTGAGAATGTGAAGAAGTGGAATAGGTGGCATATCGTCGAACGTGAGGTAGCTAGCATAGAAGTTGTGTTCTCCATCATGAAGAAAAGGTGGTTAGAGAACACAAAGAGAGATTCCAAAGTGTAGTGTTCGGAGAAGTTAATGATCTTGTGTGAGAAGGAAAGATGCTTCCAAGAAGGGACTACTCGGATGTAGTAGTCACGAAATGTCGGTGAAAGTAATGGAGGAGCTTAATGGTGTCAATACCGTGCTAGAGGATGCGAGAGAAATACCACCGAAGGAGATAGGGTCTTGTGGCGCAAAACAACCAAATGGAGATGAAAGACTCAATGGGGAGTCTGGAGCGTAAATAAGTATACATGAAGGGAGTGCCAATAGAGTGCTTAATGGAAGAAAGGGCATGTGTAGAGGCACAATTGAAGACTACACGAGCGAAGCACAAGAGCCAAAAGGAAACATGCGCAAGAGTACCTCCAAATAATGCACTAGATAAAGTGTATGGAGGGAGCTCAAGAGATGAGAAAAGGGTGAAAAGATAAGTCACCCAGAGAAAGTGGTAGTGCTAAAAGTATTACACCAAGGAAGGAGGATTTCATGGAAAGAAGATGGTCACTACATACCATGAGCACATGGAATATTGCACAGAGCCGCGAGATGAAGCGGTAAAAAGGAGGAAGAAGATTGTGCATCCAAGTGAAGAGAGGCATGCAAGGAAGAATGTCCCACCTAGGGAGACACGAGGAGTAAGAAATGGTCACTAAATGTCATGATCACATAGAATGTGACTTGATGTCAAAGTTGGAGACCGTAGAGATAGAATGGTAGAATGTGTGTGGAGTCCAAGTAGTGGACCAAATGGATGTGCAACTAAAGAATGAATATTATGCAAAATAAAGAGTCCCAACAAAAGGACCAAAGTGTGTAAATGATTGTTCAAAAGAAGTTGTCCCCAAGGAAGGATAGAAGGGGTCCGTCGTTAAGTGCATGAAAAAGGGAACCCCGACGAAAATACTACATAGTGTGGGAGGTTTTTCAAACAGAGAAACTCGAGAAGATGAGTTAAGGAGTGTGAAGGAAAAGACATGTGCGACAATGGGAGTAACATTGTAAAGGAAGCATAGGAGGGAGAAAAGAAGTTACCACGAAGGTAACTAAAATGGAGCATCTCGTGAATGAATTTACCAGATTACGCGTGTAAAATAGCACACCGGAGGAGAGAGAGGCATGTGAAGGTCTCAAGGATGAGAAGTGTGTAGAATAACGTGTGAGAGAAGATATGCGCAAAATAGAATTACGCAAAGTAAGAGTTTCCTGAAGGAAATTCAAGAAGAGAAATTAGAGAAGGTTGCAAGTAAGTGTGTAGTGTAAAGGGAAAATAAGGGAAGAGAGATAACACAAATGGAAAGGGACACAATGACAGGTGTAGAGACACTATTAAAGGATGAAGAAGTTTCCTGTAGGTAACATAGAAAGGAAGGGAGCACCGTGAAAGGGCTTTAGAAATTTTGCACAACAAAGGGGCCAAAGGAGAAAAGGAGGAGCAACATGAGAAAAACATTACACAAGAATTACATAAGGAGCATAGCATAAGAATAGAAGTGGAAAAGAATGTGCTCCAAGTAGATCTCAAAGGGGAAGGGGAAGCGGAATTCACCAAAGAGAATATACGTGACAAAACAGAGCTGCCCCAAGGTAAAGAAGGAAGGTGTCCTGTAGACATAAGAGGAGATTGCGCAAGGATGAAGTCATACAAGAGAAGAGTGAAAGATGGGGAGTATCCATGGAGAGAAGAAGATGATTTGGAGGAGCCCACAAAAATAAATATCAAGCGTGAAGACGAAGACTGTGTGGAATAAATGTGTAAGACAAAGTATGTAAAGAAGAAGATGCACGATAAAGAGAAGCCCATATAAAGAAGGGTGAAATGAGGGATAGAGACAAAGATTGAAGTGGTTAGAGATGGGCATAAGCCCATGAGTGCTCAAGAAGATAGATGCATTGAGGAGAAGAAAGTAAGAGAAGACATTGCCAAAATATGTGTAGAAGGAAGAAGTTCTTGCAAAAAGGAAACAAAAGGAAGAAATGAGAGAAAGTGCACAAGGTTTGAGTATACAAAAGAAGCTCATGAATAGAAAAAGGGTGTAGAGGAAGAAGGTTGTGGAAAGGAAGTGAGAAGGAAACAAGAGCAAAAGGAGCGAAGCACCTGCGAGATAAGAGAAGATAAGAAGAGAAGTGCACGTAAAGGGAAGGCACAAGAGGAGGAATCCCATAGCGAGAGTGGGCAAGGAAAGAGAAGAAAAGCCCCAAGGCTTTAGGTGGAGGTGTATGGACAAGGGTGAGCACAAACTCACATAGGAGAAATTTGGAGGTGAACACAAACTTGCAAAGCATAAGGATCATGAGAGAAGCCTTAGGAGGAGGAGAATGATTCAAGGCAATTCTCTTAGTGAGAAGAGACTCGTAATAGATCAAGTAGAGAGATCCATTTGGACGATGAGGTCGGGACATGGTGGGAAAATATCTTAAATATGCATGAGATAGTGTGGAGAAGTCACAGGAGGTGATAAAGGACTAGAAGAGACGTCAAAATAAGTGTCGAGGCCAAGAGAAAGTTTAGAGGATGAAGGATCCAAAACTATTTGCTTGATAGTTCAAAGGGTGGTTCTACCACTCACGTAGTCTACTTGAGGACGGCCTCAAGTTTAAAGTACCTCAAGTGTTTGATGTAGGAGCATCCAAGTTTGAGGAAATCATGCACAATTAAATTCTGAGTAGGGGTGCACATAAGAAGAAAGTGCAAAGGAGCAATGTGCATGCAAAAGTGGATAGGCATGCAAAGAATGGTGTGTGAGAAGGAAGAGGGAAGCCCAAAAATAGTGCACAGGAGAAATTTGGAGGTGGAACTTAGGTAAAAGAGTGCATGATAGACGTGACCAATGTGTGGCAAACCGTAAAAATAGGAGTATGCGGAAAGATGGATAGTTGGCAAAAGTGAAAAAACATGTCAGTAGTTGTCTAACAGGGATGTTGATAAGGATGGACGGTCATATGAGCCAATGGCCAGATCAATGTGGAACAAACAGAGGTGTGGTAGATTGGAGCATTAAATGAGGTCAATTCAAATTTGAATTTGAGTGGGATAATCTAGAAGCATCTAGAAGAAGTTATCTCACCCAATGAAAAATTTTAAAAAGGAGAAAAAAGCGGGAAAAGTGCAAGGCACATAGCTATAAAATGAGGATGTGAACGCCATTTTTGGGGTTGTTGGAGTGTGGTTGAGAGTTAGAGAGTTGAGTGTGGCTATTAGATCTAAGATCGTCTCAAACCAAAATGCATCATATAAGACCATAAATGTTAGTAACCAACAAAGTCTGCAAAAAGAAAAAGAACTTAAAAATAAGATAAAACAAGAGAAAAATACTAAAGGGAAGTTTTTCTAGATTTCTAAAGGGCAAAAATTTTGAAGAATTTATTTTGGAGGAATAAAATAATTTTGAAGGTGTAATTTGAGATTTTGTAGTATTTTTTATTGTTTAAAGGGATAAAAATATTTTTTCATTAGACAAACTTGTGTTGGGTGTTTTGTTCCTTGTCTTTTATATCGAAGGATTTGTTGTTTTAAGGGTGAGGCTCGAATTAAAAGGCAATCAAACCCCTCACAAAAAAACTTGATTTCTTTTCTTGCTTGCAGCTTTTCCCGCATTTTCTCTTATTTGCTTTTGCTTGTACCATTTTTGCATTCTCCTGATTACCTCCCATCATGGCAACCTGCCATGAGTTTCTTGCCTTAAATTTTGAGAATGACATGCTCTTCACTCAAATTTATTCACTTCGGAAGACCTTGTGAAATTTTCGTAAGATAATAGATCTCTCAAGAAGCAAAAATCTTTTCTACACGCTCTCATTCATGGAAATGATGATCTAATACACTCTACAATAAAAACTTGTTAGCTTGCATCATCATCCTTGTATTATGGACACTTGTATGATTACTACTAGTTCACCTGTAGCTCTTGCTCCCGCACCCATTGACCTTGATTTGTCATTTTATGAGCCTACTCCTACTCTTGATGCTCCTAATCCTATTAAGATTATTACTTCATGTTCTACTTTTGCACATGTGCCTATTATAGTTACTCACTCTGTGTATCCCACTTCCAGCTCCACTTGCATACTTGTCTATCTCAATTGAGAAGCACATTACCGCATTTGGTTCTTGCATGCTCCGCTTTATGGGATTTTATGGTGAAGGTCTTGGCAAAATTCATAGGGTATTACTTCACTTATACATGTTGTTAAGTGGAATTCTGCCATAGTATTGGTTTTCATGAAGATACTTCATTGGGATCACATGATGACAGAGCTCCGCTTTTGTTCGCTCTACTCTTCATGAGGATATTAAGCTACACATGAGTTTTTCACCTTCACTTATGCTTGAGGAACTTGATAGTTCAATTGTTAGGCATGATCAACCTGACACACATTTTGATGTTTCCTTACATGCTCCAGTTGTGCACTTCACACCAAATCATATGCAAACATCTTCCTCATCCATTCATGTTCATTTGGGATGGATCTTTTATCACTTGTGGCGTGATGTAAGCATTCATTGGGAAGGATCTACAAATGTGGCTCCTCCACCAATCAAATTCTTGATTTGCTCATTGTTCCTCCTACATTGTAATGCTCTTTGTTATTTGAGCTATTTTCTCTAAAAAAATATTAGAAGTATATCTCCTCTTCTAGATTTGGTCCTTTTAATATTGAAAATAATATGGAGTTTCTATGTATCACTTGGTGTTATTGTTTATATGGGAGCTTTTATAGTCACACTAAGTCTATAAAGCCGTGGAGTTTTATTTCATGTGGTTGTGCTTCATTTTTAACACTCTTCTCTTATTCATTTGGATGACTCTCCCATTTCCTCAAGGCTATCTTCATGAGAGGTATATTTGATTTGTATTTTCGATACTTTTAGGCGTGTTAATAGTTAATCTTATGGTAGACCTTGTTTGGTAAAGCCCTGTGTCAACTTTTTATTGTTTAAGTAATTAGTTTAACCACTCATATATATTTGTGGCATCACTCCACCCATTCAAAAGTATGGGAGGGTGTGGTGTTGATCATGGTTCTTCAAGTGTCTTGTTCCTTTCTCTTTTGTAGTTAGTGCACCACATCTTCTAAAAGAGATCAAATTAAGTTTGGTGTTTTTGTGTACTTTCACCTCTAATAGTATTCTTCATTTATATTGTGAGATTGTTCTCCTTCTAAAGTGTAGTTATTATATTAAATTATAATTTCACAAACCTCATCGATAATATCCTTACATGGAGCTATTCTATTGAATTACAATGTCGAGTTGTTTTTAAGTTTGTGATCGAACAATGGATCCAAACCATAATGCAAACCAAACATATTCTTTAGTAGAGTACGAGTTTTTTATCCTTACTTCTTAGGATGCCTTGGAACATGATATTGCTCTATCTAATTTGTTGTTTTTTACAGGTTTTTTGGGTATCTTGTGGTGACTCTCATCCATGGAAACTCTTTTTACTAGTTATATGTAAGTGGGTACCTTATTAGGCCTTGTTGTCGGGACTCATATTTGGATTTGTCTCCTATATTTTCTCTTTCTCACTCTCAAATTTAAACTTATGGGAGGGTGTTGGATTTGACATGTTCACACTTGCATCTGGTTTGATAATTTTCCAAACCAACCTTACAAATGTCCACGTTCACACTCACAAGAGGATAAGCTTAGATTGGGAGTTGGTTTTAACTATGTAGGTTGTTATATTGTTTTTCCCTATTTACGTAGCATATTTGGTTTGCACATACATAGGAAATAAACCTTCCTTATTATTTAGGGTGCCTTGAACAACCACTCTTTGCCTATTTTATAGGATCTCCCTTTGTAAATTATGACATATTGAGATTGTACAATGTCGAACATGAATAATGGAGACTCGACTATTGATCCTAATTTTTATCTTGTGTTTGTTTTGGTAATGTTTATTCTATTGGAGGGATCCTTAAGATGAGAAAATTCAAATCCTTTATACTAGCTTGGGTACATAAATGTGCCCCTTATGATAAAGAAAATGTATAGATCTAAGGAATATCCCAAAAATTTCCCTTCACAACCCTCTCGATTGAATCTCACATCTAATGCCCTCATACAAACCATCTCCTCAAAGATGCCAAATAATATGACTCCAAAATATGCCACCATGGCCAATGCTAAAAATCATGATGTCTCATATTCAAACTATTGGAAACTACATTCTTATTACCCTTACTATACTAAATACCATATCATACTCATAAAGAAATTTCGTCCAACACATTTTTTAGGAATTGATATTAGGATATGTGAATATATTGGAGACTCTAATGATTGGTCCTCAATACCTTTTCTTTCACTACCACCCACCCCTTTTCTTCATGGATGGGTCAACCAGAAAGACATAGATCATATAGTGATAGGAGCAAATCTTCCCATGACAGGGGAGCAAATCTTCCCATGACAGGAGCGTCTCTTCCCATTCACAATCCTTGTGAGTGAAGCGAAGGACATGAAAGAAACACATTCTCCATACATCGGCATTAGGACCCCTAGTGCGATATTGATATCGATATCGATATCAAGATTATCCACCGAATTCATAAAATATTGGCTCACCCACATCTCACATGATCCGCTTGAATTCGTATTCCCATGAGATATAGATAGAACGCCATCCATGCCTTCCGCCTTCGAGAATAATGGAATGGGTCGAGATTGAGGCCAAGGAGAAAATAACTCTAATGCACAAGTGTATAAATAAATTCAATGAGATCAAGGTCATAAATAGGGTAGTTAATCTCATAATCATTAAGCTTGTGTTATTTAAAAATGATCACACAATGAGCTTATAAAATAACTACCTTAAATCCCTCCAAAGAAGCATATGTGCACACAAAAATCTTAGTATAATTTGGAACTACTAATATCGGTACAGACTTTGGTAAGGTACTCCTTTAGAATCTAGAAGTCTCTCTCATGCTTATCTAAACAATCATTTTTTTCCTTTTTTCTAAAAGGAAAGAATGGGATGAGAAATCTAGGAGAAATCAAGAACAATCATAAGATAATAGTCTATTAGCCCCATAAAAATCTTGACCTTAGTAACTATAATGGGAACATGTCACTCAATGATAGAATGAATCTTTGATGGATCAACATAGATACCCTCACCCAAAATAATATTCCCCAATTACTTAACTTTATGCTCTCTTAACACCTATGAAACCTACCTTAAATGATCCTCATGCTCCTCAAATGAGTAGGATTAAATCAAAATATCATCGAGGAATATAAATACAAAGTGTTCTAAGAAGATATTGAATATCACATTCATGAGACTCATGAACACTATAGGGTCATTAGTCAAACCAAAAGGGACCAATGTGAATTATAGTGTCCATAGTGAGTCTAAAAAGCTATCTTATGTGTGTTTGATTTTGTAACCTAAAGTTGGTGGTACACTAGCTTGAGGTTAATCTTGAGAACAATCTAACTTCCCACATCTATTCAAAATGATCATCGATCCTAAGAAAGGATTAATGGATCTTCACCATTATAATATTCAACTTCCTATAATCACTACAAAGCTAAAAGGACCCATCCTTATTTTTCACCAATAGGAAACATTAGGGAGGATGATGACCTTCTCCAATAACCACTCTAACTAAATCTTGAGCTCATAAATCTCGGGAGTAGTCATCCTCTATGTCGCTCTATAAATATGTGTATATCTTCGTACAAGATCAAACTAAAAACCCACCTCTCATTATGGAGACAAACTAGGAAGATCACTAGGAAAAACATCTAGAAATTCATGCGAGAATAATATGTTGATTAAGATAATTACCACCAAAATCCTCCTTATATTTATCACTAACTATGATAGCATGCATTTAACATCCCTTGTGATCACTCCAAGTAATTTGTTTACAGAAATCACACAAAGAGAAATAGGTCTTTGTACTCTTAAAATAACTACCTCTCTACCCGTGTCATCTAGGCATTCAATCACCTTATTTTGAAAATCTACCTAAGAAAAATGGGCTTTGAGACATTCCCTACCCAAAATAATATTTTAATATCCCAATGGTACGATACAAAGATTAAGAGGGGTTGAGAATAAACCAAGGTCCAACATATACCCACTAACATAGGATTTTATTAACATCTTGGTCCAAGTGGCCAACTCTAACTACCAATGGTCGATATACCTAGAATCCACCAACATACAATAGTTCACAAGGGAAGGTACAATAAAAGAGTATAAAAACCAAAGTGAAATAGTACAAATATAATAATACCCCTAATAATATAGGTAGCCTCAATAATCGTGGCCAAGTTCTCGACCTGATGGTTCTATAGTGCTACATAAATGAGGTGATCGTGTCTTATATATCCTACAATATACTTTGAAATGGGTACCTTTTTTCTATTCAGAAAAATGAGGCTACTTTGGAAAATTACATGCATGATGATCTAGATCGCGCAAATATGACACCTAAAACTAACAAGGTGCTCCTTATGAGATGAAGTCTCACCAATACTCTAACAAATTAAACTAATAGAACTTACTCTAAAGTGATCGCTAAGTATGTGATTACCCTACTTGTCCATTTTATATTTTATATTTATTCAAAGCTTATCCTCAATGACCTCTACCTCTCTTCAAATCCTATTGTGGGTGGAACCTTTCTTTCGGGTGTGAATGATGTTGTGAGTGATGATGAATATGTTTCTATCATGACTATTAAGGCCTAGGTGTAGATTGAGTGGGTATAAATATGTCACATGGAGGAGGTTGAATACCATGAGACCTAACATCCTACTTCCAATGAATTATCTCCCGTAGTCTACTTGTAGTCACTCTTTGGACTCCTATATCTTGCCCATTTTTTCCTCTATCAAATAAGCCTTCTCCTCTAGCTTCCACAAGGTCATGAGATAGATTATGTGAATAAAACCTTCTATATCTACATTTATACCCTTAATAAATGTTTTCACCTATAATTTCTCATCATGGAGGTAATCAACATATTGTACAAGGTCCAAAAATAGCTCTCATATTGTGTCATTGTCTGTTTACCCTACCTAAAGTCATGAAACTCATCTATCCTCCTCTATACAAAATTATCTAGCATGTATCGAGCTTTAAATCTCTCCTCAAATAAATCCCATGTCACAATGTCTCTATTAAAATGAAGATTCCCCTCCTCATTTCTCTACCAAATACTTACATCATCCTGAAGAAGTAGGATGGCCAGCCATGCTCTAACATTTCTCTCATAGTGAATCCCAAACAAATGTCCAAAATCAATAACCAATACTCTACACCAAATCCATATATAGTCCCCCAAAGGATGGTGCTTTATGTCTCAAAAGGTCATGAATGACACCTTTAACATCAGTATGTGATCTCAACCTATGTTTTTAAGTGAATATCTCTGCATGTCGTGAAGGAGGACTTGGGATATCTTTTGGTATAATGGTGAGTTCTTTTCATCTCATTATTGTGTGGCACTATGATACCCATCTCTATGTTGCGAGGCCTCCCGAGAAGGCATAGATGAGTGTCTCTATGAACAATTTTATTCTATTTTCAACCTATCCTATAATAATACCCCCATCGATGTTTCCTTTTTGTAGGATATGTGGTCCAAGGTCTATAGGTGCAGAGCATTTCTCTACGAGTGGGTGTCTCCTAATCTTATATCATGACGCATGGCTTCCTTAGTGGATTGAAATCTTGCATTGGTAG
This sequence comes from Taxus wallichiana var. yunnanensis, assembly GCA_018340775.1. Classification (NCBI taxonomy): domain Eukaryota; kingdom Viridiplantae; phylum Streptophyta; class Pinopsida; order Cupressales; family Taxaceae; genus Taxus; species Taxus wallichiana. The sequence continues at coordinate 867,191,873 of CM031238.1, forward strand.
ATGGCATACGTTAGGTTGATGTAGAAAAAATGCTAAATTAAAATTTAGTATTTAATCCCAGTGCCTAATATTGAAGCCATTCTCTAATACTAAACATAATGCCCAAAATTTCACCTAAAATTGTACCCAATTAAATCCCTAAAAATTATGTATTTTTGTTTGAATATAATAATAGTTATTGTTAATTATTACTTAATAAATTAATGTTTTTTTACTATTTTATTATAAGTTTGGTTGTCTTGAGTGGGCCATCCATAATTAGACAACTGACCTTAGGGTAGTTACACATTTAATTTAACCAATAATTAATTTTACTACAAACAATAGCCAAGAAATGTTATTTAATTTCTCAGGTAAAAAGGACTATAAAGCGCAACTAGAAATTAGATTAGTATTAATAGGATGACTTGCCCAACCATAGTGAAAACTTGAAAATCACTTTAGAGTACCAAGTTGCACATCAAATCTCTTCCCTAGGATTGATCTAATCTTGGCCACCCATCTAGGGAAAACCTAAAATTTCCCTAAGTTTCCTTATGAGTTGAATAAAGTCTTATTTTTATCTATTTGCTCTCATTTTTATTATTTTGTTTCTGATTTGTGCTTTGGAGATTTTTCAAAGGTTTTTTTGTATGGGTGTATACACATATGTATATATAGGCTCCATTTTTGTATATTTTATCTCTAGGATTAGTTTTAATAAAAACCCTCTTTGACACTCTAGGTGTATATACCCATGAATACACACACACACACATAAAGATATGTACACACATGTGTGTATATGTTGCATATATGAATCCATGTATTTAATACACATACACATGCACATTAAAAATAATTGTATCTTGAATGATTCTTGATTTATTAAATCCCAAAAGGGTTGTGTACATGGAAGGGAGGGGGTCATAATTGTGTATTAGATATGACCTAGTGTATTGAAAGTGAGTAGAGTGGGTGAGGGGTGGATCCCACACCACCCCGTTCCACTCACTTTTTGTTTTAATAAACCAATACATGGTGGGGAGTGGTCGACCCTCCCACATGCTTAATTTGTTTTTCATTTTTATAAATATTTAATAACTTCTATAATCTGCATTTACACACACACACACACACACACACACACACACACACACACACACACACACACACACACACTTTTATCAAAATACATGTATTTATATATACAATACACACACATGTGTGTACATTTATTTAAAAATATGAATGTGTGTGTGTGTGTGTGGGGTATATATACATACATTTCTATACACTTTTAATATATATACATATAACAATGTGTGTCATAATTATAAATATCCCAATTTATGTATAAATTAATCATAAATAATATTGTGTGTGCATGTGTGTGTAATAGAGAGATTAATATTGTATCAATGAATTCTAACACTCATATAGATTCTTTTTCTTCGACTATAATGGAAGAGCTAGTATAGCTTAAAATCATAACCACTTTTGTCCATTCTATTACAAAAGAGTTATTTAAATAAACATGTAATTTCCATACAATATGAATAGACAAAAAGTTATGTAAACTTGTAATATCTACACAACATTTTCACACATAGTTTTGAGCCATGGATTATTTATAGTTTAATATAATCTATATTTTCATCTATTTACTTCCAATAATAATCAAATACGATCAATCCAAAAACACATTTATCCCACACTTCTTTATTCTTGTATTTTGCAATTAAAACAATATTACATTTCATTGAAACTCAATACACAAGCTAAGAAAATATTTTCTTTTTACATTATTTCATGAATACAATAGTACAAGAAGGAGATAAGAAACATTTGAATAAGAATATGGGAGCTAGTTTTCAAAAAGTCCTTTGCTCCAAAATTTCCAAGGAAACCTAAACACATGGCTCCATGCTCCAAGTAACGCTTTAACTCCAAGAGACCAAGAGGACACAAAAACTTGTCCACCAACCAATTGACATCACCACAAGAACTCCCACTTTGAAATGGGATAGTTGGATAGCCTCCCACCAAGCCCAAAGGAAAAAGGCATGTCAAAATCACTCACATAATAAGGTAAGGAAATATGAAATAAAAAGGAACACATCCACAACACACAAGTCACAATAAATACCAAAATCACATAAGAATTCAACTAATGCATCCAATAAGGAAAGAGGATGTAGACATACCCTTTACAAATGCAAGAGTTCTTTCTTCATCTACAATGTTAACACTTGCATAAAAATGACCACTTCTCTTTATATTTTTCAATATCTATGTGTGAAATGGGTTTTCAACCTATAAGGAGGTTTTATTTGCAACAAAAAATATCTCATCGACACCAATTTGATAAGGATAAAATAATTAAAAATGAAACAATAAAGGGTTTGACCAACAAGCCAAGCTCCAATGCTCATTTCATCCTCTCTTCCCAAATGTACCCCTAAATTCAACCCAATGGGTAAGATGGGTGAGCACAATACTACCCAAAAAAAAACCAAAATAAAAAACAAAAGAACAAAGAGAGAGATACCTTGAAATTAAAAATCAAGAAAAACACAAAATAGAATAATTATCCATTCTTCTTAAGCTACATATTCTAATTTACATGTATACATAAGCTCAAAAGAGATAAAACAAAAGATCCCACCTCAAGAGCATATATCTTTTTCAAGAATCTCAAACAAGATCTCATATAAGCACAAATGTAATCTACCAAAGAAATAATAAACTATTAGTGTTATCCTTTTATTTGTTAATTAGGATAATTCTTGCACTTAAGTTATCTCTACACTTGTTGAGTTAGCTTTCTTAGGTGTACTAGTTGTGTGGAGTTCGCTTACTAGTTATGTGGAGTTAGCTTGACTACCGATATCAAATAGTGGGAGTTCTTCACAATTGATCTAGGTAGTAGTTGCACTTCCCCTCCTCCTATATGTACATCCTCATTATTGAGATAATTTATGACTCTTTGATGGATTTTTATATATAATATTTCAACTCTTTATTTACAAATCCTTTTTAAGGTTATTTTGGCAAATTCCTCGCGCAGGGTTCATGACAAACAACAACTCTCACAAGTTAGAACAATCATTAGCAATCAACATTAAAAACCATACAATTTTTTCACTTTTTCTCTATGGCTAAAACTTGCATTTTATCACCAAAAGCTATATACATTTGCTTCAAAGCTTGAAAACACTCTACACATGTTATATTTCACCTAACAATAATGTTTACATGCTTGAATAAGTCTCAGTACTTCATTTTTTTAACCAAATCTCCCTTTAGACCTCATTTCTTGCTACTAGCCCTCCTAAACTACAATTTGGAGCATAAAATCCATATTTCTATGAATAAATCCTCATTGGTAAACTTTTTGAGGACCCACTTGGCCCAATATTCATCCTACAAAGTTTCATCTATCAATTCTTTACCCATTTTATTTTATACCCTTTTTAACATTTTAGTTGAAGCACCCAATTAGCCCTATTTTAAGCTAGATCACCATGTACAGAACAAACCACATATTTTCATGCAAAAGTGGAAGTAGATTTGGATACCCATTATTTCATTTGTGCTTTGTGAAAAATTTCATGGTCCAACTCCCTTTCTTTCACTCCCAACACTCTTCTTCTCCTTTTCTAGGTCTCCAATTAGCCCTAACCTAGGGTTTCAAGCTAAAAACTAGGGTTTGTATTTTCACACTAATTCAACATTTCCAACTTCTTCAATATCTTTGATTATACTTGTTCAAGGACTTCTCAAAGTCTTCCCACCTTCTTCTAGTTCTTTCAAGCTTGTTCCCATATTTCTTGACCTCTTTTATTCATATTCTAACCCCTACTTTATTTGAACTTCATTGCCTCCTTAGATTCTTCTTCTTTCCTGCAACTTCCACACTATTTTTCCTCAATTTCAATCACCCTACTCAAGTCTTTATGTGATTCTTGCCTTGACTGTTTATCTTTCTAGCCACTTTACTTCCCTTTCTCCTTAACTTCCTCTTTTTGTGACTTTATCTTATACCTATCCTTAACTGAGAATGGCATCTTTTAAAGTATAGTCTTTAGATTCCCTACTCATCAAACCTTGTGACAATTCTTCTCACTCCCCTGAATGGCTTCTAAATTGAGGATCACAAGTCTATCCTTTAGGTTTCCTTCTAGCAAGTCTTCATTGTATATGCATGTATGGTTAAATTTCCTAGAGCATTGTTCTCCTTATATAGTCATTGTTTACTTTACTATAAGCCTTCGAGGACATCTCACTTCTCCCAATACCTTCATCGTTGTAGGTTCTCAAGTTCATACCTCATTTCCTAGGCTTCTTGCTAAGTTTGACAAAACCTTCCTTCTAGCCTGAGTTCACTGTGAAACACGAGTGTACATCTTCGTCGATAACCAACCTTTCTTGATCATTTATACTTCTTCTCATGACCTTTCTAACAACTTCCAATATATCATTATAGTTGTGTACCATGATCCTCATTATGTGTTTCCCTAGGTAACTTGTCATTTAATTGTCCATGATAATTACTCTTCTCGAGTTGTCTCGGTCTCGATTACCTATGAATCATGTGCATGCATGAACGTGTTACTCCTTTTTTCCATTCATAAACTCTCCCTCACTTATCAAATTTCTCCTTATTACTAGATTCTATCAAGTCTCTCGATATGTATTAAGACCTTGATAATCAATTGGTTCTTTTGGAGGCTTTTACATAGTTAATTTTCTTTCGAGTTTGCTCACTTTTGATCCCTAGATTTTGAGTCTGCACGAGTCTTCATAGTCATGATCACCTGAAATATACCAAACTCCTCTTACTTCAGTTTTCTTGGTTTTTAGAGATTCCTTTTGGTTATTTGTCTATGTTTGCTAGCCACATAAAAGGTGTCACGTGTAATATGGGTTTTAGCTTAGTTTCCACTTGTTTTCTTTGCATAAAAGAGTTGTCAGGGTTTAATCCCACTCATAAACCTTGATGATCATCAAAATAGTACAAACACCCCACATGTTAAGTATTCAAATTTGTAAAAGTTCTTAATCCTCCATATAACTATTTCTTACCTTACACAAAGGGCACAACATAGTTTTGAATGTAAAACAAAATTTCATTACCAAACCTTCATCACTATGTTAACAACTTAAATACTTGTTTAAATTTATCCTCACAGGTTTTTCAAGCCGTCAAGTATCTTAGGCCTTTAACACTATATAAACATTCATAATAACTTTTAAACTTAAGAATCAAGGTTTCATTACCTCCTTACCCCCTGTCAGGTTTTCTCTTTATCAACCATTGATTAGTCATTGTAAACTTTCAAACAACTTGTTATATCCTTGAAGAATCCGTAACTTTAATTTACAACTCGAAAGACATATCTTTCAACATACGAAATAAGGTTCTTTAGCCATTTCATAAATACTTAACCCAAAATATCAAAATAAAGATTCATACACAATTTTAACATATATACAAAAGCTTCCATTAGATCATTCATGTCATTACACAACTTTAAAGAGCCACCAGGGCTCTATTACAAAGATCTTCACCTCTCCACACACTTCTTCACCTCTCGATTCCCCTCTTTATACAAATACATGATGTATTTTCTTTACAAATAAGAAAGAATGAGTTAGTTAGGGTTTTCACACAACTAACCCCACTTTGATTGAGCTAACTCATGATGAGTTAAGGGCTACGTGAGTCAAGAGATTCAAGCCAATGGTGGTAAAGGTATCTTGAAGCTCTCATTACAACATTCATGACTCATTTACTAACATCTAACCATGTTACTAACACCTAGGATTAAGAACTATTAACATGAGAATTTGAAAATTCAAACTTGAGGTTTTGGAGGGAAACCTCTTATTATACAAAATGAGTCCAAATGGACTATTTACGACATATGGACCTTCATATGGACTCAACACACACCTAATTAATCTAAACAAACCAAAAATAACTTATGCACAATGATGCTCCTACATCAATTCCATGCAATTTATTAAATGTGATGTGTTATTATCATATGAGATCTTTACAACTTGAAACAAACTTCTCATCATTCCTTTCATGGTATCAGAGTGACAGATAATATAAACATCGATCTATAAGTGTTTTTACAAGAAATATTTTTATATTTTTCATATTTTTAGTATGTTTTTGTAGCATGTATTTCTATGCAAAATGAAGGGCACATCGATTTGGAAGATGCCAACACCCCTAGATTGGTATTTGTAAACTTGACCATTGACGATAGTAGACAATTTTGAAGGAGTCCATTTTTGCGAGCTAGTGAAGGGTATAACATCTCATACAGATCTGTATGGGAAGCTATGAAGGTTGTTGAAGGATTCCACGAAAATCCTTTCTAGGTTTTTGTAATCTTTGATAGGTAGTTGTTTTTAATGCAGGTTGCATGGATATGGGAGGAAGATTTTAATCTTGTGTGTTACAAAAACCTCTTTTACATGTGTGCAAGAGTGTTGTTGCGATATGGTGGTTGTGCTTGTCGAAGGGCTTAACCATTTATGGGTTTTGTCTGGAGCACCAAAAAAACATTCTAGATCTTTGTTAGTTTTAGCGGACAACAAGAAATTTCAAAGCAATGAGTGGAAAATGAAAACAACATGCTTCTTTTCCAAAAGTGGCAATTTGGGAGCTGATTCGCAGGTTTTCGAAAATGGTAGGTTTAAAAAAATGAAAATCAAATGTGACTTTCTTAGGAACAAGCGACACCCGAAATGGAAAGTTATGCACAAAAGGGAGAGTTCTCACAAAACACCTTAGCCCTTGGTCACACAGGAGGTCACATGAGGGCTTAACATGGGTGATTTCTACTAGTGGGTGTTTAGGTGTAGTTTTTAAAGTGCATTCTTTAATGTAATGGACCATTACTGACGGAAAATTGTTTCCATCATAACTTTTGACCGGTAACTCGGAATTGAGAGTCATTTTTGCAAAAGTGTATGATTTTTGTGTTCTTTCCATTGGTTTCATTTAAATTTTAACACACACTATTTCATAAAGTGCCGAATATGGGGGTGTTTTTATCACAAATGAATGCATTTCGACCGAGCTGACGTCATGTTATACTATTTTTTTAGTGTGTATTTTCTATCATGGATTCTTACCCATCGAGAGAATGAGATGATTTTCTCTAAAGTGTGTGGAATTCAAGAGGACATAGTAAAATTTGTAGAAGAAAAAGATCGCTTAAGAAGCAAAAATCACTTCTACATAACCTCATTCACAACAAAGATGACCTCATTCACTCCCTGAAGAAAAAAATTTCTCACTTACAACATCATCCTCACATTTTGGACTCTTATTCCCATGCTCCTAGTCCACTTGTAGTTGTTGCTCCCACACCCACTGACCTTGATTTGTTAGTTTATGAATTTGTTTACGCTTCTAATGCTCATGAACCTATTGCACTTGTTATTGTATGTTCTTCTTCCACACTTGACCTATTGTAGTTGATTTAACAAAAATAAGATTTAAGCTAAACCCTAATTATAGTGTAACAATTAATGATTAAACAATAAAGTATAGATCTGACCTAAGTAATAAGCTAGATAAAATTGAAACCCTAGGTGTAAGAGAGAGGATAAAAGACTTAGCTAATTTTGTAATGATCCCAAAGATGTACATGGATGAAAAATTGTTGAACAGGGAGGAGAGATATGTCACAACCGCACACAAAAATTTGCGGAACTACCGAAATAATTTGGGTGGGGTGCCTTGATCAAGTCAGGGGCACTTGGGTGATGTAGATCGTTCTAGGCACTGTGATTGCGATGAACCTTAGAAAATGATTTTTCTTGTGTTGCTTCAATGTTGTTGCCCTTTATTGTTGATCACCTTTAGGTCACCGGAAGATCGCCAAGCTTTCCTGTAACCTATAAAGAGAAAGAGCACCTATAAAACCTAAAACACATCAAATCCTAAAAATAAAAAGATGTAAATGTGGAGTTAGACTGACCCCAGTGGTCACCCAATAGAGTGAGCTTACAACCGAGTGTTGCACTACATTTTAGACTCCATGTAGTTCTGTGTGTGCGTGCGTGCGTGTGAATAATCTTGCCCTAGGTGGCTCTTGTGTCGACGTTACTTGAATAGTGAACAATAACTAGATGTAGCAATGCATATAGATGTGTGGATGCCAAATGAAATTCCCCTCTGTGAAGTGTATGCGAGAAGAATGTAGTCCATTGTCCCTTGAATGAAAGGTATATGGATGCTTTGATGCTCTTAGAATGACCTTTGAATGCAACCTTAGGTGGTGATAGTAAATGCTTAGAGCTTGGTCCTTCATAATGGTCACATAACTTTATATTTATATGATTCCCTTGCTTGAATTTCACAATTGGCAACTAAAAGGCCGACCCATAAGAAAACAAGATGCCCAAAATATGAAAGAGGTAAAAAGGGGAGAAAAATTAGAAAGAGGCTGGGGCGCTGTGCTTCAAGCGTCCCATTCTAGGCATTGGTGTCCTAAGTGATACAAGATAAAACAATGAAGTATTGACTGGGTTGTAGGGTGTAAGAGTCTAGAAAGAAGACATGAAACACAAAGAAAAGGCCAAAGACATATGCCAATCACTAGTTTTCTCACTTGGGAATCATATGAATAGTAGTATGTGTTTAGGACCTAAAATGTGTTGGCTAGATTTTATGCACTGCGAAAAACCTAGGCAGTCATGAGATAAATGTCCCTCATTTAACAGTGAGACTCACATGTAAGATGTTTATCAATGTAGTGTGCATGAATCCTAATAACTATTTGTGGGGTTTTACTTTAATCACAAAGCTCATGAACCATATCTAAGTGATTACGCAGTAAGTAAACAACTATTTATGAAGTATTTTCAGAAGGGGGAAATAATGAAATTTGGGAAAGAAGAAAGGAAGATATGTAATTCAACCAATAGTTTACAGAGTTGGTTTCATACACATGGATTAAATAAACAAGTAGAATTCACAATATTCAGAAGTAAAGGAAAAGAAAAACTTCTAATCTAAATCTCAGATAACACAAAGTTTATCTAAAGATCCACACAAAAGCAGAAGCAAATGCACCATGGACACAAATTTCTCTGGAAATCTACCTTTATTCAATTCCCCATCTTTCAGAAAAATGACATCAAGGGCTGCAACACAAAGTCTGGAACTCAAGAATGTTGATTAACAAATTGTGATCCTTTAACTTGTAGGCTCTTCCTCTATTTATAGTGTATCGAGGGAAATTACAAATAGGAAGTTTTTAATGAATTGCCACACGTGGAAGTTGTGAAAGAGGGAAGCAACTGGAAATATTCCTCCTGAATTCCTCTTTGCATGACATGCATGATTTATAACTGAAAATAGAACCTTCTATTTTGCATGTCTGCCACCTATTTCCAAGTAATTGACTTCTTTCAGTAACTTGAAGTAACAACTTTTATAGCTAATTACCTAAGTTTTAAAATTTTAATTGATTGCTCAATTGTTTTGTTTGAGAAAATAAGAGAAAGAAGAAGAAAGAGGAGAAGAAATTAGAAGAAATCTGCAACACTCTCAGTCTTGTTCTTCTTCTTCCATACCCCGCATTCGATCCACTGTATTTCACTTCTACTTCATTCACTTTAGGAATGAATGATCTGAATGATATCTCTACCTTTAATCTAAGATGCATTTTTCTCCCATATGTTGTGGATTCATTTCCTTTGATTCTCACCAAACTAGATCTATAATCAACTGACTGCATTTTTTCTTGCGGTGTTGCCTTTGACCTATCTTCCCTCTTATCCTTGAAGCTTTTGCAGTTCTTCTCTAGTACATGCACTAGTAAAATGCTTTCCGTAAACAATTCAAACAAAACTCATCATCTTTTATTTTTAATTGCATATGAGCAATTTTAAATTCTAGAAAGTACTCCGGTGAAGGAAAATACAAGTAAATTCAATGAAGGCTTCAACTGGAAGATTGGGAGCACATGCACAAGCTCCTGGAAGGAATTTTCCATGTAATGACTTCCACTTGGGCTGCGTTAGAAACAAGAGGATGAATTTTTAGAAGCCTTTGCAATTATGAGAGATGGATCTATTTCTTCCTCTGATTCTGAATATATATTCAATGTATCAGACATTTACTTCGTCTTCTTTTCACAAATATGAGCACCAGTGAAGTATTCCTGCAAATAATTCAGATGAGTATGTAGTCCATAGCCTGAATATCTAATTTCTTCACCGAGATCTGATTATGAATCCTGTTGCCCTCTATTTTTAGACTTTGCTTGCAAGCCAAACAAATTAAAAATATTATTTTATTCAACTTGTGCACTCACATCAACATGCAAATAGTCAGAATAATAAAAATGAAGCCTTTCCAACCCTAGGCACCAAAACTGGATGCTTCCTGACAATTAAAAAAGTTAGTTTTTAGGCATTTAGCTGTGCCAGAATGGGTTGCACTTTTTGGCTAGAAGTCATGTTAAAAATAAGAAGGCAAGGAAGTGGGAATTTTTACCCTTCCAAGCAGCTCCAAAATTCCCATCTTTCACTTAAGTGATTTAACTTTAATGATGGGAAAAAAAACCTTTTAGGAAGGCTCCAAATTCCCACCTTCCTTCCACCACCAAAATTCCCATCTTTCACTTAAGTGATTTGAATTTAATGATGGGAAAAAACAACCTTCCAAGAAGGCTCCAAATTCCCACCTTCCTTCCACCACCAAAATTCCCATTGGCACTTAAGTGATTTAACTTTAATGATGGGAAAAAACAACCTTCCAGGAAGGCTCCAAATTCCCACCTTCCTTCCACCACCAAAATTCCCATTGGCACTTAAGTGATTTAACTTTAATGATGGGAAAAAACAACCTTCCAGAAGGCTCCAAATTCTCACCTTCCTTCCACCACCAAAATTTCCATTGGCACTTAAAATCCCTCCTTCCAAAAATGCGACTTGCATGGAAGAAAGCTTCTTCCCAAAAAGTGTGACTTGCATTAAGAAATTGCTCTTCCCAAAAAGTGCGACTTGCATGACTTCTGATTTTAAAGTTGTGTGAAAACTCATCAACAACATTTTATTTCCATTTTTGGAATTTTCATTGAAGAAAACAAGAAGCATAAAATAAAATTTTCCATTTTTGGAAAGGGTCTGGGAAGATGTAGCAACAAAAACTTGCAAGTGCCATAACTTTCACTCCATGGCTCCGTTTTAGGTGTCATTTTCTCTAAAAGTGCATATTTTCTTAAGCTCTACACATTGATGGAAATATTTTCCTTATTTTCATAAAATCCATTTTTACACCTTTTTGGACCAAGCAACTTCTTGCAATCTCTTGAAAGAATCATGAGCTCTGATCACCTTTAGACATATTAGTAATTAAAAATATTAGATAAATTTTCAAAACCCGAGTGGGAAAGGTCTGGATGGAAGAATGAATAGGGTACGAGAATTGCTAGAGAAAACAAACCAAAATACAGACAAAAAGAAATAAAACAAAACAAAAGAAGGCTGCAGTAATTGCTCAAAAAAATTCTCCAATTAGCTGATCTATAAAAATTCTTCCCCTTGAGTGAATGTTCAAGGGTTTTAGAAGGGTTTAGTATAACCCACGGTGCGCACGCAAGGCAAAGAAAAGGGTTTCAGGACTTAGCCATATTCGGCATTCCAGGGAACACATGAGAAAAGCATGACCCGACTAAGCATGCGAGAGTGGATAAGGTGCCAGCTGAACTTGGTGGTCAAGAAAGGAATATTCCATGCGATGGAAGGATCTAGAAAGACATCATTGTAGAGAGAGTAGAGAGCCTAGATGGGAATAAGCATGATCCATTAGAGGACCACCTTGACACTTGGCGACCGATCTGCTACTTCGAAAGGCATGGCGGTGGGTGATATAACTATATATAGAGATGCTCAGGTAAAAGAAGAGAGACACTATCAAGGAAGAGAGTGCGAATAGAGAGAATGAAAGGTGAAGCTCTGCAGGAATAATAAGAAGGTTCTAGAGAGTTGGGGTTCTCATTTAGAGGACTGTAGGAGTAATAGCTTGTCTAGAGGGATGGGTCTATGAAAATATTTTTGTAATATGGGAAGCATAGTTAGGACTTCTGATGCATGAGTCTTATCTACATTGATACATTGGCCAGTATGGCCTTGGTGAATGTAATATGGTTGTTGAACTATGATCAATATGAAATATATGGTTATGTTCTAAATATGTATTGTTCATGGGTGTAAAACCTAGTGCATTTCCTTTATGGTATGAATCAGATATGTTATTTGTTTGATGTTTCTCCTTATTATCAAACTAGGTATAATGATATAATAACTCATCTTAAAGCTCTTAGAATGAATGCATGGTTCTTTACCTTTTTGCATCTAAGTTTCTATCATTAAGCAATGTATTCTCACAAGACTCACATAAAGGAGGGGCTCGACACCCGTGCGTGCCTTGGTGAGCACCCAACTCGCCCATTTGGGTGATAGGTCGACGCGCATGGGATTAGAATTTTTCTAAGGGCATAAAAATGACTACATCTTGGTTCCATTGTTGGGACCTCTTTTTGAAGTTGTTGTGAGAAATGGCTACATCTTGGTTCCATTGATGACAGAACGCTTGACCTTGGAAAGTGTTGAAGCATGGTTCAAGAGTACGGAGGATGAGTTTGCTCAAAGATTCAACATTGGACCTGAGTTTGATACACACAGATGGGTAGAAGAGCACATGTACCATGAGTTGTATGAAACCTTCTTCTTTACTTTCTAGTGGAACTGTATGAATGGCTTTTAACATATGCATCTAGATTGAGCTGGTACTATAGATCACACGTATGGACCCAAGATGATTACTAGAAGCTACAGGATGTAGATCTGACTTGGACGCGTGTTGTCGATCACTGGTGGAAAGGAGTGCTGACCAGTTATACCCTAGAATACGCCATTTCTACGTATTCTTGTCTAGAGGTTGTTAAGTTTGAGTTCTTGAGGGAGCCCAGAGGATCATTTTTATGTGTTATCTTGTTGGCTATGAAGATCTTGATCATTACATTAAGTTTGGAGGCATTCCCTATGGTTAGCTAAACTTCTCTAAGCATTGGACAAGGAAGCTAGGGTGGAGGAAGATGGCGGATATTGCGGCTGAAAAGGAAAGGGAAGAGAGATGACTCAAGTACAGTGAGGTGCGTGAAGGGAGTTGGCTAGACAATGCGAGGTTACAGGAGTGATGGATTTATGGAGGTAGACATTGCGGGAAGGAGTTGAGGTTCATGCAGAGGACATGGAACCTAAGTAGTCTATGTTACCCCATCTTGGTAAGTGTGAAGAGAAGCCCCTTCAGCTTATGATGAGATTTCATCACATGGAGAAAGGAGAGACGTCGGTGCACATCTGAACCCACATGGTGACCAACCCCTAGCACTTAGTTTTCTATATCAAGGGATAAGTATTGTTAACCCAGTTGGTATCGGTGGAAGTAATCGATCTACGCCTAGGAGATATAATTTCTTGTTTGGGACATCTATGGCTGCACAAACCATTCCCATATTTGGAGGAATTTTTGGACAAGGTGTAAATACACAAAGTTTGGGTATCACGTTTGGGAGTGGTACGGGACACACAACTGACAGTGGGTAAATTATCACAAACCATCGGTGCGTAGTTCAATGGGACGTTGGGAACACTAGGTGCGACCACTTCAGGCCATTTTCCAGCTACATGAGGTGGATCTGGTGGTGTAGGGGCTGGAGGACCTAGTGTATCTAGGGATCTGGTGGGTCAAGAGGGACAGGACCTAGTGGATCTAGTGGATCTAGTAGTGGAGGAAACACATGAGGAAACCAAGGTTCTGGGTTAGGTGGACAAGGGCCTCAACCACCCCCACAAGTATTTTTGAGATGTCTTTGCACCTACCGGAATACAAAGGTATTGAGGATGCTTTGCAGAGCATGTGCACAAGTGTGAATTACTATGGCGCGTGAAGGGGATCACTACCCCAAAGTGAAAGGCAAGTCAGTTTTGCAACAATATTGCAAGGGTGTGTGCATTTAGCTAGTATCATAAGTATGACCCCCATCAGATGGTCATGGATTACATTGCTTTGAAAAATGCCTTCCTAGTAGAGTTCCATATCCCTGAGTTTGAGCAAAAGAGCATCAATGCTCTGAAGGAGATCCAACAAGGAATGGCAGAGAGTGTGTGAGAGTATGACACACGGTTCAAAACTCTCTTATCAAAACTATCCTATGACATACACCCCTCTCAAAGATGCTCAATGGTTTGTTGGGGATTGATAACACCATTTAGAAGGGCATTGTCACACAAGACTTTCACAAACCCACACGAGGCCTTGGAAGCTACGCACCGAGGCTGTTGGGAGTTTTGATACAGGTGTGAGCCCTTTCCTAGAGGCTCAAATTTTTGCAATGGCCAAGTTGGAGAAGTTGTCTACGAACTCAACGCATGAGGTTCATAGTGGTCTTTGGTGCATAAATTGTGAAGTGGAAGGGCATATAAAGGATAGTTTCCCCTTGGAAATCGGTACACGCCATGGTAGTAGATTGTGAAATTTTCCACGAGGATCATGATGCAAGTAGGTGTCCTCTACTACAACACGATCCGTAAGAATGTGTCTTGCTATTGTAATATTTGTACCTCTACGACCCATGACACTAAGGATTGTAGGTTGATTGACCAGATTCATGATGTCATTAATCTTGGTGTATGCCAGACTAGCCTTGCAAGTAGTTCCAAGGATGATGATCACCGTTATGAAGGCACAAAAATGGAGGGGTGTGTGGAAGATTTTTTTATGAGGAGGATTTCATGGTCACAGTAACCATGATGGAGGGAGAAGTGAGTTCCTACATGGAACCTGTTATAATTGCGGATCGACAGAGCATTATAAACGTGAGTGTCCTAATCTTTTGCAGTGCTCATGGTGCGAAAGAAGCATAAGTACGAGGAGTGTCTGAGTAGTTTAAACACATGAGCCAATAACACCGAAAGGATAAAGGCACTGGGATGGTAAGCATAAAGAAGGCCAACCCATAGTGGATGCCAAGAGTGGCACGTGAGTCAGGGTTAGAACTTGTACTGGTTATAACACAAGTAGAGGTTGTGCGTGAAAGGGAGATGCCAAGACAAAAACTAGTTATTAGGGAAGAAGTGGTACATGGGAAGTATCTAGACCCTACTCATCAAAAGGAGGTGTATCAAGAGACTATGGATGTGATTCGAGGATTATAAGGAGAGATCTAGTGTCTAAAGGAGCAGTCAAGGCAGTTGGAGCAAAGGAATAATGTTGAGGCTCTGTAAAAGGATCTAGATGAGTTCAGGGAAGTGTGTAAAATGTTAAGGCAGAGAATATCATTCCTTCTAGGAGAATGGTTATGGGAGAAGGTACCAAGCGTTGAGAGAGAGTGTGAAAGGTAGGTTCTGCATGCCAACCTTCCTCCTCACAACCTTGACTATGATAAAGAGATCACATTGAATGTAGTTGTTGATGGGTGGCTTCTGAGTAATATCCTCATTGACACAGGAGCGGAGGTCAATGTTCTCACACTAGATGCTTGGCATCAAATGGGAAGGCCCGCATTACAATGTGTTGTATATGGAAAACAAGACAAAGACAATGCCCATTGGAGTCTTAAAGGATGCAATTATCACTATTCAAGGGGCCAAGTTCACTGGGGACTTTGAAGTCTTGGCACTAGCCAAGGCGGATAACTTTCCAACATTACTTGGGTGCCCCTAGTGTTACAAAAAACAATGCCACCTATGTTTTAACAAGGGGTATATCAGTTTCGAGAACAAGGAATAACGGGTCATCATCCCTTTACAGATGGGAAATCAACACCCTATACTGAACCCTTGGGAGAAGAATTCCTTGATAGAATCTATGTGTGCTCCATCAGAGACCCTGAGATAATTCATCCTACAAAAGGAGTTATCCAATTTGAAGATACTCATTCGATGAGTGATATAATTAGCATATCATGTGACAATTGGGCGCATGGGACTTATGAGTTAATTGGGTGACAATTGAGAGGATCTATAACAAGGGTGATAAAGGCGTGCCCAGTCAAGTGCCTGGGAAGAAGAAGCTACCAAGTTACTCTGGAGGAGAAAGCCTTGATGATTTATTGTGAGAGATGGAGGCTTAGTGGAGAAATGAGGATGAAAGGAGAAGTATGCTCAGTTATAACTTACTCGGGACTACAACGCATTGGTGGGAAACACATCGTAAGAGTCTTCTAGAGTGGCATGAGGTAAGAGTCATATTCTCTATAAGGTTCTATAGAAGAAACACACCCATTATTATCCAAGATTACCATGGAAAAGAACTTTCCCTCTTCCCATATCAAAGCATGTGAGAAGGCCTAGATGGAAGGCACATAAGCTTTACCACCTTCATTATGGGTGCATAAGTTATATTCCACCTTACAAGGTTGTGCACACACATGGTACATCCACTTAGAGATGCACCATCAGACAAGGAATATGCATGAGTTAATTGCTGATCTCATTAAAGCTTTTGAGTATCGAAGTACCAAGCCATCAATAGATAAACCATTGCAAGTTGTCAAATTCCTTACAATGGGAGATTGTGCCATGACAGAAGATAGGCTACTATAGTTTCTGGGTGAACCTAGTTTGGAGACACATTTCAATGAAGAGGAATAAAAAGAGACACAACTTGAGCACGAGTGCATTAAAAAGGAAAAAGGAAAAATTCTATGGTGAAGAAATGGAAAGTCTGGATGTTAACCATTCTAAGGGTATGTGCAAAGTCATAGATAGTGCCGATAAGTGAGCACGCACCTACCATGAGCCCTTGAAAATGAAGAAGGTTAACATTGGGTTAGAGGAAGAACCTAAGGAAGCTATCATTGGGGATTATTGGTTAGATAAAGAAGTTTTAAAGATCATTGATCTTGTTGTGTGAATTTTAGGACTTATTCACGCTTGGATACCATGAGCTCAAAGGCATTCACCATTCCTTGGGGAGATGAGGATCAAGTTGAAGGAAGGTGCGCTCGATTCAGAAGAGACCCTATCGGATGAATATGAACTTATGCATACGGGTCAAGGAAGAGATAGAAAAGATGATCACTTTAGGAATCATTGAAGCTATGGAGGAATCAAAGTGGATAAGCCCAATGGTCATCAATATCAAGAAGGATGGAAGGATAAGGATCTATGTTGACTATAGGGACTTGAACATAGTGTGTGTCATTGACCCTTTTCCAACCCCATTCACTGAAGAAATTTTGGAAGGTGTAGCCATAAGCGAGGTCTATTCCTTGGTCTATTCCTTCACGGATTGGTTCTCGGGTTTCACCAAGTCGGGATTACAAGGAATACCAGAGAGAAATACAAATTTCACCACCGAGTGGGGAGATTTTTCCTACATGGTCATACCTTTTTTATTGAAGAATGCACATATTGTGTTCTCGCGCATCGTGGTATAAGCATTTTAGAACTTCATCCATAAATTTCTTCAAGTCTACCTAGATGATTGGACTGTGTATGGGCTAGTAAGAGACCATTGTGACAATTTGAGGCTGATGTTTGAAAGATGTTGGTAGTTGAGGATATCCCTCAACATTAAGAAGTGTGTCTTTGCTACTCCATTTGGAACCCTGTTAGGACATATTATATGTAAGGAAGGCTTATTAGTGGATCCTACCAAAGTTGTTGTTATTGTGGGATTAGGAGAGCCTACTAGTCAAAGCGCAGTGCATGCAGATTTCTTGGGCATATGGAGTACTACAAGAAGTTCATCAAAGGATATGCCAAGATCGTTGCACCCTTAGAAGAATTACTTAAGCATAAGAGTGCCTTTCACTGGGGAGAAGCGCAACAGAAGTGTTTGACACTTTGAAGGATAAGCTTGTTACTATGCCCATACTACGTTTCCCTTCCTGGGATAAGCCTTTCCATGTTCATGTTGATGCCTCGGGACAACCATTGGAGCAAGTACTAACACAACTTGGTGAGGGGATTGTTGATCACCCCCTTTGTTTTGCAAGTTAGAAGTTAACACCAATGAAAAAAATTACACAACTACTGAGTGTGAGGCCTGTCAATGATCTACACACTGCATAAGTTCAGGAAGTATCTACTGGAAACACCTTTTATATTCTACATAGATCACATGGCATTGAAGTATTTGGTAAATAAGCCCATTTTGTAAGGGCGCATATGTCATTGGGTCTGTTGTTTCAATAATTTGAGTTTTCAGTTGTGGTAAAATCGGGAAAAAGTAATTTAGGACTTGACCACTTATCAAGGATTGACTCGGGAGAGGACACGTAGAGCATTGAGGATACCATGCTAGACACGCACAATTGTTTAGGTTGCGGCACGCCCTCTGACTTGGAGGATATTGCAGTGTTTCTTAAAATAGGTGTGGCACTAGATGAGATGAAGGCTTTGGAGAGAAAATAGTTAGCAATATGCGTCACACCTACATGTTGATTAGTGGATATCTATACAAGTTAGGCCGTGATGAGGTTCTGCGCCGATGCGTATTAGAACATGAGTGCGTGGTGATTATGGAGGAAACACATGGTGGGATTGCAGGAGGGCACTATGTAGGAAATGCAACCACATGGAAGATTCTACTTACAGGGCTATGGTGGGAAAGCATTTACTAGGATTGTATTGAGTTTTGTAAGTCCTCGCAACCATTGTCGGTGCATTGTGAAAACCTGGAAAGAGGGATGAGATGCCATTAAGAACGATAGCCAATGTAAAACCATTTGAGAAATGGGAAATCAACTTAGTAGAACCAATTTCACCAACCATGCGAAGGAATGGTTCATAGTATATCATTACTTGCACTTTGATTACTTGACAAGATGGGCAAAGGAAGCACTTACAAAGAATTACATTTATGTAAAAACTACTATATTTTTATGGGAAAACATAATCAATAGGTATGGATTTCATTTTAGCTTGACAAGTGATGATAGGGGTACACACTTTCCTAAATGAAACAATCAAGATTATGCTAGCAAATTTATGGTGGCCCATTATAATACTACCCCTTATCACCCTCAAGTGAATAGAACAACGAGGTGTTTAATAAGATACTAAGTCACACATTGCCAAAATTTGTGATATTGGAAGACAAGATTGGGATGACAAGGTATCGGCAGTTCTATGGGCATACTAAAAAACCTATAAGAGGTTGAATAAGGCCACACCATGTTTCAATTAGTATTTGGCACGGAGGTTGTTTTGCTAGTTGAATTCATGTTACCATCACTTGTGTATAGCGTGCGTAGGAGGATTGTCGATGAACAAGCACTCGAGGAAATAATTGACAAGTTAATGCGGTTGGATGAAAGGAGATCACCTTCTAGATGGAGTTAGAACACTAAAAATTCTAGACAAATGGAATGACATGATCATCATACCAAAATAAGCAATTTGAGGTCGGGTAGATGGTTCTATTGTATGATTCCAAGTTTCTGCACCATCTTGGGAAGTTGAAAGTCTATTGGTTGGGCCCTTACATCATCTTGTACATCCTTGATTCAGGAGAATTCTAGTTACAAGTGCTAGATGGAATGAGGTTACTTGGCCATTTTAATGGGAGTAAGTTGAAGCCCTACTATAAATAAGTCTTCCTTGTGTTTGTAAATAAGGCAATATTGCTAGTAGCTTAGAATTTCCCTTTATGCATTTCCTTTCCTTGTGTTTCCATTTCTCGTTGCTTGTTCCTTTCTTTTTGTTTTGTTTTACGCCTTCTAAATCGATAACCACTTATTACTTTTAAAAAGTTTGTGTATGCATAGAGGGTGGGGTGGGGGGTAAAGTGAATGAGTAGGCATTGGCGGTGGAAGTTGTGTTAAATGGCTTAGTTGAAGGATAAAAGTGTGTAGAGAAGGAACACGCATGGAAACAACGAACAAGAAATTTTGGTGTCAATATAGCTTAACAAAGACCATGTACAAAGGATAAGAAGTGCATGAACAACATGAGGTAGGCAAGGGAAAAAATCAGGTCAAGGATAGAAGAAGTTCCTTCGGCACTGCAGACGTGCGTGTAAGAGTCTTTGGTTGGTAAGGATGTTTTTTTGCCCCATAAGGTTGTAGAAGGTTTCACACAGGATTGGGCACATGGGTAAGGGTGCTTAATGTCGATTTAGTGAAAAAGCCACATTTAATGCTAAGTATGTCGGTAGGTGGTGTAACATTTATTGTTGGAAAAGGGTAAAAAGCTATAAGTATGAATTTGGACACATTATTATTTACCTTGCTATTATGAGATTGAAGAGCTCTTGCGAACTAGGGCATCCGAGAAAGAGAGTTGTGCGAAGAAATAATCATAGAGATTTAAGTACGTGACTAGGGTTGATCTGTAAACTAGAGTGGAAGGAGTGCACGGGCATGGGGAAGGAAGTTTCAGAGGAGCACGTCGTCTTGTGGAATAGTTTTTCCAAGTTAGGGTTCTGCAGCTAGGGCATGGGAGTAAAAGGATTCTTTTATAGATTTGAGCCATAGGATTGAGCAGAGAAAGGAAGAGGAGAAAGAAGAGTTTAGGCTATAACCCGAAAAGTAAAAATGGCACCAAAGAAGGTGATCGTTTCACCAAAGAAGAAGGGAAAAGGGAAACAAACTGCCGCAACTAGTTTTAATGAGGAGTGGTATGCAGAGATGCAATACCATGATGGAGTTTTATTGGGAAAGAAGCGAGAAAGATGGTCATGAGTGATTACAATCATCGCATGAGTACCACAGAGAAGGAGATGGCGTTGGAATTGGTTCATCCAACTGATACGAGGACACTAGAAGGAATGTCGATCTATAATGATGAGGTGAAGGTGAAGTTGGGTAAGGCCAAGTTGTTGTAACTATATGAGTTGCCCTATTTTGGCAAGCCCAAGTGGTTATACCAGTGGTTGATGTCACGCATGCACATGAAGACCACTTCTATTTTGTAGGCCACAAAATGTGCATAACCCCTCAACTCATATCAAAGTTTACTGGCTTGATTTGTGAAGGGAATCCATAGATGATGACTTGGAGGATAAGGAGACCATTAAGGTGACTGTGGAAGCCTATGACTACAAGAAGGGTTTGCACTACTTTGATATCATAGATATCCCTGACCTTGTAATGAGGATGACCATGTGCTTGGTTACCAAGCCGAATGGTCAAGAGATGTGGAAAAAAGTAAACAAGGCATGGTTGAATGTATGCTGGAAAATTTCAGAAGGAATCATCTATAAATTTTCCACCTTTATTGTAGATGAAATCATTAACAATGCAAAGGAGGGGGACAAGATAATGTTCGGTAATATTCTCCTCACCATTATCTTCTTAGAGATTAGAGTGCCCGATGGGCTAGAGAAGTTTGTATGGGAGTATCCAGATGAATATCCCTCACCCGCGAAAATATTTGAGAAGTATATCTGTGATACCATGGGGCCGCCGATAAGGCACACAGGAGAGAAATGGTATAAGAAAATGCACGACGCATTTGGGGTAGAGTGGAGGATACATGAGCAACTTCCGTGCTTGTAGATGGAGAGGATGAGTTTGTTGTATATCAACATTTTTGCATTGGAAGATTTGTTGGCATGTGTGTCCATTGATCCCCATGAATTTTGTGGCATGGACTAATCACCTCTTGTAGATCTTAACTCGTGCAATTGTATCGAGAGACTAAGCACCTATGAGTTTTTATCTAACATAAATCGCGGTCCAACAAATGGTATCAAAGTGATAGGTCTCGAGTTAAAAACTCACTTGGGTAACATTGAGGGGGAGATTGTTGGCATGTGTGTCCAACGCTCCCTGTGAATTTTATGACATAGACTAACCACCTCTCGTAGATCCTAAATCTAGCAATTGTATCAGAGACTAACACCTATGGGTCTTGGTCTAATGGAAATCGTTGTCAACAATATTCACTCACGACGGATGGGACTGAGAGTCCATGGTGTAAATTTCCGTTCTCTTTCACCACACAATATTTCCAGGTAGGGGTCAACCATTTCAAGGAGGCTAAAAGGCTAAGGTTCGACCTGAGTGAGGTAGACCAAAACCACTGCAAACTGTGCGAGAAAGATCATATACCTAAAGAGGTGCACATGTGTGGAGAAGTATGTCTCCCATGAAGTATAGATGATGAAGCCAATGACACTGCTAATTATCGGAAGGACCACATCAAGGGTGTACTTGTGTATTAGGCTAAATTTTGAGAAGGGTGCCTACCTGGAGAATGATGTCTCTATTCTAGAAGACCCCATATGGAGGAAGAGGGCTACGCCAAAGAAGAGGGAGAGAGAAGAAGTGCAGGATAAGAAGGCACCAAGTGTACAAACAACACAACAATCAGTAGACGCATTGGAAACAAGCGCTAAGCTAAGAACTTACACACATAGAAAGAAGTCCCCAGTTATGGAGAAGACCCTAGAAGAAGAGGTGCTAGAGCAAGAGGAGCCTCCCACATAAGAAGAATCTCCAAGGAAGGAGTCACTTATTGAAGGGGAAGAAAAGGTAGAGTCTCCTATACTAGACTCACCAAGATTAGGAAGAAGCGAAGGTAGTAGTAGAAGGAAATATTAGAGGATACGAGAGGGGTTGGAGGCCTATAGGGGCAAGAAGGAAGATGATGAGGATGAAGAGGTTCAGAATCATCCCATGTATGATATATATGATTTATAAGAAGAAGAAGGATGGCGAAGAGGAAGCAAATGCTCAAGGTAGAGGGGTGAGCGAAGAGGTGAACACGAAAGATCAAAGGACCCCAAGCCTCACCAAGGAGAAAATAGAAGAGGCCGTAGAGAGAGAAGTGGCAAACATTATCAAAAATTTAGTGAAACATGATGTAGAGTGCAACACAAATGAAGTGCTCAAGGAGATAGAAGAGAAGAGCATTGGAAAAGAGTATGGCAGCATGGGGGAAAACCCCTACCTAATAGTAAGCTTTCCAAAGAATGCGCGAATGGTGGGAAGAGCGTAGTGGCAGCACAAGGGCAAGGAATGGGTTATATCAGTGATCCAAGCAAGGTGTTATGCACGCACTTCTAGAGCACCGTGCCAATAAAACAAATCCTGGCCATGTCTTCATTTGACAAAGAAGGCGCATACCCACGAACCAGGAAGATGCTATCTTGGGAATTCGAGTCCCATGTTGATGAGCCTGAGTTTAAAGTGAGCCAAGGGGCACTAATGAAGATGCCAGAGGAAAAAGGAATAAACCCCTGGTGAATGCTCAACAATTTTTGGATGAGCAAGTCTGTAATGCACTCAACAAGGTTTCAGTTGAGGTTGAGGCCAGAATTTTTGGGAGGAATGATAGGGTGAGATTCCTAGAAGGGGAATTGGAGAAGGAGGAGGAGCTCCTCAAAAAGAGCAAGGACCTGAAGTAAGAAGAGATAATCAACACACAGTTAAGGTGCAAACTAAAAGAGGAAAAGGAAAGGGTGCACAAAGTATATAAGAAAATTGAGATGATTACGGATGTTATTGTCTTAAAGCATCCCGACCTAGCGCTCGAGTAAAAGTATGAATCAACCTTGCAGTGCCTGGAGGATTTGAATCGCATCCTCACAATGGAAAGGTGACCACTTGCCTTAGAGTCCACAGAGGAGGCATTGGTGCACCAAGAAAAAGAGGAGAAGTTGAAGGTTGTAGAGATCGTCACTCAATATACCAAATTCCTTTCTGATGTAAAGGCCACCACGTAAATTGTTGAAGTTGCTTATGATAATTGTCTTTGATAGAGATAGGGTAATGCAAGACATTTTAGTTTCTACACATGATCTGAGCTCAAGGAGTTTCAAGAAAGAATAAGGGGAACAATGTAGAGTGGGATAAGATCCCAGCCAGAGGTGGAGAAGAAATCAGAAGCCATTGAGACCTTACGGGCCTCGATCAAAAACCAGTGAAGGAATTATACCCCCAGATCACCCGAAGGATGGATGCACTTAATGATTTTGAAAACAACTGGAAGGGATTGCTGATACGATGAGTGCTAAAGGAATGAGGTAAGTTTTGAGAAGGTGAGTGCCCTAGTGGGTTACCTTTGTCGTGCAAGCGCAGAGCGAGGTAGATGCCTAGGAGAAGCTTGAGGTAGATATAAGGAATGATTTCCCACTCCTTCAATAATAAACAAATTCTTCTTTGTTCCCCCCATTCTTTAATTTGTTCATTCCTCATTCTTTATTCCTTCATTCTTTATTCCAAACTTATAGAGTTATGCCATTCTTTATTTCTTTGAAGAATAGGTGTTCCCGAGGATGGAGAACAAGCTTAGTGTGGGGTGATGTTGGGCCTCATAATATTGGCTAAGTACAAGAAGGTGTGTGGGTGTGTGTGACCAATATGGAGAAAGGGTGCGCGGGGAAAAGGCTTGCAGAAAAAGGGTTTTAGAAGGGTTTAGTAGAACCCAT
Source organism: Taxus wallichiana var. yunnanensis (assembly GCA_018340775.1). Lineage (NCBI taxonomy): Eukaryota > Viridiplantae > Streptophyta > Pinopsida > Cupressales > Taxaceae > Taxus > Taxus wallichiana. The sequence continues at coordinate 867,216,279 of CM031238.1, forward strand.
GATGCGCACACAAGGAAAAGTAAAGGGTTTTAAGAATTAGCCATATTTGGTGTTCTAGGGAACACACGAGAAAAGCGTGACCCGACTAAGCATGCGAAGTGGATAAGGTGTCAACCTGGCAACTTGGTGGTCAAGAAAGGAATATTCCATGCGATGGAAGGATCCAAAAAGACATCATTGTAGAGAGTGGAGAGCCCGGATGGGAATAAGCATGCTCCATTAGAGGACCACCTTGACACTTGGCGACCGATATGCTACTTTAGAAAGGCATGACGGTGGGCAATACAACTATATATAGAGATGCTCAGGTAAAAGAAGAGATACACTATCAAGGAAGAGAGTGCGAATAGAGAGAATGAAAGGAAAAGCTCTGCAAGAATAATAAGAAGGTTCCAAAGAGTTGGGGTTCTCATTTAGAGGATTGTAGGAGTAATAACTTGTCTAGAGGGATGGGTCTGTGAAAATATTTTTGTAATATGGGAAGTATAGTTAGGAATTTTGATGCATGAGTCTTATCTGCATTGATACATTGGCCTAGTATGGCCTTGGTGAATGTAATATGGTTGTTGAACTATGATCAATATTAAATATATGGTTCTATTCTAAATATGTATTGTTCATGGGTGTAAAACCTAGTGCATTTCCTTTATGGTATGAATCAGATATGTTATTCGTTTGATGTTTCTCTTATTATCGAACTAGGTATAATGATATAATAACTCATCTTAAAGCTCTCAGAATGAATGCATGGTTCTGTACCTTTTTACATCTAAGTTTATGTCATTAAGCAATGTATTCTCACAAGACTCACATAAAGGAGGAGCTCGGTGCCCGCATGTGCCTCAAGTGAGCACCAGCGCTGTTGGGTGATAGGTTGACACACATGGGATTAGATTGTTGTCCTAAGGGCATAAAAATGACTACAAATGTTTTGTGGTAATAATGATGGGGTGAAGTGCTTTATTTAACATAAATCCTCTAATTTTAGCTTAATTTATTTTTAAAAGTACTTTATTTATTTAATAAATAAAATGCTTGAGAAAAGATCCAGTGAAGGGATTAAGTGAGCTTTGGCATGTGGGTATTTGTCAAATTTGGCTTTTATGACTCTTTGGGGATAACTTAGAGAAATGCAAACAACTGTAAGAAAAATAAACCCAAAACAACTCGTTACTTGTACAAGAAAGGAATTTTTTAAAAGGAGTAGTCCCATATTTTAGGGTGAAATCTTGGGGACACCAGTTGGCTCCGTCTGTGGACATCTTTACCTCTGTCAAAATGAAAGGAGTGAAGATGAGATCCCAACATCTCTAGTTTCGTGTCTTGTCTATTGGGTTCGGGGTTAGGCCACAAAAACAAAACAAAACAAAAAGAAAAGAAAAGAAAACAACAAAAGTTTTATTTATATACAAACAAGTTTTACCCTATCTCTCGGTTTAAACAACCTTAGATGGTGCCCCGTTGAAAGGACGTAGTAACTCAATTCCATCCTAGTCGACAAGGAAGAAAGTATCCATTTTGGCAGCTCTCCAAATCATGAAGGGTCTTTTTTAGAGTGAATAAAATTTATAGTGCATGCCCTTTGGTTCATGTCTCTTGTCTTACCAGAGTACCCAGTATTTGATCTTGAAATTCCTTTCTCTGGCCTTCTTGTTTAATACCTTGGGAAAGTCCTTATTAACTTCATCTTGGGGTGGCTCATCCTTTCTTCTCTCTGTGGTAAATAATTCTTCATCAACTTCCTCCGTACCTAGATTTACCAGCTGCATTCATGAGGTGGAACTGTCACCATATTATTTGTTCTTCTTCGTCTGAGCATGCTTGTCAAAAGTCTCCACTCGGAAACTAAACCCTTGGGGATTTTTTTACCTTTTGGTTAGATTACTCCACTAATTTCATCATAACCCGAATCAATTTTTCGTGTGACTGTTTGTCGTGGTGATGATTTACTCCCTTCAACACATAACCTGTCAAAGTTGTTTAGTTCTAGACATGCAGATGTTTGTTTATTATCATTGAAACTATACCACTATTCAACACTATCAGGGACTTTAGGGTGGTAGACCATCTCCACTTTATAGTTTCCTTTTCTAGATATGGACGGTGGTCTATCTAGATTCAATAGTGTAGCTGTGACCACCAAAGAGTTTGCCTTGGAATTTTGATTTATTAGAATGAAATCGATAGAGAAGGCTACAAAATCAAGTGTTGTAGAAAGCACTCTATCTCTGTAATGCTTCAGCTCATCTCTTTTGACTTGATTTTTCCCTCAAACTTGCTTTACTAGAAGTTCAACATCTCCTTGGGCTTTGAGCAATTTTACTCATTTATTTTTAGTTTGTTCCATTCATAGCAGCAATGCTTCATACTCCTCTGTATTGTTGGTTTTCTCGAACATCAATTTATGGGAGTATAGGAATATCTCATGATCTGGAGATATTAATAGAACGTCGGATCCTGATCCAAAAGAACAGCAACTGCCTTTAAACTATAGGGTCTAAATTTTTTCCTCTTCTTCTACTCGACTCTTATTTGATTGAAGCTATGGCTCTGGAATATATCTATCCATTTCCAAGAAGTATACACCATGGTGGATGTCCGAAATATAATCAGGGATCTAGGATCTTCTTATTTTACAACAAAGTGTATGTGGACTTCTTTTTCACTTCAAATTTTGACTTATTCCTTTGATAGGAATAGGCACATGACCAATCCATCTTTAATTCTCCTCCTAATTCTTTGAAAAAGTTTTTCTTAGCAACATCCCATAGGAGACAGGGAATATCTATAACTAAGATTGTCATCTTTAATCTTTTGTCGAAAAGAGGTCAAAGCAAATTGCACCTTTGATTTGTCGATTAAAGGGACTTGTCTGTCCATAGAATAACATCTTTTATGGTCTTTGTCAAGGTAAGCCCAAGAGCATCTACAAATTTAGTTGACATGACATTATCGAAGCACTCGAATCTAGAATGCGGTTTATTAACTTGAAACCATTGAGTAATGAGGAGACATAGAAAGGTTCTACTCTTTCGTAAGGTAATGAGGGTTTAACAATTGCAATATTGTTATGGGGAGGAGTATCCCGGGTTTAGGCAAAAGGCCCTTTGATGCATTGGATCTCTCTAGTGACTACACATACTTAACTAGCCTATTTAGCTTCTCGAAAGGCTCTCGGTATTCAACTTCACCCATTTTAATCTTAGTTTTCTTTACATGATCAACAATGTCAAAGGAAGGTATAGATTTAGATACTTGAGCTTCTTCCCGTGGTTGGGATGAAGAATTAACATTGTTATTTTTGGGAGCACAGGAAGAAGGTAAAGGGCTACCCCTTCTCTGTTCATCAGCTAATGCCTTAGCTTGGTGAGTTTATGATTGTGTAAATACTGCATATGAATGACCATGATTATCTTGAAGAAGCTCCTTATACTCATGTTCAAATTTTTAGTTTATGTAATTAATGTCGGAGTCTTCAACAGGACCTACAAAATCATCATTCTCAAGTTGATTAGTGTTTAGCTTCCTAGTCTTCTTAATTCATCTCCACATTATTTCTGGAGCAACTTCATTTTCTAATCTCTGGGAACCAACAATGCACTTAAGTTGTTGTTGTTGTTGAAATTCCAAGTAGGGGCAGTGTTGTTTCCTTGAGCCATTTGTTTCTTCATCTGCGACATCTCATTTGGTAACTTTTGCAATAGTGAATCGATGTAGTAGTAGAAGATGAACTTTTAGCTCTATAAGTGCTTTTTTTATCTTTCTAGTCACGATGAGGCCGTCTTTAATTTCAACCACCATGTTTTGAGATGCCAACAAGTTAGCAGGTGTGCTCTTCACATTTGATAGCTTACTTCAAGAAGTAAAGAATTGATGAAGAATAATTTTGATTCTCATCATTAAGAGAAGTAGAAGCCAAATTTTGTATGCAAGAATCTTTGGAATTTTGCAATAAAATCCCGCATGTGCTCATGTGGCTCCTTCTTCAAATGAGTTAGTTAAGTTACCAATCTACTTTGGAATGTTTAGCTTCCATTAACCTTTTTAGGAATGCATCCCACATAGTAGCCGAGTTGGTTATGGCTTCGGGAGCTAGCTAGTATAACCTTTCTCCATCCAAGTCATGCGAGTCTCTATGAAGAGTCCGCGAGATACGTCTTCATGTTTGACTGCAAGCACTCCAAAGGATATAAAGAACGCAGCCAAGTGGTCATTTGGATTCTGATTTCCATCTCTAAAGAATTTTGGAAATTTCTTTCTTGTCTCTTTGGGTAGATCATGCATAGGAGGAGTCAGATTCAGAGGTCCAAAGGATGCACCCCATGGAACAGGTGTTGTAGGGGTAAGTGGTTGATTCTGCATCATGAAAGGAGCACATATTCTTTGAGAATAGAATGAATGAATAATCAAACCTACTGGATTATGCTGGACATGATCTAGATCTAGAGGAGTTTGCACTCTTCTTCTAGGTGAAAGACTGGATCTGCGACTTCTAACTTGAGGAGGATGATTGAAACTGAATTGCTCCTGCAATCTATAAAAATGATCAGCCCTTCCTTGAGCTCTACTAGACCGCATGCATGGACGTTTTGCAAGGTTGAGCTTATAATATAAAAGGGAACCGGCTAAGTAAAAAGCTCGGTCTACTAATTTATGTTGTTCCCAAGTAGAGTCGCTAAAAATTGTTGATTAGATTTTATGCAATCGCTAAAAACCAAGGTAGTCATGAGATAAATCTCCCTCATTTAGAGGTGAGGCTCATGTGTAAGATGTTTATCAATGTAGTGTTAGGTATAAAACTTAGCTTAATTCATCATTATTTAATATTTGAATAAATGTAATAGGTTAAAGTATTTAATTTAAATACTTTAAACTTATGTCAATCATACGTATTAGTTATCCATAGTTATTAGTTAACTAAGTGATAATGTTCTCATCCCAATGTTTGTGGGATCATGTTCTATCTTGCATATTTTGTTCTTGGATGATTTCCATGAGGGGAAATAGGGGCAGTTAGGGGAAATATGCTATTTCTGCATATTTGGTCAAATTAGTTGATTTGCTTCCATATATTGTGGATGAGATAGAAGCTGTCCAATATCTATAAATATTGTAGCTCTCTCATTTGTTTGTAATGCTTGCTTTCATATTAATAAAATTATGCAAGCACCGTCTTGTTTTCTATAATTAAGTCTGGGTTGCGAGATAAGATGTAGTGTGCATGAATCCTAATAACTATTTTTGGGGTTTTACTTTAATCACAAAGCTCATGAACCATAGTTAAGAAATTTTGCAGTAAGCAAGCAATTTTTATGAAGTATTTTTAGAAGGGCGAAATAATGGAATTTGGGAAAGAAGAAAGGAAGATATGTAATTCAACCGATAGTTTTCACAAAAATGACATCAAGGGCTGCAACACAAAGTTTAGAACTCAAGAATGTTGATTAAAAAATTGTGATCCTTTAACCCGTAGGCTCTTCCTCTATTTATAGTGTATAGAGGGAAATTACAAATAGGAAGCTTTTTTAATGAATTGCCACATGTGGAAGCTATTAAAAGGAAGCAGCTGGCAATATTCCTCCTGGAATTCTTCTTTACATGACATGCATGCTTAATAACTGAAAATAGAACCTTCTATTTTGCATGTCTGCCACCTATTTCCAAGTAATTGACTTCTTCCTAGTAACTTGAAGTAATGGATTTTATAACCAATTACCTAAGTTTTACAATTTTAATTGATTGCTCAATTGTTTTGTCAGAGAAAATAAGAGAAAGAAGAAGAAAGAGGAGAATAAATTAGAAGAAAGCTGCAACACTCTCAGTCTTGTTATTCTTCCATTCTCTACATGCTTATCCAACCTGTATTACACTTCTACTTCATTCACTTTAGAAATGAATGATCTGAATGATATCTTTGCCTTGAATTTGAGATGCGTTTTCTCCTATATGCTGTTGAATCATTTCCTTTGATTCTCACCAAACTGGATTTGGAAGCAACTGACTGTGATTTTTCTTGTGGGTGTTACCTCTGACATGTCTTCCCTCTTATCCTTGAAGCTTTTGTAGTTCTTCTCCAGTAAAATGCTTTCGTAAACAATTTAGACAAAACTCATCATCTTTTATTTTTAATTGCATATGAGCAATTTTAAATTTTGGAAAGCACTCCGGGTGAAGGAAAATACAAGTAAATTCAATGAAGGCTTCAACTGGAAGATTGGGAGCACATGCACAAGCTCCTGGAAGGAATTTTCCATGCAATGACTTCCACTTGGGTTGCGTTAGAAACAAGAGGATGAATTTTTCCGAAAGCCTTTGCAATTATGAGAGCTGGATCTATTTCTTCCTCTGATTCTGAAGATATATTCAATGTATCAGACATTGACTTTGTCTTCTTTTCACCAATATGAGCACTAGTGAAGTATTCCTGCAAATAATTCAAACAAGTATGCAGTCCATAGCATGAATATCTAATTTCTTCACCGAGATCTGATTATACCTTTATTTTTAGACTTTGCTTGCATGCCAAACAAGTTAAAAATATTATTTTATTCACTTGTGCACTCACATCAACATGTAGATAGCCAAAATAATAAAAAATGATGCCTTTCCAACCCTAGGCGCCAAAACTGGATGCTTCCTAGTAATTAAAAAAAGTCAGCTTTTAGGCATTTAGCTATGCCAGAATGGGTCACACTTTTTGGCTAGAAGTCATGTTAAAAATAAGAAGGCAAGGAAGTGGGAATTTTTACCCTTCCAGGAAGCTCCAAAATTCCCATTGGCACTTAAGTGATTTAACTTTAATGATGGGAAAAAACAACCTTCCAGGAAGGCTCCAAATTCCCACCTTCCTTCCACCACCAAAATTCCCATTGGCACTTAAAATCCCTCCTTCCAAAAAATGTGACTTGCATGGAAGAAAGCTTCTTCCCAAAAAGTGTGACTTGCATTAAGAAATTGCTCTTCCCAAAAAGTGCAACTTGCATGACTTCTACTTTTAAAGTTACGTGAAAACTCATCAACAACATTTTATTTCCATTTTTGGATTTTCAGTGAAGAAAACACAAGCATAGAATAAAATTTTCCATTTTTGGAAAGGGTCCAGGAAGATGTAGTAACAAAAACTTACAAGTGCCATAAATTTCACTCCATGGCTCCGTTTTAGGTGTCATTTTCTCTAAAAGTGCATATTTTCTCGAGCTCTACGCATTGATGTTAATATTTTCCTTATTTTCATAAAATCCATTTTTGCACCTTTTTGGACCAAGTAACTTGTTGTAATGTCCTGAAAGAATCACGAGCTCGATCACCTTTAGAGAAATTAGCAATTAAAAATACTTGGACAACTTTTCAAAACCTAGGCATGGGGAAATGTATGACTAGAAGAATTAAGAGGCTACGGGAATTACCGAGAAAACAAACCAAAACACATAAAAAAATAAATAAAGCAAAACAAAAGAAGTTGTAGACAATTGCTCGAAACATTTCTCCAATTAGCTGATCTACAAAAATTCTTCCCCCCAAGTGAATGTTCTATGGTAATAATGATGGGGTAAAGTGCTTTATATAACCTAAATCCTCCAATTTTAGCTCAATCTATTTTTAAAAGAACTTCAATTATTTAATAAATAAATAAACAAATCGCTTGCAAAACAAGGTCCGTGAAGGGATTGAATGAAGTTTGACATGTGGGTATTTGTTGAATTTGGCTTTTATGACTCTCTGGGGATACCTTAGAGCAATGCAAACAACTGCAGGCAAAACAAACACAAAACGACCTGTTACTTTGAAAAGAACAATTTTTTTTAAAAGGGGTAGTCCCAGATTTCAGGGTGAAATCTTGAGGACACCAAAATGTACCCAAAGTGTGTGATTTAGTGTCAATAAGCAGTAACACATTCCATGTATCCCACTTCTTTGCACATGCATGGCTCTTTTGAGAAGCATACTCATCATGTATCTGGTTCTCACATGCTCTGTTACTATGAGTTTCATTTAAGGCGGAGATATTGACATACATTCACGGGTATTGCTTCCCCTATTCAGCCTGTTAAGTGGCATTCTCACCACATCATTGGTTTTTGAGTGGGTAATTTATTCAGATTACACATTCATATAACTCCTATTTTTATTCTCTCAACTCTTTCCGAGGATCATGAGCTACACATGATTTCTACACCTTTACTCAGGATTCATAAACCTAAGATTTTAGGTGTCATACATGATCAACCTGACACACATTATGATGTTTCTATGCATGAACCTGTAATGTATTTTGTACCAAATCAAATGCATGTATCTTCTTCATTCACCCGTTTTAATTTGTGGTGGATTTTATTAGGATAAATAATAATTTTTCATTATTAATTAGGTACATGAAATTATTTATTATATGGTTTTTCTTTAATAACCATATTATTCTTGTATTGTTTATTTCTTGCATTATTGCTTTGCAAGTGCATGTTTGTCATACTTGCTTCGTAAATATACTTTTGGAATCTTATGTAAATAAGTATTTTGTTGTGCACTGTGAAACATATTTTTGTGTTTATAATCACTACACAATTCCTATAAGAATTGCGAACTTCATTGTAAGTTTGATTTGATTTATTATTAATAAAATTACCAGGGCTTCCGTCCCTGTTTCTTCATTTTACATTTGATACCGGAGCAGTTAAAGCTCCTGGCTAGGTTGGAGAGAGGTTGTAGTGGTAAAAGTGTCTTGGAGAAGAAATATGCATCTCTAGAGAGACTGTGTTGCCTCCAACAACTTCTCAGACATCCCTACATCCCCACAACCCCTTGTTCCATTCCGTGTTTGGAATGAATTTTTTTGCAACCGGTGCACCCTACACCAGAAAATTTTACTGCGGAATAGAATTTTTTTCCCCATCGGGGTTTTACCTCTAAATCTAGAGGAATGCTTGGTTACATATAATATTATCTGTGTTGTAAGGTTAAGGACCAAGATCCCATCGAGTTAGAGACAGGCTCTCCGAGCCAAGAAATCATAGGAGTGAGTTGTAGTACTCATTACTAACCCATTAAGCATGCACCATTTGTTGAAGGTGAGTTCGGTTTGATTGGTTGAGTTAAGGCATTAGATTTGAGCCAACATATTGGCTAAGACATGTATTTCCCTAGGAGAGTTCTAGACTAAGCCCACAAAGGAAGGTTGAGGAATGAATTGAGCGGCTCCCATTGAGAAGTCTCCACTCCAAGGTGTGGTGAGCTCTATGTTGAACCGATTAAGCTAGTTACGAGTTTAGAGCGACCAAGAGTTGAGGATGAGCCCTCCTCCCTTACTATGCATTGAGCTTGTATTATCCTCCACAGCCATCCATTTTCGAGTTGAAGGATGAGCCCACCACCGCCATGTTGAGCAGTCCCTGAAACACCATTCACCGATTCGTGCTATACCTTGACATGTTGTCACCCTCAAAATTCCCCGCATTTTTTAAGTCAAGTTTCGAAAATTTTGATTTGGTGCCTTTGAGAGATGTTTGAGCAGATTGAGAAGTCTGGAGAGATAGGAAAATTTGTGCTTTGAAGAAGCTGGTGCTCATTTATAATCTCACCCCGTTAATTTAAAATCTTACAGTCCACATGGTTTGATAAATTTTTGTCTTCCCATCTGGATCTTGCCTCGAGGTTGTCGAGTCTTTCTATGGTTCTTGATCTTGCCTCATAAGTCAAAGTGGAGAAAGGCAATGTTCAATCAAGGCCCAAATTGGCTAAGTATAGAAAGACCACGGAAGGTGCCATGTGTCTCTTCGGCACACTTTTGGTATGGTGCACAAATGTGGAAACCCCAAACTTGCGCTAGCCCTCCATGTGTCCAAGGTCCAGAAAGGGATAGAGCCACCATTTAAATCGACTAAGTATAAGAGGGTCAGCGGAACCCTCCACGTGCCTCATTGGCGTAACTTCAAAAGTGAGACCCAAGGGACAGACCCTAAATGAGCGCCAACCCTCCACGTGGTCAGAGCCTCAAAAAGTTAAATTGGCCGTTGAAAATTCTAAGGCTAGCAGACGATGCCACGTGTCTCATCGGCGCACCTTCAAGGGTCGAAGCCAAAGGCGGTTCCCCAAACATGTGTCAGCTCTCCACGTTCCTCATCAACATAACTTCAAAGGTGCAGCCCAAAGAGAGACCCTGAACTAGTGCCAGCCCTCCACATGTCCCGTTTGAAAAGAAGACAAAGATGACCATTGAAAAGTCCAAGCATCGGCAGGAGCCTCCACGTGTCTCTTTGGTGCAACTTCAAAGGAAGAATCAAGAGCGGGTCCCCAAGTGTGCGTGGGCTCACCACGTGGTCAGAGTCAAAGAAGGGGTAGAGCCAGCCGTTGAATCGACTAAGTATAGAAGGGTTTATAGAAGCCTCCACGTGTCAGCTCGGTGTAACTTCAAAGGAAAAATCTGGAGGTAGGTCCCAAATGTGCACTGAGCCTCCATGTGTCCAGGGTTAGACATATGGCCCCGCCAAACAAAAGGGACTTAGCCAAAACACAAAGAAATAGAGCAAAGCTATGGAAGGAGCCACATGTCTCTTTGGTACTCTTTCTAGAGGTGAATCCAAAAGCGGCCCCACTCATGCCAAGGGAAAAAGTCAAATATCGAGCCCGCATTGAAAGTCAAAGTGGGAAGGCGGGTCAGCGGAGAACTTTGAGATTTTGAGCTTTGTTTCCATAAAAGGTGTAAAGTGATAAAGTGAACCACGACCTTGCTCACACAAAGGGATAAAGTCAAATGTTGAGCCCGTTGTAAATTCAAAGCGGGAAGTAGGTCGGTGGAGAAATTTGAGATTTTGAGCCTTGTTTCCATAAAGGGCGTAAAGTGATAAAGTGAACCGCGACTCCATTACCACTTAGGTAAAGCCACGTGTCAGACCCAAATGCAAAATGTGAAGTTGCGGGCTTGCATGGGCTGCGGGGAACTTTTTTACACTTTTTCATCTTTTGCGCTAAAGGTGTAATTTCAATTTCGGGCCCGCGGATCCATTTTGCAAAAATTGCATTTTCACCATTTTTGTATGGATTCGATTCAAATATTCAAATGAGCATAACTTTCACTCATGCTCAAAATTCAAAAAAATTTATACTTGTTGGAAAGGTATTGGTCTCCTCTACGCCATGGAAGCATAAAATATTGTTTTTAGTAGGATTTGATGGTTGGAAATCTAGAAAACGTCTTTCATACCATTAATACGTGATCTGATTGCTTTAAACATATCAGATTTGATCCGATCTTCATCCTTCCTTCTTTGACACGTAAATGCAGACATGGAGAAGCCATCGGGTATCTTGATTTGGGTGAAAATATGGAAAACATATTTCAAGCCATTAATATGAGATCCAATTGCTTCAACTAGATCAAATTTGATCTGATCTTCCATCCTTCCTTCTTTAGCACGCCAAAGACATGCAGAACCAAATTTGATAGATTGTAGGTGGATTTGCAGGGGCATTGATGGTTGGTGGTTGAGCTTCCAAATTAGATTTCCTTCCTTCTCTTCTTCTCCTCTTTTCACTTCATCTATAAATGTAAGAGCTTGGCTCATTACAAATGTTGGACTCTGATACTTTTGAAGTGTAAATAGAATAAAAACAATCAATACAAAAGAATTTCCCCTTTCTCTCTATCTTCATCTATTATCTCTTCTTGCTTGCCTGAAATATGTGGATCATTTATCTTTTGTAATAAGAAACTTTGTGTTCTTATTGATATGATTTCTAGAACTTTGTGTCTATGGAATGATATCTTATGTTGTGAATGTGAATGATTACATTACATATCACCTTTACTCGGTATGTATAAGGTTATACTCTGCTATCTATATTTCCTAAAAGTATTGTTATATTCTGCTCTTTCCTTTCTTCAATTTCTTCCATTCGTTTGTATTGATAAGCTATTTTGGTAAAAAAGCATTTCAAGATGTTAGAAGTCCAGCCTTAAGATGAAAGTTGTACATTTTTATATAAGATTTGCTGCTTGCTTTCAATAAGGGAACCTCTCCCATAAAGAGGAGGGACTTACTATCCCCTGACTGTGGTTTTGTTAAAGTACCATTTTAAAACCCAATAGTTTTTGTGACTCCACTGGGGATTTTGTTTCAAACATATCCCTTTTAAAAGAACAACTTCAAGATCATTTTTTATCTAGTGACTCTATGGTATACATGTGGGAAGAAAGCTCTTGGGGTTGAAGATTCTCATTTTCAACTTCTGGAGCAACAAAACTTCTCTCTTCTTCCAACAAGAAGGAACAGAGGAACTCATTCTTCAAGCACACCTCTTGTTAAAGATAGAAATTCCAAGAATAACATTCCTCTAGAACAACTCAGTCCTAATCTTCTTGCTCTAATACTTGCTAGTGTTTCAGTTCCCCTTCAGAAAATCTTCCCATAGATGGCAAAACCTCTGCTTTGGGGACAACAGATTAGGCCCCTTACTCTTCTTCAGCCATTGAATGATTTACCCAAGAGTAATAGGAAAGGTTTTCCTAAATTCCGAGGTGATGGGAAAGTACACCCAGATGAACACATTACAGCCTTCATTGTTGCATGTGGGATTCTTGGGGTTGAACATGAAGACATCTCTGTCAGGATCTTTGTGGAAACATTGCAGGATAATGCTACTTGATTGGTTCTATCATCTTCCTGCTAGGTCAATTACTAATTGGACCACCTTAACAACTCAGTTTGAGCAATGTTTCAAAGATGTTGAATATTTGCATGCCCTCTTGGCTCAAATTTATCATATCAAGAAGGAACCACATGAACCCATAAGGGATTCTATGGCTAAATTCAACAAACTAGTTATTTAAATTCAACGGAACACTCGCCTGTAGATCAAATCCAAAAGTGCTTCTTCCTCAATGCTCGGTTGCACAAGTAATCTATGCACTAAGGAGAGCTAACCTTGCAACTCGGATGCTTGATCAAATGGGGCTATTAGTGTTGAGGATGATTTAATCATATCTAGTAAATCTGAAAAGAGAATCCTCCAAATCTAAAACATCTTCTTCTTCCTCTCCCCACGGAGCCAATTCCCGATTAGTTAGTGTAGAAGTTGGCAAATGATCTCATTGCCATCAAAAAGTAATTCGCTCAACATACTCCTTATCAAGATATTTCAAGAAGGAATTTTTAGCCTAAGAATGGTTATCTCCTTCTCGAATAAATTAGCTATTGAAGGCCCACCTATTAAGGTTCCGCTTAATGTAACTTGTGAATTTCAAGAGCCTGATGATGAGGAGTTTAATGAAGACTTTGAAGACCCAGAGGAAGAGGTTGATGAAGAATAAGAGGAACTTGGTGGATCTCAAGTTCATTTCCTTACCACTGAAGGTATGGATGATGAAGATGAATATGATGAAAGAGTGGCATATATGAATAGTGAGTCATATGCCATTATGACTTGGGAGTAAACAAATAAAAGAGAAAAAGTGGTGCAACCTGCTAAGAAATCCAAAGAGTATCCTGTAACTATTCTAGTGGTTGCAAGAAGAGGAGCTCCTATTCCCACTACCTCCATGCAAAAGGTGAGTAATGCTAATCCTCCTCCTTCTACCTCTGTTTCCAAAAATTCTTGTCCTTCAATTCCTAAAGTTGATAAATCAAAAGTTTCTCCTATTCCTAGTAGTGATGCCCCATCCACCTCCGGTCTTTTGATATCATTGATCACCTCAAAAAGACCAAAATCCAAATCTCAGAGGCAGAGTTTTACTAGACCCATCCAAAAGCCTTTGCTAAAATGGTAAACTTTGTCAATTCCAAATCCAAAGCCTCATCCAATACTTCTAAAGGTATTTTTCCCACTCCCTCTTCCTCACCTCAATCAAGCCTTGTGGCTGCAGTCACTTCCCCTAATGAGAAAATTGAACCATTTTATGTGACTCTCCTCATAGCTGGCCATAAACTCAGTAACTGTGTCATAGAATCAGGAGAATCAGACAATGTAATGCCTACAAAAGTAGCTCATGCTTTGGGCCTAACTCTAACACGTGCCTTTGGTTCCTGCTATTCCATGGAGAGTAGAAAAGTGCCTTTGGTTGGAAGGATTAAAGATGCACAAGTAGCCTTCGTTGCTTTTCTAGAGAAAAGGGTCTTAGCCACTATTTTGGTTGTTGATATTCCTCCCTCATATGGTATGTTGCTGAGTAGGAATTTATGTAAAGAGGTAGGAGGTGAAATTCAGATGGACTGGTCACATGCTTTGATCCCGATCAATGGAAAAATAAGAAAGTTGTTACCAAAAAAGCAAACTAAGTATATTGTGCAAAAGACTGATGATCCAAAAGCACAAATACTCTATGAAGATATTGGGCATGAAAACTATATGATCATGTCAGAGGATGAGGCAAGTCTTCCTAAGGGAGTGATTCATGATCCCAATGACATTTAAACTTTGGAGTTTGATGGAAGCTGTTCTTAAGTTGGTGTGGTGTTAATCTCTCCGAGGAAGGAAGACTTATCCATTTTCTTTCAAGCTTCATTTTGAAAACATAAATAATATAGCTGAGTATGAGGCTCTCATCCTTGGGTTGAGCAAGGCAAAAGAAATAGGAGTAAGGAATCTTTGTGCTCGTGGTGATGCAAAGTTGATTGTGAAACAGGTAAGGGATCTTTACCAATTCAAGAATAGGAGATTGAAACATTATAGAAATCTTGTTTGGGATTCTATTGAATTCCTTGATGCCTTCTCAATTGAAGCTGTGCCAAGAGAAAAGAATACTAGAGTTGAATCTCTATCTGTCTCCGGATCTTTGTTGATTCCTCATCCAAATTTATCTCAAGAGAAATTTACCATTGAAATCATTCATAGGCCTAGTGTGCCAGATAATGCAAGCAACAGCGGTGGTTTACAATGATGATCAACACTTGTTCTCTTTCTTAGAGCTTAAAAATAACGTCAATCACTTATATTTTGAAGGAAGTGAAACTCTTTCTAGAGAAAATTTTTCCTCTAATGAGGAAGATATCAAGGAAGAGATGAATCGGGATGGGTGTATTAAGTTGAAGGGTAACAAGATTCCTAAAGGACTTGGTGATTTTAGAAGATCTATTTAACAAACATGATAGGTTCATCAAATCTAAAGCTTCTCAAGGGACTTGACAATCTGCTAAGTATGAGAAGGTCAATATTAGAAGTAATGATGAACCCAGGGTGGTGAATATTGGAAAATGCTACACTCAAGAAGATAAAAAGAAAGCAGTAAACCTATTAGAAAATTATGCCGATGTTCTTTCCTATTCATATGAAGATCTTAAGGATTTTCAACCAAAGGAGATGTAACACTATATCCCTTTAAAACCTAGGATCAAACCTTTTAAGTAGAAGTAAAGGCGATCTGATCCTAAGGTTCTTGATACTATTTTTCAAGAGATCGAGAAGTTACTAAAAACCAAGATTATTTTCCCTATACATCATTCAACATGGATTTCCAACATTGTGCTTGTCAGAAAAAAGAATGGTGAGATCCGCATCTGTGTAGACTTCAGGAATTTGAATCGAGCCTCTATAAAAGAAAACTATCCACTCCCATGATGGATCAAGTTTTGCAAGATGTCTCGAGCTCGAGATGTTGTCTATGCTAGATGAATTATCTGATACAATCAAGAGGAAGTCGAGTACCCCAGCATCAACACAAGATTGGTTTTAGAAACAACTTGGATTGTGAGAATGGGAAGCAATGCGGTGGAAGAATGCAAGCACAATTGAACCAAGATTGAATTTGGTAGTTTCTTGTAAGAAAGGCAACAACTTTGCAATAAATATAATACCAAAATTCTCCAGCCATTTTCTTGAAAACAAGTGATTAATTTATAGAAAGTTAGTTGTAGAGTGCACAAGCACACTTGATAGCAATGGGATGCCAAATCATCACATGAAGAGGCAATTCAAACTGATTAATTCTATTTAAAAATAGAAGAGGGAGTGAAGACTATGCAATCAAGCCCAAATTTAGCTAATTTGGTTCAAAAACGCACCTTG
The DNA here is from genome assembly GCA_018340775.1 of Taxus wallichiana var. yunnanensis. Lineage (NCBI taxonomy): Eukaryota > Viridiplantae > Streptophyta > Pinopsida > Cupressales > Taxaceae > Taxus > Taxus wallichiana. Next base: position 867,232,272 of record CM031238.1, read on the forward strand.
AAGTGAAGTTAACTAAAATCACGTGCATCTAATTTATGCATAAAGGTTTATGGAAATATCACGTAGAACCGCCAACCTCCACGGGGTGATGAACACGAACCGCCACCTTGGCTAGGGCAGCGATCAATAAACCGCCGCCCTTCTGGTGTGACGGTTCACGAGAACCACCGTTGAGGCAGGTGGCGCTTTGACACCGAGGTCAAAACATGCATAAAAAGAAGTGGGAAGCTAGAAGAAAGCATGCAAAGGCTGAGTAGGGATGTCTAGGCTACAAATATATACTGTGAATGGATTTAGGAACTCAAACACCTTTTGAAAGGATATGAATCATCATTAGGGACCTTTTGTAACCATTTTCTGATAATGTAGCACATGCAATATATTGGGTGCGTATAGGAACACACTTTTTGAATGAGACTATCAAGATCTTGTTAGCTGAATTTATGGTGGTGCATCACAAGACAACCCCTATCATCCACAAGCCAATGAAACTACTGAGGCTTTCAAAAAGATATTGAACCATACTTTGACAAATATTTGTGATGTTGGAAGAAAGGATTGGGATGATAAAGTCTCTGTTGTACTTTGGGCATATAGGAAAACTTATAAAAGATTGAACAAAGCCACACCTTTTTAGTTGGTATTTGGCGTGAAAGTTATTTTTCCCGTGGAGTTTATGCTACCCTCATTATGTATTGCACATACGGGAGGTTTTGCGGGTGAAAAATCCCGTGAAGAGCGTATAGACAAATTGATGCAGCTGGATGAAAGGTGCTCTATAGCTCATTGGATCCAAAAGACAAAAGGCTAGGTAGAAGGCTTGACATGATCGACATATTAAGAACAAGAAGATTGAGGTTGGATAGATGGTTCTTCGTATGATTCTAAGTTTTTGCACCATCCTAGGAATTTCCAAGTGTATTGATTGGGATCATATGTTGTCGATTACATAATTGATTCAGAGCGATTGCGATTCACAGGTGTTGGATGGGACAAGGTTTCTGGTCACTTGATAGGAGTAGGCAACTTCAGCGCATCATGATTTTCTTCTACCGGTGTAAGTCTCTCCACACACCCAAGTGTTTCATTCTTTGCTACTTGAAGGACTTCATCTTCTTCTACCATAGTCCTTGTCTTTATTATCATAGTTGGTGTTGTGCACATAGTTAATGCTAGATCTTCTTTCTTTAACTCATCTTTCAAATTTTGCATTAAGGCCTCATAGCTTGTAATCTTGCATGCTTTTGTTGCCCTAGCAATTTTGGCCTATTCTACAACATCCTTAGGTGTTGGCATGCACATGGGTCTCTCCTCTAGCGGCTGACTTAAACAGGTTGTGTGCAAATAGTGTAGAGTGGATGGAAACTCTTGTACAACCTTATCTTCCAAAAATGGCCTCTTTTCAATAATCTCATCACCAATTTGTTCTACCATTTAAAGAAATTTTTGCACCTTTGCCTCATCCTTATATCGCTCCTTTATAAGACACTTGATTTCAAAGTTTATTCTTTTTATATTCCACCAACCCACTTTATCAATGTTCAGTGCGCAAGTTTAGTAGATACTCTAGTCGGGGGTGTTGCTTACTGCTCATCGACATGATAGTGGGCTTAACAGTTACATGGTGCGAATGGGGTGCCTTCTTCAACTGGGTGAAATAAATGATTCTTCACATACATCAAATTTAGGCTCATCTATGTGAGTCTCGTATGCTCCATGATATTTATTTCCATGTGCATGTAGTTGTAATATCTCGCATCCATCAACTCCTAACCATACGGGGCCTTTGGCTCCAGAGTGCTTTGGAACCACACGCATCCGATCTTGGTTGGATCATCAATGTATTCAACTGCTTTGGTGTCTCACAATTTTCTTTCTCCTTTCCTTTCCTTGAGTGGTTACCGTTAGAGGGTGTGAACTCATAAATCCATCACCGTTCCTTCACTGTATCTCTAGTATGGGGCATGCCCGGAGGCTCACCTTGTAGACACAAAAATTAGGTCATACCACCCTTATAACCCCATTAATTAAATTAACCATACCTTACATATTCATATCCCATAGTGCACATGATTAATTGAATTAATTACTTTAATTAATTTAATAAATATCCTCACTTGACCACCTCACCTAACCACATCACCTAAACACCTCATCATGGACCTATTCTTAACATGTTTCTTTTAACTAAGACTCAATTTCTACTTACCATAACTAATTGAGACTTAGTCTAACCCTAAAATCAGATGCCTATTATTTCTCTAACAACATGCCCACTTATCTAAGTGCAAAATACCATTTTAGACCCAAACCAATGGGTAGAATTGGCCAAAAAGATAGCCAAGATCTATTATTTTGGCAAACCTAGGATTTCCCACCATAACCAATGCCGGTTAACCCTAAACCGATGTCGGTTAACCTAAACCATCATTGGTTACCATATATTCATTTTGGTAACCTTGTTTGAGGGTTTGGAAAAAAAATGAGTTCTAGAGAAAGATCTACATGCAAGCTTGAACCAAGGTTCTCTCATGTTTCCGAAGACAAAATTATACCCAACCGAGAGGTGTAAGCAAGCATTAGAGTCTCATCCAAAGTGTTGGCATTCATAGGAGCATCTTTGGGAAGCACTTGCCATTCACCGAATATTTTGGGCTCTACCAAAAACATCATCACTTTACCATCATCTATTTAGAACCTATAAGCACGTGACATCAAGTAAGTAGAATTACCTTTTAATCTCGTTCATTCTTTCTCTGTGTTACTCATCTCCCAATTATCTCACGCCTTCATTTTCCAAAAAAGCTACGCATTTTCCTTCTCACCTCCCTGAAACCCTTACCATTCAACCTCTGAGGCCTCACTTATTCCCTGCAACTACATTCAACACCTCTAAGATCCTCTGTAAAACCCTAAAGAACAGAAAAACCTCCATTGCCATGTTCTGTCCTTTTCCACATTGATCGATATCATTCACTTTTGACCGGTGGCATTGGTCACCCCATACCGTCATTGGTCCTAGTGAAAATAACCGAAGCCATATTAGTCGACCAAAACCCATCCCAAAATCTTACAAAGGCCTTAGAAAACTCCATTCAAACCATCTTGACACCTTGTCCTAAACCTATTAATCCTATACACACTCTCTTCACTCTTGTGAAGTTATAAAAGGCTTGAAAACCTATTTATGACCTTCTATGATTTTCTACAGTGACCAATACCAGTTGCCCTTGACCGACATCAGTCATACCCACACCGATGTTAGTATTTATAACTGGTAATCTTGCTATAAAAGGACTGACCTAACAACCTTCACCGAATAACCCAAAACTACCCAAAACCCGATTATGACTGTTAATCACCTTGGCTACTTACTCAACCTGAAACATAACCCAACCCTAGTTAGATCTGATTTTCTATTGCAATATTCAACTTAATCTAATATATTGTTAATAACTTGAGATACCGAAATCAACTTGTTAGCAATAGGACCTCTATTTCTTGCATTTATGTTCATTTATTTGATAAATAGTGGATTGACAACCATCTAGGAAGTATCACACTTCCCGGATCTAGCATACGCTAGTAGTCCACTGATATATATTGTTTAATATTCTTTTTTTGGTCTTATTTTGCATTCACAGGTAGTTCCTCCTAGCAAAAGGAAGTTCTTGCAATCAACATTAGATCGGGAAATCAGAATGCGTGCATTCTACCTTCCACCTTCATTTCACAGGTATTCCTCCTCACCTTTACCTTATCTATTTTTCTCATATGTACGTAACTTATTGGTGAAACATTTTGGCATGCCCAGTGGGACCCTCTCTTGGGTTCATTGCATTTTCTTCATATAGGGAAATTTTGTGTGTCTCTTTCTTTTGAAAAATACACATTTAATCTTCTCCCAGTAACATTCTTTTCTTCTAATTGTCTAAATGACATTTGTGATTTGGTGTTTAAAACAAATCATTTCTTTCTTCCTACATTTGCATAGTAGTGAAAGATCACGTTCTTGACCTATTCATCATTTTCTACATCGAATCTAATTGTCGATTTGGGTTCTAAAATCTGTTGCATTTCATCCTTGTATGTTGCATTTTAGCTCACATTAAAAACTGAGGGCAACCTATATGCTTTGGAAGTCATGCCCAGTTGATGGTTGACATAATTGAATCAGTATAAGAACTTTCTTTTCTCTCTTTTTCCAAACTGCACAAATAAAAATTCACACATCTTCTTAAACAACACCTTACCTGGAAGAAGTTGTCAACGATCACACGATCAGAGGATTGATAGTGGGCACCCAGCTAGTTTCTTTATTTAGTCATTAACTCAGAGAAAGGACCGCCCCGCTAAAACATAACCTAAAACCACCCTTTAGAATTTGCTTCTTCATAGGATGCCTTCCCAACCAATAATTTTTGTTCTGAATTCACAAGTCAGTCTTAAATAGCATAAGCTGAAAACATAAAATTCACTTATAGGATTTGCATGTTTCTCTTAGCTTTTTCCTGAATTGTGAGGTTACGTTCTCCAATTTCCTATTCCATTCATACTCCATCATCATAGTTGGAGTATTCTGACTATTTTTGAGTGTGTCAGGGTCTAATACTATCATCCTTAGACTTCTGGGTTGATACTCAATCTGACTCAATTCACAAAACCAATTTTTCTTCACTTCTTCAAATTTCACAATAATTGGCGTCGGTCTAGTGACCGTCACCAGTTTCCATCTGACCATCATCGGTTTACCTAACCAGGTCAATTCCCATTTCTTTTGGTTATTTCACCAAAAAAGCATTCATCACCTCTTCTGTTCTATTTGAAATTCTCAGAAATCATCATATCCCCATAATTCTAATATCACTGTCATATATAGTTTCCTTCATTTTCATCAATTTTTGGCCTCATTTGCTAAAACATTGATTTCCCACAAGAACTAAGATATCGGTTATTATAACCATCATCATTTATTTAAGCCATTGTTGGTTCCTCTGTTCTAATTTTTAATTAGAACACAAAATAGTTCACCTCCCAGAGTCTATCCTTTTCCATTTCTACTATTTTCTTTGTCATTTACAGAATATAGTTTACCAAGTATACACTAATTCACATGGTGTTGACTCACAACCAAACCAACGCCCTTGTGTTTCATGTCAGCCTTCATCCTCTTCCACCTAGCCCATCACCACCTTCTATCTTGTCACCTATGGATCCAACTCATCCCATCACCATTAGTACCGGCGAGGAGGAGTTAATAAGACTCGACTTAATCAAATCCCGTGCCTGCGAGTACTACCTTGCCCATTCCTCCACCAGGACTCCTCGGGATAGTTGATATATGACATGCCCATGTCTATCCCTCCTTCCCTCGCCCCACTTCCGCATTAGCTACCACTAGCTCAACATTTCCTTCATCCACCTTATCCCCTGTGGTATCTCAATGAACCCCACATCCGCTATAACTACTGCACCAATGACATCTATTGCACCCATGGTGTCAACCATCCCTTCACCAATCCCTTAAGCATGGCCCCATCTGCACCCTTTACCTCGTATGTACCAGTTTCATCGCAACCACCCATGGTGTCGAAGCAACCCACACCCCATTCCAAAACTTCATCCTTTCCATCCTATAGTCTCTACCCCCAATTATTATGAGAGTTGTTACAACTACCCCACCTATTTATGTGCATCACCAATAACCCCTAATATCGTCTATCACTTATTCAGGATATCTTCCGCCCGCATCTATTCCCCCTTCACAGTTTTCATATTTGGCACCCCCATATACTGGGATGACATCCACATCATACACCCATCATTAACCACCATTTAATGCAAGAGGCGTCAATTCCTCACAACCCACCAATGACCTCATTAGGATGATGATGGAAAAGATGCAAACATTAGAAGCATCATTTTCCGGATCTCTGCAACTCCTTAACTTATGATGAAATCTTTAATGATCCTATTCATCCATCTATCCCCATTCACCCATACCCTATACATTGGGAAATGACCAATTTCAACCTGTTTCAATAGTAAAGAAGACCCGTAACAACACTTGCAGTCATTCAAACATGGGTGCTATCTAATTTCCCATGATGATACTTTACTCCTATGAACATTCCCCTTGTCCTTTATAGGACCCGCCTTAGATTGGTATAGTGGTTTACCCAGACATTCCATCTACTCCTTTAACCAAGTGGCTCAAGAATTCTTGGACCACTTCTCAATCAATGTCATAAAAAAGTCACCATGACTGACCTATACTTGACACAATAATAGTATGACGATGAATCTATCACAAATTTCGTTGCTCACTGGCGAAGTCTTATCAACCAATTAACATTCCAGTTACCTCAAGTTGAGCTTATAGAGTTGTTCACTAGAGCTTGTGCCAGACACATCTCACCAACTTTGCAGGTACAAACCTTCCGTACCTTTGACGAAGCATTTACCATGGCACGAAGTTGGAAATTTGTGTCATTGAAGAAAAGAAAATCCAATTGCGAAACAAAAACACCGTGTTCAAATCAAATGACACTTCTTCATCTTCAAAGCCCTAAAATAATTATTTAAAGGCCAAAGGATCTACCAATGTGGTAATTCTCAAATCTGGTCCATCCCATCCATCTAATCAATCCAAACCTACCTCCAATATTTCTCTCGCTTTTGACTTTTCAGTTCCGATGGGAACAACAAAAGTACACTCTGATTGGAGAGCCCTATTCTTTAGTCTTGGAAAAGCTTCTTAAAGCTAGAGCCATTACACTACCCCCCATAAAACCTCATACTAGTTTTGATCCCACTCATCCTATGCCCGCATGGTATAAGGAACATGACTATTGTAATTATCATCACATCAAAGGCCATAGTAATGGTAATTACATAACTTTTAAGAACATTGTCTAGGAAATGTTAGATAATGGAGATCTCGTCCTGGATAACCTAAATGCACTAGAAAATCAAAACTTGCATATCTTTAAGAAGTCATTCCCTAACCATACACCATCATCTAATCAAAATGACGAACCGTCAACCAACAAAAAAATGTCTGTGAAGTCCATGTTGTTTTCGATATCGTACCAGTCGTTCCTCATTTTCCACCTATTACATCTATCGAGGAAATTCTGGCATAAGCTCCTATACCCGTAGAGGAGCATACCTCATCCACTCCTTCACACATAGAGGAGTATTCTTTGTCTCCCCTTTGCCCTCGGAGGAGTCCATAATTTTTGTTAATGCCGTTTCACCATCTACCTCGTAACCTATTGAATAATCAATGGTATTAACTCTCCTACTCGCAGGAGAATCATCATCGCTTTCTCCTCCACCAAAAGAGGAATCTACCTCACCCCACATACCATCTCTCCTACCCATGGGAGATCCTTTAGAAATGCCACTACATGTTGGGAAAATTCCCCATTAGCATTCCAAGATCTCGTTGATCTGGTCTTAGCTCTTTTACCCACAGTCCAGGCTAACCAATTCCCTGTCTCATAGACATATTTTACAGGGATTTCCACTAAACCAACTACATCTCCTCTTATAAAAATGTCATTTTCATGACTATACGATCACTTGGATTACATTGATAATTCCATGCTTTGGGGACATCTTCGGCTCCCCTTTTCGACTCAAATGCAAATGTTACCTACAGATACCTCCACGATCTATCCAAAGGTATTTCCAGCAACCAGATTGACCCTGACCATGCCTGTCAAAATGGCTTCTTCTTTGTCACCTTTACCTACATCCAAACCTTTACCCATGACTAAAACCATTCCTATGCCTAAGAACCTACCCACACCTACATCTTCGTCCATATATAGACCCATCACTACCTTGGGTGTTATCCCGACATCAAGACTTACCCATCCACTTGTCAAATTGGATTTAGCCATGTCTTCCCAAACCCATACCAAAATTATTCCTCCACCTAAAAGTAAGACCCATCCTTCTAGGCCACATAAGCTAGTCTCACCTACCACACCTTTGTATGCTTCGCCCTTTCCGTCCATCCTAGGACCTCACCCATAAACATTGGCCAAAAATCCCTATTCAAGGAAAATAAAAAGCTAAGCAACCTACTTCTTCATCATGATCCTTTGTTACACCCAATTTACCTACACAACAAACACCCTCACCCTCACCTATACATTTCTTACCACCTATACCTCCACCAGCTACCATAACCCCAACATTTCCTATGCGACTTCAACCCATACATTCCACCCAACCTCCACCAACCACTTCCACCACACCTCCATTGTCCCCATGGGTAACCCGTCCTCTTCCACTGTCTATTTTCCTTATTCGTATCACGTACTCCCACCTCACCTTTACCCAAGAAGGTGTAATCCAAAGATAAGAACCCACTACCCTCCAACAGGGTAGTTAAACCAACAACACCTTCCATTACTAATTCTTCTACCACACCTTCACCCAAGCATATACCATCAAAACCTAAGACAATAAAACCTACCAAACCAAAGGTAAAACCTTTTCCACCTCTTATAACACCTCTTCTACCACAATCATCCACACCTTTACCCAAACCCACACTCACTTCCCACTTTGTGATCCATTGGCAGGGTCCTATGCCAACATTTTAGCCAACCTCTTAGAGACCTCGGTCATCACATTACCACCGCTTAGACCTTATGACCCTTTAACCCAAACCAAAAGGGTTTGATGAAACTAAAATTTGTGCCTACCATCGTGTGCCAGGACATGATGTAGAGGGTTGTAAGGCTCTCAAAACCATTCTCCTCCAATTATGTCCTCTTGAAGCAAATTTTGATGATGATGATCTTCTTGATGAGGACCATGTTCCATCTTCACCTATCACCATACATCCTTGCCCACTACCTATTCAATGACCTGCATCACCACCTCCATAACCCTTTTATCCACCTCTAAAATTTGAGATCAACATGGTCCATATAAGAGAGTTGGCCAAACCACCGCCTAAATGCCAGTGTGCCCTACTCATTTTGCAAGGTTCTTACCCCGCATTAGGTTTTTGTCCATCATGTCATTATACTACTCATGACATACCTTCTCCATCTACCTCTTTCCCTCGATTAACATGATCCAAGTTGTCACTCGCGCCTAAAAGGAAAAAGGAAAATAAAAAGTAACTAGCCCATCAACCAATCCTGCGTGCCCAATATACCATCTACACCCACACCCAAAATCACCATTCGAGGATCCACATTGATGAGTGCATTGTTTGGCTCATTAATATCATTTCTTCAAGCCGGAAATACTCTTTTTGATATAACTTATTAGTATATGGGGATGTTTTGTGTAGTTATATCTTAGTAGGTTTTATGCATTTTCCTTGCTATAGTTTATGAAAACCGATTATCACATGAACCTCCTACTAACTGTCTTTGTGAGATCAAACATGATGATGTGTGCAGGGAATGATGGAAGTTGCTGGTGGATAAGAAGCTCGAGTTTGAAGCATGCGGTGAAGACTGTTTCCATCAAGTTGACCTATTAGCTTTGGGCTTGATCCTAACGGCCCGTAGGAATTTGTGTGTTTTAATTAGAATTTTATGGATAGTGTTTAATGCCGCATGATATGGCGGATCTTGTAACTAGCATTATCTATATGAAGACTTCGTCTTTAAAACTTGGTAGTACCACTTTTTGATTATTGAAGGATATTATCTCGCATACGCTTTTGATATCTTTTCTATGTTATGAACTTATTCCTAAATTAATGAAAGCCATGGCATTTTGAGAATCAAAAGTTGTTAATCCCTCTATCTCGAGGAAGAGCAAGGGCCCACTCAATCGAGGAGATACGAGGTTACTTTGAGTTCATGCATACAATTCTTTGATTAGATTTACTGTAATTGTCATTTGATAAATCTTACATACATGCTTTGATTAACTATATCTGCTTTCTCCATTACTGCTTTCACTTAGAATAGATGCTTTTGTTATGCAAATCTAGTTAATGAATAGTCTTTCTTTCTGCTAAAGTTCCATTTATTCAGTTGTGATTTCATTTGTTAAGAATAAGTGTGTGCGTATTTCATTTTACAATATAAGATTAGTTGTTAAAATTCCTTTCATTGCAAATAGTTGAATTCTATAAAACTGTATTTAATTTTTGTAGATTTGAACTGCATTTCCGTAGAATAGTCAGTCATTAAACTAAACAACCCCCAATGACTCCAACGAATAACTGGTTCTCCGAGACTCCATTGCATATTGCTTAGGACATAACCCTGGTTTAAGAATGACACTGACAAAGATTATGTCAGTTAAATGATTGGAAGAATACGACGACCCATAATTTTTGGCGCCATTTCCGGGAAATAACCATAAGCTCCATTTTTTTCCATATGCTATGGGTGTTAATGGAGTTAATATAGGAAACCAAAGAGTTCTCTTGGACCTTGATTTAAACTAACCAACTTTGGATGCATAGGTCACGAGATAACCAAGGGAGATTTATAGCACACAATATTCAAAAAATCTCTTTAGACACTTCACAAGAGAGAAACACTTGAGAGTGATCTGATTCCAACTCAACACGAACCTCTTCTGAGCATTCTGTATCCTCTTCACACCACTTGGCAATGGGGGACCTTGGGAATGCTAAAGACCAACCTTTAGGATGAACCTTTACATATCCCATTGTCCTCGATGCAGATGAGGATGCACCCATGAAAAACATCTCACCATCCATCCTCCCCCTCTTTTGAGGAATGACCAAAGAAGACCCTGATCAGTTTCTGTTTGAATTTAAAATCCTGTGCCAGACATATGACTACCGAATTGACAATCAAAAACTCAAACTATTTCCCTCCACTCTCAAAGATTCTGCTATGAGATGGTTTATGGGGTTACCATCTAACTCCATTAATTCCTGGGAAGCCATGGAAATAGCCTTCCTGGATAAGTACCAAGACTATTGTAGGGGAAGGGATAGGAAGGAAGAGTTCTTCCAAATATGAAAAAGGAAGATGAGAATCTAGAGGATTATCTGGATAGATTCCTCTTTCTCCATAAACGCAGTGGGTATGAGTTACATGTAGACATCACTAAAATAGTCTTTCTTAAAGGACTGGATGAGGAAACCAAGGATTCCCTCCATCTCATGGGAGGAGGAGATGTGCATAAACTCACCATGGAACAAATCACTGAGCTATGTAGAAGATATTCTAGAACACGTGGAGGAATATGAAGAAAACAAACATCCAAGTCTTTGGGTACCTCTGAACTTCTAGAAGAAATGGCCAACATGAAAATAGACATTCTGTTGCAATTAACATCCACCATAGATGGACTCAAGGCAAAAGCCACCCCTGCTAAAGAACCATTGGACATGTATTGCCCTAAATGTCGGAAGAGACACCCCTTGAGAGAATGTCCTTTGGATGTCACAGACATGTGCTTAATCTATGAAGTTACTGACCATGACACTAAGCATTGCACACTTTTACCACAGTTGAAGGGAGGTTTGAATGCCATCTCTCAAACAAGTGCTGAATTAAATTTTGTCCAAAGACCAAACAATCAGGGTGGGTTCCCATCTAGACCAACTCAAAATCCCTGGAGAATGCCATGGCTGAATCAAGCCTCTCAGTCTTCTTAGGGACAACCTGAGTGGGCAAACTCAAACTGGATGACTTATCCATATCCACCACCTTGGACAAATCCCTACACTCACCAGTTGGGCTCCACCACCCGCAGCCAATCCTTGGCATAATCAGTAGTGGGGTCCTCAACAAAATTTTAGCCAAAATCAGTCCTGGGCACCACCACAAAATGGTAATCAACAACGCAGTTCTAAGCAGCCACAACAAGCTTTAATGCCTCCACCTCAAGCCTACCAAAATCAAGGACAAGCAACACAAACACAACTTCCGGCCCAACCATTATCCAATCCTAAAAATCAACAGATAGCTTTGATTGATGACATAGAATCAAGTAACACCATGTAGGTTAACACTATTGGTAATTTATGACTACGATCTGGAAAAATATTGAACCCTCCTGTTGTTATCACAAAACTTCCTGATGATGCCGATAAGGAAGAGAAACTTGAGGGTAATACTAGTTCTTCACCAATGCTAGATAAACAGGATGATCAAATACCCAAATAGACTACAACCCCTTTTCCTGAGTGATTACAGGACACTCGAATTGCAGATGAAACAAAACTAGTTCAAGAATTGAAAAAAGTACATATTGAGGTTCCATTCTGTGTGCAATAAGGGACATCCCTAAACTGAACCAAACCATTAGAAATGAGTGTATAAAGACACCAGGAAGGAAAAAGAAATACCCAAAGACTATCAGAGTCGAAGGGAATTTGGCTGATTTAGTTGTTGGCACCCTTATCTCACCAAAATATGGGGATCTTGGGAGCCTGTCATTACTATTTGTATAAACAACCAATCAATATCTAATGTTTTGGTGGATCTTGGTGCTGCTATTAATGTCATCACAACAAAAATGTTTAACCTACTATCCTTAACAGGACTTCAACCAACCAACACTGTTTACGCAGTTAGTAGATCAATCCATTGTTGTGTTGATGGTGTGGTTGAAGATATAATGGTCACTATTGAATCATGGGAGTACCTAGTTGATTTCATGGTTTTGTAGCCTAAAGCTCAGAAGTTAGGATATCCAGTCATCTTGGGAAGACCTTGGTTGGCTACGGTTCTGCTTACATTGATTGTAGGTCAGGAAACATGACAATTCTAAATGGGTAGAAATCCAAACACATTTCATTATATCCTCCTGCCCAGCCTTATACGAACAATTGTGACCCGTAGGTATGGGTGGATTCTTTGGATGCTAACTCTTTGAGTTCTTCTTTTAAGCCACTATTGCGTACATAATCATATGGTGGAAGTTGTGAGTCATATACACTGACTGATTCTAAGGACTTTGCGACTACAAAAATCAGCACTATTGCTACGGAATCTGGAATACTAGCATTAGACATCTCTTCTACTATTTCTCTAGTAGACATTACCTCTACTGAGTCTGTAGAAACTCTATGCTTATAATTCCAAACATTTAGTTCCTGATTTCTATTGTCCTTTAACCAAAGTTCTGTCTTTTGACAACATATCCATCCTGCAGATGCTTCAGCCCCATGTTTGCCCATTGAATTATTTTATCACTAGTATAGAGCTTGCTCTTGTGAATGATACCAAGCAGGTGCTTGTCAGTATGGGAAGAGAGCTGACCATAGGTAGCGACTTGGAGGTCAATCAAGAAGCTAGGGTGCTTGAGGTTATGAAGAAACATTCCCATACTTCTTCTTGGGATTACACTGATATGAAAGGAATTCATCCCAGCATCTATACACATCATATTTACACCGATGACGTCAAACCTATAAGGCAGCCGTAATGAAGAATCAATCCAACATTGAGAGACATAGTCAAAACTGAGATCGAAAAACTCCTAAAGGTAGGTTTCATCTATCCTATATCTGATAGTCAGTGGGTTTCCCCATTAGTTATTGTTCCCAAGAAGAATGGTAAGTGGTGAATATGTGTTGATTACAAGGAACTTAACAAAGCCACCAAGAAGGATTATTTTCCCCTACCTTTCATTGACCAAGTCCTGAGACAATTTGGCTGGTAAGAAATATTTTTCTTTCTTGGATGGGTTTAGTGGGTATAATCAAATTAGTATTGCCCCTGCTGATTAGGATAATACTACTTTTACATGCCCTTGGGGTACATTCACTTCAGAGTCTTACCTTTTGGACTTTGTAATGCCCCTGCTACATTTCAACGGGTAGTCTTGTCCATTTTTGTAGATTTTGCTAATGACTGTGTTGAGGTTTACATGGATGATTTCACTTGTCCATGGATCCACTTTTGAAGAATCTTTGAATAATCTTGAGAAAGTACTCAGTCGATGTGAACAACACCAACTATCTCTGAGTCATGAAAAATGTCTAATGATGGTTGATCAAGGAATTGTCTTAGGTCACCATGTTTCAGCCCAAGGTATACAGGTGGATCCCAAAAAGATATTAGTCATCACCCAATTACCTACACCAGCTAATCAAACTGACATCAAAAGTTTCCTTGGCCATGCAGGTTATTACCGCTAATTCATAAAAGATTTAGCAAATTGCCACCCCATGTTTTCATTACTAACCAAAGATTATGTTTTTGAATGGTCTCCTCAGTGTCAACAGGCATTTGATTCTATCAAAGAAAAGTTGATGATGACAACAGCCCTGTCTTACGTGGCCCTAACTGGGGACAACCTTTCCATATCCACACTAATGCTTCTAATATAGCCATGGGCGTTGTCCTTGGACAAAAAGACTCAGAAGATCATATGTATGCAATTTATTTTATCAGCAAAAATCTAACTCCTACGGAAAAGAATTACACTACTACTGGAAAAAGATTTTTGGTCATTTGTCATCATGCTTTGAATAAATTTCGTCATTACATCACCGGATATAAATTTTTTTACACCGACCACTCGCCATTCGATATTTGATGAACAAACCAATGGTTGGCGGAAGGCTTATTCACTGGTTACTCTTGTTGCAAGAATTCAATCCCACTATTATAGATAAGCCTGGGAAATCTAACATTGTTTCGACTTTCTTTCCAGAATAAATGTTTCAGGTGATGACAAAGCAGTCCAAGACCAATTTCCCGATGAACACTTGTTTGCTATCTTGACTAAGACTCCTTGGTTTGCTGATCTCGTGAATTATTTAACAACAGGGAAGTTTCCTACCTATTTTACTCATAAGGAAAGAAGGCGATTGGTTAGAAATAGTGCAACATATAAATGGTGTAATGGATTCTTATTTAAATGTTTTCCTGACATGGTTCTTCATAGGTGTGTTCGAGAGGATGAGGTACATGACATACTGCGAGCGTGTCATGATGAGCCAGGAGGTGGACATTATTCAGTGAAATGAACAATTCACAAGATCCTTGGAGTAGGGTACTATTGGCCTTCCCTCCATAAGATTGTCAAAAAGTATGTGTGGCAGTGTGATGCATGCCAATGAATGGGAAAACCTACACTTTCTATGGAAATGCCTCTGAATCCTCAGTTGGTTCTAGGACCATTTGAGAAATGGTGTATTGACTTTGTTGGACCATTTGATCCTCCATCTTTCGGAAGGAGTATCTCTTGGTATTCACAGACTATGCCACCAAATGGGCTGAAGTTCAAGCATTGGCATCTGCCAATGAAGATGTTGTTGATGATTTTCTCTACAATTGGATATTGCTTTGTGATTTGGAGCACCAAGGGCCATTGTATCTGATCAAGGTCGTCAATTTGTTTCAAATATGATTGAATCTTTCTTGGAAATCTACAGAATTAGGCACCGAAAATCGTCACCATATCACCCCCAATCCAATGGGCAAGTGGAGGTAACCAATTGAGAACTCAAGAATATTCTAACTAAGGTGGTCAATGCCGATAGAAAGAATTGGGTACCAAAGCTTCCTGAGGCCGTCTGGGCCTACAACATGACCTAGAAAATAACTACTAGTTTTTCTCCCTATGAGTTGGTCTTTGGGAAGAAGCCACTGTTTACTGTTGAGTTTGAATTGCGCACTTGGCGAACAACGTTGGAAGTTGGGATCGATTTGATGAAGCATAATGTGAACGAGTGTTGCAGTTGAATGAATTAGATGAAATGTAGATGGAGGCACAAACAATGACAAAAATTCTACAACATTAGCGAAAATGTGGCATGATGCTCACATCAAAAAAGGACATTTCATGAGGGATAGTGGGTTTTACTCTTTGATTCCCACTATCAATAGTTTAAAGGCAAGTTACGTACATGTTGGTTGGGTCCCTATCAGGTAAATCAAGTGTTTGATAATGGCTTTGTTTGATTGATGGAGACAAATGACTTTTTGTGGTGAATGGGCATAGGCTTCGAGTTTATCACCAACCGTTGGATAAGAAGACTTTCACCAATGACATTCTGTTATGAATAGACATGCATGTTGAGGAGGCTCTTTGCCTCTCAAGCATGGAGTAATCAATCTCTTACAAATTCAATAAAGGAAGATGATCCTTCATTCAATCTTCTTCCCTTAGTTAGCAGTTTTTCTTATTGTTATTTCCAATAAATGTAGGAATTTTCATTATTTCTACTGCCGCTAATCACACTTCATCTCGAACTACAAGGCGTAGGAATCTATGGATATCGGCCGACTAAATGTGGCATGGGTAAGTGCATTTTAACTTGCTAATGATATTTCCATGCAAAACATTTCCCCATGTATGCATTTGTCATCATTACGCCATCATGAAATGATTGCTATGGTCATTCGGATCTCTTTCCAAATCCGCTCTATGAATGATGACATAAAAGGAGTAATGGCTCATAATCACCACATGCCTTGATGTGTCGCACTCTCCAAAGTCAGGACAGGGTGGCGCTCGCTCCTCAACCATGGGATATGTGCCGCTGCAAAAATCTTAAACTCACATGGGTGGCTGGTCTCATTCACTATTTTTCCGCCATCACCTTCGCTTGATGTTGCGCCACCCAAGGAATATGGTGTCATTTGAAATTTAATGCTTCTACAACTACTTCTTACCATTGTTGTATGCACATCAAGCATGACTGGTTTTATCAGTCACTAGACGGGAAGTGGAAGAGACGCTCTGTTCTAGATTTTTTTTTCTGCTACCTAGTATTACTCACCTTCGGCTTCACCATGGGACCGTGAAAGACATCGAACCTTCTTCACCAGACACCTTACTCCGGAATGCCACCCTTTCATAGGTATTTCATGATTTTGGATGGCTTGGATTTCATTTGACAATTTGAAGGGTTCGATGAGGGCATTGTGGAAGAATTCTTAAACAATTTTGAGTCCACCTGTTCGCAAGTTGGTGGAAGATGAGTTGAAATTACCAGTCAGGTCATTTCTGACCTATCTGGCCTGCCAAACTTTGGTTTAAAGGTTATGACAAATGCCCCTTTACAAAGCCTGATTGCTCAGTTTCATGACAAAGGAGAGGCACTCCCGGAGGTCATCCTGACTCCATTGGGTGTCCAGAAGGGTGTTAAGTGGACAAGTTTACCTAGAATCTGGAGTGAGATTGCAAAATGGTTCAACCGGTATTTCATATGCAATGGTCGCCTGCTTTGCAGGTGGTGATGCACTCAAAATGCTCATTCACCTTAAAAAGGGACATGTCAACTAGGCCCTTCAGGTAAATCTACTAGAATACCTCGTAGACTCCATCATTAAAGTTTGCCAGAAGCATCGGTTTGGTGGATGCAAGTCTATGATTAAACATCCGGGGTTGATTCATCTGTTGTGTTCACACTAAGTCTTCTTTAAAACAAAGTAGAGGCTCGAGGACGTCTGGTGGCGAAGGGTCCAGGCTAAAGTAATTAAAATCTGGTCTCTCTTTTGCACCTCGGTCTACCCTTACATCGGGCGCTTGCCCTTCACACAGCCAAGCAGAGGCAGTGATGTTCCTGAGCATGCAGACACAGTTGGTACTCTTGAGGGTCCATCCCCTTCCATTTCTAATTCAAAAGGAAAGTGTGCCATGGCCCCATCTTCTTCCATGCAACTACGGTCCTGGCGGCTTAGCTCATTTTTACAGACAGGCGGTTTCCAATCGGAGTCCTTGCCTGATGATACCGCCCACATTCGGGAGGAACTGCATAAGGAGGATGACCTAACCGCTCCATCATCTGTTGTTCCATCATCTACGGAAATTCACACTATGAATCTTGAAATGCTTGACACCCAAGTGGCACCTTCTCACAACTATCTGGAGGAAATCGCACTGCTAAAATCTCAGTTACAAGGTATGGAAGAAACCAACCTTTTATTACAAGCTGAATTTACACAAAAGATAGTAGAAAATTTCGAGAGATTGCTGCCTTACGCACTTGAAGTGATTTTTAAAGCGACAACGTGATAAGAGTCTTAACCTCTTGAATAGTTTCCAATAGTTTTCCTTTAGGAAAGGAATTGTGGAAGGAAAATCAAAAATTAAAAAAGGAAAAAGAATCTATAGAGGGGTAAAAACAAAAAGTAACATCTATTTTAGACTATGTCTATCCTTTGGCCATCAAAATACTTTCCATAGGAAACCCTCTTCGATTCCTAAAGCATGTTTGTCCAAGAAATTTTTATTCTTGGCGCTTATTTCAATTGTGTTCTCAAGCCCCTCACGAAATTCCCAATGGCCCTAGTTTTTTATCAGTTTACAAGTGTAGTACTCCGGAAATTCAAAATTTGCTTTGTGAATTTTATCTACATAACATGATAGTTACCAATGTCCCTGATTTCTTGATCAACCTATTTGTGGGTGATTTTCAAATTAAAGCCTTTCAGTCTGTATTGCAGAATCAAATAATTTGGGGGCAAACGAATGGACATTTTCAATCACACTACTCAGTCCATCAGATTTCACATTCACCCAAATCATCATATAGATGTCGCCCTGCGGAAAAACTTTTGATCATTTTACTATCAGGTAGGGGTTGGGGTGAATACTTCTTAGATTTTACTGTAGTGTGTTATTGATTTTGAAAATTACAGTTACGAAAAATTTTGGGACTGCTTGGCAAGCTTGTGATAGGAGATGGGATACTTTAAGTCTGCCTTTGAAATATAGGGAGGTTCTCTCTCCCCAGAACTTGAGCTGGAGCATGCGCAGGGGTGATGCCCTCATCACCATTATCAAACAAACTACGAGAGAAAACTAGCTAGCGGTAGATACACCGATGAATGGAAAGGCCTCCAATATGGCCACCACTCCTCTTGAGCCCTCTCACTACCTCCGAAACAATGCAAAGCAATAGGTCCATGATAGTTTCACTACACGAGTGGAAATTACCTCCAATACTCGGGTTGCAAAAACTCCACAAAGCAATACACCAATCAATTCGAGGAGTATGACATGGTTAGAACAACTTGGTAGGTGAGTAAGGCGCAGATGAGTTGCATTGGGACATGCAACAGGTAAAGTCAGGGGGAAAATGATGAGTGCATTGTTTGGCTCATTAATATCATTTCTTTAGGCCGGAAATACTCTTTTTGATATGACTTATTAGTATATGGGGATGTTTTGTGTAGTTATATCTTAGTAGGTTTTATGCATTTTCCTTGCTATAGTGTATGAAAACCAATTATCACATGAACCTCTTACTAACTGTCTTTGTGAGATCAAACGTGATGATGTGTGCAGGGAATGATGGAAGTTGCTGGTGGATAAGAAGCTCGAGTTTGAAGCATGCGGCTAAAGATTATTTCCATCAAGTTGACCTATTAGCCTGGGCTTGATCCTAACGGCCCGTAGGAATTTGTGTGTTTTAATTAGAATTTGATGGATAGTGTTTAATGCCACTTGATATGGCGGATCTTGTAACCAACATTATCTATATGAAGACTTCATCTTCAGAACTTGGTGGTACCACTTTTTGATTATTGAAGGAGATTATCTGCATACAGTTCTGGATATCTTTTCTATGTTATGAACTTATTTCTAAGTTAATGAAAGCCATGGCATTTTGAGAATCAAAAGTTGTTAATCCCTCTATCCCGAGGAAGAGCAAGGGCCCACTCAACCGAGGAGATACGAGGTTACTTTGAGTTCATGCATACAATTCTTTGATTAGATTTCTCATCAGAATTGTCATTTGATAAATCTTACATGCATGCTTTGATTAATCAGTATCTAATTTCTCCATTAATGATTTCACTTAGAATAGATGATTTTGTTATGCAAATATAGTTAACGAATAATCTTGCTTTCTTTAAAGTTCCATTTATTCGATTGTGATTTCATTTGTTAAGAATAAGTGTGTGCGTATTTCATTTTACAATAGAAGATTAGTTGTTAAAATTCCTTTCATTGCAAATAGTTGATTTCTATAGAATCGTATTTAATTTCGTAGATTTGAACTGCATTTCCGTAGAATAGTCATTAAACTAAACAACCCCCAAAATGCACCCAATGTATAACTCGGTTCTCTCGAGACTCCATTGCATATTGCCTAGACACAACCCTGGTTTAAGAATGACACCGACAAAGATTATGTCGCTTAAATGATTAGAAGAATACGACAACCCATCACACATACCCTATTTCTTATGGGGTCACCCATCGTACAATGATAAAACAATGACACCAATCCCCTCTAAAATGTCTTTGTATGATCTCGTCCAAACCTCTGAATCTCATCGATAAGCCCTCATGGAGGTTTTTCAATCCATCAAATTTTTATCTAATGACCCCACACCGTAGCCTCCATTATCACCCTTACCATGTGGCCCCTCTTACCAAATCATCTCCTTCTTGTGCACCTCACGCCTACTCATCAAGTTTTCACCTCAAGTTTTCTCGATGAGGAGATCGTACTCTCTAATCGATGACCGTGATCCCGCCTTTTCATCTCCATCTATATCAATAATATATGCATACGACACATTATGATCGATGGTGGTGCTAGCATCAACATCATCTCCTCCCATGCATACAATCAAATGTGCATCCCTTCAAATTATATGCATAATAACCCAGTTATGTTGCGCTCCTTTAATGATGCCATCACTTCCACCATTGGCACCATTATTATTCATGTTCATGTGGGCCCTCGTACGATTTATTCCCAAAATTGTTCTACATCTTAGAGGAGGAGTTCCAATATAACTTGTTGCTTGGCCAACCTTGGATTCACGTTATGGGTTGTGTTCCTTCAACTTTACACCGTGTAAAATTTGAACATGAAGGACATAACTATACCATCCCAGCTGACCCGTCACCATTTAAAACCTGTAACATATTGTACCAACCTAACGATGTCCTTGTACTAGTTAAGGCATCTACCACTACCACCACTTCTCCTTCACCCACATCCCCATCCACAAATGCTACCACCACCTCTCCCATGCCTAAATATTCTATTCCTACAAATTGCATAGCCTCTCGCAAATCAACCCATCTACTTCCCAACCAATTGATACCCCTCTTTCCCAATCGCCTAGTAATTCATCTATTCCCGCTACCCACATATCTACTACTGATCCCTTAGAGGGTGTTTTTCAATGCCTCACTGGGAGTACCGCCTCTACAATATAAACACATTCCTTACTCCACAAGAGTATGGTAACCTATGCCAACATCCTCGTTATGAATATCACATAGGAGAGGTCTTCCCTTATGGTCCTCCCCACCTTCACACCAACTTAACGTATGGGGACTTGATACTTCCACCTATTCACCCAAACATGACCATTTTCATCTGACCTCCAATCTCTCACCAACCACCGCTTCGCCCACACTTTCCTTCATTGTGCATGGAAAGGATTTGGCTTTGGTTTTTACAAACAAGGTCGTCATACCATCATCCCGTGTACCACCCATAAACAAAAATACCATAGTGGTATCAGCTTCGCCGAACTATCCTCTAATAAGTCCCATGTTGAACTCATTCAAGATGACAAACCTTCTCCACCATGTTCACCAATGTCACCACCCTTACCCACATAGTATATAGATCCAGAATCCATTCCTCCTAATTTTTTTTTGAACACCATTTCCTTGGGACCTTTGACTTATCAACGTGATGGTGAGGCTCCTTCCTCTCTTCCATTCTTGTATCCTTACATGATCAATGATGATACACCATCCATTAACGTCATTCAATGTTAGGACAATGAGTTTATCCTCACCTACCTTGGTGCGAAGATTCTTATATTCATCGGTAATTACCTTCTGAAATGCAAACCATGTTGAATGAATCGACCATCGAAATCAATATTCACACTCAAGATGACCCACACATTCTAAATATAGACCAATCTTTAAATTCCACCGAACATGAAGCTTTTAATTCTTTCCTCTGGGATCATAACAATGCTTTTGCTTGGTCCTATACTAATATTCCTGGTATTGACCCAAACATTGTGGTCCACAATATCGTTACCATTCTTAAAGCCAAAACCATAAAATAGAAGCTGTGGATAATGCATCCTCGCATTGCTCTTATGGTCAAAGAGGAACTTCAAGACCTTCTCGTTGGTTTCATTCATCCTACCCATTGACTATCCCCAATGGATTTCTAACATCGCTTTGTCACAAAAGTGACAAGGGGGAATTTACATTTACACAAATTTCCATGACCTCAACGTAGCTTGCCCCAAAGATGATTTTCCTCACTGTATTGACCAACTAGTTGATCTAACTTCCGGTCATGAGATGCTATCACTCATGGATGGTTTCTGGGTTATAATAAAATATTACTTTCTCCAAAGATACACACAAAATCACCTTCATCACTCCTTGGGGTACCTTCTACTATAGAGTCATGCCTTTTGACCTTAAAAATGTTGGTGCTACATATCAACAGGCTATGAGTTATAGCTTCCATGACATCATGCATCGTATATTAGAAGATTATGTAGATGACCTTCTCGCTAAATCCAAATTTCAGGCCGAACATCTCACAGTCTTGAAGGTCATTTTTGACCATCTCATCAAGTATTGTGTTCACCTTCAGCCTAAGAAGTGTGTCTTCACTATTCTCTTAGGAAATCTCCTTAGTTTCATTGTTTCTTTACGTGGCATAGAAGTCTATCCTACTAAAGAAAAGTCTATTCTCAAAATTCCTCTCACCTACTAATCTCTTCCAACTTTGAAGTTTGCAAGGTAAGTTGCAATCTATTCATCGGTTTATTTCGCAACTTTCTGACTCGCCAACCATTTCATCATCTCCTCAAAAAGGATGTCTCCTTCAAATGGGATGATGAATGCCACAAAACCTCAATTCCTCATTCCTCAATTTCATCATCTCAAACCACCAATGCTCATTCCTCCTAAAGATGACCAACCCTTTTACCTATACATTTCTGCTATTGATTATTCCTTAGGTGTCATGCTCGCTCATCATGACGAGCAATACATAAAGCAAGCGGTTTATTATATAATCCGTTGCCCTTTTGGACTATGAAACTAGTGTACACCCATGCTCGGAAAAATCTACTTAGTATTATTTTTTTTCGCCACTAAATTTCAGCATTACCTACTCAATCACAAAACCTTTTTCATCACCAATACTGACCCCTTACATTACATGTACGCCAAACCCTACCAACATTAGCGTCTATGCATTGGCTCATGCTTCTCGTTGACCTAGACCTCGAATTCATCCATCAAAAATATATCAAGGGTCAAACCATCGCTGACCAACTTGCAAACACACCCCTCTCCGGAAATCAATCCTCTAACTTTGATTTCCCGGACAAATCCATTACTACCCTCTCTTTGGATGATACCATTTACCAAATGACCTTATTCTTTGACAGTTCCAAATGTCAATATGGGGTGGTGTAGGCATTATCCTCATTCCTCTTGATGGTGAACCTATGCCTTTATCTTTCAAACTAGATTTTGATTGTACTAACAATATCGCTGAATATGAAGCACTCGTATTAGGTCTCCAAACCACCATCACCCTAGATGTCAAATAAATTAATATCTTTGGTGACTCTCAACTGGTTATAAATCAAGTCAATGGTATATACTAGTGTCGTAATGAAATAATCCAAAAGTATAAACACCATGTTGACATAATTTTTACTACCTTTGACCATTATGAACTTGAAACTACCCCACGTTCCACTAATAAATTTGTGGATACCATGGCCTGCTTGGCTTCTTAGATAACCGCTTCGCCTGCCAAATCCAAAATATTTGTCACAGTACAAAGGTTGCAATCACCTTCCTATCTATTTCGAGACATCAACCTCATCGAAACCGCTGCACCTGACCCATGTGAGCTTTGGTATAACCAGTTTGTAGACTACCTTTCCCTTTCCATTCCACCTACAAATCTTACTTGTAATGGAAAATGTGCCTTTATCAATAGTGTCTCTTGCTATGTCATCATGGGTGGCCTTCTTTATAAATGTGGCTTTGACGGTATTCTCTTACGATTCCTTAAGAGTTTTAAGATTCCTTATACCATCAAGGAAGTTCATGATGGAATTTGTGGAGGTCACTTCAGTGGCTTAGCTATCACTAAATGCATCCTTTGCCTGGGCTATTATTGGCCCACCCTCAACCATGACTATTGTGACTATGTCAAATATTGTGTGAAATGCCAATAGTATGCTAACCTTCATCACACACCTAGTCATGCCTTACAGGTCACACGAGACCTTTGACCTTTCTCTCAATGGGGTTTAGATCTTGTCAGAGAGATCAATCCTCATTATTCACAATGCCATCAATGGATTATAACCACTACTGAATACTACACTAAATGGGTAGAAGCCACCCCCTAATCTCTACAAAAGCTAAGAAAATTTGTGAATTCATCAACCATCACATTATTTATCACTTTGGTGTCCTCACCATCTCATCACTAATAACGAAAAACGGTTCAAAAACAAAACACTACAAAAATCTATGATGCATTTAGCATTCAACTAATTTTCTCTTCACCTTACGCCCCACAAACCAATGGAAAAACATAATCAACCAATAAAACCTTGAAAAAAATTCTTATGAAAGTAATAGACGATAGTGGGAAGGATTGGCATACAAACATTGCTTTTGCCTTGTGGGATTACCGCACTAGTATTTGCACTTCGATGGCTGCCACGCCTTTCTCTCGGTGTAGTGTACCAAGGTTGTCTTTCCTCTTGAGGTCTAGATTCCATCTCTCTACATCTCACTCCAAGATATGCTAAATGATGATGAATTTTTCTAGGACCATTTGGCACAACTTGAGTTATTAGATGAACGTCCTTAATGCTCTTGATCATCTCCAAATCTACCAAAAACATATCAAACATGCCTATGAAAAACATGTCCATGATCCAACCTTCCGGTTTGGTGACCTCATCCTAAAGGAAAATCAACATGTAACCAAAGAAGAGAAAAGTAAATGGGGAAAATTCACTCCTAATTGGCTTGACCCTATATCGTTACTCATACCTATGGATCATGTGCTTATCATTTGTCTTCACTTGAAGGTAAACCCGAACTCCGTGACCCTCAATGCCTTTCATCTTCACCATTTTATTGTTGATTAAAATCCTATATCGCCTTCTTTTTTATTTCAAGATCATCTCTTGAACACCCTTCACCTTTCATATTGCCTATTCTTGGGGTCAACAACTAAACAAAAATCATGTGATTATCTCATGTCACCTTTCATTCTTATCTTCAATATGAGTACCACGCTCTATTCATGGCATGATTTTCATGGATACTTTTTTATCTTTTTCAAAATGGAATCCCATGGTCGCTTCATCTCTCAAACCATATATTTCATAGTTAACCTCTGTGTGCTATGCTTTTGTCCTCTAAACAAGAGCCTAATCTCCCTCTCGTAGTCTTTTCCATGACTTAAACATCCAAAGAGAAAATAATTTCAAAAGAAAATGGGATTCAACTCCTTGAGTCAAACTTCCAAAAAGAGATGACTCCCTCAAAAGGGACATCTCTTCTATCCATCTTGCCGCTATAAATAGAATTCTCCCTCAAAGGAAAACTATACAAAGCTATCCATACTTCACATAGTCTATTGTAAAAGGGGAATATCCTTGCAAAAACAAAACAAAATATTCAAAAGCTTCCCGCATCAATCAACTTCACAAAGACCTCAAGGAGATAATATACTCATCCCACATAGGCTTCCTGCATCGATCAGTCTATAAAAAAAAAAGAAAAAAGAGAAAATGATAACCTTTTTGTCATGGAATTTCTTATTTTGATCTTGGGTCTCTTGTGAAGTGTTTCCACTGTCTCGCAACAGGTTATGCTAAAACCAACCATTTTTCACCCCATTACCTTTTCACCCTAATTTCCTATCTTCTTAAGGGACTTGCTGCAAAAATGAAATTTCTTGATTAGGTGACTTTCTTCACCATTAGCATAGTCAATCATGCAATGCCTTTAGGGTATTATGTTTATAAGCCCACCTTTGGTATAGTAGACTTGTTATGGTTATTGCAATTAGGTGGCTCTTTTGGTCACCTCTTACCCTTCACCTTCTTCATTACTTGTTGATTCTCCTATACAAGATCATACCATCGACACCTACATTTTAAGAGTTCCTCTTTCACCAACATCACCATGCCTAACTGACCTAAACTCAACCATGCCTGTAATTGGCTAAACAAAACCATGCCTAAATGACCTAGACTCAATCATACCTAAAACCTACTAACCTAGTCCTCTGCTTCACCATATTCTTCCCTAGTTTACGGGAGAACTACATCAAAGCATGAGGCCCCTTTTTTCCGTAGGCTATGTAGGAACACTTAAAGGGAATGGGGCCTTGAGGTTATCTCACCACTCTTTACCCTAACTAATTTTCCCCATTTTTCTATTCAGATTCTACCCTAGCTAGTTTTCATTTTACACAAAAATGGAAATTAAACAATCATAAAAACATACATACGTACCATTTTTTATAACATCACCATATCATACATCATCATTTATTTTCCATAAAAACAACAACTTTCCAAGGAATTAAATCAAACACAACACCATGACCAAACCATGCTTAAATGACCTAGACTCCACCATGCCTAAATGACCTAAACTCAACAATGCCTACTCACCTAGACCTCACCATACCTAACTCATATAGACTCCACCATGCCTAAATAACCTAAATGCAACCATGCCAAGTGACCTAAACTCAATCATGCCTACATATAACCTTGACTCCATCATGCCTAATTCACCTAGTTTCCATCAATACACAATAAAAATGGAAAATAAAAAAAAAGGCACAACATCCATCCAATCAACATCATCAACTATATAAATGAGAGAGTCTATGTATCAGTATATATATACAAAGATACCAATAAATACCAATATCTCTACAAAATCTCATGTACATCCTCATCATATTTGCACGCAGTCGGTGATAAGATTAAAATCTCAAAACTCTCATGTACATCCTCACTATCTTTAGCTCACATTTTGTCCCACTAATATATATATCAAAATCTAAAAACAATAATCATACCAAGTGACCTAATGCATCACCCCACCCGAGACCCTCGGGAATACAGGTCCTCATTTATCTCCTCCTCTTTGCTCACCTCCTAAAGTCTAGTGCTCTTCAAGCATCTCTCTACCCTCCATGGGTCTCGCCATCTAGTATCTTCCATGGCCCATAACCGGGTCTCGGCTCCATGAACTTGTGGCCACACTACGACTCTGCCTCTCTCTGGGCTTATCAACCCCCTATATTCTCGCACCTATGAGTGCGGGATCTCATCCTCTCAATCAATGCCTGTTGTGCCATGTACTTTGCATAAGAGGGGAAATATATCCTAGTAGTCTTCAGTGATCCTAGTAATACCTCATCTCGTTCAAGGCATCCTTTGTTGTCTCACCATCGACACCATCCGAGGTGGTGCCAGGTCTCATAAGAACTCGTGAGCTCTATCTTGTTAGGGCTGGCCTCGCACTCCTTTGCATGTACCCTATCCTCCTCCCTATACCATGAGACCCTATCCTACTACTTTCAGGTGATATGGGACCCTGCCTTGAGCTTGTGGAGGTGCCTATGCTGAAACCTCTATATGTAGGACCACAACCTCGAGCATGTGCGGTGGCCAACTAGTCCTACAAACTCACGCACCTACACCGCAGGGTGGCTACTCTTCCTCCATCACCATCCCCACCATGTGCGGGCACTTTTCCTCAGGTGCTACCTATTATCCATATTTCACCACTCCTTTACTCCGCACTAAGGCATGATGCTAAATATTGGATTGACCATGATCCTGTATAATAGAAAATAGAGTCAAAAGGCGGACAAAAAAGGGCCTCAAAATTGGCTAAGTATAAAGGTGTAAGTGGAGAATGCCAAGTGTTAGTATGGTGTTGTTTCAAGGGGTAAAAGTTGTAAAATGGCCCATTTTATACTCCGCAAGGAAAAGTCAGCATCTGGGCCCAAGTCAAAGCCAAAGTGGGAATCAAAAGAAAGGGGAAAAGATAAATTGCGGACCCGTAGGCCCGATTTTTGTTCCAATCTAGCCCACGTGTCTCATATCAAAAGGGGACCGATTTTTCAAGCTGTTTTCCCGCCTCTCGTACGGACCCAATACAAACTTGCGAAGGGGAATATCTTTTGACTCGTAAATATTACAAATCTGATGCCATTGGAAAGATCTCGGCCTCACCCTTGCCATGGAGGTCTCCAAACTTTAATTTTGAGGAGGTTAGGTGAAGGAAAATAGAGGAAACATCTTTAGGATTTTAATGTAGGATCTTCTTGCCTCAACAACTAGATCAGATTTGATTTGTTTCTCTATTTGCTTTCCTTCAAGGTTATGAACCAAAGATTGTTGCAAAAAGGTGAATTTGGGGAGAGATTTCATCGAGGCATTAACAACGGTGTTTGAGTTTCAACCTCGATTTTCCCGCTTCTCTCTCTCTTTCTTCTTTTTATAAGTCAATCTATAAATACGGGGCAAGGTTCATTGTCAAAGGGTTGGAAATTATTTGTTTTCATAGCTCCCTTCTCCTCTTAACAAAGGGATTTGTGGGGTTTAGGCCTTCCATAAAAATTTGCATTACGTTTCTACCTCTTGGCTACCTTGTAATGGACTGTATCAATCTACAGAGCAATAAAACATGTCTGTGATCAATTTTAGATCCTCTCTTGTCTCTTTTGATTTCATCTGGTCTCCCATTATGTATATAGCTATCTGTGCTTGTTTATTGTATGCATTTTGTTGGTTTGTGTCTATTAGAAAAATAAGTGTTCATCATTCCTTTGGTGCATCACATCGTAGTTTAGCTTTGTTTTAATTTTTATATTCCTTTAATCCCTGTCTCCTTGGTAAAATTTAGATTAGGATTAAGAATAGACCCTCTGCAAGTTTCTTCGTATGCACCTAAACAAAGGAATAAGGAAACAACCTTCGATCTGGAGAGCTTTCCCATTTTACAAGGTCCCACACCTCGGGAAAGTTCAATGTTACACAATCACACCAAATGAACGTGCCTTAGAAAAGTAGACATATAGAAATAATTTGGGGGTGTTGTGATTTCACCACCCCGTTAACACTACTATGAGCTTTTAAGGCTACCACTGCACTGTAATGTTGAAACATGTGCCTTCGACCTATGAGCTTCCCCTATAACACTGTAATTTGTGCCTAAAGGGTAACCTCCGACTTCCTGTAAGGTATCCTCTGTACTTATAATGGTGGCTAAGTAAGGCTTCCATAGCCTATGTGGTGCTCACCTATAGCTGACCACCCATGACTTCCTGTATCTATCTCGTGACCCGACATCATCAATCTAGATGTCCACCGCCTACTCCTCCTACCATATCGGCACAATCAGGTTATTTTAGAGACATAGGCCTCTCCACGTCATCTCTCCTATACTGTGGGAATGGTGGAGACATGCCTCATGGGCAACCCAAACTTGCCATTTGACCCTATCTACAAGTATCATCGCGTGCTCACCGACACGACACCCTCTATCCACCTCGAGCATATGTAACTCTTATTCCATGTGCCTATATGAAGGAAATACAACATATGGCCTCTAAACAATATCAACCCCAGAAAACCCCTCTAGTACTCACCTGTAATGTGCCATATCATGTGTAGCCCTAGTCACCCTATGTTTTCCATCGAGTAGCACCCATCACCATTAACCAACCTTGACCAAACCACCCCCAAACCAATCCTGTCGGGGCAAGCCAACTAGACATACGCATACGATGTGCTCATATGCCCAACAATGTAGAAGGAAGGTACAATATAAACTGAACCTCCGCAACCTCCCATAGGCCCACAAATCTCTATACAACTGCACTAAGAATGCCAATGCCCATGAAAAATAGACCCGCTCCTCCATCATGTCCTGGAGAACCCCCATTAGTTCTTGTGGGAATCTCCCACCCTTCACATATGGCAAGGAGAAACAAAATATCACCTCCATAAGCAAAACCACCAACCTCATCTCCGGAGGATGGGCCCCATACATATCTTTATAGCTCAGACTCACACTATGGTACCTTAGCATGCCATCGCCTCTCCAAAAATAGCCACTATCAGCTCCTTTGATGCCTCTGACGTAATAGAATAAAATTTCTCCCCGACTATCGATAGCCACGAGATCCTCGTATACATCCTCTAGGGTGACAATGATCTTACTCGCTTCGCTAGAGTGGAATGTGTTGGTCACTGAATCCCATCTATCGATGAGTGTGACCATCAAACTTAGATCTCGAGCTACACATCTATAGCGTCCCAACCAATGCAACATTTGTCACGTGTCTCCACTCATATGCGGTCACACTTATCGTATCACTAGTAACATAGGTGGTACTCTATACTACATCCGTAGCTGGTTCCTAGCTTCGCATCCAATTAAACCACAACTTTATTACAACTTGACAACCTTCACTTATTTATTAATCCTCCACCATACCCAACCATACCAATCCTACTCACCCAATTTAACCTAATTCACCTATTAATATCCTACCCCATTATAATCATGACTCACCATTCTAAAAACATCATTTCACCTACTTACCTATCCTTTATACCAATGCTAAAATTCTTCCCCATCTCTCTACATATACCCTCCCTTCCCCCTTTCTCCTATTTCTCTTTCCCACTTGACCTTTCTTACCCCTATTTCTCATCCACCCTAACCGGCACTAGTTGCCTTGACCATCACCGCTTATCCTTAACGACATCGGTTCACTTAAACCGATGTTGATCATTCAAGACCGGACCAATGTCAAAAAAACGATGGTGGCCAACCTTAGACCGACATAGGTCTCTGTCACGTGGTGCCTAAATTGAAACCCCCCTTTTACCAAAATCCCTAAAAACAACCTACACACCTACTCTACCCTACCCAAACTTAACCTAACTTCATTCCCACCCTATTTACGCTACATTGGACCTTCCCCCTCCCTCATTTCATTCATTTCACCTACAAATTCACAATAACACTCCCACCCAATTTTTTTAAAATCCAAACTGCTTCAACACACTACTTTCAACCAAAAGAATGGAATCGGATCGATTCCTACCTCATCTTGGTTCCGTCACATGGTGGTATGTCTATCCACTAGGCCAATGGCCCACCTGAACCTTGTTCCACCTCTGCCATGCAACAAATCTACCTCAAATCTCCCCGCAAATCCAATCACTCGAGCTGATCTCGTAGACCCACCGATCGAACACTAATCACCCACTACGAGGCTCACCAACTTAACTCTTCACCTCATCTTGTCGTTCCCCAAGCTCTCACATGCTCCTCTGTCATTTTCTACAAATAGAAAATGATAAATGATTCCGTAAAAAGTTGAATTTTCCTTTTTAAACCCTAACTTGACATGACACGTTGGTCATACCAAAACTCGATGTCCGTTACTTTATAACCTACATCATGGCTTATTTGCAACTTATCATTTTCACCCCATTTTTCCCATTTTGACCTCAAATCGGTATTGCAGATACCCTTTGACCTTACCCACACTTATTGCAACCTTTACCTACAAGCCCAAACTACCCCTACATTTCCTTAATTTTGTTTGGGGATTTGTTATTTATGACCTATTTACCCCTGGACCATCGACCTACTTTATATGACCATTGACCGGTGTACTTGTTATACCTTGGGATGTTGTTACCCATGTTGTTTTAGCCTAATAACTATACCTTACTTATTTTCATGTCGTTTATCCCGACCAAACCTTTGTTGTATCATAACATACCCGAATGTTCTCAACTCGACCTACATTGTGTTTCCGGACCATATCCTATGTCTTGGATACCTGAATCAATTCATCCTTTTTTTCGGATAAACCTATTGACCTTGGGCGATGTAGAGTTTGCAAGCTCTTCAACATAGTACCATGTTGCATTCTATATGTGTGTGTGCATTTGATTTCCATTACCCATTACCCAATTTGACCTCGACCTATTACCTATTACCCGAGTTGACCATTACCCTTTCGCAAAGTACCCATACTCTTCCCCACCTACCTTAACTTCCACTAACTACACATTTATCAAACCACTCACCAATTCCATATAACACTTCATCAATTCCTATTTTAAGGGGATCACCTTCACCCACACTTGGGGCAACCCTGCTCTCACCCACACATGGGGCACTCACTTCATGTTTTTATCAGTGTTACTTACCAATACAAGATACGTGACAAAAAGGGGAAAAATGTAGACACCAAAATTAGGTTGTACCACCCTTATAGCCATGTTAATTAAATTAACCATACCTTACATATTCATATCCCATAGTGCACATGATTAATTGAATTAGTTACTTTAATTAATTTAATAAATATCCTTGTAGACACCTATAATTTAGCTTGAACAATTTAAACACTTAAATTGTGCTAATTATCCTTTCCCACAAATTGGCAACATATCGTCAATAATGCTCATCTTCTCTTCTATCATCATTAATTAATTACAATAAGTAATTAATTAAGTCTTCTATTCAACAAATACCCTAATTAATGACCTTCCATTAATTAATCCTTCCTTCTATCTAAACTAATTAATTATTATTAATTAATTAGCTTCCCCTTTCATTAAACCAATAAATCATTATTTAATTGATTTAATCCCCTTCTATAGTCTAAATCATGCTAATATTCCTCTAAAAAGCTTTTATAAGCTTACACATCTATTAATTAATCATCTTGATTAATTAATAAACCCCCTTTATCCACATGAGTCACTAAAGGACAAGCTAAACTCTCCTAAAGTTAACTCAACCCTTTCTAAACCCCCCTTATCCACAACTAACTCAACATCTCTATTATCCCACATGCAAAGGGATGTAGAGATTGCTTTATCCATTGGGCTATATAAAGAGCCCTCCTCCTACCTTTACACTTACACCTAATTCTTGAGAAACAAAAGCAAGCATATAGAAAATACACTATAAGCCTTTTGTCATTCTTGAGCAATTCACCATTGGAAGAGCTAAGCCTCATTTCTTGCATTGCATTCATCCAAGTTCTTAGGTCATATGGGAATAATCAAAGTGGTCTTGTAGCCATGCTTTGATGAGCTCCCATTCCTAATTTCTTGAAGATCAAACAATCAACTATTGATTGCCATTGAATCTACATAGGTCCATTTGATTTTGTTGGTAATCTAAAGAGTATAGGTTTCTTGATAATTAACACATTAGTTTGATTTATGCTTCAAAGTTCTAATGCAATAATGTTGTTTTCTAACCTTACTTAGCTCTTATCTTGATGGTGTTTTAGATTTTGATTTTGATTTGTTATAGTACTATTTAGGTGTTAGTTCTCATTTTTCTAACTTAGTTAAAAAACCATGCACACATTTGCACACACTGATGGGGACTTACTCCATTGTCCTTTAGCATTTTTTAAGTTTTTGTTTTTAAGTTTCATTTTTGATTATACACCCTCTTTAGTAAATGTTGATCTAAATTTTTTTCTTAATTTGTTTTGTTGAGTTTATATGTGTTGAGTCTTCTCATTTATAGTATATTTTAATAAGGTGAAGTGCCACTTTTAAAAACTTGGAATTGATGGAAAATTTTAAAGATTTCTTCATGTTTTTTTCTTACTTTTTTTACAACATTCTACATGCTAGTTTTGTCAATTTATTGAAAATCTTAACTTCTTGAACATGTAGGTTAGTGTTTGATAGTGTTGAGTCTTCTATTTATGTATTAATGTGGTGGGTTCATTTTCAAAATTAAATCTTGGTGAGAAAATTTCAAGATTTCATCATGTTTTCATTTTTAGAGCTTTTTCGCTATTACACCACACACCTAACCAGGCTTTTTCATCATTCTACATGTAGTTTTGCCAATTTCTTGAAAATCTTAAATTCTTGAGCATGTATGTTAATGTTTGATACACTAACCTATTCATATATTAATGTGATGGGTTGTTGTCAAAATTGAATCTTGGTTGGAAAAA
Organism: Taxus wallichiana var. yunnanensis; assembly: GCA_018340775.1. NCBI lineage: Eukaryota > Viridiplantae > Streptophyta > Pinopsida > Cupressales > Taxaceae > Taxus > Taxus wallichiana. Next base: position 867,266,254 of record CM031238.1, read on the forward strand.
TTTGACCATTTTGCAATTAAGGGACATTTTTTTGACATTTTTGAGTGCATGTCAAGTGCATACCCATGAGCATAAGAGTATATGGACCCATCTTTTTAAGGCCATAAATTTTGCTCCCAAACTCGAAATGACTCCATTTTTTTGCGTTGGAAAGGTATTGAAGTTAACTATGCAATGAAAACATAAATTTAGGATTTATACTTACAAAAATTATAGGTTTTTTTGTTAGTTTAAAACTGGTAATTTTCTAGCATGTCTAATGTTTTGATGAATGTTGTATTCCCATGCTTTACTTGATTTAGACTTAAGCGTGTGTATTCTCTTCTCTTGCACATTTTGGTGATCTTGAGAATAAAAAACAACTTTGATCTCTATTTTTTTAACATTGGGATTAAACTTGAAAATTTGATTATTCATTTTGCTTAAGGGAATGAACCTTTTACAAAACATTTTTCAATGGTCCTTTGATTTGAAGTTTTCCATTTCTATATAGTTGGGATAAATTTTGTGTATGCTCTTCTCTTGCACCTTAGGGCGATCTTGAGAATCAAAAGCAACTTTAGTCTTCATTTTATAACATTTGTTAAATTGGAAACTTCATCTTTCACTTTTGGTTTAAGGGAATGAACATTTATCAAGTTTCTTTTATGGTTCATTGATTGCAAAGCTTTTATTTATCCTTTTTAGTTGGATTATTTGTTGTGTATTCTCTTCTCTTACATCCTTGGATGATCTTGAGAATCAAAAGCAACTCTTAATCCTCTTTTAAATAATGTGATTTTCTTGGAGAACTACTAATGCTTGAGTGCAGGATCTAAAAAAACGCTTGTCAAAGAAAGGAGTTTCAAACAAAATTAAACTACTAATATAATTTTCGTGTAGGTTGCCAAAAGGTGTTCAAGAAAATCACACCAAATTAAACAAGATAAAAAGCACACCACATTCAAAACATTGTATTTGTAGGTTCAAATAAGGGTACGCCATGTCCACTTAAAACTAGGACATAAACCCTTTGGCATAAGCCTTAAGCTATAACAATGAAGGTGGTCCTAAGAACCCCAAAGTAGTCCACATAAGAGGGAACCTTGTGGACAAAATGGGAAGTGCTCCGCACAACCTACTTGACTAGTTGTTCCTTGTGAGTTAGCATTACTAGGTTGTCCGTATGGTGACCCTAGTGATAGTACACGTGGACACACTAGTTGCCCACTATGCTTGAAGGGGGTAAAGTAAAGTTGAGATACTCCCAAATTAGTCATTGTGAATTTTTGGGTAAATCGAGCTCACTTAAGACAAATTTGTAACACCTAGTTGAGAGAACCACCTAGGAAGATATCTTTGGCTAGGAGCCCACTTTGACCATTTCAAAGAAAATTTTGAGTTAAGAGCTATTGTTCATCATGAAACATGTGAAGCATTACTTTTTCTTAGTTTTTCACTTTCCCTAAGGTGAGGCGAAACTTTGCCAAAGTGAGGCCAACATTTTTCAACCCCAATTGATCTACTTCCTTCACTTTCTTTTGACACTTTGTTGATCAAAAGAAGAGTGACTACCTTTGCATTATCAATTGATTGTTTTTGCCACTTTTTTGTCCATTTACACCCATCCATGTTTGCGGTTGGGTTGTTAAATGTCTAAAGTGTGTGGAGACGTTTTTATATCATTGGTAGCCTTTTTGATCTTGATACCCAAGTCAAGATCATCATCATAGTTAGGCTTGGTTCATCACTTTGATTCTCCTTTGAATGGTTATCTTGTTTATATCGTGTCACTACAATTTTGGTATTTACATCTTGTTTCTTGTAAACTTGACCTAAATACCTATATTGTAAGGTTATGCTATATACACTTTAACAATTCCTAGGTATACTATAGCTTTAGTTTGATTTCAATTATTACCTCGATTTTGAAAAGTGTTGAGTGTTACCACTTGTGCGTGTTATATCAATATCATCTTGATATCAATACCTTACTTTCTCACAAAGTTTGGTTAACATATCTTGGTGAAATTGTTGTGTCACTCACAATTGTAACTGACACCTTTTGGAATATAGGTCTTAATTGAATTTGGGCTTGCTTCTAGTATACTTTGTTTGGAGATCGCGTTAACTTCTTGTTATTACTTACGCCTTGTTCATTTATTTGAACTTGACATAAGTAGGGACATTTTTTAATCATCATACAACACCAACTATCATTTGGAAACAAACTTGAGAAGTAATTCAATGATTGATTAGTTTGAAACTAAACATTGTGTGATTGCATCTTGTTTATCACTTTTGATTTATCCATTTCAGAAAATCATTTTGATCCATTTATTCTTTATCATTCATTATTATTTGGTCATTAATTTGGCTTTGTGTTTTAAAATTGCATGATTTTTCCTTTTGTTTATCTACCTTATAAACTCATTTATAGGACAATCCTTTGGGTCTTTGATCCTCTTGATATTCTTGTTTTTCCTAAGTTCATGATCATTTTTGAAATATCACATCTTTCGCATCATTGACCTTTTTATCCTTTATATTGCTAAAACATTCAAGTAAATTTACGCATCAATTGAACATTGGAAATATTTCCTTTGTATCCTTTGTGAAATGTATAGTTGGTTGTCGTTATGTTGCCCATATCAACATGAAACCTTCTTCACTTTGAAGAAGTTTGATTATACAATCTAGGTTTATACCTTTGAACTCAACATGCACCAATAATGACTAATTATCGCAAGGTCCCTTATACATATGATAATAATGAATCAAAGTTTCAGTGTTCACATCAAAATACACCCATCATGACCAAACCTTGATTGTTTCTTCGTGCTAGAGAACCCATTCGGGTAACTCTGTTCCCACCTTCATCTCATAGTCAATGGTATGGTTTGGACACTTATGATCCAAATTATTATTTGAGTTCCCCCACCCTTCTTCTAATTCTAATCCAAAAATTTCCTCTTCTTCTGAGGATTCCAATCCAAATATTTCCTCTGAATCTTTTGATGATTCGGATCCAAACTACTATTCGATTCATCTAATTCACTCCTAAGTCATAGTCCTCCCCTTCTTCACAGGACCTCTATTATCATTCACCTAAACAATGTTCTCCTCCTCTAAAGATTTGTGTTGCCACAAATTATCTTCATCATTCATCTAATACGACTCCTACGTTGTGGTCCTCCCTATCTTCACAAGACCCTCTTCATCATACATTTAATATGACTCCTACGTCACGGTCCTCCCTTTCTTTGCAAGACCCCTTTTATCAGTCACCTCAACGATGTCTTCTTCCTTTGAAGATACACGCGACTCCAAATCCCTCCAATCAAACATCTAATACAATTCTTGAATCATGGTCCTCTCTTTCTTTGCAGGACCCTTATTATTATTCATCCAATGTGATTCTTGAATCACGGTCCTCCCCTTCTTCGTAGGACCTTCTTCATCAATCACCCCACTAATTCTTCCTTCTTTGAAGATTCATGTGACTCAAAGTTCTTCTAGTGAAACCTCTGAATTGACCCATGTGTCGTAATCTATGCGACTTTGGACTTAATCCTACTAGATTAAAATGATATACCATCGTATAGGTAGGTCCACACCACCTTCTTCTACTCCTGAGACATCTAGCTACACATCTTCTTCATCCCTCACATCATCTTATTCTATCAATCATCATCAATCATCTTCTAAGTCTTCCACACCAATTAGATCTCTTTCTTCCAATCAACCCCTCATGGTTGATCAATAACTCATACCAATTGATCTCTTTCAGAATGAAGAAACAATCAGGGCATTTATAGGGGCACATGAAGATATTCCTTTAGAAGATTACGAGAAAGGATTCTCTTTAGACTTCAATGCGTCCACATGTGGTGAGAAAAGGTTGATTCATTTCATCAAGAAACAGAGGAAGATCCTCAGATCATGCAACATGATCATCCTCTTATTCTTTCACTTTACATTCTTCATTATGTGATGAAACTCATTGGTCTTGCATTGATCCATGGCCTAAATTCTCATCACCCAATCACTCTTTGTCTATCCTAATTCCTCAATCAAAATATCTTATGGGGTCAATGTTAAGTAACCCTTCATCTTCATCTAGGTGTGGGTTACCTTCTTGTAGCCCTCCCTCTCTATTTGTGGGACATTTTCTAGTGGTTCACTATCTTCTATTCTTGGGGCACGCCCAACTAGCCCCTTGTCTTCTATTTATGGATCACCCCTGGGTAATCCATTATCTTCTATTCTTGGGCCACATCCTAGTAGCCCATCATCTTACATCTATGGGTCATGTCCTAGTAGCCCTTCGTCTTCTATTCTTGGGCCACATCCTAGTATCCCTTCATCTTCTATCTATGGGTCATGTCCTAGTATCCCTTCTTCTTCTATTCTTGGGCCACATCCTAGCAACCCTTCATCTTCTATCTATGGCTCACCTCCCAATAGCCCATCTTCTTCAATCCTTGGACCGTATCCTTTTCATCCATCACATTATTCTTCTACCAAAGATTATGGCAATCCCACTACCATTCCTCTCATCAATTATAAATGTCCATGTTCTTCTCTCACTTCTCGGGATCAAACAAGTCAAGCATTAGCTTATAAGAAACCTAAACATGTTCTTTATCAAGCCAAGATCAAAAATCCAAAAAGATCCAAAGCTACCAACAACTCCAATGATCATAAAATCCAAAATCAAATGCGATTCCAGAATGCACACCAATGTACCCATCAAGTATGGCACAAAGTGTAGAAACCTATGGATAGGGAACTCAAACTCCCACATACAAAACCCATGTTTCAAAACAAATCACAATCATTTGTTGAGTGTGAACTCACCACGATCATTGAGATCGGGGATAATATCACTCTTGATAAACAAACGCGCTTAGTCTCCCTTATCAAGGAAGTCACACACATCATTGTTGGATCCTATCATACAGATTGAAATTGTTGGTCCCAACTTCCAAAAATTAAAAAAATCATAAAACAGTTCAAAAAAATCATAAAAATCATAAAATAGTTCAAAAATACAAAAAAGAGAAAACATTAAAACATTACAAAAATAAAATCAAAGGTACAAAGATCAAACATTGCAATCAGGTATTACATACACATGGATGTTCTTTCTTCCCTTTCTTTCATATTCATCTACAAGTCATCTACCATTTTCATCCCTTCAATGTTATCATGGTTAGCCTATTCACACGCATTTTGTGACATTTATCTCTATGGTATCTGTTTGACCTTGGTCTTTCATAACCTTGGTAAATTAAAGAATGACTGACCTCTTAGAGATTCCTATCACTATTCTCATCTAATAAACTTGTTGGGAAGAACTTTTGGATGTATTTATTGACACTAGCCAATGTTGTCATCACAATCACTTCCACATCCTTCCATGAAGCCATCAGTGGTTCTTAACCCCTTGTCAAACAAGAGAGCTGAAATAAGTTTTCAGAAAGCAAAAGAATCAAAATCAATCAATCAAAAAGCAAAAGCTAAAAGCAAAAACAAATTGATATATAACTCTCTCTTGGGGTATTTCAATAATCTCTACCGAGGCTATGGATGCTTGAATGAATAGAGAAATGTTTGATTAGAATCAAATGCATCTCCATCGGGGCTATGGATGCCTGGCTGGCAACGGAGCAATGTATGGCTCTCCTTCCACAATCCATTCAAAAATCACCTTTCAAACTAAATCATTCCTACACATTGACTAGTGTCTTCACTTATTGTCTATCAACTCTTTCCTTCAAGAGGTAATTCATTTCCACGTGCACACATGGGATCTCGATGAGTAAACAAGATTAGTATGTTACCAAGTGTTACTTTTTGGACCTTGTTTAAACTCTTGCTTTAGCACATGTCTTGTCTCAAGATTTATACCTTGGGCTAATCACTTTTTCATTGAATGCCTTCTAAATATTTTCATAACATCCCTAGTTCTTCAAAAAAATTAGAATATCCATACGTATCGATGTCATTGTTGTTATGTTTTTGGAACCTTTGTCCCCTTTAATAAATCAAATTTCCACTTCCTTTCTATCATGTGTTTCTTGGCCAACTTACGCTGGGGGCATCCTTGCTTCCTCATGATTGAACCTATTTTATATTGGCCTTGATCCCCCTTATATCTGTGAAGAGTTTGTCTTTGAATACTCCCACCTAATCGTTAGGGTATATCTCATCTTCACTTTCTCATATGCATGGCATTCTACCCTTGTACATCCCATCTATCGTTGGGGGACATCCACACTTCTTTGTCTTCCTATACATAACTTTAGAAAACTTATAGAAAATCACAAAAACATTCAAATATGTTTCGAGAAAAATAAAAACAATATAAATCATCCTACAAAACATTGCTCTTTGGTTCTCACCTGAGCTTGTGTGTGACTTGCGGATCATCTTGATCTACCTCCATCAAAAAATTGATTTGCTTACTATGTCTATACTTTGGGGCACAATGAGTTTCTTAGTACTGTTTCATAGTGCACTACTTTTCATAGGACCCAAGTGTCCTCCATTATTCCCCTTGCATGTATCCTTGCTTGGGGCACCATATTTTAACCCTTGTCATTAATTCACATAGGTCAAAATCAAAGCTTGATAATAAAAACATTACATTATGTTTCTCTGTTAGGTTAGCTTGTTTACTTTCTCGTATTGCATTGCATTATGTATGTTGCAGGAGTTAGGAATCTTTTAATTTCTCGTATTGCATTACATTTTTATATGTTGCATGGAGTTGGTGTTTTCAACAATGGACAATTGTTCATAGTATGGCTTTTCATGTCATTCTACTTTTGTCGTATGCTTATATTTTTAATAAGGACCAATGACATAGATATTTGGCAATATGATGACAATAAAGTTGTTTCAATACACTAGATGAAAGCTTTTCTCTTTTCTTTCCATCTTCATTTCTTTTCTACATCATTTTCCTATGACACTATTCTTCTGCTTCACCTAGGGCATCTTGCTCCTCTCCATTTCTCACCTTTTTCGATCATCGATCGTCTTCCTTCATCACCCCATCGACACTCGAGGGGGCATCTCTCACTTCTACTAATTTTTCTTCTACCCCTTCAAAATTTTATCCGTCTACTATCTTTGAAGTGGCATTGCTTACGCCACCCCAAAGAGGGGAAAATGTAGACACCTATAATTTAGCCTGAACAATTTAAACACTTAAATTGTGCTAATTATCCCCTTTCCTACAAATTGGCGACATATCATCAATAATGCTCATCTTCTCTTCTATCATCGTTAATTAATTACAATAAGTAATTAATTAAGTCTTCTATTCAACAAATACCCTAATTAACGACCTTCCATTAATTAATCCTTCCTTCTATCTAAACTAATTAATTATTATTAATTAATTAGCTTCCCCTTTCATTAAACTAATAAATCATTATTTAATTGATTTAATCCCTTTATAGTCTAAATCATGCTAATATTCCTTTAAAAATCTTTTATAAACTTACACATCTATTAATTAATCATCTTGATTAATTAATAAACCCCCTTTATCCACATGAGTCACTAAAGGACAAGATAAACTCTCCTAAAGTTAACTCAACCCTTTCTAAACCCCCTTATCCACAACTAACTCAACATATCTATTATCCCACATGTAAAGGGATGTAGAGATTGCTTTATCCATTGGGCTATATAAAGAGCCCTCCTCCTACCTTTACACTTACACCTAATTCTTGAGAAACAAAAGTAAGCATATAACAAATACACTATAAGCCTTTTGTCATTCTTGAGCAATTCACCATTGGAAGAGCTAAGCCTCATTTCTTGCATTGCATTCATCCAAGTTCTTAGGTCATATGGGAATAATCAAAGTGGTCTTGTAGCCATGCTTTGATGAGCTCCCATTCCTAATTTCTTGAAGATCAAACAATCAACTATTGATTTCCATTGAATCTACATAGGTCCATTTGATTTTGTTGGTAATCTAAAGAGTAGAGGTTCTTGATAATTAGCATGTTAGTTTGATTTATGCTTCAAAGTTCTAATGCAATAATGTTGTTGTCTAACCTTTCTTAGCTCTTATCTTGATGGTGTTTTAGATTTTGATTTAGCTTTGTTATAGAACTATTTAGGTGTTAGTTCTCATTTTTCTAACTTAGCTAAACAAAACCATGCACACAATCCTCACTTGACCACCTCATCTAACCACATCACCTAGACAACTCATCATGGACCTATTCTTAGCATGTTTCTTTTAACTAAGACTCAATTTATACTTACCATAACTAATCGAGACTTAGTCTAACCTTAAAATTAGATGCCTGTATTTCTCTAACAACATGCCCACTTATCAAAGTGTAAAATACCATTTATACCCAAACCAATGGGTTGAATCAAAAAAGATAGCCAAGATCTACTATTTTTGGCAAACCTAGGATTTCCCATTGTAACCGATGTCGGTTAACCCTAAACCGACGTTGGTTAACCTAAATTGTCGCTGGTTACCATATATTCATTTTGGAAACCTTGTTCTGGAGGTTGAAAATTTTTAGTTCTAGAGAAAGATCTGCATGCAAGCTTGAACCAAGGTTCTCTCACGTATCCAAAAGATAGAAGTATACGCAGCCAGAGGCCCAAGCAAACATTGGAGTCTCATCCAAAAGTGTTGGCATTCACAGGAGCATTATGGGAAGCACTGCCATTCACAAAATATTTTGGGCTCTACCAAAATTATCAACACTTCACCATCATCCGTTCAAAACCTACAAGCACAGGACATCAAGTAAGTAGAATTCCCTTTTACTCTCGTTTGTTCAAATACTTGTATTTCCATTCATTCTTTCTCTCGTGTTACTCATCTCCCAATTATCTCATGCCTTCATTTACCAAATAAGCTACCTATTTTCCTTCTCACCTCCCTGAAACCCTTTCCATTCAACCTCTGAGGCCTCGCTTATTCCCTACAACTACATTCAATGCCTCTAAGGTCCTCTAGTATAACCCTAAAGAACACCAAAACCTCCATTGCCACATTCAGTCCTTTTCCATAGTGACTGATATCGGTCACCTTTGACCAACATCGATCATCCCGAACAATGACAATAACCCAAGCCATATTAGTCGACCAAAACCCATCCCAAAATCTTACAAAAGCCTTACCAAACTCCATTCAAACCTTCTTGACCCCTTTTCCTACACCTATTAATCCTAAACACACTCTCTTTGGTTCCTGTGAAGTTATAAAAGGCTTGAACACCTATTTTTGACCTTCGCGATTTCCTACAATGACCGATACTGGTAGCCCTTAACCGACATCGGTCATACCCATACTTGACGTTGTTCTTTGTAATCGGTAATCCTTCCTATAACAGTGACCTAACAACCTTCACCCGAGTAACCCAAAACTACCCAAAACTTGATCCTAACTTGTTCTAATCACCTTGGTGACCTACCCAACTCCGAAACATAACTTGACCCGAGTTAGATCTAATTTTGTATTGCAATATTCAACTTAATCTAATATATTGTTAATAAATTAAGATACTGAAATCAACTTGTTAGCAATAAGACCTTTATTTCTTACATTTCTGTTCATTTATTTGATAAACACTTGTTTGATGACCATTTAGGAAGTATCAAACTTCCCGGATCTAGCATACACTAGGCAGTCCACTGACATATATTATTTAATATTCTTCTTGTGGTCTTGTTTTGCATTCATAGGTAGTTCCTCCTAGCAAAAAAGAAGTTCTCACAATCAAAATTGGATCAATAAATCAGAACACGCACATTCTACCTTCCACCTTCATTTCACAAGTATTCCTCCTCGCCTTTACCTTATCTGTTTTTCTCATACGTACACAACTTATTGGTGAAACACACCCTTATTAGTTTATAATTTTATTTCCTTCAACTCCTCTTCATCATTTTTCATCTCCTCTTCCTGAGGCTCCTCCGTATCCTCGGTTTGTCTTTGGAGTATTTTGTGCGTTGTCCTCAAAATTCTCATCTTCATCATCTTTACGTGGGACGTACCTTCACAGATTTTCTTCTTTTCTAGATCTACCTTCATAGGTGAAGTCCTAGGTGACCTCTAAAGTGGATGTGAATTTCCCACACTTTGATTCCTTTTTATTTTTAGAGCTCTTTTAAACTATGGCTCCTCAATAGTCTACTCCACATTTATCTCCATAGTTCCTATCTCCAACACTTCATCATCTAGCTCTGCGCAATAGAGGGGTTACCTCGCGCTCTCTTTTCACACCCACGAGGCTATTTTCTACCTCTATGCTCCAAGCCACTTTGCTATATTCCTATAGTTATTCTTCCTCTCTTTCTTCTTCAACATGGGGAGAGACTAGTTCCTTATCTTCCGAAGTGCCAACTATATGTTTCCCCTTGGGTGGTCCAGGAGCTTGAACTCATTCTCCACATATCTTCCATTTTCTAATTCTGGGATTGAGTTGGATATATACAAGGGTTGCCCCACTTTTCCCAATGGCCAAACTCATTTCCTTCATGTTAATATCATCTAAAATTAATCTCTCAATATATGCAGACTTACTTAGATACACATAAGTCTTCCTCAATGTGTGGTAGTCACAATCTACCTTGTCTGCATTAAAGATCAGCCAATGCACATCTGAGAACCTATGTACAGATGCCTGGAAGTAATGTGTGGTGAAGCCATAAGGGAGCTTACACCAAGGGCTCCACTTTGCACCCTTCATCCTAAAGCACACAATACAAAATTACTGGTATACTACAAACTGTACCTATTTATCTAATATCAAAGAAAGCTCCTTAGGTATTCTCCATTCTTCCTCAAACGTGGCATGGAGGTACTCATACCAAAATTATGCCCTTTGTTTAAAGGGACCACTCATGGTCCCTCAATAATCTCTGTAAGATATTTCTTCTCCTCAGGATATTCCCATACTTTTTCCTTAGGCCCATCGGGCACTCCAATTTCTATAAAAACAAGGGATAACAGATTACACCAAAACTTATCTTATCACCTTCATGTGCTTCCTCAATGATGGTTTCAACAATGAAACCTGCCAAGTTGTAAACTACACCTTCAGTCATTTTTTTGCTATGTGTAGCCACAATGTATTTACCTACGACCACCATTCATGGTTATTTAAATTTGTGAGAAGGTGCTTGTTTGCTACCTGACCACTTTGGGTCCTTTTTGTAGTTTGTCGATATCCATTCCGCACCCTCCCTTGAGGTAACAAAATGCCTTCCTCGTAGCCATTATACCTTCTTTGTGTGATAAATCACTACTTACTTTAGTACCCAAACTCCTAAGTCCCATAAAACTCCAAATCAAGGGTGCAGTGAGCCTCATCCATCACCCGAAAAAATAGAAGAAGTCCTCATGGAATTTGTTCATCAACCACTGGTATAATTTTTCTAGTTTTCCAAAATAGGGAATTCATACAATTGTAAAACCCCACCTTTTCCAACAGCTTCTCACTGCCTCATCATACATGACCATGTCATCTCGATGTTCTCTTGTTTGTATTCACCACCAAAAACTTATCCAGTTCATCCTTATTATCCTTCATTATGTGATTGTAATCACTCACTTTACACCGGTGAACGTGGGAGTCCTAGTCATGACCCATGTAAACCTCTCGAGGAATGGATTTTAGGGGTGTCCTCGACTTCAACCTCGACATCCTTCGCTTCTTTCCCCTTGTTTCCACTCCAGGTGCTTTCTTAGGTGCCATAATTACAATAAAGGTGTGATATTTTACCTGATTCAAGCTCTGCAACTGATAACCGCGTGACATAGATTGATTCTCTCGTGCCCTAGCTTCAAATCAAACCCTAACAATGATTTCTCTTCCCCACATGCCTTTATTTTTCTCAAACACTTCTCTCCAATGAAGCTCCAACCAATAATTGTGCTAAAATGTGCATAAGTACGCTTCATACATAGCTCTCCACACTTCACAACTTTCTCGCTAGCTCGGTCTACTTCAAATCGCTCAAATGATCTTGATTGCAAAGGTAAAAATGATTTCCCAACACCTCCTTATATATATTTTCCAAAAAAATGCATTTATTTCTCACTAGCTACCACCGTACTTCTCATTAACTTGAATATTTATTCAAATTTCCACGTTGATTTTTTCGTGCCACAATCATAACCTTCTGGCACATCTACTACTCCCGACCACGACGTCCTTTCACACACCTTCATATGTTTAAGTACTTCACCATTATGCTTTTCACTATGTATTTTTCATTGCTGCAACCTACCTCGTGTTACACTATGCATCCATTTATCCATATGTGGTCTTCATCCATGAGAAATCTTTCTCTATCTAGCACCTTTATTTCAAGCACCTTTGCACAAAATCTCTTTATGCATATCCATATTTAAATAACATTCAAACTTGGTCCATGTACCCTATATATACTCCACCCCACACTAAGGGTATGCATGGTCCTCTATGCATGAAAACACTTAGATAGTAATCATCTTTTGGTGCACAAGTGTGCTTATTACATAAAACACTGAACTAAATTGACAAAGCATAACAACAATGAAGGAAACACATATAAAGGGAATGCATTAATGAAATATAACCTAAGTGGCAATATTGCCTTATTACAAACACCAAGAAGACTTATTTATAGTAGGGCTTCAACCTACGCCCGTTGAAGTAACCGGAAACCATGTTCCATCCAACACCTCTAACTAGAAAGCGCACGAATATATTATATAAGTTATAACATACGGTCCCAACTGATGCACCTTAAGCTTTCCAGGGTGGTGCAAGAACTTTGAGTCATAAAGAAGAACCATCTATCTAACTTCGATATTCTTATCCTTAATATGACTGTCATGCCATGCCTTCTACCTGGAATTTTCTTTCTTCTAACTCCATCTTGTTATAGCATGCCTTTCATCCAACCACATCATTTTGTGAATGTGCTCTTCAAGTTCTTGTTCATTAGCCAAACCTCATGTGTATGTAATACGCATAGAAAGTAGCATGAACACCACTGGTAGAAAAACCTCTGCGCCAAACACTAGTTGAAAGTTTGTTGCTTTATTCAACCTCTTGTAGGTTGTCTTGTATGACCAAAGTACAATAGAGGTTTTATCATCCTAGTCCTTTCTCCCAAAATCACAAATTTTAGTTAAGGTATGGCTCAATATTTTGTTGAAATCCTTAGCGCCCATTTTCCTAAGGGTGATATGGTGTTGTTTTATGGTGTGTAACCGTAAATTATGTGAGAAATATCTTGATGATCTCATTAAGAAAATGAGTTCCCCTATCACTTATCAAACTTAGTGGGCATCCATACTTGCTAATAATATTTTCCCATAGAAACCTTACTGCTGTAGCTACCATGTAATCCTTTGTAGGTGTTGCTTATACCCTCATTGTAATATAATTTTTACAAGTTATAATATAGCGTGATCCAGTCTTGCGCGTGGGTGGGGAAATAGAACCCACAAAGTCAATTTCCCATTTTTCAAACGATTATGCACTAGCAATCAGCTTTAAAGGCATTTCATCTCTATGTCTAGGCTTTCCAAGGTGCTGACAATGGTCATAGGCCTTACAATACTCTTTATAATCCTTATACAATGTTTCCCACCAAAAACCATCCAATAAGATCTTGTGCGCGGTGGTATACCTTGCATAGTATCCTCCCCGCAATATTGCCACGAGTTTCTTCCATAATAGCTTCAAGCTCATGCTCAAGTACACACCAACACAAAACTTCATCCCGACCTAGTTTGTATAAGTCTCCATTAATCAACATGTAAGGTGTGACGTGTATAGAAATTTTTTTTTTTCTAAGGCCTTCATTCCTTCAATTTGTCACATTTGTTTGCAAAAAGACAACAATATCTTCCAATTTAGATGGCACACGGTTTAATCGAATAGATGTGCATCGATATTGTGTCCTCAATTCTCTTTATGTCCTCACCTGAATTAATCCTTGATAAATGATCTGGTCTAGATTTACTCTTGTTTGGGTTTACCACAACAGTAAAGTCAAATTCCTGAAATAACAGATCCACGACATATGCGTCCTCGCAAATGGGCTTGTTCATGAAGTACTTCAATGCCAGGTAATCTATATAGAAAATAAAAGGTATTTTCAGCAAGTATCGTCGAAACTTATGTAGTGCTCATAGATAAGGCCTCGCTCTCTGTAGTAGTGTAATTTTTTTATGCTAGAGTTAACTTTCTGCTTGCAAAGAAAATAGGATGATTAACAACCGCTTCTCCAGTGCCGGGAAAATATCGTGCTAATGGCCATGCCAGATGCATCAACATGCACACAAAAAGGCTTAGTCCATGAAAGAAAGAGTAGAATATGTGAAGTAGTAAGCCTTTCCTTCAATTTATTAAATGTGCGTTGTTATGCCTCGCCCCATAGAACTTGCCTTTACCCTTCAATAATTCCTCCAAGGGCGCAGTATCTTGACATAACCTTTGATGAACTTCTGTAATATCCTGTGTGCCCCAAGAATCCATGCACCTTGCTCTGGCTAGTAGGTTTCTCTAGTCCTAAAATAAAATCAACCTTTGCAGGATCCCATAACAAACCTTCTTTACAAATGATGTGTCCCAAAAAAGTCCCAAAGGATGTAGCAAAAATACACTTCTTAATGTTTAAGGAGATGCTCTAATACTGAAACCTCTCAAACATAAGCCTTAAATTATCATAGTGATCCTTCATGAGCCCATAGACTATCCAATCATCTAGATAAACCTACAAGAACTTATGTATAAAGTCCTGGAATGCATGTACAACAATTCGTGAAAATACTGTAAGCACATTCTTTAATCCAAAGGGCATAACCGTGTATGCAAAAATTTCCTACTCAGTGGTGAAAGTTTTCATCTCTTGATCCTCTTTAGCTATCATTACCTGATGATATATATAAAATCCATCAGTGAAGGAGTAGATCTCACGCCTTACAATGCCTTCCAATATTTCTTTAGTAAATGGTGTGGGAAAGGGATCAATTACACATGTAACATTTAACTCCCTATAATCCACACAAATTCTAATTCTTCCATCATTATTTATATTGATAACCATAGGGTTTGTTGGTACCTAAATTGATCCCTCCTTGTAAGCCAAGCAACATCAACGAGCTAAACAAGATGCTTAGAGGAAGACAAACCATGATTTGAGTCATTTTGTAGTCGGGGATGGATCTGACACCTCTTTCTCACTTTGACTTGGGGAATATTGGATAACACCTCAGTAAGGGTATGATCTACCCCCGCTACTTTAGGTTTTTTTTTCAACCAAGGCGAGAGGAACAATTTTGTAACCTATATTTATGAAAGAAATGAATAGAACAACAATATTTGGACTCTCTTTCTCGGGATATGAAAAGGAAACCTCAAGAAGATATGGTCAATGCAGACATCATCTAACTCTCATGAGTTATCACACTAGAAAATGTAGATATTTTCTAAAAAGGATTAGGTTACTAAAGATAGTTGTGAATTCTAATATTCTCTTGCATACTTTTGAAAAAGGGTGAATTTTTTTAACAAATATCCATAGTATTTATGCATAAACAAACTCAAGCAGGGTAATTCAGGTGGATCTGATGGATATTGGTTGTTATTTTGATGTATTATTGGGAAGTTAAGTAGGATAAAGCTGATTATACAAAATACTTAAATGAACCTTGAAAAATGTTGTATATAATTGTTCTTGATGCAAAATACAAATCACATGATCCAAAGCACTCCTTCAACTAGAAAGTTTGTATTCATGGAAGCCTAAGAACACAAGATTTCACACAAACTTCAAGAATTTAAACATGAAATCTCATGATAAATTCTAAATTAAATACTAATAATTCCTGATCAAATACATCCCAAATAGCCTCAGGAACTAACAAAGATCCTAAATCAGATATGTACAACTTGAATTTAAAACCATTTACCACAACATAAAGGAAAGATCCATCAATAATGAAATTGTAGTTGCCAAATTGTTTCTATTTTAAATAAAAACTTGTGTAATTCAAAGAAATTAATTAGCATAAGTTTGCAAAAGGAATGCAGAGAAACGATTCAAAGAAATACATCTTGAAAAAAATTAACATTGCTCATGAGAATACTCACAAATTAATTCATGAAACACCAACACTATGAGAAGGGGACACAATACCTATGACCTCAATGTTTACCAATGACTCGTATGACAAAGTGTAATAATCTTGGCGAGAAGGTTTGGGAATGGATGGCTAAAATCTCGGTATCTCGAGATTAGTTCACTTTTAAGATAGTACATATCAGTTTTCTCCTTATCTTTCTAAAACTTAGAAACATTTAACACCCACTAATGCAAGATTATTATCATTACATTTATACATTTTCAATCACTCATTCACCCTTCATTTCCCCCCAAAAGAATGAATATCCAAAGAATATTATTCTTCACAACATACAATTTAATATGTTATCTTATGTTGTCGTGGATGACTTATTAATTACTCCCGCTTTTAAAATATTTTACATATCATGCTATGTCATTCCTTTTTACATTTGTTTAATCATTTCTCCCTTTTGGTGGGAAAAGAAACCCTTTTGATAGTTTTTAGGTGCCTCCATATGGCTTGATGTGATATGCAAATCCCTTTCACCTTTTGAGGATCAATCTCGAACAACACACACTCATGTTCATGTCTTTCTGGGCTGAATACTTTTCCATAAATTGTGTCACATCAGTCCAGATATCTTTTGTTGCACAATGCTAATCTCTCTCAAATTTATTTCCTTCATGTGAGCTGAGTGAAAAATCCTTCTTCATTTGATGGAAATGATTTCATCTAGTTCAGCTCATCTGTACCATTTTCATTATAAATTCAACTTCACTTCTTCATTGGTATGCATCCTCCTTCCATTTTTAGACTTGAAAATCTACTGTGAGGCTTTTTTGTTGGTGTAATGGAAAGAGTAGTTGTGGAAACTAGCTTGAAAGAAATATCCTTAGAATATTTAAATCAAATCTTTGATCTAACTGGCCTAGATGAAGCATTTATCAGGGCTTTGTTTGAAATTGTAGACCTAGGGATAATAAAGGGCCCTTGACATATCGGGAGGTTTGGCTTTCCCTCCTCTTGAGATTTATTAAGATCAATCCTATTTTCTCATCTTTCCAGTAATGTACTATCATCTCTTCCATTAGGAGCACCAAAAATATCTAGAAGAGTTGAAGAAATTCTGGATTGAGAGGAGGCCTACTATGATAGGGATGGCTGAATATAAATGTCCCTTTTATGTAATGAAGGATTTGTGCTGAAAGAGGTTCCCGTGATTATTACGTGCTTTATGAAAAGACTTTAATTGATATTGTGCCTTCCATTTATAAAAAGTGGAAGAATTGGAGTGACATATCATTTCTCTAGAAAAATTTCCAACAAGACCTATACCACCTCAACAATTTGAAATACCAGTACCATCAGTGAGAGGGAAAATGGGGTCTCAAATTTCCAATTATCATTTTGGATGAGGAAGAAGCAAAGCCTTCATCTCCTTAGCATTCTAAGGCATCAATTTCTACTACTAAGGAGGGTAAGGGAAAGTCTTCTCTCCAACCTTCCATTCATTTAGTGCAAAGCACACTCCTTTGATGGAGAAAAAATTATCAGGACCTTTTCCTATTCCTCTCCCAAGAGAGCATCCACCTTTCACAAGGAGATGCAAGGGTGAGTCTAGTTCAAAATCCCTTGTTCCATTAGGTCCCTGGGCTATAATAATTTATCTTCTAACCACTCCAAATGCTCATTCCTAACCGTATTCTTAGTCAGCCATCTACTTCTTACAAGGTAAAAGGGAAAACGAAATTTCCTACAAGTGGTTTAGATCTTTTGGACTAGGTATCATCTTACCAAAAGAAGATAGAGTTGAGGAATATCATGGATGGCCCTAAGATGATTGTTGAATCATTGATGGATATGGGGATGTCTTAAAATTTGGCTGGTCAATTTTATTTTCTCAAACAACTCAAGGCTAAGAGGAGTTTATACCGAGGAAGAACAAGTTGTTAAATAGAATTCCCCCATTTATAGAAGATTTCAAGGTAGAAGTAGAGGATGAATGAATGCTTTTATTTTCTTAGTTTCTTTTTGATATAATTTTCAAAAATGTATGTAACTTTTCTTCATGGGCTGGGCCCCTATAGAACCCCAATTTCAATTTTTGAAAATATAACTTCAAAGTGATATTCAGTCTTCATGAAATAAGAGTAATGATTAAAATAAGATGAAATAATAGTTCAAAGAAAACAAGCCTAAGCTTGCTTATCAGTCTTCATATCTGCATCTTCATCTTCCATCATCTGGGCATGTATGGTGTTGAAAAATCAAGGTTTTCTTGTTCAAAGCATCCCCACATTGGTCCATCCTTTGTTTGTATTCATGTGGCTTTGATTGTAACTCTATAATTCCTCTAATATCATATCAATGGTGTCCATGATTTTGTCAACCCAACTCTTTTGTCTTCATCTTCTCCATGACTTCATTCAAAACTCAACCCTGATTTTAGCCAAGTCTTCAATTACATGCCTTGGGACCTGAGATAACATTCAATCCACCGAACATTGATTCATATGCTTCTTTGGTTGGTCCGTTTATGATGGTATCTCGCTTTGTATGACACGTGGAGACCTTGCGCAACTTTGAGGGTTTTCCTTTTCTCTCTCTTTTTGAATTTATTCTTGGGTGACACGTGGAGGCTTATGGTCTCGCTCTTCTTTATCTTGAATTTTTAACCCATTTGGGCTACCTTGTTGCGATTTAGCCATGTGGTCGATTCTCACTTCTTGAAGGCCCCTAATTCTTTATGCCTTCTCTAAAATGCACCGAAGGGACACATGAATACCTTCTACGTCCAATTCCATACTTAGGGAAAATTGAGTCTCACAAAATTAAAAATAACACCAAAAGGAAAAAGGGGATGAGACAAAAAAAGTGGCGAGCATTGAGATATTTTTACACTTTGCACTTCATTAACTTATCATCAAAATTACAACATTGGCCCAATTCATGGTCGATTTTTCACAAGGATTTTTAGGGGCAACATGACTATTACATTACTTGACCAAAAAAAGAGGATTCACATCTTAAACACAAGATTTTTATTTGCATCCAACATGATCCTATCTTTAAGCATACATTTTGAAACATGGGAAAACCAGTAAGAGAGAATTTTTTGAAGGCATACATTGGATAAAAGGGTGAGATCAAATCAAGCACCAACACCAGCTTTATCTCGGGGATGGATACCCCTTATGGGTGCCACAAGAATAGCATAAAATAAACATATAAGTAACCAAGTGCCTAGATCCATTGAGTCATGGAGTCATTTAAAGCATAAACAAGGTCAAACCAAACCAAATCAAACATCACAAAAACATACCGAGATACCAAGGTCACTATACACCAGAAAATAAAAAGGGAAAAAAAAAAAAAACAAGAAAGAAAACCAATAAGACTATACACTATACAAAAGTTTGTACCTTGATTGTGATCAATCCAGAAGTGTTTTAGATGTATGCCATTAACAAACAACTATTACAAATCTCCATCTAGGTCTTTTAGGAAAAGGTGTGCTCACCAATTCTTATGTCAATAGAGTAAGGACCCATCCACAAGGCATCAAATTTACCATGTTTTCCTTTATCCTCGTGCATGTTGTCCCATAACAAAAAAAGATCTCCAACATTGAAAGTTCTAGGAGTCACCTTTTTATCAAATATTTTTTGAGTTTCTCTCTGAACTTAAGGTGTCTTTGGTGAGACTCTCTTCTTTCTTCATCTAATTCCACTATCTGATTAATCCTTGCTTCATAGGGGTTCACCTCTTCATCCTCAAGTCAGTTGTATGAACTGATAAGAAGACAACTACATATGTAGGGGTAAAAGATCCTGGAATCCATAAACTAATTCAAAAGGACTCTTTCCAGTAGCTCTTTTGTAGTAATTCTATCTGCCCAAAAAAATTTCAATGGCTCACCCCACTTTATTTTATCAATCTCAAATGTCCTCCTAATTATCTTAAGAAGATTCTTATTGCTTGACTCAACTTGACCATTCCTTGTGGATTGTAATTGGATGCATATGTTAGATTAATTCCATATTCTTGGCACATAGTCACTAATGGCTTAGCCCTAAAACTCATGGCATTATCAACAACTATTTTTGTAAGCACTCTAAACCTACAAATTATATGATTAAGGATGAAATCCATGACTATTTGGTGAGTTTCCTTTTTGGTGGGGATAGCTTCAACCCACTTGGTGAAATAATTTGTGGCTACCAATATCCATTTATGCCCTACACTTGAGGGATCTGAGATCTCTCCAATAAATTCCATCCCCCATTGTTTAAAAGGAGCTTCTATTGACATTGGTTATAAGGGCAGAGCAACTGAATCTTTCATCCTTCCTAAAAACCTTTGAAAAATTTCACACTTTTTGACCAATACGGCTACAACTTTAAAAGTGTAGGCCACTAGTAACCTACCCTCAAGATCTTGTGGGTAGTCACTCTTCCAGAAAATTGGCCTCCACATACTCCCCATGGAATTTTGCAATAAGTTTGGGAGCTTCTTCCTCTATGATACATCTTAAAATAATCCCCTCACGATTCTTCCAAGCCAATGCATAATCAGTTATGATATGTTTTTAGGATGCCAATTTGAGTGTCCTTCTCTTATTTTTATCTAAGTGGCCAGGACACTCCAAATTCTGAGGTAAAATATTATGTCCTTATACCATGTGAAATTAATTACTTTTTCTAGGACATCCATAGTTCCTTCCTCAATCTCATTAATTTGCATTACCTATAGGTTACTCTCTGCCATCAACCTTGCAAGGCCTAGACCTCTAACCAACTTGGTGGTTTATATATCCATGTCATACTCTTGTAGCTTGTTCACCCAATGACATCTCTTGCTAGAAACTTCCATCTCTGATAAGATATATTTGACCATAGTATGAGGAACATATGCTACAATCTTGGAACTCAAGATATAGGGCCTGAAAATTTTAGTGGCTCTTACCAAAGAAAAATCCTGATTTTCCATGATAGTATATTTTAACTTAGCACCCTACAAGGCTTTACTTGAAAAAAACAATAGGCCTTTCATTTCCTCTTCATCCTTTTGCAATAACACAAATGCAATAGTATTTTTAGATGCAAAATAAAAATATGAAAGGCCTTTTTATAATTAGGGGCTGCCAATACTGGGGCATTCTTTAATGCTTCTTTTATTCTAGTGAAGGCCTAGAGAGCTTCTTCTTCCCATTGGATAATCTGGTCCTTTTTAGCATGTTTGTAATGGGAATAGTCATTTCAAAAAAATTAGAAATGAATCTCCTGATAAAATTTATTTGACCAAAGAAGGACTGAATTCCTTTCTTATTTTTAGGGATAGGAACCTTACCAATTACTTCCACTCTCTCAGGATCAATCATAACCCCTCTTTTGACACAATGTGCCCCAAAAACTTTTCCTTTTGAACTCCAAAATGACACTTTTTAGGATTCAATGAGATGCCATACTCTCTACATCTTATCAACATCTTCTCCACATGGCTTAAGTGGTCACTTCTCTTTCTAGAGAACACTATCACATCATCTTGATAAACTATGATAAAATCATTGATGTAGCCTAAGAATGCAACATCCATGGCTCTTTGGAATGTAGCCCTAGCATTCATCAGACCAAATGGAATTCTTACATAGACATAAGTACCCCAAGGAGTGGTAAAGCAGTTTTAATTCTTTCTGATTGCTTCAAAACCACCTAGTTATACTCTTAGAATCCATCTAATGTAGAAAGCAACTCAGATCCAATGACCAATTATAACATGTTATCCATATTAGGAAATGGATAGTTGTCTTTAATTGAGGCTTTATTCAAATTCCTGAAATCTACACACACAACCTTATATCTCCATTTTTCTTTCTTACTGGCACTAAATTTTCCACCCATGAAGAATATCTTGTGGGCTGTATTATCCCTCCATCCCTTAACTTTTTTAATTCTTCCGCATCTTGAGGGAGAGAAGTGGATTGATAGGCCTCTATTTCTTCCTAAATGGTTTAGCATTAGGTTCCAAGGGTATTTCATGTTGAAATAAATATTCCCTATATGCTTTTAACTCTGAATAAGACCATGCTAAGAAGTCTTGATATTTTTCAACAATTCAACATAAGAATAATTTTCCTCCTTACTCAAATTACTTCCTATCCAAACTTTTTTGGGTTTTTCTTTAGTTCCCAAATTGAATTCTTCAACATCCCTTGAAGTAGAGATGTGTCTATGAACCACCCTATCAACATTATCAAAATTAGACTCTAAAGCCACTAACCCTCTAGGAATTGTGTTGGTTTTCAATTGAATTATATCCTTTCCAAACAGGGTTTCCTTTCCATCACATATTACAACCATTGGCTCCAAATCCATGCATTGATTGGTGAATTCTCCTTCATTCTAAAAAACCTCTGAACCTAGGCATCATCATCAAATACTTGCCAATGTTTCACATTATCAGGAACAGATGGTCTTGTCAACACTTCAATATCATAATCACAATAAGGAGAAACAATGCAGTTTTCAAACCTAGATCCAAGCATTGCCAATCTATCTACTGCAACATTTTGAGTTCTGTCATGATACAAAATGTTAAAGGAATCAAACATCTCAATAAAATCCCATACTACATGTTTATATTGTTTCATTCTTTTATTTTTCATGGCATACAATTTCCTTACTTGTTTCACTACAAGCTCTAAATCTCCTTTAACAATTATATATTTTATACCATACTTCTAGGAAATCCTCAAACCCAAGAGTAATGCCTCATACTCAGCAATGTTGTTTGTGCATTCAAATTTCAATTTGAAGGAGAAATTAAAAGTTTCTTGGCTTGGAGATATAAGTACAACTCCAGCCCCATTTCCCATATTAGAGAAATCTCCATCAAGTCCCAAGGGACACCAACTTGTTCCAGAATTTACTCTTATCAATACTATGTTCTTCAAAATCTACATACCCAACAAAATTATTAACATCGACATCTATATACATAACTTCATAAGTAACATTACTAGGATCTTCAATTAGGTGCAACATATTTTTCTCCCCATACAACTTGACAAGATTCCTTCTACTGGTATGGTGGCATATGACATATCCATCTACACACTTCCACCAACACTAGAAGCCCACTTCCTTGACAATAACATACCCCATTTAGCAGGGTAGTCCACAATGACTACATTCATGGTTAAATACTTATCAAGGATAAGCTGATAATTACACTACTAAACCCTTCACATACCCAATGATCGGTGCTTCTCTTGAGTCCATGGTAGTGCACTTTATAAAGGCTATTGATTATTTGATATCTAACTCATTCATGACCTCAAGGGGCATCACATTACATGAATCTCCTGAATCAAACATGCAATTATGAACAAGCCTGTCATTAATAATCAAATTAGTATAGAAGGGATCAACATCAAGTTGGGACTCAACAAGGGAAGTTCCTAGATATACTTCAGGGATTCCCCCAAATTTTCCAATGTCTACAACACTTCCAATTCTTCAATAACAGGAGGAATATCAAGATTGTTAACATATTTTCCTCAGGGTCACTACCTCCTTAAATCCCAAGTACTTAAATGCTCTTCTTTTGTGTTTAGGGATCCTAAGGAACTCAATGATGGGTATCATGAACTTGATCTGGATTAAAATTTGAGCCATATCACAGGGGTATACTTGGGTAAGGATAAACTGAGAGGCGGGGTAATTGTATTTTCTTGTGGTATGAGATTCTGCATGACATACAAAGGTTTACTTTGGGTTTATTGGCATTAGTTGGACTTTTGGTTAGAACATATTTTTGGGGGATCCTTTGGGATATTAGTGAGGAGGGGATTCTTTGGTTTGGGTTGTGGCCCTCCCATTTTAACAGTCTTGTTTCTTAGATTATATTCTTTCTCTTGGGCCACCACTACATTCATTAATAACTATTTATCCTCCTCAGAAGGAATTCCACCATCATATTTCTTAATCATCAATGCCCTTAAATATTCAAAATCATGATTGGGAAAGTCAAAATCCTGACCATATCAACTTCAAGATTACTAGTAGAAGGAAGAGGAGATACCCAGTTTATGCAGTCCCAAAAACATTCCACATATCCTGACACTTAGCAATTCAGTAGAAGTAGCTCCTTGTTGTGGACTATCAGGAATTCCATCATGCACACATTACCAAAAGTAGCATCATCATCAACCTCTTCACTTTATTCATTAAGATCACATGGGGAATGTGGTAAGAAAAATTTATCACACCACTCAATAACATGATTTTCTTCTATCATAGAAACTCTAGTAGTTAAAGGATCAAGGACCAATTTGTTTTCTCTTGGTTGTTGTTGTTTATTTCCTGATCCCATGGGCCCTTTACCTCTCTCATCTAATCTATGATCACCCCTAGGATGATTTCCAATTATATTTTGACCTTGAGTTTGGTGCTAGCCCTGAGAACTTTGTCCTATCCCTTTCTTTGCTCTAGCAAGTTTATAAGAGATTTCTTTTACTACTCTTGCTAGATTTTCAACAACTACTCCTACTTGGTTAAGGCTTTTCAGGATTAACTAACTTAATACCCTCCCTTTTAGGAGGCTTTCCAGTGCCTTGATATTATTTTCTATTTGTACTGCCATGGAGAAATATTGTCTCAAAGTCCTAAGGTTTTTTTCCTCAAATAATATGTTGATTTCTTATCAAAGGCATCACAATACTTTATCAGGAAGGACTCATCACTTGGCCTCAATGTCATTGGCAATCTAGTTAGGGTTTTGTTAAATATGGTATTAAAGTCTTGGACTGGTTCATTGGGGTTCTTCTTGATATTTTCAAATTCCGAGAGGAGAAACCTAGGATTAGTCTTGTCCCCATATTATAATCTAAAAGCATTTTTCATCTCAGCCCATGAATAAATGGAATTATTTGGTAAGGATTTATACTAATCACGAGCATCATCTTCTAAGGTGTGAATGAAAAATTTGACATACACATCTTCATGTTCAATCTCAAAATCCTCCATGATATTAAACAAAAAGTTCTAAGGTGTTGGTCACCAGTAATAGCATTATTTCCTTGAAATTTAGGCAATTTATTCCTCACTTCTTATGGAACTACATTAGGATAACCCACCATACCGTGAAAATATATGGACCTAAATTTTTTTACAACAAATGGAGGTATAGGTGGAGGATGAGCCATATTATTTTGAGAATGTGTCCCAACAAGAGGGTTAAAAGGGTATGGGACATGAGTTCTTTGAGGTAATGGTCTATGATCCTCAAATTACTGGTCCTTTAATGATTCAATTTCATGGATCACTCTATTTTTCTAAGTGACAAATGAGGGAGATGAGGCCCTTATAAATTTCAAATGAAGGCTCCTCACAAGTTGGAGTATATAAATTCGTGCGGGGGACTGCTCGATCTAAAAATTTTAAGGAGCTAGAATAATCCTCTATCAAAGGTTGATCACTTTCAACCACATGCACTACTTTCTCTTCTGACCTTTGATCTCCCAATGCTCTCCAGACTTGTTTCTTAGTTGGATTTTTCCTTCCTAGCTCTGGATTTGTTTTTTACCGGGATATCTCTTGAAGAAGTACCTTATTCCTTCCAACTTTACAGATCTTGATGACATATTTTAATTATTAAAGCTTGAGGCACTAGTATTTACCAGAAATTCTAAACAATGTGGAGTCGCCACTAAGGTCTTGTACCTTAGATGTGTAAATCATTGTAAATGACTTGTCAATCAAACCTTAATGATCAATTTCAACAAATCTTGAAAAATATTAGCATCCTTTGTCAATATTTACCCCTAACCAAGAAATTTAATGGAAATCTTGCTTAAACTAGGAAAATATCAAGCAAATAACTTCTGATTAAGCCCATTTTTCGTAAAGCTCAACAAAGGATGATGTCTAGATCATGTATTTGCATCTAAAAATATTTAGTACATTACCAGAGATCGATGTTTCTTAGTATTTGTAGAAATAGTCCCCATTAATAGCACCACGAGGGTGTTGGTACCTGAATTGATCCTTCCTCAGTAAGCCATGCAACATCAACGAGCTAAACAGGATACTTAGAGGAAGCCAAAACATGATTTGAGTCATTTTGTAGTCGGGATGGATCTCGACAACCTATTTTTCACTCGGCTTGAGGAATATTGGATAACACCTCGGTAAGGGTATGATCTCGCCTTGTTACTTTAGGTTTTTCTTGTAACCAAGGTGAGAGGAACAATTTTGTAACCTATATTTATGAAAGAAATGAATAAAACAACAATATTTGGAATCTCTTTCTTAGGGATATGAAAAGGCAACCTCAAGAAGATATGGTCAATGCAGACATCATCTAACTCTCATGAGTTATCACACTAGAAAATGTAGATATCTTCTAAAAAGGCTCAGGTTACTAAAGACAGTTGTAAATTCTGACTTTCTCTTGCATACTTTGGACAAAGGGTGAATATTTTTAACAAATATCCATAGTATTTATGCATAAACAGTGTCAAGCATGGGTAATTCAGGTGGATCTGATGGATATTGGTTGTGATTTTGATGTATTATTGGGAAGTTAAGTAGGATAAAGTTGATTATACAAAATACTTAAATGAACCTTGACAAATGTTGTATATAATTATTCTTGATGAAAAATACAAATCACACGATCCAAAGCACTCCTTCAACTAGAAGGTTTGTATTCATGGAAGCCCAAGAACACAAGATTTCACACAAACTTCAAGAATTTAAACATGAAATCTCATGATAAATTCTAAATGAAATACTGATAATTCCTGATAAAATACATCCCAGATACCCTCAAGAATTGACAAAGATCCTAAATCAGATAGATACAACTTGAATTTAAAACCATTTACCATAACATGAAGGAAAGATCCATCAATAATGCAACTTGCAATTGTAAAATTGTTTCTATTTAAACTAAAACCTTGTGTAGTTCAAAGAAATTAATCAACATAAGTTTGCAAAAGGAACACAGAGAATCGATTCAAAGTAATACATCTTGAAACAAATTAACATTGCTCATGAGAATACACAAAATTTAATTCATGAAACGCCAACATTTCGACAAGGGGAACAAATACATATGACCTCAATGTCTAGTAATGAATTGTCAGATAATGCAATCATCTTGGAAATAAGGTTTGGGAATGGATTAATAAAATATCGTATCTTAGATTAGTTCGACTTAAGATAGTACAACTCATGTTTTTCCTTATCTTTCTAAAGCTTAGAAAAATTTAATCCCACCCTTACGCGAGAGTATTCTCATTGCATTTATACATTTTCAAAACTCATTCACCCTTTATTTTCCCCCAAAAGCATGAATATCCAAAGAATATTGTTCTTCACAACATACCGTTTAATATGTTATCTTATGTTACCAAGTGGAGGAATTATTAATTACTCTCATTTTTCAAATCTTTTACATATGAATGGGATGCTATGTCATCACTTTTTGCATTTTTTTAATCATTTATCCCTTTTGGTGGGAAAATAATCCCCTTTTGATATTTTTAGGCGCCTCCATATGGCTTGATGTGATATGCAAATCCCTTTCACCTTTTGAGGATCAATCTCGAACAACACACACCCATGTTCGTGTCTTTTTGGGATGAATACTTTTCCATAAATTGTGTCACATCAGTCTAGATATTTTTTTGTACAATTCCAATCTCTCTCAAATTTATTTCCTTCGTGTGAGTTGAGTGAAAAACCCTTCTTTATTTGATGGAAATTATTTCATCCAGTTCAGCTGTCTGTACCATTTTCATTATAAATTCAGCTTCACTTCTTCATTGGTATGCATCCTCCTTCCATTTTTAGACTTGAAAAGCTACTGCAAGGCTTTTTGTTGGTGTAATGGAAAGAGTAGTTATGGAAACTAGCTTGAAAGAAATATCCTTAGAAGATTTAAATCAAATCTTTGATCTAATTGGCCTAGATGAAGCATTTTTTAGGGATTTGTTTGAAATTGCAGACCTAGGGGATAAAAAAGGGCCCTTGACATATTAGGAGGTTCAGATTTCCTCCTCTTGAGATTGATTAAGATCAATCCTATTTTCTTATCTTTCCAGTTGATGTATTATCATCTCTTCATTGGGAGCACCAAAAATCTCTAGAAGAGTTGAAGAAATTATGGATTGAGAGGAGGCCTACTGTGACAGGGATGGTTGAATATAAATGTTATTTTTTTATGCAATGAAGGATTTGTGCTAAAAGAGGTTCCCAGGAGTCTTACGTACTTTATGACAAGACTTTGATTGATACTGCCTGCCATTTCTCACAAAGTGGAAGAATTGGAGTGATGGATCATTTCTCTGGAAAAAGGTCCAACAAGACCTATACCACCTCAACAATATGCAATACCAGTACCATCAATGAGAGGGAAAAAGGGGAAATCAAGCTCTCAGCCCCAATTATCATTTTGGATGAGGAAGAAGTAGAGCCTTCATCTCCTCAACATTCTAAGGAATCACTTTCTACTACTAAGGAGGGTAAGGGAAAGTATGCTCTCTAACCTTCCATTCACTCAATGCAACGTGCTCCTTTGATGGAGAAAAATTATTAGGACCTTTGCATGTTCCTCTCCCAAGAGAGCATCCACCTTTCATAAGGAGATGCAAGGGTGAGTCTAGTTTGAAATCCCTTGTTCCACTAGGTCCCTAGGCTATAATACTTTCTCTTCTAGCCACTCCAAATGCTCCTTCTCAACCTATTCCTGATCAGCCTACTTCTTACAAGGTAAAAGGAAAATGACATTTCCTACATGTGGTTTAGATATTTTGGATTGGGTATCATCTTACCAGAAGAAGATAAAGCTAAGGAATATCATGGATGGCCCCGGATGACTATTGAATCATTGATGGATATGAGGATGTCTCAAAATTTTGTTGGGTTAGTTGTATTTTCTCAAACAACTCAAGGCTCATAGGAGTTTATACCGAGGAAGAATATGTTGTTAAATAGAATTCCCCCATTTACAAAAGATTTCAAGGTAGAAGTTGAGCATGACTGAATGCTTTTATTTTCTTAGTTTCTTTTTTTATATAATTTTCAAAAGTGAATGTAAATTTTCTTCATGGGTTTGGGCCCCTACTGAACCCCAATTCCATTTTTTTGAAAATATAACTTCAAAGTGATATTCAGTATTCATGAACTAAGATTAATGATTAAATTAAGATGAAATAATAGTTTAAAGAAAACAAGCCTAAGATTTCTTATCATTCTTCATATCTGCATCTTCATCTTCCATCATTTGGGCTTGTATGGTGTTGAAAAATAAGGGTTTCTGCTCAAAGCATCCCCACATTGGTCCATCCTTTGTTTGTATTCCCGTGGCTTTGATTGTAACTCTGCAATTCCTCTAATCTCATATCAATGGTGTCCATGGTTTTGTCAACCCACCTCTTTTCTCGTCTTTATCTTCTCCTTGAATTCATTCAAAACCTCAACCCTGATTTTAGCCAAGTCTTTAATTGCATGCTTTGGGACCTGAGATTGCATTCAATCCACCGAACATCAAGTCCTTTACTTCTTTGTTTGGTCCTTTTGATGGTGGTATCCGCTTTGTACGACACGTGGAGACCTCGCACAACTTTGGGGATTCTCCTTTTCTCTCTCTTTTTGAATTTGTGCTTGGGCAACATGTGGAGGCCTATGAGCTCTTCTTCTTTATCTTGACTTTTCAACCCACTTGGGCTACCTTGTTGTGCTTTAGCCATGTGGTCGATTCTCACTTCTTGAAGGTCCCCGATTCTTTATGCCTTCTCCAAAATGTGCCGAAGGGATACGTGGATACCTTCCACATCTAGTTCCATACTTAGGAAAAATTGAGTCTTGCAAAATACAAAAGAACACTAAAAGGAAAAAGGGGATGGGGTGGTAAAAGTTGTGGGCATTGGAGATCTTTTTACAATTTGCACTTCATTAACTTATCGTCAAAATTACAAAATTAGCTCGATTCATGGTCGATTTACTACAGGGATTTTTAGGGGCACCATGACTATTACGTTCCTTGACCAAAAAAATGATTCACATCTTAAACATGAGATTTTTTTACATCCAACACAATCCTATATTTGAGCATACATTTTGAAACATGGGAAAACCAGTTAGAGAGAATTTTTCTAAGGCATAAATTGGATAAAAATGGTGAGATCAAATTGAGCACCAATAGGGATAACCCATTATGAATCCTCAATGGGCTCAATGATTCCAGAATTCAACATCTTTTCAATTTATTCTTTCACCTTGTCGTACAGATTAGGATTCATATTGTAAGGCCTTTTCCTAATTGGGTGCGCACCTTCCTTTAGTTTGATTCTCATCTCGCCCAAAGATTCATTTACCTTCTTTAACTCATGATAGCCCCTAAGAAAAAGGTCCTAGAAGTCATGCAATAACTCAATTATCTTAGCAACTTCAGATTAAGACCAATAATCTCCAATGATGGCTTCTTTAGGTTCATCATTCATTCCAATGTTGACCTTTTTAGTTTTCATCAGCTCATGGTAGGTGCATGCCTTCTTATCACAGGGGGTTCACTAACTAGGTGGTATCCTACCACGTCCATTCATATTGGGGGATTAAAAATGACCCAAAAAAATCTCAATATACTGGTATGCACATATGGGTGGAAGGGTTTAGTTTTTTAGTATGGTGAATTAGGTATTAGGGGTCTAGGTACATGGGCGTGAGCTAGGAGGAGAGGCGGAGTCACATAAGCGTGACCTGGGAGGAGAGGCAAAGTCACACACAGCTGGGAGCGGGTTTCTAAGATGTTAGCTTACCATAGACATGGGCTTCCTAAGATGCATTGATATTGTTTCACCAAATGCAAAGAACAGATGCTCAACCGGATCACTTCACCTTCGCCAGTATCCTCCCAGCTTGCGCCAAAGTGGGAGCTTTGTAGCAAGGTATGAACATCCATCAGAAAATAACCATAAGCGGGCATTTTTCGGATGTTGTTGTTAGGAGTGCCCTGATAGATATGTATGCCAAATGTGGAAGCATGCAGAACGCACGTGATTTGTTTGACACAATGCCTGAATGAGATGTGGTCTCATGGACAATGATGATTGCAGGATATGCACAAGATGGGCTAGTTGATAAAGCTTTGGAAACTTATAAGGAAATGCAACAAACAAATGTCCAACCAGATCAGTTCACCATTACTTGTATCCTTTCAGTTTGTGCCAAAATGGGAGCTTTGGAACAGGGTATGGACATCCATCAAAGCATAAGGAAAAGTGGATTTCTGTCCAATGTTTTCATTCGAAGTGCACTCATAGACATGTATGCAAAATGTGGAAGCACAAAGAAGGCACGTGAGTTGTTTGACACAATGCCTCTACGAGATGTGGTTTCATGGAATGGGATGATTGCAGGATATGCACAAAATGACCTTGCTAAAAAGGCCTTAGAGATTTTTAACCAAATGCAATTGGTGGGTGTAAAGTGAACTCAAAGCAACCTTTGCTAGCATCCTTTCAGTTTGTGCCAAAATGGGAGATTTGGAACTTGGTACGGACATCCATCAAACCATAATTAGAAGTGAGTTTTGTTGGATGTTGTGGTTGGGAATGCCCTGATAGACATGTATGCAAAATGTGGAAGCATACAAAAGGCACAAGAGTTGTTTGACACGATGCCTCAATGAGATCTGGTCTCTTGGACTGTCATGTTTGTAGGATATGCACAAAATGGGGTTCTTGACAAAGCATTAATGCTTTTCAAAGAAATGCCTCAACAAGATGTGGTCTCACGGAATGCAGTGGTGGTAGGATATGCACAAAATGAGCTTGCTGAAAAGGCCTTGGAGAGTTTTAAGAAAATGCAAATGGGAGGTGTACAAAGCTGACTCTGCAACCTTTGCCACCATTCTCCTAGTCTGTGCCAAAATGGGAACTTTGAAACAAGGCATGGAGTTCCATCAGTGCATAACTAAATGTGGATTTTTGTCACATGTTGCAGTTGGGAATGCACTAATAAACATGTATGCCAAATGTGGAATCATACAGAAGGCACACAAATTGTTTGACACAATGCCTCAATGCAATGTGGTCTCATGGACTACGATGATTGCAGGATATGGAATGCATCGCTATGGTAAAGATGCCCTCAAACTCTTTGAACTGATGAAGCACTCTGGAACCTGCCCCAACCATGTAAGCTTCCTTTGTGTTTTATTTACATGCAACCATGTAGGCCTAGTGGATGAGGGCTGTAAATACTTCAATAGCATGAGTGATGCATATTGCATTATGCCTACAATGGATCATTATGTATGTATGGTTGACTTTCTTGGATGTGTTGGTTATCTTGAGGAAGCCCAAAACTTTATTATTAAAATGCCAATCAAACCTGATGCAGTTGTGTGGATGTGTTTTCTTGGATCTTGTAGATCATGGCTTGGGTTGGTAAGATGGATAATTTGAGATTTCTGTAGACTAATCATGGAAGAAGGGATTTTTGTAATGATATATGAATATTTGTAGAGGATACTCTGTTTTTGTGTGTGGGGGATGACTCTCAAAACTATTTCACAGTTCAAAATGGAAGTAGATCTCCGATTTGATGTGTGTATATTTTTATTTCTTTGTTATAGCAAGAGTCTATATGTTTCTAACTTATCTTATATGGTGGATTCAATGATGAAACTGTAGGCACTTATTTGTACTTAGTTTTTCTCAGTCACATCATCGACTAAACAACTGCGGGCTCGTAGTGAAGCCCTGCTGAACTTATTGTAACATTACCCTGTGATAATATAGAGGCGGACAACAATGTTAGGGAGTAATCGAAGGATATATGTCGCTATATATGTTCAAGGAGTTTGTATAATCTGTATTGGAATGAAACATGCTACAACATATTCTCTCCTACAGCCGGGAATATTCAGTATTCCAGTATGACTAATTATATCCGAGTAAAAACAATACCATAAAATCTATATGTCAGTATTCCAGTATGATTGATATGTGATTTGTATGATTAATTTTTTATTCGGTCCATAGACCTTTGGCTTAAAGTGGGTGAGGGGCTCCCTTTACATAGTTAAAGATAGTTGGAGGCTCTACCTTGTACCTCTCATTTTGTCTGCCCTAAATACAAAAGTAGATGGAAATTTTGCACAAAATTTTAACTATCTGCCCAATAGACTAATTCTGTCGAATACTCTGTTTCTTTTATGAAATTTAGTGTTCAAAATCACTTTTCCTGGAAGAAAATGCCAAGTTTGAGTTTTAAGGGAATTTCCTGGTCAATTTGTGTCAAAATAGTGGAATATTAGCATCTTGAGGCAATTCGGAGGGTTTAGAGATGAACTGTTATCACAATTTTCTAATTCTGTTATCATAATTAGCTCATAGCCTAGCTTTGTCAAATACACTTTTTGTTTGTGAAAATTGGACATAAAATTTGATTTTATAATTTTAAAAGACAACATTAAATATGAGGTTTAGAAAGAAGGTTTTGGTTAGTTTAGAGACAAGTTTGAATAAATATTTTGTTGACAGTGGCACTCCCCTGTGTAAATTCACCAAGTCCTTCTTTTGAATTCAAATATGAGTAACACCCATCAACTGATAATTTTGAATTCTGAAAAATTGTTTCTCTTTCATGAAAACTGGGAAAATGTAGATTTGTATTGCTAGTTCATCTACGACAATAAGCAAAAAGTCTCTTCTTGACTAATTTTATACATTTAATGCAAATTTTAAAAGTTCTAGGGTCAATTCTTTATAAACAAATTATAATACTAGGTGCGTATGATGCATTTACTACTTACCATATAGAACTTATTTAGTATATCCCTTAGAAATCATCAAATTTGTAAGTTATGTCATGCTGCATGTATGTAGAACATTTCCTTAGAGATCTAGGTTTACACTTGAAAACATGGCATGTCTTGGACTTGAACCCAATAGCCATGAAGTCCACCTCATGTGCTCTTATTACAGAGCTACCGGTCCTCACATGTTGGAGTATTGTTTTCTCAAGTTTGAATCTCCATTAGTACCACCCTTTTCTAGACACGTAGTAATGTAAAATTGATGCAACCTAGAATTCTCATATAACACCTAGTTGCACTGGCACATCACTCAGCATAGGCTGAGCACTCACCCAAAGCGTGCCAAGGTACCAGTCCCTCTTTAGGGTTGTTGTAGCAGGATGGTAGCATGGTGAAGCGATAAGGACATATAGTTAGAAACTAATCCATCATTACACAGTTATATCGAACCAGATCTATAAAGGCATGCATTTAAGTATAAATCATCAAGAAATCAATAGCATGCAATGATAACACATATAAGACACTTTGGTTCGGCCAATATTCTTCATATATTAAACATGACAACAATACAGAGGCTTGATACAATAATAGTCATGCGCGCATGGATCTGTTACAATTATCCAGTCTCATGCACTCATGAATCTCTAACCCTTCAACACAGTATATCAACTAGGTGATTCATCTAATATATATAGGGTGGGAACTTTCCCTTCACCACTAACTATGCCAAAAATAAGTCGCACGCTAATAATAGAGATGCGCCGTTTACAATTATAGCCATACATGCAAGTATGCTATCTATAGATCACTTACAGTTAACTAGAGTGATGAATATATTCTTGGATTACTTCCATGCAAGAGTGCTTCAATATGATCCTCAAAATATAGACAAAGAATGGCGTGCAAGTCTCGGCATCGCTTTGTGTGTTCCGCATGCCAACCTCTAAAAATAGACTTGATCTACAAAATCAGCTAAGTCCCGAAAGTCTAACTCTACACCTCCACATGTGACGCCTTCCTATTCCTTCACGCCTTCGATCCCATCCTGTTTTTCCACACAAACTCTATGTGTGAGTTCTGCTAAGTGTTTTATCTGATCAACATTACCCCACACTAATCTCATTATCGCCCCAACAATGGTGATGTCCACAACTGAGTAAAGAATAGTTGAAATATAGAATGCTAAATGAATCTTACACAAAGAATAGAAAAGAATTAAAGAATCAAAGAATTATTTAGGCTTCAAGTTCCTTCGTTTCTTTCTGAAGTATCATCTCTAGATACTCCTCCTTTATGTCTTCTTCTAAGTTCTCACACTCCATTAATGCCTTTTCTGCTTTCTCTGGAACATCCACAATGATATATTCCAGCTCATCCTGAGTTAGTTTTCCTTGCTCATTATGTATTACAAGCATTATGCTTGACATAGATGTATGCATCCCTTCCAGCACATCCATCTTCTGAGAAATGAGTTTTCCAAGTTCATCTAACCTCTCTTTATGTGGTGCCTATGCCGCAGCCAATGCCTCGCACTTCTGCTTTACCATAGTTAGTCGTTCAATGCGGCCTAGTGTGTCATCCTTCATGGCCTTTTGCACCTCATTGTCTTCTACCAATGTTTTTACCCTTATTAGTGCATCTGAGCTGTGCATATCATTAAGGCATGATTGGCTTTCTTCAGCTCCTCTCAGAGTGCTTGTAGTAGGCCCTCATATGTAGCAATCTTCCTTGCTACTGTAGCCTGTGCTTTTTCTACCTCTTCTGCTGGGTCCTTGGGCTGCTTTGGTATACACACCTTTTCATCCTCCAATACTAATTTTATCATTGTTCTTACGTAGTGCATTACAAGGAAATTATTTTGGTACCTGTGATTCCAAATGCAGGGCGTACCTTTAGTATATCATCTCCAATTTCCTCTACCATACTAACAAAAGTCTCATATTTCATTTTGCTCAGATCCCTCTCCTGCACTAAATGTGCTATTTCCACATCCTTTACTTTTAGCTCCTCTGTCAGCACTTTAATTGTAGCAGATTTGTCAATGTTTCTTCTAGCTACCTCAGCAGATACTTTCACCAAGGCATTGCTTACCTGCTCATCCGTCATAATAGTTGGTTTAATTGTCATGTGCTAGACTTTTGGTGCCTTCTTCAACCATCTAGACGCACATGATTCTTCACAGACATCAAAATCCGGTTCATCCATATGCGTATGCATTGACCATGAAAGTTGCTTTCATGTTCATAATGTCACCTTGTTCTCATCCATAAGCGCCCATCCGAATAAATCTTTTTACGTGATGGTGCTCTGGAACCGAGCGCGAACAATCATCTCCCTCTGCATACCCCATTATTTGTACCCTTACGTCCTCACTTGTCCGACAGGACCTTGGCCCTTTTGGAATGGTGGCATCAAGGTTAGGAATATTGGTTGTATCCTCATTCTTACCTTATATAGCTTCCGATTGCTCCCTTTCTTCCTCTCTCTGTTCAGTTTTCCTCCTCTTTACGAGGCTCCTCTTCTACCCTATGATGGATTGGAGATGGAAGCACTTTATCCTCGACTCTTCCTCTTATTCATCTAGCTTGAGATTTCTTCTTCTCTTCTTCTCCTCAGGTTCCTTTACCAAAGTGAGATTCACAATGAATTCCTTGTTGTCTGCTTTGGGCTTCTCCTTAACCTTGTGTGCTTGAACACCTTTACGAATCTTTGGCTGCCTGTGCTACCCTCGCATTTTCTTCTCCTTGTGAATCATCACACGCTCTACCTCCTATCTACCAGATGGTTGCTTCCTCTTGCGCACCAAACCACCACTATCCTCATGCTCTTCATCCTCTTCCTCATCATCCTGCATGGGTTTAGAAGGCCTAGGTGCTTTGGGATGTTTTCCATAGTATGCTTCCCCTTTGGTGGTCCTGGGAGTGTGAACTCATTCTCTACATACTTATTATTTTCCATCTTTGGTTTAAGTTGGAGATATATGAGCGCGGCCCGATATCCCCAACAACAAGTGTTTCTAGTTTGATACTCAAAATCTCTGAGATAATACTCTCGTTGTAAGCATTCTTCCCTGGATATCCATACTTCTTTTGCAAGGTGTGGTATTCAATCCACCTTGTCTGCATTAAATAATAACCTCCTTGTATCAGTGAACCAATGAACAGAATCTTGAAAATACCATGCTATGAACATGTATGATAGTTTGCACTAGGGGCTCCACGATCCATCCACCATCGAAAACGTGCAATACAAAAGTGTTGGTAAACAACAAACTGAGCCTGCTTCCCCAATACCAAGGGAAACTCCTTTGGTATGCGCCACTCCTCTTCAAAAGGTGCACAGATCCTATCATACTACATCTCTGCTCTCTCCTTTACCTTGTCTATCATAGACCCCTTGCATAGATACTTGCTGAATCTTTTAGCTAGAGACTTGTTATTCATGGGGTATTCCCATATATTTTCTTTCGAGCCATCCGGTACTCCAATCTCCATGAATACTAAAGAAAGTAAGACAAAACCAAAACTTATCTTACTTCCTGTGTGCACTTCCTCTACTATTTGTTCTACAATAAAGTCGACAATGTTGTAAATAACCCCTTCTGACATGCTTTGCCACATGCAGCCACATTGAGTTTACTTGTGACCAACGATCTTGGTCATTCAATTTTGTAACCAGGTGCGCTACTGCTTTTACTACCGACAATCGTGTAATTTTTCTATGTCCATTCCACACGGTCCTTTCTGGTATCCCAACACTTTATGTGTTTCCAATACGGAAACCTTGTCAGTTAGGTCATTTTGATGTCCTCACCCGTTGCCTTTAAACTCATTCCGTGGTAATTAAAATGGGTGTTAGTCTTACCCTTTGCCACTCGTAAAATAAAAAAGAAGTCCTCATGGACTCGGCTCATCGACCACCCGTATAATGGTGCATATTTCCAAGTATGGGAGCTCATATAATTAGTAAACACCAATCCTTTTCGAAGAACTCTCCCCACGTCATCATATATCAAAGATCCCATCACCCTGATTCATTCCATTCGAGAGTTAAGTAAATCATCCAACTTCTTCTGATTGTCCTTGGTTCGGTGGTTGTACTCACTTATTTTGCTCTTTTGTATGTGGGAATCCCATTCTGGCCCACAATTACTTCTTCAGGGTACTGCATCTATGAAAAATTTCTCTTAGGAGTCATCTCTTCCTCCTCTTCCACTACTACCTTCTTCTTTCCTTTTACTGCTACTACTTCCTTCTTTGGAGCCATTCTTCCCTTTGTGTTGTGTTTCTACACCTTCTTCTGTAACTCTTTAATGGTTTACTTCAAACCCTAACCTGATTCAATCGTGCCCTAAATTGTAATCACAAAATCACGTGCCCTAGCTCTGCTCTGTCAATCTGCTTCATTCAAACCCTTCTCCTATGGGGATACAAGCTTCTCCAATACACAGATCTACCTTTCACGCTTGGTTTCACCCTCTTCGCACCTTGAATCACTTACTCAACTCTTCACACTTAGCTCTTTGTCGAATTCTCATAGTTATAAGGGTAGAAATGAATTCGCATCCCGTCCTTATATGGATTTTCAATTTTGATGCCTTAATTACTCCACCTACCAAATATTTCTCATTTATTGCTTAATTTTTTCATTTCCGCGTGTGACATCTTCGCACCACAGCTATAACCTTCTAGCGTGCCTTCCTACCTTCTGGTCACAGACTTCTCTTTAGCACACGCTCTAACACCCGAGTACCTCATCATTAGCACCTTCTCTTGGTAGTTATCATGGCTGTCACTTACCTCGCGTTATAATTTTCCTTCATTCATCTCCATCCTTGGTTACTTTTGAGAAGCAACCCTTTATAAATCACCTTTAGTAGCTTACTTCCTCAACATCCGTAGCATTATACCTTCCAATCTTCACAGCATTATACCTGGGAGTCACCAACAATCCACCCCATACTAAAAGTATGTGTAGTCCTTTGCATGCATCAACATGCTTCATATTATAGTTAGCTTCATGTGCATAAGCACACTTATTACAGAAAAACAAGAATTGAATTGACAAAGCATAGCGATGATGAAACAAATACATTAAGGAAATGCAGAAAGGGAAACCTAATCTATCTGACAACACTACCTTATTACAAACACCAAGAAGACTTATTTATAGTAGGGCTTCAACCTACCCCCATTAAAGTAATCAGGGCAGCCGTGTTCTGTCAATTGCTTCTAACTAGCAAGCACCTGACTCAAGTATGTGAGTTATAACATATGGCCCCAACCAATGCACCTTGAGCTTCCCTTGACGGCGCAAAAACTTAGAGTCATACAGAAGTACCATTTGTCCACTGTAAGTTTCTTATCCCTAATATGCCTATCATGCCATGCTTTCTAGGCATGCTTTCTCATGTTTCTGACTCCATCGTGTTATGGCCTAGTGCTCATCCAATTGAACCATGTTCTCAATCCATTCTTCCAAAGCTTGCTCATTAGCTAGACTTCCAAAGTGTGCAATGCGACAATGAAGGTAACATAAATTCTATAGGAAGAACAACGTCTGCATGCCAAACACCAACCGAAAAGGTGTGGCTTTATTCAATCTCTTATATGTTCGATAGGCCCAAAGAATAGCAGATACTTTTTCATCCCAATATTTTCATCCCACATCACAAATTTTGGTCAATGTGTGGCTCAAAATCTTGTTGAAAGCCTCACCTTCCATTTTCCCGAGGGTGATAGGGTGTAGTCTTGTGGTGGGCAACCATAAACTCATCTAACAAATTTGGATTGTCTCATTTAAAAATGGGTGCCCTTATCACTCGGTTAAAATTAAAGGACATCCATACCTGTAAGAACATTTTCCCATAAGAACCTTGTTGATGTAGCCACTTTATCTGTACAGTCCTTCGTAGGCGATTCTTCTACCCATCTCGTAAGATAATCTATACAAGTAATGATATAGCGCGATCCAGTCCTATGCGCGGCTGGTGAAATATGCCCTACAAATTCTATCACCCATTTCTCAAAGGGTTATGCACTTGTAATTGGTCATAAAGGCATCTCATCCCTCTATCTTGGTCGACCTAGATGCTGACAATGGTCACATGCCTTACAATACTCCTTACAATCCTTATACAACGTTTCCCACCACAAACCAAAGGTATGATCTTTTCTTGTTGTAGCATCACCTGCATAGTGGCCACCTGCAATACCACCATGGGCTTCCTCCATTATATCCTTTCGTTCATGCTCTAATACACAATGGCGTAACACCTCATCTCTGCCTAACTTGTATAAGTCACCACTGATTAACATGAATGGTGCCGTGCATATAGCAAGTTGCTTTTTCTCCAAGGACCTCATGCCTTCTGGTGTCATCCCCGTCCTTAGGAAGACAACAATGTCCTCTAATTCCATTGGCACACATTGTAACCTATACAATTGTGCATCAGGCATGGTCTCTTCTATTGTTTGTGCTTCTTCACCTGATTGAACTCTAGACAAGTGATCCGGTCCAGAATTACTTTTCCCTGGTTTTACCACAACTGTAAAGTCAAACTCTTGAAATAAGAGTATCCATCTACATATGTGCCCCTGTAAGATGGGCTTGTTCACCAAATACTTCAATGCCATATGATCTGTATAAAACACAAAAGGTGTGGCCAATAGATACTATCAAAATTTGTGCAA
The DNA here is from genome assembly GCA_018340775.1 of Taxus wallichiana var. yunnanensis. NCBI lineage: Eukaryota > Viridiplantae > Streptophyta > Pinopsida > Cupressales > Taxaceae > Taxus > Taxus wallichiana. The sequence goes on from CM031238.1 coordinate 867,306,877, forward strand.
GGCATATATCATGGACAAAGCCTCACGCTCTGTAGTGATATAATTCTGTTTTGCAGGGGTCAAATTCCTACTAGCAAAACAAATGGGATGATCAACTATACCTTCTCCAGTTGAGCTAAGACAACACCAATGGCCATGCCAGAGGCATCCACGTGAACATGAAAAGGTTTATCCCATGAAGGAAAGTGCAAGATAGGTGTGGTAGTAAGTTTCTTCTTCAGTATCTCAAACGCGCGCTGTTGCGACTCCCCCAATAGAATGTACCTTTCCCCTTGAGTAATTCTTCCAAGGGTGTGAAAAATTTGGCATACCCTTTTATAAACTTCCTGTAATACCCTGTATGACCCAAAAATCTGTGCACCTCACTCTGACTAGTGGGCACTTTCAAGCCTAAAATGACCGCAACTTTAGCTGGATCGACCAACAACCCTTCCTTGCAGATTATGTGTCCTAAAAGTATGCCAAAGGGAGTAGTAAATATGCACTTCTTGATATTCAACGAGATACTCAACTGTCTACATCTTTCAAACATTAAGCGTAGATTGTCACAATGATCCTTAATTAGCCCATAAATAGTCCAATCATCAAGATAGACCTGCAAGAAGTTGTGAATAAAATCCTTGAATGCTTGCACCACTATCCTTGAGAATACAACAGGTGCATTCTTCAATCCAAAGGGCATCACAGTATAGGCAAAGCTTCCCCATTTAGTAGTGAAGGTGGTATTTTCTTGATCTTCCAGGGCAATCCTAACCTGATGATACCCTAAGAACCCATCTGTAAATGAATATATCTCGCGCCCAACCACTCCTAATATTTCCTCTGTGAATGGCGTAGGGAAAGGATCTGTAACACATGCTGCATTCAACTCTCTATAATCAACACAAATTCAAATCCTACCATCCTTTTTGATACTTATCACCATAGGACTGACCCATTCTGACTCATCCAATGGTCGAATGATCCCAGATTTCAACATCTTGTCAATTTCCTCCTTTACTTTCTCACACAAATTGGGATTCATTTGATAAGGTCTCTTCCTAATAGGGCGCGCACCTTCCTTAAGCTTTATCTTCATTTCTCCAAGTGATTTATGCATGCCTTTAAGTTCATGGTATCATCGTACGCCGGAAAAGCGACAAGCGAGCGTGGGAATCTACAAGTGACTCTTCCGCGTACCCGACCTCCCGAGGTCGTGCCGAGACAGCCGGTGGGGATGGAATATAGGTGGGACACAGACAAACTAGTTAGGCAATCTAATGTCTTCGACACGCACTAATGGAATTTGTGAATCTAAGGCAAAGAAGGCCCTTCTAACTTGGACTGGTGTGATAGATCGATCGGCAAGGATGACTGCTCGAAGGCTCCAATCAATATCGAGCTCTGGCATGATTCGATCTATGGGTTGCGGAATACGTGGGAAATGACCTGGGATAGTTTCGTGTATTTCTCCTGATAAGGTCATATAGTGGATGGTAAAGTAGTCACTCTATGGACGGTTCTCTGGCCTAGTCCAGAATTCTCTAGCTTTGTTAGCTGTTGTGTCCAAAGCAGGATAATTGTTGGATAATGATAGGTGGAAGTGGGGTAGACTGGAATACCAGTGTGCGTAGGCCAGTGTCTATGTCTAATTCTCTGATGGATTCGTTAGGCTGCGGGATTTGTGGGTCACAACCATAGATTCTTGGTTGTTGTGGTCCTGTTATGGTCATACGTGAGATCAAGTCCTGATCCCTAGTATCCAATAATCATATGCTTTCTCAGCTTCTATATTTAGAACCAACAGTTGTGCAATCTTCTCAGAATACCTCACAGGTGTTCTCGCAACCTGGATTCTTAAGCTGGTATCTATATCTACGAGGGTGTCTCCTGCGTCTGGTTGTGGAATTAAAGGATCACACCCGAATGTTTGTTCTCTTTCGAATCCTTCTACAGTCATGTGGATATTTTTCTTAGTGCAACCTGTAGTTTGGCTGACTTGACCAAAATGTATATGCTTGGTCGTCTTCTATGTTTAATCCTCTTAACTGAGATCTGACTTGCTGGAAATCTGTTGTTGTTTGGAAGACTTGTATCCTAAGGTTCTGGTCAATATCAGTTATTGCCGCTATGAGATTGGGCTGAGGCACGATTGGCTCGAAAATGTATTCCCTGGGCTCCCTAGGTCCCGTAATTGTCATGCAAAAGCAGTAATAAAACAAACTATAATAAAGTGAAATCTAAGTATATTTCTAGCATATATGACTTCTTTTTGTATTTTCTGATGATTTAAATGAATTTAAGAAAGCAGCTATTTAAAATATTTAGAATTGACAACTAAACTAATAATTTAAAACAAACAAAATAGCCGAGTATAGCTATTTGTTTGTGCAATTTGTATATCTATTCTAAACAATGAAATAACTAATCTATTTGCGAGATTCTCGATCCTACCTCAGAAGTGAGGAGTGAATCATAGTTTCTCAGAAACTATCAATCCCCACAGCTTCCCCGGCAATATCGAGAATAAAATTAACTAAAATAAAGTGATTAACTACTCGCTTGATATGGTTCTAACTAAAACTTTGAAAGTTTAAAACCGGATTCCGCAGAACAGTGGCGAATCCGATGGTGTGTGTGATCTTGTCCCCTCAGTATGATCTCTTCGTTCTTTGTGTTCACGTAGATCCAAAAAAGCATGTAATGCTTGCATCAACAGGAATAGGTGTTTGGAACAAGGGACAACCTTCAGAATGCAGATAGAATAGAACGCGGATAGGAGAGGGATAGCGCAAGAGTACAGAGCTTGGCTTATGCAATTCCTAGCGGGATCTACTGCGAATCGTGCAACAAAATGCGTCCAGAACCTGAAACTATCCTGTATGAAGAGCAAAACCTACAAATTTAATGGCTTCCTAAGCTATTCTACTCTAATGGATTAGATAAAACAACAACACTGTTTGCACAAGTTGGATATGTGGCTTACCAACAGCTAGTCAATGCAAACTAAGCATGTAATGAACTAAACTAAGGAATTAAAGCAAACTAATAGACCACAGCACTGAAAATGAGAAGATTGGAGTAAAAATGGTGGCCATTTTCTTGAGCACAAGCCATGCATTTATAAGAATTCAATCACCCCCAAATCAAAATCAAACTGAACTCCTAAACAATAAACAAAGGAAAAACACTATTCCAGGGGACCAAAAACATAAATGCATGCTCAAGTCAGCAAGAAAAGCTGGTGAAACGTGATATTTCACGTGAGTTACGTCAAAGAACGTTAAGAAAACGCGCACAGATCGCCGCTCGAAAGCGGGCAGCGGTTACAGAGACCGCCGCCTGATCAGCGGCGGCGGCAGAGACCGCCGCCCTGTAGGGCGGCGGTTTCGTCACTGAAGAACAAAAGGCCAAGGAAAGAAGAAAAAGGGGGAAAACAAAGGGCATTGGGGCTAAGCGGGGCATGCGGGATGTTAACGCATACTCCGAGGGCTTTTCCGGATCCCGAACACCTTGCGAGGAGACCTGTATCATCATCGGGTACTTGTTACACTGCTTGTTACAGCAAGACAATGACCTTACAATTTTGGGTACGTACATATTGCCCCCTCGGAGAAGCATTTTAGCCATGAAGAGGCATAAAACGGTGGGTCCGAGTATGGCAGTCCCGAAATGGGGAGTTAGAAGCTATACCTTACTCGTCCGTGTGTTGAGATGATGCCATCCGAAATTCCCGCTACCTGCAAAATGAAAAGAGAGCTCAAGTGCAGATAGATACAATAACTTGGAAAATAAACGCTAAAACAATAGGGAATGAGGACGTACCATTCATGCGGGGATAGAAACTTACCTCCATCAGCGCTCCAAACCTGTGAAAAAGTCATTTTAAAACGAAATAGAATGATATATATATGAAAGTGGGCCCATTTTCCTATTCATTTGTGCGAGTCGATTTGATTGATTTCGAGCTCTGGGACCCACGGTGACGGTTTCTCACGCGAGTAGAGTCGAAACATTCGCAGCGAGATCGTGATCATGCCTCCACGTGCGGAACACCGACCCCAGCGATCACAGGTTGGTTTTCTTCCATTTTGTGTTTTTCCCCCTTTAAAATTGAAATGTTAAATTCGTTATAATGGGGGGGTTATTTTTGAAAATGTTAGGTTCAAAAGGTCCACCTAGGGGGGGCGCCTACTGGGTAGGCTCCATTTTTAGTTTAAATGGTCTATTTTTGCTCATTTTGGGCTTTTTGGGGTTAACAACCCGCGCGGGTTTTCGGACCGCGACCGCCGCCCTGGCCAGGGCGGCGGTTACATGACCGCCGCCTTGTTCAAGGTGGCGGTTACAAAACCGCCTCCCTGCTCAGGGCGGCGGTTCTGACCAGAATGCAAAAGAACTTGATTTTTGAGATTGCACTTGTATTTTCTTGCACTTCTATGTGTTTTTATGATTCTCTTGGTATTATTCAGATACTAACTTGCCCTGTTTTGTGTGTTTTTGGGTGTATGCAGCGGGCGAGGAGGAGTATATCGATGAGGAGCCGAGAGAGAGAGTGTGATTGGCTTTCCGGGGTATTGGATGCCCTTTCTCAGGATGAGGAGGATACATTACAGAGGGCTGGCATATTGCGTATATCGCGCGTGCCCCATGTCACACCATCCAGTCACATACTTTGTGACTTATTTTCATATTGGGACGCAGATCGGAACACTTTCCGGTTGCCAGGGGTCCGTGGTGAGTGGACCATCACTTTGGAGGATGTCTACCGTATCCTGGGGGTCCCGATCATCGGGAGGAGACTCACACTGGAGACGGCAGGGTCCCGAGCACAGATTGCACAGTGGGCAGCGTACATGGGAGATGCAGTCATCTCCACGGGGTCGAAGAAGGGAGTGAGAGTCCGATCCATTCCTTCTTTGCCCATCCCCATACTTCGACAGGCTATCATGGGGATCCTTGCCTCGAGGCTGATCGGGGACAAGGGAGGGGATACTTTACTATACTGCTGGGCCCCCATCATTGCACAGATAGAGGGGCATGGCCGGATATATGCCTGGGGCGCAGATATTCTGGGGACCACCTACCATGATTTATACAGGGTGGTCCATCTACAGGGATAGTCTTTGAGCCACCCTACTCTAGTTATGAGTTGGGTGTATGAGCGCTTCATCCCTTATGGTAGGGGCGTGGAGGTGGCAGATCCAGGGGCTGTGAGGGCAGCCAGATGGACAGATATGTCGGTGCTTAGAGCACCTCACCAGCCAGTTGCCTCTCTTACTACAGCAGACATGGAGGCGACACCGTACCAGCTTATGGCTGGTATATGGGGAGAGGAGACTCTTACATTGATTTCTTGCTCCACCATAGGGCAGCTTATTGACCGCATGGGATGAGTGGAGGTACATCCCTTTGGCAGAGTTCCTCAGCAGTTTGGCCTACCATATATGGGCATGCTTCCCCCAGTGGCGCCAGTCTATAGATCAGTCCGCGAGGCTAGAGGGGGGCCTAGAGGCCGTGGTTGGACAGTGATCACTCCTGGCACTCCCATTGCAGCCAGGAGGATAGTTCGGGCTAGAGGGAGAGCTGGTGCGCCTCGGGCACCTTTGCTTCAGATTGCTGCGGGTCCTGCTCACAGCAGCGATGACCCCATAGATATTGACTCCGATTCTGAGGAGTTTACAGAGGGAGGATCGGAGGAGCAGACGGATGACAGTGATCCTGAGTGGCATGACACTCAGGACATCATGCAGGCAGAGAGGGCCGAGCAGAGTGCAGAGAGAGAGACTCTAGCTTCAGAGGAGCCACTCTCCCAGGGCCATGGTGGAGAGGATGAGTCCGTTGCGGGGTGTCATGTTGCTCCCACTACAGGAGCAGCCCCTCAGTCGGCAGCGGCATCTGCGGCGGGTGCTGGCCCTAGCGACCCATCTTGGAGGCCCGGTGATCCGAGTAAGTTATCCTTTCTTCCTTTCAATGCTTGTTTAATTTAGGATTTGTTTTAATTGCTATCTCTCCTTGTGTTTTGATCTTGTATCTTTTAGTCTCTTGCCTAGTTTCTAATTCATTTTTTTCTTCTTTGTTTGCAGAGACTGTTGACGAGTGGCGGGATCTAATCCGCAGGGTATGCACTGATTCCCTGATGATCCCTATGGATAGGACCCGTGCGGAGCTAGTCCGTAGATGCCGGGGAGCCCTCAGCAGCCGGTAGGCATACCGACGTCTTCGCTCCCATTTGGCACGTGGCCAGGATGGTGTCGACTCTCCGTACAGAGTTGGTAGGCTATAGGACAGCCGAGCGTCTTATGAGGAGCCATTCTCGTGGTGAGACCGTGGCTGCCCCTCGGGACCCTGAGCCCTCCGTGCATTCAGAGCGCCGGCGTAGCCGGAGCCCTAGGCGAGGGCGCGCACCTTCGGAGGGGTCGCGTAGGGGTTGAGAGACCACTTGGCTCCTATGTATTTTGTACTATAGATTCTTTTGTATATCACGGGCTCTTTGAGCGTTTTGACCATGCCTAGAGCATGATGGCATTGTATATAAACATTGATTATTTATATATATGCATTCGTTTTTGGATCAAAACTTGTCACTTATGTTTTCCTTTCTATTTCCAACTGCTTTGTGTATACTACGATGTATGTTTATATGCCTTTTTAGAATGTATGCAATGGTGAACAAATGACGCAAATGTTTGCTTTCTTTTTGTGTTTCATGATGCTGATATGTGATACTATGGATATATTGTGATCTTGAATCTTAGCTTCTGTGAGCAATTTGGATACCTCATGTTTGTTTTGGCAAAGTGATGAAAATAACCAGTATGATGAACAGATTAACTTGCCCCACTCCTAACTCCACTCAACTAGTAAGATGCGAGGGCTCATCACCAAGAGCCAAGAAGGGCGCAAGTTATGAAATATGGTGAAATGATAGTGATGAAAGATAGACGAAGCTTTGGTGGAACCAAATTGAAAACTACAAGCTTACTCTACCTGAATGACTTCATAGTTTTGGATGCAACTTGCTTTGCGGTTTATCTAGACTTAGACCCGTAGATGGCCACATAGTAGACAAAATCTGGATTTTTAGGATTTTAACTCTCTTGGAATTTTGAACATCTGATTCATTCGTTTTTGACTCAAAGTTTGAATAGTTTGTTTATGACCTTTTAATGTTTGCATTGTCAAGAGGACCCCCTACACTTGCCCCATGCTACCAGTAAGAAGCATGGGTTTATCACCGTGGGCAAGGCATAGGCGAGTAAGGGCATTTCCATCCTTTCCCAACCCTACGTCACTAGTAAGAGACGCAAGCTCATCACCGAAGGTTGGTGGGGCAAGGAAATGTGTAAAAATAAAATTTTCTGTTTAATCACTTTTTGACTTGTCTTTTTGAGTAAGATGTCAGTATATGATTATTTCCAAAGAGATGTATATATGGGATAGATGTGACACCATGAAGCTTCTAGAAAAAACCTTAGGCAAGACACCTATTCTAAGAAGAAATCCAGGCGAGAAAAGACTTGCAGATTTTGGTATGGTTACCGTTAAGACTTTGTCATGCCTATTTTATTTGATAAAAGATTCTGAAGTGATTGATGATATCGTGAAAATGGAGAGATATGATTAGAAAGTTTTGTGCCAACAACATCATGAGTTTGTAATGAATTGCTTTGAGAATAGAATCCTTGATCACAACCATGTAAGAAACGAATGGACAAAATGATCCTAATTTATATGAAAATGCAATGTAGATAGCTATATAGGTAGCGTTAGCTGCTTATGCGTAGAAACATTTGAGGTGCAGGGAATTGACTGTTTCACCAAACTCCTCGCCTTCTAATGTACATAAGAGGTATGCACCATTTCCATAGTCCTTCATGACTCGGTATGGGCCCAACCATTTGGGCCGGAATTTCCTTCCTTCGCCGGTCTTCTTATCGATCCGGTTGTCTAGTCTTAGAACTAGATCACCTTCGTATATGTCACGTTCATAGACCTTCTTGTTATACTGCCGGCACATCCGGTCAGCGTAGACTCTATGTCATTGTTCAGCATCTAACCTGGTTTCATCTAGGCTTTCTAGTTGGGAAAGACGCGCTTCTCTGTAAGCGTCTTCATCCAGAACTCCTTGTAATGAAATGCGAAGACTAGGTATTTCAACCTCGAGTGGGAGAACTGCTTCTGCCCCAAATACCAGCGAGAAAGGAGTTGCTCCCGTTGGTGTTCTTATTGAGGTTCGGTGGGCCCATAAGGCCGGGTATAACTTTAAATGCCAATCTCGCTTGTTTTCTTTTACCGTTTTAAGGAGAATGGCTTTCAGTGTTTTATTTGTTGCTTCAGCCTGTCCGTTGGCTTGGGGATAATACAAGGAAGCCGTATGATGGCTTATCTTAAATTTATTGCATAGCTCACGAACCTCTTCATTCTTAAAAGAAGTTCCATTATCGGAGATAATGATTTGCGGGATACCGTACCTGCAAATGATTTGGTTTAAAATGAACTTAGCGATTACAGAACCAGGTACAGTAGTAAGAGGCATGGCCTCCACCCATTTGGTAAAATATTCAGTGGCCGTGATTATAAAATTATGGCCGTCTGTGGATGAGGGAGAGAATTTCCCTATTAAGTCTAGACCCCATGTAGAAAAGGGCCATGGAGTTGCGATTGGTTGTAGAGCTTGTGCCGGCATGTGGATCTCATGAGAGAACTCTTGACATTTATGACACTTGCGTGCAAACTCTATTGCGTCACATTCTAGAGTGGGCCAAAAATAGCCCATTCGATGTATTTTTCGAGCGGTGGCATGGCCACCGAAGTGGCCTCCACATATACCATTGTGGGATTCATGGAGAATCTTCTTGGACTCTTCTGTGTCAACACACCTTAAGAGCATTCCATCGAATGCTTTTCGATAGAGCACCCTTCGATAATGACATATTTAGCTACGATTATGCGTAACCGCCTTCTTTGTTGCAGTGTAACTGCCTCCGGTACGTATGGTCTATGATATAATTAATGATATCAGTGTACCAAGGACACTCAGAGATAGCGGGTCAAGTTTCGATGTAGTATACGCACTCATCTGGAAAATCCAAATCTACTAGATCACCTCCATCTAATGGATTATCAGCTAACCAATCCACAATGATTTGTCCTTTAACCGATTTCTGATTTACAAATGTTAATTCGAACTCTCCCATTAAGGTTATAAAACGTCCCAAATTTTTTTCGACAAGGAACCTTGTGTGAGAAAAGTTCGTAAATGGTCTGTTTTTACCATGACCTTCATTTCTTGATTCAGCATATAATGTCTTAGGCGTTTGGTAGCAAAGACTATGGCAAGGCATTCACATTCTCGCTTGTGTATAGCATGTTTCATAGTTGAGCAGTTGTTCGCTAATGAAATAAATCGCACTTTCTCTCTTGTTATCGTCTTCTTGGGCCAACATACAGGCTAGTGAGACATTGGTAGCTCGTGAGTATAAAATCGACGGGCGATCTTGTTTAGGTGGCATTAGCGTAGGTGGTGACAAAGAAGAAATGTTTAATCACGTTGAAAGCTTCGTTGTAGTCTTCGGTCTAATCAATGCTATAGTCTTTCTTGAGTAAATTATTGATTGGATGAATAATGCGAAGCTTAAGTCCTGGGGATAAATCTTCGATTGCACCTAGCTTTACGAGAAATGTCCTGATTCCGATTCGCTCAAGGTGGAACCATTTCGAGGACAGCCCGAATTTTGGTTGGGTCCACATCTATTCCCCGTGACGATATGATATAGCCTAGGAGTTTTCCTCCTGTTACACCAAAGACGCATTTCTCTGGATTTAGCGTGACTCCGTATTCTATTAGGCGTGAGAGAATGACGCGGAGTACTTCCGGATGGTCACAACGCTTCTTGGCTTTGGCCAATAAGTCATCCACGTAAGATTCCATGATCTTATGAATTAGATCGTGAAATATGTATGTCATAGCCCGCTGGTAGGTAGCACCGGCATTCTTGAGACCGAATGGCATAACAACGTAGCAATAGGTTCCCCAAGGAGTTATGAACGTGGTTTTAGCTTGATCTTGCTCGGATATTCTGATTTGGTTGTATCCCGAGAATCCATCCATGAGAGACAAGAGTTCAAAACCAGCTGTTGCATCAACGATAACGTCTATGGATGGTAATGGGAAATCGTCTTTAGGACACGCTTTGTTGATGTCTTGAAATCTATGCAAATGCGTATCTTTTCATTCTTCTTGAGAACGGAACGATGTTAGATACCCATTGGGAGTAGTTAATCGGCTTGATGAATCCTACCTGAAGGAGTTTTATTACTTCCTCTTTTACCATGAGAGCTACTTTGGGCTTCATGGGTCTTGATTTTTGTTTAATTGGCTTTGCATCTGATCTAGTGACGAGGTTGTGCACCGCAATGTGGGGTGCAACTCCCGTCATCTCCTTGTAATTAAATGCAAACGCCATCTGATGTTCTTTGAGAATCTGAGTATGTATTTCCACTTCTTCTGGGGTTAATGAAGAACCTAGTTTCAATATTCTTGGTTCATCTTCTGTCCCGATGTTGACATCGATTGTTTCCTCGATCAAAGAGGCGTTACCCTCTTCGAACTCAGGTGGTGCTGGAGGTAAATCTAGATCATCCCCATTTTCTATTGCGTATATGCTAGGCTCCGTTTGTGAGGGAAGATCCGTTATGGGATTTCCGAAGTAGGAAGACGAATGCGGAATCAGGGATAAATCTAGCATGTGATAGGAGAGATGTAGTGCTGCATAGGCATTTAAGTAATCTAAAGTAGCCGCATCATTTCCGACATGGTCTAGGACGGTAGATTCACTTCTGCTTGAAAGAGGATTTGTCATTATTTTTACCAAGGGTTTGTTACGAATGGATACTGTGAAGTGAGTATCTTTTAACTCATTGCTTGGAGTAAAACGTGATGCTGAGGTTGCTATTGAATCGGCGAGAAGATTTTTCTCTCGGGGAATTGCCTCAATGGATATAAAGTTAAACGCCTTGCTTAAATCTAATACAACGCATTTTTGTAGAGTTGCAAATGTTTGGCTTTAGTTTCATATACTTCAGAAACTTGGTTTGTCACTAATTGCGAGTCTCCCAGGACTCTGATGTTATCAATACCAATTCTTTTGGCTAAGGTAAGGCCAAGGAGGAGGGCTTCGTACTCAGCGCCGTTGTTTGTACATTCAAAGTTTAATTTAAAAGTGAATGGGAGGACTTTCTCCTCGGGCGAAGTAAAAATTATACTCCGCCCCGCTTCATAATGACATTTAGCTCCATCGAAATGGAGAGTCCAATACTTAAAGCCGGGAGTATAGATGTTGGGGCATCTATTGCGTTTGCGCACTCTACTTCTACCATACAGAGATCTTCTGCTGGCAAGGAACCGACACCTAGGGAAAATCCTATGCCTACTGAATCGAATGGTAAGAACATTGGTGAATCTTGTTTTATCAACTCAACGATTTTCGCAAAGAGTCCCTAATGATATTGTTCTTTAGTTTTATCTTTAGGGGTTGGAATTGTTTTGGCTACACCGGTAGTTTCAAGATCCGTCGTAGGTACCAACTTTTCCTCCGGTTTTGGGTCAGAGGGTTTATTAAGTCGGTTGGTTGGAAGTTCAAATTCTGAGTGCACCCCTGGTCTTTTCTTTAAATCAGCTAGGTGCAAATCAAAAGGTTTTGAATCGCCTTTGGCCACAAAAACCTTTCCTAGATGCAAGAATCTTACTTCTTGAAATAAAGTAGAAGGGATTGCCTTCATTCGATGTATCCAAGGTCGGCCGAGGATCATATTATAGTTAGTTTCCCGATATATAATATAAAACTCAGTCAAGATGGTTTTGGGCCCTAAGGTGACCGGTAGTATTATAGTTCCTATCGAAGTGGCTTTAAGGCTATCATAGCCTCTCAAGGTATTTCGTGTAGTGGAACAGTTTGTTTCTCCATATCCAAGTTTTTGGAGGAAAGAGAAAGGGACTATGTTAATCGTGGCCCCATCGTCAACCATTACCCGTTTTACATAGTTATTATAAACCCACACTTGCAAGTGTAAGGCTGGGTCACCTCGGCGTGCGATCTCAGCATCTGTGGGCATTTTACTTATTTCGAAGATGAATTCGACATCCTTGTTCGGCTGCCCCGAGGGTGGATATCAAAATCTACGTGATTTACTTGTGTTTCGGAGGTGGAGTGATGTTAATTAGATGGCCTAGACCTAATGCTTCTAAAAGAGCAGCTCTGTGAGGGGGAGAGTTCTTTAGTAAGTCCAAAAATGAAATGTGTGAGAAGGTCTTTGTTAGGTCACTAATTAAATCATAGGCACCGATGGGTTTTTCAACTATTTGCTGACTCTTATCTGTCTCTGGCAGATGACTTGGGCTCGGTTGAGAGAAATACTCTCGTGTTCTTGTTATAGCTTCGATAGGTAGTTCAACGTCTAATTCTACCAAACTGACTATCTTAGGTCTCGGTTGAGCTCCCAACTATGGCGCAACTGACGGATTTAATGAAGTCGAGGCTTCATGGTCATTGTTTCCCGTCACTGCACCTTTGTTTGTTCCGGTTGGATTCAGCCTATTACTATCATGATTTGGGAGTAGATCATTAAAGATCTTGAGGGGAGCATTCTGAGGAGAAACTACCCCTGCGAGAGTATTTGGTGATGATGAGATGGGATCTGCCAAAAACAGGTCTGTGAAGAACTGTCTTTGTTCTTCTGGCAAACGTTGCATAAATTTATTGTAGTCACGGCACGTTCTAGTATTGTGACCCCGAATTTTATGGAAACCACAATAAGAATTGGGGTTATAATTCCCGTTTTGTTGGTTTGGTGTGTATTGTGGCCTAAAATTCCGATCAAACTGTTGCCTATTAGGACCAAAGTTTTGGAATTGTTGTTTCTAGTTTTGACTTTGGTTTTGGTAACCAAATGAGTTTTGGCTTGGCCCTTGTATGGGATTTCACCATTGTTGTTGTTGTTGTGGATGGTTAAAATCCACTATATTGATTATCGGGGTAAAGTTGTTGTTTCGTTGGTTGTTTGTTTGTGACGGAGCATTAACAACATTTACCCTCTTGGGCTGGTCGGTTACTCCATCCGTTGTTACCCCACGATTTTTGTTAAGGATTTTGGGTCCTTGATTGACATTTGTGGTAGTTGTAGTGTTTTGAGTGGAGGTGATTAACCTCCCATTTGTTCCATATGTCTTACGACCACTATCTATCGCTGCTTGATCTATTCGCAGAGCACTCTCAAGTACTTCATCATAAGTCCTTAGTGGGAACTTCTAGACTTCTTCCTTCACTTCTCTACTGAGAGAATGAAGGAATAAATCACATAGTTCCATCTGATCCATGTTTGGAGCACTTGCTGATGAATAAAGAACTGTATGCCACCTCTGGATGAAATGGGCGACAGATTCGTTGTGTTCTTGTTTGATATGCAAGAATTCCCTGATTCCTGTTCTTAACAGTTTGTTCATGTCGAAGGCTTTGATGAACTCTGACACGAGTTGTTTAAATGAATGTATGGAAGCCTCAGGTATTCTATAATACCAATCGAGAGCGATGCCTTCCAAGGTTTTAGGAAATATTTTAGCAACCACCCCATCCCAAGGGAGTAATTCTCGTATGGCTGTAGCGTAAGCTTTGATATGCGCGTTTGGATCTCCCTCACCCTTGAACTTGGGCAAATCGGGGAGAGGTCTTGGAAGCATGACACTTCGTATGGTGAAATCTAAGGGTTCCTTTAGGTATTCTGAATAAGTCCCTATCGCATAGCTTTCGACCATTGATGGTGTTTGCTGAGGGAGTGGTGGTGGGATAGGTTGTTGATACGGTGCAGCGTATGCATTGGCAGGGGCATAGGGAGGTCCCTGCATTTGAGCAAACATTCCGGAGAGGAGAACATGTCTCCTTGTGGTGATTTAGAGTATATGTTTAAGTAGGACGGGGTATTGTCAAGGAACGGACTGTTCGACACTAGACCGGGAGGAATAGTGTTAGAGATGATAGGCCTTGTTGGTGTTTGTTGTGGATATTGAGGAGGCATGCCTAACGTGCCTACTCCCGTAAGGAGATCTACCTGGCCAGAGTGGTATGGAGGATTGGAACTTCCTGTTTGTATGAACGGAGAATTTTGACTTGCTTGAGCCAGTTCTAACCCTCTCACTCTTTCTACTAACGTTGAAATGACTTCATTTGGTGAAGTCATGGTACTTTGCCTAAACGGTGTTTGTTGTATACCTTGGTGTTGTAAAGGTACGTGATATCCTATCATAAACTGATCGTTATCTTGCCAAGTTTCTCCCGAGATATTTCCCGTATGCAATGCGCATAGAGTATTTTCTTGAAGAGAGATTTTGGGTTGTATTTGTAAACCTCCTATAGATGGGTACATTCCCCGGGAGCGTTGTTCACTTATAGGATAACGTGTTGGCTGTCCATCATCTAAGACCAGGTATGGATCTGATTGCCTACTAATTTGTGGTCTGAGTAGCATTTGAGGAGATGAACCAGATTCTTCGTAAACGCGTCATATTGTTCGAACTCAAGGCTCTGCTTTGTTGGGTTCGAGGGGTTGATCTAACTCCTCGGTTTGAAAAGATGAACTATATCTCGATTCTTGGAGTTTGTATTGACAACTCGATTAGTTGAATAGTTGTCGCCCCATACCGAGAGCGAGGGTGATGATTGCCTATTCTATTGGGTGTAGTATGCCTCAAGACCCAGGAGGGGTCTGCCATATGCATCGAATCCCGACATATTCGGGGGGTATATGAATACCCGCAGAATAATGGGAAGGAGCGAAGGTGATTTATGAAAACTTAATGAAGCGGTTCTAAGAAGGTGTACTAAAGTGAAAGTGTAATACTATGACTCCAGACAAGAAAGTAGGCAGTTTATGTCAGTTTTACTAATCTTGTTTGCTTCACGTTGGGTTCACCAATTTTGTACGCCGGAAAAGCGACAAGCGAGCGTGGGAATCTACAAGTGACTCTTCCGCGTACCCGACCTCCCGAGGTCATGCCGAGACAGCCGGTGGGGATGGAATATAGGTGGGACACAGACAAACTAGTTAGGCAATCTAATGTCTTCGACACGCACTAATGGAATTTGTGAATCTAAGGCAAAGAAGGCCCTTCTAACTTGGACTGGTGTGATAGATCGATCGGCAAGGATGACTGCTCAAAGGCTCCAATCAATATCGAGCTCTGGCGTGATTCGATCTATGGGTTGCGGAATACGTGGGAAATGACCTGGGATAGTTTCATGTATTTCTCCTGATAAGGTCATATAGTGGATGGTAAAGTAGTCACTCTATGGATGGTTCTCTGGCCTAGTCCAGAATTCTCTAGCTTTGTTAGCTGTTGTGTCCAGCAAGGATAATTGTTGGATAATGATAGGTGGAAGTGGGGTAGACTGGAATACCAGTGTGCGTAGGCCAGTGTCTATGTCTAATTCTCTGATGGATTCGTTAGGCTGCGGGATTTGTGGGTCACAACCATAGATTCTTGGTTGTTGTGGTCCTGTTATGGTCATACGTGAGATCAAGTCCTGATCCCTAGTATCCAATAATCATACGCTTTCTCAGCTTCTATATTTAGAATCAATAGTTGTGCGATTTTCTCAGAATATCCTACGGGCGTTCTCGCAACTGGATTCTTAAACCGGTATCTATGTCTGTGAGGGTGTCTCCTGCGTCTGGTTGTGGAATTAAAGGATCACACCCGAATGTTTGTTCTCTTTCGAATCCTTCTACAGTCATGTGGATATTTTTCTTAGTGCAACCTGTAGTTTGGCTGACTTGACCAAAATGTATATGCTTGGTCGTCTTCTATGTTTAATCCTCTTAACTGAGATCTGACTTGCTGGAAATCTGTTGTTGTTTGGAAGACTTGTATCCTAAGGTTCTGGTCAATATCAGTTATTGCCGCTATGAGATTGGGCTGAGGCACGATTGGCTCGAAAATGTATTCCCTGGGCTCCCTAGGTCCCGTAATTGTCATGCAAAAGCAGTAATAAAACAAACTATAATAAAGTGAAATCTAAGTATATTTCTAACATATATGACTTCTTTTTGTATTTTCTCGATGATTTAAATGAATTTAAGAAAGCAAATTATTTAAAATATTTAGAATTGACAACTAAACTAATAATTTAAAATAAACAAAATAGCCGAGTATAGCTATTTGTTCGTGCAATTTGTATATCTATTCTAAACAATGAAATAACTAATCTATTTGTGAGATTATCGATCCTACCTCAGAAGTGAGGAGTGAATCATAGTTTCTCAGAAATTATCAATCCCCACAGCTTCCCCAGCAATATCGAGAGTAAAATTAACTAAAATAAAGTGATTAACTACTCTGTTTGATATGGTTCTAACTAAAACTTTGAAAGTTTAAAACCTGGATTCCGCAGAACAGTGGCGAATCCGATGGTGTGTGTGATCTTGTCCCCTCAGTATGATCTCTTCGTTCTTTGTGTTCACGTAGATCCAAAAAAGCGTGTAATGCTTGCATCAACAGGAATAGGTGTTTGGAACAAGGGACAACCTTCAGAATGCAGATAGAATAGAACGCGGATAGGAGAGGGATAGCGCAAGAGTACAGAGCTTGGCTTATGCAATTCCTAGCGGGATCTACTGCGAATCGTGCAAAAAAATGCGTCCAGAACCTGAAACTATCCTGTATGAAGAGAAAAACCTGCAACTTTAATGGCTTCCTAAGCTATTCTACTCTAATGGATTAGATAAAACAACAACACTGTTTGCACAAGTTGGATATGTGGCTTACCAACAGCTAGTCAATGCAAACTAAGCATGTAATGAACTAAACTAAGGAATTAAAGCAAACTAACAGACCACAACACTGAAAATGAGAAGATTGGAGTAAAAATGGTGGCCATTTGCTTGAGCACAAGCCATGCATTTATAAGAATTCAATCACCCCCAAATCAAAATCAAACTGAACTCCTAAACAATAAACAAAGGAAAAACACTATTCCAGGGGACCAAAAACATAAATGCATGCTCAAGTCGGCAAGAAAATCTGGTGAAACGTGATATTTCATGCGAGTTATGTCAAAGAACGCTCGAAAACGCAGACAGACCGCCGCCTCAGTAGGGGCGGCGGTTTCACATCAAGAACAAAAGGCCAAGGAAAGAAGAAAAATGGGGAAGACAAAGGGCGCTGGGGCTAAGCGGGAATGCGGGATGTTAACGCATACTCGAGGGCTTTTCCGATCCCGAACACCTTGCGAGGAGACCTATATCATCATCGGGTACTTGTTACACTTTTCTGCGGCAAGATAAGACCTTACAATTTTGGGTACGTACAGTATCCTCTTGGGAATAAGTCCTCATAGTCTCAAAGTAACTCTATGATATTTGCCACTTCTGACTCTAACTAGTAATCCCCAATTATCACTTCCTTAGGTTCAACTTCTGTGCCAATATTTACCTTTGTTGTCTTCATAGGTTCATGATATGCGCACGTATCTACATATGCACTATCTAACACCTCATGTGTTCCATGTGAATGATCAATGTCTAAGTGCTCAACTTCCTCATCATCAATTATGTAAACCAACTTCCCCTTGTCTTTTTCCAGAGAAGCACGCTCAAGTAGTATGGTATCATCTAATTCTTCCATAAAACGTGCCCCTGTCTCTGTCTCACCAAATAATTCCTGAATAATTTCTTCCGCTTTCCCACTGTCTCCCATGGTTAAGCACTTGATAAAGCTTAAATCCTTGTTCATTGGTGGTGCGGATGAGAAGAAGTCAAAATTTTGGATCATCCTTGTAGTCAAATTATACTAATTGATTAACTCGTTAGATTAGAATAAAACCAATACACCCAAAGTGAGGGCGGTAATGCTTCCTATCCTACCGTCCGAGTCTCTCACACTACCGGATATGATGCTGAACAGGTTGATCACCATGATAAGGGAAAATATTTCTAGGTGCATTACTTCTTGAAAACTTGGTTGATAAGGCGGTCCCAATCTCTCCCCATTCCAAGAGATTATCCCTATGAACCACCCACCAAAGGTGTCTGCTATCCCGTGTAAAGTATATGACATCATATCATGTCTTTTAATCTGGTAAGCCTGGGCTTGCCTCCATGGCCTGCAAGAATCCAACCGGATTTTTGGATCCGGTATATCGAGGTACTCAGCGACCTATACATTAGATAGAGTGAAAACCCTTTTTGCAAGCAACCACACGCTTAACTTTGCACCCACCAGTTCATAAGTACCATGAGCCCAATTATCACAAGCAATACTAGTAGTATCGCTGATTGACTGAGAATCTTCCCAATGAAGGATTCCTTCCTTAGATGGCTCATTGACCTCTGGGTCTCAAATAACACGTATATAAATTCTGTTCAAGTCCTCTTCACTCAAAGATTCCACATAGGGTATGGATTTCCCATCTGTCAATGATATTATGACCCTTTCCTCCTTGTTCTCGAAGTTGATATACCCCTTGTTAAACCTTAAATCAACATTGTTTACATAACACCAAGGGCACCCAAGCAAAGCTAGGAAGCTATTTGCTTCCGTAAGTGCTAACACTTCGAAGTCTCCTGTGAACTTGGCCCCTTGTATAGTGATAGATGTATCCTTCAAAACTCCTATGGGAGTAGCTTTTGTTCTGTTGCCATGAACAATACATTAGATGATGGCTGTAATGGAGGTCTCCCCATTTGTACCCATGCATCCAATGTAAGTACATTCACTTCTGCACCTATGTCAATCAAAATATTGCTCAATAACCAACCATCCACAACAACATTCAAAGTTATCTCCTTGTCGTAGTCGATGCTATCAAGGGGGAGATTCACATGGAGTATTTGTCTTCCAATCTTAGTTCCTACGCGTGGAGTATTCCCCTTCAACCAATTTCCCAATAAAGGAATAATATTCTCCTGGCGCAACATTCTACATACCTCTCTAATGTCATCAATATCAGAAGGGGCCTTTTCTATATCCTTATGCTCTAACTTCTGAGATTGCTCTTTCAAACACTGTATTTCACCTTGAAGGTTTCTAAGGACCTCCATAGTTTCTGATAGACTTCTTTCTGATGAGTTGGATCTGGATACCTAGCATGCAAAACCTCCTCCCTAGTGATTGTCATCTTCTGTTGCAATACCTCTTTCACGCGTGCCACCTCACCCGTGTGGTTATCTTGACTATTACTGCCTCGGGTTCTGGTGTTAACTTGGGCATCCAATGATTCTCTACCACGCATTGGATTCTAACCATCCCTGCGCCTTTGTTTTCTTGCTTGTGCTACTTACTGAGATGCTCATACAAGTTCGAAACTCTTCATAACTATGCCCCTTTCCACAAAATGAACAGGAAATATTTTGCGGGCATTCATGCCTATAATGGTCAGGTGAGCTGCATGTATAGCAAGTTCCTCGAGGGAATTCACCTCTTCCCCGACTCGGCCTTGTCCTCCATATCCGCCTCGATATCCTCATCCTCTTCCACAACCTCCTTCAAATCTTCTCGTCATTCCTGTCATAGCACACTTGATTATAATCCCTATCCTAATGCTCATTCTTTCCTTTAGAACTATTAGCCACACTCACTGTCGCACCCCAATATCAATGACATCATGGATTTGGCCAATCAATCTACAATCTTTAGTATTATGGGTCATGGACCTACAAATTTTACAAAAAGAGGATACATTCTTCCTAATCGCGCGTTGTAGTAAGGGGCAATGACTAGCATCATGATTCAAATGGAAAATCTCACAGTCTAATAGTAGTGAATGTACAAATCTACAAGGGCAACTATCCTTGGTGTGGCCTTCCACTTCACAATCTGTACACCAGATTCCTGAGCGCATCTCATGAGCTGAGTTTGTTGATAATTTCTCTAACTATTTCGCCATAGCTACTATCTAAGCCTCCAAGAATGGACTAACTCCAGTGTCAATACTCCCAACTACCTTAGTGCATAGAGCTGCTTCCAATGCTTCACGCGGGTCGGTATAAGTCTTATGCGATAGTGCTCTTTGAAATGGAGTAATCAATCCCCCAACAAACCATTGTGCATGCTAACTTGCATGTATATCATAGGAGAGTTTGGATAGAAGTGTTTTAAAATGGGCATCATACTCACATACACTTTTAGTAGTGCCTTGCTTTATATCCTTAAGTGTGCTTATACTCTTCTACTCAAACTCTGGGATATGGAACTCTTTTAAGAAAGCATCTTTCAATGCTACATAATCAATACAAGTTTGATTGGGATCAAACTTCCTATACCAGATGTGTGCGCGTGCCTGTAATAGCTTAAGTAGCAAATTGACCTACCTTGTGCTCAGAAGCCGTGATACCTTTCATGCACCACAATATTTCACACATATGAATATGTTCAACAACATCCTCGATACCTCTGTACTCTGGGAGACAAAGATACATCTCCATATAAATGTTCTAGGGTTGCTTTGCGGGCCTTGACCACCCAACCCAGAACCTCCTTGGTTTCCTCTACCTCCAAAACCACCTGAACCACCGGAACTAGAACTGCCCATACCTCTCGATCCTCCTCCTGAAGTTGGAATAGGGCCCGTAGATGCACTCCCCTGTGTCCCGATAGTGGTACTATATTGGACCCCTACAGTCTGTGAAGTAGTCCTAGTTCCAGAGGTGAATCCCACATTCGCGCACTCATATTCTGTGTAGATGATGAGCCTGAAAATGTACCCCCAAAGAATAAAAAAGTCAGTCTATGCTGCCATTGATGTACTTGTTATTTGACTTGTTTTTGCTCTTTCATTTCCTAAATGAAAAATTTGTTTACCTATTGTACTAGTTATCGGGAAAACCAAGCGCAAGGGCTAGGTCAAAAGTTGGCCTAGATGCGCGCCCCACGGCCTAGGTCATGTTTTCTCGGTGCACTTCCATGTGAGGTCGAAGAGGGTTATCTGTCAAACTTTCTTAGATGGGGAGTTCTTGATGCTCTAGCTCTTCTTCATCCTCATGAGCCTCAAATCCTTCATGAGTCATCTCTCTCCACAATGCCATCTGTTCTGCAACTTCTTGCTTCTTCCATAATTCCCTCTCGCACACCTCATCATACTTCAGCTACCTCTCTTCCCTCTGCCGTGTTGCCGCTAGGTCTGCCATCTTTCACCAATCATGTTCCTACCCCCACACATGGAGATTTTTAACTTACCATGGGCTTATCTTCCAAGTTCAACGTTACCATTAGTATCTTGATCGCCAATAGAATACCTTGCAAATATGTCCCTCTAGGATACCATAGGAACTAGAACTCAGCTACCTCTGGGCACGAATAATTTGAAATTGAATACTCCAGAATATAGTTGTTTAGAACACCATGAAACTAGGTATCTACCGCATGAGTCCAGATCAAGTCAGCATCATATAGTGTTTGAAATTCCTCCGTGTCCAAACAAGTGTGCGATACCTCTAATTCCATTTAGATGCATATGCGAACAACGACTCATATAATTCTATGGGAAACATAACAAAGTAGCTTTCATAAAACTATCATACAAATTCTACTCTACCCAAGTGTGTGCGTCCAAATCCAGATCCAAAGGTGCTAAACCTTTGTGCGTATTCTTCCTCCAGATCGTGAATCCACTCTTCAATGCTTGCCA
Source organism: Taxus wallichiana var. yunnanensis (assembly GCA_018340775.1). Lineage (NCBI taxonomy): Eukaryota > Viridiplantae > Streptophyta > Pinopsida > Cupressales > Taxaceae > Taxus > Taxus wallichiana. The sequence goes on from CM031238.1 coordinate 867,328,530, forward strand.
AAGTTAGTTGGTATGTCTTCATCATGAACCATCCTAAAAACAACTAAAAAAGAGGTCCCGACAATGGAACCAATGATGTAGCCTAGAATTCTCAGATAACACCTAGTCGCACTAGCACATCACTCAACATAGGTTGAGCGCTCACCCGAAGCACGCCAAGGTACCAGGTCCCTCTTTAGGGTTGTTGTAGTAGGATGGTAGCATGGTGAAGCGATAAGGACATATAGTTAGAAACTAATCCATCATTACACAGTTATACCAAACCAGATCTATAAAGGCATGCATTTAAGTATAAATCATCAAGAAATCAATAGCATGCAATGATAACACATATAAGACACTTTGGTTCAGCCAATATTCTTCATATATTAAACATGACAACAATATAGAGGCTTGATACAATAATAGTCATGCGCGCATGGATCTGTTATAATTATCCAGTCTTATGCACTCATGAATCTCTAACCCTTCAACACAGTATATCAACTAGGTGATTCATATAATATATATAGGGTGGGGAACTTTCCCTTCACCACTAACTATGCCAAAAATAATTCGCACGCTAATAATAGTGATGCGCCATTTACAATTATAGCCATACATACAAGTATGCTATCTATAGATCACTTACAGTTAACTAGAGTGATGAATATATTCTTGGATTACTTACATGCAAGAGTGCTTTGATATGATCCTCAAAATATAGACAAAGCATGGCGTGCAAGTCTCGACATCGCTTTGTGTGTTCTCGCACGCCACCCTCGAAAATATACTTGATCTACAAAATCGGCTAAGTCCTGAAAGTCTAACTCTGCATCTCCGTGCGTGATGCCTTCCTATTCCTTCGCGGCTTCGATCTCATCCTGTTTTTCCACACAGACTCTGTGTGTGAGTTCTGCTAAGTGTTTTATCCGATCAACAAAAATTTATCTTCTACACTTAAACTTGCATCTCCTAGTGTCTATATTTAATTATAATACAGTTATAGGCTAGTTCATGTACTCCAAAGATGCTAAGGATAATTTCAAAATGATGTCCTTTGTCTCACATCTCTGGCTGACTATGACTTACCATGGTTGAATTCATTTCTACAATTGTATGGTAGGCATTTTTCCCGATAACTACATCCTAATATATTTGGCTTTTTTTAATTTCCTTCAATCCACAAGCCAAAAAAGCATAGGGGATTCAACAATTGATACTTCTCTCAATATAAAGATCATGAGAAGTAGGATTGAACAATCGATATCCCTTCACGCCATCAGGATACCCTACAAAGATACAAGGCTTGGATTGTGGTTCAAATGCCTTACATTTCTTCTTGGGAATCCGAGCCATAGCCTTAGATCCGAAGACTCGAAAGTGCTCATCATCAGGCTTGCCTCCAAACTAGGCTTTAAAGGGTGTCATCCCTCTTACTGCCTTGTGTGGAACATGGTTTTGAATTTAATTAGCACAATTCACTGCTTCAACCCAATACTGCGGAGGAAGAGACTTTGAGTGAATCATACAAGTGGCCATCTCCTTAAGAATATGGTTCTTTCTTTCATCTACTCCATTATGTGAAGGGCTATAAGCAACTGTATGCTACAAGGAGATCCCTTCAAAACTATAGAAATCCATGAACCTATTGTTTACATATTCACCTCCATTGTCAGTTCAAAGAACCTTGATAGAGACTGTTCCGTCTGTTTCTCAACTAGAGCCTTAAAGTCCTGAAAATGTTTTAAGACTTCAAACTTAGGCTTACGAAAATATACCCAAGTATATCACGAATAATCATCAATGAAGGTGAGAACATAAAGAGATCTAGTAAATGAAGGAGATGGAAATGGACTAGAAATATCGTTGTGAACAATATCTAAGGGACGAGTAGCTCTCCAAGATTTTCCTTTGTCAATTTTCTTTTCTAGATGCTTTCCAAGGGTACAACCCTCACAAAGACCCTTAGAAAAATTGATGTGGGGTAACTCGTTGACCATTTCGTTTTGGCTCAATTGTTCAAGGTAGCAATAATTTAGATGTCCAAAATGCTCATGCCATAGCTTACTAACCTCATTTGTATGAGTGAGCAAGGCAATGGGTGTAGACTCAGAAGTAAAGTGGGAAAAGGTATACAACCATGAACGGTGATCCACCTTTCCCTTAGCCACTATAGTGTCATCGTTAAGCTCATGAATAATCACCAAGTTAGGACCAAATTCCACTCGCATTCCTTCACCAAGGTGAGTAATTTTGTAAACCGATAGGAGATTGGTAGAGAGATAAGGAACACTCAACACTTGGTTGAATGTTCCCCCATCCATCTCTACTAATCCACTACCGAAACCAACACTTTCGTGTCATTACCCATCATGATTTAGGACATACCACAAGGTTCGATGTTGGAGAACTCAACATGTGAAGAAGCCATGTGGTGTGAGGCACTAAAATCTATAATCCACATTGATGAAGGAGCAACTTTGGCTACAAGGGCCTTTCCTTTCTTCTTATCATATTTAGACCCTTTTGCAGTAGAAGACTTGGCCTTTGGAGCATTTTGTTTGATAGAATCAGGAACACCTATTTGATTTTTCTCAAGTAAATGAGTAAGGTGATCAATTTGTTTTCTCATACATATATGCTCTTTATGACCAAGCTTCTTGCAATAGGAACACAAAACTTGTCTTTCTATGCTCTAGGCTCAGAAGTTGAAGCATTCGTGTTAAATTTAGTTTTGGTCTTGGTTTCCTTCTTAGGTTGATCCTTTCTTTCTTTCTTCTCTTCGATATTTTTTATTTACTAGTACTTGCAACAAGGGCATGACACTTGGACTTGAGAGACCCCATTTGAATGAGTTTGTCTTGTTCTTGAATGAGTTAGGGTGAAAAAAAAGTCAAAGGAGGGCATATTCCAATCCTTGCCCAAGGAAAATTTTGTAGCGTAAAAAGTTGACACAAAGACAAAATATTTGGGACCTAACTTAGAGAGAATCGACAAGATCAGTTGAGAATATTTCTTCTCTACTTGACATTCCTTTAACAACAATCTAGTGTGGACAAACTTTGAGAAGAATTCTTATAGGTTTTCAAAATCACTAGGATTTAACCCTAGTAGTTCATTTTCCAACTCATGTACTCTCATGTCATCTTGTTGTCCAAACATTTTATCCAACATTGTCCACACAAAATTAGGTGTTTTGGATGACTTAATGTGGAAGAGCAAGTAAGGAGAAACAAACATGCAAAGAAGACCTAAAGATTCATCACTAAAGTTTAACCAATTATATTTTTTAGGGTCGTCATCTTGTTAAGTCTCAGTTCCCATGCTGATGTAGAATAAACCTTTACCCCTTAGTTTCATAATCATATTCGATCTCCACTTAAAAAATTTGAACGGTGTAAGCAAAGGAATTGAATAAGCATCCAACATGAAGAGAAAGAGAGAGAAGGAATGCAGAAAGAATCAAAAGAATCGCAACCACCCAGGAGAATATAATAACCCCTACTTTTGGCACTTTATAGTTTAGTGTGTTGAATACAATCGGGTCCGAGTGTGCATCTTGAAACAATTGGTAACTCACCTTGTAATCAATGTAATAACACGTAAGAGAGGAGACCACAATCGTGTTTCGTGGAGCGTAGCAAAGTGACACCGTATACAAGCACAACTTGTAAAAAACTAGGAAGGAGGCAAAATCAAATCCTGGTTGTGAGAAAAAGTGTCTCACATCACAAAGGATACCCCCTTGCTGCAAACTGTGGTGGATGTGCTCACTAGTCGCAAGCAATAATAAGGGTAAATACAAGTTTTAGATGAACTCAAGATGAGTCCCGATGATCTTGAACGTCGAAAAGTGCTCAGAAGGAAAATAGGTGCTCAGAGTGTCACTGCACACTTGAGCGCACGATTAGTAAAAAAATTGACAATAACACCTAAAAATTACCATTTTGAAATGTCCAATTTAACTAATTTAAAGCAATTAGGACTTTTTAAACGATAAAAAATGTTAATTAAAAGATGATTTTAAATTACTACTAATCGTAATGAAGATACAATTAAGGTCGTAATTAATAAAACTAGATTTAATATAATTAAATCTAATTAATTATGAATAATAAGGAACCACTAATTAAGATCTAATTAAAAATAAATCCTAATTAAATATTTAAATTTATTTCCCTTTTTTAAAAAATCCACCCTAAAAAAACACACCCCTAAAAAAATCTCCCATAAAAATGAAATGGTCAATGGGTTACCCCACGTCAAGTTTTCTAAGGGTCTTTGTGAGGGTTATACCCTTGGAAAGCATCCTGAAAAGAAATTTGACAAAGGAAAATCCTGGAGAGCTACTCGTCCCTTGGATCTTGTTCACAACGATATTTCTAGTCCATTTTCGTCTCCTTCGTTTACTAGAGCTCTTTATGTGCTCACCTTCATTGATGACTATTCGCAATATACTTGGGTATATTTTCTTAAGCTTAAGTCTGAAGTCTTTGAACATTTTCAAGACTTTAAGGCTCTTGCTGAGAAACAGTGGAACGGTCTATCAAGGTTCTTCGAACTAACAATGGAGGTGAATATGTAAACAATAGGTTCATGGATTTCTGTACTTCTAAAGGGATCTCCTTGCAGCATACAATTGCTTATAGCCCTTCATAGAATGGAGTAGTAAAAAGAAAGAACCATACTCTTAAGGAGATGGCCACTTGTATGATTCACTTGAAGTCTCTTCCTCCACAGTATTGGGATGAAGCAGTGAATTATGCTAATTACATTCAGAACCGTGTTCCACACAAGGTAGTAAGAGGGATGACACCCTTTAAAGCGGATTTAGAGCCAAGCCTAATGTTGATCACTTTCGAGTCTTCAGATCTAAGGCTATGGCTTGGATTCCCAAGAAGAAACATAAGGCATTGGAACCACAATCCAAACCTTGTATCTTTGAATGGTATCCTAATGGTGTGAAGGGTTATTTCTCATGAGCTTTATATTGAGAGAAGTCTTAAGTTCGACGAGTCTTCTTCAACTTCTACTTCTCTACCTATTGAGGTTCTTTAGCTTGTTGATTCAGATTCTGACTCATCAGATGATGATGTTGTTGAGCATGCTCCTCTTCCTGATCCTCCCAACCATTAGACCTTTGAGTCTTCCGATTCTGATAGTAGTGATGATGAGGACTATGTCCCTTCTCACTCGAGTGATGAATCTTCCGACTCAGAGCCTGATCCTCCTGGTCCTCTTTGGGCTAGGAAAAATTTGCAAAGTGCTAGAGATTTAGTTGGAGATACTTCGGATATGAGACGTACTTGCTCATATTTCATTGGACCCCACTCTTTCTTTTTCTCTCGCTTCGATATTTCGAGTGGGATTTTGCCATGGATGAGGAGTATTTATCTCTCATGAAGAATGATACTTGGGATCTCACCCCTATTCCAAAAGGAAGGAAAATCATTCTCGTGTAAGTGGGTGTTCCAAACAAAGTATGGAGTAGATCGAAACATCAAAATTTTTAAAGAGCAATAAGTAGCTAAGGGTTTCTCCCATATATAGTGGGGTTGATTATCTTGAAGCCTTTGCTTTGGTTGTGAAGATTACTTCTATTCAACTAACCCTTTCAATTTCTACAAAAATGATGGAAAGTCCATCAAATGGACCATAAGAGTGCCTTCCTTCATGGTGACCTAGAGGAAGAGATATACATGGAATAACCTCTCGGTTATGTTCATGATCCCTCCCTCGTAAGTTAAAGAAGTCTCTTTATGGCCTTAAATAAGTCCCTTGGGCTTAGTATACCAAGATGGACTCCTTTTTCTTATATCCAAGTTTACTAGGTGTCACTCTGATCCAAATGTTTATATTCTATGGAAAGATGAATCCATACTCATCCTTGTTCTCTATGTTGATGAATTTTTGATCATAGACAACTCTTCCTCTATCATTGATTCTATGAAGATCGCCTTGGCCAACAGGTTTTCCATGATTGACTTAGGTCTGCTTCATTACTTTCTTGGGATCTAGATTTCACAATATGACTTGGGAATTTTGATTTCATAACCTAAGTATGCTCTTGACTTGCTTGCTTGTTTTTAGATGTCCGATTGCAAGTCTTCTCCTACTCCTTTTCTTTCCAGGGTTAAGTTGGTTTCTGATTGCTCTACTCCCTTGGTTGATGGTACCCTTTATTGACAATTGGTGGGGAGCTTGATTTACTTGACTCACACTTGATTGGATTTATCTTATGTTGTTGGGATTGTGTCCAGATTCAAGAAGGAGCCACATGAGCTGCATTGGAAAGCAGTTAAGTGGATCCTTCATTATGTTTGTGGCACCTATACTGATGTCATTCACTATTATGAAGGGGTGGATATTGACTTGATTGGGTTCTCAGATTCTAATTGGGATGGTGACTTAGATCATCAGAAATCTACCTCCGCTACGGTTTCTCTCTTGGTTCGGATCCTGCTAGTTGGTCTAACAAGCAGCGAGAATGCAATTGCGATATCTTCTACCGACGTAGAATACGAGGTGCGCTTAACACTACCACGAGAGGTTATTTGGCTATAGGGTATTTTGATAGAGTTTGGCATCCACTTTCAGTGGCCTACCATTAGCTATTGTGATAACATGAGCATTATCTCAATTGGTAGAAATCCAATTAAGCATCAATGGACGAAGCACATTGAGATCCATATGCACTTCATACGAGATCTTATTCATGATGGTATCATCGACATTCAGTACATTTAGAAAACTGATTAGATTGCAGATATATTCACCAAGCCCTTCACTGAAGTGAAGTTTCTTCACTTGCGGTCTCTTCTTGGGGTGAGGTCTTATGCAGTTGCTCATCTTCTTCAGGCTATATAGTCCTTCTCTTCTTCTTATTCTTCTAGGAAGATGTTGTTTGTATATGGGCACCTTATCAGGACTTTAGTTACCGGGCCCCATTGACACATCTTTCTTAGTTGTTTAGGAGTGTCTTCTTGTTCTGTTTGACTCATCATAGCTGCTACCCTAGCTTCGATGAAGGGGGTGTTGGTGTGTGGGATCCTATGTGTCCTTCACTCACATATGGAGGGTCATCTCACATGGGTTAGGTTTAGGGTTTTCTTATGTGTCATGCACTAGGGTTACTCAACACCCTATATGTACCCTTTTATTTCGATTTATGAGTATGCCAAGACACTTCGCTATCTTTCCTCTATGTGCAAGCTTTATTTCATTGAGCAAGTTCTTCCATTGTTGATCGATCCTTGTGATTACACTGGAGCTATCACGATTTCGTTTGAGTGCAACTACTTTGTGGTGCATCGTTTTCGATTCAATTCTCATAAACTCTTTCAAGATCCTTGAAATCTAAACAAGATGTAGTCCATTTCTTAGGAATCAGATTACTCCAACATAAGAGTAGGGCCCATTTCAAGTTCCATTTTAATATCTTCAAACTGATTTCAGGGTAAGGTTTCAACCTCTTATTTTACATCCACTATGCATGTACATGATCATGTGGCAAGTTTTCAAAATCTGTTACTGTTATTACGAAAAATGTTGGGCCAATTTCGGTAAATTTTTTTATATAGATTTTAAAGGTTAAGCTATCTCTAGGACATCACTTGATGCTCTGTTTCAATTTTATTTGTATTATTTTGATATTTTTAATGGGGGTTTTTGTTAACGAGTGAGGATTTTATGTTCCACAAAAATTCATAGGGTGTGACACTATTTTTTCCTTGATTAGCTTATTCTTGGTTGTAGTTTAGACAACTTTTTGTTTATTATGAATATGTTCATTTTTTTTAATAACTTTTGATTACTTAATACATGCTCTGTACATTGATAATACAGATTTTGTTTTGCAAATAGTATTTAATTTTGTTTCAGTTCTCTTAATTATTTAATAAAGGGTATGCAGATTGGTAATATTATTTTTGATCTCCAAATAAATGCGTACATGTTAGTTTCTTGATAATTGATTCTATTTTAAGGTTATACGTCTTCTTTCAGGTCGGTAATTGTTTTGTATTTGGTTACAGTTTAGGCATATGAATTTATATTTTACTATTGTTGTGTTCATTTTTTAAAAAATAGCATCTTCTTTGCTAATTATGGTTCCTACTTGTCCCAATTCTGCCATTTTATGACCATGTAGTGATTCAACTAGATTTGTGGCTCTTGAATTATTGAATTATTGGTGATTATATAATGGAAGTGTTATTTTACTAACATAATGGTTGATTGGTCCATGAGAATTTTTACTTTTAGAAAAATAATAAAAGATATGTCTTCTAGAAATGGATTCATATCAAAACCTTACTATCTAAAGTTGAATATGCCTAATCATTACATTTTATGGTGCAAATTCATGAAAGGCAGCTTTTGTGGAGCGAGAATGGTATTTTTTCTTCCCAAGAGATTGGAAATACCCAAATGGATCACGTCCTAACAAGGCTGCTACTTTTGGTTACTGTAAAGCCACCGGAACTGACATTCATACCTATTCAAACTTCATACCTAGACATTATATTGAAGCTTTGCTGGCACTTTGTAGTTGTACACAGAGATTACTTGTAGTTGAAGACTGAAAAGGGCATTGGGTATAATACTGATAATTGTAGTCCATCTCCAATGATACCCTGTTGCACTGACCGTTTACTACTACCCAATCTCCTAAACATAGAACCCTCAAGGAACTGTGTATGGTATTTAAATGTGTGGATTCAATTGTGGCTAAAGACATATTATCCTTAAGGAATACGCCTTCTACATGTTTTAGCCTTGATTCATCTTCCACTGCAGCTAGGAATTCCCTGTAATTTGTAATCCTCATCTCTTTTCCAATCTTCATTCCCATCACTCAAGGATATCATGAACAATCATTGTATTTGAGTCACTTCTGTTTATGTCACTTTTGTTTACCAACTTTCTCTTGTGGATAGTTTCAAGTGTACTTGAACCCACAATGTGACCAACAAGTATCCATTTCCAGCCATTAAAATATGTACAAATGTCAAGGAATGCCTTCTTAGTGTCTTCTTCCTTCATTTTATGATACACAAACATAAGTTTTTCACTCAAGTGCTCCTCATCGGAAAAGTTGTCGAGGTTTCCCTCTCGAAGAGCTTCGAGAGCTTACTGGTAAGTAGCCCGATGCCTATCAATCCTCAAGTAGTTTCCAAAAATAGACAGAAGTAGTGGGACACCTCTACATGCCTCTGTAACCTCATTTATTAAACTGGCCTCTTCATCAAACTTGTAGTAGAGTGCTTCACTTTCATCACTTAAAATTGTTTTTAGAGGATGATTTTGGTTGCCTTGTCACAGAGTTCACTCACATGGTATTCTTTGCACTCTTTCATGAAAAGCGCTCATCTCATGTTGTTTTCTCGAGACATTATGAGGATCCTAAGCTTGGGTTCTTTCACCCCGGCCTACATTGAGCCCACATTTCCATTGGATTTCTTCCCGAATATAAATGTTTTGGTAAGAGCAGTTTGATATATTCAACTTCAACCACGTTGTCAACATAGAGAAAACAATGTTTTCCCTGCACTACTTCTTTCAGTCATGTTTGACCTTCCTCTGGGTCTCGCAGATCCAACTTTCTTCATTTAAAATCACAAATTATATCTTTCTATAGCTTGTTGATGTGGGATCTCATATCTGGCATGTTCTCATCAATTATCACCCTGGAAAATTTAAAATCTCATATCTGGCATGTTCTCGTCAATTATCACCATGGAAAATTCAAAATCTCATATCTGGCATGTTCTTGTCAATTATCATTATAGATGTTCAATATTTGTTTTAACTTGGCTGATTGATATTATATGGAACTGTCATTATAATATTTCCTTAGATGGAGCACCAAAGAACATTGTCCATCCATAATTACACAATTGGTGATATTACTTATAAAATTATTTCCATTTTGGAATCTGGTGGCTTGTTTAAGGTATTGATAACTCAAAAAGAGGTCACGTGACACTTCCACAATGTAATTGTTTCTATTAAGGAAGCTTCTAGGAGTCTTATTGGAAAGCAAAGTTTCTCCTAAAGATTGATAAATATTTTGGGAAAGGATCACTTGAAGCTAGCAAGTTATTTAAATACTTTTAAAGGAAAATGATGTTCTTTATTGATTTTTTCCAATGTTTTGATTTTGAATGCATATTTTTCAATCCTTTGAACCTATTGTGATTTCAAATAACGTGATTGTTAATGCATGATTCAATTGAGAATGGGATTTGAGAGAAGAAAAATTATTTGTAGCTGGTGGGGGAGATATAGAGGGATTCCACTCCGAAAACAAAGGTGAGCTATATAACTATTTGTGATAATTTTTTATTATATATATTTATTCACTTAATTAATAAGATTTTTAAAATGTGGGTTAAAATATTATTATTTACTTTCAACACTAGATTTATTTTCCAATTTTCAATTTTTCATCCTTGATTGGAATTTAGGAAGTATTTGCAAACGTAATTTTTGCATATAGAATGAAACTATTGTATTTACAAATTATAGTCTCTTATTGACTAAGGAAATCTCAATTAGAAGATTATTAATTAGGAAATATTGAGATGCAAAGGGAACATCCGATTTTGTCAGTAACTAAGATTGAGTATTCTTTTCATCTTAATTACTTGAAAAATGATAAATTATTAAAGAATAACATTAAGGTAATTGGTAATAGGTCTTGAATGTCTTCAAACCCACTTTCTATAGAAAAGATGTATTATAAAACTAATATGTGAGTGAGAAACATGATATATATTCTATTTGACATATACGGGTAGAGATAAAAAGGGGTAAATAAAATTGTAATGGAAAAATGGGTAAGTGAGGTACATGGAAAAAATAGGGGGTATTTTCATTTTAATAATATAACGGGAGGGGGTATTATCAATTAAATAAGTAGAGGTAAAAATTAAAATCAAGGGTATTCTTTAATACCCTTCGAATGCACGTGCTATACCATAGTTTTACTAGGTGAACCCCCGTGCTTCTCACCCGCACTTGCGTATAAGACCTCGCGTATACCTTCGGAATGCTCAAGATCCAAATTCTTAACCTCTTCATCATCAATCATATAAACCATCTTACCCTTTTATTTTTCTAGACAAGAATGCCCAAGTTGTTCTACATCTATCTCTTCTTCTTCAAAGTGCCCCTCTAGGTCTGACTCACCTAGTAATTCCTGAATAAGTTCCTCAGCCTTTGAACTATCTCCCATAGTCAAGTTATTCATAACCTGTAACATCTCATTAACCAAAGGTTTAGTGGAAAAATATTCAAAGGTCTGAATCATACACGTAGTCAGTTCTTGCCAAGTTCCAGTCTCTCTATTCAACTCTACATAGACATACCATGCACACACGTAACCTCACAAGGTGTAGTAGAGCTTGTGCACCCACAATGAAGGTGGTAAAGCTTCCTACCCCTCTGTCTAGATTCTCTCACACTATTGAACGTGGTGTTGAACAAGATCATTACCATGAAATTCACAGATCTGAGTAGGTGCATTGCTCTAGAGAAATCTAGCAGAGAAGGTGATTCTCACTTCTCATCATTCCAAAAGGTTATCCTGTGAACCATCCACCAACGTGCTGCTTTCCCACATAGAGTATAGACTAGCATATTCCTTATTTCCACTTGATCTATCCATTGAAATTCTATAACACATAAGAATACTTGATTTCCTTCACCGGGTACCTTGGTACACAGTTCTTGCCTGAATTCCTAACACAATGTGGCCTACTTACGCACGTAGTTACACTCCTTACTTCATGCCAAACCATTTCATAAGTTCCATGTTCCTAGTTGTCACATGTAACACTTGTAGTATCACTCATGGACTGCATCATCCCACTAGAGAACTCCTTCCTTTGATGGCTCAAGAACTTCCAGATCTCTAATGGTGTGCACATAAATTATATTTAAATATTCTTCACTTAAGGGCTCTACATAAGGTACAACTTTTCCATATACCAAAGGAATGATGTCACTACTTTTTTGTTCTCAAACTGATGTAACCCTTATTGAAGCACATGTCAAGGCATCGTTTGCATAACACCAAGGGAGCCTAAGTAGTGCGGGAAAACTATTGGCTTCTGCAAGCACCAAAACTTCAAATTCCCTAGTAAACTTGGCCCCTTGTATAGTAATAGATGCATCCTTCAAAACCCCAATAGGCATGGCTTTAGTCTTGTTTTCCATAAACAACACATTTGAAGATGGTGTAATGGTGGTCTGCCCATCTAAATCCATGCATCCAAAGTGAGTACATTCACTTTTGCACCTGTGTCAATCAAAATATTACTTAAAATTCAGCCATCAACAACAACATTCAGAGTGATCTCCTTGTCATAATCCAAACTATGAGGAGGAAGGTTAGCATGCAAAATCTATCTTTCACACTCAATTCCAAAGGTGCAGGGTGTTTCCTTTTAACCATTCCCCAAACAGAGGAATGATGTTTTCCTATTACAGCATCTTTCAAAATCCTTTAAATCATCAACATCTGTTTGATGGATCTCAGTTGCCTTCTTCTATTCTAACTTCCACGAATGCTCTTTCAAACATTGTATCTCACCCTGCAAATTCCTAATCACCTCCATGGTTTCTTGATAAACCTCTTTCTAATGCATAGGGTCTAGATACTTTGCATGTAGTACCTCCTCTTTTATAATGGTAGGATTCTTCTTTGGAACTTCTATGGTGTGCACAATCTCAACGACGTGTAGTGATCTTCATAGGTACCAACTCAGGATCTCGGTGCTAACTTCAACATCCACTAATCTTCCACAAGTGTGTTGTACTCTAACCATCCCCACACCCTTATCCTACTTGTGATTTTTACTTAGGTGTTCATACAAGTCTGGGAATTCCTCATAGTTATTATTATTTTTGCAAAAAGAAAAAATAATGTTATGAGGGAATTTATTCTGTAATGATAAGGGGATCCACATGTATAACATGTTCCACAAGGAAACTCACTTCTTCCACCACCATGGCCTCATCCTCTAAATCCTCCATGGTCTCCTCAACCTCTGCCACAACCTCCATCAAGGCACCCTTCATTATGATCATTACCATGATGCTCACATTTTCTTTTTAATTATTTGCAACACTGGTCTAACATACAACAGTATCAATGACATCATGATTCTAATCAATCAACCTGTAATTTTTCAGTATCATGAGTGGTAGACCTATAAATCTTGCAGTAACATGACATGTTCTTTCTTATTGTGTGTTACGAAATGGGCACCTACTTTAATCATGGTCCAAGTGACAAATATCGTAGTCTAGCAACATGGCGCGAAATGATTTATGAGGAAAACTATCCTTACTATGCCCTTCTACTTCATAATCTATGAACCAAATCCTATAGTACATCTCATGCATTGAGTTAGTTGACAATTTCTCTAACTATTTTTCCATCATTGTAATATGAGCTTCCAAAAATGGGCTCACTCCCGTGTCTACACCCATAACCTCCTTAGCGTACAGAGATGCTTTAAGTGCCTTGCATGGATCTGTATAAGTTTTGTGTGATAGCACCCATATGAAATGCATGATCATTCCTCCAATGAACCATTGAGCATACTGGCTCAGATGCATATCATAAGATAACTTAGACAAAAGGGTTTTGACACATGTATCATACTCTAGAACACTCTCAGTTGTACTCTTCTTGATATCTTTCAGTGCACTAATGCTCTTCTGCTTAAGTTCGGAATATAAAACTCTTTCAAGAAAACATCCCATAGAGCGGTATAATCCACACAATTTTGGTATGGATCAAATTTACTATACCAACTATGCGCACACCCTTGTAATATAGTTACAAACTCACTTTCCTTACGTTTAGGAGTTGTAATCCCTGCTGCGCACCATATTATCTCACACATATACATATGCTTAGCTGCATCTTCTATCCCTCTATATTATGGAAGACAAAGAGACATCTCCATATAAATATTCTCAGGTCCAGTGTGGTCGTGCCCACTAGATCCAAAACCTGTGTTTCCGCATGTGTTTCCTCCACCTCTGAAACCACCAAATCCACTAGCACACAAGCCACCTGATCCTCCTCCTGTAGTAGGTATTAGACCATAGGAGTAATGCCTTGTGTCCCAATAGTTATGCTAAAATGAACTCCTATAGTCTATGATTTTTTGCTACTTCCAAACATGATGCCAATGTTTTGTGCGCCCAAGTTCTATGCTTGATGACATGCCGGAAAACATAACTCCAACTAGACTTCCAAATAACTTTGAAGATGGTTACACTGCCATAGATGAATAAACTACTTGATTAACTCCTAAAATAGACTGTAGATCAACTCTATCTATTGCTACTCTACTACCCAGACTACTAGCTTGCTTCCCGATAATCGTCATATATAAACGGAAAACCAAACACAAGGGCTAGGTCACGAAGGTGCATCAAATGCATGCCCGTGGTCCATTTAGCTTCCACTAATGCACTCTCATATGAGGTTGAAGAGGGTTCTCTACCATGATTTCCCAAATGGGGGAGTTCTAGATGCTTTGGCTCCATGTCCTTTGCATGAGCTCCAAATCCTTCACGAGCCATCTCCCTCCATAATGACATTCCTTCCGCAAATTCATGTTGATTCTCTAAATACCTCTCACGCGCCTCATTAAACTTAATCCAAATTTCTTCTCTCTATATTTATACCACTAGTTCTACCATATTTCACCACACCTGCTCCTTCCCCATGTGTGGTGGGGTTTAGCTAGCCATAGGTTTCTCTTCCAAATCCAGTGGTCACAATTAAGATCTTAATTGCTAAAGGAATACCACACAAATAATATCCTCTGGGTTCATGCGTGAATTGGAACTCAAAAACTCTAGAAAAGAGTAAGTAGAAACTATGTATTCCAAAATATAGCTATCCAGAACATCACAAAACTAATGATCCACAACGTGCACGTCCACATCAGATCTACATCATACAAGGCTTGGAATTATTCTTGTGTCCAAACAAGTGTACAAAACCTCCAATTTCTCTTTGATGCATAAGCAACCAACCACTCATATAGATCTATAAGAAAGATGGCAAAGAACATCTCATACATCTCATCATACATATTTTGTTCAACCTATGTGCATACATTAAATTCAGGTCTAGTGCTAAATCTACGAGCATAATCTTCTTCCAAATCATCTAACCACTCTTCAATACTGGCCAAGGTTAACCAATACATCTTCATCATGTAACATCCTGCCAAACAACTGAAAAGAGGTCCCGAAAATAGAACCAAAATGTAGCCTAGATTTTACCCACAAAATCCCAAGGCGCACTGACACATCACTCAACCTAGACTGAGCACTCACCCAAAGTCCTGTTTTGTGTCATCTTGTTCAAGGAGTTAGCATGATTAGATAGATATTCTAGATTCATCAAAGATAATTAAGTATAATGAGATGCATAAACCAAATCTATATATTAACCATATGCATGAACACTTGAATAAGAACAAAGATTAACTTTACCATACGTGAACCAAGAATGATGTGTCTAAAAGTAGTATCTAACCATAAATATCTCTGTTATATTAATTGTTGTAAAACACATAAGCTTATTACATACATAACAATGTCACCATGAGTCATGCACATACATAATCCAACAACATAACTCTATTACAAAAGTGATGATACTAAACCATGCAAATCAATACATATTTATAGGGGTGGGAATTTCCCTTCACCTCCCATGCACCTTCAAAAATAGGCTACATGCTAATAATAGCCATGCACCCTTACATGATAAATACAAGAGCATGCAAGCTCATTATTAATAGATTATATAATAATATAACAGTAGTATAATCCTATTAATAACTCAAAACCCTACATGGCGCTTGATCTTCTACTCATCCAAAATAGCCTTTGTGTGTTCTTTAAGTCTTCTACAAAATGTGCATTGCACTCCATGTCTATAATTAGCCTCAATCTGCAAAATGGCTAAGTCTTGATTCCAACCTTCTGGGTGCACCTTGTTTTCATATAGTTTCATGTGTATTTATGTGCCTTGTGTCCATGTGCCCAATCCTCTCACACTTTCATATTTAATTTGTATTTCATCACCTCAACATACCATGTGCAAAAATGGTTATAAGTGATTATAACCATTGAACCGATTCAACAGAGAAGGAGATGACACTGAACTCATTTGACCCATAGGTGAAAGGACAACCAATGATAAACAAGTGTCCGATGATTTGGTGCGAGAATACTTTGAAGAATGTTGGAGTTCTCCAATTGTATGAACTAATCTTTTTAGCAATCCCGAGATATTGTACCTATGGCTTATGTTGCGCATACACGAAGATTATTTTTACTTCGTTGGAAGGAGAATGTGCATAAATCCGCAGTTAATCTCCAAGTTCACTAGACTCATCTTTACTACGGGGTCATTTGATTATGAATTGGGCGATAATGAGGCTATCAAAGAAATACATAAGGAGTATGAGTATAAGAAAGGTGGGTATGCGTTTGATATTTCAAAGATCAATAACTCGATGATACAGATGGTTGTGTGCTTGCTTAATAAAGTGAATGGATAGGAAAGGTGGACCCAAGTTAACAAAAGGTGGTTTAATGTATGTAGTAAGATTGCAAAGGGACCATCTACAACATCTTGGCCTTCATTGCAGAAGATATCATTGATGTTGTGTAAGATGAATTGAATATTATTTATGGTAATATATTTCTTTTGATTGTATTTTTGAGATTGGAGTGCCTGATGAATCGAACAACAATATATAGGAGTACCTTGAAGAAGAATCCCCAACCGAAAAGAGGTTTGTAGCATATACTTGTGATACTATGACATCTGCATACAAGGTGCACTCGGATAAATCATACAAGTGGCTACGTGATACATTTGGCATGGAATGGAGGATCCCTGAACAATCTGCGAGCCTTGGTGAAAGATGAGGTTGAGTTAGCGGTTTCTCAACAATTTTGCATTGGTAGGTTTAGATTGAATAACGAACCAAGATCCCATGGTGCAAGTTACCATTTTCCTTCACAACTAATATTTCCAAAGCGTAGTCAACAAGTTTAAGGAGGCTAAGAGATTGATATTTGATCTAATTAAAGTGGATTAGGAGCATCATGTGATGCAATGAACACTTGTATACCCAAAGAATCATGCATATGTGGAAAAATATGTCTCTCATGACATAAATTTTCTCAAACCCATTACACTACCGATTTAGGGGCCACTACAACAAGGGTATATATTCATCTCGTGACGAAATTTTGAAAATGGCGTGTATGTAGAAGATGATGTTACTATTGCTGAGGACCCTACAAAAATAAATAATGTGGAGACAAAGAAGAGGGATAAAAAGAAACTCCTACAACAAGCAGGTGCAGAGCACGCATATGGGCTAGACCACGGGGACACAAGATACAGTGCGGTGTATGATTACCTATACTCATAGGAAGAAGTATATAGTAAAGAAGGAGTCCCTAGTTAAAGAAGCATCTCCAAGTAAGGAAGAAATCAAGGGTATTTTGGATTTCGACTCAAGAAATGGAGAGCTTGAAGAATGAAGAAACAAAGGGGAGGAAGAGGAGCGAGAGCCTGAAAATAACCCTCTCGTATACAATGTGCATGAATTTAATGAGGAGCGGAGCGCGAATTCAAGGGATGATCAAGAGGAATAAGGGGTTGGAGATAAAGAAGAAGTTGGTACAAATATATATGAGACTCTACACTTTCCAGATAAGAGTTAGAGAGTGTTGTGGAGAAAGAAGTGGCAAGTATAATACAAAATTTAGTTGATTAGGAGGTAGAGTGCAGTGGTGAAGAAAAAAAATAAAAATGTGGGTGTTTGGGAGGAGAGACAAGTTTGGAAATAGGTGTTCCAAAGGGTACGTACATGGGAAACAGATGTGCATACACACCCCATGGACCTATCATGTCTTATGACGTAGATCCAAAAAAAATTTTGCGTACATGTTATCAGAGTATGGTACTGGCAGACCAAATTTTTTGTTGGTCATATTTTTAAAGGGAGAGTGCATTCCCACACACTAGAAATATATTGTCTTGGTCATTTGAATCTCAAGTAGATGAAATCGAGTTTGAGGTAAGTGCGAGAGCCTTACTTGATGTCCCATATCTACTACGGTGAATCCGATAGTGGATTCTCAACAATTAATTGATGAACATGCATGTAATGTAATGAATAAAGTATCAGTGGAAGTAGAGGTGAGATAATTTGTGAGGAACAACAGGATAAAGGCTTTGGAAAAGGAGCTAAAGGAAAAGAATAAATAAATTATCAAAATAGATAAGGAGATAAAGAGGAAGGAACAAACCTTTGCATAGTTAAAGGTTGAGATGCGGGAAGAGAAGGGGAAGTTATGCGAGGCATAAAAAAGTAGAGGTGATAACATATTCAATTATACTAGCGCACCTAGATCTGGACCCTCCTTCATAGAAGTATGAATCTGTTCTCCATTTTCGGAGGACTTAACGTGCATGATTACAATGTAGAAGCAACCCCTAGCACTAGAGTTTGCGGAAGAGGTTATATCATGACGAAGGAGGAAAAGGAACAGCTTGAGGTGACCATAACCCAATATACCGAGCTTGGTCTCATTCAAGACCACGACTTGTATGGCGAAGTTTTCTATGACAAATGTGAAGATATGGATCGGGTGGCAAGCATGTTGGTTACCACTCATGAGGTAGATTTAAAAGTGTTCTAGGCTAAGAACAAAGAAAATTGAGTAGAATGAGATAAGATCCTTATAGAGGTCGAGAAGAAGAGTGATGCTATTGATATACTAAGGACCTCTATAAAGAATAAGCTCAAGGAATTGTATCCCTAGGTAACATGTAGAATGGATGTGCTAACCGACATTGGCAAATGGTTGGGAAATATGGTTGACATATTCAAGGCCAAGGGCGAAGAGCTAACATTTGAAGAAGTTAGTGTGATGATGGGGGATCTATTCAAACAAGCAAAAGTGAGGTAGAAGGATGGAATACAATTAAAGCATCATTGAATAAGGATTTTCCCATCCTTTTTACATAATGAAAAAATTATTTTATTCTTTGGTAGCGACAGCATTGTGTTTTTTATTCTTTATGACTCGCTAGATTCTTTATTCTTTATTCATGGAGGATCACATCCGATTATCCATTACTAGGGACGACAATGAAACAAGTGTGGCATAATAATGAATATAGAAAATGACTAAGGACTAAGAAGTTAACATGTGAGAGAAAGGCACATGAGGAAGCACGCGTGAGGAGAACAAAGTTTGTGCACCGAAGATAGACAGGAAAGGGGTTGTGTATGAAAGGAGTCACACTTAGCTAGTTTTTGGGATGTGGACCTTAATATATACTTGGAGTGTTGACCAAGCAAGGTTTTGAATATAAGACTGAAATATGAAGACTTTTGGTTCTAGCAAAGGATATTTTGGGATAAGGAGAGGACAAAGTGACATGCATAATTCCGAGCTAATAATAGGATCTGAAATAGGAGTCAATTGTAGTAGATCTATTATTAGGAGAGCTTACATGATTTTGTAGTTATCTTATAGTAGCACATGACTTATCTTAGCATGCACCTATTTTGAGGATGCATAGGCAAGAAGGGAAAGTCCCCACTATTATATATATATATGTATGATTTGCATAAGTTATGGGGATCACTTTTGTAATAGAGTTATGCTGCTGGAATATGTACGCGCATGACTCATGGTGACAGTACTATGTATGTAAATAGCTTTTGTATTTTACAATACTTAATATAATGGATCTTTATGGCTGGATATTGGTGGTAAACATATTTTTTACTGTTTCTTACATGGTGGATTTAATATTGATACTTGTATAAGATAATATTAGGCTTATGATCTAGATCTAGCTTATATTCTAAATATATTTGAATGCTTGTTATGAATCTAAAATATATATCTGCCCATCGTGCTAACTCCTTGATTAGAGCTCACAAAAAGAGGAACCCGGTACCCTTGTGTGCTTCAAGTGAGTGCTCAGGTTCTTCCTGGGTGATGTGCCAGACACTTTGGGCTTGTGGTAGGTAAAATAAGACTACATTAAATTAAGAGTCTTTATTGGTATGTTCAAAGGTATTAACCCCTATAATTTGTAAAAGGATTTTAAAAATATTTCAAAAAGGGTGTAAGAGGTGGAAATTTCCTTGAGATTAAGTCCTTGTAAATCTTGTTAAGTTTGTTCTAAGTTATCCCATCTAACCCCAATGTAATAGTTACATGCCAAGATAACCATGCTAGTCTCCTAAAAAAAGTCATCAATGAAATAAGCATGATATAGTATGTCGAGTGTCTACAACAATACTTTGTATGAGCATCAAATGAATGTCCTAACTCTTGAAAAGTGAATGTGTAGAAGTGTCATGAGTATACATAGCCAAATTAGTCCTCAAGGTGTTATGAGGTTGTCTAGTTGTCTTATAAGATGTTGAAGGTTTATTTCATTAAAAGAGGAGAATAATAAATTCTTTGTGAAAGATAGAGAGAAGACTATTTATGTATAAACTGGTTATCAATCTTCTAATTAAAAGAATGAAATTTGTATCATCTCAACAAGATTGGCTATAGTGATCCATAAGATACAAGGAAATTAATTGGTTGTGTATGAATTCATGGCCAATGAGTATCAAAGACCAATGGTGTGAGCAAACAGAGTTGTAAGGAGACATGACTCAATGTTGAAAATGATAAATTTCTTGAAGACAAAATGTTGTATAGTCTCAAGGAAGGAGAGAATGGTTGTATGAACACCATTACGTAAGATTCAAAGACAAGCTCAACATTATTATATTTTTATTCTCATATCTCCATGAAATCTTCTTTTCCAGTCACAAACATAGAAAAATTATGTCATTCCATGGATATTTGGCTTAAGTAAGATCACTGGTAAAGTCTTGACATCAAGAAGGTTGAAACAAACCTCAAGGAATGAATTTAGGCTTTGAAAGTCGATCTAGAAGATTGTATATCATTTTAGGCCCTTCTCTAGCTCATCTAGAAACCCTCCTAGGGTTTAGAAAGAGAAATCAGTTTAAAGGAATTACATGTTGCTACAAAGACTAAAAATTTGTATGAAGCATCCTCATAATTATTATCAACATATTCAAAAGGATTTAATGCAAAATAAGTCCTCATGGAGCAGAAGTTCATGACAGAGTAGTCACATGTTTGTAGGAGGACATGAAAGACCTAATTGGAGAACATGAGAGTGAAAATTTGACCTTTTTTTTCAAAGAAACCTACCCTAAGACTTTGCACAAAGATGAAATGTTCAAATGGGTATCTAGAAATGTATTCACTTGATCAAACGAGTGAGGAAATCAAAAGGTATGCATGAAAATATCTCTAAGCAGGGCTAGTAGAGTTAAAGTGAACTAGAATAGAAAAATGGTGATTGAGAAAGAACTAGAAAGATTCATCTCATGAAACTTGCCACACCTTGAGGACCATAAATGGTGTTAGAAAATGTTCTCACTTTGTTCGGTATGCACAGAAGCTCCCAATCATGAACTCACCAAAATCTTGCTCTTAAAGGTTAGATGGGACACTTTTGTCAAAAAAGAGAAAGTTAATGATTTTTTTGTTCTTGTGAGATAACAATACTTTGAGATATAGGTATAGTAACAAGTACAAATGATAGGAAAAGCTAAATCAAGCAAGGAAGATAAAAATCTAGCTTGGTGTGAGCTAAGGCAAAGAAGGGCTTCTAGACCAAAACAAGACAAATGGTTCATAACGAATAATTTAACTACTTCTTGGATTAGGAATTACCTTAAAGGATCTGTAGGATGGTTCTAAGAATGAGCCTAGTGTGATAAGGAGGTTTATCGGTAGAATTAAGCTTGTTGAAGGAGTACAAGGATGAAATATTGCTAAGAGTTGACAATGTACTATCACAGAGCATGCTAGAAGTCTAAAATGCTCACCTACAAGTCCGAGAAGATTCAATGAGGTAGGGGAAGCCATTGATGATCCTCAAACAAGTGGTTGTGGTGAAAAATAAAATCTTAAAAGGCAAATTAAATTCTAAATTGTAGATATGTTAATAGAAAAGTAAATGCTATGATAAAACAAATTTTTGATTCATACAAAGAAGGACACTACAGTCTAAAACAATAACATACAACCCATAGAGGTCTATGTGAAGCAAAGGGAACTGATAGTGACATGATATTAGGTGATCTAAATTTGAAGGGGGAGCAAGTAACATGATCAAGTAAATAAGTATAACACACCAAGAAGACTATAAACAATACAAATACAATTTAGGGCAGAGGTAAAATTGTTTATCCAAATATAGGACATGAGATCAAGTTGTGTCAAGTATATTTTGTATGATGAGTTAGATATAGATGATATATCCTCGGGGGAGGTAGAAAGCAAAGCTTCATGAACTATATGATATATCCTCAGGGGGAGGTAGAAAACAAAGTTTCATGAACTATATGAGAAGATTCAATGAGGTAGGGGAAGCCATTGATGATCCTCAAACAAGTGGTTGTGGTGAAAAATAAAATATTAAAAGGAAAATTAAATTATAAATTGTAGATATGTTGATAGAAAAGTAAATGCTATGATAAAACAAATTTTCAATTCATACAAAGAAGGACAAGACAGGTCTAAAACAATAACATACAACCCATAGAGGTCTATGTGAAGCAAAGGGACCTGATAGTGACATGATATTAGGTGATCTAAATTTCAAGGGGGAGCAAGGACCATGATCAAGTAAATAAGTATAACACACCAAGAAGACTATAAACACTGCAAATACAATTTAGGGTAGAGGTAAATATGTTTATCCAAATATAGGACATGAGATCAAGTTGTGTCAAGTATATTTTGTATGATGAGTTAGATATAGATGATATATCCTCGGGGGAGGTAGAAATAAAAGCTTCATGAAATATATGATATATCCTCGGGGAGGTAGAAAACAAAGCTTCATGAACTATATGAGAAGATTCAATGAGGTAGGGAAGCCATTGATGATCCTCAAACAAGTGGTTGTGGTGAAAAATAAAATCTTAAAAGGCAAATTAAATTATAAATTGTAGATATGTTGATAAAAAAGTAAATGCTATGATAAAACAAATTTTCAATTCATACAAAGAAGGACTGTACATGTCTAAAACAATAACATACAACCCATAGAGGTCTATGTGAAGCAAAGGGACCTGATAGTGACACGATATTAGGTGATCTAAATTTGAAGGGGGAGCAAGGACCATGATCAAGTAAATAAGTATAACACACCAAGAAGACTATAAACACTACAAATACAATTTAGGGTAGAGGTAAAATTGTTTATCCAAATATAGGACATGAGATCAAGTTGTGTCAAGTATATTTTGTATGATGAGTTAGATATAGATGATATATCCTTAGGGGGAGGTAGAAAGCAAAGCTTTATGAACTATATGATATATCCTCAGGGGGAGGTAGAAAACAAATCTTCATGAACTATATGAGAAGATTCAATGAGGTAGGGAAGCCATTGATGATCCTCAAACAAGTGGTTGTGGTGAAAAATAAAATCTTAAAAGGCAAATTAAATTCTAAATTGTAGATATGTTGATAAAAAAGTAAATGCTATGATAAAACAAATTTTCAATTCATAAAAAGAAGGACACTATAGGTCTAAAACAATAACATACAACCCATATAGGTCTATGTGAAGCAAAGGGACCTGATAGTGACACGATATTAGGTGATCTAAATTTCAAGGGGAGCAAGGACCATGATCAAGTAAATAAGTATAACACACCAAGAAGACTATAAACACTACAAATACAATTTAGGGAAGAGGTAAAATTGTTTATCCAAATATAGGACATGAGATCAAGTTATGTCAAGTATATTTTGTATGATGAGTTAGATATAGATGATATATCCTCGGGGGAGGTAGAAAGCAAAGCTTCATGAACTATATGATATATCCTCAGGGGAGGTAGAAAACAAAGCTTCATGAACTATATGAGAAGATTCAATGAGGTAGGGGAAGCCATTGATGATCCTCAAACAAGTGGTTGTGGTGAAAATAAAATCTTAAAAGGCAAATTAAATTCTAAATTGTAGATATGTTGATAAAAAAGTAAATGCTATGATAAAACAAATTTTCAATTCATAAAAGAAGGACACTACAGGTCTAAAACAATAACATACAACCCATATAGGTCTATGTGAAGCAAAGGGACCTGATAGTGACACGATATTAGGTGATCTAAATTTCAAGGGGGAGCAAGGACCATGATCAAGTAAATAAGTATAACACACCAAGAAGACTATAAACACTACTAATACAATTTAGGGAAGAGGTAAAATTGTTTATCCAAATATAGGACATGAGATCAAGTTATGTCAAGTATATTTTGTATGATGAGTTAGATATAGATGATATATCCTCGGGGGAGGTAGAAAGCAAAGCTTCATGAACTATATGATATCCTAGAGCATGAAAAATTGGGACTGAAATGCACTCAAAACGTTGATTTAGGGACCTAAAGTACAAATGATGTTGACAACCAATACATAGCAGAGTTAAGAATAGATTTGAGTTTTATTACTTGAGAAAGGTCTATTCATGAGTAGTGAGGATGAAATCACTTAAGGATCAGGTTTGTTGACATGTGTAAATGCCATGAAAGCATCTTCTTAGGAGGAAAAATATTGATCTCAATGAATGGTGAAGAAAAAGAGAGATATTGAATGATAAGTTTGGTTGATGTTTCCAACCAACACAAGACCCAAATAATATGATAAAGATGAATACCAGTGCACTGCAAACAAGAAATTTATTATTAATGTAAAAAGGGGAAAAGAAACAAGAGTTTTTCCATCAATGACAAAGGGGATTTTTTTCATGTGATTATGAGTTTTCATTGATGAAAAAGGCACATTAATGACAAAGTAGGAGCTAGAGGGATCTTGGAATGAGGTTGACAAGGAAGGACATGACAAAGAATTGAGAACACCTAATTAAGCACCGACTTCTTGAGCAAAGTGGACTGGTACAAGTAGGGTGGTGATATGAGAGAATTCCAGCATGGTTTTAGACATGGTATAACATGTATATGATGTGGAAACAAGGTCAAAAGGATGAATATATGGGTACATGAGTGGAATTTATCAGACTTGCTAAGTTTAGCAGGTTTAATCCCTAGGCCTAGTACGCATATAGACCTAGAATGGTAGAGTGAAGGCTTGAGGATAATGGTAAAGCATGATAAAGGTATGAAACACATGATAGGACATGTTTAAGGGGCTACATGGTGAAGAAAAAGATAGACATGATGAGTTATGGTGCAAACTATCTCATTTAGGCCTATTTCAAGGACCTAGAATGGGTGTCTGAAGAAAATCAGGCCATAAAAAGAAAATTCAAGCATGAGAAGTGTGTAGGTACATTTACAAGAGTCCTTAGATGAAGCTACAAGTCATAAATCAACACTTAGAGGCATATTTAGGGTCATTTGTAGGGTTGTCCTTCAAGAAAAACATATTTAGCATGCCCAAATGAGATGGGATTGGAAGTTTCAGGGTGAACCATGAAACAATAGCCATTGGATATCATGTAGGAGGTATTCATGAAGGTGTGGACCAAATTTGAGGACTATAGGATGAGTTTTGTGCAAGAAATTGAAATTTTATCAAAACTAGGCTAAACAAGGTATGCCAAAATAGTGCCCTAACTTCTTAGCATTTGATATAAATTGACAAAAATATTCAGATAAATCATAAGAATTTTTTTAAAGAGCATAGAGATACAAATATTTTGAAAAAAATTTGAAGTAAAAAGGATGAAGGACAATAAATTTCTATCCATTTTTCTGGCATTGTCACAAACCCGCCTAAACCCTAGTTGGAAGCAATATGGAAAAAATTGATTGGTTATGCCTTGTTGGTTGTCAAATTAGGACTTTAATGAAAGAAATAGTCAGGGGATAGAAATTCCCTCCTCTTTGATGGGAGAGGTTCCCTTATTGAAAGCAAGCAGCAAAACTATTTACAAATGTACAACTTTCAATTTTAATGAGGAACTTTGATATCATGAAAGTGTTTTAATGCCAAGATAGATGATCAATACAAAAGAATAGAAGAACTAAGGGGAAAAGGTAGAACATAACAACATTCCCAGGAAATATAGATAGCAAAATAGTTCCTTATAAATGTTGAGCAAAGGTGATATATAGAACAAAATCATTCATATTAAACCACCAGATATTATTTCATAGACACAAAGTTCTAGAAATGACATCCATAAGAATACAAAGCTTCTTATTGCAATAGATAAATGATTCAAAAACTTTAGACAAGCAAGAGAAAGTAAGTCGATGTAGATAGAAACAGGAAGGGAAATCTTTTGTATTGATAGCTTTAAGTTCTTTTACACTTTCAAAAATTACCAGAGTTCCAACCCTTTGGAATGGCATGGAGAGCCCAATATATAGCTTACAAAGTGGTTACATTTAGTAACCGTTTCTTTTAACCAAAAGATTAATTAAGGAAATATACAATATAAATTCCTTAATTAATTTACAAGGAGACCCAAACTAACAATAGAAAGAAGAGAGTCAAGGGCCAGAAGTAGAGGCATTCGGTTATGGTTGAAGGGGGCCCACTGTTTTGAGGATCTGATGCTTGAATCTCTTCAATGCTTCCGCTATTTCCATGCCCCTTGGAATTGTTATGTTGGAAGTTGCATGAGTCCATGTGCCTAGGAATTTCTCCATATCTTTATCAAACTCGTAATGTCTAGATATTCCTTATTAGCCTCGGTTATATCTGAACGAAGAGAGCACACGTCCTTCATTTTCTCTTTAGTGATTGACTCTTCCTTGAACAGATCATCCTTGATAAAGGCTTTAAACTGAGCCTTGATTTCTTGGAGAGAGAAGGGTACACCTGTGACTTCATCCTAAAAATGGCAGTGGATATCTTTGAAGGTGGATACAACACAAGTTTTAAAAGACTCCCCTTTCTGCCATACATTCCTCAATTCCCCAAGTGCCTCTTCTAGAACTTTTATCTTCCATTCAATGCTAAAGATCCACGTCCTTGACAAGTTATTCTTGACATCATCAAACACATTGTTGGCCAATAGGATCCTCTCATCGGTTTGACCCATTAGATGGAGATCTGTGATACATCCACTCTAGACTTTCAATTCTTTGTCCATAGCCTTGATTGAGGAAGTGAGTTTCTACTACAGCTTGATCACCTTCTCATTGGTTTTAAAGGCTTCCTCAATGAAGTTTAAACCTACTATAGTCATATCATCCACCATGGCCTCAACAAATTTACCATAAGTATAATACTTGTGGATGTCTTTGATGGTTTGGACCTCATCTTGGTTGAGAACTATGGGAGGTGGGAGAGAAGCTAATGGGGCTGGATCCAAAACTTTATCCTTTGCCAATAATGTTCTGATAAATTTGGAAAGAACTTGGTTCTATTCTTCCAACTACTCCATGGTTTTCTTTCCTTTCTCAACCCGTTCAATAACCTTAGTGATAGTTTCCCGAAGGTTATGAACTTCACTCTCAGGTGTAGATTCTCCCATTGGAATCCTGAAATCTCTAATTCAGAGATCAAAAGATATTTTTCCTCTTTTTCCACTTTGGGTTTTGCAACCTCCAGGAACTACTGGCCTTGAGCACCAGTTACCAACCTAGAAGTAGTCTTTTCTTTCTTTGCTGGAGGAGGAAGAGTAGTTCTAAGCAGAGCTACCACAACATCAATATCAGTGCCTATTAATCGGGAGGAAGATATTGTTTTCCTACTATCAACTAGGGGTTACACCTAGGCAAAGGAAGAAGAAGAAACAAAGGAATCAAGGGGCCTGAGTGCAAGTGAACTCATGGCACTCAGAGTATGAACCACTGTTGTTTCCAGTGGGGAAATGAATGGAACCTCAAGAATTTATTTTGCAAAGAGGTTCAGCCCTTGGGCCTTCCTTCTCCACTCCAGCAGTGGCCTCAGGAGTATCTTCTGGGTCTTTCATCTCATCATCATCATTATCACTTAGAACAATAATGTTATCCAGCCCAATAGGAAATTCTGACTACTCTAGAAGAGTCTCTTCCTCTATCGTTCTTGCTTGACCTCCTTGACCTTCTTCTGATACACTTTAGTGGAAGATGAAGGAGTAGACGACTCAGGTTATTTCATTGAAGAAGGAGTTTTCTCAAGTACCTATGTGCTAGGCGTATGTACTTCCTTCCTAGGTGTGGAAGTTTCTCTTGAAGAGGATCTAACTTTATTCATCCTAAGTTCACGCACCTTCCTGTCAAATCAAATCTTAGTTCTAATGATGACAGGGGCAATTATCTCATTCAAGTCATCTCTTTCCTTCACATACCAATCCAGGGTTTCTAGAGGAGTGTGCTTGATGGATCTTTCATACTCAAAGCATTGCAAATCTTCATCATTGTCCTTTAGCCCTTCAAGCACTTGGTAGAGGTTGAGATCTATGATCTATTGTAGAGAAAATCTTCCAAAATGCCTCCTCTTGGCTTCATAATCATCAAAGACAATCAACCCAAGAATCCTCGGGGTCGGTCGACGATGATGATAAGTTATTATGAGATTTTGATCAATGAATTTATTTAAATCAAAGCAAGTCCTAGGCTTAAAGAAATGAATTGTAAGAGGAGTAATAGCCCTTTCTATATTTTGGGCATCCAGAGTTGTCCTGCATGTATAATTCCCCAAGGTGATAGGGAAATGAAGACCTGTAATCTTCTTATCTTGGCAGTTCTATGAAGTTTATCCAGCTACCTACACACCTCAACCAAGGCCATTTTGTCATTGTAGAACATGGGAAGCTTGAGAGGTGTGCTTTCAAAACAAGCTAACCTGATGTATGAGAACTTTCGAACCGAATGAAGAAAGCCCCATACTTGGTTATCAAAGCCTTAGCCTCATCAAAGAATCTTCTAGTAGTGTCACCCTCCAAGAGTCTCACAATGTACATGGTGAAGGCATCATTTACCCTTATGAAATTATGATTACTAACCTTGAGGGTAAACTAAGGGAAATATGTGTAGATGGGCTCATCCTTCTTGCCTTCAATGAAAGTGAAGCCAAACCACTCACGAGATGCTGCCAAGGTGTACATGAGATAGGAGGTCATGTAGAACTTTTTGGTCTGTTGAACATTTGACAATTGTTTAGTCAGGTTTCCATAGATAATCTCAGCCCAATTTATGTTTTTCTTACCCTCGTAGATGATGTTTATGAAAGGGCACATCCAAAAATGGAAGTCGTTGGTAGAGGGCATTCCCATAATCCGGGTGAGTAGAGTGATGAAATCTGATAGTTCTTCATTGAAATCAACCCTAAACAATGCCTTAGAGAGTCGGGATGCTCCCTTCTTAGGGAACTTCAACCATGATTTATCTACTCGAGCCTTATATTTCTCACTATCTTGATCAAATAGAGTTTGATCTTTAGAGAGAGTGAGAATAATGGAGTCCTCTATTTCAGAATGCATAGGGCAGCGACAATGGTGGCATCATCCAATTTTGCAATCAATTCACCATGCACATTGAAAACCTCCTTGGTGTCTAGGTTGAAATTAGCCCCACATGCGAGCACAGTGTCAACACATTGCACAAAGAGAGGGAAACCAATGGCGTATGTGATTCCACTATCATTTATCATTTGGGCCATGGGAGCGGGTTGTCACATGCTAATCTGCCCCAGAAATCATCGAAATCCAAATGTCGAACTTTGTTATCTCCAATATTGGGTACAGAGGTCTCCAAAGGGGACATATGCTCATGCCCTTGAAACTTGATCTTCATTTTGACAATGAACAGAGGACTGACCTTCAAAGAATGGATTCACGACAAGAATTGCAAAGAGATATAAGAAGGTGGACAAATGACTCAATTTGCAAAAATGTGGGCAAGAGATAATGAGCAAGTAATGTGACAAGTGCATAGATGGTTGCCCTTTTAAATAGCCATTCAGGAGAGAGAAGGTCATAAATGCGCATTAAATACACCTTGCACCAACTCAAAAGTCAAAATGTAGGAAAAACAAATTTTTTTGGCTCGGATGATCCATGGGACATTGGGACATGAGGGACGCGAAGAGTCAATTCGGGTGATGTGGG
Source organism: Taxus wallichiana var. yunnanensis (assembly GCA_018340775.1). Lineage (NCBI taxonomy): Eukaryota > Viridiplantae > Streptophyta > Pinopsida > Cupressales > Taxaceae > Taxus > Taxus wallichiana. Next base: position 867,358,714 of record CM031238.1, read on the forward strand.
TGATGTGGGCCAAAAGAGCACGGGTAGTCCAAGGGGCACAAAAATGTGAAGGATGTGATGAGCTGATTCGGCCGATGCAGGGAATCAGTGAACAGGAGGCCCGTACAAACTTGGGACAGATGGGCTGAAAAAGTCTGAAAAAGTCGATAGACGAGGACTTGTGGGGAAATCGGCTGATCGGAAAACAAGAGGCCCACTCAAGATTGGGACAAAAATATCTGACATATCCGTAAGTTACTAAAAAGACCCCACGAAATGGAATTTTCGCCATCTCTTTGAATTTTTACTTTACTAACACACTACTGAAAGGTGTCAACTCAAAATTTTCAAATTTTTCGACTTTCAAAAGAGGGGAATTTTGAGAGGACAATATGCCTCCAAATGGAATTTTTTTCCTTGAAAATGATTTGATTGTGTAGATAACTCATCAGAGGTCATGTTCATGGTGGTTTGAACTTATGACACATGGTGGGCCCCACAAGAAAATATGTGTTTGTAGATATTTCAGTATATAGAGCTCAAACGATGGAGTCACAATGAAAGGTGAAGTGTTCCAGAACCTTTTGATGTGATCTTAATTCCCAAGTAATAATACACAATGATTATGTGAATATAATTAATGATATATGAGTTTCGTCGGACTTAATGCTAAGAAAGCTAGTATACAAAGCTAGTGATGGTGAAATGGAGGTGCTCATGATGAAATGAACATTGTTGATGTTGTTTTTGGTCCTGAATAGCATGAAGGTGTCCCATATGAGATAAGAGTGTGATTATTTTATTTTTATGAAGTGCTTTCATGCATAAGTTTGAGTGATCCAAAACTTCCCTTTGAGCTAGTGAAGAAGCCCTCGAGCTACATGTATGAAGAAGGTGTTATTCCCAAAGAAGGTATGGATATAAGTGCTTGAGCATGTTTTTTAGGATTCATATGAATTATTTTAAGTGATGAAATTCCTTGGTGAGTTCCCTGAAGGTGGTTGTGCCATGTTAGTTCAAGACTGGTTTTTAAGCCCCTAGAACCCAGACCAGTTTAAGAAATTGGAGTGATATGATGGTCCTTGTTATGTTTTGATGATTTTTGTCAATTGGATGTGAAAGAAGACTTCATGAGATTCATGTTGATGTATGATAGGTGATTGGATGATAAGGTTTAATGCTCTAAGTAACCAGATTTTGAGGACTGTATTTTTGAGTGTAAATATATGATTATTGCTTAAGTCAAATCAGTATGTTCTTACTTGAAAGAGAGTGATGAAGATACTCTTGGAATCTAAAGGTAATATAGAGACCACTCACCACCTTATCCAAGCTTTGAAGAGAGTTGAAGACCTGTTCCTTGTAGTTTTTCAAGCACCTCTATGACTTCAATTTTTTAGACTTCCACGAATGTGTATGAAGCTCTAATGAATTTGAAGAAGAAATGACGAGTATACAAAGAGTAAAGAAGTTATAGAGACAAGGGAGTAATTTTGTAACATACATACATCCTTTTAACACTTTTCATAATTCAAATTATCTTTAAAACAAAAGAGAAATTTCCAAAAGGGAATAATACAAAAGGTGACACGACTATTACACAAAAGAATATGTCATATGCCATATTTTAGTTTTAGGAAGAATCTCTTTGGTTGTGGAGTGAGCTAAGTAGTTGTTTTTTTTTATCTACATGAAGGTTAAAACTTTCATGACATGTTGGGTAAGGTGTGCACTTGAAGTTGACATTCAATCTGATGTAATGATTGCATGAACTAATTTATATGATGTCATTATACTCATTCTTGTATGAGTTGAATAAGAAAAGACACAAAGAGTTGGAATATGGAATATGAAGGGGTGAAAAAGAAGGTTATTTTCAAAAGATATAAAATTCTAAGAGTTTATGAGAAGTTTATTATTGCTTAACATACCATTTAAGGTGTATTAATGGCATGAAAATAAAAGGATGTATCTAATACATTGAGGACTGCAATTTTGCAATGGATAGTGAGCATGAAAGTGTAGATGTTTGAGAGGTGTATCTAAGATGATAAAAATGATAAAATTTGCATGATGAAGAGGTTTTGAGTGAGGTATTTACAACAAATGAAGAGGATGAGAAGAGAGAGGAATCGATATGAGAATGAGGGTGAAAAGAGAAGAAATATGTGTTGAATAGGTGGTCGCAATTTTTTTGAGATACAACACAAGGAAAGTGATCAAAACATTGTGAAGAAGTCTAAGTGGATGGTTAGCACACAGGGAGTTGAAGCTTCCTTGTAAGTGGCAAACTTACAAAAGATCAAGTAGAAGCTTGATTGAAGAGTTGGGAGTTGAAGCTTCCATGTAAGTAGAATATTTCTAAAGGTCAAGTGGCAGCTTGACTAAAGTATTGGAGTTGAAGCTCCAAGTTGAGTGGATTCTCAACAATGAAATCATTGTAACATTTATAGGACATTTTTGTCCAAGCTAGTTCTTTGGTTTCAGTGGGTTTTTCTCCCTTGAAGGGTTTCCCACATTAAATATTATCTCTCTGTGTGTGTTATCCTATTGATTTCTTGTGAATGATGTTTTGGTTTCATCATAAAAAAGTTAAGTAAATTGAATTTATTTCAAATTTTTAATAAGCACTGATTCACCCCCTCTCAGTGCCTAGAATTTCCAACAATTTAGTGTGTCACAAGGGTCTTTAGGATATCACATGGGTGTTTAGTATGTTTCATGGGTGTTAAGTCTATCGCATATGTGTTTAGGTTGTCACATGGGTTTTTAATATGTCAAATGGGTGTTTAGGGTCTCGTATGGGTGTTTAGTGCTACACCCTTAGTCCTAAGTCATATATCGGGATATGTATAGCTGACATGTGGCTAAGTTTTTTCCTAACATGTCATATCATATTTATTTATGCTTTCATATGCTTATTAGGTCATCCTTGGTGTTTTACATAATATAATAGGGTATGTATAGGAGTTAGTAAGTGAAATATGATGATCATATTGGGCACTTAACTCTTACTAAATGGTTTGTAGGTTTCCCCTTTAAAGTGGATAAGTCATTTTATTTGCATATTTCTCTATATTTTTGTGTTATTTGATGTTATATTTCTACTTATATTTATATCTATCTAAGTAATTTCATTACAAGTGATATTAGAACTTCATCTAGACCAAAATTTGGTCAAATCCCTAATTTCGAAGATTCAAATATATCTCCAAATAGTTGGAATTTTTTTATATAATTTTTTAACTGAAGTGGTGAAATCAATCAAGCAAGGTTCTATAAAAATTTCAAGATTCTTTGATGTGCTTTCTACAAGTTATATCCATTTTAGGGTTTTAAATAAATTTTCTCCACAAGCCATGATTTTTAGAGGTTTTCAAAGTTCTTCGCATTTTAAAAAAGATATAAAAAATAAAACGTTTTTATCCTCTATATTTTCTTAATTAAATTTGAAATAAATTTGAAATTAGAAACTTAAATCTGGGTTAAAGGAGTTTTTATTAAAACCCTAAATTTTGTGCATCATGGAGATGTGACCTATTATCCCAAATTCACCCCTCGAGGTAAACTGGATAACTCACATGATTTCTTCAGGCTGGGAAAATAGAAATGGCTCGAGGGAAAAATTCAGGTTTTAGAGCTCCTTTGGCTCTTTTCTAACCCCCACATCCAATGAAAAAAATTCAAGGAGTTAGACAAAATTGAAAAAATCAAAAAATGGCTTCTTTTAGTGTATTACAACGAAATCAGTATTTTTGTCCCATTTATCCACGGACGTCGGACACCGGGACCCACAAGGCTAAAATTGCTACAGGGAGAAGGGATCGGTGAAATTGGGTATTTTTGTCCCGAGATAGTTTGTGGGACATCGGGACAACCAAGACCCGCAAGGCCGAAATTGCCGTAGGTAGAAGAGATCGGCGAAGTCGGGTCGAAATGTCTGTCCCGTCCGCGAGATGTCGAGACAACCAGAATCGCAAGGCCAAAATCATTGCAGGAAGAAGGGATTGGTGAAATTGGGTATTTTTTTCCTAGATGGTCTCTAGGACATTGGGACACGAGTTCTCTGCAAGGCCGAATGGCCGATCACAAAGGGATGCGGGCGAAGCGGAGGTCAATGGCCCCGATGGCCCAATCAACCGTGGGACACGCGGGACATAAAAATTGGATTTTGCCATAGAAGGAGGCTTGCGGGTGGATCATAGGTTTTTTTCTAGGACATCTAGGACACAAGGGCCCAAAATAGCCAACATGTTTGCATGCAAAGGAAAATAGTGCAAACCAGATCCCGAACTTCAAATGGCCATAACTTTTGACCCCAAGCTCGATTTTCATGAAATTTGACTTTCTGGAATGAGCACGACGTCCTCTACACCATATGAAAAATTAATTTTAATGAAGGTATCTATATGAAAATAAATGAAACATCATCAGCTCTAATAAAGTTAGACACCTAGTCCCGTTAAATGATAGAAATGCCTACCAGACCCAAAATAGTTACTCGCACTCAGAAGGCCATAAATTTTGCATTTCTCAAATAAAACGCACAAATTTCATATGGTTGGAATCGTGGTTATCGGCCCAATGCACAAAAATAAAAAAATATAGAATTTGATGAAGAATAGATGGAGAGTTTTCTGAAAACGTGCCCAATTCAAAATAATGATTTCAGTGGTGGTTGGGATGCATTCAATGAAGCATGGGCTGACATATTTCACTGCTGCAAGTTATGGGATAGTATGGGGGCCTTTTGCAAGAAACATAACATCATTTCACTCCATTTAATACCTTTTATAAGTGGTTGAAGGAAAATTTTTGGGATTTTCATTTTCCCTCTCTCTCTCTCTCTCTCTCTTCTCAAATTTCTATAAATTGGAGTGTTGGGCTCATTGTAAAAAGGAGATAGTTTTGATTAACAAAAATATATCAAAATTGTTTTGTGAAGCCAATGTGCTACAAGACCTTGTAGTGAACTCATTACATGGTGATCCAGACCCTTATTATGTAATAATAGATTAGATTGTACATATGAATGAAGCAATAAATACGAGTTTATGGATGTATCTTCCCTTGTTGTGTTTGTTGCATTCCTCTTGCCCCTTCAATCTCATTACAAATATATTGTGTCTATCTTATACTCTTGCAGGGATTCATTTTATTGTGCATGTATGGAATATTGTTGTGAATGCATTTGCTAGATTGTGGAGAACTGTAATCACCCCTTCTAATATGCACCTTGCTTCTACTTTCCACACATTGGGAGAATAATCTCACACCCTCCTTTTCTGGTGTATCACCACTTTAGTGTAGGATTTTTTTCATGCTCTCTCTCTCTCATTGGTCCCTTGGAAATTTAGACTAGGAAATATAGTTTTTCTTGCATTAGAGTAGATTGTGGCAGGTAGTTTAGGAGTAAGAACCAACTTTCTCTGGAGGTCTATCTCAAGTAAAAAGTCCCACAACTTGGAGATAGCACCCATGTTATACAATCACATTGTGAGCTCAAACACACACACTTGTGCAAACCATAGGGTGTTATGATCCAGTGATAACATGACCTTCCTATGGAAATGGGGAGATTGATGTTAGGGAATGGTGGTTAGAACTTAAGAAGAATTAGTTTTCATCTAGATGGACATAGTGTTGGAAGCGTAATGGACTAAGAGGGGGGTTAATCATTCCTTACAAACTTAATTTCAATTTCATATTGTTCACTTAAACCACTAATCAATTAACCATCCATTAAAGTGTGCACAACATCATATAACATACATTCAATTAACCAAGAACAAGAGAAGCAACACCATAACACAAGATGTAAGTGGGAAAAACCCAAGGGGAAGAAAAACCACTGAAAATTCTGATTAGATTAATAAAATCCAAATTATTTATTCAACCACCAACTTAATAAGGATCACCAACCCCTAAGTTAGTAGAGCACCAACCCTAGAAGGAACACCAACACCTAGTTTTATGAAACACCAACTCCAAAAGGAGGCTAAAACCCCCAGATGCTCAAGAGCCAAATAAAAAAACTTTGAAAAAGATCTCGATGTCTTTGTTCCTACCACAACTGAGTGAGATCACTGATCAACCTTGCTCACCTTGAAACGCTTGTTCAAACCCCAACTTCTTAAACTTTCTCTATCTATCACTTTCTTCAAACCCTTGCAAAAAATATTACAAAAATTATTCAACCTTTCATTTAATAACTCAGATATAAATACATGCATTGGTACTTTCAAAACACTCTCACATAGGTCGCACTTTCTCTCCGTTACACAACTAGTTCAAATTTGCCCCAAAAACATCACTTTTATACCTTCTTCTTGATTCAAAATATCACCAATTTAGTTTCCATCCTTTAGTTCGACAAGGAAAACTTAAAAAATCTCATTTTAATCATTAAAATGTTCACATATGACCCATATAGGTTTGCCATGCCCAAAACCTTCATACTTGCACCAAAAATGCTCAAAACCCCATCACTAGGATGAGTAAAATCCACTAACACAAAAATATGATTATTCAAGCTCTAAAATTCATCAAACATATGTAATATATCATATAAAAATCATCCATGGTCTCACATTTTCTTGTAACAATCAAATAATTCATAACATGAGCCAAAAGGCTCATATCCTTCACTAAACAACTACTTCCAACACCCTGTCTTCACCTTTGGGCCTCAAGAATACCCAAGATCAACTAAAATATGTCTTGTGACAACTATATGTAATCATAAGGACATGTAAATAAAATCCATTCAAGTTATACATCATGAAACAATCATGTGCTCAAACCACAACTACTTTCCTCTTCTCCAAATCATGCTGCCCAAAACCTATTTTCAAAAATCAACTAGTTTGCACCCTTTCTACCACTTCCAAGAATTAAAAATTCATTCAGTAAGAAAAAAATCACCCCTCTTAACTCTATAGGTGATATAAAGCATAAAATCATCAATTACATGCATCATTCACTTCGTTATTTCAGCTGAACAAACTTGTCCTCAAAATCAAGAAACCTTCTTCTCCACAAACTGACCTAGATGACCAATAAAAAAATCACCATGAGAAAAAATTATACCACTATAAATCCATATTAATTATATTTCCAATAAATATTGTAACTCCTTCCAACTTCGAGTGGAAGGCCTTCAACCAAGCTCATCTTTGAAAATTGGCTAAAACTACCCCAAAATTACCTTTTAACTAGTCTTCACAAAGAGGGAACACTTTACCATTTAGATGCATCACCATGACCTAAAAACACCATGGAAATAAATTAAAAAAACACACACTAAAAACAATGTCCATTTAATTTGTAACTTCTTTGGACAACCTTGTCCCAAACTGGACTTCTTCATAAACATGCTTGTTTGAGTGGGTTCACTCATCATCACAAGCTCTAACATTTCTTTTTGGAAACATAGAGGATTTATATACATCATAAAATCATCATCCATGAACTAGAAATCAATTTTTTTCACTTATGAGCATTATATCTCCTACCACTTTTGAGCTAGGGTTTCAAACACACAAAAAGATGTTTACCTTCTTAACATTTGTTCATAAAAATGTGACAATGAAATGACCTCATTATTTTTGTGAAATATTATATACTCAATGTAGAAACATCCCTGAAATCAAAATTTCCCATGCAAAGCGAGACAATTCAGAGTGAGCATCGCATCGAGGTGCAATTCGAGCTAGAAAACACCCTTTCTTGGACCCTATTTCACCAAAAATGAATTATCTTGCAATTTGTTTTTTGATAATGAATCTAAATTTTTCTTACACCTCTATTAAACCTATTTTCATCATATCCAATCATCATAATGTCACAAATAACTCTCCATATTTCTATCCCATCTCATTTACATGACTAGCCCTTAGGGTTTTGTATAGTCTAGGCTAGGGTCAACTGAAATATCATCATAACTCAGCATAAAACATATAAAAAAGTCCTAACATACCTGAAACAACATTTATGACATCATTTCATTATTCCATGTGCTCACATAGTTGTGCATCACAACCTCATGCCTCTAAGCACCTAGACCTGGTCTAGATGAGTACTTGAATTTTGGTCTCCAACCTGTATCTGCATCATAAAACTCATGTGAGTGCCTAAAACTCCAAAAAAATGCTATAAATGCTTGCAAAATTATTCTCAAGCCACCAAGAAGCTCCAACCATCATGCACCATCACCTAGGCTAGCTAGGTCACATGATTGGGCTTGCTAAACCAAGCCAATCTCATTGAATCAACTCATGCAACCAAGAACACACCTAAATCTCCATGTCACTATCCTAATAACCATCATATGACTCTAATCCATCATTCTATTTGTCATTAATTGGATTTTACATCAATGAAAACACTTAAAACACAACATGCCAACAATCTCCCCCTTTGTCATTGATGGAAAACCTCCTGAACTTCTCCCCCTTTTTACATTAATGAAAAAGCTTACCTAAAATTGTATTATCTTCACCTTTCTAATATTCATAAGTCCACCATTTGGTTGGAAACATCAACCAAATACTTCATTCTAGATCACAAACTAGTGATTTCTCACAAAAATATGATTTTGGCCACTTTCAAAGCATATAAACATTTTTTTCCCCATGAGAAGAAGCATCCACAACACCTAAACATGTCAAAAATGAATAATATATAGATAATATCATAATTATTACCTATATCTTGAGTGAAAGCACCTTACAACCTCCACATTAAGGCTTAAGAGCATGTTTTCATCACCATAGACCATATTTTGACCTTTTTCATGACTTGAAATCACTTGAGCACACCCATCTATGATGCACACAACTTATGAACACACCAATAATTCATGATTTGAGAATTAGAATCACTAAGCTTACCTTTGTACCTTGAGAAGACACATTCTTTACTAGATGCATCTAGATCTTGGCATCATCTCAACTTGAAGAAATAGATCCCTAAACTGAACTTTTAATGCAAATTAGACTAATTTCACAAGGATGTTATTACACATATTGAATGCAAGAAGCACAAACATAACATGACATAAATTTTCAACACTCCCCCTAGGATTAGGCCATCCAAATTTGACAAAAAGACTCAAAATTTTTCTTTTTACCTTGAACTCATGCCATGAGAATGACTTGATCACTTTGACATTGCCCTAAAGCACTATTTCATGTTTTCTACCTCATTTTGTGCTAATAAACCCTCCTTGAGCATATGAATTACTTCTCAAGTCACAACAACTGTAATTGGTCTTCATCATGTCTTCCTATAATATAAAACCATCTAGGACATCCTTTAGAAGGATAATCCATGCTCCCCTATCTTGGTCACCAATTATAGTCATGTAGGAAGCAACCTTGATACGTCTAATACCATGAAACCCGAGTATTGGTAAAAAAGCCATCATACAGGCCCTTCAAACCGTATTCAACTAAAAAGATTACCTTCTTGACCCCTTAGGATCACCTTATTGATATACATAGTCAAAACACCTAGAATGATTAGGCTCTTACATTGCTTGTAGATCTATATTTGATCTCCTTATAAGTCTTGATATATTAGCATCCCATTGGTGTCTTATGAACACAAATTAAGTCTTTGTAATCTAGAACTTACCTTTCACACTTTGATTTGTCTCGATACGTTCTTCATGCACTTTTAATATTAATGGACACTTGTAGTAATGTTAAATAGGATCCTCAAACCATTAATGACACTTTCACATAGACCTCTACACCAAGAAGCTTATACCGAGATATGAGAACACCTTACCTTTGTATTCACTATCTTTAAGCAACTTAAGACCTAAATATCTTGTTACATCCATGAAACCCTTCATAGTTAGAATAAAACATCTTATAGAAGCCCAAGAATTATCCCCGACTTATTCGGACCATACACACCTTAAACACATCTAGCCACATTTCTCTCTGTCTCGATCACCAAAATTGTACTGTTACTTCAAGTGTGCCCAAATACAATCAAAACTGAATGAGTACTGTGAATCCTCTTCTAAAATCAAGATGAAAAACTTCCAAAAATTTATAAGCATTCCTTGATTACATATTTCTATCAAAAGGACTCATTACAAGTGCACAAAACTACCTACGAGACTTGTGATGAATAAGTAAACTTAACACCGTACTTGATGCTCTCGGAATACACACACTACACATATCGACCTTGATCATCTTCTAGGATCCATATAGAGATTTCAAAACCTTATTCATGGATTTCGAGGTTAGCTAAAGTATCATGCCATATTTCTAAACATTTACTAACTCTTTGTTTTGTACACCCAAATTACTAACCCTAATACAAAATATATTCATGCCTAATTTTTGATGCTCATACTTTTATGATGAAACATTTCTGGTTATGAGTACCCATTTGCCAAATTTTTACCTCCAAGAACCTTGAAGAATGTCATCAGAGTAGGAAATTTTCACAACTAGCAATCTTACTTTTGTTAGTTAGGTCTACCCAAAATACACAGACTTGGGCAGGGGATTTTTTTATTGGCGAATATTCGTAATATGGAAAAATTCCATTTTAGGAAAATTTGAAGAGGTGATTTTTTTAAATAGGTTAGTGTCCTTTTTACTTAAAATTTACAGATATAATTTTTTTAGGGGTTGGTTTTGCCTACCCTTGAAATCATCTCGCTATATAAACCTAAGTGATTCATTGGGTAGTATATAAGTAACTTACTACTAGTTGAGGTATTGACATATCAAGTACCGTGAACTTGGGAACTCTAAGCACCAAAGACGTAGTGCGGATCAACTTTGCAAATCGGTGACAAGGGATATTTGTTGACGTGCGATGAGTGTTATTTTCCTGACGACGTGCGACAAATGTTATTTTGTTGATGCACGATAAGGTTATTCGCTAATGCGCGACAAGGGTTAGGTTGTTGATGGTGACACATGAAATATTTTTGTTGAAACATGAAACTCTTATAATTGACACATGACACCATATTTCGACACGTGATAGAGTGTTTAGTGACACACGACAAAGAATACACTGTTGACGCATGACAAGGGTTAGGCTATTGACACATGAAACTATTATTGTTCATGCAAGAAATTATTTCTGACGACGTACGACACAATATTAATGACACGAGACAAATTGTTTAGTGATGCAAAACAAAGGTTCAACTTCACCATTCAAACAATTCAACAATGGAAGCTACTAGTGCTCAAAAGACCTAAAAAGTAACAAAAAAATCTCAGAATTTTGTTCAAGTATTTTGGAAACTCTACTACTACATATATCGCAACCACCAACACCCATACAACTGCCACTAGAATCAATCAAAGTACAGATTGTGTGGAAGGTATTATTGAAGTGGACATGCATTCTCGCATGTATCAACCAAATGACACCTATGATGATACCATGCCAGAGCTTGAAGATATTCTTGTTGAGATGCCAGATCTTGAAGATATTCCTATTGAGGTGTAACCAAGAGTGTATCAAGATATCTCAAATACAAATACTCAACAAAATGGAACACAAAAATCAAATGCAAATTTTGGTTCATGAAAGAGGAAACCAGATGATTGTGATATTCCTCAAAATTATGCTCGTAAAAGTAAAACATTGAAAATGAACAAGAATATGTGGAAACTTGGGAGGACATACAAGTTCGAGTGGGCTGCCAAATTTCCTTTTATCAAACCTATACAACTAGGTAATTTAGAAGATATCCCATTTGAATGTACATGTACAATATGTACGTAGAAATTGGGAAAGCAACAAAAAATGTAACTGAAGCTAAACACAATTGAAAAACATTATGGAAAACAATATTTTAATGTAATGGGGGAGGATGGCCAAACAATAAAAACACATTGGTAGAAAACTAAAAAAGAATGCATACATGTTAAATACGCAATAGAGAAGAAAAGACATAGACATCTCATGGAAAATGGAGGAATGATCACATCACAAATTGGTAAGATGAATCAATCAAATTTGCATGCTAAACTCATACAATTCTCTACTTTACTCCACATCCTTAAGAAAGGAAGACTGATTTTAGATTTCCTTGATTTTAAAGTTTTGTATCAATATATTGGAATGCACATGTTCCTTAGTTTTATTGGTCGAGAAATAGTGCATGGAAATGGCTAAATCCTTGTAATGATAGAGAAGAAAGATTTGAAAGAGAGTGTAAAAATGTAATATTTATCTCTCTATCAATTCATGAAGTGACAATAGTTGTGAACACCACATGGGTATGTATCCACGTTTATTCTTTAGAAAATCATATAAGGATATCACATCTATTGGGTGTTATGAAAATGGTTGAAAATTGAAATGCCAAAAACCTACATAAAATAGTTGTTTCTCATTTGAAAGATATTACTGGCATGAATGATTATGAAATTGCTAAAAAGTTGGTATGCATTGGAGAAGATGGTGCATCAGTCATGTAGGGTCACCAAACTAGGTTGTGTGTTTGATTACAAACAACATTGGCCCCTTATATGCTAGCAATTCACTATATGGATCACAAAATGAATTTAGCATATAAAATGGTTAAGTAACTATGAAAATGTTGCTAAATTAGAAGACCTTATCAGAGAACTACATGCCTATATGGCAATCAACCCAAATTAATTTCTTGAGTTTCAAAAATTTGCAATTAGAATTACAGATGATAAAAACTTCGAAGGATGTTGAGACAAGGTGGATTTCTTTGTATGAGCCTGCATGCAGAATTCGTGAGGAGTATCCATCGTTGGTTGGTTTCATGCACAAATATCATCATGATGTTGATAAGGTGAGGGACTTGTTGTTCTATTTAACTAATTTGGAAACATTTCTTACATTGGTTGGAATTCTTCCAATGTTGAAGGAGATCAATACATTGATGAAGCATGCACAAGAGAGATTAATCTATATTGTTGATTTTATACAGATGAGAAAAATGGTATGTCAAAGTCTTGATGTCTTGTACACTTCCCAAGATAGTTTTGATACACATGTTTTTGATAACTAGAAAGTTTTATTAGATCTTAAGAATCCCAGTAATTATTTGAGATTTAATATCCATGATCACCTCTGTATCAATGTTAATGGGAGAGAGATACCACTGCACATTTTGTAAAAACGTCAAGATATTACAAGATTGGAAAGAGAAGAAGTTCCTGTGACACGTAATCTATTTGATTCTGTTATAGTTGAAACAAGAATAAAACTTAGAAAAATTACAAAATCCTTATCATCATAAATTAGAGAACGTTTCAACAAAGATAAAATTCTTGAAGCAATGGGTGTGATGAATCCAAATTTTTGGAATATTGAAGGTGCTCATGTAGAGTTTGTAAGTAATATTTTCCATAAATCCATGGGTACAATAATGGATCATTTCACCAAGACGTCAGAGGTCAAGGGTATCAAAATCAAAGGTATATTGAATATTGATTTAATAAAGTCTCAATCAACTGATTTTGCAACGAAAATGAGGACCCAATATAAATTATTAGATGAACCTTCTCGAGAGTGGTGCTATTACAAGGCTCTCACAAAGAATATACTAAAGTAGTGTGTTACAGGAAGACATTAGTGAATATTTTTTATTATATGAGTTGTGCTAAACAATGATTTTGGGATCTGTGGAGGATGAAATGGTTTTTAGTGCTTTATCTTTTATAAAATCAAAACTGAGAAACAAGTTGGATAAAAATATCAAAATTTGCATGAGGTGTTATGTTTCTCGCTACTCCTTGGAAACCTTTCCTTTCGAAAGAGAAATTGCGCATTGGAATTCCCTTTCCGAAAGAAGAGGTGTAAATAATACAACTACAAGTAAAAATGTTCTCAATGATGAGACTGGAATTGGTGCGTCATCAAAATCTGCAGATACGGATATAGACTATTAAGAAGCTATCGATAATGGATCGTTTCATCTTTAAATAGGTATCACCTTGACCTTACTTTCATTGTTTGTCACCTTAAATTTTAACTGTTGTTATTTATTCAATTTCATATTAATAGATTCAAATATAAAAGTTTATAGTTAGATGTAACACAATTATAACTCTACATATGCAAATATTGACTATGAGGAGGCTTTTTAACATAATTTGTTTCATCTCTATTTATCATTGAAGATGTTACAGGTATATATATTTACATTTATTTAAATACAATTATTTATAAAAAAATTGTTTTATTTAATTGGTATTTTGGATTTTTCAAACTGCTTTGATGTTGTGTTTGTGACATGTATAATGTATTTGTCAGTACTAATTTGCAAGCCCTTCAAAATTCATATGTACATATTCTTCCACTCTTATTATCGACACTTGTGTCACCATCGACATGCATAGGTTCTCATTTGCTTTAATTTTTTTGTTTCTTCCTTCATCTACTCAATCAATATTTCATCTTTTCTTTATCGAAAACATGGGTTGACATCCATCTAAGGAAGCTCTCACTTCTTGGGACTAACATTTTCAGAAACTCACCCATCTATATACTAATCTATTTTTCATGTTGAGTTCTCTAGATTCAAAGGTCATCTAGCTCGCTGCAAAGGATGATTTCTTGTTTTCCTTCCATATGCTTTATCACCCATCTAGAAGACAAGAGGTACCTAAAACCCTATCATAGCTAGAGTTTTAACAATCATGTTTAATTTATTTTGGTATTTGCAAAATGTTTTGATGTAGCATCAAAGGAAGGGTAGCCTCTTTGCCATAGACAAGCTTGTAAGGAGAAGTTCCTATTGCCTTTTTAACTATGATTCTATCTTCCCGAGTGCACACGAGACCTTTGTATGCCACTACTTTTGGTTAATGTTCATTGTGCGCTTCATGATCCTGATCAAGTTATTGTTTGTTGACTCTTCCAGACCATTTCCTTGGGGTAATAGTTGGAAGAATTCTTCAGATAGATTCCCATATTTAGAGCCCAATCAGTGATTTTAGTGCCAAGGAAGGCTTTTGCATTATTAGAGATAATGGTTTGAGGAATGCCAAACCTTGTGACTAAACCCTCAAGAAAGTCAAGGATGACTGAATCGATTGATTCCTTGAGCGCGATAACTTCTGTCCATCTGGTGAAGTAGTTTGTAGTTGTCAAGCACCCACTTGTTTCCAACACTTGAAGGTGGATTGATTATTCCTATGAAGTTGAGACCTCATTATGCAAAAGGTTGATCCACTTGGATTGGCAAGAGGGGAAGCAATGTCAATCTCTTATTTCCTAAAAATAAGGCTCATTCCTTGCATTTTATGACCCAATTGTGTGCATATGCAAACAGAGTAGGCCAAAAGATACCTACCATTATGATCTTCATTGATGTAGTCTTGGCAGAGAATATGATAGTGAAAATGTGGAGAAGTGTGAATTTTAACTTATGATTGGCATGATTGAGTCAAAATGAAGGGAAAATAACGAAATGATACTGCTTTATAGTGCTATAATCACATTAAGTGGTGCTCCTAAAGGTGTAAGAAGGTGTGTATAAGCTCTTTATGACATGGGAGTTTGGGAGTATGCTTCTAGATGGTGAAAATGATATTCTCAAGACTTGTAAGGTATGGATTCACATTATTTTATATTATTAAGGTCAAACGTTGTTATATTTCATTCAAATAGGAGTGTTAAGACTAATAAAATAGTTTGAGACCTAACAAAAGTAGTGAAGGTGATTTCTAGCCATGATAGGATGGTGAGTCAATCAAATTTGTGCTTTTGAGCTAGATATAGTGGTCTTAAGTCTAGGGGAGTGATGGTTTTCAGAGTCATGTGTTGTGTGAAGCATTGGAGAGTGCCAAAGTTTTTCCTAGAACTACTAAAGAGCTACTTTAGGGCTCTTAGTCAAAATGTGGTATGAAGAGAAAGATAGTGCATTGTTATGCTAAACCTATTCCTAGAAAAGATTATGCATGCTCAAGGATGAAGGTATGATATTTTTATATGCTCATTTTTGGCATGTCCATGGTGTGGATGGTTTAGTTAATGCTCGATTCTGATTGATTCTTGAAGCCTAAAACATGGGATAAGGAGAAAATGCTCATTTTGCATGCCTAGAGGGTGAAATATGATATTGTGGCTCCATACAAGTAGGAGTATATCTCTTTCACGTTTATTGAGCATGTTTATATGTTGTATATGCTTGGCCTAGGGGAGCATGGTGGTTGTATGCTTGAAAAGAAGGAAAAATCAGATTTTGAGGAAAATTTCAAGGTTTTGAACTAGGTTGAGACCTTTGGTTGATGTTTTAAACCAAAAGATGATGCTATAAAGCTGTGGAAGATGAATAATATGCTGCTACAGGTATGCCTTTGTCATTAATGTAAAAGGGGAGAATTTTAGGTAGTTTTCCATCAATGACAAAGGGGGAGATTGTTGGCATGTGGTCCTCTAGGTATTATCATTGATGCAAAAATGTAATATCGACAAAGTGAATGATGGATTATGGTCGAGATGATGTTGTATGATGATTCATATGTGTTCATGATGATACAATGAGATTCAGTGAGGATTTCTTGCTCTTACAAGCCCATTCAGTGCTTAGGTGATGCTACATGATAGTATGCGCTTCTTATATGCTTGAGAAGCATGTTGGTGTTATAGATAACATGTTTGGAGAGTTCTTGGGAACTCAAATTAGTGGAATGGATCATATACAGGTGATTCACTTTGTTACAAGTGCTTATTTAGAGTAGGTATGAGTGCTAGGAGGTGTGAGATTGATTTCTAGAGCTATATGAGCTCATTTATGCTTGTATTTAGTTGAATTATGATATACCGAGGTATGTTTGGGTCATTATAAATGTTTTCATGATGAGTTATAACAGCCCAAAACAACCCCTTTTCACCTTTGTCACTTGATTTCCCCTACCATGATCGGTTAGCCAACCGATCCCGGCTAAAACCAAAGATCGACATCGGTTCCCCAACCGGCATCAACCTCTATGTCCTGGAATTTTTCCTCGACCAGGAAGCTTATTTCCTCTCCCAAAACCTCTCCAAACCTCCCACAACTTCACCCAGATTTCCATAACACCCTCTACTACACCTATAAACCTTAACAACCCACCACCCAATTTAATTTAATCTAGTATTCACTATTTAGATTATATTTAAACTACATGCTTGTGTGAGATACCAAAATTATACAACTATAGTTGGAATCTTTATTTCATGTTCTTATCAAAGACTTAATTTGTTTTAAAATGTGGATTGAAAACCTTTTCGGAAGCACCCCGCTTCTTAGATCTAGCTCCTACTAGGAAATCCACCAACCTATGCTTTTAATTCTATCTTGTGGTCTTGCTTTTCTTCTCAGGTAGTCCTTCCCAGACAAAAAGGAGTGCTCTCGATCGTCCTGGTCTTCAATGGTGCGCAACCTCTTCACAACCTCTAGGTATTCCTCACATACCAACCTTCTACCTTAAATGTTTTTCTCATACATATGTTCTTATTAGTGAAATAATCTCTCCTCCAACATGAATCTTTCTACATTTCAATTTTTATGTTAAGATTTTAAGTGTTTTTTACCCTACCATTCCTTGATCATTTCCCAATAGATTGAACATCACATTTACAAATTCATATCCGAACATCATAATTGAATAGTTAATGAAAGATCAAAAATTTGAGAAACTCTTTCTATTATATTTTCTCAACTCTACATGGGCGGGATGATTATATTCATAATAAATAAGAAGCTCTTCACATGCTCCCATATCCCTAATTACCTTAACCACTATATAATGATTCAATTTATTTGAGTACGTATAACTCCTTTATGTCATTGCCACACTTCATAAATGGATAATTAGCTTGCTTTGACCTACATCCTTTAAAAATTCTTATCAAACCAACACTATTATTATAAGTATAAATACACCCATCTATATATGTGTAATCATGTACATTTTTGCACTTACCCTATTCTCAATCTTCTCACCAATTGATTGTGAATTTAAACATAAACTGTAATTTTAAAAGTTAAGTTATAACTAGCCAACCTTTTCCAATCTTTCAATAAATATACATGTTTGTAGAAATGTAATATGGGACTGTCATGATATTGAGATTTTTTTGATCCAATAATCACATGGATCAAAATAAAAATACCTAAACCTACATCATATATAGTGGAAGGTTGTATATATATTGTCACCCCAAAAAGCTAAAAGGTACATACATAAGAGAATGATCTTCATTCATGTCCATGTACTAAATTCTTTGAAATCTTTGAAATCTTCATCATAAAATTTATATATTTTCTTAGAAGTTCCAAATCACCTTAAGGATCCTCCTCATAAGGTCTCTATAGTACATGTCATTTCTCTTTGATTAATTACTTTATCATAATTGGATATTGACTTTTTGTCAACCACTTTTTACCACTTCTTCTTCATCAAATGTATATAATCGAAGGACATGGTCATTTTTGATGCATCCATTGAATATCTAGACCTTACAATATAAGGAATATATGAAGAGTCCGAAATAGTATCCATATTGGAATTTCCTCAAAACCTAAATTTCTTCCCCCAAAATAATGGCCCTATTCCATTCCCCTATTTGAATTCTAGCTCTCATTTATAGTGATATATCCTCTTTTCACCGAAATATTACATTTTTCAAAATAAGAATCTAAAGTGTATATACACAAATAATTGGAAAAAAATGTATTAAATCATTTTTAAATTGAAAACATACATGTATAGGGTTCCACTATCAAGGGTCGCTAGAGGGATATATAGAATAAGTTGAGTGAGGATCTGGAGGCGAAACTGGTTCATAATTTTACAAAGGATGAGTGAAATGTGCACCATCATGCGAATAACTTATAATATATATTAAAAATATTGTTAACATTTATCAACGACCATAATCATACATATTTGTTTCAATAAAAATGCATTTATTCAACATTCCCGTAAAATCTAGTGGGCCTAAAATGATATTCATTTTTAAATTTGATTTGACAAAGATTTAACTAAAAATATGTAATAAAATCAAACAAAATAGAATCATGTACATGGAATTCATATATACCATTAACTTTACATAGGAAGACTTTGATTCACTCGATTTTATCATAGGAAGATTAAACCAAATTATTTTACCCTACTTTTCTAAATCGAGCACAACATGTATGCAATAGTTTTATGAATTCAACATAATATGTGTGCCCTAATTCTCAATTCAAAAATTATGAATACCCTAGTTTTCTCAATTTAACACAATATTTATGCCCTAGTTTTATAAAATGGAAATATCAATGAATTCTAGACCATTATGAAAAATAATAAGAAAAGGCCTCGTTAAAAGGACCCAAATCCTCTTCATATGAATCTTTAATCATAGAAATGATTATGATTTATGACAATCCTAGTAATTATTTTATTTGATTCTATCTAGCTAGATATGTTTTGGTGTTGGGTTGTTTACCTTTGTCTATTGGTGTCCCTTTACAACATGCAAAGTTTACATCTTTTAACTATTAGGTAAAAGGGAAGGATTCTTAACAAAACCCTATTACCCATAAAAAAAAATGTGGTACTCTGTGTGTGTGTGTGTGTGTGTGTGTGTGACTTTTTATTCTTAAATACAAATGTAATTTTTAGTGCTTTTTGTGATTTAATTTGTGACATTACTAAGGAAAAACCAATTCCATATAAGTAGGACATATAAAATATCACAAGTAAAGTCACAAAATACATCGAACCAAATTCAATGGCTTAAGAATGATAAAACGTTTTAAAGTAAGTCGTATAACACATTGACATAACATCACTGTATATAGTTGGTAATGACAATGTCATATTAACATTTACCTCTACAATTAGACTAATATTTTGACTTTAAATATGAATTTAGCATTCCAAAAATTACACTTGTGACTTTACAACAACTTAAAGGTGACTTTTGGTTGTGAATTTAAATGATCATTTTTAGTGATAAGGGTTATAACATAATCTATTACAAACAATGCTATTGTATTGGGCATCACTATCATATCTCTTTTATGGAGGACATTATACATTATATTGTTATGAGTTCACTCCATGATTTTATGTTAATCAACCTTGGGCCTCTTTGTAAAACTCAAACATTAACACACATTATAATATATACAATCTAAAACCATATAAAATTTAATTTTTAACAAATATCACTACTCTATGAAAGGAAATAGCTTATCAAAATCATAACATGCATACTTGGATGCCCTAGTTGGTCCTCTTTGACTACCCCATCCAATTTTCCAATTAACACAATTTCCTCCTCATCTTTAGTTATAACCAAGTTATACCATCTATCTTTCTATAATACCACCAATGATGACCTCCTCTACATATATTGTGATTCTCTAGTGAGGTCTGTTAATTTTTTTATCTAAAATAAAATCCTATGGGTGATAGATAGTCATTGCAAAGTCTCCATAACCACTAGTATTAAGCTAGTGATAACACCTTTTAGGTTATGTTATTTTTGGGGAATCCACTTAAGATGGAGAATTTTACTTAGAAATTACATCAATCACTTGTATATATGACCCTTTTCATGTCCCTCTATGCACTCTCATCCTCTTCTAGTGACCCTATATATATGGTTTCCAGTGTTTCCTCTATGGTCTCAAAGGTGAGACCATAAGCTCTAGGCATTGTCTTCCTCTACAATCTTTGTGATGCCCAATGAAACCACTGCACTTGGACATGATGTCCACCTATCCGCATTCGATTGCATATGACCTCAATATAATCTAATCTCTACACAATATGAAATATTAGGTATCCTACACAATCCCTAATTATTGGCCATCACTCCTACTATAGAGCTTGTTGGAGCTCAAAATTACACCCGTCCTAGATCAAGATGAACTGGGGCTTTGAGGCAACATGGGACTATCTCCAAGTTGTGGGACTTGTGTTTGAGACAGACCTCCAGAGAAGGTTGGCTTCCTCTACCTATTTCTACTACTAAAACTACTCCTAGGAAGGGAAATGCAACTACCTATCACTACTCTACAATTCCAAGGGACCAGGGTGAGAAGGAGATGCATGAAATAAAACCTAAACTAAAGGGATGTGATAACACTATAAAGAAGGGGATGAAAACCGTTAGGTGAGTGAAAACATAGGAAAATGTGCAAAGAGAGGGAAAACAAATGTTCCACAATCTAAAACAACACTTACTCACTTACTTTCATGGAGCACACTTAGAAAAAAAAACCTACAAGGGACATGAAAATGCACAAAAACCAACAATGCAAGGGAAAGGCAAGAAGATGCAATAAAATGCAAACTAGGGTAGAGAATAGCCACAAAATAAGATTTTATTGCTTCTAAATGATGCACAATCGATTACAATGGTGAAAGAGGAAGGTATCCACATGTAAAGAGCCATATATGAAGGATTACAACTCAAAAGCCAATGAACAATGCTCAACACTATTCTTAACAAACCAATAGGGTCCAACCTTTTACAATGAGCAATGTTTGACAATATATAAAATAAGGAGGGAAGAGGAGGGAAAGAGAGGGAAACTCAGATTTTCAAATCTAACCACCAACAACCTACATTAAATTCTTTCAAAGCTACCTACAACGTTGTCAAATCCACCTCCCTATGTCAACTTAGCTTGTGGAAGAAGGAAGGAGGAAAGATCTAATCAAATCTAGGTGGTTGAGTTGACTAAATATGTGCATTAATGGCTAAAGTCATGTTTCCCCATTTCACCTACCAAATCCTACCCAAAATTTGATTTTGAACATCTTAGAGTGTATCCCAAGTCAAATTATTTCCAACAAAACCAAGGGCGCATAAATCCAAGCTTTGTAGAAAAATTTATGGTGATTTGAAGATGTGCAGTACAATTTGAACACACGAGACACATGTCATGACATGGTTGGCTGAAGAAATCAGTCGACTATCTGTTGTTTTTCTTTTATGCCATGTTTCATACATACATTTGATGTGAAGATTCGTTGCACATCTAGCATGATATGATAGATTACGTATTGAGCACTCTATCCGACAAGTTGAAAAGTGGCACCTAATGACTAGTGCAAAAGATTACATTTAGCACATGTGCGAGAGCAAGAGGTATTAGAAGAATAAGTAATGTGGAAGTTTTTGAGCACACGTAAAGGGTATGCTAAGAGTGGGAAGAAAAGGTGCATATATGTAACAGATTCACAAGTATGCTTGAGGGCATGTGCATCTAATTAAAGGATTTCTTGAGATTATAAGAAAGAGGCTTGTGGGGAGGAGAGTGCAAAGGTATAATTCACAAGGGAATAAATGCGGATAGAGGATGAGTACATGTTAGAGGTGCGTGGGAGTCGGAAAGAGGAGCATGCATTAGGAAATCACGTTAAGGACTTAGTAAAAATGGAAGGAAAGTCCATAGGTGCGTGCAAGGAGTGGGTGATAGTATGGGAAGCAAAGTGAGTGTGTAGAAGGATGTGCACGAAGCAAGGATGAAAGAAGATGTCATAATGGAGAGGAAAGAAGATGCACAAAACATGTGTGGTCTAGAAGAGGGATGGAAGCCTCATAATTATATTGATATGCAATCAAATCATGTACAATGGAGATGGCTGCAATATTTATAGATATTACACAACCGAGTACAAACAAATGGATTGTTGCACAGGTGTAAAAAATTATATACGAGAATAATAAAACAAATATGATGTTGCAACAATGCAACAATAATCCTACAACAACCTCACGTATGCATAAAAACAATATAAATGGTTATATAAACATAACCATATAACAATAACATAAAACTACCTAGTTACCTAAGTAACCAACAAGTTACCACAATAATAAACTAGTAACAATGTAAATACAATGCATAATTATAAAGTAAACTATGTTTACCCTAACATTCCCCCTTTAATTTTTCATTTTCTCAAGGGATGAGGAGGGGAACTCTCTAAAAAACTCAAACTTATCACGTGAAAGTGACTTTGTGAATTTTGGGCTAATGAAATACAACCTAAGTATGAAAGCACAAAAGCAATGGGTGCAGAAACATAGGGCACACAGGTGTGCACAGTAACTATAGTGGAACATGGCACACCTAGGACAAGTATGGAGTCGGGACTTATCTATTTTCTAGTTGAGGATAATTATAGACATGGAGTACAGAGCACATTTTGTAGAAAATCAAGGACCACGCTAAGGCTATTTTGGACAAGTAGAATATCAAGTTCCACGTATAGTTTTGGAGCTATTAATAGGATTAGATTGTTGTTGTATTATTAGATAATATATTAATAGTGGGATTTCTTGCTCTTATATTTATCATGTAGTCTATTTTTGAAAGGTGCATGGGTGGTGAAGGGAAATTCCCCACCCCTATAAATATGTATTGATTTACATGGTTTGGGGATCACAGATTATTGTTAGTGTTATGCTGCAAGTTTGTTAGCGCATGACTATGGTGATTATACTATGTATGTATGAAGCTTCTGTGTATTACAACGGTTAATAGAATGGATCTTTGTGGCTAGATATTGGTGTTTGACATAACTGAGCATGGATCTTATATGGTAAATTTGATTATAGTTCTTGTTTAATTATTCTTGCATATGGTTAAGATCTAGATCTAGTTTATGTACTGTAATATACTTAATTATCTATTATGGATTTGGAATATCTATTCAATCATGCTAACTCCTTGAATAAGTTGACATAAAAGAGGGACTGGTACCCTTATGCACTTTGGGTGAGTGCTTAGTTCAAGTTGAGTGATGTGCTTAGCGCGCTTGGGATGTTGGTGATAAAATCTAGGCTACATTTTGGTTCCATTACTCGACCTCTTTTTCAATTGTTTGGAAGTATGTCACATGATGAAGACATACCGATTGACTTTGGCCAAAGATTAAAGAGTGGTTAGATGATTTGGAGGAAGAGTATGCTTACATATTTAGCACTGGACCTGATTTTAATGCACGTAAATGGGTTGAACAAAATTTTTATGACACAATGTACGAGAAATTCTTCTCTATCTTTCGTATAGAGTTGTATGAGTGGTTGGTTACTTACGCATCAAAGAGAAATTGGAGGTTTCACACACTTGTTTGGACGCATGAAGAATTTCAAGCTTTGTATGATGTAAATATGACATGTACACACACTATAGATCATTAGTGGAGTCATGTTATGAATAGCTAATTTTAGAGTACACATTTTCTACTTATTTGTGTCCAGATGTTGCTTGAGTTATAGTTTTTGTGCAAGCCCAAAGGATCTTATCTCAGCACGGAATTCCTTTAGCGGTAAAAATCTTGATCGTGACACTAGATTTGAAAGAGAAACCTATGACTAGCTAAACCCCACAATATGTGGGGGAAGGAGCAAGTGTGGTGAAGGATGGTGGATCTAGCGGCAAAAAAACGGAGAGAAGAAAGGTGGCTTAAATTTAATTGCAAGAGGTATTTGGAGAATCATCGTGAAGTTGTGGAACAAATGGCATTATGGAGAGAGATGGCTCATGAAAGATTTGGAGCTCATGTCTGGACATGGAGCCGATCATCTCGAACTCCCACATTTGGGAAAGCATGGTAGAGAACCCTCTTCAACCTCATATGAGAGGGTTCTCGTGGAAACTACATGGACCGCAGGTGAAAATTTGATCCCTCCTAACGACCTAGACCTTGCATTTGGTTTCCCAATTTCTACTTATGCAGGTTCTCGGTAAGCAAGCTAGTGTGGGTAGTAGAGTATCAACAAATGGAGTTGATTTACATTCAAGTTTAGGAGTTAATCAAGTTGCTTATTCATCTATGGTAGTGCAATAATTGTCTTTGTTATTTTGAGGTACAATCACGAGGTTTCTTTTTTAGCGTGTCATCAACACGTAACGTGGGTACATAGAATGTTGAGTCACGCCTAGAAGTAACACAACTTTGTAGACTGTAGGAGTTCATTTTAGCACAACCATTACAACATAAAGTAGTGTATCCTCTAGTCCATTTCCTTCTATAGGAGGGGGTTAGAAGGATCAAGTGTCTCAAGATCGAGCGGATCTGGTGGTTTTGGGGGGGTAGAGGAAAGACAAGAGGAAATATAGGCTCTAGATCTAGTGGGAACGGTCCACACCAAACCTAACAAATCTATATAGAGATGTCTCTTCATCTTCTAGAATACAGAGGGATAGAAGATGAAGTTGAGCATGTGCATATGTGTGAGATATTATAGTGTGTGAAGGGGATTACAGCTCTAAAATGTAAGACAAACAAGTTTGCAAGCACACTGCGCAGGGAATGCACATAGTTGGTATAGGAAATTTGATCTAGACTAGACTTGTGTAGATTATACCGCATTTATGGATGCTTTCTTGAAAGAGTTTTATATACGTGGATTTGAGCAAAGATCATCACACGCTAAAGGACATCAAACAAGGTATGACTGAGAGTGTTTGGGAGTATGATGCATGTTTCAAAACCCTTTTATCGAAGTTATCTTATGACATACACCCAGTCAACATGCTCAATGGTTTTGGAGGACTAATCATGCCTTTTAGAAGAGTGCTCTCACATAAGACTTATATAGATCCGTGTGAGGCACTTGAAGCAGCTCTGCATCGAGGAGAGTTGGAAGTGTAGACATAGGAGTGAGCCCATTCACTTAAGGTCATATTACAGTGATGGAAAAAGCAGTTAGAAAAATTGTTAGGTAATTCAACACATGAGATGTGTAGTGGAATTTAGTGAACAAATTTTGAAGTAGAAGAACATACTAAGGATTGTTATCCTCATAAATCATTGTGCACCATGTTTCTGGACTATGAGATCTGTCACTTGGATCATGATTCAAGCAAGTTCACATTGTTTCAATGCACGATAAGGAAGAACGTATCTTATTACTGCAAGATTTGTAGGTCTACCACTCATGATACTAAGAATTGTAGGTTGATTGATCATATTCATGATGCCATTGATACTGGTGTACGTTAGACCAGTGTTGCAAATAATTCAAAGGAGAAAGGTGAGCATCATGATCATGATCACAATGAAGGACACTTTGATGGTAGCAAAGGTAAAGGTCAAGGATATCATGGAAGATTCAAAGGCCGAGGTCACGATAGTGGAATAAGTGATTTTCCTCATGGAACATGTTATACATGTGGATCCCCTGATCATTACAGGAATGAGTGTCCTTAGAACATTATTTTTTCTTTTTGCGGAAAGAACCATAACTATGAAGAATTTCCAGATTTATATGAACACTTGAGTAAGAAGCACTATCGGAACAAGGGTGTAGGAATGGTTAGAGTACAACACGTTGTGGAAGATCGGTGGATACCGAAGTTAGCACTTGATCTTGAGTTAGTATCTATGAAGATGACTACATGCGTTGAGTTTGTGCGCATGCGAGAAGTTACAAACTAGAATCATGTCATTAAAAAGGAGGAGGTATTACATGCAAAGTATCTAGACCCTACGCATTAAAAGGAGGTCTATCAAGAAACCATGTAAGTTATTAGGATTTTACTAGGTGAGATACAATGTTTGAAATATTAGTCACGAAAGTTAGAATGGAAGAAAACAGATGAGCTTCCTCAAAAGGATGTTGATGCTTATAAGGAGGTTTGCAAGATGTTGTGATAGGAGAACATCATTCATTTGTTGGGGAATTTTTAAGGGGCAAGACATCGTGCACTTTGGAGTTGAGCATGAAAGATAGATCATGCATGCTAACCTACCTCCTCCTTATAGCTTTGGATTATGACTAGGAGATCACCTTTGAATGTTATTGTTGATGGATGGATCTTGAGCAACATATTGATTTATACAGGGATAGAAGTGAATGTACTCATTTTGGATGCATGGATTTAGATGGGGAGACCACCATTGTAGCCATCTTCAAATGTGATGTTCATGGAAAACAAGAGTAAATCGAGGCCTATCGGAGTTTTAAAGGATGCCACTATTACTATACATGGGGCCAAGTTTATTGGGAATTTGAGGTCTTGGCTCTTACGAGAGGAAGGTAATGTTCCAAGCACTATGTGGGTTCCCTTGGTGTTATATAAATAACGTTGATGACCACTTCAACAAGGGATATATACATTTTGAGAAAAGGAAGAGTGCATCATCATTCCTCTGGTAGATGGAAAAGTTACACCTTATATGGAACCTTTAAGTGAAGAGGATTTGAACAAAATTTATGTGTGCACCATTAGGGATCCTGAGCTACTTGAGCCATCAAAGGAAGGAGTTCTCCAATGGGATGATGTAAAATCCATGAGTGATACTACTAGTGTTGCATGTGACAACTGGGCACATGAAACTTATGAAATGGTTAGATGTGAAGTGAGAAGTGTAGTTACATGCGTAAGTAGGCCGCGTTGTGTTAGGTGTTTGGGTAGTAACCAAGTACCAAGGTACATTGGTGAAGGAAATCTGAAGTGTTCCTGCACACTATGGAAGTTCAATGGATAGATCAGGTGGAAAGAAGGAATATGCTAGTTTATACTCTATGTAGGACAACAATGCGCTGGTGGATGGTTCATAGGGATAATATTTTGGAGTGGCAAGAAGTGAGAATCACCTTCTCTGCTAGATTTCTCTAGAGCAATGCGCCTACTTAGATCTATGAATTTCATGGTAAAGATCCTATTCAACACCATGTTCAACAGTGTGAGAGACTCTAGACAAAGGGGCAGGAAGCTTTACCACCTTCATTGTGGGTGCACAATCTCTACTTCACCTTACGAAGTTGCACGCATTCTGATATGTCTATGCTTTGAGTTGAATAGAGAGACAGGGAATTGGAAAGAACTAATTGCATGTATGATTTAGAACTTTGACTATTTTTCCACTAAACCTATGGTGAATGAGGTGTTATAAGTTATGCAAGCACTTGAAAATGGGAGATAGCGCAAAGGTTGAGGAACTTATTGAAGACTTACTAGGTGAGTCAAACCTAGAGGCATGCTTTGAAGAGGAAGAGACACATGTAGAACAACTTGGGTGTGTCTGCCTAGAAAAAGAAAAGGGTAAGATGGTCTATGTGATTAATGATGAAGAAGTGGAGAATCTAGATGTTGAGCATACAGATGGTAAGTGTGAGGTATTAGACAATACATATGAAAAGGTGCACACCTACCATGATCCAATGAAAAAAAGGATGAACATTGGAATGGATATTGAACCTAAGGAGGCCATCATTAGAGATTATTAGTCTAATTCTGAGGTTGCTAAGATAATTGAGCTCTTTGCGTGACTTATAGGACCTATTCCTAGGAGCTATCATGAATTGAAATAGGTACATTAATCTTTGGGTGAGATGAGAATAAATCTAAAGGAAGGTGTGCACCTGGTTAGGAAGAGACCTTACAGGACAAATCCTAACCTGCGCATCTATGTGAAAGAAGAAATTGACAAGATGCTAAATTATGGAATCATTGAGCCCATTGAGGAGTCGAAATGGGTTAGCCATATGGTTATTAATATAAATAAAGATGGAAGAATAAGATTTTTGTGGATTACAAGGATTTGAATGCTGCATGTGTAATATATCCTTTTCCCACACCATTTACTAAAGAAATGCAAGTCGCGAGATCTATTCCTTCACTGATGGATTTTGTGGATATCATCAGGTGACGATAGGTAAAGAGGATCAAGAAAAGAAAACTTTCACCATTGAGTGGGGAATTTTTTCATACATGGTTATGCCCTTTAGATTGAAGAATGTGTCTGTAGTATTTTTGCGCATTGTTGTGTAGGCATTCCAAAGACTTCTATTTAAAGTTCTTGCAAGTTTATTTAGATGATTAGACAGTCTATGGGCTTGTGAAAGATCATTTTTCTAATTTGAGGCTTATGTTTCAGAGGTGCTGGTAGTTGATCGTCTCTTTAAACATTAAGAAGAGCATTTTTGCTACACCTTTTGGAACTTTTTCGGGACACATCATCTATAAGGAAGGCTTGTTTATAAATCTTGCTAAGGTTGCTTTCATTTTGGGCTTAGAGGAACCTACTAACTAAAGTAAGGTGCAAAAATTCTTGGGGCACATAAGATACTACAATAATTTTATCAAAGTTTATGTGAAGATTTCCATGCCCTTAGAGGAATTATTGAAGAGTAAAGGCAATTTCCATTGGGGTGAAGCACAACAACGCGTTTGAGACATTGAAGGAAAGGATTACTACGGATCATATTGTGTGCTTTCCTTTATGCACCAAACCTTTTCATGTGCATGTGGATGCCTCTGGAATGGCCATTGGCATGGTATTAGCCCATCTTAGAGAAGGGATTGTTGATCATCCTATTTTCTTTGTAAGTAGGAAGTTGACTCCAACATAATAAAATTACACAACTACAGAGTGTGAGGCCTTGTCTATGATCTACATGCTGTATAAGTTTTGACAATACTTGCTGGAAACACCTTTTATTTTCTATACAGATCACATGACATTGAAGTACTTGGTGAACAATCCCATTTTGCAGGGGCACATATGCCATTGGATTTTGTTATTTCAGGAATTTGATTTTACAATGGTGGTTAAGCCAGGAAAGAGAAATTCTAGACCAGATCACTTATCAAGGATTAATATAGGAGAGGACATGCGCAGAGCATTGAGGATAAAATTCTAGATGCACAACTATTTAGATTAAATCATTCACCCTCTGAATTAGAAGATATTGTTGTTTTTTATGAACAGTGTGGCGCCTTGAAGGAATGAAGGCTTTAGAGAAGAAACAACTTTCCATACTCATCGTGCCTTATATTTTGATAAGTGGAGACTTATACAAACTAGGTCGGGAAGAACTTTTTTGCTAGTGTGTACCTGAGCATGAGCATGAAGCCTTTATGGAGGAATCTCATGGGGGAATTGTTGGTGGACATTATGCAAGAGATGTAACCATGCACAATCTTCTATTGGCTGGTTTATGGAGGGAAACATTGTATAAAGATTGTAAAGAATATTGTAAGGCATGCAACCACTATCACCTCCTTGAAATCCCGGAATAGAGATGAAATGCCTTTGAGGCCTATTTATAGTGCAAAACCTTTTGAAAAGTGGTTAGTTGACTTTTTGGGTCCTATTTCCCCACCCGCACGCATACGACTAGATCATGCTACATTATAACTTGTACACATTATCTTACAAGGTGGGTAGAAATTATGCCTAAAAAGTATTGCATGGAAGCTACAACAAAAACGTTTCTATGGGAAAACATTATCAGTAGGTATGGGTGCTCATTGATTTTGACAAGTGATAGGGGTACTCATTTTATTAATGAGACCATCATAATACTATTGGCCGAATTTATGGTTGCACAACATAAAACAACACCCTATCACCCTTAGGAAAATGGAACTATCGAGGCTTTTAACAAAATATTGAGACACACATTGACTAAAATTTGTGATGTTGGAAGAAAGGACTAGGATGATAAAGTCTTTTTGTACTCTTGGGCATATAGGAAAACCTACAAGAGGTTGAATAAGGCCACACCCTTTTAGTTGGTGTTTGGCACGGAGGTTGTTCTACTAGTGGAATTCATGTTACCTTCCTTGCATATTACATGTGCATGAGGTTTGGCTGATGAGCAAGCACTTGAAGAGTGCATTGACAAACTGATGCAGTTGGATGAAAGGCGTGCCATAGACCGATGGATTTAGAAGACATAAAAGGCTAGGAAGAAGACATGGCATGATAGACATATAAAGGATAAGAATATTGAAGTTGGATAGATGTTTCTTCCTTATGATTCAATTTTTTTGCACCACCCTAGAAAAATTAAGATGCATTGGTTGGGACCGTATGTTATAGCTTATATACTTGATTGAGGTGCTTTCCAGTTAGATGCACTGGATGGAATACGGTTTCCCAGTTACTTCAATGCGAGTAGGATGAAGCCCTACTATAGATAAGTCTTCTTGGTGTTTGTAATAAGGTAGTATTACCACTTAGATTAGGTTTCCTTAATACATTTCCTTTGTGTTTCCTTTCATCCTTGTTATGTTTGATCAATTTAGTTTAGTGTTTTTTGTAATAAGCGTGCTTGCATGCCAAAATCTGATTACTATCTAAGTTTTTTCATGTGCGGAGGAATTGCGCATACCCTTAGTGTAGGGTGGAGTATATACATGATACATGGACTAGATTTGAATATTTTATGAAAGATGGGTATGCGAAAGAGATATTGTGCAAGTGCTTGAAGTAAAGGAGCAAATAGAAAAAGAGTGTTCTTGATTGAAGACCATGTATATAAATGGATGCATAGTGTAATGTGAGGTAGGCTATAACAGGTGAAAAATATTTAGTGAAAGGCACAATGGGCGGGTACTTGGCACATGAAGGCACATGAAAAGAAGTTTTGGCCAAGGAGTAGTAGGTGCACATGAAGTTTATGAATATGGTGTGGAAAAATCAACGCGAAAAAGGAAAGAAATGCCAAGTTAATGTGAACTATAGTGGTAGGTGACAAGAGATAAATGTAGAGAATTTTTCAAGTGTTATATAATGTGGTGTTATGAAATTTTTTCACCTTTGTGATTAAGAGAATTCAAGAGAGTTGAAGAAGAGTGAGCCAACAAAAGCAAGTGGTGAAGTGCGTAGAGATCTCGTGAACCAGATCGATTTTTCATATTTATGCATGGGATTGTTTGACGCTCCATTAGAGAAGGTGTTTGAGTGACACAAAGGCATGTGAGAAAGATAAATCGACTATTAGGGTTTGGATTTGAGCTAGGGCACACAATTTTGAGCTAGGGCACATGGATTTCAAGTTACAGAGATCGAATCGGTAGTACAAGAACAAGTTTTTAAATTTTTATGGCACCAAAAAGAGAACCTATAATGGCTACAAGGGGAAAGGCAAAATGAGGTCGAAGTAGAAGTAGATGATGCCCCCGAGAGATGATTTTTAGAAATTTAATATCTAGAAGGATTTTTATAAGTCGGACTGGGAATCACATGTTTTATGATGCAAAGTGAGTGAGTATAATCATGTAACTAAAGATAATAAAGATGAGTTAGATAAACTATTAGTAGTGAAGATAACCATGAGGATGGAAAATAATATGGCGATATACAATGACACGGGTGAGAATTTTCTAGCAAAGGTAAGAGTTTTGTAGTTGTATGAACTCCCTTATTTTGGAAAACCTGAGAAACTATACCAATGGCTGATGAGTAGAGTCCATGAGGACTTATTTTACTTTGTCAAGTGTCAAATGAGGCTTACTGCACCCCTCGATTGGAAGCTTGAGAGGATTGAGAAGTTTAGGTACGAGATTAACAGTGACCTCACTGACAAGGATGCCATAGAAGTAACTAAGAAGGTGTTGGGATATATGAAAGGAGGGCACGAGATGGATATCCCAAAGTTGCGAAGTATTTAGTGGTCTAGGTAGCAGGGACACCTCTTGACAAAATTGAACAATCAAGAGCGTTGGTCACAAGTCAACAAGGCTTGGCTGCATATAGATAAGAAGATGACAAAAGGAATGGTGTATAACTTGTCTAGTTACATTGCAGAGACTATTATTGAGGAAGCACAACAAGGTGAGAAAATAGGTTTTAGCACTATCCTTACATGTCAATTATTTTTGTGGAAATTGCAGGTGCCGATGGGCCAAGAGATAAAATATGGTAGTACCCAGAGGAGAAGAGATATCTTGTTGAAAGGTTTGATAAATTCACATGTGATAGATCCATGAGTGAACCCTTCAAAAAAGAGCAAAAATGTGGTATGAGCACCTACATGCTGCATTTGAAAAAGAATGGAGAATACCAAAGGAGCTTCCTACGGTATTGGAAAAATAAGTACAATTTGTAGTATATCAGCACTTTTGCATCGTGCATTTTGGTATGAAGGATGGAAAGTGGAGCCCCTAGTGCAAGCTCCCATATTCCTTCACCACATGATACTTTCAAGCATCTATACACAGGTTCTCGGGGCGTGCGTCGGTTTTATTTTAACGCGAGATAAGGTAGATTGTGACTACCATACACTAAGAATGACTTATGTCTATCCAAGTAAGTCTGCCTATATTGAGAAACTAATTTTAAATGATATTAACATTAAAGTTGTGATTTTGGAAATTGGTAATTTGGGTGGGACTTTGGTATACATGTGCCTTAAGCCAAAGTTAGAAAATGAAAAATATATGGAGATTGAATTCAAGCTCCCTAGACCACCTAAAGAAAAACACACTTTGTGGGCATGCTTAAATATGAAGGAGACACTTTGACCATTAGTGAGGAAGAACAGGATGAGGAGAAAGTGCAGGAAGACAGTGGTGGCTTGGAGCATAGGAGGAAATAACCCAGTGCAGGGAGAAGAGAGAACATGAGGAAACCCCTCCACTACAGGGAACCAAAATAGGAAGTCTTGAGACAGGAACTATAGAGGTGGATATCGAATAGAGTGTTGGGAAACTCAATTTAACAAAGTGCTAAAAAGAACAAGGAATCAAGGCACGGGGACTTCACAACCCCTTAGGAGGTCACCTAGGACTACTCGTGAAGGTGGAACCTAAAAATAAGAAGAGACACAAGTATATCCCTCAAAAGGATGAAGAAAATGAGAATTCTGATGACAGTGTGCCTAGGACTCCAATATACAATGAGGATACAGAAGAGCCTATAAGAGAAGAAATAAAGGGTAAAGAAGAGTTAGGGGAAGATAAGGGCGAGCCATCAAGCATGCCCCATACTACACGATTATGTGTAAAATCAGTTTAGATTTGGGACTGCACACACCCCTAAAGGTAAGTGCTCAAGGAAAGGAAATGAGGAAGAAAATTATGAGACACCTGCAATTGGGTACATTGATGGTCCGACCGGATCATACGCACATGGTTACAAAGCACTCTCGAGCCCAAGGTCCCTGTATGAATGGGAGCTTATGGATGCATAAATGGCAACCACACACACAAGAAACACAATTATCATGGACAATGTAGACTCATATGGATGAGCCTGACTTCGATGTATGTGAAGAATCATGTGTTTCATGTAGACGAAGAAGGCACTCCATTCATGCCATGTGACTATCAAGCCCCTTGTCATGTCCAATGAGTAGGTAATAAACACATTAAAAAAGGTATCTACCAAGGTTCCATGCATAAACATAGATAAAGTAGCAACTATTCAGAATTGTTAGATGATAAAAAGGATACATATAATGAGATAAAGCATTTAATAATAGAGAAGATTCAAGTGAAGAAAATGATCCATAGATCCAAAATGAATCTACTTCATTAGATCGGATAGGATGAAGAAGGAAAAATAATACATTCACTAGCTATCTCTATCATTTTCTAATAGAAAGTAGAATGACAACTTTAATTTGTGATTAAATGGATAATTCCAAAGTTGAAGAGTTTACGAGATCATTTGGTATCGAGCTAACAAGTATTTAGGATTGTGGTATTCATTCTTGGATATGTATGATATGAGATCTAATGGCGAAGAGACTTTACCTTGTGATCCAAAAATTTCTACAAAGAAGGGGAAACAAAGAATTTGGGGACAAATGGAGGAAGAGAACTTGGTCCATAGAATCAAGATGGTGGATACCATTATGGATAGGATGTTTAGAAGGCAAGACGAACTTGCAAATTTGGAAAAGACAACTTCTGTCAAGTAAGAATCCATGGACTTAGTGGTTCGAGGCTTAGCTAAAACATTTGGCATAGGGAAGAGCCACCATGAGGAAGATTATGGGGAAGAACATGAAGAAGAGACTTCAAACACAAGAGAAAAGGTAAAATCTAGCCATACTCCTTTTAAAGTTGAGACAAAATTTGAGATTAAAAGCTTTGTGAGATAAGTAGATGCAAAGTTGCTTGATAAATGGTTAAAATACATAGAAGTCTACTTTAGCGTCCATAATGTCACGAGAGGAACATAGGATCACCTTTTCTTGTCTCAAAATGGAGGGACACACTGGGTTTTATGGGAAACCCATATAACCACTTGTGAAAAGAAGAAGCATCCTATTGTGAAATCTTGGCAAGAATTTAAAGAACTACTTAGAGCTAACTTATATACTATTGGCCACAAGACTGACCAAATGATTAAATGGTAGTATTTTAGATAAGGTAGTGGTCAAAGTGTGTAGGACTATACTACGGAGTTCCAGAGGTAGGACATGTTGCTAAGCATGGACTTGGAGGATGAGGATATTTTGACTAAGTAATTGGGAGGACTTCACACTCACCTTCGAAGAAAATTCATCTCCACAAAGCCCAAATATCTCAACGAGGTGTGTGTGCAGGAATGCTACATAGATGATGAAAAGAAGTAAGGAGAAGCAGAACCAAGGGCAAAGCAGTTGAAAAATCAGCAGAAAAAAGAGTATGGGAAAATAAGTAATAAGGGTAAGTGGAAAGGGAAAGGTAAACAAGCTGCCACTACTTTAAATACTTGTAAAGATCCCAAGAATTTTTGTAAGAACTGTGATATCAATGGTCATATTGACGCTACATGTTGGAAGTTGCATCGAGTTACATCGAAGAACCGAACCAAGGACTCAAAGAATTCCATGACAACTATAAAAACAAAGGGGAGTTGAAATCAAAGATGACTCTGATGTAGATGAAAGGCTTGGATGCACAACCACCAACATGGATAGCCAGGAAGAGGAGATGAGTAGACTATTCCAGATCAAAATCCAGATCAAGATAACTAAGGTAAATGCTTTGGTTGATACCGGTTCTCAGTCTAACTTGATTTCTGAAGCAGTTGTAAAGAAGCTTGGTCTTGAGACTTATGAGCATCCATACCCTTATCCTTTGGGTTGGGTGAAGAAGGGTGTTGAAATTTAGGTGACAAGAAGATGTAAGGTCAAGTTTGTGATAAATTCCTAGTATAGTAATGTTTTGGAAGCTGACATTATTCCACTTGATGTTTTTAATGTTGTATTTGGGATTCCTTACTTGTATATTAGGGATGTTATATTTATGAGAAGGGAAAACTAGTATAGATGGGTTAAGGATGGGATCAGCTACAACATCCGGGCACACCAACATAAGACACATGTTACTATGGTGAGTGTTAACCAAGAAAAATGACTTATTCAGGAAAATCATAATCAATTTTGTTTACTTTTGTTAAAGGATAAACAAGATGGGGTAGAAGTTTCAGAGATTTATAACTAGGGAAAGCATGATTTGGATAGTATTATTCAGTCTTTTCAAGAAGTATTTTAGGCTCCCAGTGGGTTACCACCAAAATGGGAAGTAGAGCATGAGATTCAACTATTGCTAGAGTCCCCTCTACCGAACATCGGGTTGTATAGGCAATCCTTGGTTTAGAATCTTGAAGTAAATAAATAAATCCAATAAATACTAGACCAAGGGGTGATACGTTTGAGCACCTCACCATGCAGTTCGCCTATTGTTATAGTGCCAAAGAAGGATAGTTCTTGGAGAATGTGCATCAACTATTGCACTTTGAACAAGATCACCATAAAGAACAACTATCCACTTCCCCGCATAGATGATCTTTTGGACCAGCTTCAACATGCCAAATTCTTCATGAAGGTGGATCTCAAGTCAGGTTATCACCAAGTCAAAATTAAGGACAAGGATATATGGAATATTGTCTTCATGACAAAACAGGGTTTGTATGAATGGTTAGTACTTCCTTTTGGGTTATGCAATGCACCCGCTACATTTATGAGATTGATGAATGATGTATTGCGGGATTTCATAGATTCATGTGTCATTGTATATCTAGATGATATCTTGATTTTTAGTGCCACATGGGAAGAACATCTAACTCATTTACAAAAAGTCTTGCAAGTTCTTAGGGAGAAACAAATGCTTTGTAATATGAAGAAATGTGAATTTTCCAAATAGTCACTTGTCTATCTTGGGCACGTGGTTGGAGGAGGAGAGATATGAGTGGATCCAAAGAAGGTGGAAGCCATCACTAATTGGCCAACACCAACAGGAGCCATAGAGACTAGGAGTTTTGTGGGAGTAGTACAATACATGTGGAAGTTCATTCCAGGCTTCTCCACGATTGTAACACCTCTACACACAGTGGCCGCAAAGAGGAAGGGTTTTGATAGGGTAAGACACAAGACAAATCCTTTGAGTTATTGAAATACAAGATTAGTCATGTTCCAATACTTGCTCTTCCTAATTTGCAACATCCTTTTAAAGTAGAGACAAATGCCAGTGATTACGCTATGGGCGTAGTGTTGCTTCAAGGAGGTAAACCCGTATGCTATCATTATGAAACTTTCACTTCAGATAGTTAAAGGATATTTAGTATATGATAAGGAAATGTATGCACTAGTTCAGAAAATTAAAAAATGGAAGCATTATTTTTGGGTAAAGAAACTATTTTGCACATTGACCACAAACCTCTCTAGTATTTGCAAGCATAATCTAAATTGCAGCAAGCAAGGCACTACAAATGGATGGGGTTCCTTTAGCAGTTCCATTTGGTGATCAAATACAAGAAGGGTAGTACAAAATTGGTGGCATACATGTTTTCTAGGCTGCCCACATAGGAGAAGTTCACCTATTTGGCCACTATCTCTCAGATTGATCCCTTCACAAAGGAAGCTTACGGAGAGGCATATGCCCAAGATAGAGACTTTGGGGTGACCTTTCAGCAGTTGCAGTCCCAAGGGACTGAAAGGACATGGATTGAATATTTTTATCTCAAGGACAGTTGCTCTATCAATGGGGAAAGATTTATGTGCCTAAATAAGAAAGAATTCTATTGATGATGGAAACACATACCTCAAAAGTAGCAGGACATTTTGGTGTAGGTAAGACCCTAGCCCACTTGCAAAGGTACATGTATTGGCTCAATATGTAAGAAGAAGTATCAAAATTTATACGTGGATGTAAAC
The DNA here is from genome assembly GCA_018340775.1 of Taxus wallichiana var. yunnanensis. Lineage (NCBI taxonomy): Eukaryota > Viridiplantae > Streptophyta > Pinopsida > Cupressales > Taxaceae > Taxus > Taxus wallichiana. Next base: position 867,396,559 of record CM031238.1, read on the forward strand.
TTTGTTTTACTAGCAAGCTTAAGACTAGGAAAAGGGACTAAAGGACATGGATTGAATATTTTATCTCAATTACCGATGGGGAAAGATTTATGTGCCTAAAGAAGAAAGAATTATATTAATGATGGAACACATACCTCAAAAGTAGTAGGACATTTTGGTGTTGGTAAGACCCTAGCCCACTTGCAAAGGTACATGTATTGGCCCAATATGCAAGAAGAAGTATCAAAATTTATATGTGGATGTAAACTTTGTTGTACTAGTAAGCCTAAGACTAGGAAGGAGGGTTTGTATATGCCTTTGTCAATACCTACTCGTCCATGGGAGGACATTTCTATGGATTTTGTAGGAGGATTACCTATGTCTAAACATGGCCATGACTATCTCTATGTTGTTGTTGATATATTTAGTAAGATGTGTATTCTTATGAAATGTAAAAAGACAAGTAAAAGCACATGAGGCAGAAGATCTTTTCTTTTGTAATGTATGGGTACATTTTGGTTTGCCAAAGTCTATTGTTTCTGATAGGGATTCTAGGTTCTTGGGGAAGTTTTAGACTACTTTTGAGACAAGATGGATACCAGGTTACAAAGGAGCACAAATTTCCATCCATAGACAGATGGACAGACAGAGGTGGTGAACAGGACTTTGGTACAGTTGATCAGAGGGTATACTGGCAAATACCCAAGGAATTGGGATGAGTCCTTAGCTTACATTCAACATTCCTATAACTGGGTAATACACACATCCACTATGAAATCACCATTTGAAGCATGCTTGGGATATCTACCTACAAATCCGTTTGGATATAACATTTGAGCGGGATGATGAGAAGGAGATACGAGACATGGATGTGACTAGAGTAAAAAAATCATTGAGAGGATCCGAGAAAATCCACCTCAAAGTCAAAGAACAACTAGAGAAATTGTAAGCCAAGTACAAAGCTAGGCACGATCAGCATAGGAGGAACATAAGATTCATATTGGAGATAGATTTTTTCTTTACTTGAGTTAGGAGAGACTACAAGGTCAAGAATGGAATCTCAAGCCACTATGATATGGGCCATTCACCATATTGGAGCAGGTTTGAGAAAATGCCTTTCGACTTGATTTACTTGCATTCATGAGGATGTAATCTATAGTAAAATGTGAGAACTTGCACCTATATGAGCCATCCATGCTAGGTGAAGATGAAGGACTAAAGTTGTTACCTTCCATTGAGGATTGCATCTTGGACTCACGAGGAAAATTGGAGGAGGATGTAGTGTTGCAGCAGAAGGTCAGAGAGACTAGGAGAGGTCTACAGAGTCTTGGTAGATTGGACTGAAAGGAAAGACACCAAGGTAGGCCTGGTGGTACTCGAAGGATCAAGTGAGGGAATTATTTCCTCATCTACTCCCCACTAAGATTTTGTGGGACCAAAATCCTCCTAATCGGGGAGGTGTGATCCATAGGGATCCAAAATGACTCTACTTCATTAGATTAGTCAACACGAAGAAGGAAAATTAATACACAAAGGTTCTATCTTTAGAGTAACAGATCGCCACTCTTTGCGGAGCGACGGTTACATAACCGCCGCCCCAACTAGGCGGAGGTCCTAAGACTATTAGTTTGTATTGGGTGGTAGTCTTGACTCTTTCGGACAAAAAATAGAAATATGAAATGAATAACCAAATGTTTTGGAAGGTTTTCCATGTCTCTTCTCCTCCATGACATTTTCCATTCTCAAGTGCATAGGGAGGAGATGAGAAAGGCTATAAATACATGTTTGTAGAAGAGAATAAGATCATCGAAGCATGAAAACAAGTGAGTAAGAAGTTCTTAGTGCTATAATTATGTTTTGTAGAATAATGGAGTGTTGAAATAGAGAAAGAAAGTAATTGGGAGGAAGTGTGAGATATTATCTACTTCTCTTTCATACTTAATGTAATTTATGTACTTATTGTTTTTAATCAGCCAATAAAAAGGGGAAGAAAGAGAAATATCCCTTCTTGGGTTTTCCTCCTCTGGAGGTTTCGAGGATAAAATTTGTTGGTGTTTATGAGTTTATATTCTTTCCTTTCTGTAATTGTGGATTCTAAGCATAATCAAAATTTATTCACTAGCTATCTATGTCATTTTCTAATAGAAAGTATAATAACAACGTTAATTTTTCATTCGTGGATGATTCCAAAGTTGAAGAGTTTATAGATCAATAAAGGCCAAAGCATTGACAAGTATGGCGGAAGAGGTTGCAGATGAAATTTTGGAAAAGAGGTTGCACTTTGAGAAGAACTTACCAAAAAAGTTCCCATCTGTGATGCATTATTTATGCACACTTTTTGGATGGTAATGGAAGAAAGCCTCATGTGTATGCTTGAACCAAATGATTTTGTAGAACAGGAAGCGAAGGCCAAGGCCACAATTGTAAGAAAAATTTCAGGTTATGAGTCCATTTCACAGACTTTGAAGGATGATCTGAAGAAGGTAGATATGCCATTGAATATATATAAAATGCGGACTATGATGTGATAATCAAGACAAGGACCATGGCCAAGGAATATGAGGTCCTTCAAGAAGTGAAGAATGAAACACTTGGACGTGTGGAGAGGCTTACTTTAGTAGAGGAAAAGTGTGACACACTTACAACAACCCATGACCCACACAAGGAATGAATTAAGGAGATTGGAAAACTCATCATGTGGAGGATGGATATGATGGAGGGAATTGTCTTGAGCATGGATAATGTTCTTAGGGTCTTGCAAAATGAAGGTGAAAATATGACCCTTGATGAAATGGAAGCCGTAATTCTGAGACATTCCAGATAAAACTAATCAAGTGTTGAGTGATTGGAACGAACTAGAGGCACAAATCAAAACATAATATCCAGAGCTGATTCTTCCTGCAAATGTATAGGGCACCAAGTATCAATTCATTATTTGTACATTCATTCTTTCATTATTTATTATTTTTCATGGAGAGATAAGTTGTGATTACCCATTTTTGGGGGCGGAAATGAAATTAGTGTGGGGTAATGTTGGGATAATGAAATACAACCTAAGTATGTGTTATGTTTATGGAGCTTGTTTTCATGTTAGAGTTTGGTACACCTTCCATGTGTTACACTCGGATATTTTTACGGAGGTCCCACTCATGAAGGGTGAAGCCCCAAAGCAAATTTTTCATGGGTGGTTTATTAACCCATGGGTAATGGGTAACCGTTATGGGCTGTTTTTGGGCCCATGGTTTTTTGGTACCCATTGTTTTGTAAAACCGCCTCTTCGGCTACCTATTGATGTACTTATAAATAGATGGACATACAATAGGATTTAGATGAGTGTGTTTTGTGAAGGTGAATAGTTTGTGTGAATTCAAGTGTGAATTCGGAGGGTTTGTTGAACACGCTCCAAACAAGATCGATTATTATAATTGTGAAGATGTTGACTTGTAATAAAATCGAGCAAGTGTTCTTGGTGGATGTAGCCCACATTGGGTGAACCACGTTAATATTGTCTTCGTGTTGTGCATTTTCATTTACGTAATTCTATTCATACTTCTTATTATTGTGAATCGAGGAATTATTCCGCATTAGATATTATTCTTTCCTAACAATTGGTATCGAGCTTAGTTTGGTTTGCTGAAGTGTTGAATCGTAGGGAAAATTTTTAGCTTAAGTGGGAGCTATGGAAGATGATGGAAGATCTATGGTTGATAAATTCAAGGGGCATAATTTTAGTCTTTGGAAGATGCAGATGGAAGATTACCTTTATCAGAAGGATCTTTATACTCCATTGTCTGAGAAGGTGAACAAAACCTCGAGCATGATAGATGCGGAATGGGATTTACTAGATAGGAAGGCACTTGGGACAATCCGGATGTGTCTTGCATCTTTGGTATTATTTAATGTTTCAAAGGAAAAGACTACAAAAGATCTATTCGATGCATTAGGGAAGTTGTATGAAAAACTCTCTGCCTCTAACAAGATATTTTTAATGAAAAAGTTGTTTAATACGAAGATGTCTGAGAATAGTTTAGTAGCAGATCATTTAAATGATTTCAATACAAATTGTGAATATGCTAGCTTCGGTTCTGATAGAATTTGATGAAGAAGTTAGGGCTTTATTAATTCTGTGCTCTTTACTTGAAAGTTGGAATAGCACAGTAATGGCGGTAAGCAACTCGATTCAGGCTAACTCAAAGTTGAAGTTTGAGGATGTTGTAGGGGTGATTCTAACAAGCAAATGTGAATTAAAAGCTCAGGGAATCTTCTACTTTAGGGAATGCTTTGACAATGGAAACTAGAGGGAGACAAAAGAATAGAGGAAACCGTGGAAAATCAAAAGATCGGGCAAGGTCAAAATCCAAGAGCAAGATTGTATGTTGGAATTGTGGAAAGTCAGGCACACAAAGAAGGACTGTTGGGAGCTTCGGGATAAGAAGAAACAACAGGAAGAAAACAAGGAGGAAAATGTGGCATCGAGTAATGTATGTCAGGATGCTTTGATTCTTTCTTTGCATAATATTATTGAATCTTGGGTTTTAGATTCAGGGGCTTCTTTTCATGCTACTCCACATAGGCATTATTTTATTGATTATGTTCAAGGGATTTTGGGCATGTTTTTCTTGGTGATGATGAGCCTTGCAGTATAGTTGGAAAAGGTTTTATTCGAGGTTAAGATGCGAATGAGAATACATGGCTATTGAAGGATGTCAGACATGTGCCTACATTAAGGATAAATTTGATATCAGCAAGGCAATTGGGAAGTGATGGTTGTACTGTGATATTTACAGTTGACTCTTGGAAGGTTACCAAGGGTGCTCTTGTGGTGGCAAGAGGTAAGAAGGTTGGAACCTTGTATTTATCCACTGATAGTACTAATGATTGTAATCTTGTGGCTTCAGATGTAGATACAACATTATGGCACTATAGGCTCGGTCATATGAGCCATAAGGGCATGGACATCATAAAGAAGGATTTTCCTGGATATATAGAAACAGTTTAGATTTACTGTGAAACCGCATATATGGGAAATAGAAGCGAGTAAGGTTTCTCAAGGTTGGACCTACGAAGAAAGAGAGTAAGTTAGAGCTGGTACATTTTGATGTGTGGGGGCCAGCTCAGGTATCATCTCTTGGGGGTTCAAGTTATTATGTTACTTTTATTGATGATGCAACAAGGAGAGTTTGGGTTTATCGTATTAGAAACAAATCTGATGTATTTTATACTTTTGTTAAATGGAAAGGCTTGGTAGAGAATGAAACAGGTCTTAAGTTAAAATGTATTAGGTCGGATAATGGAGGGGAATATTGTAGGAATGGATTTGATGATTATTGTTCTAAGAATGGAATCAAGTAGGAAAAAGACAGTTCGGGAACCCCGCAGCGAAATGGGGTGTCAGAAAGGATGAACAAAACAATAATGGAACGTGCTAGGAGCATGAGGATACATGCAAGACTGCTCTCTTTATTTTTGGGCGAAGTAGTGAGCACAACATGTAATTGATAAACAGAGAACCCTCAAGTGCCTTGGATGGAGGCATACCGAGGAGGCATGGTATGGTAAGAAAGGCAATTACTCATTTCTTAGAGTCTTTGGATGTGAGGTGTTTGTTCATATTGACAAGGATGATAGGACCAAGCTAGAGGCTAAATCAGAAAAATGCACTTTTATTGGTTATGGTGGTGATGAATTTAGATTTAAATGTTGGAGTATTAAGGACAAGAAAATCATTCGGTCTAGGGATGTGGTCTTTAATGAGAAAGTCATGTATAAGCAACAGTTGCAGGAAAACAGGGAAGAATCCAAGAAAGAATATACAGTGGTAGAGGATCTTCCGAGATGGGACGATGACCCATGAATCGGTTTAAGAACCTACTCAACAGAACCCCAAAATCCTACAGTGAGGAGGTCTTCTAGGGTAAGAAAATAACACGAACGTTTTTCTCCTTCTCTTTATTATTTATTACTCACCGATAGTGGAGAGCTAGAGAGCTTTGATGAAGCAATGCGGGTAGATGTCAATAAGAAGTGGGAGTAAGCCATGGATGAGGAGCATAAGTCTCTCATGGAGAACCCGGACTTGGGATTTGGTGAAGCTACGGAAGGAAAAAGAGCATTGCAAAACAAGTGGGTGTAATGAGTTAAGGACGAAGGAGGAAAGTAAAGATATAAGGTCCGGTTGGTGGTCAAGGGTTTGCATAGAAACAAGGTATAGATTTTGATGATATTTTTTTCTCCCGTAGTAAAAATGAATTCTATCAGAACTATTCTTGGAATAGTGGCATCAGAAGACTTACACTTAGAATAGTTAGATGTAAATACTACATTTCTCCATGGTGATTTGGAGGAGGAGCTATATATGTAGCAACTAGAAGGATATGAAGTCAAAGGTAAAGAGGATATGGTGTGCAAACTGAAGAAGAGCTTGTATGGCTTGAAACAAGCTCCACATCAATGGTATAAGAAGTTTGATAGCTTCATGATGGAGCAAAGTTATATTAGATGTCATTTTGACCATTGCGTGTATAAAAAGAAATTTGAGGATGGAAGTTATATTATCCTGTGTTTGTATGTTGATGACATGTTGGTTGCAGGTAAAAACATGCAGGAAATAAAAGTACTCAAGAAACAGCTAAGTGAATCCTTTGATATGAAGGATTTGGGGGTAGCTAGACAAATCCTTGGTATGAGGATAACTCGAGATAGGAAGGAACGGAAGCTGAATTTATCTTAGGAAGAGTACATTAAGAAGGTATTGGATAGGTTTAACATGCATGATGCTAAATCGGTTGGGACTCCTTTGGTAGGCCATTTTAAGTTATCAAAGGAGTAGTGTCCCAAGACAGAGTAGGAAAGAAACCAAATGTCCAAGGTACCTTACTCATCAGTAGTTGGCAGTTTGATGTATGCTATGGTGTGCACTAGGCCTGATATTGCCCATGCAGTGGGAGTTGTGAGTAGATTTATGAGTGATCCAGGTAAAGAGCATTGGCAAGCAATAAAGTGGATCCTTTGGTATTTGAGAGGGACCATGGGGACAGTTTTGTGCTATAGTGGATCAGACACCACTTTACGTGGTTATGTAGATTCAGACATGGCTAGAGATGTAGACAACAAGAGGAGCATGAAAGGTTATATTTACACTGTAGGTGGGACAACAGTGAGCTGGATTTCATGACTACAGAAGGCTGGTGGCTTTGTCAACCATAGAGGTTGAGTATGTTGCTGCCACAGAGGCAAGCAAAGAGATGATTTGGTTACAAAAATTGCTTGAGGAGTTGGGGCATAAGCAGGAGGAATGTAAGCTACATAGTGATAGTCAGAGTGCTATATACCTAGCTAAGAACTCTGCTTTCCACTCCAGGACGAAGCATATAAAGTTGAGATATCACTTCATCAGGACAACTTTGGAGGAAGATAAGTTAAAGTTGGAGAAGATTCATACCCGTCGAATCCTACGGATGTGATGACCAAGGTGGTCAAATGCACCATCTTCAAGATAGTACAATTCCATCTCTCAACAACACCATTTTGATGCGGTGTGTGTGGAGGAGGAATTTATCGAAAAATCTTGTGAGCTTAAAGGTAGGATTTGAACTTATTACTGGTAAATTCCCCCTTGATCTGAGTGGAGAGATCTGATATGATGACTAGTCTCGTTCTTTACAGACCGCTTTAAACTTTTTGAAGTTCTCAAAAGCATCAATTTTCTTATGAAGAAAAAATATCCACATTTTTCTTGAATAATCATCAACACATAACATGAAATACTGAAATCCAAAATGACTAGGTTGCATTGGACCACAAAGATTGATATGAACCAAATCAAGCTTACCAAGAGCTCGATAAGTACTCTTCTAGAATGAAGCTCTGTGTTGTTTACCTGCTAGGAAGTTAGGACACTTATTTGTATCCTTTTGGAGATATAGAAATCCTCTCACCATGTTATCTTTGGTGAAATGTTTCGAGATATTTGAAATTGATGTGACCAAGTCTCCAATGCCACAACTGTGTTGAGGAAGAATTCTTAGCCACTAGTGCTTGATCATCCATATGGAAAAATTCAAGCTGGAACATACGTCCCACATTGGAGGCTTTTGAAAAAAATTGATCCTCTTGATTTGTCTCAAATCAAACACTTTCTTATCGAATGACTATCAAAGTCAATCTTTAGATTTTGATCTAGAAGATGACTCACGATATCAGATTTTTTTGTTAACACTGGGACATATAATACATCTGATAGTCTAAAATTTCATGAACCAAGAGGTAGAGAAATGTTCCCAATTCCTTGTACAATGTAAGAAGAATCATCACCTAATAAAACATGTTTTTTGAAGGTGTGTCCCTCATGGTGATAAACCAGTCTTTGTGCCGATCATGTGTCGAGTGGCTCTCGAATAAACATACCAAACAACACTAGATGACATGGATGGTTCACTTTGGAATGAGAAGTGTACAAGAAGTCCTCATTTTCTGAATGATCTTCTTGCTTAGCTATATTACCTTGTTGATGGGGTTTTCTTCGCTAGTTCCCCTTCTTCTTCCCTTGCTTGTAGTATGATTGTCCCTGATGAGATTGCTGATTTTGAGGTCTGAATTGCTTGATGAACCTTTCTTGTATGTGTTGAACTAACAATGTTTCAATTTACTGAGATAGGACACTTCTTCTTTTTTTGTCCCCTTGCTAATGCTATTTTTGGTACTTTTGAAAATATTTTCCTTTTCCTTTTCCTTTTTGATCAGAAAGTAGTGCCTACTCCTCTTCATCATATTTTTGTACATTTCTTCTTCTTTTTGTAGTAGATTCACTAACTTTTCAAAAGTAACTATCTAATATGAAAATTTTAGTGTCGTTACAAAATGTGGTAAGAAGGAGGAAGTGCTCTTAGAATAATGGGAATGAGATCTGTATCAATAACCTCCTCTCCCAGGGCTAGAAGTGAAGCCCTCAATTCTGCAACTCTTCACAAGAAAGCTTCCACTTTCTCATTTGGCTTGAATTTCAGTGTATGTAATTGACTTTGCAAATTTAATATTGTGTTCTTATTTTTGGCCTCATACACGGTGCTCAACTTATCCCACACTTTTTGTTTATTTTGACATATCAAATGTGGAGTTACACGTCATAAAACACCGAAAAAAATTATGACTTTGGCCTTCTGATTGGCCTTGTCAAACTGTCTCTATTGAGTGCATCATCTGGTGATCTGGTTGTAGAACCATTCACAACAGGCCATATCTCTTCAAACTCAAGTTGTGTTCTGATCTTAGTCTTTCATACAACGAAATTATATCCCCTTAGAAGCTATGAGTCTAGAAGAAAGAACTTAGGGGCATTGGTTCCCATTTTCTGAATTTACTGACAAAGGGTAAGGCTCTTATCACTCCAGGTATAAGGTTTCCTAATCTATATACCATCAGTCCGATATACTAAACCTATCTATATACAAGCCCTTCCGATATACCCGTTGGTACATGTAAGAAGCTCGCACTTTAGATATACCCGATGGTACATGAAAGAGGTGTTAACATACGTGAAAGAATTTGATATGTGATACCAAATCAATACTAAAAGGGGTTTGTGTGATTATTGACACTCGACTCAAAGAAATATCCTCATACGCCCGCGTAACTTTGCTATATACTCGGATAATTTCAATGTCTAGATTTATGTCATGTAATCATTCATAGATGGATGAGAGGGCTCAAAGTGTGTGCAATGTGTCCTTATTTCCCTCCATCAATTTATAGGGATGATGCCCAAACGATGTTATTATAGCTATATTAGGCTTTAAGAAATGCACGGTAGTAGTCGCGCGATAAATTTACCCGTAAGTGTTTCCCGAGGCACTTGTATATACCAAACGTTGCAAAAGATATCTGGATATCTCGTGAGTGTTATAGAACCAAATTTTACTCATTTTGTTTTTAAATCTCTGCCGATTTTATCAATTACAATGTTTGCGGTTGAATATGGAAACTTGCAAATTAGTACAATCCACTAAAATATACATTGAAAATATATGATTACATCCAATATGCAGAAAAATTGAATGGCTAGAATTTTTTTGTAAGGCCCTTATGGCCTTTAGAGCTTAAAATGGCTTTTGTGTGACAAAACACAAAAATAGTAGAAAAATGTAGTTTTTAGATGCCCTCCCGTTGAAAAAAGTTGCTCGAATGAAATTTTAAGAAAAATGGGAGATTTTTTTGCCCAAAAATAGGGTTTTTCTTGCTAATTTTAGAGTGGGGTTTGGTTGTAACTAGGGTAATTAGTGGGGTTTTCCACCACAAAAGATGCTTTGGTTCTTAAATTTTTCTCCACCAAATTTCAATATATAAAAAAATTCGGTTGGGATGGGGATCAAACCCAACAACACCTCCCACTCCCAAAGCCTTCCTCCTAACCACCACAACACTCAATGTGCTTGGGATATAAAATAAAGTAACTTCTATCTAAATTGTAAATAAAGGAACTAATCTTTTAAGATATAATGTGTCACTTTATTTGGAGACCACGTGGTTTGTCATGGGAGGAATGGATGATTAGGGCTTCCATAGATAACGGATATGAGTCTTTTATCTCTTCGTTTATCATTTATTTGCCTCTGTAATCGTTTTATATTGGTGACCGATCTATGTTATCTCATCTACTTGTCTTGTGTGCGGTAAAGATCGAAACTCGGTGGTGGAGGCTTACAACATGACGTGGAAACTTGAAACTTGGCCACATTGTTTATTTGAACTATAGGATTTTTGGGATTCATCGACATTTGCAAGGAGCTCAATCTGCTCTCAATGGTGTGAATTGGCGGTAAAGCAAGACCGGGGCTTGACCTTCGATCTTTAGAGTCCGTTTGAATGCTCACCAAATAATGAAAGGATTTTTCTCTATCTCGGTCAAGCACAAACATGTAGGAATCGACCAAGGGATCAGCCAGGTCTCATCGAGACAGTGTTCGACTCAACACGCTTGGCTAGGTGGGAGTTAGCTCTCAAACTTAACTCACTCATTATGGGCTTGACCCATGAAACAAAATTTGGCCTAGTGCAACTCTTTTTCAAATGATGTAACTTGCCAATGCCATGAGCCATCTCTGTTAGAAGCTCAGTGTTCAAATGTAGATCTTGGTATGAGCTAACCCGCCTCCTAACTTTGTAGACAACTCGAGTCCAAGAGCTATGTGAACTCGATGCACGAGATCTACCATAGATTTTTTTAATATTATTTTCAAATGCCATAAATTTTTCCTGGTGCAAGAGGCACCAGTGAAAAAAAATTGCTTTCCAAACACCTGGAACTAAACAAGAGTTTGTGGGGATGTAGAGATGGGGCTAGGAATTTGCAAGAGACTGCATAGGCTCTCAAATGCTACAAATGTTTCTCTAAGCTCCTCTATCTCTTATGCACTCTCTTTGCACACCTTCTCCGTTCATAGGCTCTCTATCCTTCTCTCGATACTGAATTTAGAAGAGGGACAAAAGGCTCATAATTATATTGATATGTAATCAAATCATATACAATGGAGATGGTTGTAATATTTATAGATGTTGTACAATCGAGTACAAACAAATGAATTGTTGTACATGTGAAAAAAATTACATAAGAGAATAAAAAACAACTATGATGTTGCAACGATAATCTTACAACAACCTCACATATGCATAAAAAAGACTACAAATGGTTATATAAACATAACCATATAATAATAACATAAAAATACCTAGTTACCTAAGTAACCAATAGGTTACCACATTAATAAAATAGTATCAATGTAAATACAATGCATAATTATAAAGTAAACTATGTTTACCCTAACATGTGGAAGAAAATGAAGGAAAGGAAAGAGCATAAGGAAATAACAGAAGAGTGTGTAAGGGTGTGCATGAAGAACTATAGCCATGCATATGTACCAAAGTGTAAAAGTAAGAGCGCACGCAACCTAAAAATAGGATGTCAAAGCCAAGATGGAACTATAAGTTTTCTAAATAACTAGGGTGGTTATTTTGGACAATAGAACCCTAGGTGCATCCATTGTAGTATTTAGTGGTTTCCTTATAGGTATATACATAGGGAACATCTCATAAATCTATGCAGAGTGTATTATCAATGGACTAATTTCCAATTTCTTCCTATGTTGAATTTGATATAAGTCATGTACTAACAACATACATATACTTTTCCCCTAGTTGTACACCATTATTGACTCCAATGCAACCCAAAGCACAAAAATGGAAACTAATGGGACTCCTCTATCCAATTTATGAATCAAAGTTTTTGTCACAATTATCCCGATGATTTCCTCTTGGATATCTATAATGAAATCAATATAAATCATCCTTAAACACACTATCAATGACCATAAATGATATCAATCTATTCTTGTTACACACTATGCTAATTCCATCCTCTCTACATTTATCTTCGGTACATAATAAAACATCCATATCAAAATAATAAACATATCCAAAATTATATGCACATTCTCGAAGATGAATTTGGTCTTGATGATGTATCTTACAACCTTCCATATGAAGGTGTCTGACCTAATCTAATGTAAACACTAAAATTTGGAAATTTATCCTTTTTACATTGTTAGTTTCAAATTATTCTTAGATAAGATAAATACCTACACCCTATCCCCACTCGGTGCATATTTCTATCTCACTCCTAACTTGTTTATTCATACACACCGATGTGTTAAAATTTTCTAAATACAAATCCATAAAAAATTAATTAACCTCCACTAATCATGATGTAACTTCTATATTTCATCCACCATCTCCCTGTCTAAAACCATATCGTAAGGTCAAGATGTTGAATATGGTCCTAGCCGACCCATATGGTCATGGACCGACACATATTTCAACTCTTCTTTCAATTGAGTTATATTTTTTGGTTATTTCATCTTCATGGGTCAACATTTACATTATAAATTCACTTCAAAGCCCTATATAAGAAATTTTATATCACCTCATTCTCTAACCTAGAAATCAATTGGCACACTCATTACAAATACATACAAAAAGATCATAAGGCTCCTAAATCTTCCTAAGGCTGATACACTTCCACTAGGGAAACCAATACTATAATTATGAAGCACTCAACCAAGTCAAGGAGTTAATATTCCCTCATTTCTAAACACTCAAAGAGCCATACTCAATGTCTTACAAATATCAAAAACATCTCAAACATGTTCAAAGTGTTTTAAGTTGTTAACTAGTTGCATTCATCTAGATATCACACCCTAGGTGGAGAACTACATGTGGTTTGAGATGTCTTCAAAGTAGTGCCAACATAGGTGGTGCATGCATTTAAATTCAACCTAGAAACCAACCTTATTGTAGGGTTTTCTACCCATTATTATGGTTTGAATTCCATTCAATTTTTAAAAGATTTTTTTTGGGATTGTGTGAAACTTAGGGTTTGATGGTAAGACATATTTCCAGGACCATTGAACGGATCAACAAGATGAAAAATCTCACTCACAATAGGTCTAGGAATATACAATAAGTCTAATACTGCACATACATTCTTGGAATACCTGTATGGTTTCGTAAGTGTAATTTCAAGTCATAGTTTCGATAACGAAGCATCTACACATGCATTACTCCTAGTTTTCCCGGTCTGTACATCCATATCTCTCTTATACCACTCTATATATCTAATTACATATTACCTCTTGTATAATTTATCTTTTATCATATACAAACACTATTTCAAGTACCAATATGTTAGTGTAATATAGTGTTATTAATGTTGGAAGTTAATTAATTAGAATAGCTCTAAATAAAATCTTACATTCCTTTTTAGTTGTGCATTCTATTAGAATCCTAAGTTAATATTAAAAAGGGTGTAAACATGTCTCTTGCATTTAAAATTTTGGATCAAACCCTAGCTGCCATAGGTTTCATTTTTTTATGTTTTTCTCATTTATTCTTGGTGTTGTATTTTTCCTTGTATATATCATCATGATTAACCAAAAATATTCTACCATCTTTTCATTAAGCCTAGGGGATCTCATTTTCCTTCTAGTATGAGATATTATTCCCCTTATGTTGGTACACAACATAACACTATGGTTCACCCTATTGGCTTCACATTTCTTTGTTGATATCTTTACTAATTCTATTTTCATTGTAATCATAGACCATGTACAAGTCAAAGTCTCTAACAATAACTCGATAACCAATTACATGGCCTTCTTGAAGATGAGGCACACCATCTTACACATTTCCTATAATAAAATCCCACTAATATTGATTGATATTACCCTATATCCTACTTAGGAACAACTTAATTCTACTTCGCAATACAAGTATTGATACACCTATTATTCCCACATCTACGATTCCCACATATGTGGGGGCACCTCACATATCATCACCTAATGTATCTATGTTCATTACTACATATATAGTTATCCCTACATGTAATCATAGTGGGTGTGATGTTTCTTCTTTTATCACACAAGATCTTGAAACCCTTCTTCATTCTTTACAATGTCAAATATTAGAATTGTTATCCAATTTCACCCCGCTGTGGTTGAATTCATAACATACATCAGGATTCCCAAGTCCCAGGCTGAAAAGAATGAGCTCTGAGAGAATGCGAGAAGTTGCGAGAAAATAAGCCTGGGCCAAAAATTTTTTTGTGAAAATCGGCTAAGTCCTTGTTCTAGAACAATTCGGGACATTTGGGACGTAAAGGCGCGGATCGGCCGAAAATCCTACAGGTGGCCCAAACAGCAAAGGGACAAGTGGGACAAGAGTGCGCGAAGGACGCGAACCGGCCGGTTCGGCCGGAACGGGGAATTGTAGCACCAGGACAGTCGGACCAGAAGGACGCGTGGGATGCGGCCGGTTCAGCCGAAAGAGAAGAAAATCGACCAACAGTTTGGGACATTCGGGCCGTGAGTACGTGAACCGCCCGGATCGGCCGAAAAGGAGAACTTTTGCACCAAAAATTCGGGACATTTGGGCCGTAAAGGCGCGGATCGGCCGGATCGGGCGAACCGGAAGAATTTGCCCCTCGAAGCACTGGGACATTAGGGACAAATGGACGCGAACCAGCCGGAACAAGAAACTTCAACACAAGGAAAAGTGGGACATCCGGGACAAAAAGACGTGGTGGATGTGAAAGAGCCGGCAGACCCGCGGACCAACCAGGAGATGACATGTGTCACAAGGAAAAGGTCCAAAAAGTCAAAGGGGCAAGTTTTCGAGCACTGATCCAAACCAATGAAATAGTGCCACGTGTCCAAGTTTAAGGGGCCCACAAGAAAAACCCGTGAAAAGGTGGAGAGAGGGAATTTCCCAGCGAATCAGAACCCGCCACGTGTCGTCCAGATGGCAGAGCGCGGGAAAAGAAATTTAAAAATCCGTTTTCACCTGTTTTGTGCCCTAAATCTTCAGATCATCATATCTTTCGATCCAGAGCTCGGATTTGCACGTTCTTGATATCAACGGAAAGCTGTTGAAATTATCTACATGATTCTAGGATCAATCTTGAATTTTGGTGCTGTTTGGAGGGAGAAAATTAAGGAAACGTCTCTGACGCGTGTAATGCTTCAACAACCAACTTTAATGCGGCAGACGCTCACCTCTCTGTTAGGCACACTGCTTGCGTTTTGCCAGATCTGCCCTTGGATCATAATGAGATGATTTGAAATGTATCTAGAAGTGGTTGTGGTAGATTTGACTTTCATCTCTCTTTCTTCTCTCATTCTTAATATATATTGTAAAGAGGAGCCCTTTTTAGAGGTCGACATTCTTTGTTTTGCATCCTCCCTTCTTCCCCGCTTGCAAGAGAGTTTGTGGAGCTTTTCAAACCTCCCATATGGATTGTAATGCCGCTTTTGCCTCTTGGCCACTGCAATGTACTGTATTGACTCTTGAGCAATATATATGTTTGTGATTGATTCTCAACCCTCTCATGTATTCATTTATGTTATTTTGATCTCTATTTGCGGTTTGGTTACTCCGTGCATAGTGTTTGTATTGCATCTATGTGGTCTGTGTTAGATTTGCAAAACGAGTGTCTAACATTCCTTGGTGCATCACCTCTGTAGTTTAGGTTTTATTCTATGCATTTTCTCACCCTGTCTCCTTGACAAGTTAGATTAGGTTTTAGTAAACCCTCTGCATTTTTGTGTGCATCTGAACAGAGGAATAGGAACCAGCCTTCTCTAGAGAATCCTTTCTCATCTTTACAAGTCCCACACTTGGAGAAAGGATTCCATGTTGTGCAATCACACTGGATGCCTGAACATCAACCTAGAAGCCTGATCTGCATCCAGGGGTGCTGTGAGTCTGCAACAACAGTTTTGGCATGCCCGGTGGGACACTAGAGGTCTCATTTTTATTGCAGCAAAGTTGATATGCATCTGCTGTAGTTTTCTTGCTTATAAGAGCTATTATTTGCATATCTGGCGACTCCAAGGGGAAGAATCAACTGGTTTCAGCAGTGCAGGCCTGAAAACTCATGAGAAGAATCACCACAAGGTCAAGAGTCGGAGAAGAAGAGGTGCTGTTTGAATACCTGCAGTTATCTCCCAGAAGAAGGCAAAGAGGAAGAAGGATTCAAAGGTCTCCATCTCCACCAAACAGAACTCTCTCAACTCCTCCACCTGACAGGCCTTTCTTTCAATATACAAGGGTTTTAAGACCAATCAGAATGGCTCAGAACAACCCCTACGTCAACTTCACAGGCAGCAGCCCACTTGCTCTCAATGCACAACATCCAGTTCCTATTGCAGCCTTGAAGAACATTCCCTACTTCACTGGAGAAAATCAGACTACTCCAGGTGATCATGTTAAAGATATTTCTAACCTTTGTGCAATCCATGAAATCGATGAAATGCAAGTAGCTGTCAAATTACTGGCATCTTCATTCAAGGGGAAAGCATTACAATGGTTTAGGAGCCTTGGGGCTGGTTCTATCACAAACTGGAATCAGCTGTGCATTGCACTTCACGAGTAATTTGGAGAGAAGGGAGACAACTTGTCTCTTTTGGAGCAGCTTGACAACCATCAAGAGAGCCCCCAAGGAGAAGCTGACGACTTCAACTTCAGATTTCAAAGGTCTTGGGATAGGATTCCAGTGGCAGTCAGGCCAACAGCAGGAGGTGCTTTTCTATATTACCTTAAAGCTTTGAATTCTGATATTTCTATGTTAATTCAGTCCATGGGAGGCACAACAATCCCTATGGCTTATAGCATTGCCATTAGGGCTGAAAACTGTCTTATTCAAGCTGGTAAACTGGCTCCTAGGCCTCCCATGCCCTTGTATCCAAACTTAGAAAATCCAAGCACTAGTCAAGCACCCACTTTGGCTCTTGTTCCCACTCCTAGAAATCAGAGTTCAAATGAAGCTTCCACTTCATCTCCTAGTGCTTCAAATGAACTCCAAGAGGTCATGAAACAGTTGCAAAACCTAGGTAATGAGTTGGTTACTCTCAAGAGGCAGCAAGCCCAAGGTTTCAGACCTTCCTATCAACCGCAAGCTCAGCCTAATAGGCAGCCATACCAACCACAAAGACCACCTAATCCAACTGCAAATATGAATCAAAATCAAAGCCAAGTAAGGCCTCCTGCCAATAGACCATTCCAGCCCTATAATCCAAATGCCATATCTACCTCTAAGGCATTAGTGCCAACACAGAACAACATTGCTCAGGAATATGATTGGTGCTTTCCATGCAACGAGCCTCACAACCAATCCATGTGCTTCAATGGTGCTCTCAATCAAGCACTAATGGTGACAACTACCGGTGTGGAGGGCGAGGGCAATCAAGGAAACAACCAACAACCAGAAACATTCCAACAATAATCAGCCCCAAATGACACTACATTGGTGAACTGGCAAGCAGAAGATTTCTGTGGCATGAATTAGGTAGTTTCTCAAGGTGTTACAGCCAACACAAGGTCAAAAAGGAGGAATCTCGGGTGAAGAACAACCATTAGCCCCAAAGAAATCCACAACCTTCCATGGCTCCACAAATGATTGGCAAGTAGAGTCCAGCCAAATACACAAGGGCAACCAAGAACAGCCCTAGGCCAACTTAAATGCCAACTGTTGCTGCCCACGTGCAGGGAGTAAACGTGCAAACCAACGGACAGCAGAGAGATTCTTCATCACCATTCAGTATCATTGATCAGATGAAGAAGACAAATGTTAACATATCAATTTGGGAATCCCTATCTATCCCAGGCCAAAGAGATCTGCACTGCAAGCTATAATGAAGGATTAGACAATTTCAAATTAGCGGGTTCGATGCAAGACAAAGTGCTTATAAATGCTGCCCAGCCTGAAGGACGTCATGGAGGATAACAAGGTAAAATGTTGAAGCCCCCTCCTTTCTATGTTTCATTAATCATTGGGGATAAACTAGTACACAATTGCATGATTGATTCCGGGCAAGTAGCTCCGTGATGCCCAAGCAAATAGCTGATCAGCTGGGTCTCGAATATGAAGTGATATCTAA
This sequence comes from Taxus wallichiana var. yunnanensis, assembly GCA_018340775.1. Classification (NCBI taxonomy): domain Eukaryota; kingdom Viridiplantae; phylum Streptophyta; class Pinopsida; order Cupressales; family Taxaceae; genus Taxus; species Taxus wallichiana. Next base: position 867,415,023 of record CM031238.1, read on the forward strand.
AGGAGTAGTGCAATTGGATGGGACAGCAATAGCAACAGTTGGAGTGATTAAAAACTTGAGTCTTACCTTGCATGCATGTCCAAATGTTGTTGTCTTACAAGATGTATCAATCATAGACCTTCCACCACTCTTTGCCCTTTGCTTGTCAAGGGACTTCACAACCAAGATTGGAGGGTATTTTTCGTTGATTGGTCTCACATGCTGTTTAGAAAAAGGTATGGAACTAAGGCTAAAATTAGGTCCGAACCTATCATTGCAAACTTCCATATTGAGCCTTACACCCCAAGTCGATTAATGCCAATTGCTCAAAGATTTGATCAAGAAGATCACCCTAGTACTGATGAGGCTGACACCAAGGTTGGAAGTATCCCGGACCTAACTCTTGATGAATGGGCAAACAAGATACATGATTTTGATCCCTATCAAGAAGTAGAAGAATCTGAGCTGGGAGTCTATTGTATACACGAAGAAAATCAACTTGTTCCTAGCATCACCAAGCCAAGCCATAACGATGACAATGAGGTATGGCAGCTATTTTTTGACGGATCAAGGAGTAGGCAAGGTGCAGGAGGTGGAGCCATGCTTGTTTCACCTCAAGGAATAAAGTACTATTCAGCTTTTAGATTTCAATTTGCATGCTCCAATAACACTGCTGAATATGAAGCCTTGGTGCAAGGGATGCATTGGGCAATCAAGAGAAAAATAAAGAATCTGCAAGTCTTTGGGGACAGTGAATTGATTGTAAATCAGGTCAAGGGACGGCATGCTGCCAAGAATGATCTACTCAAGTGCTACAAGAACAGGGTGTGGGACCTCATGGAAGATTTTGAAGGTTTTGGCATCGAATCCATTCCTAGGAAAGAGAATCAAGCTACTGACAGGCTTGCAGCAGTAGGGGCAGCCTTTGACATTATGGAAAGCATTCAACAAGACAAGGTACAACCAAACATCCACGTGATTGTGAGGCCTTCAGTGCCGGATAACAATGTCAGTTGGCAAGTGTTTGAGAATGACCAGAAAATCGTCAATTTCCTACAAGAAGAAGCTGAGTTCTCTGCCAGGAATCAAGACAAGTTACATCAGCAGTATGGTGACCAAGTGGTGCAGTTGAGAACTAACAAATTACCAAAAGGCCTCATAACCTTGGAGTCAATCTTCAACCCGAATGATCAGTTCTGGAAGGAGAAGGCAAACATTCAAGTAAAGGGTGAGGATTCAGAGCCTATTTTAGTGGAAGAAGGCAAAACATTGCAGATTGGCAAAGTAAGTACCTCACAAGAGAAATCTGATTTTGTTCAGCTTTGTCAAGAATTTCCAGATGTCTTCGCTTGGAGCTATGAAGACTTGAGAGGATTCAATCCGAATTTGGCACAACATACCATAGAATTGGATCCATATGCTAAGCCCATCAGGCAGAGGCAGAGACCAGTCAACCCTCACATTGAGCCTCTGATGAAGAAAGAGCTAAATAAGCTAATAGAGGCAAGCATTATATTCCCGATCAAGCACTCAAGCTGGGTTGCTAACTTGGTTCCGGTCAGGAAGAAGAGCGGAGAAATCAGGTTGTGTGTGGACTTCCGAGACCTCAATAGGGCCTCTCTCAAGGATCATTATCCACTCCCTTCCATGGAACAAATATTGCAAGTAGTATCCAGTTCAGAGAGATTTTCTCTCCTAGATGGCTACTCAGGGTATAATCAGGTAATGGTGAAAGAAGAAGACTAATTCAAGACAACCTTCACAACTAAATGGGGCACATATGCTTATAAGAAGATGCCATTCGGGCTGTCCAATGCTGGTGCTACCTTCCAAAGGGCAATGGACATGGCGTTCAAGGGCTTAATCAACAAGATAGTGATGATATACCTTGATGACATCACTGTATTCTCAAAGAGTGCAGCAGACCATCTCTTTCACCTCAGGCAAGTGTTTCAGAGGTGTAGAAAGTTTGGAGTGTCTTTGAACCCCAAGAAGTGCATCTTTCTTGCACATGAAGGAAAGCTCCTTGGCCATATTGTCTCGAAAGAGGGACTGGCAATTGATCCGGAGAGGGTTGAAGCCATAAGAGCACTGCCATTGCCAAGTCACAAGAAGGCTCTTCAAAGTTTCTTGGGAAGGATTAATTTCGTCCGCAGGTTTATTCCAGATTTTGCAGCCCTTGTCAAGCCCATCACCAAAATGTTAAAGAAGAGCATGGCTTTTAAGTGGACAGCAGAAGGCAAGGAGAGCTTTGAAGCAATCAAAGAAGCTATCTCCCAGGCACCAACCCTCATCAACCCAGACTTCTCCAAGGATTTCATCCTCTATGCATTTGGAGGCAATGACACTATCTCTGCCATTCTGGTACAGCAGAACAAAGATAATGATGAGCAGCCGATTGCCTTTTTCAGCCAGAGCTTAGATGACTGTGAGGTGAGGTACTCTTTTATTGAAAAACATGTACTTGCAGTAATCAGAAGCTTGAAGAAATTCAAGCATTTAGTCTCAAACAACAAGGTCCAGTTGCTGGTCTCACATGTTGGAGTTAAGGACTTCCTCCTCAACAAAGATTTGAATGAGAAAAGGGCAGGTTGGATCACCCGTGTCATGGAGTATGACATTGAAATTAAGATCACCAAGCTGGTAAGAGGGAAAGGAATGTGTGAGCAGCTGGTTTTGGGGAAGCAAAAGGAAGTACGCAACGAAGAAGAGGCTATTTTGACACCAAGACAGCCATGAGCCAAGTGGAAATCAAGAAGAAGACAATGCTGCCCCCGACTCCTCTGGACCCAAGGTATTATGCACTTCATAAGCACAGCCCTATGCCCTCCTGGAGATGAACAAGACACAAAGGAGACACTTGAGTTAGGATGTTCCATACACCATTGTTGATGGAGTTTTGTTCAAGAAAGATGTGAATGGAGTGTTACTGAGATGCATTAGCACAGATCAGATTCAAAGGGTGTTGGAAGAGTTTCATGGTGGACCAGCTGGTGGCCATTTTGCACCAAGAGTGACAGCTCTAAAAATCATGAAGGCTGGTTATTATTGGCCTAAAATTTTCAGTGATTGCTATGCATGGATCAAGAGGTGTAAGAATTGTGCATTCTTCACAGGAAAAGAGAAGTTTGCTGCCCTTCCATTGCATCCAATCTCAGTTGACCAGCCATTCATGCAATGGGGTTTGGACTTCATTGGAGTCATTAATCCCAATTCAAGCCAAGGGCACAAATGGATTTTGACAGCCACCGACTACTTCACCAAATGGACAGAAGCAGTAGCACTCAAAGAGGCAAATGAGTCTAGCATCCTAGACTTTTATGAGGGAATAACAACCAGATTTGGTGTACCTGCCACAATAATCTCTGATAATGCATTGGCATTCATTAGATCTAAGGTGACTGAGTGGGCTGTCAAGAATGGTATTTACCTAAGCACTTCATCGAACTATTACCCTCAGGGTAATGGCCAGGCCGAGTCTACAAACAAAAACTTGTTGAGGATCATTAGGAGAACTCTTGATGAGAATCAGAGATCTTGGCACACCAAGCTGAAATCAGCCTTATGGGCTGATAGGATCACTCCCAAAAGATCCACAGGCAACTCTCCATTCAGGCTTGTCTATGGAAGCGACGCAATCTTTCCCATGTCACTTGAGTTGCCGACATTGGAACTCATGAAGCAGCTAGAGTTACTTGAATTTGAGCCCATGGAGGTGAGGTATGCAGAGTTGATGGAGCTGCAAGAGATCAAAATCGGCATCCCAAGAAATGGAAAAGGATCAAGCTTTGATCAAGAAAACCTTCGATAGAAAAGGCCAATGATAGATCTTTTCAAGTTGGAGATCTAGTGTTGAAATGGGATGTGGACAGAGCAAAACCGGAAGGCATTCAAAATTTGATGCTATTTGGAGTGGCCCATACATGGTCATAAAGTGCAAGAGCAGAAATGCTTTCCAATTGGCCTCATTGGACAAAGGTGAAGAACTCGCAGATTCTAGTACATGGAATCTATCTCAAACATTGCTACTAAAATAAAAGGTTCACCCTTGTAAATATTAGTCTAGATTTCAATTTCTCTAAGTGCATATGCACATTGTCTTGTTGTAGTTAGGTTTCAATTTCCCTAAGTGCTTTGGCGCAGGTTTTATTGCTCCTGGATTGAGTTTTTACAGTTCGGCGTGCTCTCGTGGAGGGAGTTGCAGTATCAGGCTCATTTCAGGTCATTGCTTATGACTCCATGCCCAATGGATCGCTAAAAGGCAACTGGTCTTTTCATCTAGCAGGCAGATGACCCCGCTGAGTCACCAAATTGTTATCCAATTTCACCCCCGGGTTGAATTGATAACATACATCAGGATTCCCAAGTCCCAGGCTGAAAAAGAATGAGCTCTAAGAGAATGCGAGAAGTTACAGAAAATAAGCCTGGGCCAGAAAAAATTGTGAAAATCGGCTAAGTCCTTGTTCTAGAAAAATTTGGGACATTTGGGCCGTAAAGGCACGGATCGGCCAAAAAGCCTATAGGCGGCCCAAACAACAAAGGGAAAAGTGGGACAAGAGTGCGTGAAGGATGCGAACTAGCCGGTTCGGCCGGAATGGGGAATTGTAGCACCAGGACAGTCGGATCAGAAGGACGCGTGGGACGCGGAAAGCCGGTTCAGCCGAAAGAGAAGAAAATCGACCAACAGTTTGGGACATTCGGGCCGTGAGTATGCGAACCACCCGGATCAGCCGAAAAGGAGAAATTTTGCACCAAAAATTCGGGACATTTGGGCCGTAAAGGCGCGGATCGGCCGGATCGGGCGAACCGGAAGAATTTGCCCCGCGAAGCACTGGGACATTAGGGACAAATGGACGCGAACCGCCGGTAACAAAGAAACTTCAGCACAAGGAAAAGTGGGACATCTCGGGACAAAAAGACGCGGTGGACGTGAAAGAGCCGGCAGACCCGCGGACCAACCAGGAGATGACACGTGTCACAAGGAAAAGGTCCAAAAAGTCAAAGGGGTGAGTTTTCGAGCACTGATCCAAACCAATGAAATAGTGCCACATGTCCAAGTTTAAGGGGCCAACAACAAAAACAAGAAAAGGTGGAGAGAGGGAATTGCCCAAATGAATCGAACCCGCCACGTGTCGTCCAGGATGGCGAGTGCGGAAAAGAAATTTAAAAATCCATTTTCGCACTGCTTGTGCCCTAAATCTTCAGATCATCATATCTTTCGATCCAGAGCTCGGATTTGCATGTTCTTGATATCAACGGAAAGCTGTTGAAATTATCTACATGATTCTGGGATCAATCTTGCATTTTGGTGCTGTTTGGAGGGAGAAAATTAAGGAAATGTCTCTGACGCATGTAATGCTTCAACAACCAACTTTAATGCAGCAGACAACTCGCTCCTGTTAGACAGCCCACCGTTTTGCCAGGATCCACCGCTTGGATCATAATGAGATGATTTTAAATGTATCTAGAAGTGGTTGTGGTAGATTCGACTTTCCTCTCTCTTTCTTCTCTCATTCTTAATATATATTGTAAAGAGGAGCCCTTTTTAGAGGTCGGACATTCTTGTTTTGCATCCTCCCTTCTTCCCTGCTTGCAAGAGAATTTGTGGAGCTTTTCAAACCTCCCATATGGATTGTAATGCTAGTTTTTGCCTCTTGGCCACTGCAATGTACTGTATCGACTCTTGAGCAATATATATATGTTTGTGATTGATTCTCAACCCTCTCATGTATTCATTGCTGTTATTTTGATCTCTTATTGCAGTTTGGTTACCTGTGCATAGTGTTTGTATTGCATCTATGTGGTCTGTGTTAGATTTGCAAAACGAGTGTCTAACATTCCTTGGTGCATCACCTCTGTAGTTTAGGTTTTATTCTATGCATTTTCTCACCCTGTCTCCTTGACAAGTTAGATTAGGTTTTAGTAAACCCTCTGCATTTTTGTGTGCATCTGAACAGAGGAATAGGAACCAGCCTTCTCTAGAGAATCCTTTCTCATCTTTACAAGTCCCACACTTGGGGAAAGGATTCCATGTTGTGCAATCACATTGGATGCCTGAACATCAACCTAGAAGCCTGATCTGCATCTAGGGGTGCTGTGAGTTTGAAACAACAATTGCAACAAAGTGCATCTGATGCTTCTCATTCTATAGATTCTACTCAATTACTTCATTACTTGATTTCATCAATATTGGTTTCTTATCCCTTTCCTCTTGGTTTCATCGTTCCTAAGATTCTTATATATGATGGTAAGATTGACCATACAAAACACCTTTGATCATTCCATGTGGCATGCTTTGACTATGCATCTAACAATAATTTACGTACAAAGCTTTTCCCTAGAAGCCTCAAGAAATTTACGTTACAATGGTTTTATGATATCCTAGCACATTTAGTGTGATATTTCACTACGTTGGACAATCACTTTCTTGGATAATTTTCTATCAATATTGGCAACAAAGTGTCTTATGCTAAAATGTCTAAAGTCTTTAAAGGATCTAATGATAACATATGTGATTATGTTTCATGCTACAAGAATATGCTCAATAAAATGAATAATATCACAAAAATATTTCTTCCCCTTTGAAATAACAAGTCCTATTTAATAATTTCACCTCATTTATCATCTAGGTAATACACTCAAAGAGTGTGAGGTTATGTTACTACATCTAAATAATCTTAAGTATACTATTAGTTCTTCTTCTTCATCTAGTGTTAAATTACCTTGTAAAACTACATTCAAAGGAAAAATAATGAAAAATGCTACTGCTAAAAACATTGTTAATGCCATATCCCAACCTACTAAGATCAATTTGAAACCTACAAAAAGTAATTTATTTTTTTACCTTGTACTCCACATATTATGCTCAAATAATTACTTGAGTGCAATCTTGTGTCTCTTCCTCCACTACTTGAGGTTGATGTGAGAAATCCTCATGGTAATAGTTTTGATGTTAATGTCTATTACACTTATCATATATGCATTAGTCACCTCACTAATATATGCATTGAGCTTATACATGTTATACAATATCTTATCAATACCAATGCAATTGAATGGGATGACCCCTTTGAATCCTCTAAGTCTACTAATGATAACGTAAATCTAAAAAATATTTGATGATCAAATTCCTAATCATAAAACTGAAAAATATACTTATGAAGTGCATTTTTCTCATCGTGTGGTACCACCTTCACCTTCTTATGATAACCCATTAGATGCAATGATTGACATTATTGTTCATATGAATCCTTCTCCATCTCTGTTATTACATTTGATGACTCGATATGAATATTAATATTATCTCAAACATTTTGTATATTCATACATCTATTAATCAAGTACTGTGTGCATAATGTTTTTGTTGATCCACATAATAAGGATAATATATATAATATCAAGATACTTTGTTCTCCTAGCTATTCTAAAAATCACATCACATGTGATTCTAATTCTTCTATGGGCATATTATCATACCTATAACTATCAGCTATGTTAGTACAAAAGTCCCATTTCTAGTGGATTCCACTCTTGGCTTAGGTGGCATGTGTTTAACCATTCCTTGGTCACATTACCTTAGGGTTGTGCCATCTATCCAACACCAATATGTCAAGTTTATTCATCAAGTTGTCAAAATTTGTGGAATAACTCTTGAGGACCCTCTTCCCATGTTTCCTTCTCATATCTCTATACTTCCTACTTCACATACTATATCTAATGAATCTTTCCTTCCTAGGTATTTAGTCATCTTTCTACTTCACAAACTATCTTCAAAGTGGATCTCACCCTTCTAGGTTATGTCATTATCTTTCTAGTGCACACATTATCTCTAGTGGATATATCCCTCTTAGGATTCTACATCGATATTCTAGATTGCATATTATATCTAGTGGCTCTCACTTTTCCATTCCTCCTCTCGGTATATCCCAAGCACACACTACTTCTTATGATCTAGTACACCTAGTTATCCTCTCAAGACTTATATGGCACATATTTAATCCTTTCTACCACTCACACATGAGCATATTTATTTGATAAAATTGAGGATTGAGCCTCCCATTTCTATTATATATTCTTTACCTTCTCACAAGGCTCTCATTAGATATATCTTGTGTCACCCCTCTCCTATACATAGGTAAGTTAAAAAATACATAAATATTCACATATTTTTAAAAATACAAAACTAAGACCTATACATATGGCTTGCATTGTTAGAGGATTACATTTTAAATATGTTGTTTGTCACTCTAGCTTGATTGATATAATATATTTTCTAATTTTTACAAATATGATTTTGATGTAGGACACATAAAATGTTACATGCTAATATGAGCTATCTTGGTTCCTTATATAATTCTATTAGGGAATACCTCCATATAATAAAATTGTTCTACTCTATTATGGCCCCTTTCCACTTCCTCATCATGCTTGATTACATATATTTTTTACACATTATCTTTTGAGTTAACAAGAATAACACATATGTCTTGTACAATTGACATATATTGTTTTATGTGATTTCTTACTACTTTCTATATTAAATTTGTCATTATTTGACATATTTGTTTGCTATATGTGGTAATTTCTTTCTTATATTGCTACTTGTTTATTTCACTATATATGGCATGACTGTCTTTCATGTCTTAAGACACCGTGGGTGTCCCATGTTTGTGGCCTTATGCATTTATTGCGTAACATTTATTATTTTGTGTGCAACCTAAGTTCCTTTTTTTCTCTTATGACACCATGGGTGTCCCATGTTTTCAACTTTTTGCCTTGATGTGACCCTTCTTTACATGTTATTGCATTTGTTTTCTCACTTGACTACCATTATGTCTCTATACTAGTTTTATTACATCTACGTTACTACTCTTACTATTTATCTTATTTCTATCACTATTATCGTTATTTTTGTTGCTCTTTGTGTGCCATGGTATTCCCTTCTTTAGTTACAAGCTCTTAAAGGTGCCTCGCCAATTCAACATTCCACATATTTCTAAAACTTCTTAGATATATAGTACATGCGTACAAATATATTATTTTGAGATGTGCACTCAAATGCTTTATCACATGAGCCTTAAAAAGGGGAATTCATCTCGATAAATTCTACACTTACATGTATAATATTAGGTTCGAAGCATGGTTTTATAGGAAGAAGCCCTCATAAACATTTCTAGATACCAACATTGGGTAGAAATTTCATAGGTGTAAGTGTAGAAACAAAATCACACACTTAGGTACATTTCTAGGTCCTAATCACATACCACATTCATATGATTCCTAAGTGAGAAAACTAGAAATTGATAGCTATCTTTGGCCTTTTTTCTGTGTTTTTTATTTTTATTTGGTTTTTCACATCCTACAACCCAAAAAATATTTCACTTATATTTTCTCGCTCTGACACCAACGCTTAGATAGGATGCCGCTGCCCAAGTGCCCCCGTCCTTTTGGGTTCCCCTTACTCTTTTCTATCTTACTCACTTCTTTTTGGTCTCTTTTATATTTTGGGAATCCTATTTTCTTATGGGTCGGCCTTCCAGTTGCCAATTGTGAAATTCAACCAAGGGAATCATATATATACAAATCTATGTGACCAACATAAAGGACCAAACACTAAGCATCTATTATCACCACCTAAGGTTGCATCCAAAGGAATTTTAAGAGGATCAAGGCATCCATAGAGCTTTTATTCAAAGGACAAGGGACTACATTTTATACATACACACATAGGAAGGGAAGTTAATTTTTCTATCCACACATCTACTTACATTGGTACATCTATCTATCACCCGTTATCATGTGTGTTTACACAAGGGCTTCCTAGGGCATGCTTTCTACACACACTCACAAGAATGACATGGATTTTGAAATGTAGTGTAATGACAGGTTGTAATTTCACATAATCGAGTGACTATCGGGGTCAATTTGACTCCTCATCTTGCATCTTTATTTTTTTGGGATTTGATGTAGTTTGAGGGTTTTGTAGGTTATCATCTCCTTACAGTTACAAGTGAATTCAGAATCATCTAGTGACATACAAAAATCAACAATGACCTTTAGTGCTAACCTTGTGACACCGAAAAAATTTAGGTTTCATCCATTTTTACAAATCACGGGCACCCAAGAGCACATTCTAGCACCTAGGTGCCCTTGACCTAGTCTAGGCGCCCACCCAGTGCTCATCTCGATAGCTCCAAAATTTATTGAGTACATTTGTGACAATCTACCCTTCCTATTTCTCGCTTTCTCTAGTCTTCATAGTCCCAACATCATGCATAAATCAACTAAGTCACTCTTTCCCTCTCCCCGCACTTAAGGTTTCAAATTTATTATCTTACTTGTGTAAAGTATGTGCTTTATTGTTTATTTATCATACGTGACTCTGCAATATTAGGGTTTTAAATTTTTTTTTGTTAAATCATTTGGTGAACCCATCATTCAAAAAATCTCTAATCTTTCTTCTTTTTATATCCTAAGCTTATTTCTTTCACCATGGATATCTCCATTCATGATTTCTTGCAAGCTAATCCTGATTGTAATGCTAAAATCAATTCTCTCTTGGCTAATACTTGTATTCCTTCTAATACTTATCCAGAGCTTGTCTATCAATTATTCGTAGCAAAATAAATTGGGAAAATTACTTTTGCATCCAATATAGTTGTCACTCTTTTCTGTTTATGACAATGATCCTCCCCTATATATACCGGCTCACATCTATAACATGGGTATCAAGCAAACAATAGTCAACAATAGCTATGAGATCAATCTTTTACTTTATCACTCCTTCAAAACATTGGCCTTTCCTCAACATATGTTAGCCCATCATCAATTTCTCTTTGTGTATATGATTCTTCTACACATCCGTGCATAGAAAATATCACTTTGCCTCTTACATTTGTACAACTCTTTTACGATGCTGCAGCTTCAATAAAATTGCTTACTTGGTAGACTGTGGATTCATGTTATGCATGCAGTTCCTTCTACGGTTCATCGATGCGTTAGATTTATATTACATGGCTATGAACATACTATTATTGCTTCTCGTGACCCATTCAAATATTGTTTCCTAGATCCAATTAATCCACTTCCTACCACTAGTACACACCCCATTGATCAACTCATGAAACCCTTACCTCCACCGCCACCTTGCCTCCTCTCTAGGGTACTATTTATATATTACACACTATACACTATACCATCTACCTTATCTTCCCATGTACACCCCGCATCAACGCTACCTCCTTTCACATGCACTCTTTTCATCACTAACTATTATTCACACCACATTCCATTTGATCCCAATTGTTTTGATATTGTTTGCACACATGATGGTTTAGATTTGCTAGGGTTCACACTCGATGATTTCCTCCCTCTACCTTATTCTCCTCAGCTCTATCATGGATATGTTTACATTACTATTACTTATGACATCCACGTATTTCATCTATCGATTTTTACACACGCTTCTCGCACTTCTCCACTTACACTTGGGAAATCTTGGCTTGATTACATTGGTGGCACTTTGGATCCTAATCATAATGATATCACATTTCCCATGCCCTTTGACTTTGTTTCTATTTGTAATGATTCATTTATTGGCTATACACAAAATATTACTCATTGGTATGCACATGGTTGTCCACTACCACCTTTCACCGATGAAGAATATGTTATGGGCATGTACAAATTCAATTGTAATGACTCTTTACATGATCAACCCCATACTATTGCTTACTAGGTCTCTGACGCTTCTCTATTTAGCTTTGACCATGACAATGATGATCTCTTAGACGATGTTACTTTATTATTTTCTACATCATACACTTGGGGGGCATCATGCTTACTACCCCCTTCCTCCTAGCATTCTCCGGTATATCTCATTTATAATGTTACACTTTATGCTTCATAATTCATATTTCTAAGCAATATTACACATATTGATACATTTTGTATCGTCATTACCCTATGACACACTCTTGTGCTAAGATTCACATTTGAATGTTGAGGGCATATTACATCCATGAACCTCAAACATGACACATTTCACGCTATGGGCTTCTCGGATTCATCTTTCTAGAATTTTCTTCTCACACATCATACTATCCTATTCTACAATCTACGCTTTGCACTTCATTAATCTATCTGTCTAGCATCTATTTTCAAACCATTTCCCTATGACACACTCTAGTTCCATGGTTAATACTCAAATACTAAGATTCTAAATCTGAAATGAACCTTGCCAAATTCACTCTTTACTCTGTGCTTCATTGATCTATCTTTCTAGCACATGTATCAAACCATTTCCGATGACACACTCTTGTGCTATGATTCATTCTTGACTTTCAATATGTCTTTTATAAATGAACCTCATCTCATACACATTAATACACATCTTCTCAGGGCACACACTGCTTTGCTCTATCACATACACTTTGCATTACATTCCATTTTTCTCATACAAAACATATTGCATATCTTGGTTGTGATTATTATTGTTTTCTTATACTCACATGTTACACTTTGCTTACTATATTAGCTAGATATCTAGTATGTCATTATCTTTATCATATACACATATGTGTTCACTTGTTCTCTAGTTGTGAATGCGAGACGTCCCTATAAATATTTACATGTAGCACAATTTTTTGGCACTATACCTCTTACCAGTCCCACCAAGGCTCCTGGGGGCATCTACATTCTCTTCCATATCATAGGTGCTATTGTTTCATTATCTACTATTTACTATCCTTACTAGCACACTACTTTACATAGATACATACATTATTTTACATAATCCTTATCTTTCTAACATGATAACAAGTGCTTCATATGAAAAATTTGTCTTACAGGGAACTATTTTCACCATGGTTTCTTGATAATTTTATTTCCATTGATTGTCATTGTTTTCTATTTGTATGTTATTGTTTACAAGCTATACCCTTTTTCTTGCTTGATCAATGTTTACCTACTTTTGGTTGCTTCATCCCTGATTTTATTATGACATTGTGAGCGATGTCCCATGTATTAAACTTGATTTTCGCACTCTCTCTCTTGTATGCACATTTTCTTGTTGCAATGCTTTTATAGGACAAACTTGCTTCTTTTTCTAGTAACACATGTATCTAGCCATATTTTTACATGCTCCTTTTTTTCCATGATGCACATTCCCTCCCCAATGTAGGGTAAATAGTTCATATCAACATGTAGTACTCTCCTTTGGGTCGCATTCTCCTAACAACGTCACATGTACCCCAAATGAGGGGGGCATACATTGGGTGAATCGGTCACCCCATACAACAACACAATACAACTGAAAATAGAATCAAAATATAATTCAATTTCAGAAATGGCCCAGATTCTGAATTGGGTCCTTAGTTTAGCACAAAAAGAAGCGACTGATATACAAACACTAGCGCTTGGGAAATCCCGACCTTTCTTGGGAACCTATGAATAGGGGTAGTTATAGTTATTTTCTCATATCATCATAGTTGGAAATAGTATACAAATCATTTTTCACAATACATACACAATCCTCCAACAATTAGAATGCATTCTTTCTCCATTTTCTACATAGAACAATATGGAGCTAAACACGAGATCATACCATTTGCACCGATGTATATATTTAGGAAGTAGTCATGGAAGGATAATAAACCGGACCTTCTCCCCAACTCTCTTCTTTCGTGGCGTGAGATCACCCAAAAAACCTACTCTTCTATAGTAGTTCAGACATTTTCTATCGTTTTCACACTTCACAAATTATGTGCACACTTTCTTTTTACTACTTCTCACACATATTTACATACTTTTGCAAGAATTTTCATAATACATGACTTTGATTACACTTGTTTTCTTCTTTTACAAGCTCATCCTTACAAGAAGCAGCAATCACAAGCACAACAACAAGCTATGACAACAACAGGTATAACACGACACAACACAATATGCTTTCACCCCCAAGGTCACTTCCTCTTTCTTAGCTTCCACATTTTATGTTTTATCATTTCACACTTTCACTTGTCTCCTCGATTTCTATCCCCATCATAATTTACATGGTTATTAGGTATGCATATCTTATCTACTTTATGTTATCAAGTATTCACTCAACAACATAAAGTGGGGGAAAATGTAGACACAAAATCATGTACTTGGGTACATTTCTAGGTCCTAATCACATACTACTATTCATATGATTACTAATTGAGAAAACTAGCAATTTACAACTATACTTTTCCTTTTATTTGTGTTTCTTATTTTCTATTTGGTATTGCACACCCTATAGCCCAATCGATATTTCACTTACTTATTTTTTATGGCTTAGAACACCAACACCTAGATAGGACACTAAGCACCTAGGCACTCCTCGTCCTTCTGGGTGCCCCTCACCCTTTTCTATCTTACTCTCTTCTTTTGGGTCTCTTTTATCTTTTGGGCATCTTATTTTCTTATGGGTCGGCCTTCTAGTTGCCAATTATAAAATTCAACTAAGGAAATCATATAAATACAAAACTATTTGACCAAAATAAAGGAAAAAACACTAAGCATCTATTATCATCACCTAAGGTTGCATCTAAAGGCATTCTAAGAGCATCAAGACATCCATCTAGCTTTCATTCAAGGGAAAAGGGACTGCATTTTCTGCATACACGCATATGAAGGGAAGTTCATTTTTCCTTCCACACATCTACTTACATTGTTACATCTAGCTATCACCCATTATCACGTGTGTTTGCACAAGGGATTCCTAGGGAATGATTTATATACACACTCATAAGAACTACATGGAGTATAAGATGTAGTGAAGTACTCGATTGTAAGTTCACTCGCTTAGGTATTTGTTGGGGTCGATCGACTCATTATCTTGTATCTTTCTTTTTTTTGGATTTGATGTAGTTTGTGGGTTTTATAAGTTATCATCTCTTTGTAGGATACAGTGAATTCAACAATCATCCAACAACATAAAGACAACCAACAACAACCATCAATGACAACCTTGTGACACCAAAAATTCAAGTTTCGACCATTTCGTAGTCACGAGTTCCCAATAGAAAACTCGAGCACCCAGCACCCCCGACCCGATCCATGCAACCCAGGTCCCAAGATCATCTGGTAGTTCTAGAATTTATTCAATACATTTTCGATAGTCTACCCTTCTTGTTTATTATTTTCTCTAGTTTTCACAGATCCGACATCACGTATAAATAAGCTAAGTCACTATTTTTCTCTCTTGCACTTAGGGTTTCAAATTTATTATCTTACTTGTGTCAAATATTTTCTTTATTGTATATTTATCATACGTGAATCTACAATATTAGATTTTTACTGAAAAGCTTATTTTTGTTAAAGGATTTGGAAAACCCATCATTCAAACACTCTCGAATCTTTCTTCTTTTCGTATTTTAAGCTTCTATCTTTCACCATGGATATCTTCATTCATGATTTCTTGCAAGCTAATCCTAATTGTAGTGCTAAAATCAATTCTCTCTTGGCTAATACTCATATTCCTTCTAATAGAGATCCAAAGCTTGGATATCAATTATTCGTAGTAGAATTTTATGAGAAACTTACTTTTCCATCTGATATAGTTGTCACTCTTTCTATTTATGACAATGATCCTCCCCTATATATACCGCCCACATCTATAGCATGGGTATCAAGCGGACAATAGTTGATAATGGATTTGAGCTCAATCTTTATACTTTATCACTCCTTCAAAACATTATCCTTTCCTTAGTAGATGTTAGCCCATCATCCATTTCTCTTCATGCATATGATTCTTCTACATGTCTGTGCATAGGCACTATCACTTTACCTCTTACAGTTGGGCCAAAAACTCTTCCTACAATATTCTTTGTTATCAATGTCGCAATTCAATACAATTTCTTACTTGGTAGACCATGGATTCATGCTATGAGGGGAGTTCCTTCTATGGTTCATCAATGCGTTAAATTTCTCCATGATGGCTATGAACATACTATTGTCGTTGACCAGTGACCCATTCAAATAAATTCACCTAGATCCAATTCTCGAACTTCTTACTCCACTTCCTACCGCTACTACTACGCACCCCATTGATCAACTCATAGAACCTTGTACCTCCACTCGCCACCTTGCCTCCTATTGAGGGTACTATTTATACATTAGACATTGTACCATCTACCTCATCTTCCCATGTGCACCCTGCATCAACACTACCTCCTTTCACATGCACTATTTTCATAAATAAATCTTATTGGCACCACATTCCATTTGATCCCACTTGTTCTGATACTATTTTCATGCATGATGGTTTAGCTCAGCTAGGTTTCGAGACTCGATGATCTCCTCCCTCTACCTCATTCTCCTAACCTTTGTCATGGATATGTTTTAATTATTGTTTCTTATGGCCTCTGCATCTTTCATATATCGGTATTTGTTGCAAAAACTTCTCATACTTTTCCACTTACACTTGGGATGTCTTGGCTTGATTACATTGGTGACACTTTGGATCCTAATCATATTGATATCACATTTCCCATGCCCTTCGGCCTTGTTTCTATTTAACGAATGATTTATTTCTATGTTATACAAAAATCTTACTCACTAGTATGCACATTTTTGTCCACTACCACCTTTCATTGATGAGGAATACGCTATGGGAATGTACAACTTATATTGCAATGGATCTGTACACTATCAACCCCATACTATTTCCTATCGGGTCTCTGATGCTTCTCCGTTTAGCTTTGACCATGATAATGATGATATATTAGATGATTTTACTTAATTCTTCTCTACATCATACACTTGAGGGGCATCATGCTTACTACCCCCATTAATCCTAGCATTCTCTCGGTATATTTCATTTCTACTAATAGTCTCCATGCTTCATAATTCCTATTTCTAAGAAATCTTACACATCTTGATAACATTTGTATCTTCATTACCCTATAATGAACTCTTGTGCTAAGGTTCATATTTGACTATAGAGGGCATATTACATCCATGAACCTCAAACACTACACATTTCATGTTACGTACTTCTCAATTCATCTTTCTAAAATTTTCTTCTCACACATCATACTATCATATTCTACAATCTATGCTTTGCGCTTCATTGATCTATCTTTCTAGCACACATTATCAAACCATTTCTCGATGATGAGACTCTTATTCTATGGTTCATTCTTGACTTTCGAAGGGTATTTTATAAAAGAACCTCATATCATAGACATTCATACACATCCTCTTGGGAGGAACACTTCTCCTATCACATTCACTTTGCATTCGATTCCATCTCACTCATACAAAACGTATTACATATCTTGGTTGCACTTATTCTTGTTTTCTTATACTCACATGTTACACTTTGCTTACTATGTTAGCTAGATATCTAATATGTCATTATATTTATCATATACACATGTTTATTCACTTTTTATCTAGTTTTGAATTCATGCCTCCTACAGATCTTTACACATAGCATGGATGATTGGCATTGTACCTCTTACCAGTCTACCAAGGCTCTGGGGAATCTAAATTCTCTTCCACATCAAAGGTGTTATTGTTTCATTATCTACAATTTCCTATCCTTACTAGCACACTACTTTACATAGATAAATACATGTTTGAAATAATCCTTATCTTTCTAACATGATAAGGGGGCTTCATGTGCAACATTTATCTTGTAGGAACTATTTACCACCGTGGTTGTCGATAATTTTCTTGCCATTTTTTTCCATTGTTTTCTATTTGTATGCTTATTATTTGCGGGCTACGCCTTTGTCTTGCTTAATCACTATTTGATTTCTTTTGGCCACTTCGCCCTGATTTTCTTGTGACATTATGAGTGATGTCCCATGTATAAAACCCTCTTTTCACGGTCTCTCTTTTATATGCACATTTTCTTGTTACACTTCTTTTCTATGACATGCTTGCTTCTTTTTCTACTAACACATGTATCTAGCCATCTTGTTTTCATGTTCCTTGGTTTCCACAATGCACATTCCCTCCCCCTACGGGGTAAATAATTCATATCGATCCAATACTCTCCTTTAGGCCACTTTCTCCTAGCTACGTCCGCACGCACCCTAAATGAGGGAGGCATACATTAGGTGAATCAGTCACCCCATACAACAACATAATACGCTTCGACACAAAATAAAAATATAATTCGGTTTCATAAATGGCCTAGATTCTTACTTGGGTCCTCAGTTCAGCACAAAAATAACCATACAGATACAAACACTAGTGTCCGAGTACTCCCGACCTTTCTTAGGAACCTCGTGACCAAGGGAAATCACATTTAATTTCTCATATCAAAATAGTTGCGGTAGTCTACAAAGCACTAAGCATATATTATCATCACCTAAGGTTGCATCTAAAGGCATTCTAAAAGCATCAAGGCATCCATCTATCTTTCATTTAAGGGACAAGGGACTACATTTTCTGCATACATGCATAGGAAGGGAAGTTCATTTTGTCATCTAAACATCTACTTACATTGTTACATATAGCTATCGCCCACTATCACATAAACTTGGACAAGGGATTCCTATGACATGATATCTACACACACTAACAATAACTACTTGAAGTCTAAGATGTAGTGAACCACTCGGTTGTAAGTTCACTCGGTTAGGTGACCATCGGGTCAATCGACTCCTCATCTTACATCTCTCCTTTTTGGATGTGATGTAGTTTTAAGGTTTTACGAGGTTACATGTTAATTCGGTGACCATCCGAGACATACAAATGACCAACATCGAATGTTAGTGACAACCTTACAACACCATAAAATTTAGGTTCCAGCCATTTTTGTAGTTACGGGTGCCCAATAGAAGACTCCAGTGCCTGGGGCCCTTGACCCATTTCAAGCACCTAGTCCACGATCATCCGACATTTCCATAATTTATCGAGTACATTTATGATAGTCTTCCCTTCATGTTTCCTAGTTTCTCTAGTCTACACAATCCACGACATCATGCATAAATCAACTAAGTATTTAACTCTCTCTCTCTCTCTCTCTTGCACTTAGGGTTTTACATTTATTAGCTTATTTTCTTGTGTCCTCTTATATCTAGCAGATGTTTATCATAGTTTACATCTCTTAATCTAAAATTAGGGATTATACAAAAATCTTATTTTTGTTAAATCAATAATACCATACAAAAAGGTTAGGACCATATGGGTGTTCTTGACCCTACCATATGTTTCTCCTTGGCACTTACACTAGGATTTTGTACACCTTTAGAATTATAGTTATGGATATAAGGTTTTGGAATACTCTCATACATAAATAAAAAAATTTAGAGTATTTTACAGGGATATGAAATATTTCACTCTGTTTCCACTACATTAATTATTTTTAGTTACAAAATATAGTTTTTGGGGGCACGAGTCTCCTTCTCCATCATCGCTTTAGCATCCTCTATATTTATACTCAACAATATGACACACAAGAAGGACATGGGGCACCCATTCTCTTTTATACTTTATGTCTATATATACAAATTTGGGCATTGATTCATCTATAGTGGTGTGGTTTATGGGGTTATGGAAAGTATCAAAGTAGATAAGTTTTTCACAAGTAGTATTTCCTTTCCTCATTTCAAATGGGAAGATATTAGGGTTACTAATAAATTTTATACATGGTCTTCTTCCTTCACAAGGTACAATGGTACATATCTCTTCTTCTCTCTCTAACTTTTACTTTATGTTGGGTTGCATACACCCAATACTCTGATTTATATTTCAACACAAGGGGGACTAATGACCCTAGTCCTTTAGGAAGCTCACTAATATAACTCAAATCTAGAAGTGTAATAAAGGAATAATAACTCTTCTATTTGCAAAATAAATATGTTTATTCCTTCCTTGTTTTACATCTCTTTATTTTACCTTATACAAAATTTACATTATCTATTTATAATTGAGTCACGATTCAATTTATACTATGGACATTGACTACAATCTATGTTATATGTGTCATCATGGAGCATGACAACACTGACACATCTAGATAATAAAAACTATGAGCAAAGACAAAGTTTATCTAGACACTTAGTATGATTTTCCTTTAAGTATGTAATTTTCATTTCATACTTGAAGGGGGAAATGTAGACACTCAAATTTGACATTTTATCATTTTTACACCACTAGTTGTGATTGTGTTTCATGGATAAGACAAACACCTACATCCTATCCCCAATTAGTACATCTTACTATCTCAATCATAACTTGATTATTCGTACACACTAAGGTGTCTAAAATTATGAATACACATCCATAAAATCATTGGAAATTTAAACGATGAGAGGGGGTGAATCGGAGTCTCTTATCAAACTTCAAAAATCAATTCAATTCACTTAATTTATGCAATAAAACCAAATCAACATACAAAAGAAGCTAATATGGGAGAAAGTACATAGAGACAATATTTAATGTGGGAAACCCAAAATGGGAGGAAAACCCACTGAAACAAAGAACTACCCGTGGAAAAGAATGTCCTACAAATGTTACATTGATTTCATTATTGAGATTTAACTCAACACAGAGCTACAACTACAAAAATGTAACCAAGCTACCACTCATTCTTTGACAAGCTTCAACTTTCCTGAAAGCTTCAACTCCCAAATGTCAATTAGGATTCAACTTGTATCTTCTCGTGGGCGCACAACTCACAAGGAAGCAACTACTCCCTCCTACTAAGCTACAACTTATACTTTTTCAAAAATTGATCACACTTGGTTCGTTTTTTCCTACAAATGATGGTGACTTATAAATTAGCTCACTCAATTCTTCTCAATCACATAATCAACAACTAATCTATGTATATTCTCTTTAAACTATAATCAATCTGAGATCACACTCAAGTAGATTCTCTTTCATTTAATTGTCCTTTCCTCTTCATGAGTATTTCTATCTGCAAAAATGGTATTCAAGTATGATATATAGATTTCAAGAATGATCTTCTTATATAAAACCATAAATTCTCCTATATAAGACTCATACAATCATACTCCTAGCTAACCCTTCATCAAACTTCATCTTCCCTCCTTCATCTTCAATGCATATATCTATACAAATTCTTCATGTACCTTTCTTATCCACTTTCAAGCTTTGAAAAGTTTCAAATCATGCCTCATGATCCATCTTCATTAATAAAATGTACTAGTTTGGAAATCCTTCTTTTCCATACCAATTTTATCATTCATCATCATGCTTTTTTCACATCCTTCATTCCAAGGTTATTTCCATCTGATATCTCCTTATTTATGTTTTCAACCTTTGTCCTTGGCACAAAGGGAGTATATATCAATCAAGAACTACACCTCACAGACCTCTAGCACTTCAAATTTTTATGACACTTCATTCTTCACACATGACAGCTCGTCTGATGAAGAAGATCAAGAGCTTCACTTCCTTTTAAATTTTTCATGTCAAGACTATTCATTTTATTAATTCATATCTCGTGTAAGAAAAATGGAATCACTTTAATTATAAATATCCAAATACTTCTAACAAACTTTTGACATATCAAAACCTTATAGACTTTTTCCAATCTGCTTTCTATTCAACTTACAAGAGATAGAGTCTCTTGAACTCCATGTCACATGGTTATGTTAGTCATAATTCTATTTTGGCATGTGTGCTCTGTTTGGCAATGTATACCCCGACTTTCCAATATTCCCTACTGGGTAATAACAAGTTTTATAGTTAACTGATGATAATTCCAAGAATTTTCACTATGCAATTACATTTCCCCTTCTTTAAATATCCTTTAGATGCTTATTTTAACCTCCACACTACATTACTTTACTTGTATTCTTCATTTTGGCACAAGAGAATGCATTGGGTACTGAAAAAATTGACACTAACTTACACAAGAGGTATGGTTAAGAACATTATCTCATTTCAAATTTTCATTCAAGGTATTGGAGCTATAGATGACCTTCATCAACACTAAAGATTTGGTTTATCACCTAAATGGAGTATAAACCTTGTTTTCTTCACAACATAGAGGAAACTTACAACCAGTCAAAGATTGACTTATCAATGTATAAAGAGTAAGGGCTTAGTGATTTCATCTTTATTGGAATTTGTATTTGATCTTTAGATAGTTTTTTGCCATCAAGAAGACAAGACAATCTTCATTTTAACAAAGCATGCACTTGATTTTTAAGTACAAAGAGAGATTTCATATTTTTAGCTGGTCCATATACTTCCTCATTCAAACACAACTTCAAAGACCTCATTTAAGGATAATAACATTCTTTTGCAACTCCTCAATCCCATATTTTTTTCTATCAAACCCATTAGACTGAAACACTTTGATTTTCAAACATTTCTCAATTAGAGTTTCTAGATACAAACCATAGGCATTTGCTTACACGCTTTCCACAACTTATTTTCTCATTTCATGTCAAGAAAAGTGAGTAAAATCTTCATTGGAGGTTCAATCAACAATATTAGTTCTTACTTTGCATTGAAGGTTATAATAACTTCATGATTTATGCCTTATAGTCTCAATGCGCTATGATCGCCACAGATTAATCATACCAATATTCAAGATGAGAGATGAATATATTAGGAGTACCCTATCATTTGCATCTAAAAACCCTTGTAAGATACATATTTCTATAGCCCACTTACCACATTAAGTACAATTACTTACTCAAGGGGTTTGACATGAAAGTCATGTAATTCTGGGATAGTGAGTTTCAATCCTCTTGGATAAGCTCTTTAACACATAATTTCAATAACCCGTATCACCCCTACCACTAGAACTTTGTATCACTTCAAGAGATGTTTTAACTATAGTATCCAACCCATGTCTTGAATTTTTCCTTGAGGAGGCTTTAAGATTCAGGCAAGAATGAGCTCACAATTTTGATTGTCACAAAAGTACACATACAATATTAAAAAAATGATCAAATTTTCATACGAAGAACCCTTTCCTTGGTATTTAGAAAGAACCTTGAGAGACTCGAAGCATAAAATATCTTCTTTCATCAATGTACTCACAAGACCAATGGATAAAACATGAAGAAACAAGCACATTTCGGACTATATTGATCTAGTCTTAAGAAAAACATACTAAATTGTTTTGAATTTGTAGCCTTTTACTAGCACACTTTCATTTTCATGATAAACTCTAAGAAGATCACTTCAAATAATGATTCTTGGTTCAAGTTATAAGTATTCACTTGCAAACTTCTTCTTCACACACTACGACAAGTCTAGTTTTTACTACCCTTTTAGCATTGGAGGAGGAAAATGAATGGAGTTCACACCAACCATTTCATTGAAATTTCTCAAGGATCTTCATACAACTCAAGATTAATTTGCATACCTTCAAATCAGTATGAGATACAACTTGACACCTTCAAATTTGCACTGTATAGCTCAAACTCTTCAAAAACAAGACATACCTATACGGAACAATCACTTATGAGAAACACAAATTCCATCATTTTCACATAGAGATCCTTTTACACTTATGAGGAGTTGTACCATCTTTCACAAGTCATTTGGATTCAAAACTATTCATTTTGTGCCTACCGCTTCAAGAAGGAGGCTTGAGGAGAGAGAAACCCTATTAGAAAAATGCTCATAACTTCTTTGTTTCTCAACCAATTTCCCTCAAAAATTTGTAAAAGTTCATGCTTGGAGTTATATTAAAAAATTACTTCTATGATTTATCCAAAGAAGGCTCAAATTTTTTTGATGCTAAGAAGCCAGGTGCTTAGATTGCATTCCTCAATAAACCAGTTTTAGAAAAACTTGAATAAATTCAAATCACCAATTAAAAATTTGATGAAATTTGACATGAATTACAACAAGAAACACCTATATATACTCCATATATTGGTTAGCCATAAAATTTCAAGTACATATCATATTGGAACAACAATATTGTCACATAGGAAATAATATTATGATATTGTATTTGACCTCATTACAATCAATACTAAGGCTAATAAATAGCCATGGAAATAGAAAACCGACCTCCTACAAACCAGGAAGTCACACAACCAAACAACCCATTAATATCATTACGGGTATAACAAAATTATATTGTTGAAACAATATAACAAACCTATATTATAATGTGAAGCACTAATCAAGATATTCCTAACATTCCCCCCCTTAGTGCGAACATGGGAGAACAACAATTGCACTTCCTTCTACAGCATGCCACCCGTGTGCGTGCTCATGATCTGGATGGTTTTTCAGGACAGCCAACAACCTCAACATGGATGGTTTTATAGGACAACCAACAACCTCAACATGGATGGTTTTATAGGACAACCAACAACCTCAACAGGGATGGTTTTACAGGACAACCAACAACCTCAATATCATGATGCTACTTTTCCTTGTGCTTTCATCTGTCCACTATGCTTTTCCTTCAGGGAATTATGTAGGAAACACTGTTCACTGATAACAAATATGAAAAAGAGAAAATGGAACATTGAGACCATATTCCCCCCTCAATGTGAACATTTCACTTATTCAAGCCATAATAGGAACACTGAAAAAAAAATCATGCTGCACACAACTGAAATCAACTGCAACTCAGAAAAGAAAGCAAACTCACACACACACACATATCACCATAGCTTTGTGTGGCCCATCGTTGGTGACTAACGAGAGGTCGCTGAATGACCTCCAGCCTCCTGTGCCTCCATCCTCCAGTAGACGATGCTGCTTACTCAGCAAATTGGATGTTGAAGCTCAATAGTTTGCACATTGTGATTTATTCTTTTCTCCCGCAATGTGAAACACTTTATTTTGACGGACGTCGGGTAACACAAAAATGCGTCCGTGAGACAGCTGTACCAATGTAAGTCGGTAGATCACACATGTAAAAACTTTTAGTGTTGAGTGGGATACGTGTAATGTGGGAGACATGTGGCAAAGAAATATGGCCTGAGGCGATTCTGAAAAAAATATCTACTGCATGCAGAGATATCCGAGGTATGATTCCCGATCCACAAAATTTGTACATGTGGTCCCAAAGTGATCTAACAAAACCGATCAGATGCCCATGCTGAATAGATTGAGAAATAGCGTAGTAGAGGATATTTGATACAATACGCTTTGATGAAATAAAAGACTGCCAAACATAATGCAATTACGTAGATGCAAATTTTCTCAAAGTTGTGCATGCAATGCACCACACATGAATGCGTGTAAATACATACGCAGTCTCTATATTTGAATCTTAAAACCACATGCAAAGAAAATTTGTGGGATCCTATTTTGATCCACGGAGATCAAAGCATATTCATCAATTCAATGCGTTGAGTTTTCGTGGAGCATAACCCATCCATGCACATTGAATAAACACCATCTAGAATAATCTCCATTGCAATGCCTGAATTGACCATGCAATACAAGACCTGTTCATTTTCACCTTGATTTATTTAGCACTCTTCATTGGATAACTGTGGCATATATGTCTCGGGAATTAAATGGAAAAACCGTAATCTCCTACCATTATTTAGCAATTTCGAATCACCCAATGGCAGATCGAATTCAATATAAAATTATATTACATTAATCGAGTAATGCTAATAATGCATGTGGAGGGGTGAATTAGACAAAGAGATGCATGTGCGATTGGGTCTAGACATTTGAATGCAAACCAAAGAAAAAAACTTATCTCCCGTTATTCATATGGCTTCAGAAACTCCAAATTTGTGTCCAGATTGTCGCGTGGAGATCGACATCAGAGCAGGGAGATTGGATGCAGACGTAGCTTAACAAGAGTGAGGATAATTACATCTTGCTCACGTGTTGCATCAAGGAGAATAACAAAACAAATCCACATATGTAAAATGTTGATCACGATCCACCTGAAAACTTACATCACAATCTGAAAAATGATTGGCCTGGCACTTAAGGATATACAGTAAGTTCTTTACAAAATATTCTTTTCATGAGAAGGGGAAATCATGAACAACAATTGTTCTGCTCCGTAAAAAATCTCAAGACTCCATGACGTGCACAAAAATCACTCTGATACCAAATATTGGAACAACAATATTGTCACACAGGAAATAATATTATGATATTGTATTCGACCTCATTACAATCAATACTAAGGCTAATAAATAGCCATGGAAATGAAAATCGACCTCCCAAAGTCACACAACCAAACAACCCGTTAATATCATTACTATAACAAAATTATATTGTTGAAACAATATAACAAACCTATATTATAATGTCAAGCACTAATCAAGATATTCAACATATCAAACCTATCTCATTTACCTCAACATTCACGGTTAATATCATAACAAACCTATATTATAATGTGAAGCACTTTTCAAGATATTCTTTCTTACGGGTATAACAAAATTATTTTTTTTCTTGAAATACAATATAACAAAATGAGCTAGTTCTACTTATAATGATCAATTCATCTTCTTGATATGATAGAAACCTTGTTTTTGACCTATATGACACCCGAGCCGAGAAAACTAGCTATCTTCGTACTTCCAATGGTCTCCTACCTCACTAACTAAGATTGTAACACATTGAGACCATCCTAAATGCTCACTAAACATCTTGAACTGAACCTTAATTCAAAACTCACACATTTTCCATCAATTCCACTTGACATCAATGACAACACCAATAACTAGGGTTAAAAAAATCAACAATTAACCTCTTCTCATAATGACACAACTTTCATATTTCATCTACCATTACCATGTCCAATACTATACAATAAGTTCATGATGTGGAAGTTGGTCCTATCTGACCTATATAGTTTCGGAATGACACATAGAATAACTCCTCTTTCAATTACATTATCATTTTTAGGGATTTTCATCTTCCAGGTTGACTCATACATGAAAAATTACCTTTAAATCCACATATATGAAATTTTATATCACTTCATTCACTAACATTGTAATCACTTGGCACACTCATTGAAAATAAATAAAAAAATAAACCCAAGACTCCCTAAATATTCCCAAAAATAATGCATATCCACTAGGGCAGCCACCACTATAGTTTTTAAGCACTCAACTAGGTCAAGGAGTTATCTTACCTCATTTCCAAGAACTCAAAGATCCTTACTCAATGTATTAACAAAAACACAACTATCTCAATCATGTTTAAAGAAATTTAGTTTTCAACTAGCTACATTCATCTAGATATCACATGCTAGCTAGAGAACTACCAACATAAGCGAAAGCACGAATTGCATTTAAAACCAAATACTAACCTTCTTGTTGGGTCTTCCACCCATAGTTAGGGTTTGAGTTCTATTCAACTTATTTAAGAGGGTTTTGGCATTTTGAAACACTTAGGGTTTGATAGCAAGACATATTTATAGACAACCGAAGGGTAGAACAAGCTATAGAACCTCATTCCTAGCAGGTCCAATATTGTATAATAAGTATACAACCATACAAATGTTCATGACAAACATGTACAGTTCTGTACCTCTGCATTTTCAAGTCATAGTTTCTGAATGATGTACCTTCTCAATTTGTGCATCAAGATCTTTATTTTACCACTTTGTATAGCACATTACATCTTCTCTCTTGTATAATTTAGCTTGTGTCATATTGTAAACATTAGTTGCAAGTACCAATATGTTATTATGATACTATATGGTTAATGTTTCAAGTTAATTAATCAAAATAACTCTTAGTATCAAACCTTACATTAATTTTTAGATGTTGTGTGTTCTATAAGAATCCTAAGGCAAACTTAAAATGGCTATAAACATCTCCTAATAAATAATGAACATCTATAGTAATTTTACATCTAAGGAGATGCAACATAACCGCATGATACCTCTAAACCCCAAATGACTAATTGCACTTTTCTCGCATCTAATAATCCTTTCAAGAAATCAAATAGCCAAGATTCCTCCACCATATCTAAAACTATCTCTAAACCTATAAAAACACACACAAAATTCACCCATCAACCTAAGTTAGAGAAAAACATGCTAAATTAATCAAAACATAAAAAGGAAAAACCCTCCCATTCCTATGCCATCATCCATGAATTATAAGTGCATCGATCGTATAATAAAAACAACCTATTTCCTATTGCATTGACCACGTTTCATAAAAGGCATCAAACATGTATTATTTGCATAAACTAAGTAGCATGTTAGTTAATTAAGTTTTTTCATCCCGACTAAAGTTGAAATTATGTAAAAGAGAATATATGACTAATTACTTAAAAAATAAAATGAATTTGGTCTAGAATTCCAACATAAAACAATATAACACAATTATTTTCCCTAATTTATCTCATTTTTATTCATATATAATTACACAAACACATTACAATTCTTTTCTACACTTTATCTCATATTGTCAAATACATATATTAATACGTATACATATTTATACTGTACTCTCTCTTATTCATCTCACAGTCATTCACATACACACTTCTCTTATGGATATATCCTCATTCCATGAATATAACTTTTATTTTATGAATATAACTCTTCTTTGATGGAATATATCATCTCACCTTCATTTTACATTCTTATATAGCCTTTAAAGGATAAGGTTACACCTTTTTCACATCTTATTACCTTTCATAACTATTAGTTTAGACTTATTTACGTTATTAAATACCAATTTAGTAGATATTTACCCATATATCTTAGTATATATGTTTTTTCCTTGTATAAACTATAGGATATAGATATATTATGACATTATATGCTACCCAAAAATATCAATAGGTTGAAATATGAAGTTACATTTACATTTCGACATCTATTTTTCATTAACCAATTATTTATAATACATTACCAAGATCTATTTGGTTCCACACAAGTCTTACAATGATTTTTCCTTCTTTGTGTCTATATGCCTCCATTATCACTATGGTATGTTTGTAAACCTTTTTCACCTAAAAACACTTATCTAACCTTGAAAACCATCCCTTCTTAATCCATGTACTACTACAACTATTTATAAGATGCAATATGTCTCTTATAGTAGAAATTCTATTATGTCTCTATATCTTCAATATTATCATTGTGGTATCTTTTCGCGGCTTCCATAATATACTTAAATTATTCTATACTATATATAGAGTCTTCACTCAAGTTGTAAGGGATTGTCTAATGTTACTTGTGTTCACTTAGTATTACACAATCTTGTCTAACCCATTGTATATACCAAATTTACACATTTATCATATTCTAATTGATCTTGACAAAGAACCCTACCAACATCCTCCCTAAGCTTAAATTTTTTTCTTGTCCCCAAAACCAATACTTGATGAAGAACCTACCAAAACTTTGAAAAACATTATACTCTTGACCTCTACTTCTTATTTCTCAACTGTCTGTGCATGGGAATGACATACCATTAACCTAGAAATAAATTAGGCATATGGTGTGAGGAAATATAGTGTATCCTTTGTTTGACTTGCATGAATGGGTATATGGGATGGTATTGTCACTCCATCTTACTTTTCTATATTTTCCCCTTTTATTTCACGAAATTGTCTTTCCTTTTTCATTCATTCCCATTTTGGCCTCCGCTTTATCTATCTTTTTTTCAACCTTGGCTCTTTCTTTGTTATTTCCTTTTTTTCTAATTTTTTTACTTCTTTTCTCAAAATTACTTTTTATTTTTTCCTTTTTTTCAAAATTGCTTTTTTAAATTTTTATTTTTTCTCATTTTTTTCTCTCTCTTTTTTTAACTTTTAGACATATACCTCTAATATGGTACTAACAATTCAACTATTATCATATCATTTTTCTCTTATGTAACATAGTATCATTCTTCTGTGATAGCATGCTCTTCTCGTCATGGTATCATATTATTATACCACAATATCACATTCTTATTTTATCAAATCATATCCTCCTACTAGTGTCCAACCTTCTTATTTTTGGTATATCCTTCTTCGTATAATAATTATTTTTATTTTGTGGTTCCTCCTCCTCATTTATTGTATAATATGTTACTTCATGCGATCATTTTTTCCATAGTTTAATTCCTTTGTTATGTGGCATCATTCATTTTCTTCTTTTGTGAGACCATACTCCTCTTTTGTGATAGTATACCCCTCTTCCATAGTATAGTAAATTTCATACATGATATCATACTCTATCTTTGCATAAAATAGATGTCTCTTTCATATCATTTCCTTATTCCATGGCATATATATATGTTTTGTGGAATTTTTTAGTTTTCTTCTAGTTTCAACATTAACACTTTATTCCATGGCTTCTTGTCCTTATTTTCTTCTCGACAAGCGTGGTTTATTTATTTTGCGAATCATCTCTTTTTTCTATGTTATTTACCATAGTTGTTTCCTCTATCATGGAGTAATAATCTATGCTCATTGTATCAATATATTTCTCCATAGAATAATATTATTCTTCTACTAAGTATTTATTTCTTGTATAATAATCTCTCTTTGCTCCATGACATTATTTTTGTTATCCACGACGTAATTTTCAATTTCCTTGTTTTTTCAATGGAGTTAAAAGTATTATTGCATCTTCCAAATCCTCCTTTTTAGAAATGTAACATTCCCATTTTAAGATATTAGAACAAGGGAATTTTTTATTTATTTTTATTTATATAACGTTCTCTGTTCTAATTTAGGTAATTCAAAACACACGACCAAGTTTTAATAATTGTTCTCTGTTCAAATAACGTAATTTAGAACACACAATACTTTTAAAACCAATGTTCTCTATTCACATATTTATAATATGGAACACACATTCAATGCCATTCAATCATATAACAAATACCATTGCTACTGTAATGACTCGAAGAACTACCGATCTCCCATTTCATGGCTCGGAGTTTCATCGATCTCTCATCTCATGACTCGGCTACTTACTCGATCCTTCATGTTAATCCATGCATTGTATACTAAGTATACTTGGTTCTCTTACCGTTTTAGGTTATCGAAGTGTTCCATTTAAGAGGCCTATCTGAATATTTGTTACCGATATTCATCTGAAATCCTGCTTCTTAAACCAGGTGATTAGGACAATGCAACCAACAGCTTGTGATACTTTGGCCAAAGATTTTCACATGCTTTGCATGATCATATTCCTAGACGTTATACACATCAATGGAATACGTCCTTCACCTCACTTCGTCTGTTATCTAGAATGGTCTTTTCTAACTTCTGTCAGTCCTCTTGTCCAAGGTTAAACTTTAACCCAAGATAGCAATATGAAAGAGTATAGGGAGGCACTCGTGGTGACTAAAGGTACGCAGACATACTTTGTCGACCCTAGTCGACTGCATGTGTCTAGTTACCTTTAGTCTTCCTGAGTCACCCGTATACAAGGTCACATTCCTAACTTGGTCCAAAGTAACTTGGTCCAAGCTTATGTAAACTTTGATGATTCGATTCGGAAGGGTGTTGTAACATGTCAGCTGCAACATTGTGTCGTCATGAAGGCCCCACCTTCATGAAGACACCATATTAAAACCGGTGTGTGCCAATGTCCTATGGAATCCTCCCATCAAGGGTTTTTTTTTATTAAGGGAAAATAGTTTTGAAGGGACTATACCCTGTATACAAAAGGGCTCAAAAGCCAGATACCAAAAGCGGAAGAAACAACCCATAGAAGAGCAAAACAACCAACCTCAGAGGGCTCAACAGCTAGATAAAACAACATATTAATAGAAAGGATCAAGACGTACAATGATCCAAAAAACAGCAGAAGAGACCAAAAAACAAACAAGAGATATCTATCATAGAATATCTCCGCCAAAAAATAGCACCAAAACCATCAGTCATCAGCAACTTCGCAGCCAGTAAATAACAGCACAGCTCCACATCACTTGATAGCCCGGTCAATCTTGGTTTTGATCGTTTGAAGTGAGACAAAGAATGCAATGGCTGTGGCCTGAGAAGGGTCTTTCAGATCCTCCTGAGCAATTGCCATATCTCTTTTCTCTTTGGGGGCCCCAAATGTCCTCAGTAATCCCGCTGAGGTTGCATACACTATGAACATGCTTTGTTCGATGAAATTGTAAATACTTTTAAGGGCAGATAGGATGAAGTCATTACGGATTTTTGCATTTCCCAGTCTACCATCCAAAGATTATAGCTTCTTGAACACTTCAGCAATAAAATCCTCCTCATCATCATTTTCTAGTTTTCCTTTTCCCTTAGCTTTTTCCATATTTCTGATAACATCCTTAAGCTCTTGAATTTCCTTTTCCATCCTGCCCACTCTGACCATCAAATCCTCCTCCTTAGGCTCCTCCACCAGTTGGCTGATGTGCAAGAGGTTCTCGGCAAGCTCAAGGTCTTTGTGGCTTCTAAGAACCCTCTGAGAAGTAGGGACCTTAGTTTTCATGCCCTTCCTTTTCTTGCTAGACGAAGCAGTTTCAATCTTCCTTTCGAGCATGGGGGAATGAAGGCGGTGGGGGCAGGGGGAGGAATGAAGGGAGAGGGTGGAGCAGGATTCAAGCGGGATAGTTTGAGCAGTGGCGGTGGATAAGAAGAATTAGCCCTTGATGTAGTGGAATTGCCCTAGAATGATTCTGCACTTCCCGAACGGATTTCTCCAACGAGTTTAACAAGTAATTCTATATTAGATTCCTCCCATCAAGGGTTACACATCCAGCTAAACGTGTGATTAGATTCTTAACCTTAATTCTATTAAGAATGAGTTTCAGCAACCGCATTGATCCTCTAACCTCATGGTTCGTTATAGTTGCATAGCTAGAAAAGACTTGAATTGTCTCATAACTTTATATACATTCACCCTTCCTTACCAAAGGATTGCATATTTTCATCTTAGTTCTTTAATTTAAGCTTCTGGACTCATAGTCCACTATAGCTTAGCGAAGTAAGATCAACTTACTAAGCTTAACCAAGTATTTATTCACAACTGAATTCAAATTTAGAATTCCATTTCATTAGACGTCATTGGAATGAGGCCTAATCCCAATTGAATGTATTCATTTAATCACTATAACCTTACTTCAGTTAAGGTTTGTTATGAGGAGATATGACTCCTCATACCGAATATCCTTTTGACCAAAACATCCCAAGAATATTACGAAATCAGAATACGAATTCAATTGTCCCTTTATTAATATTCGTTAGTTTATAGACTAATTCCGAATATTATTCATTTAAGAGTTCATATTTATTTTACTCTTTTACTAGTGTCAATTTGAAATCCATATTGACTGAAGTGTTAACTAGTTACACGTTTCAACTTAAAAGATTTA
The DNA here is from genome assembly GCA_018340775.1 of Taxus wallichiana var. yunnanensis. Classification (NCBI taxonomy): domain Eukaryota; kingdom Viridiplantae; phylum Streptophyta; class Pinopsida; order Cupressales; family Taxaceae; genus Taxus; species Taxus wallichiana. The sequence goes on from CM031238.1 coordinate 867,448,211, forward strand.
TTCAAGTAAAGAATAGACATTATGCCCCTTTAAAATCTAACAACCATCATTTGAATAAGTCCAAATTCAACAAATAAAATTATATTCTCAATCATATTCAAATAGTTCCAAGTGGTACAACCATTAGTATAACACACCATCTCCTTTTACTCATTCCTCTAGATTAAAATTTATACATTTTTACAAGTCCACACGACCGGACTTCATTCATGCCAAACAACATTATCAACTCGAAAAGAAAGAAGAATACAAATTTTTCTTTTTCCATTTCCCGAGAGAAGAATAATAAAATCTCAGAAAAGATCCATCCCTTAGTTAATCAGAAGAAGCATCATAAAACAACATGTCTTCATTTTTACTCACAGAATCCATCTACAAAATTTACTTGCACGGGTCAGTTCATCGAACTGAGCATATTAAGCACTTATCATTAAAATGAGGTGCTCTTGATTAACTATCTCAATAAAAGAACTCTGCTTTTATGAAATGTTTTGAAATTGAGATGGACATCATCTACAAATGAACTAATCAAATGAAGTTAATCTCTATTCTTTGAAAGCTTGAAATAATGAACCTAAGAGGATCTAAGCATTCAATTTATGTGTTAAGAGAAAGAGATCTCCCCATTAATGGCTTCAAGGCCAATGGATTTTCCATTTTACTCCATGTTAATGCTATGAAATACAAGATTAAATGCTTTTAGCTCAAATGGAAGAAGATGAAATACAAACTAAAGCCTAAACAAATTGCTATAATCTATGCTAGGAAGAAGAGAGAATTATTAGGAAATGAGGGAGGGGGTATAGCCCTATTTATAGTTTTTGGTTTGGAAGAAAAGGGAGATTTGGGTGCATGTGGGACAAAGGCTAAAGTCCAAAAGTCACTTTTAGCAAGTCAAAGTGTGATTTGACTATGTTTAGGGTATTTAACCTAGGTTAGACTAACTAATCTCTCTTAGAGAGTGATTAGGGTTCTAAAAGGGTTTAATCAATCCAACAAATTGGATTGATCTTCCAGGGAGCTAATAGAAGTAAGCTAGAAGAGAATAAGAATCTAATGTAGTTAGAACGAGGCTATAACAACTTTGTTTAAGTGGTTTATAGGAGGAAGAATGACCAAAAGGGTGTTGTAAGGAGGAAGTTAGATAGGTCTAATTGGTAGTTATCCTTTGGTTCCTCCGTAAGAATGAAATCAAAAAATTTGATCCATTCCTTATACCTCCCTTGCCCACAACCAACTATCACCATATTAAGACTAGATTCCCTTCCCTTTGGTTCCTAAAAAAATACCTAAAATAGAGAACATATCCCTTGATTCCAACACTGCTTATCCCTCTAGTGATAAGTCACATTCCTCAACACACAACACTTCTTTCATGCCCACAGTGGAATCATGCAAGCTTCATCATAACAATAAGTCAAAAATAGTACATACCTAAGTGGGTAACCAAAATATCAAATTAAAAAATATGCTAAAAGATAGAATGAACATTACATATAGGAAAAAAATTCGGGTAAGGCATACATATTAGTTATTTTTCCAAAATATCCTTCAAGCATGTAATCCAAGCACTCCAACATTCATAGCAACTTTAAATTGACAACATCTTCCCAAGACAATGGGCACCCCCAAAACAAGGGAAAATACTCCTATAAATAGGAAAAACTCCAAACGGAGAATCCCTTTGGATCATGTCATGTGGCATGATCCATCCCTAAAACAAATTTACATCTCTAAGTATGAAATGAAATCTCTTACAAACCCACATGGGTATTCTTACAACCCATCACTTCCCACCTTACATGACTTGACACCTACACAAACCCTAAAATCTGAAAATCATCAAATGAAATTATATAAAGAAATTAAATTAAAATAAAAGATCTCACATTCACAAGACTTAACTTGCAAGTAACCCCAAAATGTCAAATCTTCAAATCACAATAAATAAACACATATCCCAAGTGTCCTCCCAAAATCAACTTGTAAGAGAAGTACTCAAAATATTACACAATCAAATTTTAGAAAAGAGAGCAAGATTTCAAGGCAATAAATGAGGTACTATTGAGTCCTCAAGTGGCCAAAGAAGCCTAAAAGGAACACCTAGCCTATGTTTAGGAGTATGAGATTTTTTTCAGTATGGGACAAGGTTTAGTTGTCCCATACACTTCCCAAAATTGCACCAAAAGCATAAATCCAAAATTTCCATAAATGGAAATTTCCCAACCAACAAAATTTAAGTCCATACACCCAAAAATGGAAAAAAATTAAGTTTCTAACTCAACTTTAGAATTTAACTAAATCAAAAGATCAAAATAATCAAACTAGTCAATTCAAAGGTTTAAAATGAAGAGAAATAAATTTCAACAAGGAAAATACAACATTAGAAATTTGATGGTCACTTCACACATTCACATCCACCCAAAAAAATACCACACCTGAGTCACCAATTGATTCCTAGTGATCCCCATGTGAATTAGTCCCCCTTCATCCTCTTTTATTTTGTTTATTTCCGATATTGGTTTTATGAGTACCTGTTCTTCATCAACACATTCAACACACAAATCATACCTTCTCCAAATGATATGTAAATAAATTCTAACTATGCACAAATACAACAATCAAACAATTTACACACAACTCAATATATATCATTTTCAAAAATCAATTTCTCAAACATCAATCAAGTTTATCACAATTTCCATAGCTATTATTCCAACAAAACTAGTATAAAATATCATAAAGACTAAATCAAATTGCATTGTTTCTACACATGCTAATCATTTCACAACTCATCAATTAAAATCAATTTGATGAGCACACACACATATACAAAAAAATCAAAGAGATTTAAATTCGCCAATACTTTTCCAAAAACAATATCTCCACAATTAGGGAAATCCCATTTATTTTACCATACTCCAACATTTTAATGATGACCAATCGAGTTTATACATGTATTACTACTATTTATTCTTTTAGGGTTTACTAAATCACGTATCAGCTAGTTATTTATAGTTTCAAAATTCATTTTTAACCCTCTTAATTTGATCCACCATTTGGTTCATAATTTTAACCACAAGGTTCATATTGGATTCTCAACCAATTAAGCAACACCAAGGTTGTGATAAATCTTATTACATGTGCCACTTTCTAGTTTATTTTAAGCACAATGAAACACACACACACACACACACACACACACACACAGATAATCTCAATAAAGCTTTACTTCTTAAAGAAACTTCCAAGTTACAATAAATTAGGTGGACCTTGTGCCGGAATAAACATGATTACCAAGGTAAAGTAAATATCCTATAATCAACCTAATTATAGCCTGAATAATGTCATAAGGAAATGGGAATTACATTCCCCCACCCCCTTAAACATGACATCCTCCTGGAAGTCAAAATAGAAGGGGTCCAAAAGCTATCACAAACAACACTTCTCAAAATGGTGATGACCCCATCATCTCATACCATAAGACTTGCTACACTAATCCTCCAAAGATATCCACCCACCATAGGGTCGGGCTCATACTGCAATCAAAGAAAAATATCGAACAATCTCACCAAAATATCTCATACACCAATGCGGCACTCGCACCCTAGGTTCGGTTTCACACAAGGACTAGATTGCTTTGGGCATTAGGGAAGAACAACCTATCCTATACTTTGTGATTTCACACTAGGAATATATTTCTAGGGCATTAGGTAATAGCATAATCTCATTTAAAATAAAATTGATTCAACATTATGAAACCACAATATTCAAAGGGATACAAGAAAACACCAATTCCTTTATTACTCTTGTTGTCAAGGATTACAAAGCTTGATTCTACAAATCGTCTGCATTTACATGATCTCCCATGATTACATACAAGTTTTATAAGTCTTCTTATCTATTTTCCTACTTCCTATACCTTTATCAACTATTTTCAAATTCCTATCCTTTTACCATTCGAATATGTCTTCCTTATTTTCTCTAATTAAGTGGTTATAACCAAGTTTACACCGTAACCAAGGTAATAACTCATTAGCATATGATGAACCATTTAGAAAGGTTATAAAAATTTTAGTTATATTACATTAGGAATTCTATATCCTTAAACAAGGTATCATTACTCCTTTTATAACATTCGGACACTAAGCCCAACCTAGGAAATTTAAACATTCAAACTGTCCATTTTAGACCTTGAAAATTCAAAATGACCATTCTACATATAATGAAAGGTAAGAATGGGTTGGAACCCATACTAAATATCCTAAAATGAACCCATAATACTAATTAAAGATAAAATTTGTAACGAAAACCAAAAAATTCTCATTTGACTCCCGATGCTCCTACATCACCACATTTCTCTCAAAATTGCATCCTTTAGGATCCCCTTTTCAACTCATCATTCTGTACATGCTTAAACCCTTTAGAAAATGGTTGTACAAGTATCTATGCTAATTTTTATTCTACTCAACATTTTCATTTTTTACATAAAATATGCTTTGATCTCTCCCACATCACTAGTCATGACCTAAGCTCAAACACAAAATGTTGGCACGACTAAGTAATATGCTAGTTTTTTTAGTTTGTTTTCCTTACTAAAGATGACATTAGAAAAAGAGAATATATTACTAATTACTTAAAACATAAAATGAAGTTGGTTTATGATTCCAACATAACACAAAGAAAACACATATTTCCTAATATCTCCTCGTTATTCATATATAATTCCACGATACATTATATTTATCTATTACAATTTATCTCATGCCACCAAATAAATATATTATTCCACATACATTTCTATACTCTTAAAATTCACCTCACACTCATTCACATACACACTTCTCTTGTGGATATATCCTCATTCACTACACATAACTTCTCTTCGATGGCTATAACTCTTCTTCAATGGAATATATCATATCTCCTTCATTTTACATTCTTATATAACATTTAAAGGATAAAGTTACACATTTTCACATCTTATTACCTTTAATATAATTGTAAGTTTACACTTATTTACATTCTTGACTACCAATTAGTAGATATTTATCTCGTATACCATAGTATACATGTATTTTCCTTATGTAAACTATATGACAATATATGTTACACAACATATCAATAGGTTGAAATATGAAGAGATATGTCCCTCGGACATCTATTTTCATTAACTAGGTTCTTAGAATACATCGATGATATTCTATTCGGTTTTACACAAGTCTTAGAATGGTGTCTTCTTCTTTCTCTCTATATGCCTCCATTATCATTGCGGTATGTTTCTAAACCTTGTGTCACCCATAAAATACTCTCTAACCTTAAAAATAATATCTTCTACATCCATGTATATACATTACAAATATATATAACATCGTAAGTATCTTATAATATCACTTCTCTTATGTCTCTATATCTTCAATATTATCATTGTGGTATCTTTTAATGGATTTTGCGCTTTACTAAAATTCTTCTCTAATGTAGAATCTTAATTCAAGCCATGAAGCACTATAAAATTTCACATAGGTTCACTTAGTATTATGTGGCTTTGTATGACCCGTAGTATATATTGAAGCTTCGTATTCTACATATTCTAATTGATATTGATGAAGAAACTTGCAAAAATGTAACCTAAAATTATCCTACCCTGACAATATAGATATTTTGTAAAACTCCATTGGCTATTTTGGTAAAAATAGATGACATCAACCACTTTGCAAATGTTTTTGACCCAACATGGCTGTCGGACCAAAGGAGAACAATAGCGAACAACTTGCGACCACTCAGAGGAGGTTTTCTTAGCATTTTTACAGACACATGCACCCAAAAATAGGCCTAAGGCACCCATAGGCACCCATGTCCCTCTCCAAGCGCCCCAGTCTAGTCTATTCCTCCATTTTTGCATTTTATTGAGTTTTGTTGCAATGGTCAGTGCTTCAGATTTTCTAGTTTTCTAACTCTATGCACCTTTGGGATCTCTGCAAATCAACTAAGGCTTTTTACCCTCTCTTTGCACTTAGGGTTTCATACTTTTTAGCTTAGTTTTCTTGGCTTAATTTATGTACTTAATTGTTTATTCATTTATTGCTACAATAACAATTAGTTTAGGAATATATTATTCACATTTTGCTTAATCATTTTGGTAAACCCACGTTCGAAAACTCTTAGATCTTTATTTTTCTCCCATCATGGCTCATAATGTCTCTCAAGTCTCTTTGCTTCAATTGATTCAAATGCATCCATCTTCTAAAGATTCTCTCCACAAAACCCTACACACTATATATTTTCCTATCAACATGTTTCCTTCTTAAGTCAATGATATCTTTGATCATATTTTTGATGAATGTATTGGTTCCAATATCAGTCAATCTATTTGAAAATCCATTCAAGCTTTGCATTTGTTAGTTCAAGACAAATTTTAGGCTATGGAATCCACGATTACATCTCTTAAATCTGAAATCCAACAACTTAAGTATGCTTCTCAGGCTCACTTCTAGTTCTTCTTTGCATCTTGATTCTATGTCTTATACATGTGCTCATATTAGTGAACATAAAATATTGCCACTCCCCACACCTCTACAGTTTTCACTCAATGCTAAGCAACAAGATATTCTTCTCGAATCTCATAACTCATCGATTAATCAGCTTGTCATATACTCATTGTTATCCTCCTTATCAGCTTGCAAAATATCAAGGTCTTCCACATTACAATTATCATCAAATAAATTTACATAATGAAAATGATTTCTATGATTTACAACGATGAATCAAGCATCTTGAGCATCAATTATTTATCTCATTCATTGCACAACATTTAGTTGTATGCCCATCTATAATCATGTTACATCCAAATGGGCTCCTAAATCTTATCCTTCTATGTCTAATGAGCATCATGCTTCCACTTCTCATGTTCTTTATTCGCTCATTTAAGCGCAACCTATGCAATCTACTCAAACCAAACAATCTCCTCTAAAAATAAATTCAAAATCTCCTCCTATTGAGTTATCTATGACATTACCAAGTCAAACTAAGAAATCACCTCTCAAGGTTTGTTCTCCACCACCTTCTCCTATTAAGTTATCTACATTATTACCAAGTCAATCTAAGCAACCTTCTCTAAAACCCGTTCTTCAATTTGTCCTCCACTCAAGTCTTCTACAACATTATCAAATAAGCAACCCCCGTGCAAGGATCCTAAAGAATCACCTCTTCAGTGTCTAATCACTTTTGTTAAGGAAACTAATCCTTACGTTGATCCACTCAACGTCATCACCTAGTTCTCCATCATCAAAGTACACTTGGGGCGATCACACTTATTCTCCCCCCTTCTAGCATTCTCAAGCATTTTACATGTTTCATAATACACATCTAGTTTGTCACACACATCATACACACTACATTACACATCATCTTATTCCTCATACATACTCATACTTTAGACATCACGCGCTCATCTCCTTCTTGGAGAATCTATTATGAATTATACACATTGCACACTCTACACTTTCACAATATATCTTTGTTGGACATCCACTTATACACGCTACGATAATTGTTGTATGACGCACTCTAGTTCCATAGTCCATACTCGACTTCTAAGGGTCTACATATCAAATGTACCTCATCACACTCATGCATTCAATCACTCACTTATTCACTCACACACTTACACTCTACGTGTTGCACTTTAAAAACCACATCTTTTTAGTATACACATTCAAACCATTTCCGGATGATACACTCTTGTTTACTTTTTATTTCATTATTGACTTCAGAGGGGCCTATAAAAATGAACCTCACTTCATGCATACACATCCACTCGGGGGTAGGCGGATCCTATCACTCACATTACATTTCATTCTATCTCATCCACAACATACTGCATATCTTGGTTGCATTACTCTTGCTTATCTCTACTTACATGTTCACTTTATTACAAATGCTAGACAAATATCTTGTATGTCATTATATTTATCATACACACATGCATGTTACCTTGCCTTTCTAGTTGTGATCGTAGATTCTATAGATATACACATGCAGCATGGATGCTTAGCGCAATACCTATTACCGGTCCCACAAAGTGGCTCCGGGGCATCCACTTTCGTACACTACATGTGATATTGTTTCATAAAACACCACTATATCGGATTATACATGTTCGACATTTTTTTATCTTCCTAACATGCTAATGGGTGCTTCATGTGCAACATTTTTATGCAGGGGATATTTGCTTCCATGATTGTCTGCATTCAATGCTTGTCATTAATTGCTCTTTGTATGCCATTGTTTGTGGGATTTTCCCTTTGTCTTGTGTGCACATTGTCTCTTTTGGATTCTTCAGCCTTGATTGTCTTGTGACATCGTGAGTGGTGTCCCATGTTTGCAACTTTGCTTTTAGCGGTCTACATTATCTTATTGCGTGTTTACATTATCTTCTTATGTCTTAGCTTACACATTATCTGCACTTTTCTTCTACATGCGTGTTTGTATTTTATTGTACTAACACTTGTCTCCCAGCCACTTTGTTTGTGTGTTCCTTGGTTTCTACCAAGAAAATTCCCTTCCCCTACAGGGCACAATTTCAGCACAATGATTGGTCCTCCTTTGGGCCGCATACTCCTTCAATAACGTCATATGCACCCCAAATGAGGGGGTATCATTTGGGTGAATAATTCACCCCATACAATGTTATATAGTCATAGTTTAGCAACACAACACTAGTACAACACAGTCGTCAATATCGATAGGGATCATAATAAAACTTGGGTCCTTAACACAACACATAAACTAGCACCCGCACTAAGACAGTGGCGCTAGGTGCCACCGACCCTTCCTAGATGCCTATGACCAAGGAGTAGTTACACAGTGTTTGGAAGTTTAGAACAATATATAGATCTCCACACAATGGCTTTTACAGGGGCACACAGTCCTTACCACTCAAAGATGCATGCACTACACATCACTTTTTACTTTCGTGTTAGATCAAATTGTTTGAATTATTAGAATGTTTACACACCATCTGTAATGGTGTTCTAAATTATAAGAAGTAGTTAAAGGTTGGAGGATAACACAAGAGTTTTCTCCCTACACTTCTTCCATGACTTGGCATGAGATTGCCCCAAAAACTTATGGCTGGTGCAATCGGCGTAAGATCACCCAAAAAAAGTGTTCTTTTACAACATATTTAGAATCCTTTCTACACCCTTTTTCTCATTACGGATCAGGTGCACATATTCCTTTTTCATTTTCATACTTTACATACTTTCCTTACATAATTTTTTTACATTTTCATCATATACATGTGTATTTGACTACTCGATCGTTCTTCTCTTTTGCGGTCCGTCCTTATGAGAAGTGGCGGTCACATCACATCGACATCATCCTACATCAATAATGACATCAATCCCATTGACATCGACAATGATAGACACAATCACGACATCCACACATGTGTTTTCTCCCTAAGGTCATTTTCATCATCACTTTTTGCACTTTTTTTCCTTAGCATCCATGTGTCATATTTTTATCACTCCATGCTTTTCATTATTCCTCAACACACTTTCTTCGGAATTGATCTACATGTTTATCAATGCATCTCTTATCTACTTTATGTTATTGAACATTCACTCAACAACATAAAGTTGGGGCAAATGTAAATAAAAATCACACACTTCGGGTAATTATCTAGTCTTGATTGCATACTACTATTCATATGATTCATAAGTAAGAAAAGTACTAATTAATGCATGTATTTGGCCACCTTTCTTTGCTTTCTATTGCCACATTTGGTCTTGCACCCTTACTTGCTCACTCGCATTTTTACACCTCGGTATAATTTATCATCCTGGACACCATCTCCCAGCCAGGACACCAATGCCAGTCGCCCCTGACCTCTTTTTACTTTGGTCACATCTTTTGGGTCCTTTCTAGATATTTGAGCATCTTATCTTTCTAGTAGTCGGCCTTTTTGGGGTTAATTACGAAATTCAAGCAAATGAATCATATAAATATAAAGTTATGTGATCATAATAAAGGACCAAGCACTAAGCATTAGATATCACCACCTAAGGTTGCATCTAAAGGCTATTCAAGAGCATCAAACCATCCACTCTAGCATCCATTCAAGGGCAAGGGATTGCATTATTTTGTATACACTTCATAGGAGGGGATTTTCTATTGCATGCACACATCTATTACATTTCTTTACATCTATCTATTGTGTTCGCTATCAAGTGCGACACGCACAAGAGCCACCTAAGGCACGATTCCACACACACTCACATAGAACTACATTGGGTCTGACATGTAGTGTAGCATTCATTTGTAAGATCACCATTGTGATAATGAAGGACAGTCGACCCCTCATTTTACATCTTTTGTTTTTAGGTTTTGATGTCTCTTTGAGGGTTTCGCAGGTCAATACTTCATTATAGGTTTCCAGTGACTTCGACAATCATTGTGCAACCTCATAAACCCCAGGTGAATAACAACGAATAACTTGCGACCACTCAAAAGAGGGTTTCTAAGAATTTTCTTAGACATATGCGCCTAGAAACAAGCTTAGGGCACCCATAAGCGCCCTGTCCCTCTCTAGGAGCCCCAGGTCTAGTGTATTCCTCCATTTACGCATTTTATTAAGCTTCGTTGCGGCGATCGGTGTTCGATTTTCCAATTTTCCAACTTTGTGCACTTTCAAGATCTCTATGAATTAGCTTAAGCCTTTCTACCCTCTCTTTGCACTTAGGGTTTCATACTTTTTAGCTTAGTTTGCTTGGCTTAATTTTTGTACTTAATTGTTTATTCATTTACTCTGATAACAATCGGAGTTAGACATATATTATTCATTTTTACTTAATCAATTAGCTACTCATCTTCTCTCTATATATATGTTAATTGGTGAGATTGTCAAAATCTAACTTCACCTATATTTTCAAGAAAACTAGCCTTCTTCTATAAGAAGAAATTTTCATATATATAAATATCAAATATAAGATTGGAACTTCTCTATAATAATAAAATAGACATCGACATTAAGATCTATTATTTGTATTAACATATAATATTTTGATCAATATAATTAGTAAAATTATACCATGAAAATAATATCATCATTAAATAATAATTGTTTTTAAAAATCATTTAAACATAATTTAAACATAAAATATATTCCCACACAAAATTAAATATTGTAATACAATATATTTATAAATAAAAATAACCCCATAGACTACCAATGGATCTAACAAAATTTTCTAAGGTCCATACCTACACATACACAAACTTTATGATGGTTTTTGATTATTTTTAATAATTGTGTGTCCTCCAATTAACTTGACTTGTGGACCTTGTACTTTCGTAACTTTTAACTCTAAAAAAAAAAAAGGCACCATATTTGCTAGATTTCCATTCAAGGGCCCCATGTTTGCTACTTTCTCCATACCAAATATGCATTGTACTTGACATGGATGATGGGAAGGCAAGACGAAAATGCCAACATTCTTATTGTGCCTCCAACATTACGAAATCTCTAATCTCTAAAGGCTTATATATTATTCACAATTGAGGCTAAATTCCAAATTCTATGAAAGTACAGAGGGGATTCTCATGCCTAAATGCCTGTACATTATTCACATTTGACACTAAAATCCAAATTCTACGAAATGTACATAGGAAATTCTGTAATGTACAAGAAGGCCATTGCATTTGGAGAAGTCAAAGGCTGAACAAAGAGATTCATTTTCCACCATTGACGACCTTTTGCATTTAAGGAAAAACCCAATACAATATAAGCTTTAAATCCAAATTTACAATTTCTTCTCTCCAAGGCAGCATTAGTCTGTTCAAGGATGGAATCGAAAATCCAAGCTTTCCTTGAATAACAATGGCGAAAGCTAAGCCCATAGATTTGTGCAGACATGAGTAGATTTGAGGCAGACGCCCTTGTTATCTTTTATTCCATCTGTGGAAACCATGGCAGATAAAGACTATACTTCCTTTGCTATTTTTGTGTAAGAAGTTGGTGTACTCAACATGAAATATATTCTGTACTCTGTAAAATATATTTATTGTTGTACAGTAAGGAGAAAAAGAGCGGGAGGAAATTGGCTTCTGCATTGGTACAGTAGCATGCAGCGGTCCAGATTCAATCCAAACCAATGGGTGTGAATCTTGATCGTTCATTGTCTTGTACGTATGTACAGGAATGGTCAATTCGGCTGGTTTCAGTGAGTTTCAGCCAGGCAAAAGACTAGGAATGAATGATTTTTCGTAGACAGAGACATTGCATACACGCCTTGTTTTATAACATCATTATCATAAATTATAATGCGAAGAATGCAGGCTCTGAAAATCTGTTGGGCCATGAAAGCACATTAAGCAGGCGTACAAAACATTTTGGTTTTTAAATTCTCTCCTAAACGGGGACAAGTTTCTAACCACGCTTGGAATTTCAAATTAGCCATACGTGTCGATTCAAAATTTGCTTTACTTCTAAACAAAATTTTAAAAGTTAGTTTCTGAAAATATTAGACTATCATTGAAAAATAGTACATGAAAAGGAAAAACTTTGTGGAGGTGAAAAAATACTCTCTGAAGGTTTCATGTTTTGTACCGTTGCCAACTTTCGGTGTTCGGCCCTTATCATATCACTCTCTACGGAACTTATTTTCGCACGCTCTTGCATTTATTTCAGTCTTTTTAGGTAACTCCGCCTTCAGGTAGTTCTTTTATAATGGCCTCCCACTCACATAATTTGGCTATTACAATTGCGACAAATTGTGATGGCGCCTCCAGGGAAGCAACTGAGGAAGTTTGTGCTCAAAGTATTTCATGAGGTAATGTCTTTGCCCCGATATCTTATTACTAGTTGTGGAATTTAATTTTGCATGTCGTTGGCTCAAGCAATTTTGCATGATAGGCTATTTTGTTGGAAGGATTCCCTTTGAAAACATGTTTCACTCTTGGGTTCAAACAACTTGGTCCTAGTTTTGCATCAAGTTGGACTCAGTGTAAAATATGACCAAAGGGTTTTTCTATTTCGTTTTGCTAGCCCGACCAACGTCGCAACAGTGCTACATAAATCCTTCACCGGATATGTCCAAAGTTCTCTACACGTCATGTCCTCGTAGACTCACAAGTTTGTGGTTTCAGAGCATACAACTCTCAAAGTCTTAGTTTGGGTGAAATTTCCAGACATTCCCATGCCTGTTACCACTTATTGGACCTCACGGTTTCCACAATAGGCATGGTCATTGCCAAATACCCTTTTAAGTTCTATATTGTTAGACCACATATAGGAGTCTGTGTTGAGGTCAACATCTCTCGTGATCTCAAATAAACCATTGATATCCATACATGGGACTTTCGATACACTCAAAGGGTGGTTTACATTAACCTTCCCAACACTTGTTTTTAATGCCAATTTGTAGACCACAAGATCCAAAATTGCCCTTTGTTAGTAGAGCATAACAAAAAATTCAAAGCCCAATGTAACTCCCTCTTAGGATCATAACAAAGATGGTTGGACCACTGTTGGTCTTAAAAACCACTAAAACAAATCCTCCATTCTTCACCCTACTCGTGGAGCTCCCAAGGTTGTTAAATCGCAAGTTATCTTATTGTCGATTGGACACTCCCTTCCTAAGACAATTGGAATATCCCTCTCCAAGAATTTTATGGCTTTTATCTTGCTACCATAGGATACATCTTCCATGGCCAAACCACAATTCTCTCCTCTTTCTAGGGCATATATGGAGTTAAGGGGTTTTAAACTAGTTAATAGGATAAGGGTGATTTTTCATTTGTGTCTCTTCTTCTAGGTTTTCCCCATAAAACAAGAAAGGGATTCTCTCGAACCCTTCTCACCATCTCGAGGAAGGTGAGCATGCACCTCGACTAGACAAAAAAATTAGTGAATTTTTGCTTTCTAATCGGTAATGGTTTTGTAGAATAATTTTTGCTTGCCTTTTTTGTGAATAGTTATACTATTTTATTACTAGTAATATAGAGGCTTTGTCATCAAAATATTAATTATACCATTTATGAACGTGTGTTACTTCTATGGTAAAATTCATTTTCAATTTAAACAATATTAAATATTTACAAAATTATTTATATCAAAATGTGTTAGTTGTATTTTTTTCAATATTTTAACAAAAATATAGGTTTGTAAACTTTGGTATATTTTATCAAATATTATTCATCATTTATTTTAAATGTAATATAATCATAAATTTATTGTTCAAATAATTTATCTATTAAAAAATAAAATATTTTACTTTTTCAACCTATAATGAAATTTAATATATATATATATATATATATATATATATATATATATATATATATATATATATATAGTATATACGTTTTTATAGCTCCACGTTATAGCTCCAGTTATCTGGTTCCCTTATGCATAGACATGTTTTATGTTGAGACTACGATAGATTTTGGACATTTTACTATGTTATTTTATCCTCATGGACATTATGGTATTTTGGGCGCGTAGCGCCAATTGGACTAGATTCGTATATTGATATATTTCTTATGATGTTGATGACACTAACAGGGTTATATGATAGTGAGATTTATTGGTTAGATGTTGGTTCTTGTGTTCGATTTGATTAATGATATAGTTTTCTGGATTTAATAATGGTAATTTCATGCTAGCCTAAGTGTATGTCGTTGTAATTTTATCTGTGGATGATTCGTGTCAAACCATGTGTATAATTGTATACATTGCACTATCAATTGTAAAATGATGTTAGGACATTATAAGGTGATTAAGTTTGTGATGTGTAGATGATGTTTATTATATTGGACAGATGCGGTTAATGTGTGCAATGAGTGTGTAGGTGACAGGTATAGGAGAGCATGGGTTTCAGGGTAGCTACGCAATTGTGCACGAGCGGCCCATAGGCTGAGTCCTAACCATGCTAAATGTTTGAGGCCTTAGAATAGGTGTATTTAATTGGGCACCATGGGTGAACCCTCAATTGTAATGTATTTATGTCTTGTAAAATTAATTATGTTTAGGGTGTGTTTTATTAAGTAAACTAGTTTAGGGGTTTAATGATCTCATCTTAATTTAAGTAATGGTTTGGGTAAGTGTGTGTGTGTTGGTAGAAGGGATTGGGGACCACATGTAAACCTTGGGTGGACCCCACACCCTCTATCCTTGTGCCCAAGCATGCCAAACCCGAAATTGGGTTATTTTGGGCATTTTTAGGGATCCCTTATTAGTTTGGGAGTTCCCTTAGCATGAAAATGGGCCCTTGGACCCTACCTAATAGGTAGGGGGGCTTATTTCTAAGGTTTGGAGGGATTTTCCCTCCCATTTTGCCCTCCTTAGTCATCATCCATGTAAGATGGTTGGTTTTTGTGTATTTGTTAAAATTTGCTCCACTTTGTTTTATTTTAGTTTTTAGTATTTTGGGTGATAAGGGCTAAAAGGTGAGTTTACTTTTACTTATTTGGTTTTGGAATCTTTGACTCTTGAGAGGAGAGGGGGTGACACTTGTCACCTTCCCATTGGTGAGGAAACTTTTGGGTTCCTCTTCTTATTCTTCCTCATGTGGAAGGAAGGGGTCTTCTTGGCTCATTTTTTGGGAGAACTTGGAGAATTTTGGGAGCTTGGAGGTTTGCTTGGACAAAGGGAAAAGCTTAGAGTCTTGGAAAGCATTGTAGAGGTAGGATTCTTAACCTTTTTCTTTCTTAGTTGTGCTTATCTTGTTAACTATGCTTGATCAATAAAATGATGTGTGTGAAATGATGTGTTGTGAAGTTGTATGGTGAATGTAGTTTGTTTGTTTGTTCTTTGTTGTTTTCTTTTGTTTCTCTCCACCATCATTTGGATTGATGGTTTTTGGAGAATGTAGGGGAAGAGAGAGGGATTTCCCTCTCAAACCTCATGGTTGTTGGTCAAGCCATGAAGGTCCCTTCTCATCCCCTCATATGGTTTGAGGTGGGAGAAAGGTTCATATGGCTTGAACATTTCCCCATTCTTGGTGAGGAAACCCTTTTGGGTTTGAAAATCCTCCCAAGAAGGATTTCTATGACATAAAGGAGGAATAAGGAGGATGAATGATTAGGAGGAATAAGGAGTTTTGTAAACATGTTTTTGTTGGTGCTCCTATGGTTGGACACCTTTGATTTGGGCATCCTACTTCTTCTCTTCCCCATTGTGAGGTTGACCTTGTTCTCCTCATGTTGTTGTTTTACCATGTGTAGTATGTCTAAGTGGTTAAATGGTCTTATGTGTTTCTTGTTGTGTCTTATCCCCATTTTACTTGTGCACATTGTGGAAGTTTGTTCCTCTCTCCCATGGGCTTGGGGGAGGCTAGCATGGCTTCCAACCATGGAAAGGCATGTGATGATGCCTATTGGTTGGGTGGTAAACAAGCCTTGTCTCTTGATTTAGCATTCTTGGAAGAACACTCAAAGTTGGAGATAGTTGGAGTCTCCTTGTCATCTTGGTCCTCTTGGTCATCTTCATTCTTTTGAGGACATTACTTTCATTTTATCTCTACAAATGTGGCTTTGTGAAGCTTTTATCTTCTTGTAAAACACCTATTTTGTATTTGATGCTACTTGTAAACTTAAGTCATTTGCTAAAGAAGTTTTCCCTTCATTATTGCAAGAATCTTGTAAACAAAAAAAAAGAAAGGAAAGATTACCATATTGAAATCATGAGCTCTTTTATTTTACATGTCTTCATTGGAAGGTCTTGTTTGTTTATAAATATGCAAAATATAGTTATGCATCATACATTAAATCTGAAATATTTAGTTGTGTTTACTTTTAAAAGTTTTTTAAAAATGGCACTACATATATATACTCAAAAATTAACTTCTCCCATAAGTAAATATTTTCTAACTTATTAGTGCTCATTTGAATATATGTGAAATGTATATATTAAAACAACAAAAATATGGAATATTACACTTTTTTAATAAAAATAATAAGTGTAATGTATGAGTTATAATAAGAGACTTGCCTTGTTAAAAGTGCATGAAAAGGAATTTTCTAAGTCACGGGGTCTAAAATCATTAACTAGACAAATACAACATATTTGAGATTTACAATTATAAAAATAGAGATATCAAAATACAATAAATCTTCTAGACCTTAAAGACAAATATTTGAGCTTTATATTACCAAAATAGAAATATCAAAAATCAAGAACTCTGTTTTTCTTCATATCCTAAAGATTTCATTCCAATCTACATCATCTACTTCTGGTCCATTGAGAGATACTCGCATTAGTGCATCTAATGTATCCAAACTTAGTTTTTATTTTCTTATGTCTTTGATGATGTTTTGTTTAGAAAATCCCCTTTCATAATATAAGGTACATACTTGCAAGAATAGTAAGTATAAATTGTCATAACTTCATCATATGAGGATAGATTTTGTGGAAATGATTTTTGTTATGATAGACTTTTCACATGTCTTTCATCATAAAACTCTGGTAAGCCAAATGCAATTAATCAAATAAATATTGTATCTCACTTTTACAACCATTGACATCCAATAAAACTATAAATTCAACAATTTTATCAACATTAGTATGCTACAAATGTTGAAAAAGCATATCAAGCTAACATTCTAAAATATTATCTCGAATCCAAATGATGGTTCGATGGATAATAGGAAGGGATAAAAAGTTTTACTTCATTAAACATTGAAATCTATGAATATCTTTCATTCAAAGTATTTACAAGAGATTTAATATAACTTTTTACAAGTTGTTGAAAAATATCTTATATGCCTTCAATACGATGATTTATGTTTTTCTACCTTTCTTAGCTATATTCAAATCTCTCATATGGAACTGGTATATATTGTAAATCATGCCTCTCTATGACAACACCTTCCTATTTAATTTACATATATCCATGTTGAGAATAATTTGGAAAGATATGTTATACCTTATGCAATTTTCCTTTATTACAAAACCATCTATATGCATTGTTTATATTTTCATCAAGAGTGGACCCAACTATTGTTGTCCACATTTTTCTTCAAAGTTCTTGTTCAAATTATTGAATTCAGTGAAGCCATCATTATACATATGTAGAAAAAAATGAGAAGATTAAATTCTTTCCTTATCATATCATAAGAAAAATTTGTGTCTTTTTCCATAGAGTCAAGATAATGAGACATAAGCTTTACAAGCCTTATAACAATCTCACCTCTAGATTTCCATCTAATTTAATGTATTTGTAACTCTAGGTTATGCATGTGTGTAAAACCCTATATATGATCTAAAATAGCTTTAATTTCTAACGACCTATAGGATACCTTATAAAATGTTAGTGGATTGATTGAAGTGCAACTTGGATACACAACCTATGTTGTCACTACTCTGAAAAGGGCTCAAACACATGTAGCTAACTACATAACATGTGATATCTATATGGAAAAAACTATCTTCAGAAATTTGATCACTTGAATAATGTAGGAAATGACTTGGTGTGGTTTTTTTGAATTATCTTGGATGGTCTCTACCTTGGGAAGTGTGACTTTAAAACCTATTGGAGTGTTATCCATACTTGTGTAGGGACATCTTTTAGAGTATGTTATTATTTTAGAAATATTTAGGAGATATTGAAGTGATTTTGGAATGATATTTTATACTGTGAGAGGTGAGTAAATGCATGAATTTAACTTGTTTGTATAGTAGGTGTAATTTTCACATCAAATCTAACCCATGAGGAAAGTATCAAACTGTAGGAATATATTAAATTGATAAAATGGTCATTGGGGATGAAAATGCTAGTTTTAGACCAAACATTTTAGCATTTTTGTCCCTATTTGGTGGTCCCACAAGAGAAGGGAGTGAGGTGATGGAAACTTATCAACACAAAACTAGAGGTGATGGAGTATTATGGACCAGTGCAAGTAATTATTTGAGAGAGAATAAGTCGTGTAATTGAGAGTATAAAGTCATGCAATAGGAATACATATAGGAAATTCAGCTCAAAATGTGTGCGCAAGTCATGATTTAGGGATTATGCCAATAAAAACATTATCAAGTGATAATTTACCAAATTTAGGTATCTTCATTTCCCCACTTTAATCTATAAAAATAAATTTTATTTCTTAAAGGAAAAGATACATGATTGTGTAAATACACTTTATCTTGCTTGAGGTGCTTAATTTACTTGAGTGTTGACATGATAGCTATAGTGACTTGCAACATATATTGTGGTCAATGTCATTAAAAAGAAATAAAATTTAACTCATATTTGAAAATATACATGAAACTTGTAAATCAAAATTGTAAGTTGCGAATTTGAAAAATGAACAAAGAAAGGAAGGAGTAAACCTACTTTTTTTCAAAAGGATAATCTCCTTAATGAACTTCTTAGATAGATGGACCAGAAACCGTGCCACCAAAATATTTGGCATGACCAATCATTAAATTTTTGATGAAGATGTTAGATCTAACATGGAATTGGGTGTCACCTAACTCAACACCAAAGAAGGGCATCACAAGGATTTCTAGTCAGATGAAAGAAACTTCTAAAAATAGGAAGGGTACATCATTGGATGTTTAGAATTCCCAAAAACTTATAAAAAGAATGAGAATAAGAGTTTTAAATGGGTTTCTAGTCACCCAAAAATATTCTACCCATAGACCACACTTTCTTTATAGATAGATTTAGGCCCAAATGTGTAAAGTAGTGTAAATTTGAAATGGAATGAAGTATACCAATTCCCCCATCACACAATGTCCCAAGTGTATCAAGTATAAAATGTTAAATATATATGGAGGAGGATCGTTCCCCCATACCATGTATATTAATGGTACTCAAGATGTGAAATTTCCAAAGGGAATGAACTATTCATGCATCCCACATTCTATTCTAAAACATTGTAAACTCTGCTCTAAATTGTGCCAACTATCCTTGAACCTATATCCGAAACATGTAATAATTTGTATGTTCCAAAAATTCTCAATTTACTGCAATTTTTTTACCTAAGATGAAACCATTGATCCTAGACATCAATTTCTGATGGTTCTATCACTTATTGTATGTTTTGTACCTATTTGAATTCTAATGATGAGATGCATCTATTATTGTTTCATAATTATCATACCATGTTCCATTATTTTCTAAGTTATACATTTTATATGTGTACCAAAATTGCACATATATCTATGTGATAACCCCACTAAATACCCCCTCTTTTGAGGTGAGTGAGATGTGTAGTAGATCACTTGTATAAAAACATGATTTGTGTCCATGTCAAATATAACATATAGTTAACATTTGATCAAATTGAAAGTTGTTGTAGGTGGCCACCATAGAGATCTTGTTCATACAAAAAGTGTATGGTATATACCATGCCACTAAGATATGGAAAACAAATCATACTTTAAAACAAACATAGAATCATATAAGTATTGAAAATAATGTCACATATGTTATTCATAGAAAAGGAAAATATATGCATATAATAGACACAAGAGTGTCAAGCATGAGAAAATGCAATAGAGGCCACAAAAAAATAATGCCAAAATGTATCTCACATACACATAATAGAGGTCATAGGCCACATACATGAAAATAAGAAAACAAGAAAGTAAGTGAATACCATACTAGACAAAATCCTAGAGGTGCATACATCAATAGATGCTAGCTCTAAAAAGCACATATGTTAGCCACATTATTCCAAATAAATAACATGCAGCAAAATATAGAAAATGAGCATAACGAGAATGTGAAATAACACTATGTAATGAAAGAATAGTACTTGATAGTGTAAGAGATGCCCCCATATATTGACTTGCCACTCGGTAATATGAGAGAAGTAATATCTAAGCATTGTAGATTATTTTGTGTGTCCTATATCATGCTCAAATACCTCATAAAATTCATGTGTTTAAAAATCATATAGAATATGCCATTATTAAATCGTATGAAAAAAACAATGTGCAAAGTAAAATATAGAAAATCAGGTCATATGCAAGTCATGATTTTGTATTTTGATAATATTTGAATGTTTTTTTGTGCTTATTAAATTATTTCATTTTTTTGTATTTTTAACATGTTTTTATATGTAAAAACCACAGTATTTAACATCGAGAAAGTAATATGGTGTGACTAAAGCTTATGGCCCTGGATCAACCATATGATAAAGCTTACGAAAGAAAGAGTTATTTAACTATCTAGTTTTGTGAAGCCAATACAGTGTCATAATGTATTCTTCATCAGTATAGGGAAGTCCTTGTTTTTCCATAGTGTATTTCCAATGAGTCATATATTGTTGTAGTAATCGGGGATATCATCATGTTGATTGAATTGTTATAAATGTATGAAAAAGTAGGAAAGTAATGATGTGATTGTTCTCATCAATAGTTCCTATCAGATAACATAACCAATATTTCTCCAAGGAAAAAGGTGTGGGTTAAGGTTCAAGTGCGACACATACTTTATTTTTTATAATACGTAATACATATGCTATAAGTAACATAATGTATCCTAAAAGTATCAAGACATGACAAGAATAAGCATAATGTATAGTGGAGTAATGATAAGAGTGTGTAATGCATCATATGTACATATATTTTTATTTATATCTAAATTGAGTGGAATATGTTCCCAATATGTACCATGTACATTAATTTTTCTTGGAAAAGTATCAAATCAAGGGTACATGTTAGATTCCTTGTATTAGAAGTATATGATCATTTTAGTTGGGTTTCTCCATTGTGAATGATGTTAACTATACCATTATATTTTAATGTACGTATTTGAGATATCAATGTTTTAAAATGATCAATGTCATGGCCAATAATATTTTGGTAATCATAAAAGGGATTTCCAAGATACCTAGCTAGCTTCTTGGTAGTTTGGTGGTGTGTAACGGTAAGACTAAAAATTAAAGTCAAGTAACATAGGTATGAGCTCATGTGGCATGTATAAATGTTCAAGAGTAATAAAAGAGTTGGGAGCATGCATAGAATCAAGAGTATTTATTGATGACATGCTACATAATGCATGGGATACAGATAGTGGGTTATTTTATAACTTTATGATTGATGCATTTACCACTGATTTGACTTAAGGGCACCGAAAGATATGTAAGTTTAATAATATTATAAGTGCCAAAATTGAGCATTGTTGTTTCAAGAATAGTTAATTCTTTAGAAGGAGATGTGCTCTTAGTATCAACCTTAATATTTTTAAGCTAATAGAACCTAGGAATAGTAGATGTAAATAAATTATGAAACACATATTCATACTCATCAATGGGATTAAAATTGAGTTTGCACAAACATTCATAAAATATTTCTATAATATCATCATCACTATCATAATAATCAGTAACAAAGCCATACTTTTATTCTACATTAACTAGTAAGGATGCCTTTGGAATATCCTCATGCACAAGTGGTTAAAGCATAGTAGATTGCATATAGTTAGATTACTTAGGGTGGGATGCATTGTTATAGCCATAAGGTTGTGTAACTTGACAAAGTATATGATTACTAAGTTATGACATAAGAGGCATACTATCGGGGTGTTACTAAACTCACCGACCACACATGTGTGTAACTTATGCATAGGAATAAGTTATTTCAAAAGAGTACTAGCAAGCTCATTACAAGCACAATTATCAACTTTATAGTAATTGAAAGGGTCATCATCTATAGCAATAGTGTATTTATAGCCATCATGTATAAATTTATCACATTGATGAAAATTAGATGGTACTAGTTCCATGGGATGAATCCAAGGTTATCCTAATATGAGATTATAACGAAGAACATTGTGTAAAGCATGTCCTCTAACACCTAATTAACTTGCTCAATTTAACCATATGTCCGAGGTTGGTAAGTAGTGCTAAAATTAATTTGTGTGCCCAAAGTATTTTACAAAGATGGTATAAATGTTGGATGTATACAATGGATCACAATCACAAAAGATCATGTGTGAAATTCCATGTATCCTAAAAATATCATCTAAGTAGACCCTTCCTATAGCTATGTTCATATAAGTGGTCTTCACTAGTGAAAAGTGTGTTATCTTGGTCAGT
This sequence comes from Taxus wallichiana var. yunnanensis, assembly GCA_018340775.1. NCBI lineage: Eukaryota > Viridiplantae > Streptophyta > Pinopsida > Cupressales > Taxaceae > Taxus > Taxus wallichiana. Next base: position 867,471,257 of record CM031238.1, read on the forward strand.
TTTCTATCATGACCATGATTGCATCATGATGGTATGTTGAGGTGGGTATACCAGCTATGAAATCCTTAGAAACGGTGTCCCATTTCCACTCTAGAATGTTGTGTAGATATAGAATACTAGTGTGATGTTGATGTTTGACCTTCACCCTTTGACATTCCAAACAATGTGCCACAAAAACGCAATATCTCTAAGTAACCTTTCCTAGTGATATAATTATCATAATTTTGTGTGCATCTTCTTCACCCCTGGGTGGGCTAAATAAGGTGCACAATGGGCCTCTGATAAAATGAACCGGAGAAGTTCACCCTATCTAAGCACATATGTAACACCTACTTTTCAATGCTTCAAATTAAGGGAATTTTTTTATCCTGTACTAAATTATGCCTTCAATGATTTAAACACCCAACATTTAAATCTATTATGAATGAAAAATTCAATTTAACAAATAAAAATCAATAAAGCATGTGCAGAAATATGGGTCAATTAGATCTACCCGATCCCCCATAGTTCACTCTTGTAAGACTTTATACAAAGTATACAATTGGTTACCTTCCCCATTGAAATAAAAGTGATGTTTTCTAAGTGTCTACTGAAGCTCAATTAATTTAATTCCATCCGGCATCTTACACCTTTAATTAGAACTTGGTGAACTTGACATTGTAACCAACAACTTACACTACTTTGAACAAAGTTTAAGAGTCGTGCATGCATGCTCGGTTTAGTGATTGCATAATTATCAATGTAAATCCATCCTTTCACCCTATCACTTTTCTCCCATTATCGAATTGAATCGAGTTAGTTAAATATTTGATTTACATGTTACGCACAAGGTACAAGACTTATTCAACCTATGAAAAGGAGCACATCTGTGCCAACTTAGGTTGCCTATGGGAGATAAAATTCTTATGTAATGACTTGCGTCATTACGTAACCACTTCCTTCCCCACAGCTAACTTAAGTTGGTACCGAGGTGGATCATCCGTATTGATTGACCAACTCTTGTAACTCAGTGTGACACTATTCACCTTCAGTTATGACAATCATAATGAATGGACCTTGAAAGGAAAATTTAAGCTACCTACTATAAGGTAGTATTCACTTAATGACTCACATCATTAATTGAATATGATCTTATAGCAACCATTTGAAGTTGGCCTTCCAAGTTCCAAAAATTAGGAACATCGTATCCCAAGGGCTTAATTATTTTTAATTGAATTAGTTTACGGCATGTTTCCCTTGTTTCACAACGATAAATTTATCCCACCTAATTATGTCCTTAAGGTTCATAAGATTAGTTTGTAATAGATTATTCTCACCTTAACAAGTAATTTATTACGTCCATTATGCATCTTAAATGAAATTTAAGATAGATTATTGCGTTATTGTCGTGGTTCTCTAATTGTCCCTTATGACATTGTCGTAATTTTATTTCAAATGCTAAAACATTTCAATGTACATAATTATTATAATAGTTAATAAAACATTATAGTTGCCTTTTATTTCTAATGCAATTTAACCTCAAATGATCAACTATATAATTAAAGAGATATATCTTAGTACATTATTGTGATTTAACATTGATCATTCATCTATAACATATTGCTAAAACCAACATGCCAAATTACATGCAAGATAATTCAAATAATCACCAATCCAATAATTAACAACTCAATAATAATCAAGAGTACAAAAGGATATTTCAAACTAATGTTCTTATAAAATCAAGCTATTATGCCTTCAAATTAAATAGGATAGCTAAGTAATCATTTTTTCTTTACATTAACGCCATGATTTTTAATACATCGAAATCATCATAACAATATTCATCTTATGAAATAGTTCATACACAATCTTTATAAAACTTCCACCAAACAATATCTTATTTTTCGCCATCTATAAAAATAGTAAAATCGGTCAACTCAAAATAAACTAGCATGAAAAGTTGTTCTCCACATCTTTATAGTTTATGTCGTTATAATACTCAAATGAATAAATTTAGAAACAATATAATCAAAACATCTAAAACTAAATAATTTGGCCAAGGTAATATTTACTATCTCATTCATTGATATTACTTCCACATAAGTAATTATGTATTCTTTGAGACTTCATATTAATTAAAATCAATAAAATATTAATGACTAAAATCATTACAATATTTGATAACAATCCAATAAATTTTATAGGTATTATACATCTAGACTCAAAATTCATCACCCCACCAATATTTATTCTTTACAATATCAATGTTAAGTATTATGCTTGAAAGTATATGTCCTTATACTTTTAGTACCCCAATAATAATACAAACTACCTACAAGTCTAAATGTAGACCTTCAAATTGAATTTGGGCTTTCCTTATTCTTTTTAATAGTAAGCTATATAATATGACTTAATACATCAATAATTTTGAAACATCTAGGATTAAAAATAGTCACCTTTTAGGTAGAGGAAATGAAGGTATTCAACCATATTAAGGAAATCACATATCCCTTAACCAAATTGAATAACCTTAATTTTTACAAACCGTATAATAACTCCTTAATTTTATCAAGAAGATAAGTTAATACCTTGCCTATTCGACTTCCCAAAAATACAATCATTCCCGAATGATTACACAAAACCCACATAGTCGAATTCAAAAGTGACACCTTTGGACAAGGATTCTCACATTTTTACAAGTACATTTTGCCTCATTTCCAAAACATCAGAGACCCATACATCCTTCATCAGCTTTCACCAATGTCACATCACTCCAAAATCATCAAATCAATTATTGTATTGTTCATTTTTGTCATCAAATCATCCTCTGTCTATTTGATCTTCATTCCATCAATTACGTAAGGTAACTATTATTGTTTGTCTTTGATATCTGGTAATAGTACTCACATCTTATTTATTGTGTCATATACACTCTAAAATCCTGCTTTAGATCTTAATCTAATCAAATTTATATATGATTTTCTTTACTATACAAATTTATTGCAATCCCTAGTGATTCACCTAATTTTTGGTGATTCCTGTGCAATATTTTACTTTTTATAAATCTACCTAATCTTGCTTGCTATTTCTTGTTGTTTGCTAACTCGTGTCTAGTATGACAATTTCATATGGCAATAGATGGTAATAAATTTCCCATTACTAATTCCTTCCCTGTTGATCTACATCCACTCTATTGGGAGCAATACCAACTCCTTCATGACCTAGAGCTATGGGAATTCTTGAGTGCACCCTTCAACTATCTTGAAGTTATATTTGCAACAACTCAACACATCCGAGAGGCTCTCAAGCATTCTGGAATGCATATGACAAAGCTATAAAGCTCCATGAATATCTAATACAATATGAGAACAATCCCAAATGAAGACTACCGCATTGCTTCAGAACTTAACACCCACAACCACATCAACATATCTAGTACTGACACTACACTCTCTCACCTTTTTGACACCCAACATGAATCCTTTGATTTCTTATGGAGGACTACATTTCTATTCCCGATTATGAAACCACCAAAGAAGAGAAATAAGTAATTAACTCTGTAGGATTTAATGTGTCTAAGAACCTATATCCTGACCAAGAGTCGATTTTTGGATCTAAGTAATGTCATTAGTATCTATATGTATATCCATCTAAATAAGTGATTTTAGCTTGTCATGTTTTCATTTCATCACATTGTATCACAATCTTAATATCAATAAAAGTTTAATTGTTTCTGAGAAATTTGATAACCACCAAGGAAAGTCATTGGGATTTATGGGGACTGTATTTTTCCAGATAACCTACCCATTTATTTAATAATATCATCTTTTAAAAATTATTTGACTTGTAGGCTTACTTGCAAGAGAATGAGCCTCATTTTCTATCTACACGGTGCACAATATCACATAGTCCACATTGCAGGTATCTTAGAAACCCCGCCATACTGAGGTTGAGTCAGGTGGTTACCCTCTTGAATGAAAAGAAATATCAAGGTAAAGAACGTGCTCGACATTAGGGTTTATGGTGGCAAAATGTGGTTCAATGGTGATGCTACTACCATCACTTTTGTGCCATATTTACACAATAGGTTTGGTGTCATTTTTACATTGAAAAGTGTGTTCAATGAAAAGTTGTAAAAGCCATGGATTTGGGGTAAGAATCTCTAAAGAAACCCCAAAGGCTTTTAACAATCTGATCAAGGGACCATGTCATAAGAAATGATCAAGGTTTTCTTCTTTGCATACATTAATTTGAAATAAATATGCAAACTAATCAAATGAAGTTAATCTCTATTCTTTGAAAGCTTGAAATAATGAACCTAAGAGGATCTAAGCATTCAATTTATGTGTTAAGAGAAAGAGATCTCCCCATTAATGGCTTCAAGGCCAATGGATTTTCCCTTTTACTCCATGTTAATGCTATGAAATACAAGATTAAATGCTTTTAGCTCAAATGGAAGAAGATGAAATACAAACTAAAGCCTAAACAAATTGCTATAATCTATGCTAGGAAGAAGAGAGAATTCTTAGGAAATGAGGGAGGGGGTATAGCCCTATTTATAGTTTTTGGTTTGGAAGAAAAGGGAGATTTGGGTGCATGTGGGATAAAGGCTAAATTCCAAAAAGCACTTTTAGCAAGTCAAAGTGTGATTTGACTATGTTTAGGGTAATTAACCTAGGTTAGATTAATTAATTTCTCTTAGAGAGTGATTAGGGTTCTGGAAGGGTTCTGAAGGGCTTAATCAATCCAACGAAGTGGATTGATCTTCCAGGGAGCTAATAGAAGCAAGCTAGAAGAGAATAAGAAGCTAATGTAGTTAGAACGAGGCTATAACAACCTGTTTAAGTGGTTTATAGGAGGAAGAATGACCAAAAAGGGTGTTGTAAGGAGGAAGTTAGATAGGTCTAATTGGTAGTTATCCTTTGTTCCTCCGTAAGAATGAAATCAAAAAATTTGATCCATTCCTTATACCTCCCTTGCCACAACCACCTATCACCATATTAAGACTAGATTCCCTTACCTTTGGTTCCTAAAAAAATACCTAAAATAGAGAACATATCCCTTGATTCCAACACTTTGCTTATCCCTCTAGTGATAAGTCACATTCCTCAACACACAACACCACTTGCATGCCCACAATGGAATCATGCAAGCTTCATCATAACACTAAGTCAAAATAGTACATACCCAAGTGGGTAACCAAAATATCAAATTAAAAATATGCTAAAAGATAGAATGAAAATTACATATAGGAAAAAATTCAGGTAAGGCATATATATTAGTTATTTTTCCAAAATATCCTTCAAGCATGCAATCCAAGCACTCCAACATTCATAGCAACTTTAAATTGACAACATCTTCCCAAGACAATGGGCACCCCAAAACAAGGCAAAATACTCCTATATATAGGAAAACTCCAAACGGAGAATCCCTTTGGATCATGTCATGTGGCATGATCCATCCCCAAAACAAATTTACATCTCTAAGTATGAAATGAAATCTCTTACAAACCCACATGGGTATTCTTACAACCCATCACTTCCCACCTTACATGACTTGACACCTACACAAACCCTAAAATCTGAAAATCCTCAAATGAAATTATATAAAGAAATTAAATTAAAATAAAAGATCTCGATTCACAAGACTTAACTTGCAAGTAACCCCAAGATTTAAAATCTTCAAATCACAATAAATAAACACATATCCCAAGTGTCCTCCCAAAATCAACTTGTAGGAGAAGTACTCAAAATATTACACAATCAAATTTTAGAAAAGAGAGCAAGATTTGAAGGTAATAAATGAGGTACTATTGAGTCCTCAAGTGGCTAAAGAAGCCTAAAAAGGAACACCTAGCCTATGTTTAGGAGTATGAGATTTTTTTGGAGTATGGGACAAGGTTTATTTGTCCCATATACTTCCCAAAATTGCACCAAAAGTATAAATCCAAAATTCCATAAATAGAAATTTCCCAACAAACAAAATTTAAGTCCATACACCCAAAAATAGAAAAAAATAACTTTCTAACTCAACTTTAAAATTTAGCTAAATCAAAAATAAAAAAAAAAAACTAGTCAATTCAAAGGTTTAAAATGAAGAGAAATAAATTTCAACAAGGAAAAATACAACATTAGAAATTTTATGGTCACTTCACACATTCACATCCACCCAAAAAATACCGCACTTTGAGTCACCAATCGATTCCTAGTGATCCCCATGTGAGTTAGTCCCCCTTCATCATCTTTTATTTTGTTTATTTCCGATATTGGTTTTATGAGTACTGTTCTTCATCGACACACTCAACACACAAATCATACCTGCTCGAAATGATATGTAAATTAATTCTAACTATGCACAAACACAACAATCAAACAATTTACACACAACTCAATATATATAATTTTCAAAAATCAATTTCTCAAACATCAATCAAGTTTATCACAATTTCCATAGCTATTTATTCCAACAAAACTAGTAAAAAATCTCATATAGACTAAATCAAATTGCATTGTTTCTACACATGCTAATCATTTCACAACTCATCATTTAAAATCAATTTGATGAACACACACACATATACAAAAAAATCAAACATTTAAATTCTCGCCAATAATTTTCCAAAAGTCACTTCTCTAAAACCAATATCTCCACGATTAAGTAAATCCCATTTATTTTACCATATTCCAACATTATAATGATGACCAATCTAGTTTATACATGTATTCCTACTATTTATTCTTCTAGGGTTTACTAAATCACGTATCACCTAGTTATTTATAGTTTCAAAATTCATTTTTTAACCCTCTTAATTTGATCCACCATTTGGTTCATAATTTTAACCACAAGGTTCATATTGGATTCTCAACCAATTAAGCAACACCAAGGTTGTGATAAATCTTATTACATGTGCCACTTTCTAGTTTATTTTAAGCACAATGAAACATATACATACACATACATACATACATATATATATATACACACACACACACACACACACACACACACACACACATATAATCTCATTAAATCTTTACTTCTTAAGGAAACTTCCAAGTTACAATAAATTAGGCACCTTGTGCCGAAATAAACATGATTACCAAGGTAGAGTAAAGATCCTATAATCAACCTAATTATAGCTTTGAATAATGTCATAAGAAAATGGGAATTACATTCCCCCACCCTTAAACATGACATCCTCCTGAAGTCAAAATAGAAGGGGTCCAAAAGCTATCACAAACAACACTTCTCAAAATGGTGATGACCCCATCATCTCATACCATAAGACCTTCTACACTAATCCTCCAAAGATATCCACACACCATAGGGTTGGGCTCATATACTGGAATCAAAGAAAAATATTAGAACAAACTCACCAAAATATCTCATACACCAATGCGGCACTCGCACCCCTAGGTTCGGTTTCACACAAGGACTAGATTGCTAGGGCATTAGGGAAGAACAACCTATCCTATACTATGATTTAACACTAGGAATATATTTCTAGGGCATTAGGTAATAGCATAATCTCATTTAAAATAAAATTGATTTAACATTATGAAACCACAATATTCAAAGGGATACAAGAAAACACCTCGAATTCCTTTATTACTCTTGTTGTCAAGGATTACAAAGCTTGATTCTACAAATCGTCTCGCATTTACATGATCTCCCATGATTACATACAAGTTTTCTAAGTCTTCTTATCTATTTTCCTACTTCCTATACCTTTATCAACTATTTTCAAATTCCTATCCTTTTACCATTCGAATATGTCTTCCTTATTTTCTCCTAATTAAGTGGTTATAACCAAGTTTACACCGTAACCAAGGTAATAACTCATTAGCATATGATGAACCATTTAGAAAGGTTATAAAAATTTTAGTTATATCACATTAGGAACTCTATATCCTTAAACAAGGTATCATGACTCCTTTTATAACATTCAGACACCTAAGCCCAACCTAGGAAATTTAAAAATTCAAACTGTCCATTTTAGACCACTGAAAATTCAAAATGACCATTCTACATATAATGAAAGGTAAGAATGGGTTGGAACCCATACTAAACATCCTAAAATGACCCCATAAGACTAATTAAAGACAAAATTTGTAACGAAAACCAAAAATTCTCATTTGACTCCCGATGCTCTTGCATCACCACATTTCTCTCAAAATTGCATCCTTTAGGATCCCCTTTTCAACTCATCATCCCGTACATGCTTAACCCCTTTAGAAAATGGTTGTACATGTATCTATGCTAATTTTTATTCTACTCAACATTTTCATTTTTACATAAAATATGCTGATCTCTCCCACATCAACTAGTCATGACCTAAGCTCAAACACAAAATGTTGGCACAGACTAAGTAATATGCTAGTTTTTTTCGTTTGTTTTCCTTAATAAAGACGACATTAGAAAAGAGAATATATTACTAATTACTTAAAACATAAAATGAAGTTGGTTTATGATTCCAACATAACACAAAGAAAACACATATTTCCCTAATATCTCCTCGTTATTCATATATAATTCCATAGATACATTATATTTATCTATTACAATTTATCTCATGCCACCAAATAAATATATTATTCCACATACATTTCTATACTCTTAAAAATTCACCTCACACTCATTCACATACACACTTCTCTTGTGGATATATCCTCATTCACTAAACATAACTTCTCTTCGATGGATATAACTCTTCTTTAATGGAATATATCATATCTCCTTCATTTTACATTCTTATATAACATTTAAAGAATAAAGTTACACATTTTGACATCTTATTACCTTTAATATAATTGTAAGTTTACACTTATTTACATTCTTGACTACCAATTAGTAGATATTTATCCGTATACCATAGTATACATGTATTTTCCTTATGTAAACTATATGACAATATATGTTACACAACATATCAATAGGTTGAAATATGAAGAGATATGTCCCTCGGACATCTATTTTCATTAACTAGGTTCTTAGAATACATCGATGATATTCTATTCGGTTTTACACAAGTCTTAGAATGGTGTCTTCTTCTTTCTCTCTATATGCCTCCATTATCATTGCAGTATGTTTCTAAACCTTGTGTCACCCATAAAATACTCTCTAACCTTAAAAATAATATCTTCTACATCCATGTATATACATTACAAATATATATATAATCGTAAGTATCTTATAATATCACTTCTCTTATGTCTCTATATCTTCAATATTATCATTGTGGTATCTTTTAATGGATTTTGTGCTTTACTAAAATTCTTCTCTAATGTAGAATCTTAATTCAAGCCATGAAGCACTATAAAATTTCACATAGGTTCACTTAGTATTATGTGGCTTTGTATGACCCGTAGTATATATTGAAGCTTCATATTCTACATATTCTAATTGTTATTGATGAAGAAACTTGCAAAAATGTAACCTAAAATTATCCTACCCGACAATATAGATATTTTGTAAAACTCCATTGGCTATTTTGGTAAAAATATATTACATCAACCACTTTGCAAATGTTTTTGACCCAACATGGCTTTGTCGGACCAAAGGAGAACAATAGCGAACAACTTGCGACCACTCAGAGGAGGTTTTCTTAGCATTTTTACAGACACATGCACCCAAAAATAGGCCTAGGGCACCCATAGGCACCCATGTCCCTCTCCAGCGCCCACCTAGTCTATTCCTCCATTTTTGCATTTTATTGAGTTTTGTTGCAACGGTCGGTGCTTCGGATTTTCTAGTTTTCTAACTCTATGCACCTTAGGGATCTCTTCAAATCAACTAAGGATTTTTACCCTCTCTTTGCACTTAGGGTTTCATACTTTTTAGCTTAGTTTTCTTGGCTTAATTTATGTACTTAATTGTTTATTCATTTACTACTACAATAACAATTAGATTAGGCATATATTATTCACATTTAGCTTAATCATTTTGGTAAACCCACGCTCAAAAACTCTCGAGATCTTTATTTTTCTCCCATCATGGCTCATAATGTCTCTCAAGTCTCTTTGCTTCAATTGATTCAAATGCATCCATCTTCTAAAGATTCTCTCCACAAAACCCTACACACTATATATTTTCCTATCAACATGTTTCCTTCTCAAGTCAATGATATCTTTGATCATATTTTTGATGAATGTATTGGTTCCAATATCAGTCAATCTATTTGAAAATCCATTCAAGCTTTGCATTTGTTAGTTCAAGACAAATTTTAGGCTATGGAATCCACGATTACATCTCTTAAATCTGAAATCCAACAACTTAAGTATGCTTCTCGTGCTCACTTCTAGTTCTTCTTTGCATCTTGATTCTATGTCTTATACATGTGCTCATATTAGTGAACATAAAATATTGCCACTCCTCTCACCTCTACGATTTCACTCAATGCTAAGAGAACAAGATATTCTTCCGAATCTCATAACTCATCGATTAATCAACTTGTCATATACTCATTGTTATCCTCCTTATCATCTTGCAAAATATCAAGGTCTTCCATATTACAATTATCATCGAATAAATGTACATAATGAAAATGATTTCTATGATTTACAACGACGAATCAAGCATCTTGAGCATCAATTATTTATCTCATTCATTGCACAACATTTAGTTGTATGCCCATCTATAAATGTTACATCCAAATGGGCTCCTAAATCTTATCCTTCTATGTCTAATGAGCATCATACTTCCACTTCTCATGTTCCTTATTCACTCACTTAAGCGCCACCTATGCAATCTACTCAAACCAAGCAATCTCCTCTAAAAATAAATTCAAAACCTCCTCCTATTGAGTTATCTATGACATTACCAAGTCAAACTAAGAAATCACCTCTCAAGGTTTGTTCTCCATCACCTCCTCCTATTAAGTCATCTACAATATTACCAAGTCAATCTAAGAAACCTCCTCTAAAACCTAGTTCAATTTGTCCTCCACTCAAGTCTTCTACAACATTATCAAATAAGCAACCCCGTGCGGGATCCTAAAGAATCACCTCTTCGGTGTCTAATCACTTTTGTTAAGGAAACTAATCCTTACATTGATCCACTCAACATCATCACCTAGTTCTCCATCATCAAAGTACACTTGGGGCGATCACACTTATTCTCCCCCTTCTAGCATTCTCAAGCATTTTACATGCTTCATAATACACATCTAGTTTGTCACACGCATCATACACACTACATTACACATCATCTTATTCCTCATACATACTCATACTTTAGACATCACGCGCTCATCTCCTTCTTGGAGAATCTATTATGAATTATACACATTGCACACTCTACACTTTCACAATATATCTTTGTTGGACATCCACTTATACATGCTACGATAATTGTTGTATGACGCACTCTAGTTCCACAGTCCATACTCGACTGCTGAGGGTCTACATATCAAATGGACCTCATCACACTCATGCATTTAATCACTCACTCATTCACTCACACACTTACACTCTATGTGTTGCACTTTAAAACCACATCTTTTTAGTATACACATTCAAACCATTTCCCGATGACACACTCTTGTTTATTGTTCATTATTGACTTTTGAGGGGGCCTATAAAAATGAACCTCACTTCATGCATACACATCCACTCGGGGGTAGGTGGATCCTATCACTCACATTACATTTCATTCTATCTCATCCACAACATACTGCATATCTTGGTTACATTACTCTTGCTTATCTCTACTTACATGTTCACTTTATTACAAATGCTAGACAAATATCTTGTATGTCATTATATTTATCATACACACATGCATGTTACCTTACCTTTCTAGTTGTGATCGTAGATTCTATAGATATACACATGCAACATGGATGCTTAGCGCAATACCTATTACCAGTCCCACAGTGGCTCCTGGGGGCATCCACTTTCGTACACTACATGTGATATTGTTTCATAAAACACCACTATATCGGATTATACATGTTCTGACATTTTTTTATCTTCCTAACATGCTAATGGGTGCTTCATGTGCAACATTTGTTATGCAGGGATATTTGCTTCCATGATTGTCTGTTCCATTGCTTGTCATTAATTGCTCTTTGTATGCCGTTGTTTGTGGGATTTTCCCTTTGTCTTGTGTTCACATTGTCTCTTTTTGGATTCTTCATCATTGATTGTCTTGTGACATCGTGAGTGGTGTCCCATGTTTCTAACCTTCTTTTAGCGGTCTACATTATCTTATTGTGTGTTTACATTATATTCTTATGTCTTAGCTTACACATTGTCTGCACTTTTCTTCTACATGCGTGTTTGTATTTTATTGTACTGACACTTGTCTCCTAGCCACTTTGTTTGTGTCTTCCTTGGTTTCTACCAAGAAAATTCCCTTCCCCTACAGGGCACAATTTCAGCACAACGATCGGTCCTTCTTTGGGCCGCATACTCCTTCAATAACGTCATATGCATCCCAAATGAGGGGGGTATCATTTGGGTGAATAATTCACCCCATACAATGTTATATAGTCATAGTTTAGCACAACACAACACTAGTACAACACAGTCGTCAATATCAGATAGGGATCATAATAAAACTTGGGTCCTTAACACAACACATAAACTAGCGCCCAGACTAAGACAGTAGCGCCTAGGTGCCACTGACCCTTCCTAGATGCCTATGACCAAGGAGTAGTTACACAGTGTTTGGAAGTTTAGAACAATATATAGATCTCCACACAATGGCTTTTACAGGGCACACAGTCCTTACCACTCAGCATGCATGCACTACACATCACTTTTTACTTTCGTGTTAGATCAAATTGTTTGAATTATTAGAATGTTTACACACCATCTGTAATGGTGTTCTAAATTATAGGAAGTAGTTAAAGGTTGGAGGATAACACCAGAATTTTCTCCCTACACTTCTTCCATGACTTGGCATGAGATTGCCCCAAAACTTATGGTGGCGCAATCACGTAAGATCACCCAAAAAAAGCGTTCTTTTGCAACATATTTAGAATCCTTTCTACACCCTTTTTCTCATTACAGATCAGGTGCACATATTCCTTTTTCATTTTCATACTTTACATATTTTCCTTACATAATTTTTTTACATTTTCATCATATACATGTGTATTTGACTACTCGATCGTTCTTCTCTTTTGCAGGTCCATCCTTATGAGAAGTGGCAACACATCGTCACATCAACATCATCCTACATCAATAATGACATTGACAATAGACACAATCACGACATCCACACATGTGTTTTCTCCCTAGGGTCATTTTCATCATCACTTTTTGCACTTTTTTCCTTAGCATCCATGTGTCATATTTTTATCACTCCATGCTTTTCATTATTCCTCAACACACTTTCTCGAATTGATCTACATGTTTATCAACTATGAATCTCTTATCTACTTTATGTTATTGAACATTCACTCAACAACATAAAGTTGGGGCAAATGTAAATAAAAATCACACACTTTGGGTAATTATCTAGTCTTGATTGCATACTACTATTCATATGATTCCTAAGTAAGAAAAGTACTAATTAACCCATGTTTTTGGCCACCTTTCTTTGCTTTCTATTGCCACATTTGGTCTTGCACCCTTACTTGCTCAGTCTGCATTTTTACACCTCGGTATAATTTATCATCCTGGACACCATCTCCCACCAGGACACCAATGCCAGCTCGAGCAACCCTAACCTCTTTTTACTTTGGTCACATCTTTTGGGTCCTTTCTAGATATTTAAGCATCTTATCTTTCTAGTAGTAGGCCATTTTGGGGTTAATTACGAAATTCAAGCAAATGAATCATATAAATATAAAGTTATGTGATCATATGTAATAAAGGACCATGCACTAAGCATTAGATATCACCACCTAAGGTTGCATCTAAAGGCTATTCAAGAGCATCAAACCATCCACTCTAGCATCCATTCAAGGGCAAGGGATTGCATTATTTTGTATACACTTCATAGGAGGGGATTTTATTCTATTGCATGCACACATCTATTACATTTCTTTACATCTATCTATTTTGCTCGCTATCAAGTGCGACACACACAAGAGCCACCTAAGGTGCGATTCCACACACACTCACATAGAACTACATTGGGTCGACATGTAGTGTAGCATTCATTTGTAAGATCACCATTGTGATAGCTAAGGACAGTTTGACCCCTCATTTTACATCTTTTGTTTTTAGGTTTTGATGTCTCTTTGAGGGTTTCGCAGGTCAATACTTCATTATAGGTTTCCAGCGACTTCGACAATCAATGTGCAACCTCATAGCGCCCAAAGGTGAATAACAACGAATAACTTGTGACCACTCAAAAGAGGTTTTCTAAGAATTTTCTCGGACATATGCACCCGAAACAAGCTTAGGGCGCCCATGGCGCCCCGTCCCTCTCTGTGGAGCCCAGTCTAGTGTATTCCTCCATTTCTGCATTTTATTAAGCTTCGTTGCGACGATCAGGTGATTCATATTTTCCAATTTTCCAGCTTTGTGCACTTTCAAGATCTCTATGAATTAGCTTAAGCCTTTCTACCCTCTCTTTGCACTTAGGGTTTCATACTTTTTAGCTTAGTTTTCTTGGGTTAATTTCGTACTTAATTGTTTATTCATTTACTTTCTTTCTACAATAACAATCGGAAGTTAGACATATATTATTCATATTTTACTTAATCAATTAGCTACTCATCTTCTCTCTATATATGTTAATTGGTCGAGATTGTCAAAATCTAACTTCACCTATATTTTCAAGAAAACTAGCCTTCTTCTATAAGAAGAAATTTTCATATATATAAATATCAAATATAAGATTGAACTTCTCTATAATAATAAAATAGACATCGGCATTAAGATCTATTATTTGTATTAACATATAATATTTTGATCAATATAATTAGTAAAATTATACCAAGAAAATAATATCATCATTAAATAATAATTGTTTTTAAAAATCATTTAAACATAAAATATAATCCCACACAAAATTAAATATTGTAATACAATATATTTATAAATAAAAATAACCCCATAGACTACCAATGGATCTAACAAAATTTTCTAAGGTCCATACCTACACATACACAAACTTTATGATGGTTTTTGATTTTTTTTTTTATAATTGTGTGTCCTCCAATTAACTTGACTTGTGGACCTTGTACTTTCTTATCTTTTAACTCTAAAAAAAAAAGGCACCATATTTGCTAGATTTCCATTCAAGGGCCCCATGTTTGCTACTTTTTCCATACCAAATATGCATTGTACTTGACATGGATGATGGGAAGGCAAGACGAAAATGCCAACATTCTTATTGTGCCTCCAACATTACGAAATCTCTAATCTCTAAAGGCTTATATATTATTCACAATTGAGGCTAAATTCCAAATTCTATGAAAGTACAGAGGGATTCTCATGCCTAAATGCCTGTACATTATTCACATTCGACACTAAAATCCAAATTCTACGAAATGTACATAGGAAATTCTGTAATGTACAAGAAGGCCATTGCATTTGGAGAAGTCAAAGGCTGAACAAAGAGATTCATTTTCCACCATTGACGATTTTTTGCATTTAAGGAAAAACCCAATACAATATAAGCTTTAAATCCAAATTTACAATTTCTTCTCTCCAAGGCAGCATTAGTCTGTTCAAGGATGGAATCGAAAATCCAAGCTTTCCTTGAATAACAATGGCGAAAGCTAAGCCCATAGATTTGTGCAGACATGAGTAGATTTGAGGCAGACGCCCTTGTTATCTTTTATTCCATCTGTGGAAACCATGGCAGATAAAGCCTATACTTCCTTTGCTATTTTTGTGTAAGAAGTTGGTGTACTTAACATGAAATATATTCTGTACTCTGTAAAATATATTCTGTACTCTGTAAAATATAGGAGTCTGTGTTGAGGTCAACATCTCTCGTGATCTCAAATAAACCATTGACATCCATACATGGGACTTTCGATACACTCAAAGGGTGGTTTACATTAACCTTCCCACACTGTTTTTAATGCCAATTTGTAGACCACAAGATCCAAAATTGCCCTTTGTTAGTAGAACATAACAAAAATTTAAAGCCGAATATAACGCCTGTTAGGATCATAACAAAGATGGTTGGACCACCGTTGGTCGTAAAAATCAACTGAAACAAATCCCCATTCCTCACCCTACTCGTGGAGCTCCCAAGGTTGTTAAATCGCAAGTTATCTTATTGTCAATTGGACACTCCCTTCCTAAGACAATTGGAATTTCCCTCTCCAAGAATTTTATGGCTTTTATCTTGCTATCATAGGATACATCTTCCATGGCCAAACCACAATTCTCTCCTCTTTCTACGGCATATATGGAGTTAAGGGTTTTTAAACTAGTTAATAGGATAAGGGTGATTTTTCTTTTGTGTCTCTTCTTCTAGGTTTTCCCCATAAAACAAGAAAGGGATTCTCTCAGAACCCTTCTCACCATCTCGAGGAAGGTGAGCATGCACCTCCAACTAGACAAAAAAATTAGTGAATTTTTGCTTTCTAATCGGTAATGGTTTTGTAGAATAATTATGACACCCTTTCAGGCTTGAATTCGGAGGATGTGTCTCTGGATGTTGGTTTTAATAAATTGCTTATCTTATAATGTAAGGGGTCTAATAGACTTCACTCACAAATACACTATGAAAAACTTTAGGAAGTGGTTTACAGAGATGGAAATTCTTTGTTTGTAAGAAGTAAAGGTGGTATACTTTCTGCTATCTATGATCACTAAAATTAGTTGGCCGAGATAGTTTAAATTTGACTAGTAATCATGATCCTTACCAAGTAATTACAACTTCTATCACCCCTAAATGGCATCCTCATTATGTTATTCATGGATGTGACTCTATAAATTGCATATGGTGGGTGTTATTCAACATTGATAATCGTTCTTTTGGATTTATTAATGTTTATGCATATAATGACGTGGTTGAATGGATGCCGCTTTAACAATGGATTCTTTGGCGAGATCCCCAATAGCCATTGGGTGTTGTGTGGTGACTTCAATATGGTTGAGCTAGCTATTGACAAGATTGGTCATCTGTTAGGAAATAAGGGATAAAATATGCGGAAAAATCCCACACATAATCGCATAGTAGAAACTAATATGCGAAAAATACTACTGATTTGAAATAAAGTGCGAAAAAAATAAAAGAACACAAAATAGAGACATTATTTAACGTGGTTCACCCAATTTGGGCTACTTCCACCACGAATCACATGCTCGATTTATTACAAGCCACCTCTCTCTCAATACAAGTACCCGATCTATTTGGAGCTATACTCAACAAACTCTCTTGAATTTGCACTCAAACTCACACACCTACAATGTTACATCAATCCTACCACATGCAAAAAGATCACATAAATAAACAACTACTTAAGTAGTTTAAATACAATACCATCGTTACCAAACCATGGGCCAAAACAGCCCCATAAACCGATGGGTCAAAAATCCCACCAATATGAGAAGAGCACGTTTCCCTAGATATCGACATGTTTTTTCGAGGCCAAAAAAATTCTTGGGAGCTGCGCCCGAACCTTAGCGAGAAATTTTTGGCTAGTGTACAATACTTTTAGTGTACAGTCTTCAACACTTCCACACATGAAAATAGGCTCCACAACATAACATCATCTACCCATGCATTGGATTGCAGGAGAAAGGAAGCCTAGATCTACATGTGTGATAAATTTTGGTTTATAACCTCAATGTTTCCCATCATTCTAACTTAGTCATTTGACACACTTGGTTTGAATTTCTCCAAGGATCTAATAGAGTATTCAAGCGCCTCGATCATGTCGGGATGTCAACACAACCTTTTTTCATTTTCCATTGGTTTTTCAGGTTATCGGTGGAATTCATGTTGGATATGGTCCTTTTTGACCTATATGATTTACAATTAAATGGAACTTCCGGTGATTGCTCATCCATACCATATAAATTTATCTCAATAATTCCCTTTTACATCACGATCCCACCCTTCACCACATTAGCCGTGTCCGGGGTCTAGTGGTGTGCCTAATGATAGGATAGGGTGGATTACATGGTGGAAATATGCCATCCGATGGATGACATGTTTTTGTGCACCTTCATGTGATAGTTGGCCCAAATTCAGCATAAAATTTACTATGTGCCACCTCCTCTAAGTTGAGTTGATCTTTAGTTGCTCAAAAAACTCCTTTTGATGAACCTTTGGAGAGATAGATGGGGAATCTTGGGCAAGGCATCCAAATTTTTGATTCCTACAATGTCAAAGGTATAATACATTAGATCAAAGTGGGTGATCGGGTTTCTATATAATTATCTCTCTCAAAGCCAAACATGCACACCAAAATATCAAATCCGTCCGGAAGGCTCACTTCATCCGTCTAAAGTGTCGTAGATGGTGTAAAATTTTGTGTGCTTTATCAACAAGTTTTCAAATCTCGAGAATATTATCATGAGTAACAAATGAAACTTTAATAGTGCATTGTTTTCGTCCCTTGTAATATCTCTTGAGCACAAATGATTTATTTTGATAGATAGTTAACTTTCATGTATCTTTTAAGGAAATTTATTAAATGGATAATGACAAATCCCTAAGGCATAAAAACCTCCCTTGTGAATTCTATAAAACCCTTTGGGATGTGGTTGGTAATGACCTTTTCAAGGTCTATTTGGAATCTTTTCATTCCAATTCACTTGGTTATTTTGTTAACTAGGGCCACACCAAATGCATTCCCAATATGGGGGATATGGAGATCATTTTTAATTAGTGTCTAATTACTTCGTTCAATATCTCATACAAAATCATTTCCAAATCCTTGGTTTTACGCATTTGTAACATGTTACCCATAATTTTTAGTCTAGAGAAATTAGGCTATATCCAAAGAAGATACATTTTAAATAATAAATTATTGTAGTATGGGAAGGTATGGATTGGACTCGATAGCCACAAAAAAGTATTTTTTTGTTAAAACCGATTTTGATAAATCTTATGATAGGATTGAATGGAACTTCGTACTATCCATGCTTTGAAAGCGTTTAGTTTTGGGCCTACCTTTATCAACTTTGTATCCATGATTTTGATGATGCATCTACATATCTTTCTGTCATTGGCATTTTCTCTAAACCTTTTGGGATCTATTGTCTATTCATCAAGGTTTCCCTATAGTCCATGCTTTATATGTTTTAAGCGTAGTAGAAGGATTTTCATATCTTCTCATCAATGCCACTCAACATGACTTGGTGTAAGGCATATCATTGTTAGGGTTACACCTACTCATTTTTTCAATGGAAACTTTGCAGATGATTCTTTTCTCACCTTAATTGAAGATGAGACTAATATTAAACACAATTTTTAGTGCTTTGATGTTTACTACCTTGGCTCGGGTTTGAGTATTTAGTGGCATAATAACTAGTGCTATAGACACTCTATTTTTCCACCACCCCTATGGATATCTCTCTTCCAATGGAATTGGATTCAAGATGGAGAAATCTTTTGATTTCTGGGCATCCTTTTTCTTCCAAGAAACTCCCTCTCGATTCTCGCATGTCGTGGATCGAGTTGTGAAGAAGATTTCATACTAGATGACAAAGCCTCTATCATTAGCGGGTAAACTTTAGATTTTTTTGAAAGTACTTGTGGCCATACATGTGTATTATTCTTCATGTTGGGCACATTCTCAAGCTTCTTATAGAAAACATGAGAAAGTTCTAAAAAATTTCTATGGTCTATTTCAAAGAACAAAAAGGGTTTTCATTGGGTTCCTTGGGAATATTGTATCCTTCCCAAAGAATCAAGGGGTCTTAGCTTGTTAGATTTTGACGCCTCCATGGCATTTCCTCTATGCCAAAAGGATAGTTTTTAATTCTCGTTTGATTTGACAAAATAAAAGCATTGTAATAAAACACCGAATATGAAAATATTGCAATCTAATTCATTCAAGATTCAATAATGATTAGAGGTTACAATATATATGTTTGATAATCTCCATTAGAATAAGATTCAAACTCTATCACCGATCCAAAATTATCTCCTCTTATCCCTAGGAACACTCCCACACCCCTATCTCTATGAGTTGTGCATTACAACTATTTGCACACTCATGTATTATTTAAATATTAAATAATACTAATATTCAAACTATACCTATATGTTCACACTATGAACACTATTTCCTATCATTCACCCCCTTAGTGGGAACATGGGGTAATATAATACCTACCTATGTTTTATATATGGTTTTACAAATTGGCTAACCACCAACCAACAGTAGAAGGTTTTCTAGTGCAACCAAAAACCATTGAATAGAAGGTTTTCTAAGAGAACCGACAATTCTCAAGAAGGTTTTCTAATGGAACTAACAACCATTTCCTAGCAACATACATTTTTTTCCCACATCATACACAAAGAAACTATATCAGATTTTTTTCTCTTATTTGAACAAGAATTATCCTTCTATTCTTATTTAATACCACACATTATGAAATTAAACACACCGAACACAACTGAAAAAACATGGCCACCAAAGCAGTAATGTGGCCTCATTGATGGTGCCTAACGAGAGGTCACTAAAACTCCTCCTTCCTTTGTTGCCTCCAACCTTCATTATTATTTCTTACTCAACCGATGAAGACTTAAAGCTCATTTTCATGTCTTTTTTTAGGAGAAAATACTCCCTCCATAAGATGGGCATACTCAACATTTGACTTAGGACGTTGCATGCAATCGATAATACATCCTTATACAATTGAATACTTTTTGCTATGAATCTAACTCTCAACTTTGACTATTTTGAGATTTTTTTAAAAAAAAATTCATGTAAAAATAACTAAATACACAAAACACTAAATTTCAACCTATAGAATAGAAAATAATATTTAATTACTTTCTACCAACTATAAACATAATGACTCAAATATTTAATATTCTTAAAATACACCTAAAACCTGGTTAAACTAAAAGACCATTGCCTCTTTGAAAAAAAAAAAAAAAGATTTTGATATATATATAAAAAAATCCCTATTATAATGACTACAAACCTAGATAAAATAAAAGCATATGAGAAACTTTTGTTATGACATGAAAAGCAAGTTCTCATGCATTTTGAAAAGTTGAGCTCCACGTGTTGCTAAGAATGAAAATCGAATCGCTTTATCTAGTACAAGTTTTTGAAGGGGGTAAAATTAGCAATAGAAGCCGTGGTTGACAAAATAAAGAGTATGAGCAGGGAACATAGTCGATTCAGTAGAATAATCAAAGCTTGGACTGTATTTTACAAATTGATGGATGAAGAGAGCTGAGAGGTGATGTAAGATAAAGGATTAAAGTCGTGGTAAACGGAGAGTCTGCACACATACACCTCATGGAAATGGATATGCCCCTTCCTCTTAGACTTGTAAGATACAGAGATCAGGATAAGTATCCTTTTTTTATACGGCTACAAACTCCTATGCAAAATTGAAAGTTATGCAGCGTGGTGCATTAGAAACATAAATCTGTGATGCATTTTTAAAATGTCTATATATTGACGATGGCAATAGTGTGTGTGCTATAGATCAGAATTGGCATGGATCAGGTTGTGTAGTACGTATATGGCTCAATGTTGATGCAAGTATAGATCTGTGTCTATGCCAATGTGCGCTATTAATTTCTCTCACGTAGATGTTTGCATATATTTACGCCAGATGCCTCTGGATCCTCTATGAGCTCCTTCAATACATTCCCAGCAGGTGAGAGTATGCTCGGTGAGATGAAGATTTCTAACCTCTCCTGAAGCTCTTGTACAAGAATCTCATGGCTAGAGGCTGACTTCCTCTGATACCAGATATTAATTCTAGTTTGATTGGAAAAAATAAAAGCACTGTAATAAAACACTGAATATGAAAATATTACAATCCAATTCATTTGAGATTCAATTATGATTAGAGGTTACAATATATAGGTTTGATAATCTCCATTATAATAGGATTCAAACTCTATCACCGATCCACAAATCTATCCTCTTATCCCTAGGAAAACTCCCACACCCCTATCTCTATTAGTTGTGCATTACAACTATTTTCACACTCATGTATTATTTAAATATTAAATAATACTAATATTCAAACCATACCTATATGTTCACACTATGAACTCTATTTCATATCATAGTTCATGTCATTTATGGTATATAGAGAAATGTAAAATTCTTTTGTGCAACTACACTTTTGAGGGTTCACCTCAAGGTCACAAGACCTAGAGGATTTGGATTTCCCAAATGTACTTTTTATAAAATATCCATTGAAAGTGGTAAGCTCATTTATTATCCAAAGTATTTGGAAAGATTAGGAAAAATAAAACCATAGCTGATACGGAATGAAGATGATTTCAAAACTAGAATCTCGATCAATTCTCATTTGGTGTGGTAGTCACTAGTCATTACCTTCCACAATGTGTATCTTATAGAGGTTCCCTTGGTACATTCCCTCAAGCTTTTCAGATGATGGATTCACACATTTTAGGACATATTCAGCCACCATATTTGATGACTTCTATTGTGGTTGGAATCTAATGTTAAATTTGCATTAGCTAATAGTGACCACGACTCATATTAGACCATTATGGAAACTATTCCTAATGATGTGTCACACAAATTTGGGATTTTCTCCTCTAGACCATGGTGGAAGGACTAGAAGTTGTTTCTAGACACAAATTTTCTCAATTACTCACACAAAAAAATGTTATGATTTGTTGTCTCCCAAGCATCTAATGTTGGATAAACTCAAATCTCATTCATCATTGTTCTCTTTTGTTTGCACAAAGAACACAAATTCCCTATTATTTGGTCAACCATCACTGAGCCCAAGATTTCTCATTTTTCATGGTGTAATCATTATAAAGGGTTACCCATTGGCTACATGATCATTCAATTAGGTTTTCCATATCCTCATTTCCCATTTTATGGGAAAATTAACCTTTTCTAGTTTTGTAAAAATATTAAACTATTAAGGTTTGGATTCATGAATTCTTTTAGTCATTCCATCCAAAACCTTTTCTCTGTAGAACATCATATTAGGGGATTGGTCGGATTTCCAATGGTCTTCACCCAAGTATGAAATTTTTTTAGAGTGGAATTCATTTTCTTCATTTGTAAAGAGAGGAAATTAGATTTTTTTCTCATTCGAGTTATTGATTGAAATGTTTTATATTTTAACAAAGTGGTGATTGTGTCTAATGTTTTTAGCATATTTAAATGAAAACATGGAGGGTATTAATAGAATTATCCCACCTTCAAGATCTTTTTGATAATTAGGAAACACTCGTTGCACTCTTGCTTGAGTTCTTTCACCCTATGTTGTTCAGATCCCTCTATGAGGTGCGAGAGGCCATCAATGCCACAATTATTCTCATCACCACTTGCACAGTTATTTTGGGTGGGTCTCGCATCCTCACCATCGCTCCCCTCCTCTATCTCAATGAGGATATGGAGCTTGTTTCCACCTCTTCATCAAAGCTCATTGTCAACTTTGGATACCAAATAGATCCCTCGGTTGGCATTGGAAATTTCACTTCCCAAAGGTGGGAAAATGCAAATGAGTAATAAAAGGAGGGCAACTGACACTATTTCCACTAGTTGAGATCACATTCCTGAAGGGAAGGACCTTCTAGGAAGTAGGTGGGGCAAACTCAATGATAGAAGCTTCTTCACGATTAAGGCCTAATTATTCTCATTTATATGATTTTGTAGTTGATGTGTTGCATGTTGGCTCCTATTTTTTTGTTTCTCATGCCTTTGGGTAGGTTTGAGCTTGAGGCATGCTTAAATACACTTGCCTTTTTGTGAATAGTTATACTATTTTATTACTAGTAATATAGAGGCTATGTCATCAAAATATTAATTATACCATTTATGAATGTGTGTTACTTCTATGGTAAAATTCATTTTCAATTTAAACAATATTAAATATTTACAAAATTATTTATATCAAAATATATTAGTTGTATTTTTTTCAATATTTTAACAAAAATATAGGTTTGTAAACTTTGGTATATTTTATCAAATATTATTCATCATTTATTTTAAATGTAATATAATCATAAATTTATTGTTCAAATAATTTATCTATTAGAAAAATAAAATATTTTACTTTTTCAACCTATAATGAAATTTAATATATATATATATATATATATGTGTAGTGCCCACGTTTTTATAGCTCCAGTTATCTGTTGGTTCCCTTATGCATAGACATGTTTTGATTGAGACTCTGATAGATTTTGGACATTTTACTATGTTATTTTATCCTCATGGACATTATGATATTTTGGGCACGTAGCGCCAATTGGACTAGATTCATATATTGATATATTTCTTATGATGTTGATGACACTAACAAGGTTATATGATAGTGAGATTTATTGGTTAGATGTTGGTTCTTGTGTTCGATTTGATTAATGATATAGTTTTCTGGATTTAATAATGGTAATTTCATGCTAGCCTAAGTGTATGTCGTTGTAATTTTATCTGTGGATGATTCGTGGCAAACCATGTGTATAATTGTATACATTGCACTATCAATTGTAAAATGATGTTAGGACATTATAAGGTGATTAAGTTTGTGATGTGTATATGATGATTTATATTGGACAGATGCGGTTAATGTGTGCAATGAGTGTGCAGGTGACAGGTATAGGAGAGCATGGGTTTCAGGGCAGCTACACAATTGTGCACGAGCGGCCCACGGGCTGAGTCCTAACCATGCTAAATGTTTGAGGCCTTAGAATAGGTGTATTTAATTGGGCACCATGGGTGAACCCTCAATTGTAATGTATTTATGTCTTGTAAAATTAATTATGTTTAGGGTGTGTTTATTAAGAAAAATAGTTTAGGGGTTTAATGATCTCATCTTAATTTAAGTAATGGTTTAGGTAAGTGTGTGTGTGTTGGTAGAAGGGATTGGGGACCACATGTGAACTTTGGGTGGACCCCACACCCTCTATCCTTGTGCCCAAGCATGCCAAACCCGAAATTGGGTTATTTTGGGCATTTTTAGGGACCCCTTTTTAGTTTGGGAGTTCCCTTAGCATGAAAATGGGCCCTTGGACCCTACCTAATAGGTAGGGGGCTTATTTCCAAGGTTTGGAGGGAGTTTCCCTCCCATTTTTCCCTCCTTAGTCACCATCCATGTAAGATGGTTGGTTTGTGTGTATTTGTTAAAAGTTGCTCCACTTTGTTTTATTTTAGTTTTTAGTATTTTGGGTGATAAGGGCTAAAAGGTGAGTTTACTTTTACTTATTTGGTTTTTGGAATCTTTGACTCTTGAGAGGAGAGGGGGTGACACTTGTCACCTTCCCATTGGTGAGGAAACTTTTGGGTTCCTCTTCTTATTCTTCCTCATGTGGAAGGAAGGGGTCTTCTTGGCTCATTTTTTTGGGGAGAACTTGGAGAATTTTGGGAGCTTGGAGGTTTTCTTGGACAAAGGGAAAAGCTTAGAGTCTTGGAAAGCATTGTAGAGGTAGGATTCTTAACCTTTTTCTTCTTAGTTGTGCTTATCTTGTTAACTATGCTTGATCAATAAAATGATGTGTTGTAAAGTTGTATGGTGAATGTAGTTTGTTTGTTTGTTCTTTGTTGTTTCTTTTGTTTTCTCTCCACCATCATTTGGATTGATGGTTTTTGGAGAATGTAGGGGAAGAGAGAGGGATTTCCCTCTCAAACCTCATGGTTGTTGGTCAAGCCATGAAGGTCCCTTCTCATCCCCTCATATGGTTTGAGGTGGGAGAAAGGTTCATATGGCTTGAAAATTTCCCCATTCTTGATGAAGAAACCCTTTTGGGTTTTAAATCCTCCCCAAGAAGGATTTATATGACATAAAGGAGGAATAAGGAGGATGAATGATTAGGAGGAATAAGGAGTTTTGTAAACATGTTTTTATTGGTGCTCCTATGGTTGGACACCTTTGATTTGGGCATCCTACTTCTTATCTTCCCCATTGTGAGGTTGAGCTTGTTCTCCTCATGTTGTTGTTTTACCATGTGTAGTATGTCTAAGTGGTTAAATGGTCTTATGTGTTTCTTGTTGTGTCTTATCCCCATTTTACTTGTGCACATTGTGGAAGTTTGTTCTTCTCTCCCATGGGTTCCAACCATGGAAAGGCATGTGATGATGCCTATTGGTTGGGTGGTAAACAAGCCTTGTCTCTTGATTTAGCATTCTTGGAAGAACACTCGAAGTTGGAGATAGTTGGAGTCTCCTTGTCATCTTGGTCCTCTTTGTCATCTTCATTCTTTTGAGGAAATTACTTTCATTTTATCTCTACAAATGTGGATTTGTGAAGCTTTTATCTTCTTGTAAAACAACTATTTTGTATTTGATGCTACTTGTAAACTTAAGTCATTTGCTAAAGAAGTTTCCTCTTCATTATTGCAAGAATCTTGTAAACAAAAAAAAAAAAAAGAAAGGAAATATTACCATTTTGAAATCACGAGCTCTTGTATTTTACATGTCTTCATTGGAAGGTCTTGTTTGTTTGTAAATCTGCAAGATATAGTTATGCATCAAACATTAAATCTGAAATATTTAGTTGTGCTTACTTTTAAAAGTTTAAAAAAAAATGGCACTACATATATATACTCAAAAATTAACTTCTCCCATAAGTAAATATTTCCTAACTTATTAGTGCTCATTTGAATATATGTGAAATGTATATATTAAAACAACAAAAATATGGAATATTACACTTTTTTAATAAAAATAATAAGTGTAATGTATGAGTTATAATAAGAGACTTGCCTTGTTAAAAGTGCATGAAAAGGAATTTTCTAAGTCACGGGGTCTAAAAATCATTATCTAGACAAATACAACATATTTGAGATTTACAATTATAAAAATAGAGATATCAAAATACAATAAATCTTCTAGACCTTAAAGACAAATATTCGAGCTTTATATTACCGAAAATAGAAATATCAAAAATCAAGAACTCTGTTTTTCTTCATATCCTAAAGATTTCATTCTAATCTACATCATCTACTTCTAGTCCATTAAGGGATACTCTTATCAATGCATCTAATGTATCCAAACTTAGATTTTATTTTCTTTTGACTTTGATGATGTTTTGTTTAGAAAATCCCTTTCATAATATAAGGTACATACTTGCAAGAATAGTAAGTATAAATTGTCATAACTTCATCATATGAGGATAGATTTTGTGGAAATGATTTTTGTTATGATAGACTTTTCACATGTCTTTCATCATAAAACTCAGTAAGCCAAATGCAATTAATCAAATAAATATTGTATCTCACTTTTACAACCATTGACATCCAATAAAACTATAAATTCAACAATTTTATCAACATTAGTATGCTACAAATGTTGAAAAAGCATATCAAGCTAACATTCTAAAATATTATCTCGAATCCAAATGATAGTTCGATGGATAATAGGAAGGGATAAAAAAGTTTTACTTCATTAAACATTGAAATCTATGAATATCTTTCATTCAAAGTATTTACAAGAGATTTAATATAACTTTTTTCAAGTTGTTGAAAAATATCTTATATGCCTTCAATACGATGATTTATGTTTTTCTACCTCTTAGCTATATTCAAATCTCTCATATGGGCTGGTATATATTGTAAATCATGCCTCTCTATGACAACACCTTCCTATTTAATTTACATATATCCATGTTGAGAATAATTTGGAAAGATATGTTATACCTTATGCAATTTTCCTTTATTACAAAAACCATCTATATACATTGTTTATATTTTCATCAAGAGTGGACCTAACTATTGTTGTCCACATTTTTCTTCAAAGTTCTTGTTCAAATTGTTGAATTCAGTGAAGCCATCATTATACATATGTAGAAAAAATGAGAAGATTAAATTCTTTCCTTATCATATCATAAGAAAAATTTGTGTCTTTTTCCATAGAGTCAAGATAACAGACATAAGCTTTACAAGCCTTATAACAATCTCACCTCTAGATTTCCATCTAATTTAATGTATTTGTAACTCTAGGTTATGCAAGTGTGTAAAACCCTATATATGACCTAAAATAGCTTTAATTTCTAACCACCTATAGGATACCTTATAAAATGTTAGTGGATTGATTGAAGTGCAACTTGGATACACAACCTATGTTGTCACTACTCTGAAAAGGGCTCAAACACATGTAGCTAACTACATAACATGTGATATCTATATGGATAAAACTATCTTCATAAATTTGATCACTTGAATAATGTAGGAAATGACTTGGTGTGGTTTGTTTGAATTATCTTGGATGGTCTCTACCTTGGGAAGTGTGACTTTAAAACCTATTGGAGTGTTATCCATACTTGTGTAGGGACATCTTTTAGAGTATGTTATTATTTTAGAAATATTTAGGAGATATTGAAGTGATTTTGGAATGATATTTTATATTATGAGAGGTGAGTAAATGCATGAATTTAACTTGTTTGTATAGTAGGTGTAATTTTCACATCAAATCTAACCCATGAGGAAAGTATCAAACTGTAGGAATATATTAAATTGATAAAATGGTCATTGGGGATGAAAATGCTAGTTTCATACCAAACATTTTAGCATTTTTGTCCCTATTTGGTGGTCCCACAAGAGAAGGGAGTGAGGTGATAGAAACTTATCAACACAAAACTAGAGGTGATGGAGTATTATGGACCAATTAATTATTTGAGAGAATAAGTCGTGTAATTGAGAGTATAAAGTCATGCAATAGGAATACATATACGAAATTGAGCTCAAAATGTGCGCGCAAGTCATGATTTAGGGATTATGCCAATAAAAACATTATCAAGTGATAATTTACCAAATTTAGGTATCTTCATTTCCCCACTTTAAGCTATAAAAATAAATTTTATTTCTTAAAGGAAAAGATACATGGTTGTGTAAATACACTTTATCTTGCTTGAGGTGCTTAATTTACTTGAGTGTTGACATCATAGCTATAGTGACTTGCAACATATATTGTGGTCAATGTCATTAAAAAGAAATAAACTTTAACTCATATTTGAAAATATACCTGAAACTTGTAAATCAAAATTGTAAGTTGCAATTTGAAAAATGAACAAAGAAAGGAAGGAGTAAACCTACTTTTTTTCAAAAGGATAATCTCCTTAATGAACTTCTTAGATAGATGGACTAGAACCACGCCACCAAAATATTTGGCATGACCAATCATTAATTTTTTGATGAAGATGTTAGATCTAACATGGAATTGGGTGTCACCTAACTCAACACCAAAGAAGGGCATCACAAGGATTTCTAGTCACATGAAAGAAACTTCTAAAAATAGGAAGGGTACATCATTGGATGTTTAGAATTCCCAAAAAACTTATAAAAAGAATGAGAATAAGAGTTTTACATGGGTTTCTAGTCACCCAAAAATATTCTACCCATAGACCACACTGCTACAGATAGATTTAGGCCCAAATGTGTAAAGTAGTGTAAATTTGAAATGGAATGAAGTATACCAATTCCCCCATCACACAATGTCCTAGTGTATCAAGTATAAAATGTTAAATATATATGGAGGAGGATCATTCCCCCATACCATGTATATTAATGGTACTCAAGATGTGAAATTTCCAAAGGGAATGAACTATTCATGCATCCCACATTCTATTCTAAAACATTGTAAACTCTGCTCTAAAGTGTGCCAACTATCCTTGAACCTATATCTGAAACATGTAATAATTTGTATCTTCCAAAAATTCTATAATTACCTAAGATGAAACCATTGATCCTAGACATCAATTTCTAATGGTTCTATCCCTTATTGTATGTTTTGTACGTATTTGAATTCTAATGATGAGATGCATCTATTATTGTTTCATATGTATCTATACCATGTTCCATTATTTTCTAAGTTATACATTTTATATGTGTACCAAAATTACACATATATCCATGTGATAACCCCACTAAACACCCCCTTTTTTTGAGGTGAGTGACATGTGCAGAGATCACTTGTATAAAAAAATGATTTGTGTCCATGTCAAATATAACATATAGTTAACATTTGATCAAATTGAAAGTTGTTGTAGGTGGCCACCATAGAGATCTTGTTCATAAAAAAAGTGCATGGTATATACCATGCCACTAAGATATGGAAAACAAATCATACTTTAAAACAAACATAGAATCATATAAGTATTGAAAATAAAGTCACATATGTTATTCATAGTAAAGGAAAATATATGCATATAATAGACACAAGAGTGTCAAGCATGAGAAAATGCAATAGAGGCCACAAAAAAGAACGCCAAAATGTATCTCACACACACATAATAGAGGTCATAGGCCACATACATGAAAATAAGAAAACAAGAAAATAAGTGAATACCATACTAGACAAAATCCTAGAGGCGCATACATCAATAGATGCTAGCTCTAAAAAAGTACATATGTTAGCCACATTATTCCAAATAAATAACATGTAGCAAAATATAGAAAATGAGCATAACGAGAATGTGAAATAACACTATGTAATGAAAGAATAGTACTTGATAGTGTAAGAGATGCCCCCATATATTGACTTGCCACTTGGTAATATGAGAGAAGTAATATCTAAGCATTGTAGATTATTTTGTGTGTCCTATATCATGCTCAAATACCTCATAAAATTCATGTGTTTAAAAATCATATAGAATATGCCATCTATTAAACCGTATGAAAAAAACAATGTGCAAAGTAAAATATAGAAAATCAGGTCATATGCAAGTCATGATTTTGTATTTTGATAATATTTGAATGTTTTTTTGTGCTTATTAAATTATTTCATTTTTTTATTTTTAACATGTTTTTATATGTAAAAACCCTAGTATTTAACATCGAGAAAGTAATATGGTAGTGACTAAAGCTTATGGCCCTGGATTAACCATATGATAAAGCTTACGAAAGAAAGAGTTATTTAACTATCTAGTTTTGTGAAGCCAATACAGTGTCATAATGTATTCTTCATCAGTATAGGGAAGTCCTTGTTTTTCCATAGTGTATTTCCAATGAGTCATATATTGTTGTAGTAATCAGGGATATTATCATGTTGATTGAATTGTTATAAATGTATGAAAATGTAGGAAAGTAATGATGTGATTGTTCTTATCAATAGTTCCTATCAGATAGCATAACCAATATTTCTCCAAGAAAAAAGGTGTGGGTTAAGGTTCAAGTGCGACACATACTTTATTTTTTATAATACGTAATACATATGCTATAAGTAACATAATGTATCCTAAAAGTATCAAGACATGACAAGAATAAGCATAATGTATAGTGGAGTAATGATAAGAGTGTGTAATGCATCATATGTACATATATTTTTATTTATATCTAAATTGAGTGGAATATGTTCCCAATATGTACCATGTACATTAATTTTTCTTGGAAAAGTATCAAATCAAGGGTACATGTTAGATTCCCTTGTATTAGAAGTATATGATCATTTTAGTTGGGTTTCTCCATTGTGAATGATGTTAACTATACCATTATATTTTAATGTACGTATTTGAGATATCAATGTTTTAAAATGATCAATGTCATGGCCAATAATATTTTGGTAATCATAAAAGGGATTTCAAGATACCTAGCTAGCTTCTTGGTAGTTTGGTGGTGTGTAACGGGTAAGACTAAAAATTAAAGTCAAGTAACATAGGTATGAGCTCATGTGGCATGTATAAATGTTCAAGAGTAATAAAAGAGTTGGGAGCATGCATAGAATCAAGAGTATTTATTGATGACATGCTACATAATGCATGGGATACGATAATGGGTTATTTTATAACTTTATGATTGATGCATTTACCACCGATTTGACTTAAGGGCACCGAAAGATATGTAAGTTTAATAATATTATAAGTGCCAAAATTGAGCATTGTTGTTTCAAGAATAGTTAATTCTTTAGAAGGAGATGTGCTCTTAGTATCAACCTTAATATTTTTAAGCTAATAGAACCTAGGAATAGTAGATGTAAATAAATTATGAAACATATATTCATACTCATCAATGGGATTAAAATTGAGTTTGCACAAACATTCATAAAATATTTCTATAATATCATCATCACTATCATAATAATCAGATAACAAAGCCATACTTTTATTCTACATTAACTAGTAAGGATGCCTTTGGAATATCCTCATGCACAAGTGGTTAAAGCATAGTAGATTGCATATAGTTAGATTACTTAGGGTGGGATGCATTGTTATAGCCATAAGGTTGTGTAACTTGACAAAGTATATGATTACTAAGTTATGACATAAGAGGCATACTATCGGGGTGTTACTAAACTCACCGACCACACATGTGTGTAACTTATGCATAGGAATAAGTTATTTCAAAAGAGTACTAGCAAGCTCATTACAAGCACAATTATCAACTTTATAGTAATTGAAAGGGTCATCATCTATAGTAAATAGTGTATTTATAGCCATCATGTATAAATTTATCACATTGATGAAAATTAGATGGTACTAGTTCCATGGGATGAATCCAAGGTTATCCTAATATGAGATTATTGTTAGGAATATTTTAATATTGTGAACATTATTATTATTGTGCAAATAATGAGTTGGTGACAACTCGTAGAGATCTCTTAGAGAGATTCTAGGTTTGTTGAGTGAGAATAGGTATTGGGAGAGATTTGTGGGATGCTGAGTGATTAGTGGGATGAGTGTTGACTCCTAGAATCGAGGAGATCAAACTCTATATATGTAACCTCTACCTGTGAATAATATATCCCGAATCATTTGAATCTATAATATCATTATTCGGTGTATTTTCTCTGTGTAAAACTGGTTTATTGCTTTGATTTGGTATCAGAGCAGGGTTGGCTTGTGAGAAATTTCAATGGGCATCAATTGATTACGCACTCAATTAGTTGGTCTACCCTAGTTGTGATCAAATTCTCTTTCAGTTTTGTTGATCAGTCTTCTACGTGCATTCCCGTCTTGCTGCAGATCTGTGCTTCAAAGGTTTAGAATCATATGGCATCTGGATTCACCCTCTCTCAGATCATGAGGAAGATACAATATTGAAGTGTCTACGTCATAAATCCGATTGGAGTGTATATCTATCTTGCACAGTATATTATACGTTTGCCACATTTTATTTTTTTCTGGTCTAGGCGATATAGATCATGGCTTCACGGCTCTGAAGTTTCAAGTTCATATTGTTACATGTGTATCGATTGATGTTTGCCACATCTCAGCCTTCACCAAACGTCTCCACATTGAGCCAAGATCTACCTGTGGCTACACTGTCTTTACCGATCCACAAGCAAATTACATCATGTAGATACCTGCACATCCATGTCAAAGGTAAAATCTGTCAGAGATATCTCCTTCCAGCGAGCTGACAGCAAGCATATTATAGATCTGTGAGCTGTCATAGTCAAGCAGTGACTCGAGAGATTCAATTCATCTACATTTGTGCTCCTGATTTGCGCATCCAACATTTGGTAGATCTGCAAATCTCTGATATACTATAGTTGACCGCGTTACATGTCTTTGTGCGCTGGAAAATTCATTTGCATATTGCAAAATATATCATGAACGCTGAAGTCATTGGATTATGAAACCAAGTTTGATAGCTTTGCTTTCAACCAGAGTTCAACACGGCTCGTATTCCTCCGGAGTTCAGCGCTGGCAGTTTACACAAAAATTTGTATGGTATTTAGTTCATGTATTGTGTAAGTTTTATTTCGGCTTATCATTAAAGGTTGAGTCGTTTATTCATTTATGTTTTGTTATTAAGTTTCAATTGTTTTGTGTAGTCTATAATTGTTATTGTCAGTTGAAACCATTGTATACTTATGTGTTGTCATTTTAAATGATTCAAAAGTAAATATAAAGCTTTGTTTGTTTAGTTAGAGTCATTTTTATCACATAGTCAATGTGATTATTAGTTAACAATTATAAAATTGGATCCACTCCAATTCGTCAAAAGTTGTCATTCTTAGTATGGTTATAGTCAATGTAAGTGTCTAGTATATGTTTAGTGTTGTATTAAAAAAAGTAATAAATTAATTACTTTTAAATATTTTCGTTATATCATAAAAGTGCTTCGACTTCAATATGTCATGTTTTGCAATAGTCATTAGTGTCATTTAAAGTCCATTTGTGTTGTAGTAAAAAGTAATTTTTTAATTACTTTTTAATTGTCATGTTATTGTAAGTCAAGTGTATCGTCATTAAAAAAAAAAAAAAAAAAAAAAAGGACAAATGAGTGCATTTTCGGTGTAATCCGACACTCATTTTTAAGGAAAAATGCAAATGAAAACCGTTCCTGGCTTCGGGGGCTCCGCCCCTCGACCCCGCCCTGTATCGCGACAGGGAACGCGTATCGTCCTCGGCTATACTTTCTGCTGAGTTAGCAGGGATATTCTGATGGAGGCAGGAGGCAACGGAGGAAGGAGGACAACCAGCGTCCTCTCGCCAGCCGCAAGCGACGGGGCCGCATAATGAGTTTGTGGCATATTTTCAGTTGTGTGTTTCATTGTTTGTAATAAGAACAGATGTCACATTCCTGTTCAGAATTGTATTTCCTTTTATAACCTCCTGATGTAAATATGTGATAGTAGAAAGATAAAAGCACAAGAAAAAGCAGCATCATGTTTTTCTTGAAGAGGATGAACAGAGGTTCATGAGCAGGGGCTCGTACCTAGGACAGAGGTCCGTTATTGTCGAACAGGGGTTCGTATTTGGTGAACAGAGGTTCAGCATACCAAGATCATGAGCATGCAGAGGCAGGCAAGCTGTAGAAGACGTGTGAATGTTTTTCTCTACATTGTTCACATTAGGGGAGTGTATGTGTGGAAATAATAATGTTAACAATAGGGGAGTGAATGTTAGGAATATTTTAATATTGTGAACATTATTATTATTGTGCAAATAATGAGTTGGTGACAACTCGTAGAGATCTCTTAGAGAGATTCTAGGTTTGTTGAGTGAGAATAGGTATTGGGAGAGATTTGTGGGATGCTGAGTGATTAGTGGGATGAGTGTTGACTCCTAGAATCGAGGAGATCAAACTCTATATATGTAACCTCTACCTGTGAATAATATATCCCGAATCATTTGAATCTATAATATCATTATTCGGTGTATTTTCTCTGTGCAAAACTGGTTTATTGCTTTGAATTATAATGAAGAACATTGTGTAAAGCATGTCCTCTAACACCTAATTAACTTGCTTAGTTTAACCATATGTCCGAGGTTGGTAAGTAGTGCTAAAATTAATTTGTGTGCCCAAAGTATTTTACATCATGGTATAAATGTTGGATGTATACAATGGATCACAATCACAAAAGATCATGTGTGAAATTCCATGTATCCTGAAAATATCATCTAAGTAGACCCTTCCTATAGCTATGGTCATATAAATGGTCTTCACTAGTGAAAAGTGTGTTATCTTGGTTATTTTTTCTATCATGACCATGATCACATCATGATGGTATGTTGAGATGGGTATACTAGCTATGAAATCCTTAGAAACGGTGTCCCATTTCCACTCTAGAATGTTGTGTAGATATAGAATACTAGTGTGATGTTGATGTTTGACCTTCACCCTTTGACATTCCAAACAATGTGCCACAAAAACTGGAATATCTCTAAGTAACCTTGCCTAGTGATATAATTATCATAATTTTGTGTGCATCTTCTTCATGCCCAGGTGGGCTAAATAAGGTGCACAATGGGTCTCTGATAAAATGAACCGAGAGAAGTTCACCCTATCTAAGCACATATGTAACACCTACTTTTTAATGCTTGAAATTAAGGAAAAATTTTATCCCATACTAAATTATGCCTTCAATGATTTAAACACACAACATTTAAATCTATTATGAATGAAAAATTCAATTTAACAAATAAAAATCAATAAAGCATGTGCAAAAATATGGGTCAATTAGATTTACCCATCCCCATAGTTCACTCTTGTAAGACGTATACAAAGTATACAATTGGTTACCTTCCCAGGCATTGAAATAAAAGTGATGTTTTCTAAGTGTCTACCTGGAACTCAATTAATTGAATTCCATCTAGCATCTTAAACCTTTAATTAGAACTTGGTGAACTTGACATTGTAACCAACAACTTACACTACTTTGAACAAAGTTTAAGAGTCGTGCATACATGCTCGGTTTAGTGATTACAAAATTATCATCAGAAATCTGTCCTTTCACCTTATCACTTTTCTCAGTTATCAGAATTGAATCAGTTAGTTAAATATTTTTATTTACATGTTACGCACAAGGTACAAGACTTATTCAACCTATGAAAAGGAGCACATATGTGCCAACTTAGGTTGCCTATGGGAGATAAAATTCTTATGTAATGACTTGTGTCATTACGTAACCACTTCCTTCCCCACAGCCAACTTAATTTGAGTACGAGGTGGATCATCCGTATTGATTGACCAACTCTTGTAACTCAGTGTGACACTATTCACCTTCAATTATGACAATCATAATGAATGGACCTTGAAAGGAAAACTTAAGCTACCTACTATAAGGTAGTATTCACTTAATGACTCACATCATTAATTGAATATGATCTTATAGCAGCCATCTGAAGTTGGCCTTCCGAGTTCCAAAAATTAGGAACATTGTATCCCAAGGGCTTAATTATTTTTAATTGAATCAGTTTACGACATGTTTCCCTTGTTTCACAATGATAAATTTATCACACCTAATTATGTCCTTAAGGTTCATAAGATTAGTTTGTAATAGATTATTCTCACCTTAACAAGTAATTTATTACGTCCATTATGCATCTTAAATGAAATTTAAGATAGCTTATTGCATTATTGTCGTGGTTCTCTAATTGTCCCTTATGACATTGTCGTAATTTTATTTCAAATGCTTAAACATTTCAATGTACATAATTATTATAATAGTTAATAAAACATTATAGTTTCCTTTTATTTCTAATGTAATTTAACCTCAAATGATCAACTATATAATTAAAGAGATATATCTTAGTGCATTATTGTGATTTAACATTGATCATTCATCTATGACATACTACTAAAAAAACATGCCAAATTACAAGCAAGATAATTCAAATAATCACCAATCCAATAATTAATAACTCAATAATAATCAAGAGTACAAAAGGATATTTCAAATTAATGTTCTTATAAAATCAAGCTATTATGCCTTCAAATTAAATAGATAGCTAAGTAATCATTTTGCTTTACATTAACGCCATGATTTTTAATACATCGAAATCATCATAACAATCTTCATCTTATGAAATAGTTCATACACAATCTTTATAAAACTTCCACCAAACAATATCTTATTTTTCGCCATCTATAAAAATAGTAAAATCGGTCACTCAAAATAAACTAGCATGAAAATTTGTTCTCCACATCTTTATAGTTTATGTCGTTTATAATACTCAAATGAATAAATTTAGAAACAATATAATCAAAACATCTAAAACTAGATAATTTTGCCAAGGTAATATTTACCACAAAGGCAATCGATTCTTTGCATATCTTTGGAAAAATGGGAATTCAAACCAATCATTTTGCCGAAGCTTTATCTGCTCTCTGGGGTTTAAGAGTTGCACGGGCCCAAAATATCCAGAACCTTATTGTTGAAGGGGACTCCCTTAATATTATTAAACTTCTGAATCAGTCCTCATCTCCCAGCTGGAATATTAAAGATTTTATCTCTGAGTCCATAAGCATCAGTCATACCTTCAACAGTATCAGAATAGTACATACTTACAGGGAGGGCAACAAGCTGGCGGATGCACTGGCCAATTATGGCATTAACATAAATTTCACTACATGGGATAAGGATAGTATCCCTAATCAGCTCCACAACAGCATCCATGCGGACCTTCACATGCAAACAATCTCTAGAGATATGCCTTAATCTTTGGAGGAAAATCAAATCCATAAATTCTTCCACATGTGCTGCTTTAAAGTATATGGCGTGGCAAATGATATCTAATTCAAATAATAGCAAGATTTTTTTAAGGAACTTCAAGTGGAGATATCTGGATTTAAAAATCACGCACGCGGGAGGTACAATAGCTGTTGATATCCGGATGCTAAGCTCCACGAAAACCGATGATAACTACAAGGTGAAAGCTGACAGGGAAGGGGTTTTCACGCGCGACTTCCCGCAGGCTCAGAACAGCAATCACACAGCCGTTCGTGAGAAGACTAACGGCTATAGTTCCTATTTTTATGCGACCTTCAACAGCAAGAATCGTAATACTCTTCACGCTCAAAGGTATCCTGGAAATTGCTGTAACCAACACATCACAGTGAAGATGGGAGGGCCACCCTGTCAAATTGAGCCGTGCGCGGACCCTGACTGGAAAGAAAACACGGAGCTTTGGAACATTCTTAGCATTGGCGGCTTCACCAGCTTTGTTGAAAGGATGCAAGGGCATGATCAAAGCATCTCTGTTCACTTTGCCAAGGAATGGAATGGGAGGACAGTCGACTATGGGGGGCAGAAAATTCTTATCAATGAAGAGCTCATAGCTGAAGCGACTGGCCTCAGCCTGGAAGGGTACCGCTTCTTCAACAAGAGGGTTATCAAAGAGGTTGAAGAAAGAAGATTTGTGGAGGAGGATGAGAAGCTTATTTTCAGCACTGCGGGCCTGCTTGTAAGCTCAATTCCACCTCCGTACGATGAAGTCACCCGCATGATGATTCGATTCATCTCCTTGGAAGGCAGGTTTGTTACTGTCCCTGCTAAGCACCTTGTCTTTTTGAACCACTTCCGTAGGAATAGGTTGGTTTGCTTCCCGCACTATTTGTTAAACTCTCTTGAGCGCTCCATTTTGGAGTTCCAGAGACATACCCGGGCGGTTCCCTTGCACCAAGGGCTTATTCTGCTTATCCACAAGCTCTGCCTTCTTAAGTATCCCGGTCTCCCTTACTCTCCCAGCCCGGCTCCCCCTTTGATGGGCTCTGCTTGCCACCCCGATCTGTCTCCCTGCTTTGCCCCTGCTGCTTTGCCCGCCTTAGCAAGTCTTCTACCCCCATGCCGGATGCTCATGCTTCTCCTTCTATTCCTCCTGCTGCTGCCCCTGCCACCCACCTTGCCTCTACCTCTAAACGAGTCACTAGGGCTTCTAGGAGACTCAACCTTGAGACTGCTGCTGTGGGGGATGAACCTCTTGAGCTTGATATTGCTCGTGATCTGCTGAACATTAGAAGTGCCAGTCCCCGGGAGGCACAGATGGATAACCCTTCTAAGAAATTGGAGGCCTTAGAGGCAGAGATTAAATTGCTGAAGGTTGAGGTCAAAAACCTTGCCAAGCAAAAAGGCAAAAAAAGCATGGAGGGGGA
This sequence comes from Taxus wallichiana var. yunnanensis, assembly GCA_018340775.1. NCBI lineage: Eukaryota > Viridiplantae > Streptophyta > Pinopsida > Cupressales > Taxaceae > Taxus > Taxus wallichiana. The sequence continues at coordinate 867,510,545 of CM031238.1, forward strand.
AGGAAGCACTGACAATAGTCAGATTGACGACATATACAAAAATCTGACCTCCTTAGACTCCCGCCTTGGGAAGGCTAAGACCAGACATGACTACAATATTGCAGCCTTTAGGGCCATCGAGGAGTTTATCGTGGGTCATGCCAAGAGTGTTTCAAATCTAAGCGGTGTCCCGGCAGCGCTTTGGGGCAATGATAAAGAGAGCAAGAGAACCATTGAGGAGCTCGATAAGATGGATCTTTTCTCGCCGATGACCGCGTTAGGCATGTTTCAAGCTTGGAAAAAGTCAAGATCGGTATTGATCAAGCGGCCAAGAAGTAGTCCGGATACTTCTAACGCTCTTTTTGTTAATATTCTTGTTTCTTGTTTGTCTTCTTTTTTTTGCCGTTGTTTTGCTTAAGTGTTGTCAGTAATGCTTGCTTTACGGGCTACGTTGATTCTGTTGTAACTCTTGATCCGTACTACATGACTACTCGCTCCTCTCTCTTATTCCAGCTTATAGGCCTTATTTTGTATTCAAGGGTATAGTCCCTTTCAAAAACTATTTGCCAATATTAAAAAAATATTTACTATCTCATTCATTTATATTACTCCCACATAAGTAATTATGTATTCTTTGAGACTTCATATTAATTAAAATCAATAAAATATTAATGACTAAAATCATTACAATATTTGATAACAATCCAATAAATTTTATAGTACTATACATTTAGACTCAAAATTCATCACCCCACCAATATTTATTCTTTACAATAACAATGTTAAGTATTATGCTTGAAAGTATATGTCCTTATACTTTTAGTACCCCAATAATAATACAAACGCCTACAAGTCTAAATGTAGACCTTCAAATTGAATTTGGGCTTTCCTTATTCTTTTTAATAGTAAGCTATATAATATGACTTAATACATCAATAATTTTGAAACATCTAGGATTAAAAATAGTCACCTTTTAGGTAGAGGAAATGAAGGTATTCGACCATCTTAAAGAAATCACATATTCCTTAACCAAATTGAATAACCTTAATTTTTACAAACCGTATAATAACTCCTTAATTTTATCAAGAAGATAAGTTAATACCTTACCTATTCGACTTCCCAAAAATACAATCATTCTCGAATGATTACACAAAACCCACACAGTCAAATTCAAAAGTGACACCTTTGGACAAGGATTCTCACATTTTTACAAGTACATTTTGCCTCATTTCCAAAACATCGAGAGACCCGGACATCCTTCATCGCTTTCACCAATGTCACATCACTCCAAAATCATCAAATCATCCTCTGTCTGCTTTGATCTTCATATAATCAATTACGTAAGTTAACTATTATTGTTTGTCTTTGATATCAGGTAATATTACTCACATCTTATTTATTGTGTCATATACACTCTGAAATCCTGCTTTAGATCTTAATCTAATCAAATTTATCTATGATTTTCTTGACTATACAAATTTATTGCAATCCCCAGTGATTCACCTAATTTTCGGTGATTCCTATGCAATATTCTACTTTTTATAAATTTACCTAATCTTGCTTGCTATTTCCTGTTGTTTGCTAACTCTTTGTCTAGTATGACAATTTCATATGGCAATAGATGGTAATAACTTTCCCATTGCTGATTCCTTCCATGTTGCTCTACATCCACTCTATTGGGAGCAATATGAACTCCTTCATGACCTAGAGCTCACGGGAATTCATGAGTGCACCCTTCAACCGTCTTAAAGTTATATTTGCAACAACTCAAAGCACATGCGAGAGGCTACTCAAGCATTCTCGGAATGCATACGACAAAGCTATAAAGCTCCTTGACTATCTAATACAATATGAGAACAACTATGAGGCTGACCTAGACCTCCCAAATGAAGACTATGGCATTGCTTCAAAACTTAACACCCACAACCACATCAACATATCTACTACCGACACTACCCTCTCTCACTTTTTGACACCCAACAGAATCCTTTGATTTCTTTCTGAGGACTACATTTCTATTCCCGATTTTGACACCACCAAAGAAGTGGGGTAAGAATCTCTAAAGAAACCCCAAAGGTGGTTACCCTTTTAAAAATATCAAGGTAAAGATCGAATGGACCATGTGATAAGAAATGAGCAAGGTTTTCTTCTTTGCATACATTAATTTGAAATAAACATGCAAACTAAGCAAATGAAGTTAATCTCTATTCTTTGAAAGCTTGAAATAATGAACCTAAGAGGATCTAAGCATTCAATTTATGTGTTAAGAGAAAGAGATCTCCCCATTAATGGCTTCAAGGCCAATGGATCTTCCCTTTTACTCCATGTTAATGCTATGAAATACAAGATTAAATGCTTTTAGCTCAAATGGAAGAAGATGAAATACAAACTAAAGCCTAAACAAATTGCTATAATCTATGCTAGGAAGAAGAGAGAATTCTTAGGAAATGAGGGAGGGGGTATAGCCCTATTTATAGTTTTTGGTTTGGAAGAAAAGGGAGATTTGGGTGCATGTGGGACAAAGGCTAAAGTCCAAAAAGCACTTTTAGCAAGTCAAAGTGTGATTTGACTATGTTTAGGGTAATTAACCTAGGTTAGATTAATTAATCTCTCTTAGAGAGTGATTAGGGTTCTGGAAGGGTTTTGAAGGGCTTAATCAATCCAACGAAGTGGATTGATCTTCCAGGAGCTAATAGAAGCAAGCTAGAAGAGAATAAGAAGCTAATGTAGTTAGAACAAGGCTATAACAACTTTGTTTAAGTGGTTTATAAGAGGAAAAATGACCAAAAAGGGTGTCGTAAGGAGGGAGTTAGATAGGTCTAATTGGCGGTGTGTCATCAATTTGCAAAGGAAGAAGCGTTAGTGCACCATTAGAAATAATAGTGTATTGATCAAACTACAGGTGTCTACATTTTCCCCTCTTTGAGGTGACGTAAGCTACGTCACTTCAAAGAAAGTAGACAAATGCAAACAAGTAGAAAATTTTTGAAGGGGTAGAAGAAAAATTAATAGGATGAAGGATGACAAATGCCCCCTCGAGTGTCGATGGGGTGATGAAGAAACTCGATCGATGATCGAAAAAGAAACAAATAGAAAGAAAAGTGCTCAGAGAAGATGAGAAACTAGAAGAAAAAGGATATTGAGCTATCCACAAATCAATTGCTAACAATACTTAATCATCATAATGCTTAGAATCCTCCTCATGGGTCCTTATTAAAATGTGAGCATGCGATAAAAGCGTAAAATGACATTAAAATCCAAGATACAAACAATCATCTTGTGCCAAAAATGACCAACTCCATGCAACATACACGAATGTAATGCAATACGAGAAATAAACAAAATCACCTAACAGGGAAATAAGTACAATCACACACACTTAAACCAACAACATTCAAGATAGTTGCACAAATATTTTGTTATCGAGATGAAGTCCCAAATGTTCTTATAAATGACTAGGGTGAAGAATGATGCCCCAAGCAAGGTGTATTATGCAAGGGGGAAAGATGGAGGACACTTTTGTCCTATGAAAAAGTAATGTGCATGATGAAAATAGTACCAGGCAATTGATAGTGCCCCAGAGTATAGACGAAGTAAGCAACATAGCTTGTGTAGGTGATTGAAGATTTTGGTGATGTGTGAGTCATTGTTTGAAACATGTTTGAAAATGTCAGCAAGATCTGGGATGAGTGCCATGCAATAGACATAGATTTCAGCCGTAGATGATCAGTTTAACCAATTTTGAGCCATTTTTGATATTTTCAATATTTTTTTGTTTTTTTAAATATTTTTGTGATTTTTTTTTCTTTTTTAGGTTTTTGATCGGTCAGAAGAATTTCAAAAGATCAAATATCTTCTAAAAATACGCGTGAGGGTGATAGTGGGAAGGCAAAGCTTGTCAAAAGCTTAGAATATATGCCCACAAGAAGAAAGATGGGTCGAGAATAATTTATTTAAAATAAATTAGTAAATAATTATCACGACGGGGGAAAATAGATGAAAAATAGAGGAAAAGGTAGGAAAAGGTGCTGAAGTTTCATAAATTATCTCAGTGCGATGAAGAAGTGATTGTATTGGATGGCACGAAGTGCCCCAATGTGTGAAAATTAGTAAAAATAATTATTTTAATACAAAAATAATTATCACAATGGATAGAAGAAGGTTAGAATGATCACGGTGGAGAAAACATGCCCCAGGGGCATCGCGATGGGTTAATATACTCACCCAGGTCGGTAAAACAATCACGACCAATTCATTTCTACCAGAGCCTTTGTAAATTTTTACCGTGAGTGAAAGTGAGAGCCCTTAGAGTGAGATGGCAAGGATATCAAGGAGGACGAGGTGTGCGGATCACATTCGGAGTACATGTGGGACCCAGTGGATGGACCATTCGTGAGTGGCCTAACCCCCTATTAATTATGCATTTAATGCCATTTTTAGGGTTTTCTAGGGTAGGTAGGAGAAATTTTGATGCATGCGCATGGGTGTATGCGTTAGATTGATGGGTACACACACGCATGTGTCAAAAAGAGACATGAGACACACACGCGCATTGCATCCATTCGCAGGAGATAGGGATGCGTACGCATGTACCTATTTGGTAGAAGTGGGTACGCGCACACGTATCCATTGGAAAGGTAGGTACATACACACGCATACCCATAAAAAAAAGAGGGGGCATATGCGTCGATTAGGGTTTTGACGGACACGTGCATGCATGTGTGTGTGTCAGAGGGCAAGTAGTAGGTGTCATGGGGTGCATATGCATCTGTATGGCCTTCACCAAAAAAAGGAGAAGAAGGGTTGTGCGCGTATGCATCCACAAGGGTGTGTACGCATCGTTTAGGGTGCGCAAGTGCCAAAGGAGGCGTGTATGCGCTAGAATGAAGTGAGAAAAGAAAACTTTGGCTAGAAAATAGCCAAGTATAGAAGAATATAGGTGAGATTAGTTTAGAAGAAAAGAATAATTAGTAAGTTAGATGCATTAAAAGAATTATTTTTCCTTAGAAAAATATATAGAAATGTTAGATGCCTAACACTTGCATTGATTTTGCAGCGTATGTTACCCATTCTTCAGACTCATGCGAGCGCTATGGTCGATTAGCGGTGATAGAGGTGCACATAGTTTGATGATGATGATAGAAGGACCACTGGTGAGCCTCTTTTACACATGACGGGATTGTCTCATGTGGCAGAGATGCCACAGATCACTTTAGATCATGGCCTTTTGACGGCCATAGTAGAGCGATGGCACAACGAGAGCCAGTGCTTTTACCCTCGACCAGGGAGATCACCATTACCTTGGAGGATGTATGGCGCATCATGCGGGTCCCGATTCAGGGACAACTTATCGAGACTACGAGCCACTGGACCGACATTCAGCATCATATCATACATTTGTTTGGTGTTCCTACTATACCATGGCGTGGGATGTCCATCAGACTATCCCGATGTATAGATGATCCAGAGTTAGACCGAGTAGTGGTCTATATGATGGCTCTTGTCAGTGGAGTTCTACTCCCTGACAAGACTGGTGCTTCATTTCCGCTTGGACTCCTGGGAGTGATTCTTGGTTTGGTGGAGGGATAGACCTACTGACTGGGGTCAGTGCATTCTAGCACACTTATATTGGGACCTTCATTTGATCACATACTACCGTCAAAAGATGGTAGGACCTGCTCGCTTGCTACATATTTGGGCATGGGACCACATTGCTATTGGTCACCCCTTAGGTGTTCTGAGAGTTTGGGCTCCCGACGAGCCTTCTACGATGGGTTGGGTCCCAGTAGGGGATGATGTGTGACCCTTCATGGGAGTTACATACCACTATAGGTGCGAGTTGATGAGTTGCTGCGGTAGGCTTCCATTGTATGGAGGCCTTATAGACATTTTCAGTGGCCAGAGGATGGTTTAGAGCTCAACACTACTACTATCGTTGAGCATTTTATCTTGGGTAGCCAGCAGCTATATGCGGGAGTTATATAGAGTAGATCGGTGCTAGAGGTAGCTTTTGGCCTTACCCAGATGTTCCTGGGCCAGATAGATGGTATGCTCGTAGAGCTAGAGAGCATTTTGATATGGGTCCATAGATTTCCCGTGATAGAGCACTAGCCAGTTTTTGACAGGTGGCACCTACTATTTGGGTGCCACTGAGACAGATTAGAGATCTAGGCACTACATTAGAGTATGGGCCATGGTACCACGGTGTGCTCCCACACCGTTTGAGCATTCCTAGAGTGGCGTATGACATCGGTGTGAGACCTCCTCTAGTGGGGCCTCCTAGCGGTGGCGAGGGTGGAGATGATAGTGATGATGATGATGATGAGGGTGGGCCCGATGCGCACCACATGTTAGAGGTAGGGGACAGGGTCCCATACCACAACAACCACAGGGACAGGGCCCTAGGCCCAGGGTGAGATAGGTATATAGGGCCATGGATATAGAGTTTCCCCCAGTGGGCATTCCAGTGGGGATTTATACCCCTCTTCAGCAGGTACTTACCAGAGCAGGGGCCACCACCTGATATTCCAGAGAGTAGCAGCATGGTGGGTAGCGAGCTACTCTTGATGCAGCCAGCTATAGATAGCCATTTCCGTATAGTTACATGTGGCTGGTGAGAGAGACACAATGAGGACCCAGTACAAGCCCTCATAGTAGAGCAGATCGAGCTCTCTCACCCAGTGCAGATGTTGACAACAGAGAGGGATCAAGCTAGGGCACGATTGCCCAGTCGGTGATGATAGTGCTACATGGTAGAGTCAAATGAGAGATGGCATAAGGTGCTCAGATATTGAGCCTCCTACACCAATCCCAGACTCAGGTGCGGATGGTTGTTTCCTAGAGGGACCATGCATAGGACACAGTCATCAGGGGCTATCTTACATAGAGAGATCAGGCACAAGCCCAGGTGTAGGTTATTACTACAGAGAGAGATCGAGAGGTTGTTGCCTTGAGACAGCCCAGAGATGATGTTGGTAGTTTGACAGGCCAGCGAGATGCCGCCCTACAGAAGTTCTCACTTCTGGAGATGCAGACTTGATATGAGATGCCATGAGATCCGGTGGCGAGGCTATGTATTATAGGACTGCCTACTTTAGGGTAGTTCCGGTAGGTCAAGTGAGTAGTCTCATTTCAGCAGTCAGAGGCTAGCATGACAGGTTCTAGGTCATGGAGATCAGGCCATTCGATGAGATTAGTTAGGCAGCCTATGCTAGAGAGCCGGCTGGACATGGGCCATCTAGACAGTTTGGTGGTGCTCCTAGTGCAGGTCCATCACAACCACCATTATTTCATCGTCGACCAGGTGATAGACCTGGGAGCCCCGTGAGGGCGAGAGCTGTGGTTGAGCTCTACATTCTTTTTGTTGTATAGATATTTTGTATACATGCCTCTTATGAAGGCTGATTTTGATGTATAGCTTTGTATACCATTATTTTGATGATGCCTCGTGATGAAGGCTTGATTATTTTTGATGCATGCCCCTTTTTGATGGCACATTGTATCGATGATGTATTATTTTGAGTATTGACCTAGATAGTTATACATGTATATATATGGACATTTTGATGTATCATTGTATGATGGATTTATGATGTATGATTTTCCTTTCCTTCATGTATGTGGCATATCTTAGATTTAGAAATGTATGTATTTCCTGCTTTCATATTTGATGATGTATCTGTAGATGGCACCACATGTTTTTAGATTCATGAGTTATTTCTGAGTTTTATGCTAGCACTTGGGATGATACTAGATGATATTGGTGTGGGGGGATAGATTTGTGATTATGCACAACCCCTCTTGCCCCCATTGATGATATGATATTTGATGATTAGCTTAGCATACATGCATGATGTAATACTTAGCATTTTTGTATATATATGATGTAGTGAATGATGTTAGAAATGTGATGAAATGATAGATGATAGATGTGATAACAAACAACTATGTGCAAAAACACACAAGCAAAAGTTAACAAAACTAAACAAATATACACATACTACTACTAAACAAACACATGTAAAAACTTAACAAGAGATAAAAATGAGATCTAATCTAAGCAAGTAAAAATGAACCCTAAAAGGATGCACATAACAAACAAAGAAATCTACAACAATTGTTTACAAGCATGAGAGCCCTCAAATGTATGTAATGCAATACATAATTTAAATCAAACAAGATTCAAAATTAGATAAGCAAATGATCCATCTAAAGAACCAACAAATCAACAGACTAAGTACACCAAAACTATACAAACCAACAACTAAAAGTAATTAAAGCACTACTTTGTTTTTGCGGACAACATTGACATATTTTCTAATGTTTTTGGGTTTATCTAAAAATAAGTTTTCATACTACATTTTTTGTCACTTTTTTTGTCTAGGTGTTCCTAGATAACGTTATGAGGTGAATGTAGCTTTATCCCTAAAAAGGGAAATTTTCTAGATGTTTAGATTTTTTGTGTATCATTTTCCAAATGTTTTTGTATTTTCCAAGGTCATGTTTTGAAAGCAATGTACAAGAACAAAGAAGCGTGGATGCCCCCAGCGTGATGTGGGAATATACAAAGGGCAGAATGCCACACGCGTATGTGTAAGAAGATGAAAACGGTACTTTCATGCTCAGTGTTAGATGGGAGTATACAAAGGTGATGTCCTCCATGCAGATATAAGAGCAAACAAACTAGATCATGGCAAGGCAAAGGTGGTCCTAGTAGGGTTCCTAGACCTAGCAGAAAAGGTCGTATCTAAAAAGTGGTAATGATTACCCGTCCTTCCGTAAGAGTAACTTGTGTCCAAAAAATCTTCCTTGAGTGCCAAAAACTAGTTTTCACTCAAGACCTGCCCCCTGTGCCACAATTGCATGGTTTTCACATGAGGACGACCTACTTTTTCTTTACTATTTTCTCATTTTTCCATTTTTGCTTGTTTTTCTTTGTTTTCCAATTTTTAGTTCTTATTTGATATTCTCGTCATGCTTAAGCATAGAACCACTTTAAGTGCATGGAATTCATAGGTTCTGAAGCTCTTCACCATCTGAATATGCAAGTTTATAGGCCCCTGATCCATATTTTGCAATTACAACATAAGGACCTAACCAGTTAGCCTCAAACTTTCCTTTCTTTTCTCTATCTTTGACGGTGTTCTTATGATTTTCTTTGAGAACTAGATCTCCTACATAAAATTCCCGATGAATGATGCATTTGTTATATCCTTTGGACACTCTATTCTGATAAAATTTTAGGTGATTGAGTGCTCTGATACGCCTTTCATCTAATAGTTCTAACTCTGCTAGGCGAGCAACTCTATAGTCTTCATCTTTATCAAGATAGTCTCTAAGAGATATTCTCAGAGAGGGAAGCTCCACTTCCAAAGGTATGATGGCTTTAGTGCCATAGACAAGTGAATAAGGGGTCACACCAGTAGGAGTGTGGATGGAAGTACGATAGGCCCAGAGGGGGGATGTATCTGCAGATGCCAATTACGACTAGTTTTACTGACCATTTTCTCCATAATCCATATAAGGGTCTTATTGGTGGCTTCTTCATATCCATTACCTTGAGGGTAATAAGGGGTAGACCACTTAAGTTGGATATGGAAGCGTTGACACAATGTTTTAACCATTTTATTTTTGAAGGATTTACCATTATCAGTGACAATGGCCAAGGGGATCCCGTAACAACATATGAGATGGTTCATGATGAATTTTGAAATCTGCACACCGGTGACATAGGTAAGAGGGACAACCTCTACCCATTTGGTAAAGTATTTGGTGGCAGTGATGATGTGAGTATGACTATCTGATGAAGAAGGATGGAGCTTCCCTATGAGATCCAAGCCCCATTTAGAGAATGGCCAAGGTGTTGCAATAGGTTGTAAGGCTTGTGCTGGCGCATGTATCAAATTTCCATATTTTTGGCATATCTCACACTTCTTGACGAAGTTTGCAACAATCAAATTCCATGGTAGGCCAATAATAGCCTACTCTCAATAGATTTTTAGCTAAGACCATGCCACTAGTATGTGCTCCACAAATACCACTATGTACTTCCTTAATTGCATGGATAGAATCAGTAACATCCAAACAACGAAGCAGATTCCCATCGTAGCCACGACGATAAAGGGTACCTCCTAGGAGGGTATAACGGCTATGTGGTGAATAAGGGCTTTCTTTTCAGAATGGGTGATGTCAGGGGGAAAAGTGTCATCTTGTAGGTATTGGAAGATAGGGTCGTACTAAGGGGATAAAGGACCAACAACTTCACATGCCAAACATGACTCCGACATATCATATGCAGGTACTTGTAAATGTTCCACGAAGAAAGGCATCTTGCTTTCTTCAGGTGCTATGCGTAAGAGAGACCCAATAGTAGCCATAGCATCCACGGATCTATTATGCGACCTTGGTTTTTGTTCAAATATGACTTGTGTGAAATATTCCTTCAAAGTTTCAACCATTTTCTTATATGGAATAAGTTTCTCATCTTTAACCTTGTACTCATCATTAACCTATTTTATGATAAGTTGAGAGTCTCCAATGACTCGCAGTTGTCTGATGTTCCATGTAATAGCTAGCTTGAGGCCAGTGAGTGCTTCGTACTCTGTAATGTTATTTGTACATAGGAATCCCAACCGAGAATGCTTGTGGTATGACATCACCAGTTGGAGTGATGAGCACCACTCCTGCTCTAGATCCATGGAAGGTAAAAGATCCATCAAAATGAACCTGCCATTCCATGGATTCCTCAATATACATCATAGATGCATCTTGTAAATCTAAGCATAGGGGTTCCATTCCTGGGAGAGGAGCTTCTACCAACAGATCAGCCAATACTATCCTTTTAAAGACTTTTGATTTACAAACTCAATGTCAAACTCACTCAAGAGAATGATCCAATTAGCCATTCAGCTTGTGAGGGTGGGTTTAGATAAAAGGTACTTGAGAGGGTCAACTTTGGATATGAGATTGGTTTTATTATTCAGGAGATAATGGTGAAGCTTTTGAAATGTGAAGACAACTACCAAATAGGGCTTTTCTATTTGGGGATAATTCAACTCTTATGTAATCAAGGTGCGGCTAAGATAGTAAACTACTCTCTCTTTATGGGCTAAGTCATATTGGGCAAGTAATGCACCAATGGAAAACTAGGTAGCTAAAATGTATAAGAGGAGAGGTTCACCGAGGGTAGATGGCATTAGTACAAGTGGGTGGACAAGTACTATTTGAGTAGTGTAAAGGCTTTTTGACAATTAGGTCCCTAATTGAATGTGACATCTTTCTTGAGCAAATGAGTAAAGGGGTGGCATTTATCCGCAAGTTGTGAGATAAAGTGATGGATTTCCTAAATCTTTCCTTATAGGATCCTTAGCTACTTGAGAGTGGTAGGTGGTGGAATTTATGTGATAGTTGTAACCTTTGCAAGATCCACTTCAATCCCTCTTTGTGAGACAATAAACCCTAGGATTTTTCGTATAAAACACCAAAGACACATTTCTTAGGATTCAAACAAACCTTATAGTCTCTTAGACGCTGAAAGATATGCCTCAACACTTTAGGGTGTTCTTTTCTACTTTTGGATTTTTCTAGGATATCATCAACATAATCCTCCATGATGTCACTTATCATATCATGGAAAATAACTATCATGGCCCACTGATAAGTAGCCCTAACATTTTTAAGCCCGAAGGGCATGACTTTGTAGCAAAACATTCCCCAAGGGGTGATGAATGTTGTCTTATGTTGATCTTCCTCCACAATTTGTATCTGGTTATAACCTGAAAAACCATCCATTAAGGACAACATTTCATAGCCAGCGGTTGAATCGACTATCATGTCGATGTTAGGTAGGGGAAAATCATCTTTTGGACATGCTTTGTTGATGTCATGGAAATCCATGTAGATCCTTATTCCAACAGGTTTTTTCTGTACTGGGACTATGTTAGAGATCCATTCTAAATAGTCAATAGGTTTAATGAAATCCATAGCTAATAGCTTTTCTAATTCTTCTTTGACCAAGAGTGCTACCTTAGGATGCATCTTTCTCAACTTTTGTTTGATTGGTTTGGCATCTGGGTGCACAACGAGGTTGTGCACAACTAGCTTGGGGTCCAAACCAGGCATATCTACATATGCATATGTCCACGTATTATTTTAAGAGCTCTATAAAGGTCTTTTGTTCCTGAGTTGAGAGTGAAGCTCCCAACTTGACTATTCTAGGTTACTCCTTTGAGCCAATGTTAATGCTGATTGTTTTTCAATAAACATTTTAGAAGCATCTTCCATCTACGTAGGATCAGGGGGAAGAGTAAGATCAACCTCCTGTGGTAGTTCATGATCATATTTGAATGGATAAATCACTTCATCTTTAGACTCTTCATTTTTTTTTGTCTATGAGCTTATCAAAGAGTCTGTCACTATGGGATTTCCGTTGAGCCTTCTTGCTTGGTTTCTCAGAAGTAGGTATACTTTTAGTTACAACCTTTTTATTCAACCATCCGCACATCTCTGCTTCTTCCCCAAAATAGGCGTAGGCATCTAGTTGAATCTTAAATCCTTTCTTGTGGTCTCCAGCCGAATAAAGTCCCTGAGCCCCATGAACTCTGTGAATGCCTCATCATTTTCAAAGAAATCCAATGGCACGTGAATTTTTGATCCCAATCTATAAGTTCAGGATATACAAGGGCTACTGGACATTTATCTAGGGGATGGATTCGATAAGGTAAGGACCGATGTATCTGAGAATAGGTTCATAGAGGCAAGGTCCTCATAAAGGCTACATTGGGAATCTATGTCACTATCAGAATGAGATGAAGCATCCTCATGTTCAGAAGAGGTGGCATCATTCTCAGAAGGTAGAGCGTCATGGGGCCTTATTCCAAGGCCATGTTTATTAGTTTTAAAATGAGGGATAGGGATAGGCTCCAACCGCCTTGTGCATTAACACCACATCCAAACCCACTATAGCCCATGACAAACATCATGTGAGGACCTTTGATGTATTGAGGTGCTTGATTGCATGAAGCCATGGTGCCTTCTAGCACTCTACTGGTTGGGTCTTCTAACATTTTCTCCTCAGATAGGAGGCCACTATGGAAAATTTTTCCAATGGTTTAGGACATTGTTCGTGGGTGCTCTTGAACTGAAAATAGGGCTTACCCCTTGTCCTAGGGGATACTGATAAGTCTGATATCAATAGAGCCTGCTCAAGAGTGAATGGCCTACTTGGGCCATATTTTGCTGATGTGGCCTCCCATGAAGCAAATGGATTGACCAATGAGGGAAAATATTGATTGAAAGGCATGAGAGACTCTGAATCTACTCGGTTTTTCATGGCCTCCGTTTATAAAGGGACAACAACATCCGTAGAAGGACATTCATAAGCTGCATGAGAAAAATTGTGCAAATCCCTACAATGTGTGAAAGGTTCTAGGTCACCCAAAATGGTAACTACTTGCCCTTCATGACATAATTTTATGCACTGATGAAAAGTTGATGTAATAGCTTGCATGACATGGATCCATGGGCGTCCCAAGAGCATGTTGTACGGAAGGTTAAAGTCAAGGACATGAAATGTTGTGTCATGACATGTGGGTCCTACCTCCATGGGAATCACTATAGTCCCTGCTGACTCTCTTTCTTCATTGTTATATTGTTATATGCTGTGATTTTGATAGTTTTAGCACCCAACTCGTTTCGAATGACCTAGCTACTATACCAGCTTTCAAGGTGTAAACATTCTGCACCAGATCCCCATCTATAAGTACTCTTTTGATTTTGCAACGGTAACCTCCACTTTGAGATATAATGGCAAGTTATGCTGCTCCGGTTGTTATGAGGGTGTTTCACTCGAAATGCTTCGTTCCTTTTAGAAACAGATATAGGTTAGGGTTAGGAGGAATACCTCGTAGAATGTCGAGATGATGTGTGCGTACGTAGAGAAAGATCGGGTTGATCGGAGAACTCCTTTTTATGTCAGGGAAGGACTACCTACAAATAAGAACACAAGACCACAAGATTTGATTAAACAATAAATGAGGAAACTGCCTTGGGCCCAGGAAATATAAAACTTCCTTTCGAAGGTGGTCAGTTTCCCTGCTAACGTGAATTAACACAAAAGACAGTAAAATATCAATTAAATTGCTTGGCTGAACTGGGTAGGGGAAAGGCTGTTTTTCCTGGTTTTGATCAAAGGAACCGATGCCGGTTACCTATAACCGATGCCGGTTACTGATAACCGATACCGGTGGGTTCTAGGATCTTCTGGGCTGGTTGTGGTGTTTGTAATGGCTGGTTTTTGGATAGTATTAGGAAATGGGATGGTTAGAAGCAAAAGAATGACAGTTAGAGGCAATGGTACGTTGGATAATGGATTCAGAAACGGATTTGGGAGGACTGTAATTCCAAAAGCATAAGAAATGTTATAATGGAGGACATGCAAGATGTAACTTACTGGTTTTTACGAAGGTGCAAGTTGATCTCCTTTGCTGTAAACACGTCTAGTATTTTCACTCGTCTCTGCTTGGTCAAGTGAAGATCTGGACTCTGTTCCTCGCTCGCAATGCTCTCTGTTGATCCAGAAATCCTTCGACTGATCTCCAAAATGAAATTCCGATCTGTTGTTTTGGTTTGGGGAGCCCATTTACAGGGAACCGATGGCGGTTGCGTAACCGACGGCGGTCGAGTAGGAACCGGCATCGGTTAGGAAAAAGTAGGCTATTTTTAGTAAAATAGCCCACCTTCCCTGTTTTTCTCCGAGATCAGTTGCGGGCTTGGTCAAGTGGCTAGAAGGTCGGCTTTGGGTGCGAGTAAGGAGGCATTAGTTATGGATGTGAGTCTAGACCAAGTCATGGGTCCTAATTAGGTTAGTTTAGGGTTAGGGCTAGGTCATGGTGAGGTGGCCAAGTGAGGTGGCGGGTAAGGCGATGTGGATTTATCAATTATGAGGTAATTAATAAATAATTGTGTAAGGTTTAGGTAATGAGGTTAGGTTGTGAAATGGGATGCGGGTCACAAGGGGTCGTAAGACACGAATTTGGTGTCTACATTAGCCCCTTATTGTCGTGTAGCTTGTTTTGTTAAAGCTGCGCGAACAATAATATGAAGTGGTTTCTCATGTTAAGGATATAGGTAATCCCCCTCAAATCTATCACCGATGGAGTGAACGGGAAATCAGGGATAGGGTTGATAAAGGGTACATGTTGTAGAGAGGATGGTAAGGTGGTAGGGAAGGTCCAAGGAAGCAGACGCATGTTGAAATGCAACAGTACGACTAGGGTATATGATTTGACGAGCAAACCAGCGATGTATAGGCAAAGGTCGATAGTTTATCCAAACAAGGGTGATATAATCCTGGTATCCAAGGCATAGGAAGTAGCTCCAGGGTATATAACAGGTAAGGTACAGGAACGTTTAGGCATGTTCGGCAGTACCAAATGGTTGGTTTGGTTGAGATAAACGTCACGGTCTGGTCCAGGCAAAGCTGGTCGATCAGATCAAGTCGAGACCCTAATCATGCTAAAACACGAACAGGTGAGCTCAATTGAACACAAGGTACATGATGGATGTATAAAATAAAACGTTGATTGTGGGTATGGTATGGAAGTGATACGGCCTTGGGTCGGGCCAAGTTGTTGGGTTGTGGCCTTGGGTCAGACCATAACGGTAGAGTGAGGCCTTGGGTCGGGCCAAATTGGTAGGGCGAGGCCTTGGGTCGGGCCAAATAAGTAGGTTGAGGCCTTGGGTCGGGCCAAATGGTTAGGGTGAGGCCTTGGGTCGGGCCAAATAGGTAGGGCGAGGCCTTGGGTCGGGCCAATTGGTAGGTTGAGGCCTTGGGTCGGGCCAAATAGGTAGGGCGAGGCCTTGGGTCGGGCCAATTGGTAGGTTGAGGCCTTGGGTCGGGCCAAATAGGTAGGGCGAGGCCTTGGGTCGGGCCAATTGGTAGGTTGAGGCCTTGGGTCGGGCCAATTGGTAGGTTGAGGCCTTGGGTCGGGCCAATTGGTAGGTTGAGGCCTTGGGTCGGGCCAAATAGGTAGGGCGAGGCCTTGGGTCGGGCCAATTGGTAGGTTGAGGCCTTGGGTCGGGCCACCGGGTAGGTTGAGGCCTTGGTCCGCCAATTGGTAGGTTGAGGCCTTGGGTCGGGCCAAATAGGTAGGGCGAGGCCTTGGGTCGGGCCAATTGGTAGGTTGAGGCCTTAGGTCGGGCCGGAGCAGTGAACAAATGTTGTGCAGCAAAGGTGGACAGAGGCGATATTGGTGAAAAAGAGGCAAGGAGTAAAGAACGGCAAAGAATGGGGTGAAAGTTGGGTATCAAACCGATGTCGATTCCGCATGACCGATATCGGTTAAGGGACCGATACCGGTTTCTTAGGGCAAAAAAGAAACCGACATCGGTTAAGGTCGAAAAACCTATAAAAAGAAAAATACGGCCTGTCATTGTCACTTTTGTTATTTGCAATCCAAATTGACTTGTCTGACGTGGAGAGTTTATTTGGAGGGGTATTGAGTGAGGTGGAGCTATTTGATTGGCGGAGAGAGTTGATAGTGGGCCCGAATAGTTGAGGAGGCAGCAGGTGATTGGCCGGGGACCCAGCAGATCAGGATTGGAGCCATGGCACGCAGCGCAGAGGAGCTGAGGGGCTGGACCAAATGGACCGCCACCACCCATCCCACCACGGCGACGTGTCGTGTCGTCTGCGTGGGTTCTAAACTCTTTATTTTATGCATTTGGTTGTATTAAGTGAGATTGGGGGTTTGGGTAGGAATTTAGTTGTTTTAGGAAATGAGGAGTAAAATAGACGTAATTTGAAAAAGAGAGAGGGTAGATAGGTAAGATAGGGTAAGGCGGCTAGGTGTGTAAAATTTGGGGGTGTTTGGGTGGGTAGATGGGTAAAAATAGGTGAAAAATGGTTTTGGGGGCCGCGCGGGGGTTCGGCTCGGGCAGGAGACAGTGACCGATGTCGGTCACTAGGCGACCGGCATCGGTCGAAAAAAAATGGTAAGGTTGTGTTTGGGCAAAACCGGTGTCGGTCTCGCATCGGCCGGTATCGGTGGGGTTGGGGGTCGTGGGGGATTGTTGTGGGTTGGGTGGTTGAGTGGGTGGGTTGGGTTGGGTTGGGTGGGGATTGTTGTGGGTTGGGTGGTTGAGTGGGTGGGTTGGGTTGGGTTGGTTTAGGGTGTGGGTTGGGTTGGGTTGGTTTAGGGTGTAGGTTGGGGGTTTAGGGGCTAGGTTTTTGTGGGTTGGGTGGTTGAGTGGGTGGGTTGGGTTGAGTTGGGTGGGGGATTGTTGTGAGTTGGGTGGTTGAGTGGGTGGGTTGGGTTGGGTTGGTTTAGGGTGTGGGTTGGGTTGGGTTGGTTTAGGGTGTGGGTTGGGGGATTGTTGTGAGTTGGGTGGTTGAGTGGGTGGGTTGGGTTGGGTTGGTTTAGGGTGTGGGTTGGGTTGGGTTGGTTTAGGGTGTGGGTTGGGGGTTTAGGGGCTAGGTTTTGTGGGTTGGGTGGTTGAGTGGGGTGGGTTGAGTTGGTTGTGTAGGGTTTAGGGTTTAGGGTCTAGGTTTTGTGGGTTGGGTGGTTGAGTGGGTTGTGTAGGGTTTTTGTGGGTTGAGTTGGGTGGGTTGGGTTGAGTTGGTTGGGGTCAGGTTGGTTGGGTTTGGAGTGGTTGGGGTGGGTTGAGTTGGTTGTGTAGGGTTTAGGGTTTAGGGTCTAGGTTTTTGTGGGTTGGGTGGTTGAGTGGGTGGGTTGGGTTGAGTTGGGTGGGGATTGTTGTGAGTTGGGTGGTTGAGTGGGTGGGTTGGGTTGGGTTGGTTTAGGGTGTGGGTGGGTGGGTGGGTTGGTTTAGGGTGTGGGTTGGGGGATTGTTGTGAGTTGGGTGGTTGAGTGGGTGGGTTGGGTTGGGTTGGTTTAGGGTGTGGGTTGGGGGTTTAGGGGCTAGGTTTTTGTGGGTTGGGTGGTTGAGTGGGGTGGGTTGAGTTGGTTGTGTAGGGTTTAGGGTTTAGGGTCTAGGTTTTTGTGGGTTGGGTGGTTGAGTGGGTCATGTAGGGTTTTGTGGGTTGAGTTGGGTGGGTTGGGTTGAGTTGGTTGGGGTGGGTTGAGTTGGTTGGGGTGGGTTTAGGGTTTAGGGTCTAGGTTTTTGTGGGTTGGGTGGTTGAGTGGGTGGGTTGGGTTGAGTTGGTTGGGGTGGAGAAGGGTGAGGTGTGGGGTTAGATTTTGGGTGTTACAAAAGGGGGTTTAGATGGTAAAGTAGATGTTATAATAAAGAGTGGGTCTAAGAATGTGGGTTGGTTTTGCGAGCACGTCGCCCAGCTGATGATGCGTGATAGGATGCCTCCACTATTGAGTCGGATGAGGCCACACATATCTCGCGGCGCATTGGGCCATCATGCGCGAGGTGGGACTCGGCAGGTCCGAGGCACAGAGCGATAGAGAGAGATCACAGCCTCGATGGTCACCCTCATCGAGAGATGGGATCCGGTGGCCAATGTGTTCCATCTGCCCGACCGGGAGATGACCGTCACATTAGAGGATGTGTATCGCATCCTGCAGCCTACCGATCGAGGGAGAGGCCGTTTTCGAGTAGATTCGAGATCGCGCATGGATAGCATACTGCGCAGTGTTTTGGGGATGCACCCGCGCTTCTTACGTATCATAATACGCGAGCATTGGATATGGTGATATGTACCGCGCACACGACATGAGACACGGCTTGCCGTGTTGATGATGATAGGATCACCCGCCGCCCTCCCGGATTCGAGGGAGGCCGCTTCCCACGGCATTGATGGGGGTGCTGCTTTGGAGATGGTAGAGGAGCACACTGTTTTACATGGGCACCAGTGTATCGGTGTAATTATACAGAGGAGTTATGGGGCTATCACGGAGGAGGCGATTTGGTATTTGTTCTACATTTTTGTTGCACTGTTGGGCATACGAGCACATCGTATGCATCAGGCCAGTAGGGCTACCCCAGCAGCCAGGGCCACAGGTCGTATACCGATATGGCTTTCAGAGGTGGTTGGGGGTCGTGGGCCAGCCACGAGCAGTTGTTGCAGGTCGGGATGTGGTCTATTATAGACACTTGCTAGAGGGCCTTACAAAGAAGAGACATTGTATGGAGACCCTACAGAGGTCACCACCGGGCAGAGGAGCCGCACAGACAGTGCGCCCGATCCAAGATACATTCTGATAGCAGATCGGGCCAGGCCGGAGAGTACGAGCGGATACCCCTAGAGAGGGTACGCAGGCAGATGGGGCTGCGACAGGACGAGCCACCTCCCTTCCCTCAGTACAGGAGGGATGATGTAGAGGCCCCACTGCCAGCGCCACAGCCTTGGGATCCAGACTGGGTAGCGGAGAGACCAGCAGGTGAGGGTGTGGATGATGCCGGGTGCACGGGAGCATACAGGGTATGGTGGGCTGGGCAGAGAGCAGCGAGGATAGTACCGCCTGCGCAGCTAGACTTGGCTGCAGTTACTGGCAGAGAGAGATCAGCTCCGGGGGCAGGTGCACCTATTACAGGGACAGTTGGCTGCTGCACAGGCACAGATAGGGGTCTTACGAGGCAAAATTGCTAGCCTGTGCTCGGAGTACGAGCACGGCACGAGCGCCACCACCAAAGAAGACACCCACGAGTGCAGTGCACAGTACGACAGCCGTGCATTTGACAAGAAAGACACGGCCACGGCCCAGATACCACCACGGCCACAAAAAGCGGAGTGCGAGTGCAGGCACGGCAAAGACCACCACTAGCACCACACCACAGTGTAGAGTACGAGCTCGGGGGTTGTTATCCAAAATTCACCCCCCTGTGGTAAATTTGATAACATGCATCAGATGTCCAAATTCCAAGAAAAATGACTCGATTCGAGCAAAATCAGGTTTAGGGTCCCTTCAGAATCTTTCTAAACTCCCAGTGCCGAAGAAGGAGGGAGCAAGCTTTGAGAAAGTGCGGAGAAGGTTGCAGAAAGCAAGTAGTTTGGGCCAGTAAAAATTGTGAAAATCGGCTAAGTCCTGGTCCAGCACAAGGTGGGACGAGTGGGACAAAGGTACGCGAACCGCCCGAACCGGCCGAAATG
Source organism: Taxus wallichiana var. yunnanensis (assembly GCA_018340775.1). NCBI lineage: Eukaryota > Viridiplantae > Streptophyta > Pinopsida > Cupressales > Taxaceae > Taxus > Taxus wallichiana. The sequence continues at coordinate 867,530,583 of CM031238.1, forward strand.
AGTCCAGGCGGCCCACAAAGCAAATGGGACAAGTGGGACAGAAGTACGCGGCGGGCGCGAAAAGCCGATCCAGCCGAGGAGAAAAATTGGCTAACTGCTGAAGAGGGTAGCATTCGGGACGAGTGGAACAAATGGACGCGAAATGCCCGAACCGGCCGGATCGCGCGAAAACAGTACAAGGAGCCCAAAAGCAATTGGGACGCGCGGGCCAGAAATGCCCGAACCACCAACCAAATGAAAAGAGTCAAGTCAGTCCGAAGCAAAGTGGGACAAGCGGGCCAAAAATGCCCGAACTGCCCGAACCGGCCGAAATGAGCACAAAGGGCCCAAAATCAAATGGGACATCCGGGACAAATGGAGGCGAAGTACGCGTAGGAGCCGAATCAGCCGAGGACCAATCAGAAGCTGCCACGTGTCCTCACAAGAGAAAAGTCAAAAAGTCAATGGGCGAGTTTTCGAGCACCGATCCGAACCAATGGGATAGTGCCACGTGTCCCAGCTAGGGCCCACAAGGAAAATTCAAAAGACAGCCCGCCGAAAAGCAGAAGAGAGAGAATTATTCAGCGAATCAGAGCATGCCACGTGGCATCCAAGTGGCAGTGCGCGGGAAAATATTTCAAAATCCGTTTTCGCCTGTTCCGTGCCCTAAATCTTCAGATCGACATATCTTTCGATCCAGAGCTCGGATTTGCACGTTCTTGATATCAACGGAAAGCTTATGAGATTCTCTACACGTTTCCAAGGTCAATCTTGCATTTTGGTTCAGTTTGGAGGATGAAAATTGAGAAACGCCTCTGGCGCGAAATAACAAGCAGAGGTAATGCTTCAACAACCACTTTAATGCAGCAAACAACCCGCCGCTTCTGTTAGACAAACCGCCGCTTTGCCAGAACCCGCCGCTTCTGCCATGATGGACGAATTAAATGCAACCTAGAGGTGGTTGGGGCAGATTTCGAATTCCTCTCTCTTTGCTCTCCCATTCTTCCTATAAATTGTAAGGAGGGGTTTCTTTCTAAGATGGGACATTTCCGCTTTGCACCCTCCCTTCTCTCCTGTTCATAAGAAGATTTGTGGAGTTTTCAAACCTCCCATATAGACTGTAACACCGTTTTTTGCCTTTTGGCCATTGCAATGTATTGAATCTATCCTTGAGCAATATATATATGTGTCTGTGGTTACTTCTAAACCCTCTTACATATTTATTACTGTCATTCTTGATCTTTCATTGCATTTTTGCTATCTGTGCATGATGTTGTGTTACATCTACATGATCTGTGTTAAATTTGGCAAAGCATATGTTCTTCATTCCTTGGTGCATCACCTCTATTAGCTTAGATTTATTTTATGCATCTTCTTACCTTGTCTCCTTGGCAAATTAGATTAGATTTTGAGAAAACCTCTCGCATATTTCGTATGCACCGAATGAGGAATAGGAACCACCTTTCTCTCTGAGATTCCTTTCTCACTCTTCAAGTCCCACACTTGAGAAAGGATTCAATGTTGATGCAATCACACCGGATATTAGTAATCAACCTAGAAACCCGATCAATACCTGTGGGTGCCGTGATTTTGCACTAATAGCTTTTAGCACGCCGGTGGGGACAGAGGTCTCATTTCTATTTGCAGCAAGGTTGATATGCATCTGCTGCAATTTTCTTGCTTGAAAAGAGCTATTATTTGCATATCTGGCGACTCCAAGGGGAGGAATCAACTGGTTCCAGCAGTCAGCCCTAAAAGCTTATGAGAAGAATCACAAGATCAAGAGCTGGAGAAGAGGAAGTGCTGTTTGAATACCTGCAACTATCTCCAAGAAGAAGGCAAAGAGGAAGAAGGATTCAAAGGTCTCCATCTCCACCAAACAGAACTCTCTCAACTCCTCCACCTGAGCGGCCTTTCTTTCAATATACAAGGATTTTAAGACCAATCAGAATGGCGCAACCAGTGAACCCCTATGTCAACTTCACAGGCAGCAGCCCACTTGCTCTCAATGCACAAAATCCAATCCCAAAGAGCAGACCAAGAACATTCCATACTTTACTGGAGAAAATCAGACCACTCCTGGCGATCATGTCAAGGACATTGCTAACATTTGTGCAATCCATGAGATCGACGAGATGCAAGTAGCTGTCAAATTGCTGGCGTCTTCATTCAAGGGGAAAGCATTGCAATGGTTTAGGAGCCTTGGAGCTGGCTCTATCACAAACTGGAATCAGCTGTGTATTGCACTTCATAATCAATTCGGAGAGAAGGGAGACAACTTGTCTCTTTTGGAGCAGCTGACAACCATCAAGAGAGCTTCCAATGAGCAGCTAACTGATTTCAACTTCAGATTTCAAAGATCTTGGGATAGAATTCCAAAGAAATGATCACTCAACAATGAGAAGGTGCTTTTCTATACTACCTTAAAGCTTTAAATTCTGATATTTCTATATTGATTCAATCCATGGGAGGCACAACTATCCCTGCTGCTTATAATATTGCCATTAGAGCTGAAAATTGTCTGATTCAAGCTGGCAAGCTATCTCCTAGGCCTCCAATGCCATTATATCCAAGCTTAGAGAGCCCAAGTACTAGTCAGGCACCTGTCTTAGCTCCTTCTCCCATTCCTAGAAATCAGAGTTCAAATGAAGCTTCCACTTCATCTCCAAGTGCCCCAAATGAGCTTCAAGAAGTCATGAAGCAACTGCAAAATTTAGGTAATGAGCTGGTCACACTCAAGAGGCAGCAAGCTCAAGGTTTTAGACCTTCGTATCAGCCTCAAGCTCAACCGAATAGGCAGCCATATCAGCCTCAAAGACCACCTAATCCAGCCACAAATATGAATCAAACAAGGCCTCCTGCCAATAGACCATTCCAGCCCTATAATCCAAATGCCATATCTGCCTCTAAGGCATTAGTACCAAAGACAAAACAACATTGCCCGGCAGAGTATGATTGGTGTTTTCCATGTAATGAACCCCATAATCAATCCATGTGCTATAATGGTGCTCTAACCCAAGCTTTAATGGTAACAAGTGCTGGTGTGGAGGGTGAGAGTAGTCAAGAAAACAACAACAACAAGAAACATTCCAACAAAGAATCAGCCCCAAATGATACCACGTTGGTAAATTGGCAAGCGAGGATTTCTATGGCATGAATCGATAGTTTCTCGTGGTGTTGCTGCAACACAAGGTCAAAAAGGAGAAATTTGGGTGAAGAATGCCATTAGTCCCACCAATCCTCAACCTCCCACACTCCACAAATGATTGGCAAGCAAAACCCGGCCAAATGCACAAGGGCATAAAAAACAGCCCTAGGCCAAATCAAATGCCACCGCTGCTGCCCATATTCAAGGGGAAAATGTGCAAACCAAGGGACAGCAGAGAGATCCTTCATCACCATTCAAGATCATTGATCGATGAAGAAGAAAACGTCAATATATCTATGTGGGAATCCCTATCCATCCCAGTGCCAAAGAAATCACTGCAAGCTGCCATAAAGGATTGGCCAACTTCAAATCAGCAGTTCAAAGGCAAGACAAAGTGCTTACAAATGCTGCCTCACTTCAAGGAAATCATGGAACACAACAAGGTAGAATGTCAAAGCCCCCTTTCTATGTTTCGTTAATTATTGAAATCAGCTAGTGCATAACGCATGATAGACTCGGGGCAAGTAGCTCAAGAATGCCTAAACAGATAGCTGATCGCCTAGGGCTCCAAAGATGAAATAACATCTAAGGGAGTAGTGCAATGGATGGGACAGCAATAGCAATAGTTGGAGTGATTAAAAATTTGAGTCTTACCTTGCATGCATGTCCAAATGTTGTTGTCTTACAAGATATATCAGTCATAGACCTTCCACCACTCTTTGCCCTCTGTTTGTCAAGGGACTTTACTGCCAAGATTGGGGGATATTTGTCCGCTGATTGGTCACACATGCTGTTCAGAATGAGGTATGGAACTAAAGCTACAATTAGGTCGGAACCTATTGCAGATTTCCACATTGAGCCCTATACTCCAAGTCATATTAATACCAATTGCTCAACATTTGATCAAGAAGATCACCTTGGCACTGATGAAGCCGACACTAAGGTTGGAAGTATCCCAGATTTGACTCTTGATGAATGGGCAAGCAAGGTGCATGCTTTTGATCCTTATCAAGAAGTAGAAGAATCTGAGCTAGGGGTCTATTGTATACACGAAGAAAGTCAACCTATTCCTAACATCACCAAGCCAAGCCACAAGGATGACAATGAGGTATGGCAACTGTTTTTTGATGGATCAAGGAGTAGACAAGGCGCAGGAGGTGGAGCCATGCTTATTTCACCTCAAGGAGTAAAGTATTATTCAGCTTTTAGATTTCAATTTGCATGCTCCAATAACACTGCTGAATATGAAGCCTTGGTGCAAGGGATGCATTGGGCAATAAAGAGAAAAATAAATAACTTGCAAGTGTTTGGGGACAGTGAGCTGATTGTAAATCAGTCAAGGGACAAAGATGTTGCCAAAAATGATCTACTCAGATGCTACAAAAACAGGGTGTGGGACCTCATGGAAGATTTTGAGGCTTTCAGCATCAAGGCCATTCCCAGAAAAGAGAATCAAGTCACCGACAAAGTTGCAGCAGCAGTTGGGGCAACCTTTGACATTGTAGAAAACATTCAACAAGACAAGGTACACAAACATCCACGTGATTGTGAGGCCTTCAAAGGCCGGATAACGATGTCAATTGGCAAGTATTTGAGAATGACCAGCAAATCATCCACTTCTTGCAAAGAAGAAGCCGAGTTCTCACTAAAAATCAAGAGAAGTTAAAACAGAATATGGTGACCAGTGATACACTGAGAACCGACAAGCTGCCCAAGGGACTTGTCACCTTGGAGTCCATTTTTAACCCCAATGATCAGGTTTAGAAAGGAGAAAGCAAATATTCAGTCAAGAGGGAAGATTCGTATCCATCTTGGTAAAAGAGAACAAGCCATTGCAAATTGGAAAAATGACAACCGAGCAAGAGAGATATGAGTTCATACAATTTGTCAAGAATTCCCGACGTGTTTGCTTGAGCTATGAAGACTTGAAGGGCTTCAATCCCAACTTAGCTCAAAGATACCATCGAGTTGGATCCAAATACTAAGCCTCACAGCAGAAACAGAGACCACCAATCCACACACATGGAGCCTCTCATGAGGAAAGAATTGGACAAGCTTATTGAGTCAAGCAATTATATTCCCAATCAAGCATTCTAGTTGGGTTGCAACTTAGTTCCAAATGAAAGAAAAGTGGAGAGATCGTGCTATGTGTTGACTTCGAGATTTGAATAGAGCCTCTCTCAAGGACCATTATCCACTCCCTTCCATGGAGCAAATATCGCAGGTCAGAAATGGCCGGGTCGGAAGGTTTTCGCTGCTTGATGGATACTCAAAGCTTCAATCAAATTATGGTGAAGGAGGAAGACCAGTTCAAGACAGCCTTCACAACCAAATGGGGCACATATGCTTACAAGAAGATGCCATTTGACTGCCGAACACCGAGCAACATTCCAAATGAGCTATGGATATGGCATTCAAAGGCTTGATTAACAAGATAGTGCTGGTATACCTAGATGATATCACTGTCTTCTCAAAGAATGTTGCAGACCATCTCTTTCACCTCAGGCAAGTATTTCAGAGGTGTAGAAAGTTTGGAGTGTCTTTAAATCCTAAGAAGTGCATCTTTCTTGCACATGAAGGGAAACTTCTTGGCCATATTGTCTCCAAGGAAGGATTAGCAATTGATCCAGAAAGGGTCAAGCCATAAGAGCTCCGCCATCGCCAAGTCACAAAAAGGCTCTTCAAAGTTTCCTGGGAAGGATAAACTTTGTTCGGAGGTTTGTCCCAAATTTTGCAGCCCTTGTCAAGCCCATCACCAAAATGTTAAGAAAAAACATGGCTTTCAAATGGACGGCAGAAGGCAAGGAGAGTTTTGAAGCAATCAAAGAAGCCATCTCCCAGGCACCCACTCTCATCAACCCGGACTTTTCCAAGGATTTCATCCTCTATGCATTTGGGGGTGATGACACTATTTCTGCCATTTTGGTGCAACAGAATAAAGATAATGATGAACAGCCAATTGCCTTCTTTAGCCAAAGCCTAAATGACTGTGAATTGAGGTACTCTTTTATTGAAAAACATGTGCTTGCAGTAGTCAGGAGCTTGAAGAAGTTCAAGCATTTAATCTCAAACAACAAGGTCCAGTTGCTGGTCTCACATGCTGGGGTTAAGGACTTCCTCCTCAACAAGGATTTGAATGAGAAAAGGGCAGGATGGATCACCCGTGTCATGGAGTATGACATTGAGATCAAGATCACCAAGCTGGTAAGAGGCAAGGGTTTGTGTGAGCAGCTCGCTTCCAAACAACTAAACAACCCAGAAGATAAAGAAGACGCTGTCCTGCTTTTACAAAATGATCAAAAACAGGAAAATGATGATGAGTCCATTCCCTGTTGGACTCAAAATATGATACATTTCCTACAGACGGGCATGTGCCCTCTAGAAATGAGCAAAGCAAGAAGAAGACACTTCAGGTTGCAGGCTATTCCATATACCATCATTGATGGAGTTTTGTTCAAGAAGGATGTCAATGGAGTGCTGCTGAGATGCATTAACACAGGTCAGATTCAAAGGGTATTAAAGGAGTTTCATGATGGACCAGCTGGTGGCCATTTTGCACCAAGAGTGACAACTCTAAAAATCATGAAGGCTGGTTATTATTGGCCTAAAATCTTTAGTGATTGCTATGCATGGATCAAGAAATGTAAGAATTGTGCATTCTTCACAGGAAAAGAGAGACTTGCAGCCCTCCCATCGTGCATCCAATCTCAGCTGACCAGCCATTCATGCAATGGGGTTTGGACTTCATCGAATCATCAATCCCAATTCGAGCCAAGGGCACAAATGGATTTTGACAGCCACAGACTACTTCACCAGATGGACAGAAGCAGTGGCACTCAAAGAGGCGAATGAGTCTAGCATCTTGGACTTTTACGAGGGGATAACTACCAGATTTGGTGTGCCTGCTACAATAGTCTCGATAATGCATCGGCATTCATCGATCTAAAATTACTGAGTGGGCTGTCAAGAACGGGATCTACCTCAGCACTTCATCAAACTATTACCCTCAAGGTAATGGCCAGGCCGAGTCTACAAACAAAAACTTGCTAAGGATCATTAGGAGGACTCTTGATGAGAATCAGAAGGCTTGGCATACCAAACTGAAGTCAGCCTTATGGGCTGATAGGATAACTCCCAAAAGGTCCACAGGTAACTCTCCATTTAGGCTTGTCTACTGAAGAGAGGCAATCTTGCCCCTGTCACTTGAGTTGCCAACGTTGGAACTCATGAAACAACTGGAATTGCTAGAGTTTGGACCCATGAAGGTGAGATATGCAGAATTGATGGAGCTGCAAGAAATCAGAGATCAGGCATTCCAAGCAATGGAAAAGGATCAGGCTTTGATCAAGAAGACCTTTGATAGGAAGGCCAAAGATAGATCTTTTCAAGTAGGAGATCTAGTATTGAAATGGGATGTGGACAGAGAGCAAAACCAGAAGGCATTCAAAATTTGATGCCATTTGGAGTGGCCCATACATGGTCACAAAGTGCAAGAACAACAATGCTTTCCAATTGGCCTCATTGATGGTGAAGAACCGCAGATTCCAAGAATGGAATCTATCTCAAGCGTTGCTTCTAGAGGGAGTTTCACTACATCTGTAAATACTAGATTAGATTTTCTTCCCTCCAAGTGCTTGTGCACATTGTTTTGCTGTAATTAGTTTTGTTTTCCCTAAGTGCCTTGGCACAGCTTACTGTCTATGGAGATGATGCATGTCTTTGCTAAATCAGGTCACATTCCATCTTTCCCTTTGCACATTCTAAGTCAGTTTGGATTCTAACAGAATATTTGATGACTCCATGCCCAATGGATGGCTTCAGTCAACTGGCCTTTTCATCTAAGGCAGAATGATCCCGCTGAGTCGCCAAATTGTTATCCAAAATTCACCCCCCAGGGTAAATTTGATAACATGCATCAGGATGTCCAAATTCCAAGAAAAATGACTGATTCAGAGCAAAATCAGGTTTCTAGGGTCCCTTCAGGAATCTTTCTAAACTCCCCAGGCCGAAGAAGGAGGGAGCAAGCTTTGAGAAAGTGCGGAGAAGGTTGCAGAAAGCAAGTAGTTTGGGCCAGTAAAAATTGTGAAAATCGGCTAAGTCCTGGTCCAGCACAAGGTGGGACGAGTGGGACAAAGGTACGCGAACCGCCCGAACCGGCCGAAATGAGTCCAGGCGGCCCACAAAGCAAATGGGACAAGTGGGACAGAAGTACGCGGCGGGCGCGAAAAGCCGATCCAGCCGAGGAGAAAAATTGGCTAACTGCTGAAGAGGGTAGCATTCGGGACGAGTGGAACAAATGGACGCGAAATGCCCGAACCGGCCGGATCGCGCGAAAACAGTACAAGGAGCCCAAAAGCAATTGGGACGCGCGGGCCAGAAATGCCCGAACCGGCCGAACCGGCCGAAAAGAGTCAAGTCAGTCCGAAGCAAAGTGGGACAAGCGGGCCAAAAATGCCCGAACTGCCCGAACCGGCCGAAATGAGCACAAAGGGCCCAAAATCAAATGGGACATCCGGGACAAATGGAGGCGAAGTACGCGTAGGAGCCGAATCAGCCGAGGACCAATCAGAAGCTGCCACGTGTCCTCACAAGAGAAAAGTCAAAAAGTCAATGGGCGAGTTTTCGAGCACCGATCCGAACCAATGGGATAGTGCCACGTGTCCCAGCTAGGGCCCACAAGGAAAATTCAAAAGACAAATTACTAAAAGCGTAAGAGAGAGAATTATTCAGCGAATCAGAGCATGCCACGTGGCATCCAAGTGGCAGTGCGCGGGAAAATATTTCAAAATCCGTTTTCGCCTGTTCCGTGCCCTAAATCTTCAGATCGACATATCTTTCGATCCAGAGCTCGGATTTGCACGTTCTTGATATCAACGGAAAGCTTATGAGATTCTCTACACGTTTCCAAGGTCGATCTTGCATTTTGGTTCAGTTTGGAGGATGAAAATTGAGAAACGCCTCTGGCGCGAAATAACAAGCAGAGGTAATGCTTCAACAACCACTTTAATGCAGCAAACAACCCGCCGCTTCTGTTAGACAAACCGCCGCTTTGCCAGAACCCGCCGCTTCTGCCATGATGGACGAATTAAATGCAACCTAGAGGTGGTTGGGGCAGATTTCGAATTCCTCTCTCTTTGCTCTCCCATTCTTCCTATAAATTGTAAGGAGGGGTTTCTTTCTAAGATGGGACATTTCGCTTTGCCCTCCCTTCTCTCCTGTTCATAAGAAGATTTGTGGAGTTTTCAAACCTCCCATATAGACTGTAACACCGTTTTTTGCCTTTTGGCCATTGCAATGTATTGAATCTATCCTTGAGCAATATATATATGTGTCTGTGGTTACTTCTAAACCCTCTTACATATTTATTACTGTCATTCTTGATCTTTCATTGCATTTTTGCTATCTGTGCATGATGTTGTGTTACATCTACATGATCTGTGTTAAATTTGGCAAAGCATATGTTCTTCATTCCTTGGTGCATCACCTCTATTAGCTTAGATTTATTTTATGCATCTTCTTTCCTTGTCTCCTTGGCAAATTAGATTAGATTTTGAGGAAAACCCTCTGCATATTTCGTATGCACCTGAACAGAGGAATAGGAACCAGCCTTTCTCTGGAGATTCCTTTCTCACTCTTCAAGTCCCACACTTGGAGAAAGGATTCAATGTTGATGCAATCACACTGGATATTAGTAATCAACCTAGAAACTCGATCAATACCCGAAGTGGGGTGCTTTGTGATTTTGCACTAACAGGGGTATTGGTGTTAGGTGCCAGGGGACCAGCCCCAGTTCCTTCCGTGGCGCGAGATCGCTATATGGAGGTGAGAGCAGAGGCCCGATATTATCAGGATATTCTTGATAGTACCGGAGTCGAGTATCAGGCATATGCAGCTCATAGAGCAGAGACCTCGCACAGCCAGAGATCTCAGGGAGGAGCAGCCACACCGGGCTAGAGACCTCGCCAGGCGAGAGATCCGAGGAGGAGTGACAGCAGGCGTGTCGGCGAGAGGCACCACAGGGACCAGCGGGGAGAGGTGCCGAGGGCGGTGGGGAGAGCTGATAGATCCCCGACATGGTTTTGTATAGGGACATGGGCACCGGTCTGCGAACCGGTTGTATTGATAGAGGCCTGCGTGCCTACACTTATTCATTGTTTTGATTCATTTATTTATTATATACCGGCCTGCGAGCCGAGTACGGGTTGTATATTTGATACCGGCCTGCGAGCCGAGTATATTTTTGATATGAGAGACCGGCCTGCGAGCCGAGTCGAGATTTTTGGTAGGTATTGCGGCCTGCGTGCCGGCTTTGGTATTGTATGAGATCACAGAGGCCCCGATGTAGGGCACATTGTATTTTTGAAAATTTGTATATATATAGAGACGATGTTTTGATCCACATGCAGTGTTCAAAATGTGTTGAAATATGTGGTTAATGGCTGGTAATAGATAGAATGTGTGATGAGTTTAATTGACATGTTGATAGATGGATGATGCTGATGTTTTTGTTTGTTTGTACGTATATATGAATGTCAGGTTATGTGATGAATTGGTGGTTTTGTGACATTGTGATATATGTAACTGATGAGTTGGATCCAAATGATGTATAGATTGATAGTTTCTTGATATCCGTAGTTGATGGTTTGTGTATTTGTGTAAAATAAATGATATTTAATGAAAATGTAATGTTATATGTGGTGGATGAACAAAATGTGGTAAATTGTGTGGTTTATGCAGGAAAAGAGGCGGGCGCGACAAAAATTTAGGTGAGAAATGAAGAAAAGAACGCTGTTGAGAAAAGGTAGGTGTGTAACCGATATCGGTTAAGGAACCGATATCGGTATCTAATAGACCGATATCGGTTAAGTAACCGATACCGGTTATTTAGGTATGAGCTTTTCTAAAAATAGAAAAGCTAGGGTGGCAACTTAAGTTTTAATTTTAGAGCCATGCAAGAGGTTAAATACGCGAACGCGACGCTTTTTGACGACTGAGACAGGTATTTGCATGAGAGATTTGGGTGAGAAGGAGAAAAGAGACAAGGAAAGTAAATGTGATCCGAGGTTCAGAAGGCAGAAAGACAAAGTTGAAAAGGGTGGTGATCATGGCAGAACGAGGAGAAGCATCCAGCAGGCAAGGACATGAGGGAAGACAAGGGCCACCTCAAGCTGCTGCAACCCAAGAGGTATTGTTTTGTTTGTGATTTGACTACTGCATGTTTCGTGAATAAGATGGGGGAGAGTAGGTGGGTAGATATGAGAAAGAAAACATGATAACAAGGGTTGCAGGTGAGGTAAGTGTTACAGGGTAGGCAATCAGGGGTTCCAGGTATGTTTGTATGTATAAAAACGAATAAACGAGCAAATTATTGTCGTAGGTGGTTGTTTTTAGGGAAGGTGTATAAAATTGACAGTGACCGGTAGCGGTTAGGGAGAACCGGTATCGGTTATTCAACCGATATCGGTTATGTATAACCGGTACCGGTTACTGGAGAAATTTCCAGAATGTTTGAAAAAGACCCTAATGGATTGAATGGTTGTTTGTTGTTTTGGTGTATGCAGGCAGAGGCAGGGTTGAGGATGAATGATAGTGTGCCAGCGCTGTTGTCGCGAATCCGAGCGGATGTAACACCAGCGGAATGGACATTGATAAATCGTTTGGGGTTAAGTGGAATCCGTTATTATTCACGAATCGCACGTAACCATGGTATGTTACAGGCGTTGATTGAGAGATGGAATCCTGAGACAAATACCTTCTATCTGCCAACAGGTGAAATGACAGTAACATTGGAAGATGTGTTTCGTATTTTGAGACTCCCTATTATAGGAGAACCAGTATATCAGGCACTACCTAGCGCGGCACGGGCAGCGATAACAGAAGTGTTTGGTCCATATGCACGGGACTTAACACAGCGAGGTTTGTCATTCACATATGGGGTAATGTATGCAGCACACCCTGAGGAGACAAGGTTAGCAGTGATTTTAATGATAGCGGTAGGGTATTATGCGTTACCGAGGGCAGAAGGGGGAAGATTTCCAAAGGCATTGATGGGTGTTATTTGGGAGATGATAGAAAGGAACGTGACTTTTGCATGGGCACCTGCATATTTGGCGGAGCTATACAGGGGTTTATGGGCTTGTAGGCGAAATCACAGGACAACGTTGGATTGCTCATACTTATTACACTGTTGGGCCTATGAGCACATTGTTTGTGTGCGACCAATAGGCCGATCCATCCAGGCAGGAGAGACCGGAGTACAGAGGTTGGGATTCCGACGATGGGTCCAGACAGAACAAGAGGCAAGATCTCAGGCCGTGCCGGGTGACATTGAGTATTACAGGCAGGTATGGGAGAGGTTGACGGTTGCGGATATCTGTTGGAGGCCCTACGGGAACTATATGGTAACCGAGAACATAGCTGAGGAGTTGAGAGGTGTAGAGCGATTGAGGTGGATCGCGGGGCACAGGCCAGGTGAATATGAGAGGATTCCTATAGATCGCGTGCGGCAACAATTTGGATTTGTGCAGGACATACCACAGGCTTATAGACCATATATGAGGATCGATGCCGAGGCAACATTCTCACCACCCCGGCCAACACCTCCAGAAGGGCCCGAGGAGATAGCTGCCGATCGCAGTGTAATGGATGCAGGAATGCGAGAGGCCTATAGATTATGGTGGATAGCGAAGCTGCGAGGTGTACGTGAGCGCCCTGACATAGCGGTGATTACAGCAGAGAGGGATCGTCTGCAGCGTTTGGTTCAGCAGCTCCAAACGCAGGTGAATGAGACAAGAGGATTGTTAGTGGTTGCGGAGTCACGGGCGGCGAGACTAGAGGCTGGAGTTCTCCATGCGAGAGGCGTATTCATATGTTACGAGAGAGATTGGCGAGATCGGTGGGCGGTACCAATAGCCGTGTACCTTTGAGGACGAGAGAGGCACAGCGAGAGGGTCGACGATCACGATCATCACCTAGGTCGGGATGAGGCGTGAGGGTCTAAATAAATGTTAGCAAGGTATGAGGATAAATAAGAGTACCGACACAAGCGTGTCGATGATATAGAAGATGTATTTGTTTAACATCTAAATAAAACGAGATATGTATGTTGATTTGCGTTATAATAATAAGAATGTTGTCGTTTTGACTTTCGGTGTTTTTTTAAAAAGGATCAAAGAGGAATGTGATTAAATAGAAATACACCAAAATATTTATATTTACCACACATGATAGGTTATGGTAGGGGATGGTCGAGCTAACCTTGGGAGACCCCATGTCTCCAAAGTGCTGCCTACATAGCCCATTGCACAAAGCAAGGAAGGGCCTCAGACCGATGTAGTTCTCCCTTAGGATCAGGGAGGGGTGAATTTAGGCAATTTGGTATGGTTTAGGCAATTTGTCGTTTGGTAAAAATTTGATGTTGGTAGGGTAATGTTGTTGGTGCTGGTAGGATAATGTTGTTGGTGTAGGTATAGGTAAAGCAAAGGTTAGCATACCCAAGTAGTAGGGAATAGTGTCCTGATTAAGATCAACACACAATTCTAGATGCGAGGCAAAGCGGAAAGAGTGCTCCGTAGGTGAAAAGAGCTAAACAAACCACACAACGTAGAAACGAGCACGAAGCCCTAAGTGCCGTGTATGAGGCGAGAAGTCCATAGTTGAAAAGAGTTGTATGATCACAATATATCGGGTGTACGTTACGTCCCTTGAGTTGAAACAAATGGTGAGGTGATGTGGATGATATAGCGAGGTACAAAGAACTTGTTACAACGAAAGAGAACCTACCCTAAATAGACAAGTCCATGACCCAAAAGTTCTTTTGTATGAGGCTTTTATTTTATTGAATGTAGGCGATCGATGCGGGAAGTCTACAAGGATATTGATTGTTTTATTCTTGAGGTCTTCACGAAGCTGATCAATGCGAGAAGCTTCGATAAAGAAATTTGGCTGTGTATAGCTGTCCTTCGAGGAGCATCTATTTATAGTAGCAGAGATGATTTTAGTGCATAGCTGTCCTTCAGGGGAGCAGTCTATTTATAGTAGCAGCAATAGTTTGGCATATAGCTGTCCTTCGAGGGAGCAGTCTATATTTAATTTTAGATGACTAGATGTTCTTTTGGCGTGAAGCATCTAGTTTAGTAGGAAGTTTGACTCAAGAAAATCCCATAAGAATACGGCTTATTTTAATACTTTGAAGTCATGGACTAGACTAAAAAAGGGGAAGGCATTATCAAGGGGAGGTGCGAAGTGATTTCGATTTTATTTAGAGATATAGAAAACAAAGTGTATGTAGCGGTAAATGAGCTCAAGGGACGAGCAGTAGGTAGATAAGAAGTGATATAACACTAGATTCAACAGTAGAATGGGCGAAGATGTAAGGCATTAAGGGGTTCAGGCTCAGGTTTACCATTAAGCGAAGCTAAACGATAAGTGCCTGATCCATAGGTGTGAGTGATTATATAAGGCCCAATCCAATTGGGAGCAAATTTTCCACGTTTGCTCTTTTCTAGTTTGGTGACATGTTGATTCTCTTTGAGGACAAGATCACCAACCTTAAAAGTACGCTCATGAAGTCGCTTATCATAAGCACGCTTGATGCGTTTTGATAGATTTGAAGGTGATCGAAGAGCCGTAAGGCGTCGTTCGTCAAGCTCCATTGGGCTAACCGCTCTTGGCGGAAATCATCGTTGGTGAGAATATCTGAAGAGATATTCTAAGGGAGGTATTTGTATTTCGAGAGGCAAAACAGCCTCGGTACCATATACCAAAGAAAAGGTGTGGCATTAGTAGAGTGCGAATGCTAAACGATAAGCCCAAAGGGCAAAGGGGATGTGATCGTGCCAATTTCTTCCAGATTCATTGACAACTTTCATGAGGATTTTGGTTAGAGTTTTATTAGAAGATTCAGCCTGACCATTGGCCTGCGGATAGTAAGGCGATGAGAAACTAAGTTTGATACCAAAGTTGTCACAAAGGTTTTGTAACAACTTGTTTTTGAAAGATTTACCATTATCTGTTATTAGGCGATGAGGAATACCAAAACGACAGATAATGTGATGGTTAATGAATTCGACAATTTTTTCTTTTTTGATTGAAATGAGTGGGATGGCCTCCACCCATTTTGTGTAATATTCGGTCGCTGTGATTATCCAACGGTGACGTTGTGAAGAGGTCGGGTGAATCTCACCAATAAGGTCTAAACCCCATTGTGAGAAAGGCCAAAGATCACGAGCGACTTGTAGCGGGTGGCTAGGAGTATGTTGAAGATTGGCATGTTGTTGACACATGACACAGCGCTTAACATATTCGTAGCAGTCGTTATTGAGAGTAGGCCAATAATAACCTAGGCGAAGGATTCGTTTAGCCACGGCAAGGCCACTAAAATGTCCACCACAAATCCCATCGTGTACTTGTTGGATGGTATAGGTGACCTCTGCGCGGTTAGACAATGAAGGAGGATGCCATCAAAGCCACGTTTATAGAGGAGTCCTCCCATGACAACATAACGCGAAACACTTTTAAGAAAAGCACGTTTTCCGTTACTAGTAAGGTCAGGTGGGAGAACCGAGATTGTAAGGTAGTCGTGAAATTGGTGGTACCAGGTATCCTGCGAATTAGTAGACACAGTATTTATCATGCAAACTACCGGGGTTGAATAGGATGGTGCAAAAAGTTGTTGGACCACAACGAATAATTCAGAGTCAGTTGGTGCGGCGGGAATCTGCGAGGCTAAGCAAGCCATAGTATCTGCAAATTTGTTAGTGGAGCGGGGAATGGTTTGGATAGAATAGTGAGTAAATAAGGTTAGAAGTGATTCCACGTGGTGTTTGTACTTCTGAAGTTCCTCGTTTTTACATTGGTAGATGCCCATAACTTGATTGACTACCAATTGAGAGTCACCAAAGATATTGATAGATTTGATGCCTAAGTGTATCGCAACTTGGAGACCCAGAACAAGGGCCTCGTATTCCGTTGTATTATTAGTGCAGGGGAAATCAAGCCGGAATGAAAGAGGCATAGGTTCAGCGTCAGAGAGGATGAGAACAACGCCGGCTCCTCCGCCCTGCTGGCACTTAGATCCATCGAAGAAGAGGGTCATTTGATACGACTCTTCTCAGAGCGAAAGAGTGGCGATGAGTTCGTCGGGAAGGTAAAATTGGTAAATTGTTCCCGGTAGAGGGCCTCCATGCAAGTTGGTCTGCGAGAGTTTGTCCTTTGATTGATTTACATTGTATAAACTCAAGGTCAAGGTCGGCGAGGAGCATGAGCCATCGAGCGATGCGTTGGTTTAGGTGTGGTTTGGCGTACATATAATGAATGGGAGTCGTGTTGGTGATGACGAAAGTTTTGTGATTCGGGAGTAATGTCGGAGTTTGGTGGCGGCGAATGATAGGGCCGGCACAATTTTTCTACATGTGTATACCTAGTCTCGTAATCCACGAGGGTACGACTTATATAATAAACGGCCTGCTCTCGGCGTGCCGAGTCTCGATGTGCGAGCATAGCTCCTATAGCATGGTCAGTGGCGGAAAGATAAAGGTAGAAAGGGCGGTCGTCCTGGGGTGGGATAAGCACGGGTGGCTGCAAGAGATACGTTTTGAGAGCTTCGAAGGCTTGGTGACACTCCTCACTCCATTGAAAGGCAACGTCCTTTTTTAGAAGGTGATGAAAAGGGTGACATCGATCCGAGAGTTGGGAGATGAAACGCCGGATGGATTGAAGTTTACCCTGCAAACTACGCAATTGTTTGAGGTTTTTGGGTGGGGGCATTTCTAGGATAGCTTTTACTTTAGATGGATCGACCTCAATGCCACGCAAAGAGACGATAAAGCCAAGAAGTTTTCCCGAAAGAACACCAAAGACACATTTCTTCGGTTGAAGGCGGACAGAATATTGTAACAGGCGATCAAAAATAATGGTTAAAACATCGAGATGTTCACTACGATGTTTAGACTTGCCGAGAAGATCGTCGACATAGTCTTGAGGATAGTGTGCATAATGTCATGAAAAATGTAGGTCATAGCCGGCGATAGGTAGCACCAAGGCATTCTTAAGGCCAAATGGCATGACACGATAACGAAGGTTCCCGAGGAGTTATGAAGGCGGTTTTGTGTTGATCGGCGAAGCGCAACCAAAATTTGGTTGTATCTGAAAAGCCATCCATGAGAAAAGCATTTCATGGCCCGATGAGATCAACAAGTTGATCAATACTTGGGAGGAAGTCATCCTTGGGGCAAGCAAGGTTAAGATCCCGGAAATCATGCATATCAAAGTCCCCCTGTCGCTTTAGTGGCCAGTGCGATGTTAGAAATCCATTGAGGATAGTCAATAGGCAAGATGAAGGAAGCGAGAAAGGAGTCGTTGGAGCTCCTCTTTGACCAAGAGAGCAATGCGTGGATGCATTTTCTCAATTTACTGTTTGGCCCGGTTTGGAATCGGGGTTTAGGGTGATGTTATGGACGGCAGCGATGGTAGGATCAATTCTGGCATGTCGGCGTAAGACCATGCGAAAGCTTGGTTGCGAGCACGGAGAAAGGTAGAAAAGGCGGCTTGTTCTGATGTGTTAAGGGATTGTCCAATCTTCACTATGTGAGGATCTTCCTCCGTGTGGATGTTGATTTCTATAGTAGATTCGTTCAGCATAGTTTGGGTTTCAGATGGTAAGGCGCGTTGAATATAAGAATCATCCGCGCCCAGGTAAGTGAGGATGGAGTCGTCATCCTGGCATTCAACAACATTAATCAAAGGTGAATCCTCTTCGATCATGTCTGGATACAGAAGGGGAAGAGAAGATGGGTCCTCATTATCGCGTTGATAAGTGAGAGGACCTATGAAGATAGCATTTATGAAAAAAAAAAGTTAGGAGGGATAGATTCAGGGTCCATCGATTCTGTGGGAGATGATGGCAAAGTGGGTGATGATGGTTCGGTAGGGGCGACGCCTTCCTCTTCCAGGATACAGCTGACAGGAGGTGTCTCCTGTGTAGGTGTTTCGGAAAAACCGAGACCACTTTGATCATTATGTTTGCGTGTGGTCACGGGAATGAGTGTATGTCGGCCTTGTTCGTAAAGGCCAAAACCAAAGCCTTTCCACGCCTGGTCAGTCAAGGTGAGGCGAAACGACGATTTGTCAAGTATTGAAAATCGGATTGGAAGGAACCACACCAAGAGGAGGTTCGGGGGTAATGGAGGATGCGTCAACACCCCATACGTTAGGTTAGTGCGGAAATGGGGTGGTCCGTAAGAGATTACCTCCCCCACGCGGCGGTCGTAGGTGGGATGCGCATGTAATTGTCCGTACTCCTGCGGGGTAGGGAAAGAACTAACGTTATATAGGCGGTACTCCCCCAGCGTGAGGCGATGAAAAACATCTACTAAGGGGTCGGAGGTTGGGATGTTAGCTGCGGGAAGAGAAGTGGTTTGTGCGACGGTGGTTTCATCAGTTGAAGGCGTAGGTGCAGTTGAGGTGGATGGTTGAGGTACATTTGAAGAGGATGGTTGGGTTGAATGTATGGGTGTCTTAATTGGTATAAGCACATCGTTTGGGCGGTATAACATATTGCAAGTTTTGAAGGGGGGAGGATCAGCTTTTACAGTGTAGGACTTCCCCTCGTACTCAAATTTTATGCATCGATGTAATGTTGAGGAACGCATCCCATGGCTCGGATCGAGGGCGACCAGCAATATATATTATATTGGAACTCTCCTTGAGGACATAGAAGAGTTCGGGTAAAGTACGTGGGCCTACGCGAATGTTGAGGATCACGGTGCCTAAGGTAGAAATAATAGCGTCATTGAATGATCGCACATGATGGGGTTGGCACACATGCAACTAGAAGGGATGTTCATTTGTTGGAAGGCTTTTGAAGAGATGATGTTTAGGCTAGCGCCCCGTCAATCATAACCCGGCGTACTCGAATGTCTCGGACGTAGCGGAAATGAAAAGGGCGGGTCGTCGGTCTTACGCACCAAAGTCGATAATTTCATCTTCCGAGAAACTAAGCTGCACGGCTTGTTGTTTTGAGGCGAAGTGGTGGGGAGATGGATTGTTTGGTGAGAGGAAACGTGATTGGGTGTTAGAATGGAGGCCACGGGCGGGGTTTCGTTGGGTAAAACCTCTATCCCTTGAAGGATCTCAACGAGAGCTTGTCGATGAGATTGAAAGTCTGAATGAGATCATATAGTGTCATTTTACGGGCGATTGATGAAGGCTGTTTGATCATGGTTCGGTGGCAACTCCATTAGAGGCAGGATAGGCGGGTCATGAATAACCACTTTAGGTGGTGGTGTAATCGGGATGGTTGAAGGAGAAAGAGATGCACAGGTGTGTTTTCTTTCGCTTTCCCATTGTTTTTCTGTCCTCGAGTAGCGACACTAATCATATTAATCTCGTAGATCTGAGATGAGGAAGATGGTTGGGATAATTCATGGTCTTCAAGAGGTGGGGTTGTAATAATGATAGATCTTGGTGAGGCGGGGATAGATGATATAGTAGAGGAATTGGCGCTAGAGGTCTTTCCCTTCGTAAGTTGTCTTTCTTAATCTTTCTATCAGGGAGAGGTGGCCCGGCGAAGGATGGTTTTTAGAGCTTTGCATCCCTCCACATCATGTCCTGGTGTGCGGTGATAAGCGCAGATTTTAGACTCATCGTAACCCATAGGTCGGGGTTTAGACGGGTCATAAGGTCTAAGTGGAGGTAGGGAAATGGTCGCATTCTCCACCAACATAGCAAGGATTTTGGCGTAAGATCCTTTGAGGGGGTCAAAATCGGATGAAGGTATTGGTTGTGCGGGTTTTGGTAATGTTTGGGCGTGGTTGGTTCGTACAGGTGGTGGTTTAGCCGAGGGGTGCTGACACATGTTTTTCACTAAACGTGGTTTCTTGGACACAGAAGTTACGTTCAGCTGGTTAGATGATGAGGCTACAGATAGCGTGGTAGCGGGAAACAACCACGGAGAAAGGGGAGTGACAGAAAATAAATCCTTTGATGATGGGATTGGTTTAGGGTTGATAGGTGGACCGGATACGCGGGGTAACGATGTTGTGATACCCTTTGATCTCTGTATAGGTGTAGAAGGCGTAGGTCGTTTTGCAGAAAACAAAGGAGGTATGATATATTGGTGTAATGTGGAGGGATGAGGTCCCATATGGAAGGTGGGTGTGACGATGAGGGTTTTAATTGTGATAGAGGCCGGATTGCGTTCGTCTCTAGGTGGCGGAGCGGATTTATTTTGGATAGATCGAGTCGCTTAGGCGGGTGTGTTAGGCCCAGGCATTGGTGAGGTCCCAGCGTAGGGAAGATCTGGTTAAGTTGATAGAAGTGGACGGGGCATTTGGTAGAGGTGAGGGGGGTGAAGGCGAGAACAGGGGCATTTTAAGCTTCTGTAAGCACTTCGGGTAGATGGTGGAGACATCGGGATCAGTCATTTGCATTTGAGTAGAAAAAGGGGTACTCAAACGTTCCCATAGGGCTGTCATCTTACGGGAATGACAGGTCTCAGTGTGATTTGTAATTTTGAGTACGGAAGAAAGGTGGGTTGTAATTCCAGTCCCTTGGGGAGTGATACGGGGGTAGATGAGGCCTTTGTATCAATAGATGTTAAGAGGTCGGCCCGGTCGTTGAAAAGATTTAGGTGATGAGGACTAATAGGCGAAGGGCATGTTGGAGAGAGAGTGCATCACGGCTAAAGAATTTAGTGATGTCGGTGCAAGAGATTCTCGTCTAAGGATGTCAAAGGGGAGTGGCGTACCTTCCTCTTGTGCGCAAGAAGTGGTAGAAGGAGACGTCGGGAAATGGATAGATTAGACAACATCCGCTCGCAATCTTGTAGGGATGTGGTGTAAGAAGACTCATTGATGGGAAGGAAGCACAGGCGATTAACTCTTATGGGTAAAGGAATGATTTCGCTTTGGCTTGATGGTGGTAAAGGAGGTTCGGGCTCTGTGTTAGTGAAGAGGCTTGATTCAAAATTTTCTCGATAGAGGCTTTTGGTAGGTATCGAATCTGCATGGATCTCATGAACACTCTCCTCGGCTAAGATATCTGGTTGGCGTTCTTGTTGGGCGAGTGATTCGGGAATGGCTTGTTGAAAATTTTCAAATTTCGGTTAGCGGGCGTTAGGATTATCGAGGCTATATCCCCGCATCAACCATTTCCTGCACTATGTTTTTCAACATCTTGCAGTTTTCATGACTATGTCCCTTCACGCGGTGGAAGTTACAAAAGTCATTTTCTTTGTACCAGGAAGGTATGGCGCGAGTGGAATCAAACCCAGAATGAGGTTTAACAGGAGGTAAGGTAATGGCTCTGCTTTTAGCAATTTTCCAAGATGACACCATAGGTTTCTCCCAAGGGAGTGTAGTTGATGGGTTCGGCTTTGTATTTATAGGTGGTTTTTGGTGGAGTATTGGACGGTGGTTGGGATTTGACCATCACCGCGTGGACAGCTCCTTTTGATTTAGAAGAGGTGGACGCGTGAGGAGTGGTGGTATTTGGTTTATTGGTAGAATCAGGAGTTCGGAAAGTGGAGTTCTTGTTGCGCACCATGAATTTCTCTTCCTCTAAGGCTCGAATTTCTAATTTTCGAGCCATAGTAAAACCTCGTCGAATGTACGGAAAGTTTGGATTTGGAGGGTAGGGGAGATGTGCTTAGCGCGAGCCCGCGTAAAGAGTTCGATAAGTTCGGTTTGAGGCAAGGCATACGTAAGTTGGTTGATAAGGCCCGCCATCGTCCAGCGAAATCTGCGATAGATTCGTCCTCAAATTGTCGGATGGCATAAAGGTCGGTGATAGATACTTTCTTAGCAATGTTAATGGAGAAATGATCCAAGAAAGATTGGGCTAGTTGGTTAAAAGAGAAGATCGAGTCTTTGGGTTAAAGCAACTTTGTACCACTCAGGGCGGGTCTGATAAGGACATAGGGAAGGTGCGAGTAACAAGGAGGCGTCATTATGGGCAATCAAATAACAAGCATGTCTAAATGATCGCAAGTGTTGTTGAGGATCCTCTTTACTATTAAAACGAGTAAATTTCGGCAACTCCCATTGAGGAGGATATGAATGAAGGGGGACAGAAGGGTGAATGGGCTCCCGACAAACTTGTTCGTATGTCAGCGCTACGACTTCCCGCAACAAAGCCTCAAATTTTGCATTTTGTCCATCATTTGTTTGATGAAATCGGTGGTTGGATGAGATGATGGTGCACGAGAATAGGGATGTCCCATATAAGGTGTTGAGGTTCTTTGGATACGTGTATGGGAATGAAAAGGTAGGCGGAGCTTGAGAAGGAAAGCTCGTGTGGATAGGTGGCGAGAGAGCAAGTCATGAATGGAGCGATGCAAAAAGAGATGAGGTAGGGGCAGTTGGTGGTAACGAAACGTGGGGTCCAAGATTAACAAAAGGAAAGCTAATCGGGGTCGTATGAACCTCTGCAGCTGTCGGATTGGGAGACGGGGCTAGAGATGCAGGAAGCAAGGCGGTATTATCAGGAGGAGTGGGAGCTAAATGAGCAGCTATACTGATAGGCATACCTACAAGGAGCTGACCATCAGGTGTACGGTCAGGGGTATGAGACAAATAGTATTGTACAGCGCTGGAATTAGCATCCAGAAACTTGGCAAAGTCCTTATCTCCCACAGGAATTTTAGGAACCTCACTGGTATCAGTAGGATTCCCCATAGAAGGTGAAGGGGGTGATTCAGGCAAAGAAACAGAGCAAGCGTGTGAAACCATGGCGGCGGCTTGCTTTCGAGTGATAACAACCATGGACAGCAGTTCACAGTAAAGTTTCAATCTATCAAGAACAAAAACAACCTCAAAATGATGAATTTGGCAAGTTCTTTGGTTTGTCGGTGATGGAGACGATGGCGAAATATCGGTTTACTAACGCATTTGTCGGTCATAGGGGAAATGACGTCGGTCCCTTAACCGATGCCGGTGTCAAAAATCTAGGATAAGAAGATACAAAGGGCTGCTAATTTGATTTTTAGCAACGTTGAGTATATTTATCAACTTATTGATCACAAAAGGCAGTATGACGAGAGAAAACAGAACGAGCAAACAAGCAAGCAGATGCACACGCAAATCCAGAGATTAACCTTAGGGTTAATTTTAATTATTGTGGGCTTATGCCTTTAGACGTAGAATGATGTCAGAATCCTAAACAAGAGACTTAGGGGAAATGTCAAGTTGTTTTGGCTTATAAGGTTACCTCAATCGGGCGGAGGAATACCGCGGAAAAAGGGGGGATGTTTGAGCTGTTGTGTTAATTGTGAAGTGATTCGGTATGTGTTGTGCAGTGAATGTAAGATTAATTTCTGTCAATACCGTGGATATCACCCCCACGTGTACGACCTGTTACTTAATCTATGTTCACTAGAATTGAAAAACAACAGGCAGGAATGCAATGCATGTGTTTTAAAACCCAAATCGAAAGTGATATTCGATGAAGCAAAAGAGATGACTTTTACTAATGCAAGATGCAAAAACAAAGCAAGTTCTTTTACCAGAATAATAAAATACCTTGTGAATATCTCTAGAAGAAGAAAACAGCAAGTATGCTCCCTATATGAAAGCAAGCAAGAAATAAAGATAAACCCAAAATGGGTCCCTCGGCGTGCCAAAATGTTTCACTCGGAAATGCTTCGTTCCTTTTAGAAAGCAGATAAGGTTAGGGTTAGGAGGAATACACATAGAATGTCGAGATGATGTGCGCGTACCGTAGAGAAAGATCGGGTTATTGCGGAGAACTCCTTTTTATGCAGGAAGGACTACTGCAAATAAGAACACAAGACCACAAGATTTGATTAAACAATAAATGAGGAAGCGCCTTGGGCCGGAAATGTAAAACTTCCTTTCGAAGGTGGTCGATTTCCTGCTAACGTGAATTAACACAAAAGACGTAAAATATCAATTAAATTGCTTGGCTGAAGCTGGGTAGGGAAAGGCTGTTTTCTGGTTTTGATCAAAGGAACCGATGCGGTTACCTATAACCGATGCGATTCTTGATAACCTTGATACCGTGGGTTTAGGATCTTACGGGCTGGTTGTGGTGTTTGTAATGGCTGGTTTTGGATAGTATTAGGAAATGGGATGGTTAGAAGCAAAAGAATGACAGGTAGAGGCAATGAGTACGTTGGATAATGGATTGAAACGGATTTGGGAGGATTGTAATTCCAAAAGCATAAGAAATGTTATAATGGAGGACATGCAGATGTAACTTACTGGTTTTTACGAAGGTGCAAGTTGATCTCCTTTGCTGTAAACACGTCTAGTATTTTCACTCGTCTCTGCTTGGTCAAGTGAAGATCTGGACTCTGTTCCTCGCTCGCAATGCTCTCTGTTGATCCAGAAATCCTTCGACTGATCTCCAAAATGAAATTCCGATCCGTTGTTTTGGTTTGGGGAGCCCATTTACAGGGAACCGATGGCGGTTGCGTAACCGACGGCGGTCGAGTAGGAACCGGCATCGGTTAGGAAAAAGTAGGCTATTTTTAGTAAAATAGCCCACCTTCCCTGTTTTTCTCCCGAGGGATCAGTTGCGGGCTTGGTCAAGTGGCTAGAAGGTCGGCTTTGGTCGGCTCCCAATTAGGTTAGTTTAGGGTTAGGGCTAGGTCATGGTGAGGTGGGTGCGAGGTTTAGGTAATGAGGTTAGGTTGGAGGCATTAGTTATGGATGTGAGTCTAGACCAAGTCATGGGTCCTAATTAGGTTAGTTTAGGGTTAGGGCTAGAATCATGGTGAGGTGGCCAAGTGAGGTGGCGGGTATCTTGAGGATATTGATGTGGATTTATCAATTATGAGGTAATTAATAAATAATTGTGTAAGGTTTAGGTAATGAGGTTAGGTTGTGAAGATGAGTTAATACAATATTCATTGTCTTTGAACCAAACTAGTTTTGGAGCGTCTTCCTGGATATGGTATTGTTGCAGTTGGATATTCTACCATCTTTGCACCATCTAATTGTTTTAGGATGGTAGATAAGGATTCTGTCAAAGATGTGAATGTACATTTTGTAGGCACTTTGGGACGAGGCCCTTGTGAAAGCTTTAAGAGTGGGCTTGTCTATACGGCTTGGACTCTCTTGGAGTCTATAATGCCATCACCAACAACATGTTTATTCTTATTGAAGAATTTAGGTTTGTCTGTGGATTTGGCTTCATGTTTTTTTAGTAACGGGTTTAAGTGTTCCTTTGGCAATGAGCACTTTCTCAATTTGACTACCTTTCTCTATGACTTCTTTGAAGTTTGAGCCACAATGCATTTGTAAGTGAAAGGCTATTTTTGGGTTCAAGTTAGGAACAAATATGCTCACTAACTATTTTTCTAGTAAGGCACAAGGAAAGTGACTAGCTAACCCATGCCATCATTGTAAAAATCCTGCAAATGTCTCATTGGGTTTTTGTTTTGTGTTGCATAGATCGTTCATCGTAATGTCACTCTCCATATTATAGGAGTAATGCCTTACAAATTTCTCTGCTAGCAGTGCCATGTTGTAATGGAACCCTTAGGTATGCTATAAAACCATTCCAATCCCACGGCTCCTAGGCTGCGAGGAAAAATTCATATTAGGAAATTATCGCTATACGTGACCTCTTGGCAAGCCATGTAAAAGTATTTTATATGATCACGAGGATCACTTTTGCACTTATACTTATCAAACTTGGGAACAATAAAGTGTTTTGGGAAAGGTTGTTGTAAGCATGTCCTTATCAAAGGGGTAAGGACATAGTTCTTCATACGAATATTTTCTATTTTGGCCTACATTTCTCTTGTAATGTCATGAGCGTATCTTTCATAGATTTTAATTCATCCTGAATAAGTTGCTCTTTAGTAGGTGATATTGACCTTTGGGCCTGAGTTTCCTTAAAGGTATAGTCTATATGTGGATCAAATTGAAACTTGTTAATTTTTTTTTTTGTCTTTGTCTTTGCATATGTTTCTTTTTGAAGAGCCTAGGTTTGCTAATTTCTGACTCAACTTCAAGATTTATTTTTGGAGGATCTCCTCCTCAACTAAGGGGATCCTCTTCTTCATCAAATTTTAGAGGAGGGGAGGCCTTCCGCTCAGTTTTCACTTTACGCGAAGCCTTAAAGTGAGGTTTACGTGATGGTTCACCTTCGACAATGGCCTTATGTTTCCTAGAAGTGGAAGTGTACCCCACATCAAAAGGATTATCCGTGTCTAAGATGAATCTTTGCTCTCCTAAGTTAGGGTTAATGACCTTTGTTTCTTCTTCGTGCTCGTGCGGAAGTTTAGCTCCTAATGCCAAGACTCTTGTGAGTACTTGATCTTTGTTGTAATATAGGAGTTCATCGAATCTACTTAGGTCTAACCTTTTTTGTTCTCCCGAAGAGTCTGACTCTTCTCCACTATGATCAATTAATGTCTCTATATCTTTGACTTGAGAGAAGAGTGGTCCTAAATTGTGACCACTGAATGGGAAGGTGTCGAAAGGGTTTTCTCCCATATCCTACTCATTTGATTTGGCTGCCATTTTTATGATTTTAGGCATCACTAGCAGACATTTGTATGTAGCTAGCGTAACCCCCAAGTGTATAGTTTCGTAATACGTTCAAGGTGGTGTTGGTATTATACTACAGTGTATCCTAGATGTAGTTTTATGCAATCATTTTTATCAAGAAACACTCATATGCATACCTAATGTTATGATCCACTCAATTTGTTATTACCAAGCCTATACCCTAAGATAGCAACAATGATGTATCAATATGTAAGTCAAGTTAAAACCCTAACAAGGTCTAAGCACTGACGTGATGTTGTCGCAATCCCTCGACAAGGTAGACTTAAAACTAGTTCGAATTCTCGATGAAAGCGAAACCTTATGAAAAATGGAAGTCACGAATAGATATAGCGTAATAACGTCACCATGATACATTAACCGAGAAAGCAAGGTGTTAGTACCATGACAACTTTATTATGATATATGTAAGGTGTTATCAACACTTTTCAAGAAGACTCGATGATGTCAAAATTGAAACCAAGTAATAAGTATAACAAGGAGTTTTTAATCATGTGAGCAGCATAACCACGCAATAAGGGGACTTATACCATCTCCTCACAAAATGAGAATACGATGTAAGTACCGAGATTGTATGTCTAGGATGCAAACAAAACTATTAACTCAAGAAGAGACAAAATATGAACCGAATACATAGTGGTGAAGATGATCTTGAAATAAAGACGAAGGACCTTTATCAAAGATACGAAAAGCGTACCCATAAACTTTAGATGTTTAACAACCCACATGGATGGGCATAAACAGACAAAAAAGTGACGAGTACTATCTCTGATAAAAAAGCGTGATGTATGCACCTTTCTCACCTCGAACAATGGGCAGTGAGAATGCAAGGGTACTAATCAAAATATGGAAACAAGCTAAGCAACACTTAGGCAGAGCTTCACCTCGTCTAAAGACAAGAATAAAACTAAGCAAAAGTGGGACGTAGCTTAGTTCCGTGATGAAAAGACACTCAGTTCAAACTCACAAGGGTTCTTTTCCTTGTTTCAACAAACAAGGTTTAGATTCCAGATGAGTTGTCACTTTGTGATGGCTTGACGCAACAAGGACTAGTAAAGTGGGCTCCTTGACAAAATGGCTTCCTTAACAAGTTCTCTCAACTAGGTGTTACAAGGTTGTCTAAGAGCGAGGCACGATTTACCCAAAAAGTTGCAATGACTAGTTTGGGAGTATCTCGGCTTTATCCCCTTCATATTGGGAAATGAATGCATCCATC
The DNA here is from genome assembly GCA_018340775.1 of Taxus wallichiana var. yunnanensis. Classification (NCBI taxonomy): domain Eukaryota; kingdom Viridiplantae; phylum Streptophyta; class Pinopsida; order Cupressales; family Taxaceae; genus Taxus; species Taxus wallichiana. The sequence continues at coordinate 867,558,460 of CM031238.1, forward strand.
ATATAATCTTACTAGGGTCATGATACAAACAACTTGTAACTCTAACTCACAAGGTATACTAGTCAAGTAGGTAAGTGGAGCGCTTCCTATTTCATCCACAAGGTTACATAGCGGTGGACTACTTTAGGGTTCCTGGTACCACCCCCATTGTTATAGCTTAAGGTGTTATGCCAAAGGGGTTATGTTCTAGTTGAGCGGATAGGGACATACCCTTTTCCGAAACCTGCAATACAATGTTTTGAATGTGGTGTGTTTTTTTATCTTGCTTAACTTAATGTGGTTTTAAGTAGCACACCATTTGGCAACCTGCAAGAACACGTGTATTAGAAGGTTTGTGTTTTGTTTTTTTACGCCTTTCTTCGACAAGCGATAGGTCCTATAGATAACAAGTTTTAGTAATTTTCCAATTCGTAGGTTGATGTCAAGAAAGAGAGTTTCCCACTTTTCTTTTGATTCCTAAGATCACCAAAAAGGCGTGAAGGAAGAGCATACACAATCATGAAAAAATCTACTGAAATGAAAGTTTTACTTCAATCTTTATAAAGCAAGTGTTTTTTGAACAATTTATATGAGTTTTGTATTGGTGCTTTTGATCTCCAAGATCACCTTGGAAGACGTGAGGAGAGAGCATACACACTTCTACAAAAGCTACTTCTAAGTAAAAAAACACTTTTAATCTATGCAAACTGAAATGTTAAGAAAGAACCTTGTTTTTCAAATTGTTAGTCCTAAAACCTGCAGTAATGGATCGAAGAAAAGATTTTGCAGATCGAAAAAAATTCAACTTTTAATACAGATACTGCACCTATACCGACAATAGAACTTCCTAACCGATGGATACGCACCCCACTTAACAAGTACACCTGTAGTCAAAAATTAATAAAACCCAATGCAAGTAAACACAGACGCTCACAATATGATAGAGACATGCCTATATTGACATGGACGCTCAGGTTACGACGTGTACGCGCTTAAGCCTGAAACAAAAAACTATAAATTTTTTTACACAATCAGACCTTTTACACCTGCATAGCCAGAGAGGCAGATACACGCCCCCGATGACGGAGACACGTGCGCATCCTTGTAAAGGTTTAACAGATTTTTTTACACAGTCTAGCACTTGATGCATACATGGCCAGAGAGGCGGATACGTGCCCCAGATGATGGAGATGCGTGCGTGTCCTTGTAAAGGTAAAGTTTGTAAATGATGAGGACCTTCCGATAGGTACGCACCTAATATGATGGGTACACCGGGGTTCCGACGTGTACGTGCCCCTTATTGGACACTTATGCACACCCTGTAAAAAACCTGCAAAAAAACATAGATTTTCAAATTTTCAAGAGCAAACAGGTTAGTTGTTAGTCAAAGTGTCCTATTTCTATATCAAACCCATAAAATGTATACAAATGAAGGTCATTTATCTAGGGTTAGAAATAAAAATGAGGAAATAACAAGTGATTTGAGCAAAAAAATTGAAAATGAGCTTTGAAAAACCTAAAAGACCTCCATTAATGGAGGGTGGACATAAGTGTCCCATCGGGTGTGCCAAATGTGTTCAATGAAAAGTTGTAAAAGCCATGGATTTGGGGTAAGAATCTCTAAAGAAACCCCAAAGGCTTTTAACAATCTGATCAATGGACCATGTGATAAGAAATGAGCAAGGTTTTCTTCTTTGCATACATTAATTTGAAATAAACATGCAAACTAAGAAAATGAAGTTAATCTCTATTCTTTGAAAGCTTGAAATAATGAACCTAAGATGATCTAAACATTCATTTTATGTGTTAAGAGAAAGAGATCTCCCCATTAATGGCTTCAAGGCCAATGGATTTTCCCTTTTACTCCATGTTAATGCTATGAAATACAAGATTAAATGCTTTTAGCTCAAATGGAAGAAGATGAAATACAAACTAAAGCCTAAACAAATTGCTATAATCTATGCTAGGAAGAAGAGATAATTATTAGGAAATGAGGGAGGGGTATAGCCCTATTTATAGTTTTTGGTTTGGAAGAAAAGGGAGATTTGGGTGCATGTGGGACAAAGGCTAAAGTCCAAAAAACACTTTTAGCAAGTCAAAGTGTGATTTGACTATGTTTAGGGTAATTAACCTAGGTTAGATTAATTAATCTCTCTTAGAGAGTGATTAGGGTTCTGAAGGGTTTTGAAGGGCTTAATCAATCCAATGAAGTGGATTGATCTTCCAGGGAGCTAATAGAAGCAAGCTAGAAGAGAATAAGAAGCTAATGTAGTTAGAATGAGGCTATAACAACTTGTTTAAGTGGTTTATAAGAGGAAGAATGACAAAAAGGGTGTCGTAAGGAGGAATTTAGATAGGTCTAATTGGCGGTGTGCCGTCAATTTGCAAAGGGAAGGATCATTAGTGCACCATTAGAAATAATAGTGTATTGATCAAACTATAGGTGTCTACAAAAAGGATGCCAATATTTTTAAAAAAATCACGAATTGACGTGAAATCGTCCCCATTTCAAAAAAAAATTCACACTATATAGTATTATATGTTGGACTCATCTAAACGATACTTATGAGACAAATTTGACATGTAATTAGATTATATCACATTTTCACATGTTGTCACACCCATTACAGCTTGTCTTTGTTCACTTAACGTAGTCATCTTTTATAGCCTCCTTGTGATCTCACCTTGTCATACTCTTGGGATCCTAATCTATGCATGACCACATACAAAATCTTATCTATTACATTATTTATTTATTTCTTATTACCTTATTACCCACATATCCCTCAATCAAGTGTGACTCTTGCTTCTCAATATCTTGGTACTGCGACACTAAAATTTTCCTCTGTAATTTCTATTTCATTAATGTATGTATTAGGAATAGAATGTTGTTAAGTATAATTAGTAGTAGCATCCGATAAAAGATAACGGCATCGCCAAAGACGATCGACATTTATCAATAATGTATAGTATGGTAATAGTCAAAAGTACAATAGGAATGTTGTGGTAAAAAGTAAATATTTGTCATAAGTGGTCCAATAATGTTAAAATGTCAAAGTTAGGGTAAGTAGAGAAGTAGGGTCTACATGATTAGGAATTAGAAATATTATATTGGTAATAAGGAAAAGGAGTGAGGTCATAAATATTTTGTGTATTTTATTTGTAAAAATCCTAAAAATTTGGAACCCATGTGAAATGATAAGGTTTATGTTATCGTAAAAGATAAGCTTACATGTACAAATAAGAGTTAAGGTATGGGATATGATTCATCAGAGTAGATTTCTTATCCTATCTTAGAGATAAGATGGATAAGCCTGGAAGTTCTATAAATAGAGAGGCCACCCCCTCATTTAGCATATAAGGAAGTAGTGAGAAATATTGTATGAGTAAGTGTGTAAAGGAAGCCATCATTTTGAAGGTGTGTTAAAGAAGCCATTAAGAGGTGTAATTGTGAAGTTTCTCCCATAGTTATTGTTGGAAGGCAAGTGAAGTCAATAACACTTGAAGTACCTCATGGGTGAGATTGTAACAATTTCATGTTGATATTATAATTTACACTTATATTTCAGATTTATCATCATTCCTTCTTATCATAGTCTATGGTATTCTTGTGTTATGTTTGTTGTGTGTTTCCAGATTACATCCACCAAACTAAAAGTTGTGCATTAGTAAATAATCATAGCACGAGGAATTCCCAGTGAAGAATTATCATAGTGCCGGATTGGTGTTGACATTTTGGTTCCGTTGCTGGACCATTCCTCGTTGGTGGATTTTCTGGAGAGATATTCCCACTTAGTCAGAAAACATTTAGAGGGTAACCTTGTTTTTATTGTGCATAGTAGTTACCATGGTAAAATCACTTTTTACAATGAATAATATTTACCGTAGTAAAGTCACTTTTTACCATGAATAATATTTACCACAGTAACTTCACTTTTTACCGTGAATAGTGTTTACCACAATAAAGTCATTTTTACCATAGTAAGTCAAGTTTTACCATAGTTTACCGTGGTCATTTCTATTTTACTTGTAGAAAGGTGTAAAGTCACTTTCTATTATAGTGATTCCAATTATTTGTGCACATAAGTCTTGTTGATTGTACTTGTGGGTTGGTATTTCACTGTGGTTACTTTTGAAAATGGGGAAGATTCCTATTTTTTCAGCCCAATATAATGAAGATGCTTCCTCTTTCATTTAAGAGTTTAAACGATCTTGCATTTGTAATGGCCTCATAAGAAGGGAACAATGGATTGAATTTTTTCCTACCTTTTTGGATGGTTCAGCCTTTAGGTGGTTTGAAACACTAGGTAATAATGTGAAAAATTCATGGGATTTATTAACTGAAAGTTTTCTTGAAGAATTTGGTGAACAACAAAATATGCAGATCTCATGATCGATATCACAAAGCTATCCCAAGGAGAGAAGGAGAAGATAAGGGATTATCATGCTCATGTTCTAGAGCTAAGGAGGAATCTCGATGCCCAGATCCGGAAGGAAGGATTAGTGGATGGGTTGATGAATGGCATGGATAATCTCCTCTGTAAGCACTTCATTCTTGGGATGAAGCTAGAGATTAGACAACGAGTGAAGTATGACCGCCCAACTACCATTGAACAAGCAAATGGAGATCAAAAGAAGGCAAAAAGAAAGCATGGAAGAGGAGCCCAAAGAAATTGTTGCTAAAGTAGAGCCTACACCAACACCTTTGGTCCAGAATCCACAACCACTCTCGGTGAGCACAAATATTTTCCTAGTACATCTACTGAGTATGAAGATCTACTCAAGAAGATGGGTTAGTTAACTATTAATCTTCTTCAAGGAAAGGAATTTAGTTCTCAGGGAGGAGATAGAGGTCCAAAATAAATATTTCTGAAGTTGTATGTTATGGTTGTCATAAAAAGGGTCATTATAAGTATAATTGCCCAGATAGAGCTTTACATCTGGTACAAGAGATAATGATAAAGGAAAAGCACCTTGTGAATTCTTTTGATGTAGTAGTTAAGAGCATAAATAATGAAGTAGATGTGTTTGTAACAAAAAAGAAAAAAAAAAGATAACCAAGATGGAAATGATCCTAAGAAGATGAAAGGAGAAACTAGTAAGAAACATAGGAGAAGAAAATTGGGTGTGCAGGATTTTCTAATTTCATAAGGACAAGGACCATACTCCATCTTAGAAGATCTATCCAAAAGGCCTGCAAATATTACATATAGTCAACTCTTGGCTATGTCTTCTAAGAAGAGGCGGGAGCTGTGAAGTGGACTCAATGCTCAACGAAGGAAGGAGGTTGAGGTCCTTGTTTTGGAGGCAGAGGTGGATCCCTACGCTCCACAAGATGAGGTATTATGTAATGGTATTTCAATTCATGATGTCTTAGTTGATGGAGGTGTTGCATGCTTAATGTAATGATCGAGTCTACAATGAATATGTTGGGTTTAAAAATTAATCACCCCTCAACACTTATGTTAAGGTCATTAAATAAGGGAAAAATTAAACTAGAAGGTGTTGTTTCAAATGTGGCAATATCTCATTATGGGTGTTGATGTGTGGTATACTTTCAGTGATGAAAATGGTATCGTTATGTACCCAATGTTTTGTGGAAGACCATGGCTAAGGAGAGTTCATGCAAGAAACTACTGGAATGAAGGCTTCATGACACTTGGACGTGGTAGAGAGAGGGTGAAGATAAATGTGATCCCTCGCATCATAAGGTAGAACCTGTGGATTCAAGTGATGAAACTGATGATTGGACATCCTCTTATTACTCTAGTACCAATGAAGTGGACACAGAAGATGAAGAAAGTGAGGTTGATGTTTCGGTCATGGATATCCTTCCAATCACACCGACTCATGAACCCATAAAATTATCTGAAGAAGAAATTGATGATCATCTCCAACAAATAAAGATTGGTGATGCTGTGATGGAGAGTGAGAAGGAATCCTACCTCCAACTCTTTCAAAGGTACATACACCTATTCACTTTTGATTACAAGGAACTCCATCAAGTAAGTTGGGTAGAAAATTCTATTGAGTTGGTAGATGGTGCTAAGCCCATAAAGCAAATGCCATATAGAATGAATCCTAATTTTTCCAAGACTGTAAAAGAAGAAATAGATAAGTTGCTTGATGCAGGATTCATATTTGCTATGGAGAATTCAGAATGGGTTTCTCCCATTGTGATCTCAATAAAAATAATGGGAAGCTACGCATTTGTGTTGATTATAGGAAGCTCAATAAGGAAACAAAGAAGGATCATTACCCTCTTCCATTCTCATATCAGATCTTGGACGAAGTAGCTGGCCAGAGTGCTATAGTTTTGCTGATGGATATAAAGCAACAACCAAGTTCGATCAAGAAAGATCACCAAGACCATGTTCACCACTCCTTGGGGAATGTTTGCTTATAGAGTTATTCCTTTTGGGTTATGTAATGCTCCGTAACGTTCCAAGTGTTTGATGAATAGGGTGTTTGAACCCTACATCGGGAACTTCATCGATTATTTTTGGATGATTTTTGCATCTATGGGAGCAAGATGGACCACCCGCACTAGATGGAGAAAAAATTTCAAAGGTTTGATGAAGCACAAGCCTCACTAAACCATACAAAGTGTGTCTTTGGATGTTCTAAAGGTGTTTTGTTAGGGCATGTTGTATCCAGAGATGGTATTGGTACTGATCCTGATAAAGTTTCAAAAATCAAAGAGTTACCATTTCCTATGAATAGAAGTAAGTTGAGATCATTTTTAGGCCATGTGGGTTACTATAGAAGGTTCATCAAGAATTTCTCAAAGATTACATAGCCACTAACCCAGTTCTTGAAGAAGGATGTTACTTATGAACTAGGAAATAAGGTGCATGAAGCTTTTGAACAACTAAAGGAAGCCCTGGTGTCTTCACTTGTTTTAAAGAATCCAGATTGATAAATCCATTCATTGTGTATACTGATGCCTCGACATGCAAGCACTAGGAAGTACTGAGCCAAAAGGATGAAAATGGGAATCATCATCCAATTTACTTTGGGAGAAGACAAATGAGCAAAGGTGAGGTAAATTATACTGTAATAGAAAAAGAGGCTCTAGCTATCATTTTTACTATAAAGAAGTTTAGAAATTACTTGCTAGGGCAGAAATTTATAGTTAGAATGATCATCGTGCTCTAAAATATATTGTAAATAAGCCTAACCATCAGTGAGGATAGCAAGATGGATAATTTTGCTACAAGAATTTGAATTTGATATTATAGATAGGCCAGAAAGAAGCATGTCAATACAGATGCACTCTCTCGAGCCTATGATGGTTTAGGTTCATCTTGTGATGATGATGATTTCCTAGATGCAAAGATTGTTATCCCTCGACACAATCCCTATGAATACATAGATATTTGGAATTATTTGAATGAATTCAAGTTTCCTGATGGTGCCAATGCAAAGACTAAGAGGAAGATTACTCAAGCCATTCATCCATATTCTATTCTGCATGGAGTATTATTTCAAATAGGACCTGATGGACAGTACAAGAGGGCAGTTGGACGTGATCAAGGGAAGGACTGATAGAAGGATCCCACAATGGTATTGTGGAGGACACTTCTCTGGACAACTTACAACAAGAAGGATCTTGGATGTAGGTTATCATTGACCCACTCTTTTTAGAGATTGTTATAATTATTGTAAGACATGTGATATTTGTCAAACACATGGTAACCGTAAGACTTAATCAGCTCCATTATGCCCTATTCTTCCACTTGGTCCCTTTGAAAAGTGGGGAATAGACATTGTAGGTCCACTTCCAACTACCCCATGCCAAAATAAGTATATTGTAGTTTCCACAGCATTATTTAACCAAGTGGGTCAAGCTAGGCATTGAAAACAACTTCCATGGATGAAGTGACAAGGTTCATATATGAACACATTGTCACCATATTTAGTTGTCCATTAGAAATCATAATGATCAAGGAAGCCACTTCATTAATGAGGTGGTAGAATCCCTAGTCAATAAGTTTTCTATTAAGCACAAGAGGAAACAACATACAAGCCAAGCACAAATGGACAGGTGGAACGAACAAATTTTGTGTTGTGTCAAATTCTAGCAAAAGATGTAGCCTTGCAGGTACATAAGTGGGATAAAAGGATTCATGTAGAATTGTGGGCATATAGGGCAACATCAAAGTCAGAACAGATACTCCCATTTCAAATGCTTGGCTTATGGCATTGATCCAGCTTCTTCCTATTGAGTTTGATATTCCCACTATGAGAGTTATGAAAAATGAAAGGATGGATGAAAGTGATTTAATAAAAGAAAGGTTGGTACATCTTCATTTGCTAGAGGAAATGAGGGAAATAGCAAAGGATACAAGCTATAAGAAGAAAATGAAGCAGAAGGAATACTTTGATCAAAAGATTCATTGGTCTCCATTTCATGTGAATGACTTGGTTCTAGTATATGATTCCAGATACAAAAAAAAGACAAAATTTCTTCCAAAATGGATGGGGCCCTATAAAATAGTAGTTGTGCATGAAAATGGTACATACCGACTGGAGGAATTGTATGGCACTCCCATTATGAAATGGGTCACCACGATAAGTTAAATATTTTCCAAGCACCTGAATAGTCTACTTTGAGGACGGAGTAGAAACTAGGAAGGGGGAAGATGTCGACACTAAAATTTTCCTTCGTAATTTCTATTTCATTAATGTATGTATTAGGAATAGGATGTTGTTAAGTATAATTAGTAGTAGCATCCGATAGAAGATAACGGCACCGCTGCAAGACGATGCCAAATAATGTATAGTACGGTAATAGTCAAAAGTACAATAGGAATGTTGTGGTAAAAACTAAATATTTGTCGTAAGTGGTCCGGTAATGTTAAAATGTCAAAGTTAGGGTAAGTAGAGAAGTAGGGTCTACATGATTAGGAATTAGAAATATTATATTGGTAATAAGGATAACTCGGGTGAGGTCATAAATATTTTGAGTATTTTATTTGTAAAAAGTCTAAAAATGTGGAACCCATGTGAAATGATAAGATTTATCTTATCTTAAAAGATAAGCTTACATGTATAGATAAGAGTTAAGGTATGGAATATGATTCTTCAGAGTATATTTCTTATCCTATCTTAGAGATAAGATGGATAAGCATGGAAGTTCTATAAATAGAGAGGCCATCCCCCTCATTTAGCATATAAGGAAGTAGTGAGAAATATTATATGAGTAAGTGTGTAAAGGAATCCATCATTTTGAAGGTGTGTTAAAGAAGCCATTAAGAGGTGTAATTGTGAAGTTTCTCCCATAGTTATTGTTGGAAGGAAAGTGAAGTCAATAACACTTGAAGTACCTCATGGGTGAGATTGTAACAATTTCATGTTGATATTATAATTTACACTTATATTTCAGATTTATCATCATTCCTTCTTATCATAGTCTATGGTATTCTTGTGTTATGTTTGTTGTTGTGTTTCTAGATTACATCCACCAAACTAAAAGTTATGCATTAGTAAATAATCATAAAGACGAGGAGTTCCCGTGAAGAATTATCATAGTGTCTTTGGATTGGTGTTGACAAGACCTCTCTTATAAACCTTGTGACTATTTCCTAATAACCTTTTGGATTTCTTACCTAATTACTACCTTGATTATAATCCAATTTACAACCTTATTAAATCACCACGTTACTATCGAGAGATAGTTATATGTCACTACCCTATTATAGATCAAGGATTTATAACCTATATCTCATATAGTGTGTGGAGTAACATTTTTCTAGTTTTATGTCTCCATCAATTTACAATCTAAGTTGTGCATCATTAGCATGCCCCCTTTATTATCCTAGTCTATAATAAACCCTTATAGAAATACATAGGATTTATTGGAAATGTGTTGTATATTTTCTATGAGTTACACTCTTCTAGATCATGCATGTGTCAAGGCCATGGGGGTTCTAGGTATTTCCTAGATAGGGATTTGGGGGCAACACCCTCCCAATCGAGTTCAGGATGGCCCCCAATAATTATTTTTGGGGTCCCCTATTTTTGTGCAGCTAATATAGGTATTTTTTATTCTATGTTGTTTATGGGGATCCGTTATGCATTGTATTCTTGGCCCGAGATTTCGGTACCCATTATTTTGTAATACTATTGTGATTTTACCTATTAATGTGACTACATATAGCTAGACATCTAATAGGATTAAGCAGAATTGAGAGTACATTATTTTATGGTAAAATGGTTGAGTTAATACAATAAAGAGATGATTTATTCTGTTGGGTTTTTTTCTCAAAATGGTTTCCAATGATATATTTTGTGTACTATGTTATTTTTTGTTTTTCATTTCTCTATCTTAAATATTCTATGAAGTATTTCTTCTCTCTTATTTGTTTATAGGATCAAATTCTCTTCATTTCTTATCGATATAGGTTTCAGATTTGTGTGAATAGTTAGGGTTTATTGACCTATTGATAGGATTTTATTTGAGTAGGAGTTTTACAAGTTTTGAATCTATTCGAGTAAAGAAAAATAAATGGAAGTGCAAGAATTGAGATTGAAAAATTTAATGTGCCAAAATTTTGAGTTGTGGAAGCTCAAGATGGAAGACATTTTTGTGGATAGAGATCAGTGGATTGTTGTGTTTGGAGTCATGTCTACGGGTATGAAGGAAAAGAACTAGGAAAATATCAACATGAAGGTATGGTAAATGTGCTAAATGAGAAATCCTCTCGGCTCTATGGGAGAATTTGGGGACTTTGTGTCAAAAAAATTATCTAGTGAAAAAAATTTCCTAAAGAATCTATATTCATTTAGAATGAATGATGGTGACTATGTAGTAGAACATTTGAATGTCTTTAATACTATGGTAAGTTAGTTTATTTATGTTGATATTAAAATGGAAGAAGAGGATAAATGTATTACTTTGTTGTTCTTTACTTGAATCTTGGGATAATCTAGTTATGGTTATTACTAGTACTACAACAAAATTATTAGTTGAGGATGTAGTTCCATCTTTAATGAAAAAATAAATGAGGTAGAAATCCATTAAGGATTATCAATCCAAGGATGCCTTGTATGTGAGAGGCTATACCCAAGAGAAAATCAAGAAGAAGAAAATACAGTCAAAGTACAAAAGTAAATCAAAGACTATAGAAAAAGATAAGAGGAAATGTTGGAATTGTGGTAAAATGAGGAATTTCAAGAAATATTATAGATCTAAGAAGGAAAAAAAGGGTAAGTCATCTAACGATGTTGGATCTTCATATATATAACCATCTAATGGAGCCTCATAAGATTTTTTTGGAGGTATCTAACTTGCATGCATGTGATGGTGCATGGTTGATTGACTTGGGTGCCTCTTTTCATATGACTCCTCGTTAGGAGTGGTTATGTGAATATGAAAATATCAATGGAGGTGAAGTCTTCTTAGGAGACAACTTGACCTATAAGATCATAGGTTGTGGGAGAGTTATGTTGAGGTTCAAAAATAGAAGGGCTAAAAACCTCCCCGTTGTTTTACACATTCTAGGTTTAATCAAAACCTAATATTGGTAAGTAAGATGAATGATGCGGGTGTGTAGGTAGTATTTACAAAGTAAAGTTGCAATATGGTTCAAGGAGAAATGTTATTATCAAGGGAGTTTGTATAGGAACTTTGTTCAAGAAAGAGGTAAGCACTTTGAGTGATGAGTGTAATAGCTTGGTGGTTCCGGAGGATAATAAAGTTGTAGATATAAATCCTTCATCTCCTATAAAGGATGTGATGGTGTGGCATAAAATTATTGGACATCTTTGAGAGAAATAACTTCGCATTAAAAACCAAAGTTATGGTTGAAGGAATTTCTTGTTGTCCTTTAGATTTTGATTTCTGTGAGCATTGTGTATTTAGAAAATAAACTAGAGTAAATTTTTCATAATAAATTTAGTACATAGTGATGTGTTTGGACTCATGAAAGTTCCATCACTAGGAAAGACTTTGTATTAGATCATATATTTATAAGTAATTTCTCAAGGAAGACCTATCTATATTATATACAAAATAAGTATGAGGTTTTCAATAAGTTCAAAGATTTTAAGGCTCTTGTGGAAAATCAAATAGAAAAGAAGATAAAGGTTTTGAGAAGTGATAATGGTGGGGAATATTGCTCTAATTCCTTTGAGAAATTTTGTAATAGAGTGGAATAGAAATGTAGAAGAAAACTCCATATACGCCACAATATAATAGAGTTACAAATATAATGAACATAACTTGGTTGGATAAGGGTAGGATTATGCTCAATGGTGCAGGTTTGGACAAGAATTTATGGGTAGAAGTAGTGTAAATTGCTTATTATATGATCAATAGATCACCCACATCGTGTCTTGAAGATTAAACTTTAGAGGAAGTGTGAAATAGTAAGAAACCCTCTATTTGATATTTAAGGATATTTGATTGTATTACTTATATACATATTCCAAAAGAGAAAAGAAAAAAGTTAGATGATAAATATACTAAGTGCATATTTATATTATAATCTAATGGTTTAAAAGGATACAAGCTATGGAATCCAGAAACACAAAAGGTTATTTATATTTGTAATGTAGTCTTTATAGAAGATAAGGGGATTCTTGAGTAGGAAGAAAATAAAATTGATGAAAATGAAAAAAACTTATGTTGAACTAGAAGAGGATTAATTTTTGTTTAATTTTGATTCAATTGTAGAAGATTAACTAAAGAGAGAAAGAGTAATATTCAATTGAAGTAGATGAGGGAGAATCGAGAAGATGTAGAATCGAAACTTTAGTCTTGAGAAGATTAGCTCGGGTGAGAAGGAAACCTAAAAGGTATGACACTCCTAATTTTTGTTCTTATTTTCTTTTATCATTTTTTTGTTACTAATGATGGCCCAAAGACTACAAATAAGGATTTTTAATTAAAATACTATAAGTCTTTGAAAAAGGCTATGGGGGAGGAAATGGAGTACTTAAACAAGAATCATTCATGGACTTGGTAAAATTACCTCCTAGAAGAAATATTGTTGGTTGTAAATGGGTATTTAAGAAGTACCAAACAGAAGGGGAAAAGGAGAAGTATAAATCTCACCTAGTATAAAAAAAGGTTCTCACAGGTAGAAGGACTTGATTTTGGTGATATTTTTTCTCATGTTGCTAAGTTATATTCTATTAGATTTCTTCTAATTATTTTTGTTGCTTCGATATGGAAATAGAATAGATGGATGTTAAGACAAAAATTTTACATGGTGGGATTGAGGAGGATTGATGGAAGGAAGACTTGGTGTGCAAGTTGAATAATTCTCTCCATGGATTGAAACAATCACCAAGAATATGGTACTAGAAATTTGACAAGTGTGTGTTGGGACTTGGACTTGGAAGAAGCAAAGTTGATCATTGTGTTTATTATAAAAAATAAGGTGATTTTTTTATCATTATATTGTGTGTAGATGACATGTTATTAATTGGTAACAATAAGAAAATAATTAGTCAAGTCTCATCTCTCATATTAATTTTATATGAAAGATCTAGGTGCTAGAAAATTTATTATGAGCATGGAAATTAAAAGAGATTATGTAAACAGTTTATTGTGGTTAAATCAGAGGAAGTATATTGATATGGTATTCCAAAGGTTGAAAATGCATGAAAGTAAACATGACAATATCCCCTTTCCTATTGGTCAAAAATTATTTGTTAAATAATTTCCTAAAAGAGGAGAATAAATTGAGGACATATCTCAAGTGTCATATACTAGTGTGATTCGTAGTTTGATGTATTTTCTAGTCTATAACAAACCTAATATTTCTCATGTAGTGGGATTATTTATCATATTCATGTCAAATCGTAGAAAGTAACATTGGATTGTAGTGAAAAGGATCTTTAGGTATCTATGTGGAACATCTAATTATGCATTATGTTATTAAGTTAATCTTGGTGAAAGAAAAACACTCAATTTACATGGATTTATGGATTTATACTTTGGGGTGGAGATTTGGATATACATAGATCTACTAGTGGGTATGTTTTCAACTTGTTTGGTATAGTTGTAAGTTGAATGATTAAATGTTAACCAAGTGTTGTGATATCCACCATAGAGGTAAAGTACATGGAAACTACTCATGCAAGTAAGGAAGTGGTCTGGCTTAAAAGTATTATTTCAATTGTTGGGTTCACTTAAAATGTTTTAAGGATATATTTTGACATTCAAAGTGCATTTTTCTATTAAGGAACCCTAAGTATCATTCTATAGTAAAACACATTGATTTTCAATACCATTTGTGAGAGAGATGATGGAGGAGGATAAGATATTGCTGGAAAAGGTGGACACATAAGATAATGTTATTGATTATTTGAAAAAGGATGTAAACCCTAAAAAAATTTAATATTACAAAAAATAAATGGGCTTGAATTCCTTAAGTTGTTACTTAGATGGCCTTGAAACCCCGATGGAAATTATTCAACAAGTGGTAGAATGTTGTAAATGTGTTGTATATTTTCCATGAGTTACACTCTTCTAGACTATATACCTGGTATGGTTGTGGGGGTTTGTGGCATCACCTCAACTAAGGGGTTTAGGGATAACACCCCCTAATCGGGGGTTCAAGGATATCCCTCAATAAATTTTTTTGGCGTCCCCTATTGTTTTGGATCCCATATAAGTATTTTTAGCCTATGTTAATTATGGGTGGTTAGATAACTCATGTTTATGGGGAGATATTATGGGTTGTATTCTTGGCCCATGGTTTTGGTACCCATTGTTTTATAATATTTCTATGATGGTTACCTATTGGTGTGCTTACATATAGCTAGACATGTAGTAGTATTAAGTAGATTTGAGAATACATTATTATATGGTAAAATGGTTGAGTTAATACAATAAGGAGATAATTTATTATGATGGGTTTTTTCTTGAAAGGATTTCTCGTGATATATCTTGTGTTATTTTTTGTTTGTAATTTTTCTATTTTTATTTATCTTAAATATTATGTGAATTATTTCTTCTCTTGTATTTTCTTATCAGATCAAATTATCTTCGGATTTTTATTGGGTTATTATTTATTTGCATAGAGACACTAAGTAGTCCCAATAACTCTTCCTTGTATCATGTAAAACCTCCACTTCCATCTTGTGATGTCCTCTCCCATTTGTATGTCTTCTTCTTCCTCTAACCATAACGAATTGGTAATCACTCTTCGTTCATTTCTCAATTTAAAGGTCTGTTGATTGTATGCTTGTATTTAAGTCTCTTATTACCAAGACTTCTCCCACTATGCTGAAGGTTGAGATGTCATTTTTAGAGACACGTAACTTGGTATTCAATATCTATGTTATTTTTATTATTTTTCTTCAAGCCTCTTTATGTAAAATATTTAGGGAGATGGGGATATGTGTAATGGAGAATCCCACATGTTCTAGGGTCCAAAGTGTCATTATGGCAAGGAATGTGAATGTGTGGGTTAGTCAAGCTCAACACTTGAAAATTTGGGTGGACCATAACTAATATCATGCTCTATATGTATACACATAATTTTCACTTTTCATCTTTTATACATGTTATTAACAATTTCCTTTGTGCGGATAAGGGTCACCGATGCATATATTTCATGATTGTGTTCCTTACGATGTTTTTAAGGAATAGGGAATGATTATTCATGTAACCATTATGGGTTAGTGATAACACACTGAAAGAGTGTCACTATTTGGTCTCATCCTTAGTGTTCCTTTCACTAGGTATTCTTGTCCTCCTAGGTCTCATGTATATCATATTCATGATCTCTTGCTTGCATTCTACCATTTTTCACCTCATTCATCCACTTTCATAACTCACAACACATTTATTTTACCTTTCATAACACATTACTTCATTTTTGCATCCTTGACACAATCGCCCATGGGTGATTGTGTTGATGTTATATTTTCTCATGTCTCGACACCATTTCCCACAGGCAATAAAATCATATATATACATCAACCTCATTTAACACTCATAAGAAAGAAACATGAAGCTAAGACATTTGAAGTTCCATTTTCTTTGCTCTTTTGCACCATCTTATCATCTTCTTACTCTTCTTTCGGTTCATCATGATTTTTTTCTTGGATTAGATTGAACACCTCTCTTCGTGGATAATTGCTTGCACTATTGGGTTATCATATAGAGATTCCAGGACATGAATGGTCTTCCCTACTCCACCTACTATAAATTCTCTCTTTTGTGCTTCTTCTAAGGGGATATAGATGCATTAAGAACCACCCTATATGTATAGGTGAGTGTTCTTATCCTTCTTTGTCACTTTGCAGGTTAGTTCCTTTTCTCTTCTTTAATGTGTTATGTTAGTTTAGTATTAATTATGTTTGATGCTATCTAGCTTAGTACTCTTATCAAATATCAACTCCTCAATTACTTTCATTTCAGCTATTGTATGTTTTTTTGTATTATTTATCGATTCATACCTATCCACACCCAACCACCGATATCTTAGTAGGGTTCCTTCTTCTATCTCAATTGTGGTCCTTGCAAACCCTAAGTTTCCCTTGTGTAAGGGTTACTTCCCTCTAGATATGCAACCCTAACACTCATTGTAGCCCCTTTAAGTTTATCCCCTTGTATGGTGGTTCATGTGTGTCTCCTACTCATTTCCTCGAATATCCTAGTTGAATGGATGAGTAAGAGTGCATGTTATTGAGACACATTTTGGGCCGCATACATCCTCTAGTGAAACCAACGTGAATCTTACAAACCTTATGATCAAGCACAACTCGTTAAAAGAACCCATATTTTATTTTGACTTCATCTAAGCATCCAAAATCCCAAAAACCATAAGAAATTGTTTGCATAGACATTATCACCCCTAGGACAACTTGTGCATTTCTGTCACATCTATTTCCGGATACATATGGCCCATGTGTAGATCCTATTGTATGGTTGATCTTTTCTAATGCTTCCCTATCATTTCTCGACACCATCAACCCTTATTTAAGCTTACTAATAGGTCCTACTATGTCTTTCTGTCTCGAATCATTCTCCTTACACCATCGGCCCCTCGTGTAAACATTCTACCGTGCCAATTTTGATTAAAGTGTAGATTTCCATAGCCTTGATTTCAGCTTCCAGTTACAAATATGTCACCTCTAAGGATATATTTGGCATAATTGAACCCTCTAAAATTCTCTATGAGACATTCCTTTGTTCCTACATCTCCTCTCCATGCTTATAAGAGGTCATGTCATATATTTTAATTTGGTTGAAATCAAAAAAATATATCCCATATCCATCATTAAAAATCTCAATAATAATTAATACTTTACCCCGATAAATACGTATGTTTTTGAAATATATCTACCAATTCCATGGAAATGACCATGCCTCGTCTTAACTAGGGGATTCCATATCATTATCATAATCCTCCTCCTTGATCTACTGATCAAAATGAATCTCCCAAAACCCCCACTAATGAATATGAATATCATGAACAATCATCTACAAACATAGGTTGGTCTCCTTTTATAGATCTTAACATGGTAATAGTTAAGATCCTAGATCAAATGGATTTAACCCAAGCTACTACACAACTAGCATGATTCAAATGTAAAATTAGATGTTGTAGATAGCATCTCAAAGTATGGTTCCCACCTTTCCTTCTTACACCCTCCATTTGTGGATACACATGGGAATCATATTCCTCCTCCACCAATTCGGAGAAAAATGTTACACGCTGTCCAAAATAAACCTTTAGCTCCATACATTGTTGTCATGGAGTTAGAAGAGGTTGTCCCTACCATCTCCTATGATGGTTCTATAGATACATCCCTCTATCTTAATACCTTTCGTAATCTCTACAAATAATGGATTAAAACAAATACCTATGCAACCATTAAGCTTGTCATTTAACAAAAATTAACTTTTTGTAAAACCCTAATAGGATATTTCAAATTCACATGTAATAATATAGAAATGAAGTACAAAATGTGACATAAGAAATAAGAAAGATAATTTAAAACCCTAAGTGCAAGAAAGAGGAGAAAATACTTAGTTGATTCGTAATAAATCTAGAGGTGTGCGAAGCTAAAAATTGCTAGAACTGGAACACAGTAGTATCACGAATGAAACTAGAAAATTGTAGGAGAGTTGGATTAGGTCGAGTAGGGTTCTTAGAGTGGTACTGGGGTGCCCAGGCACCGGGTCTCGCGCAAAACCTCGGAAACTAGTCTTCGCAGGTCACTAGATATTCGTTGACCTTTTCTTTTGATTTCCTTTATGTCACACTAAGTTGTTATATGTTGCATGTAACCTATAATGAGAGAGATATCCTGAAAAACCCTAAAACACATCAAATCCTACAAAATAAAATATGTAAATGGGGATTCTCGACTAACCACAAGTGATCATCCTGATGATTGAACTTACGAGCCAAGTGTTGCACTACATTTTATACTCCATGTAGTTTTATGCGTGTGTGTGTAGAATCATGTCCTAGGTAGCTCTTTTACAAAATGAACCTGATAGCGAGAAATAGCTAGATGTAGAAGATGTAAATAAATGTGTGCATGGAAAAATTAACTTCCCCTCCTATGAAGTGTATACATAAGAATGCAATCCCTTGTCCCTTGAATGGATGTTAGATGGATGCGTTGATGTTCTTAGAATGCCTTTGGATGCAACCTTAGGTGATGGTAGTAGATTCTTAGAGCTTGATCCCTTAATTTGATCACATAGCATTGTATTTATATGATTCCCTTATTTGAATTTTGTAATTAACCACTAAAAGGTTGAACACTAAAAAAACAAGATGCCCAATGGATAGAATATGTCCAAAAGTGGTGAGTAAGATAAAAAGAGGTCAGGAGCACCTAGAGGGAATGGGGGCACTTGGGTGCTTTTTTCTTGGCTAGGTGTTGGTGTCTTGACTTAGAAAATGTGGAGTAATAAAATTCAGATTGGGAAATGAGGTGTGCAAGGCAAAGAGGAAGCCATAAAGAAATAAAAATGGCTAAAGACAGTGGTCAATTAGTACTTTTATCACTCAGAATCATATGAATGCAAGTATGTGATTAGGATCTAGAAAACTACCAAAGTGTGTGCATTAGTGTCTACATTTTCCCCCACTTTATGTTGTTGAGAGAAATATCAATAACATAAAGTAGATAAGAGATGCATACCTGATAACCATATAGATCAATGGTGGAAGTGTTTCGAGGAGACAAAAAAAATGTGGAGTGAATATCATGAAGCGTGGAAGCTAGAGGAAGGTGGAATTCGAAATGACCTTAGGGGTGAAACATATGTGATGTGTCGTGTTGTACTTGTTGTCATTTTCATGCTCGATGTCGGTGTAAGGCTACTTCTTGTTATGAATTAAGGATAAACCTACAAAATAAGAGTGAAGAAGTAGTCAAATACGTGTATAGAAAAATTTCGATCCAAATATGTATTAAGTATGTAAAAGTGTGTAAAAATGCAAAATTAGAAAAAGGAACATGTGCACTGATCCATGAAGAGTGAAAAAGATAGAAAATGTTCTAAAATGTTGATGATGAGAAATTTTTTGGGAGACATCGAGACCAAGTGTGAGTTTTGGGGTGATCACACTCCAAGTGTGAGTTTTTAGGGTGATTTCACACCATGAGAGAAGAAGTGTAGGGAGAAAATTCTAGTTTTATTCTCTATCCTTTGACTACTTCCTGAAATTTATACACCACTTCAAATGGTGTCATATGGTGTGATCCTATCTTGCTAAAGTTTTATCCATTTCAATCTAGTTTGATCCAAGGAAAATAGAAAAATGGAAATATAATTCATTCTCGCTTCTTTGAGGACTATGCCTATACTTTGTAAAACCACTCTAAAAAGTGCTAAAAATTTTGGTTATCAAAGAAAAATTGTGTATCCACCCCTGGTCATAGGCAACTAGGAAGGGTCAAAAGCACCTAGGCACCTGTGTCTATTTCGAGCACTAGTGTTTGTGCTAAACCAAGGACTCAAGTCAGATTATGATCTCCTTCTGTAACTATAAATTGTGTTGTTCATGTATTATGTAGGCTGAATTGTGATCGTGTACTCGTATGGGGTGACTGATTCACCCAATATATGCCCCCTCATTTGGGATGCATGTGACATTGATACGAGGATGTGGCACAAAAGAGGAATCGATGTTGAAATGATATTGGTATAGAGGAGGGAATTTTCTTGGTAAAAACCAAGGCACATCCAAACAATGGCTAGGAAACAAGTGTTAGTGAAAACAAGACAAACATGCATATAGAAGACAATGTGTAAGCTAGCAA
Organism: Taxus wallichiana var. yunnanensis; assembly: GCA_018340775.1. Lineage (NCBI taxonomy): Eukaryota > Viridiplantae > Streptophyta > Pinopsida > Cupressales > Taxaceae > Taxus > Taxus wallichiana. Next base: position 867,578,689 of record CM031238.1, read on the forward strand.
GTAGGAAAACAATGTAGACGGTGAAAAGAGGATTACAAATATGGGACATCACTCACAATATCACAAGACAATCATGGCCAAATCATCCAAAATCATACAATAAATAAACATACAAGACATAGGGCATTTCCCGCAAACAATGGCATACAATGGCAAGCGGTATGAAGCAAATCATCGATAACCATGGTGGCAAATAGGTCATGCAAAGTAAATTTTACACATGAAGCACCCATTTGCATGTTAGAAAGATTAAAAATAGTATGTAAAAACATGTATAGATTGATAATAAGTAGTGTTCTAGGAATAGTAATGTTTCCATGAGTTTTTTCAAGGAAAAATTTAAACTTGAAAGCATGACAACCATACCCTACTGTGAAATTTTTTTCTTAAAGGTCATTCCGAACCCTCCTCTAGATCACCCTAACCCCCATATCATTCCTATATTGTCCTTATAAGTATTCTAATGTGTTGTTTCATCATTTCCACATGTGATTTATTTATATCAAGTACATTTTGGCAGTTCCAAATCAAGATTCATCAAGATAGACTCTTTGGGAAGCTTTAGAGAGACTATTTGCTAGTCTTCTCAAGGCTAGTGTGCACCCATTAGAATGGGATGAAATGATAAAAATCATCAAGAAGGAGTATCATAGAGCTATTAACTTTTTGCAACCAGTTTTGGAATAATCTAGTAAGTTTCAGAGGTTTTGGAGTAGTTTCAGCAAAAGTGGGTCCTGGATGGTGAAGCAAAGTGTACAATGTAAAGCCACCCCAACTTCGTGAAGTGATTCCAAGAGCTCCATGAAGAGTTGGAGGCCAAAATAAATACTATAGGAAATATAATTCATATCCCTAGATCATTTTTGTCTTAATTTTTTCACAAGTCTCAACCATTTCTTCCCACAAATCTAATTTCAGCATGCACAACCTTTAAGCCCGAAGAAAATCCTTTTTTAGGAAGGTTTCATGAAGAATAGAGGTACGATACCCCCACCATTGTGTTTAAAAATTAAAATAAATTTAACATACATAATTGTGAGAAAACTCATTCGGGAGCTCAAGTTATGCCTCCGTCAAGTCGCTCCCAAGGTATGTTTGAGGAGTTAGTCAATTTTCAAGCTTGAAAATTGGACCAATAAAAGAGTGGCACAATTTTGTGCACTAATTATCCCAAAAATTGGGTATGTTTGGGACAAAAACTGTGCCCCCTCCCATGTAGCCCCCTAGACCTTGATTCGACCATATTGGAGCTCAAAATGACCAGTTAAGCCCCTGTGCACCGATTTCTAGCCCCCAACCTCATCCAATCATGAAGCACCAAGTGGCCCAATAAGAGAGGGGCACACTTTTGTGCACCAACTATCCAAACATTTTGGGATATTTGGGACACAAAAATGTTCCCCCTCCCATTTTTCCCCGATCACACACGTAACCCAAGAAGTGGCTTTATTTCTAGCCCCCCTCTCTTCCTCAATAGTGAATCAGATTATGACAAATGGACCAATGGGAAGGGGTGAAATTTTTGCACCAACCATACCAAATGTTTTGGGATGGTTGGGACAAAAATTTCTCCCATGCTCAAGTTGTTAAAAGTTGAAATTTTTTTAAGTACATCTTCCATTCCCATGCCATTTATTCAATCATTCATTTTCTATCCTCTAGTACATCTTCCATCCAAAAACCCTTACTTTTCTAGCCATATCCATGTCATTTGTTCTTCAGAAACCCTTGTGAGCAAAATCGAAGAAACACTCATATCTTGCAAACCACACAAGTGTAAATGAAAAAAAAATAGAGAATATATTCCTCTCCTAGTCACCTTTCTATTTAAAAAAACCAAATTTCTAGAATCATCTCAAATTTTTTTATGCTATCCATTTGAATTTTTGTTCCCTAAACTTTTCCTCTGCGCAATTTGTCATTAATCCTAAAGCAGTGCAAACCCAAATTTTACACGAGCATCTAGAGGAAAAAACTAGAAGGAAACAAATTTATTTCATAAAACAATGGATTATAAGAATGGTTTCAAAAATAGTAAGTTTCACTAGTTTACACTTGCTATTTTTATTAACTTTCCTAAAAATGATAAAAACCTCCGAAGAAAAAACACTAAAATCACAAAAATGAGAAACTAGGGTACACTAGCCAAAAAAGAAAAAAATAAAATTTATAAAAATATGAATTGATTAAAATTGGCCATGAATCATCTGTGAACATGCCTCAAACGTGATAATAACCTCTCATTGCGACACCAAGGCAAGAAAGCAACCTCACCCAAAATAGCAGCTCCTAGAACCTAGACTCTAAAAAAAGTAGTTTTAGGTTATGAGTGCAAAAATTTTCTATCAACTCTGTAGTAACCTATATTCTTTCTTTCTATCATCATCATTAAATTCAATTTCACCGTCCTCCAAGCCCATTTTGGATCTCACATCAGAGTTCCTGAGTGTGGGTGACAATAATGTTGCTCACATGGACCTAGAGGAGCTCAAAATAGAATGTTCTGGGTGAGAGAACCTATTGAGGAAAATATCTTTGCCAATAGATTTTACATGGGAAGTGGACATCTTATGTTCATTAAAAACATTGAGTGACTATTTCCATGTTCCCAACACTATGAACCAGACACCAAGACAATCAAAGTCGATGATAATTCAGTCTTAGTTGTGCTCACTCCAAGGGCCATATCTCAAGGAATGCAAATCCCAACTGAAAAGATATGGTCGTGATCACCAAATAATTTTCATCTTCTTAATGGTCTAAGAATGAATCTTATCTTCAAGGCCTCGCACTTAGCTCCTATTTGAAGCATGAAAGGAAGCCTTCTCATACACCGAATACTCTTTCCCATAGTGAGTTTCATAATGATTTATCTGATGTTATCATTCTCTTAAGTAGGGTAACAAGGGAAGATAACAAAAATATCTTACATGAATGGATGGAACTTTTCAACCTCACGATCCTCAAAGTAAAGAAGGTGATTAATTGGGGGCAGCTCATTAGTGACAACTTACATTTCCAATTGTTCCAGGTACCTACTTCAAAGAAATTTTTCATGACCTCATACCTTGTCTACGCCCTAGCGAACACAAGACTATTCAGGGGTCTTAACACCTACTCAAACGTTCTCCCAAAAATCCCCTGCATTCGAGAAGTACCCGCAATTGGTCTTGAAATAAAGTAATCAAAATTTTGCTAAGGTAAATGATACATTCACAATGTATGTAGTCAAGTTGTTTGATTAACATTTGAAGATGTATTGATAAGACACTCGCCCTAGTCAAGAAGTAAGGATCATAATTCATTCAGCTTCTCAACATTATATTACATCATGATGTCGATATTTGATCTCGCTCCATGGAGGTTTCCTCATTGTCGAAGAGACGTGATCTTGTTGAAGGAACTATGTAGAAAATTTGTGCACGTGAGTAGGAAGAAGAAACAAGATTCTTTCCCTATATCACTAGATATTTTCACATGCAAGACTGCCCATGGTGCCACTAATGTTTAATCTTCCCTATCCCCTATCAATATGCACTTATATACCTCTAGGGTGGAATTTGATATCGTAGAATATCCAAAATCATTTCACCCGTGTGTGACATGTGTCATGTATCTCAAATTGAAGATTTATGGGTAAATTGTATTGATGAGTATGAAGTCCAGAACGTGAGCATAAGAGGATGATAGTGGATCGATGAATAAATTTAGATTCAATTGGTATGAAGATGGTGTACAGGAGGATGTCTCAGAAATGTTTGATTTGGAGTACCCTGCATTGAAGGATTCTCTTCTTCCCCATGTGGTGGGAGTGTTCATGAATCCAGAGACATCAAAGAGCATACACAGTGGCGATCAAAAGGTCCAAAGAGTGGATGAAGAGAAAGAAGGCTGATCTCATCTCCTCGTGCAATTTTTCATCTGCTTCAGTGGTAAACATCTTATCACTCCTCTTCTAAGGCCAAGGAAAAGGCTCCTATTTCAACTCATTTAGGAGAGAGCTAAAAAGGAAACTATAAGAACCTAAGGCCCTCGCTATAGGAAATTGAATAAGAAATTAATAACAAAGAAGAACCTATGGTTGATCTTGAATAGGGAAATTGATCATGCTCATCTCTCTATCCCATAGAAATCTCCAAGCCCCTCATCCCTTATCACAGCACTAGCACACCTTCGTAGGATGCACCTTCTCATGCCAAATAAGAAGTGGTGATGATTCCCACTCACCGAGCCGAGACCAATGAGATCTTCCCATGGATGTAGGATATGATCACAAAAGATACATGTACGGTGCAATACGTAACCATTCCTTCTCATCTATCACTTCAATGGTCAAACAAAAGAAATGTATATTGGCTCAGGTGGCTTCTTGATTCTACAGTGGAGCCTCGGGGAACCAATATATAGAGGTAGTCAAGTCAAAGGTCATCAAGCCCATCGAGGAAATGACCTTGGCTAATTATGAGATCATAAAATTCCCCGGACTAGAAACACATGAGGGTAACATGCACTTCTTCCAATAGTCTTCCTCTCACCTTGTTGTGAGAATTCAGGAATAAAGGGAAAAGTTAGATCAAGTGGAAGACCACATTCGCACCCTCACTTTATACATCAAAGTGCTCCTAGATCCGAATGTTGTCAATGTTTTGTTATGGTGAAATCACATCACCCCTAATTTCTTGTAAGTGGATGGTTGAGGCAGTCAAGTGTGATTCATCAAACATGGAGTTATCCCAAAGTGTGGGACTTTGCAATCGGGATAACCCTCTAGATGAAGGTTGGTTCCTATTCCTCTATTCTGATGCACACATCCAAATTGTAGAGGATCTACTCTAAAATCTACTCTAACTTGCCAAGGAGACAGGGTTAAGAAGATTACAAGAAATTAAACCTAAACTAATAGAGGTGATGCACCAAAAGGAATGTTGAACACCTATTTTACATGGAGATGGAAACCAAAATCAAATTAAGAAGGATGAAAATACACCACAGATCAATCCACTAATGAGAATCCACTAACCATTAAACACAAACCATTAAACATGTAATACAATAACCATGCACAAATAACCAATATTGCAATGAGAGATCGAAGAAAACAATGAACACAAGAGAGGGTTAAAATTCATCCACAGACTTATATTATTGCTCCACATATTTGATATAGTGCATTACAATGGCCAAGAGGCACAAAATTGCATTACAACTTGAATGGGAGGTTTGGACTCCAAAATTCACTTACAGGAAAGAGAAGAAGGGAGGGTGCAAAGAAAAATTATCCAACCTTTTGAAATGAGCCCCTCCTTACAATATATAGGAAGAATGAGAGAAGGGAGAGAGAGAGGAATTCAAAATATTTCTTCAACCACCCAAAAATGCATTAAAATATCCTATAATAATGATGGGTGCCACTGCAAAACTAGTGCCTCCATGTACTTTTCCTTGTTGGAGAAGAAAGGAAGCCCATACATCATCATTTTGGTAGGTGGGAAATATGGAAAAACCCTTTAAAATGGTGGACTCGTATTTCTTTAATTTTACATACTTAGTCCAAATTAACTAAGAAAAACAATTGTAATTTTGTAGAGGACACTAAGAGCTTTCCAAAAGTTTGATTTTGTGCAAATATGAGCTCCCAATCAAAATTTATGACCATCTAAAGATGGAGGTGCCATTCTGCAATAAATATAGGGGGTTGATCTTCTCTTTTTAGACTCTGAAATTGCCTCGCAACCTTCAAAGTCTGAAATTTCAAAATGTTAGGCATTTTTACTTCGGAGGTTGATGTTACTATTCATTTGTCTTAAGTCAACAAAACCTTCGAAACTCCAAAACCCTGAAGTACGAAATTCAGACTTTGAGTTTCAGACTTTGAGTTGTGATTTTTCAAACTAGGGGGGTTGAAGGTTCTTAAATGTCAAAACTCCAAAGTCCGAAAGTCAAGCTTTAGGTTTTAGACCTTTACATTTTGGGGGGTTTCGGGACTTCGGGGTTCAAGTTTTAGTTGATGTTCGACCTTTCTTCCAACTCAACTTTAAAAATCCCAAGTCCAATTCAAATCAAGTTTCAAGATTTTGGGATTTCAGGGATTTTTACACTGCTTCACTTGTAACACTCATCGAAACCTCTGAACCTTCAAATTCTGAAATATTAATTTCAGACTTCAGAGTTTCAGACTTTACGCACTTCTTTCTACCCAGGTCCCAAATTTGACCCTAGCCTACCTCCAAATAACTCCATTTCCGAAATGAAAATTTTGCAATTTCAGAGTTTTCATTTCCCGAAATCCTCTGCAACTTTATTGGCCTACTTCAACTTTTTTAGCTAACCTCGAAATGCAAGCTCCCATGATTGAATAAATCCCTCCATTTTATTAGTGTGCAACCTGTCGTGTTTGTCCAATTTTTTCTATGGAGAAAAATTGGATAACATGTTCTTCCTTCTAAAGAATTCACTCCACTAAGTAGCTTTAATCCTCGAATCCATCAATAAAACTCAATGATTCACCGTACGTACCCAAAATCAGTAACGCATCGTACTACCAAAACAACGTGACACGTGCCCCAATGATGATACAAGTCTCCTCCTAAGGTTTTCGTGATCCGTAAAAGCTCTCCAAGTGTGCGTTAACATCCCGCATGCCCCGCTTAGCCACCGCGTGCTTTGTTTTTCCTTTTCCCCCTTTTTCTTGGCCTTTTGCTCTTGATGATGAAACCGCCGCCCGAATTGGGCGCGGAAGTCTATAACCGCCACCCCGCTCAGTAGGGCAGCGGTCCTTTACGCATTTTCCAGAAAGCTCTTTTAACACGACTCACGTAAATTCAACGTTTTACCATATTTCTTTCACCGCCATAAGCTTGCATTTATGATTCTCGGTTCCTGGAATAATGTTTGGCCATTGTTTATAGTTTAAGAGTTCTATTTAGTTTTTACCTTGGGTAAATGCAAATGCTATAAATAGTTGGCTTGTGCTCAAGCAAATGGCCCCTCAAAATTTTCCTCTGATTTCTCTTTGCAATAGATTTAGTTTTCCTTTTGCTTAGAATGCTTAGTTTCTTTCATTGCATGCTTAGTTAGCATTGTTTTACTGTTAGTAAGCCACATATCCATCTTGTGCAAGTACTACTGTTATTTTATCCAATCCATTGGAATAGGATAGTCTGTTTACCAATAGGAAGCCATTAAAGTTGTAGGTTTTGCTCCTCAAATAGGATAGTTTCAGGTTCTGGATGCTTTATGTTGCATGACTCGCAATAGATCCCGCTAGGAATTGCATAAGCCAAGCTCTGTACTCTTGCGCTATCCCTCTCCTACTCGCATTGTATTCAGTCAGTGTTCTGAGCTGCCTTTATCCCAATATCTACTTCTGTTGATGCTAGCATTACACGCTTTTCTAGATCCATGTGAACACAAAGAAATGAGGAGATCACACTGAGGGGACAAGATCACACACATCATCAGATTTGCCACTGTTCTGCAAAATCCAAGTTCTAGCTTTCAAAGTTCTAGTTAGAATCATATCAAATAGAGTATTTAATTGCTTTATTTTAGTTAATTCTACTCTCGATATTGCTAGGGAAGCTGTGGGGATTGATAGTTTCTGAGAAACTATGATTCACTCTTCACTTCTGAGGTAGGATTGAGAGTCTTGCAAATAGATTAGATAAGTTATTTCATTGTTTATAATAGATCTACAAATTGCACAGACAAATAGCTACACTCGGTTATTTTGTTTGTTTTAAATTGTTATTTTAGTTGTCAATTCTAGATATTTTAAATAGCTGCTTTCTTAAATTCATAAAGCTCATCAGAAAACATAAAAAAAAAAATAGAGAAATCATATATGCTATAGATACACTTCACATAGTTAAATTTCATTTTACTATAGTTCTCTTACATTGTTGCTTTTGTATGACAATCACGGGACCTAGAGAGCCTAGGAATATGTATTCAAGCCAATCGTGCCTCACCCCAATCTCATCTGGCGATAAATGATATAGACCAAAATCGATATAGACCAAAATCAATTCCCAGTTGAGCGGGTTAAACGTAGAAGACGACCAAGCACACACGTTTTGGTCAAATCAACCAAACTACAGATTACCCTAGGCAATATTCATATGACTGTAGAAGGGCTTGAAAGAGAACAAACATTTGGTTGTGATCCTTTGGTCCCATAGCCAGGCAAAGGAGACACTCTTACAGATATAGATACCAGCCTAAGAATCCAGGTTACACAAACGTCTGTAAGGTATTCTAAGAAAATCACACAGTTATTGATCCTAAATATAGAAGCTGAGAAAGCATACGATTACTGGATATTAGGGATTAGGACTTGATTTCATGCATGACCATAACAAGTCCACAACAACTAAGAATCTACAGCTGCGACCCACAAATCCCGCAGCCCAACGAATCCGTAAGTCAATCGGACATAGACATTGGCCTACGCACACTAGTATTCAGATCCACTCCACTTCCACCTATCATCATCAAACAGTTATCCTTACTAGATACAACAACTAACAAAGCTAGAGAGTTCTGGACTAGGCCAAAGAATCATCCATAGAAGTCAACTATTTTACCATCCACCGTATGACCTTATCTGGAGATGTATACGAAACTATCCCAGGTCATTTTCCACGTATTCCACAACCCATAGATTGAATCACGCCAGAGCTCGATATTGATTGGATCCTTTGAGTAGTCATCCTTGCTAATCGATCTATCACACCAGTTCAGGTTAGAAGGGCCTTCTTTGCCTTAGATTCACAAATTCCACTAGTGCGTATTGAAGACATTAGATTACCTAACTAGTTTGTCTGCATCCCATACATATTCCATCCCCACCGGCTGTCTCGGCACGACCTCGGGAGGTCGGGTGTGAGGAAGAGTTGCTTGTAGATTCCCACACTCGCTTGTCACTTTTCCATCGTACAAAATTGGTGAACCCAACGTGAAACTTACTACTTTCTAGTTTGGAGTCATATTATTACGTGTTCTTCCAAGTTAGTATACTTTTCATCTTTTCCACCTCATTGGCTTTCACCATCACCTTCGCTCCTTCCCATTATTCTTCGGTATTCATATACCCCCCGAATATGTCGGGATTCGATGCATATGGCAAACCCCTCTTGGGTCTTGAGGCATACTACACCCAATGAATAGACAATCATCACCCTCACTCTCAGTATGGGGTGACAACTACTCAACTAACCAGTTGTCAACACAAACTCCGAGAATCAGATATAACTCATCATTTCAAACTGAGGAGTTAGATCAGCTCACTCAAACGTAACAAACAGAGCCTTCAGGCTCGAACAATATGACATTCACCTGGAGAATCTGGTTCATCTCCTCAGATGCTACTTAGATCACAAATTAGTAGACAATCAGACTCATACCGAGGTTTAGACAATGAATATTTGGTATGTTATGCCAGGAATGACCAACATTCTCAAAGTATGTATCCACCTGTAGGAGGTTTACAAATACAACCCGAGGTCTCTTTTCAAGAAAATACCTCTATGCCACTGCATATAGGAAATACCCTCGGGAAACTTGGCAGGGTAGCGATCAGTTCATAGCAGGATATCACATGCCTATACAACACCATGGTATACAACAAACACCACTATGGAAAAACACCATGACTTCACCAAATGAAATCATTTCAACGTTAGTAGAAAAGGTTAGAGGATTAGAACTTGCCCAAGCAAGTCAAAATTCGCAATTCATGCAAACAGGAAGTTCCAATCCTCCACACCATCCTAGCCAAGTAGATCTCCTCACAGGAGTAGGCACGTTAGGCATGACTCCTCGGTATTCGCAACAAATGCCAACTAGACCCACCATCTCTAGCACTGTTCCTCCCGGTCTAGTACAAAACAATCCATTCATGGACAGTACCCCGTCATACTTAAACATGTACTCCAAATCACCACAAGGGGATATGTTCTCCTCCCCGGCATGTTTTCTCAAACACAAGTGCTCCCTTATGCCCCTACCAACGCATACGCTACACCGTGTCAACAACCCATTCCACCACCGCTCCCTCAACAGGCACCATCAATGGTCAAACATATGTGATAGGGACTTACTCAGAATATTTGAAAGAGCCCTTGGATTTCACCATACGAAGCGTCATGCTTCCAAGACCTCTCCTTGATTTTCCCAAATACAAAGGTGAGGGAGATCCAAACGCACATATCAAAGCTTACGCTACAGCCATTCGAGAACTACTCCCATGGGATGGGGTTGTTGCTAAAATATTCCCAAAAACCTTGGAAGGCATCACTCTCGATTGGTATTATAGAATACCTAAGGCTTCCATACATTCGTTCAAACAACTCGTGTCAGAGTTCATCAAGGCCTTCAACATGAACAAATTATTAAGAACAGAATCGTGATTTCTTACACATCAAACAAGAACACAACGAATCTGTCGCCCATTTCATCCAAAGGTGGCGTACAGTTCTTTATTCTTCGGCAAGTCCTCCAAACATGGATCAAATGGAACTATGTGATTTATTCCTTCATTCTCTTAGCAAAGAAGTGAAGGAAGAAGTCCAAAAGTTTCCATTAAGAACTTACGATGAAGTACTTGGAGAGTGCTCTTCAATAGATCAAGCAACAATTGATTGATAGTGGTCACAAAACATATGGAGCAAACAGGAGGTTAATCACCCCAACCGAACACTACAACTTATCCTACTACTACGAACGTCAATCAAGGACCTAAAATCCTTACCAAAAATCGGGGTGTAACAACAGATGGAGTAACCGACCAGCCTAAAAAGGTAAATGTTGTCAATACTCCATCACAAATAAACGACCAACGAAACAACAACTTTACCCCCGATTAATCAATGCAAAGTGGATTTTAATCATCCACAACAACAACAACAACAACAACAACGGAAAAATCCAATACAGGGTTCAAGCCATAATTCAACTAGGTACCAAAACCAAATTCAAACCAAAAACAACAAACGCAAAATTTTAATAGACAAATGGCTTGATCAAAATCTTGGGCTACAATGCACATCAAACCAACAAACTAGGAATTACAATCCTAATTCATATTGTGGTTTCCAAAAAATTCAGGGCCATGACACTAGAACGTGCCGTGACTACAATAAATTCATGTAACACTTGCCAGATGAACAAAGGAAACTTTTCATGGATATGTTCTTGGCAGATCCTACGTCACCAACATCAAATACTTTTTCAGGGGTAGTTTCCCCTCAAAATGCACCCCTGAAGATCTTTAATGATCCACTCCCAAATCACAATAACAACAGGCTAAATCTAACTGGGACGAACAAGGGTGTAATGATAGGAAACAATGATCATGAAGCCTCGACCTCGCTAAATCCATTAGTTGCGCCACAACTAGGAAGTCAGCCACGACCTAAGGTAGTCGGTTTAGTGGAGTTAGACGCTGAGCTACCCATCGAAGCTATAACAAGGACGTGAGAGTATTTCTCTCAACCAAGTCCAAGCCACCTGCCAGAGGCAGATGACATCCAACAAATCGTAGTAAAACCTGTGGGAGCCTATGATTTGATTAACGACCTAACAAAAACCTTCTCACACATTTCATTCTTAGACTTACTAAAGAACTCTCCTGCCCACAGGGCTGCTCTTTTAGAAGCATTAGGTTTAGGTCATTTAATTAACATCACTCCACCGCCTGAAACACAGGTAAATCATGTGGACTTTGATGTTCATCCTCCAGGGCAGGTAGATAGGGATGTCAAATTCATATTCGAGATAAACAAAATGCCGACAGATGCTGAGATCGCACGCCGAGGTGATCTAGCCTTACATTTGCAAGTATGGGTTTATAACAACTATGTAAAGCGTGCAATGGTTGATGATGGGGCGGCAGTTAACATAGTCCCCTTCTCTTTCCTTCAAAATCTAGGGTATGGAGAAACCAATTGTTCCACAACTCGAAACACACTAAGGGGCTATGATAGCCTTAAAGCCACCTCGGTTGGAACTATAATATTACCAGTCACCTTAGGACCCAAAACCATCTTGACTAAGTTTTATATTATAGATCGGGAAACTAACTATAATATGATCCTCGGCCGACCATGGATACACCGCATGAAAGCAATCCCTTCTACACTATTTCAAGAAGTAAGGTTTTTACATTTAGGAAAGATATTTGTGGCCAAAGGTGATCCAAAACCATTTGATGTACACCTAGCTGACTTAAAGAAAAGACCAGGTATGCACTCGAGTTTGAACTCCCGAAAAACCAACTTAATAAACCTACCGATGCAAAAACAAAAGAAAAGTTGGTACCTACGACAGATCTTGAAACTATGAGCCTAGCCAAAGCAACCCCAACCCCCAAAGATGAGGCTAACACTGTAGAAACAGTATCATTAGGAACTACTGCAAAAATCGTTGAATTGCTAGAAAATGATCTACCAATATTCTTACCATTCGATTCAGTAGGCATAGGATATTCCCTAGGCATTGGCTCTCTTCCAGCAGAGGATCTCTGTATGGTGGAAGTAGAATATGCAAACACAACAGATATCCCAGCGTCCATATTCCCAGTCAAATATTGGACACTCCATTTTGATGGAGCTAGATGCCGTTACGGAGCGGGGCAGGTGTAATCTTTACTTCCCCTAAAGGAAAAGTCCTACCTTTTGCCTTTAAACTAAATTTCGAATGCACAAACAATGGCGCTGAGTACGAAGCCCTCCTCCTTGGCCTCATCTTAGCTAAGAGAATCGGTTTTGATAACATCAGAGTCTTAGGAAACTTGCAATTAGTAGCAAATCAAGTCTCTGAGATATATGAAACTAAAGTTTAGCACTTACACTTTTACAAATAAGTCAGTATTAGATTTAAGCAAGGAGTTTGACTTCATATCAATTGAAGCAATCCTCGCGAGAGAAAAATCTTCTCACCGATTCAATAGCAACTTCAACATCACATTTTACCCCAAGCAATGAGTTAGAGGATACCCGTTTCATGGTATCCCTTCGTGATGAACCATTGATAAAAACAATGACAAATTCCCTTTTAAATAGAAATGAATCTACTATCCTAGACCACGTTGATAGTGATATGGCCACTCTGAATTACTTAAATGCCTATGCAGCACTACATCTCTCCTATCATATGATAGATTTGTCCTTAATCCCACATTCATCTTCCTACTTCGGAAATCCCATGATGGATCTTCCCTCACAAATGGAACCTAGCATATGCACAGTAGAAAATGGGGATGATTTGGATTTACCTCCAGCGCCACCTGAGTTTGAAGAGGGTAACGCCTCTTTGATCGAAGAAACAATTGATATTAACATCGGAATGGAAGATGAACCAAGGATATTGAAACTAGGATCCTCGTTAACCCCAGAGGAAGTAGAAATACACACTCGGATCCTCAAATAACATCAGAAGGTGTTTGCATTTAATTATAAGGAAATGACAGGAGTTGCACCCCACATTGTGGTGCACAACCTCATCACTAAATCAGATGCAAAACCAATTAAACAAAAATCAAGACCCGTGAAACCCAAGGTAGCTCTCATGGTGAAAGAGGAGGTAACAAAACTCCTCCAAGTAGGATTCATCAAGCCAGTCGTATTACTCCCAATGGGTATCTAATATTGTTCCCGTTCTCAAGAAGAATAGGAAGATACACATCTACATAGATTTCCGAGACATCAACAAAGCGTGTCCTAAAGACGACTTCCCGTTGCCATCCATTGATGTCATTGTTGATGCAACAGCTGGGTTTGAACTTTTGTCTCTCATAGATGGATTCTCGGGATACAATCAAATTAAGATATCTAACAAGATCAAGCTAAAACCACATTTATAACTCCTTGGGAATCTATTTCTACGCTATTATGCCATTCGGTCTCAAGAATGCTGGTGTTACATATCAGCTAGCTATGACATATATATTCCATGATCTAATTCATAAAATCGTGGAATCCTACGTAGATGACTTGTTGGCTAAGGCCAAGAAGCGTTGCGACCATCCGGAAGTACTCCACGTCATTCTCTCATGGTGATAGAATACGAGTCACACTAAATCCGAAAAATGCGTCTTTGGTGTAACAGGGAGGGAAGCTCCTAGGTTACATCATATCGTCACAAGAGGATAGATGTGAACCCAACCAAAATTCAGGGGTGTCCTCAAATGATCCCACCTTTGGATGAATCGAATCGGTCATTTCTCGGAAAGTCGGGTGCAATCCGAGATTCATCCTGGACTTAATTTTCGCCATTCATCCAATCAACAATTTACTCAAGAAGGATTATCGCATTGATTGGACTAAATATTGCAATGAAGCTTTCAACGCAGCTTAAGCGTTTCTTATTATCACCACCTACGCTAATGCCACCTAAGCTAGATCGCTGTTAATTTTATACTCACGAGCTACCAATGTCTCGCTAGCCTACATGCCTGGCTCTCAAGAAGACGATGACAAGAGAGAATGTATGATCTATTTCATTATCCGAACGTTGCCCGACTATGAAACATGTTATACACAAGCAGAACAAGAATGCCTCACCATAGTCTTTGCAACCAAACGCTTAAGACACTATATGTTGAATCAAGAAACATGGTCATGGTAAAAACGGACCATTTACGAACTTTTCTCACGCAAGGGTCCTTATCTAAGAAGGCTGGATGTTTTATAACCTTAATGGGAGAATTCGAATTAACATTTGTAAATCAGAAGTCCGTTAAGGGACAAATCATCACAGATTGGTTAGCTGATAACCCATTAGATGGAGGTGATTTAGTAGATCTAGACTTCCCAGACGAGTGCGTATACTACATCGAAACCCGACCTTCTATCTCTGAGTGTCCTTGGTACATGGGTATCATTAATTATATCATGGACCATACGTATCCAGAAGGGGCTACACCGCAACAAAGAAGGCGGTTACGTATTATCGTAGCTAAATACGTCATTATAGAGCAAGTGCTCTATCGGAAAGTGTTCGACGGAATGCTTCTAAGATGTGTCGACACAGAAGAATCCAAGAAGATTCTCCATGAATCTCATAGTGGAATGTGTGGAGGCCACTTTGGTGGCCATGCCACCACTCGTAAGATACATCGAATGGGCTATTTCTAGCCCACTCTAGAACACGACGCAGTAGAATTTGTATGCAAGTGTCATAAGTGCCAAGAGTTCTCCCATGAGATCCACATGCCGGCACAAGCTCTACAACCGATTGCTACTCCATGGCCCTTTTCCACGTGGGGCCTAGATTTGATAGGGAAATTCTCCCCCTCATCTACAGACGGCCATAATTTTATAATCACGGCCACCGAATATTTTACCAAGTGGGTAGAGGCTATGCCTCTTACTACTGTACCGGGTTCTGTGATCGCCAAGTTCATTTTGAACCAAATCATTTGCAGGTATGGTATCCCGCAGATCATTATCTCAGATAATGGAACTTCTTTCAAGAATGACGAAGTTCACGAATTATGCAATAAATTTAAAATAAGCCATCATACGGCTTCCTTGTATTACCCTCAAGCCAACGGACAGGCTGAAGCAACAAATAAAACACTAAAAGCCATTCTCCTTAAAACGGTGAAAGAAAACAAATGAGATTGGCACTTAAAGTTATATCCGGCCTTATGGGCCCACCGAACCTCAATAAGAACACCAACAAGAACAACTCCTTTCTCACTAGTATTCGGGCAGAGGCGCTCTCCCACTTGAGGTTTAAATACCCGGTCTCCGCATTTCATTACAAGGATTCTCGGATGAAGACGCTTACAGAGAAGCGCGTCTTTCCCAACTAGAAAGCCTAGATGAAGCTAGGTTAGATGTTAAATAAGCGGCACAAAGTTTATGCTAACCGGATGTGCCGGCGGATAACAAGAAAGTCTATGAACGTGATATATGTGAAGGTGATCTAGTTCTAAGGCTAGGCAAATGGATCGACAAGAAGACCAGCGAAGGAAGGAAGTTTCGGCCTAAATGGTTGGGCCCATACCAAGTCATGAAGGACTATGGAAATGGTGCATACCTCTTATGTACACTAGAAGGTGAGGAATTTGGTGAATTACCCGCACCTCAAGCGGTTCTACGCATAAGCACTACTAGCACTACTTATATATATATATATATATATATATATATATATCTACATTGCATCTTCATATAGATTAGGATCATATTGTCTGCTTGTTTCATACACAAATTGTGATTAAGGAATCTATTCTCAAAGCAATTCATTACAAACTCATGATGTTGTTGGCATAAGAACTTTAATCATACTTCTCCATTTTCATGATATCATCAAATTGTCTCGAATTCATTTTATCGAATAAAGCTAGACATAACAAATTCTTAACAGTAACCATACCAAGATCTACAAGTTTATTCTCACATTTGGTTTCTTCTTAGGGTAGGTGTCTTGCCTATGGTCTGTTCTAGAAGCTTCATGGTGTCACATCTATCCCATATGTATATCTCTTTGGAAATAAACACATACTGACATTTTACTCAAATAAACAAGTCAAACATTGATCAAACAAAAATTTAATTTTACACATTTCCTTGCCCCACCAACCTTTGGTGATGAGCTTGCATCTCTTACTAGTGATGTAGGGTTGGGAAAGGATGGAAATGCCCTTACTCGCCTATGCTTTGCCCACGGTGATAAACCCACGCTTCTTACTAGTAGCATGGGGAAAAGTGTAGGGGGTCCTCTTGACAAATAAATGCAAAAGGTCATACACAAACAATTCAAACTTTGAAAATTTGAGTCAAAAACAAATGAATCAGATGTTCAAAATCCCAAGAGAGTTAAAATCCTAAAAACCCAGATTTTGTCTACTATGTGGCCATCTACGGGTCTAAGTCTGGATAAACCGCAAAGCAAGTTGCATCCAAAACTATGAAGTCACTCGAGTGGAGTGGACTTGTGGTGTCCTAATTTGGTTCCGCCAAAGCTTTGTCTGTCTTCCATCACTATCATTTCACTACACCTCATAACTTGTGCCCTTCCCAACTCTTGGTGATAAGCCCTCGCATCTTACTAGTTGCGTGGAGTTGGGGGTAGGGGCAGGTTTATCATTCATCGTACCGGTTTATTTTCATCACTTTGCCAAAACAAATATGAAGTATCCAAAATTGCTTACAGAAACTAAGATTCAAAATCACATTATATCTACATCATCATATATCAGCATCATGATATACAAAAAAGGAAAGTAAAAAAAACTTGCATCATTTTTTCACCATTGCATATATTCTAAAAGAAACATATAAACATACATCATAGTATACATAAGGAAGCTGGAAATATAAAGTGAGCCATGAATGCCAAGAGTTTGATCCAGAACAAATATACATATATATAAATGATCAACATTTATGTACAATGCCAAGCATAAGTGGTCAAAATGCTCAAAGAGCCCAGGTATACAAAAGAATGTATCATACAAAAATTATGAGAGCCAAGTGACTTCTCAATCCCTACGAGAGCCCTCTCAAGGCGCACGCCCACACCTAGGACTCCAGCTACACCGACACTCCGAGTGCACGAGGGCTCTGATCCCAGTGGCGGCAGCAGTATCTCACCACGAGAATGGCTCCTCATTAGGCACTCGATCTTCCTATACCCCACTAACTCGTGCGGAGGGTCATACCATCCCGGCCACATGCCGATCGGGGCGAAGACATCAATATGTCTACCAACCGCCAAGGCTCCCAACATCCACGAATTGCTCTGCACGGGTCCTCTCCATGGGGATCATCAGGGTATCAGTGCATACCCTGTGAATCAAATCTCGCCACTCATCGGTGGTCTCTGCAAACAAAGGAGAAAACAAATTAGAAACCAAACAAGAAATTAAAAGATACAAGATAGCAACTAAGGAGATCCTAACAAAGAAATGAACATTAAAAGGGAGAGAGGGTAACTTACTCGGATCACCAGGCCTCCAGGATGGATCTATAGGATCAGCACCTGCCACGGATGCCGCTACCGACTAAGGGGCTGCTCCTGTGGCTAGAGCAATGTAGCACCCCACAACAGACTCATCCTCCCCATGGCCCAGGAGAGTGGCTCCTCTAAAACCAGAGTCACCCTCTCTGCACTCTGCTCGGCCCTCTCCGCCTGCATGATATCCTGGGTGTCATGCCACTCAGGATCACTGTCCTTGGTCTCCTCCTCTGTCTCTCCCCTGTAAACTCCTCAGACTCGGAGTCTACCTCAATGGGGTCATCGCTGCTATGGGCAGGACCCACGGCAATCTGAAGCAAAGGTTCTTGAGGCGCACCGGCTCTCCCTCTGGCACGTACTATCCTCCTGGCTGTAATAGGAATGCCAGGAGTAACCACTGTCCAACCCCGGCCTCTAGGCCCCCCTCTGGCCTCTCGGACTGATCTGTATACTGGCGCCACTGGGGAAGCATACCCATGTATGGTAAGCCAAACTACTGAGGAACACGGCCAAAGGGGTGCATCTCCACTCGCCCCACTCTATCAATAAGCTGCCCTGTGGTGGAGCAGGAGATCAAGGTAAGAGCCTCCTCACCCCATATGCCTGCCATAGTCTGATATGGTGTGGCCTCCATGTCGGCAGTAGTCAAGGAAGCAACTGGCTGATGAGGTGCTCTAAGCACCGACATGTCTGTCCATCTGGCTGCCCTCACAGCTCCGGGGTCTGTCACCTCTACACCTTTGTTGTAGGGGATGAAATGCTCATAGACCCAACTCATAACTAGGGTCGGGTGGCTCAAGGACTGCCCCTGTAAATAGACCACCCTATATAAGTCATGGTAGGTGGTCCCAAGAATGTCTTCTCCCCAGGCATATATCCGACCGTGTCCCTCTATCTGTGCAATAATAGGGGACCAGCAGTATAATAATGTATCTCCTCCCTTGTCCCCGATTAGTCTCGAGGCAAGGATCCCCATGATGGCCTGGTGAAGTAGGGGGATGGGCAAAGAAGGAATGGATCGAACTCTAACCCCCTTCTTCGACCCCGTGGAGATGACTGCATCTCCCATATATGTAACCCACTGTATAATCTGTGCCCGTGAACCTGCTGTCTCTAGGGTGAGTCATCTCCCAATGATCGAGACCCCCAGAATGCGATAGACATCCTCCAATGTAATAGTCCACTCACCGCGGACCCCTGGCAATCGGAAGGTGTTCCGATCTGCATCCCAGTATGAGAACAAGTCACAAAGGATGTGACTAGATGGTGTAACGTGGGGCACACGTGAAATGCATAGTATCCCAGCCCATTGAAGAGTGTCCTCCTCATCCTGTGAGAGGGCATCTAGTACCCTTGGGAGCCAATCACACTCCCTCTCTCTACTCCACCGGATATACTCCTCTCTCTCCTAATACTCCCAAAACACACAAAACAGAGCAAGTTAGCATCCAAGTAACACTGGAAAAAGTCACGAAAACACAAAGAAATGCTAGAAAAGCAAGAACAATTTCAAACAGATGATCCTTTTGCATTATGTGTAAAACCACCACCCTGAGTAGAGAGGCGGTTTTGTAACCGCCGCCTTAAGGGCGGGTCGTGTAACTACCGCCTTGAACAGGCGGTGGTCATGTAACCGCGCCCGGGTAGGGCAGCGGTTGTGGTCCGAAAACTCACGTGGGTTTTTAAATTTAAAAAGCCTAAAAAGTGTAAAAATGACCATTTTACCTAAAAACAAAGCCTACCCAAGGCACCTCCCTAGGTGGACCTTTTAACACTAACATTTTCAAAAATTACCCCCCCATGACAAAGTATTTAGCATTTCAAATTTAAGGGGGTAAAAAGGATAAACTGAAGAAAACTAACCTATGATCTCACGGGTCAATGTTCCGCATGTGGAGGCATGATCGCTATCTCATCATGGACGTTTTGACTCTACTCACGCAAGAAACCGTCACCGTGGGTCCCAGAGCTCAAAATCAATCAAATCAACTCGCACAAATGAATATGAAAATGGGCCCACTATCATATATATAGCGTCTAGATTTGTTTTAAATGACTTTTTCACAGGTTTGGAGCGCCGACGGAGGTAAGTTCCTATCCCCGCACAAATGGTACGTTCTCATTCCCTATTATTTTAGCGTTTATTTTTCAAACTATTGTGTCTATCTGCACTTGAGTTCTCTTTCATTTTGCAGGTAGCGGGAATCTTGGACGGCGTCATTCCAACACATGGATGTATCAGGTATAACTTCTAACTTCCCATTTCAGGATTGTCATACTTACTCGGACCCACCATTTTACGCCTCTTCATGGCTAAAATGCTTCTCCGAGGGGGCAATATGTACGTACCCAAAATTGTAAGGTACTGTACTGCTGGAACAACGTAACACGTGCCCCAATGATGATACAAGTCTCCTCGCAAGGTGTTCGGGATCCGGAAAAGCTCTCCAAGTGTGCGTTAACATCCCGCATGCCCCGCTTAGCCCCCGTGTGCTTTGTTTTTCCCTTTTCCCTCTTTTCTTGGCCTTTTGCTCTTCAGTGACGAAACCGCCGCCCTACCTGGTGGCGGTCCTGTCCAACCGCCGGCCTACTCAGGCGGCGGTCCTTTACATTTTCTAGAAAGCTCTTTTAACATGACTCATGTAAATTCAACGTTTTACCAGCTTTCTTTCACCACCATAAGCTTGCATTTATGATTTTGGTTCCCTGGAATAGTGTTTTGCCATTGTTTATAGTTTAAGAGTTCTATTTGGTTTTTACCTTGGGTAAATGCAAATGCTATAAATAGTTGGCTTGTGCTCAAGCAAATGGCCCCTCAAAATTTTCCTCTGATTTCTCTTTGCAATAGATTTAGTTTTCCTTTTGCTTAGAATGCTTAGTTTCTTTCATTGCATGCTTAGTTAGCATTGTTTTACTTTGTTAGTAAGCCACATATCCATCTTGTGCAAGTACTGCTGTTATTTTATCCAATCCATTGGAATAGGATAGTCTATTTACCAATAGGAAGCCATTAAAGTTGTAGGTTTTGCTCCTCAAATAGGATAGTTTTAGGTTCTGGACGCTTTATGTTACATGACTTGTAATAGATCCTGCTAGGAATTGCATAAGCCAAGCTCTATACTCTTGCGCTATCCCTCTCCTACTAGCATTGTATTCGATCGTGTTCGAGCTGCCTTTATCCCAATATCTACTTTTTGTGATGCTAGCATTACACGCTTTTCTGGATCCACATGAACACAAAGAAATGAGGAGATCACACTGAGGGGACAAGATCACACACATCATCGGATTCGCCACTGTTCTGCAGAATCCAGGTTATAGCTTTCAAAGTTCTAGTTAGAATCATATCAAATAGAGTATTTAATTGCTTTATTTTAGTTAATTCTACTCTCGATATTGTCGTGGAAAGTCATGGGGATTGATATTTTCTAGAAACTATGATTCACTCCTCACTTCTGAGGTAGGATTGAGAGTCTTGCAAATAGATTAGATAAGCTATTTCATTGTTTAGAATAGATCTACAAATTGCACAGACAAATAGCTACACTCGGTTATTTTGTTTGTTTTAAATTGTTATTTTAGTTGTCAATTCTAGATATTTTAAATAGCTGCTTTCTTAAATTCATAAAGCTCATCAGAAAACACAAAAAAAATAGAGAAATCATATATGCTATAGATACACTTCACATAGTTAAATTTCATTTTACTATAGTTCGTTTTACATTGTTGCTTTTGTATGACAATCACGGGACCTAGAGAGCCTAGGGAATACGTATTTGAGCCAATCGTGCCTCAGCCCAATCTCATCACAGCGATAACTGATATAGACCAAAATCTTAGGATCCAAGTCTTCCGAACAACGGTAAGCTTGCAACAAATCAATTCCCAGTTGAGCGGGTTAAACGTAGAAGACGACCAAGCACACACGTTTTGGTCAAATCAACCAAACTATAGATTACCCTAGGCAATATTCATATGACTGTAGAAGGGCTTGAAAGAGAACAAACATTTGGTTGTGATCCTTTGGTCCCATAGCCAGGCGAAGGAGACACTCTTACAGATATAGATACCAGCCTAAGAATCCAGGTTGCACGAACGTCTGTAAGGTATTCTGAGAAAATCACACAGTTATTGATCCTAAATATAGAAGCTGAGAAAGCATACGATTACTGGATATTAGGGATTAGGACTTGATTTCATGCATGACCATAACAGGTCCACAACAACTAAGAATCTACAGTGCGACCCACAAATCCCACACCCAACGAATCCGTAAGTCAATCGGACATAGACATCACCTACACACACTAGTATTTAGATCCACTCCACTTCCACCTATCATCATCGAACAGCTTATCCTTATTAGATACAACTAACAAAGCTAGAGAGTTCGGACTAGGCCGAGAAATCATCCATAAAAGTCAACTATTTTACCATCCATCGTATGACCTTATCCGGAGACGTATACGAAACTATCCCGAGTCATTTTCCACGTATTCCACAACCCATAGATCGAATCGCGCTAGAGCTCAATATTGATTGGAGCCTTCGATCACCATCCTTGCCAATCGATCTATCACACCGCTTTAGGTTAGAAGGGCCTTCTTTGCCTTAGATTCACAAATTCCACTAGTGCGTATTGAAGACATTAGATTACCTAACTAGTTTGTCTACATCCCATACTTATTCCATCCCCACCGGGCTGTCTCGCACAACCTCGGGAGGTCGGGTGCAAGGAAGAGTTACTTGTAGATTCCCACACTTGCTTGTCACTTTTCCATTGTACATTCACCATGCAAGGAAATGAAAACAAAACATGGGTGAGCATGATTCTTGAGGAAGGGAAAGCATTGCTACCCGAGATTCTCACACTAAATAAGTAGATGGATGACACGACCATGAAGATACTTTCAATGTGGGAAGCAGTTGATGTAGAGAAATATCAATGCTATCAGGTGTACCCATTGGTCATGGAGATGGGAAAAGTCAAGTCATCTCTTATGGTAACCAAAGGTGTATTTTCTTCGGCATCAGAGGACTTGTCTTAAGTTTGGGCTCATAATTTGTTTTCTAGGTATGAATTTATAAAGCATGCTATCGATGAGTTGGATTCATATGAAGATTAATTTGGAAAAATGAAGAAGGATATTGATACTCATGTACAAAAGCTTGGGGTTTCATTCATGAACTTGGACACTTCAATTGATGATTTGTTGAAGGATTTCTAATATTGAGTCAAGAAGGAGGTCGAGATCCATTTTCGTTAAACAAAAATACATTGGAATCTCTGGAGGAGATGAATGAAATCATTCATAACACCATGGAGATTCATAAATCTTGTTACTCGAGTGCAGAACATTAACTATCTCATAGAGAACTGGATAAAGTCATTAGGATTAACTCACATCCCTCAAGATAAAAAAATTAGCATTAGTGGCGACAAGATTCAAAAGAAAGAAATCAACAACATTGAGATTTCACATGTAGAGCTTTCTAAGAATCATCGGTGGTTAGATCTTCATCATAATAGTTCTCTCTCTCTCTTCATTATTCTTTATCTCTTTCCTTCCCCTCCCCACTCATTCCTTCATTTTCTAATTCTTCATTAGGGGTTACACTTTTTCTTTTCGTCCTATTCACTTTCATCTTCTTCATTATGTGATTATAGTCTTAAAATGTAATAAATCACCCTTATTTTATAAAAGGGGACTTAATGTTATTTTCTAGGAATGCCAAAATTCACATGTGGAAAAGACAAGTGAAAAGACACATGGGGGGTAGGCGAAGAGTCATTTCTTGTTCTATATAATGTAATGACACCCTCTTTCTTAAGGGTTGTCAATTTTTTGTTTATGAGAAATATTATCACTTGTGAACAAGTAAAAAGATAGCAATTCCTCTATTTTATTATCTCTATGTTCTTCCCATTATCACTATGTACAATTTTACTCAAGCATCAATGAAGAAAGAAGGATTTTGTTTCCTTTTTTGATAAGGAGATTTGGTATACTTTGTGTTCTAAATCTTAACTTGTCTTGTTTCCATTTTTAAAGTTATATTTCTTATAATTTATGTGTGTTACAATTTTCTAGTTAATGGTTGTAGCAATTTGATTTTCTTCCTACAACATTAGTCTCTCCCCCTTTCTCTCACTCCCTTTCCCACTCTCCTAAAAAATTCCTCTCTTACAAGTAATTCCAAGTTTTGGCCTCGAGGTCAAGTGGAGTTCCTCTCTCGGATCCCCACCCGTAAGGCCACCACATAACTCAATGTCACATGCGTGCAATAATAATGAGTTGCACCATTCAAGTAGAGGTACTTAGATTCACGTAACATTGGAAAGATACCCACCAATTTTTCCACCCAAAAAGTTTCTCGCCAACAAGTAAAAACTAGTAAATAATGGAACAATAACAACTATAATGTGTACGAATGTAGATGCCCCTTGGATTTATAATGGGAATGGTAAGAGGTACAGTGTCAAGTATCCATATTACATGTAATGATCTCAGTAAATTTTTCATCCACAACTAGAAGGCAAGTGAACGCACGTGTGTGTATGATAAAGATAAGGACATACCAAATATCTGTCTAACATAGTAATCAAAGTGTATGTGTGAGTAGAAGTAAGGAGGGACAATGTGCAACCAAGATATGCAGTATATTGTTAGTGTGAATGGAATGGAATACAAAGTAAATGTGATAGGAATAACATGCCCTCGAGAAGATGTGAATGAGCATGAGTGAAGAATAAATTATAGAAAAGAGTGCGTCATCAAGAAATGGTTTGAAATGTGTGCTAGATAGATATTATCAATATATCATAGAGCGTAGAGAGTGAGTGAGTGTGGTGAGTTTCATTTTAGATTTAGACCCTCAACAGTCAAGTATGAACCATGGAACTAGAGTGCGTCATAGGGAAGTCGTGGTGTGAGAATGTGATGCTAGAAAGATGTATCAAAAATGTGCCGAGTGTGAAATGTGTTGTGTGTATTGTGTGAGGTTCACGAATGGAGTAAGCCCTTAACAATCAATTTTGAATCGTAACACAAGTGTGCATCATTAGGTAGTGATGATACAAGCATTCTATCAAGTGATATAAGAGGAATGAGAATTACTATAAGTGGGGAACTCGAGCGTAAAAATATAAATAAGAGACACTTACTAATTATATAAGGGGGAAGAATAAGTGTGATGCTCACCAAGTGTATGAGTATGAACAAGATCACATAATATCATCTAGGAATTCATCATTTTCATGGTCAAATCCAAATGGATAAGCATCATATACTTGATAAGAAATATTATCTCGGTTGATCACGTAAAGAACCATTGTAGTAAAGATTATAAATTCCCATTACTTATTCTTTATAAATGAAAGGAGGTAGTGGACAACCATCTGCATACTAGGGTGTAAGATTTTTGAGTATCCAAGAAATGATTCATTGCAAATGAAAAAAAAATCAAAAGGCATAGGAAATGAGATGTCAATATGATCAAGATATAAGGTGCCCCATACATATTCAAGCCAAGATTGCACAAGTGTCAATGGAGAAATGTGAGAAGTGCGTGTAAAAATCTTTGAAAGATGGAATACACAAAAACCATAAGCATAGTGATGTAAATATATCCATGGTAGAAATGAGGAGAATGAGGTAGAGGGATGAGCTCATCCAATGTGAATCCTAGCCAATCCAAGTAGTCGTGTGTGCATACGATATCAAAGTAATTAGGATCAAATGGAATATGGTGCTAATAAGAGTTATTCATGAAAAATTACATGTGAAAGGAGTACGCACCGGTGTAGATTTCTCTTGAGAAGATAATGAAGGTGGGACAATGTCTAATATATGGAAAGACACTCAATAAAGTACCATAACATTAGTAACAAGGAAAGGCTTCTTGAATTGATATTCACAAGAGCCAACCGCAACAAAAAAATTATCGTCGAATTATGACTCATCAATTGTTAGAAATAAAACTCAACATAATTAATCATTAGTCGATATTTGAATAAATGTAATAAGTTAAAATATTTAATTTTTTAATTTAACTTAATTCAATAGGTGTTTGTTTTCATTAGTTGTTAGTTAACTAAGTGATAGGTTTCTCATCCCTATGTTTGTGGGAAAATTCTATTGTGTGTGTACCGGATATCTCCTCGTAGTAGTTACTAGCAAAAATTAGAGTAAATATGTTATTTCGCTTATAGCTTGGTTTAGATGATTTGATGCATTTTTTTATGGACTGGATAAAAGTTGTGCAATGCCTATATACATTGTATCCTTTCCATTAATTTATAATCTTCATTTTTGCATATCAATAAAATTGTTAGGAAGATCAATTTGATGATGATTAATTCTTGTATTCTACACGGTCAAATGAAGTGTCCTATTCTACAAATCAAGTGTGGTATGTCACCTCCTGGTGTAACCGGACACATGACAAGAAGGAAATATTGGTTTGTCATAATGAGTAACACACCCACAAATAATTATGTATTTTTGGGTGATGATACATCATACAGTGTGTTGAAGGCATTGGTTCCATTTCACTACCACTTGGGAAACATAATTACTAAATTATAGATGTTCTTTATATCCCCGGTTTATCCAAAAATATGTTATTCGTGAGTCAATTATTAGGTCACAATCTCAAAATTCACTTTAATTATAATGGCAAGACAAAGATGTGTCTCGATTCAAAATAAATCATGAAGCTCAATTTTTTTACAAAATCATCGAATATGGGTAGAATGTTTCATTTGGATTTTGTTCAATGAAATGATCAAGAACTTGTAGCTAAGGATACATCATCAACTCAATTATGGCATGAAATACTTGTACATGTGAGTTTTGGCCATCTTGACACACTTTGTCAATATGACATGTTTAGGGTTTTCCACCTCTAAAAAGGGTACGAGATAAATGTCAACATTGTTTGGCAAGAAAACAACATAAAACACCATTCAAACATAATACATTTCAGGCTAAGGAAAAACTTGACTTGGTGCAATATGATTTGTGTAGACCTAGTCACTCTAGGTTTCAATATTTCATGCTCTTAGTTGATGATTTTTTAAGGAAAATGTGGATATACTATCTTGGAACAAAAGACCAATATTTTAAAACTTTAAAGAATTTCAAAGCCCTTGTTGAAACAGAGTTTGGTAGGAAAATCAAAACACTCCACTAAGATCAAGGGGAGAATGCACTAGAAATGAATTCAATGATTTTTGAAACACATAGCATTCGTCATCAAATGGATCCTCCTCACACACTTTGCGTAACAAAATGGTGTTATTGAAAGGATAAATTGTATTATTATGTGTATGGTGCGATTTATGATTGATAATGCAGTTAATCAAAAGCGTTTTGGGCGAAGTAGCTAAAATGGCAATCTATCTACTAAATTGAGTTCCTATTGCAACTCTTGATGTAGTAACACCACATGAAGTGTGGTTAGGGAATAAACCATATATTTCACACCTTATATTTTTTTATGTACAAAAAGTATGCACATTCCTAAAAAACAAATAAATAAGCTTGATATGAAATAAGAAAATATTATCTTCTTGGGATACAATGATGAAGCAATTAGCTATAAACTTATGGATCCAAGAATAATAAAGGTATTCAATAGTCAAGATGTTGAGTTCTTTGAGAATAAATAAGTAGTTTCTCCTTGTATACAATCACATAAGGATAGTGAGATCTTTCCAAAAAGTCTGATTTTGTGCAAATCTGAGCTCCCAGTCAAAAGTTATGGCCATCTAAAGATGGGGTGCCATTCTACAATAAATACAGGTGGTTGATCTTCTCTTTTCAGACTCGAAATTGCC
Organism: Taxus wallichiana var. yunnanensis; assembly: GCA_018340775.1. Classification (NCBI taxonomy): domain Eukaryota; kingdom Viridiplantae; phylum Streptophyta; class Pinopsida; order Cupressales; family Taxaceae; genus Taxus; species Taxus wallichiana. Next base: position 867,606,497 of record CM031238.1, read on the forward strand.
TCGCAACTGCGAAATCTGAAATTTCTAACTTTTGGGAATTTTGAATTTAGAGGTTGATGTTATTATTCATTTGGCTTGAGTTAATAAAACATCTCGAAACTCCAAAACCTCAAAGTCTAAAATTCATACTTCAGTTTCGACTTCAAGTTGTGACTTTCAAACTAGGGGGTTGAAGGTTCCGAAATTTGAAACCCCAAAGTCCAAAATTTGAACTTCGGGATTTAGACCTTTACATCTTTCTGGGGTTTTTAAGACTTCAAGGTTCGGGTTTTCGGGACTTTGGGGTTTAAGTTTTCGTTCATGTTCAACCTTGCTTGAACTCCGAACTTCCAAAATCCCAAAGTTCAAAATTCAGACTTCGGGTTTCAGAAATTTGGGATTTTTGCACTGTTCACCTACCCGTGCTCACCAAAACCTCCGAACCTCTAAAATCTTGAACTCAAATTTTAGACTTTATGTGCTTCTTTCCACCTAGTCCCCGAATTTGACCCTAGCCTACCTCTAAACGGCTCCACCTCTGAAATCCAAAATTTTGGACTTTCAAAGTTTCTTCATTTCCTAAATCACTCTAAAATTTTCTCATTCTTCTTCAACTTCTTCACTTGAACCTCGAAATTCAATCTCTCATGATTGAATCAATCCCTCAATTTTCTCAGTGTGCAAGGTCATGTTTGTTAAATTTTTCATGAGGGGAAAAATTAGATAACATGTTCTTCCTTATGAAGAATTCACTCTAGTGAGTAGCTTCGATCCTGAATCCATCAGAAAACTCAAGGATTCACCATGCAAGGAAAGGAAAATGACAAATGGGTGAGCATGATTCTTGAGAAAGGGAAAGCGTTGCTACATGAGATTCTCACACTATACAAGTACATGGATGACACGGCCACGAAGATACTCTCAATGTGGGAAGAATTTGATGTAGAGAAACATCATTGGTATCAGGTGTACCCATTGGTCATGGAGATGGGAAAATTTAAGTAACCTCTAATGGTAACCAAAGGTGTATTTTCTTCAACATCGGAGGACTTGTCTCGAGTTTGGACTCGAGAATCTATTTTCTTGGTATGAATTAATATAGCATGATATTAATGAGTTGGATTCATATGAAGATCAATTTTGAAAAATGAAAAAGGATGTTGATGCTCGTGTACAAAAGCTTGGGGTTCTAGTCATGAACTTGGACACTTCATTGATGATCTGTTGAAGGATTTCAAATATCGAGTCAAGAAGGAGGTGGAGATCCATTTTTGTTCAATGAAAACACATTGGAATCTCTAAAGGAGATAAAGGAAATCATTTCTAACACCGTGAGAGTCATAAAGCTTGTTACTTGGAGTGCGGGAACATCAAATATCTTATAGAGAATTGGATCAAGTCATTAGAATTCATTCACATCCCTCAAGATAAAATTGGCATCGGTGGCAACGTGATTAAGTAAAGAATTCAAGGGCATTGAGATTTCACCTGTAGAGCTTTCCAAGAGTTTGTTAGTGGTGGGATCTTCATCAAAATAGTTATCTCTCTCTTCTTCCTTCTTTATCTCTTTCTTTCCCCTCCCCTCCTTCATTTTATAAATCTGCATTGGGGTTAGAATTTTTTTCATCTTCTTCATTACATGACTATAGTATAAAAATGTAATAAATCACCCTTATTTTATAAAACGGGACTTAATGTTATTTCGAGCAATGCCAAAAGTAATATGTGTAAAAGGAAAGTGAAAAGACATACGGGGGTAGGCGAAGAGCCATTTCTTGTTCTATATAATGTAATCACACCTCTTTCTTAAAGGTTGTCAATTTTGTGTTCATGGGAGATATTATCACTTGTGAAGAAGTAAAAAGATAGCAATTTCTTTATTTTCTCATCTCTAAGTTCTTCCCATTATCACTATGTACAATTTAACTCAAGCATCAATGAAGAAAGAAGGAGTTTGTTGCCTTTTTCGATAATGAGATTTGAGAGAATTTGTGTTCTAAATCTTAACTTGTCTTGTTTCCATTTACAAAATTTTATTTCTTCTAATCTATGTGTGTTAGAATTTTCTAGTTAATGGTTGTAGGAATCTTATTTTCTACCTATAACATTAATCCCTCCCCCTTTCTCACTCCCTTTCCCACTCTCCTAACAAATTCCTCTCTTACAAGTAATTGCAGCTTTGGCCTCATGGTCGATGGAGTTCCTCTCTCGGATCTCTAGCCATAAGGACACCACAAAACTCAATTTCACATGTTCATAATAGTATGGATTTGCACCATTCAAGTAGAGGTACTTAGATTCCCCAGCATTGAAAGATACCCACCAATTTTTCCACCCAAATTTTTTTTTCACTAACAAGTAAAAACTAGTAAATAATGGAAAAATAGCACCCGTAATGTGTAAGAAAGTAGATGCCCCCTGGATTTTTGATGGAACGGGTAAGAGGTACAATTTCAAGAATCCATGTTGTGTGTTATGATAAATTTAAAGTATGCATCCATAACTATAATACAAGTGAACGCTCATGTGTGTATGATAAATATAATGACATACAAAATATCCGTCTAACATAGTAATCAAAGTGTACATGTGAGTAGAAGTAATAAGGGACAATGTGCAACTAAGATATGTAGTATGTTGTTAGTGTGAATGGAATGGAATAAAAATTAAATGTGATAGGAACAACGTTCCCTCGAGTAGATGTGAATGAGTATGAGTGAAGAATGAATCATAGAATAAGAGTGTGTCATCAACAAATGGATTAAATTGTGTGCTAGATAGATATTATCAATATATCATAGAGTGTAGAGAGTGAGTGAGTGTGGTGAGTTTCATTTTAGATTTAGACCCTCAACAATCAAGTATGAACCATGAAACTAGAGTGCGTCATAGGGAAGTCCTGTGGTGTGAGAATGTGATGCTAGAAAGATGTGTCAAAAATGTGCTTTGAGTGTGAAATGTGTTGTGTGTATGGTGTGAGATTCATGAATGGAGTAAGCCCTCAACATTCAAGTATGAACCATAACACAAGAGTGAGTCATGGGTACTAAGGATACAAGATTTGTATCAAGTGATATAAGAGGAATTTGAATTACTAGAAGTGGGGCATTGAGCGTGAAAATAGAAATAAGAGACACTTTTATATAAGGGGGAAGAATAAGTGTGATGCCCCCAATTTTATGAGTATGAACAATATCACATATTATCATCTAGGAATTCATCGTTTTCGTGATCAAAGCCAAATGGATAATCATCATATACTTGATAAGAAATATTATCTTGTTGATCATGTAAAGATCAATTGTAGCCAAGATTGTACATGTCCATTACATATTATTCATAAATGAAAGGAGGTAGTGGACAACCATTTGCATACCAGGGTGTAATATTTTGTGAGTATCTAAGAAAGGAATCATTGCAAATGAAAACACAATCAAAAGGCATAGAAAATGAGATGTCAATATGATCAAGATATAAGGTGCCCCCAATATATTCAAGCCAAGATTGCATAAGTGTCGGTGGAGAAGTGCGAGAAGTGCATGAAAGAAATATTGAAAGATGGAATACACAAAGACCATAAGTAGTAGTGATGTGAACAAATCCATGGTAGAGATGAGGAGAATGAGGTAGAGGGCTGAGATAATTGAATTTGAATCCTAGCCAATCCAAGCCATCATGTGTGCATACAAGATCAAAGTAAGTAGGATTAAATGGAATATGGTGCCAATAATATTTATTCATGAAAAAATTACATGTGAAAGGAGTACGCACTTATGTAGATTTCTCTTGAGAAGATAATGAAGATGGAACAATGTCTAATGTATGGAGAAACCCTTAATAAAGTACCTTAATGTTAGTAACAAGGGGAAGCTTCTTGAATTGATATTCACAAGAGCCAACCATGAACAAAAGTATCGTCAAAATATGACTCATCAATAGTTATAAATAAAATTTAGCATAATTCATCATTAGTGGATATTTGAATAAATGTAATAAGTTAAAGTATTTAATTTTTTAATTTAACCTAAGTCAATAGGTGTTAATTGTCATTAGTTGTTATTAACTAAGTGATAGGTTTCTCATCCGTATGTTTGTGGGAAACTTTTATTGTGTGTGTACCCTGAACATCTCCCGGAAGTAGTTACTAGAAAACATTAGGGAAATATGTTATTTTTGCATATAGCTTGGTTTAGATGATTCTATCCATTTTTATTGACTGGATAGAATTTGTTCAATTCCTATATACATTGCATCTCTTTCCATTATTTTATAATCTTCATATTTTCATATCAATAAAATTGTCAAGAAGATCAATTTAATGATGATGAATTCTTGTATTCTACATAGTCAAATGAAGTTTCCTATTCTACAAATCAAGTTTGGTATGTTGACTCAGTGTAACCCAACATATGACAAGAAGGAAATATTGGTTTGTCACAAAGAGTAACAAACCCACAAAAATTATGTCTTTTTGGGTGATGATACATCATTCAAGTGTTGAAAGAATTGGTTCCATTTCACTACCACTTGGGAAACATAATTACAAAATGGAAGATGTTCTTTGTGTCCCTTATTTAACCAAAAATATGTTATTCATGAGTCAATTATTAGATCACAATCTCAAAATTTACTTTGATTATAAAGGTGGTAAAAATATGTTCCTATATCGAGATAAGTCACTAAGCTGAAAAATTGTAGCAAAATCTTCAAATGTGGGTAGAATGCTTCATTTGGATTTTGTTCAATGCAATTATAAAGTACTTGTAGCCAAGGATACATCATCAGCTCAGCTATGGCATCGAATACTTGGACATGTGAGTTTTGGCTATCTTGACACACTTCGTTGATATGACATGGTTAGGGGTTTTCCACCTCTAAAAAAGGGTACATATAAATGTTAACATTATTTGGTAGGAAAACAACATAGAGCACCATTCAAACATAATACATTTTGGGCTAAGGAAAAACTTGACTTGGTACAAATTGATTTTTTTGGATCAATGAGACCTAGTCACTCTATGTTTCAATATTTCATGCTCTTTGTTGATGATTTTTCAAGGAAAATGTGGATATACTATCTTCAAACAAAATACCAAGATTTTGAAACTTTCAAGAAGTTCAAAGCCCTTATTGAAATAAAGTCTAGTAGGAAAATGAAAACACTCCACTCAGATTGAGGGGGAGAATGCACCAGTAATAAATTCAATGATTTTTTTGAAACACATGGCATTCATATTTATTAAAATAATTTTGGACCGAAGCAAGCCTAAAACGATAGTCTATCTACTAAACAGAGTTCCCACTACCACTCTTAATAGAGTAACACCACAGGAAGCATGGATAGGGCATAAACCATATATTTCACACCTTAGAATTTTGGATGTAAAATGAGTATTAAAATTCCTAAAAATAAATAAATAAGCTTAATATTAAATTAGAAAATATTATCTTCTTGGGATATAGTGATGAAGCACTTAGCTAAAAATTATGGATCCAAGAATAAGAAAGGTATACACTAGTCCAATTTTTGTAAATCCAAGCTCCCGGTCAAAAGTTGTGGTCATCTAAAGATGGGGATACTATTCTCGCAATAAATGTGGGTGGTTGATCTTCTCTTTTTGGACTCTGAAATTGCCTCGCAACCTCCGAAGTCTGAAATTTCAGACTTTTGGGAATTTTGACTTCAGAGGTTGATGTTACTATTCATTTGGCTTGAGTCAACAAAACCTCAAAACCCCGAAGTCTGAATTTTAGACTTCAGGTTTTGGACTTTGAGTTGTGATTTTTTGAATCAAATTGAAGTTTCCGAAATGCTTTGAAACCCTCGAAGTCCAAAATTTTCACTTCAGTTTGCGACCTTTGTATTTTCGGGGTTTTGGGATTTTGGGGTTCGGGTTTTCATTAATGTTTGACCCTTCTTCCAACTTCAAACTTCCAAAATCCCAAAGTCTGAAATTCAAACCGTGGGTTTCGAGACTTTTGGGATTTCGAGGATTTTTACACTGCTTCACCTTCCCATGCTCACCAAAAACTCTAAACCTTCAAATCCTGAAGTCTGAATTTCAAAATTTGGTGTTTCGACTTTACGCACTTCTTTCCAAACACTACTTGAATTTGACCCTAGCCTACCTCCAAACGGCTCTCCATTTCTAAAATCCAAGATTTTGGACTTTCAAATCTTCTTCATTTCTTGAATTCCTCTGCAATTTTCTCAGCCTACTTTAACCTATTTGGCCAACCTTAAAATGCAAGCTCCCATGATTGAATCAATCCCTCCATTTTCTTAGTGTGCAAGGTCATGTTTGTCCAATTTTTCTTGAGGGGAAAAATTGAATAACATGTTTTTACTTCTAAATAAGTTACTCTAGTGAGTAGCTTCATTCCTAAATCCATCAAGAAAAATCAAGGAGTCACCATGTAAGGAAAGGCAAACAAAAAATGTGTGAGCATGATTCTTGAGTAAGGGAAAGCGATGCTACCCGAGATTCTCACACTTTGTATAAGTACATGGATGGCATGGCCATGAAGATACTCTCAATGTGGGAAGCAGGTTGATGTAGAGAAACATCATTAGTATCAGTGTGTACCCATTGGTCATGGAGATGGGAAAAGTCAAGTACTCTCTTATGGTAACCGAAGGTGTGTTTTCTTCAATCGAAGGACTTATCTCGGTTTGGACTCAAAATCTATTTCCTTAGTATAAATTAATATAGCATGATATCGATGAGTTGGATTCATATGAAGATCAATTTGGAAAAATTAAAAAGGATGTTGATGCTTAGGTATAGAATATTTGGGTGTCACTCGTGAACTTGGAAACTTCAATTGATGATCTGTTAAAGGCATTCAAATATCGAGTCAAGAAGGAGATTGGAGATATATTTTCATTCAATGAAAGCACATTGGAATCTCTATAAATAGATAAAGGAAATCATTTCTAACACCATATAGAGTTATAAATAATTCAAGGGCATTGAGATTTCACCTATAGAGCTTTCTCGGAATGCATCGCTGGTTGGATCTTCATCGTAATAGTTCTCTCTCTCTTCTTCCTTTTTATCTCTTTTCTTCCCCTCCCCCTCCTTCCTTTATATTCTAATTCTTCATTGGGGTTATAATTTTTGTTTTCATCTTCTTCATTATGTAAATATAGTCCAAAAATGTAATAAATCACCCTTATTTTATAAAAGGGGACTCAATGTTCTTACCAAAGAATGCCAAAAGTCATATGTGCAAAAGGTAAGTGAAAAGACACATGGGGGTAGGTGAAGATCCATCTCTTATTCTATATAATGTAATCACACCCTCTTTCTTAAGGGTTGTCAATTTTTTGTTCACGAGAGATATTATCACTTGTGAAGAAGTAAAAGATAGTGATTCCTCTATTTTCTCATCTTTAAGTTCTTCCCATTATCACTATGTACAATTTTATTCAAGGATCAATGAAGAAATAAAGGGTTTGTTACCTTTTTTGTTAAGGATATTTGAGAGACTTTGTGTTCTAAATATTAACTTGTCTTGTTTCCATTTATAAAATTGTATTTCTTCTAATCTATGTGTGTTGGAATTTTTTGGTTAATGGTTGTAGGAATCTGATTTTCATCCTACAATGTTAATATCTCCCTTTTTTCAAACTGCCTTTCCCACTCTCCTAACAAATTCCTCTCTTACAAGTAGTTGCAATTTTGGCCTCGGGGTCGTGAAGTTCCTCTGTTAGAGCCATAGTCATAAGGCCACCACAAAACACAATTTCACACATGCATAATAATATGGAGTTACACCATTAAAGTAGAGGTACTTAGATTCCCGAAGTGCATTGGCAACATACCCAAAGAATTTTTCCACCCAACTTTTTTTTTCCAACAAGTAGAAACTAGTAAATAATGGAACAATAACACCCGTAATGTGTACGAATGTCGATGCCCCCAGGATTCATGATGGACCGGTAAGAGGTATAGTGTCAAGAATCCATGTTGTGTGTAATGATTGGTGTAAAGTAAGAATCCACAACTAGAAGGAAAGTGAATGTGCATGTGTGTATTATAAAGATAATGACATACAAATTATCCTTCTAACATAGTAATCAAAGTGTTCATGTGATTAGAAGTAAGCAGGGACAATGTGCAATCAAGATATGCAGTATGTTGTTAGTGTGAATGGAATGGAATACAAATTAAATGTGATAGGAACAACGTACCCTTGAGCAAATGTGAATGAGTATGAGTGAAATAAGTTTCATTTATAAAATAACCCTCGGTAGTCAAGATTTAATCATAGAACAAGAGTGTTTCATCGAGAAATGGCTTGAATTGTGTGCTAGATAGATATTATCAATAAAGCATAGATCATAGAGAGTGAGTGAGTGTGATGAGATTCATTTCATACTTAGACCCTCAAAAGTTGAGTATGAATCATGAAACTAGAGTGCATTATACGGAAGTCTTTGGTGTGAGAATTTGATGCTAGAAAGATGTTACAAAATAGTGCCGAGTGTGAAATGTGTTGTGTGTATGGTGTGAGTTTCATGAATGGAGTAATCCCTCAACAGCTTAAATTTTAACCATAACACAAGAGTGCATCATCGGGTAGTGATGAAATAAACTTTGTATTAAGCGATATAAGAGGAATGAAAATTACTAGAATTAGGGCACTGAGCATTAAAATAGAAATAAGAGACACTTAAGAATTAAATGGGGGCAGAATAAGTGTGATGACCTCGAGTGTATGAATATGAACAAGATCACGTAATATCATCTAGGAATTCATCATTCTCATGGTCAAATATAAATGGATAAGCATCAAATACTTGATAAGAAATATTATCTTGTTGATCATGTAATGATCCATTATAACAAATATTGTGCATGCCTATTGTGTATTATTCATCGGTGAAAGGAGGTAGTGGACAACCATCTACATACCATGGTGTAAGATTTTTGAGTATCTAAAAAAGGAATCATTTCAAAAGAAAACACAATCGAAAGGCATAGGAAATGAGATGTCAATTTGATCAAGATATAAGGTGCCCCCTATATAGTCTAGCCTAGATTTCACAAGTGTTAGTGGAGAAGTGTGAGAAGTGCGTGCAAGAAATATTGAAAGATGGAATACATGAAGACCATAAGTAGCAGTGATGTGAACATATCCATGGTAGAGATGAGGAGAATGAGGGAGAGGGATGAGATCATCCAATGTGAATCATCACCGATCCAATCCATCATGTGTGCATACGATATCGAGTAAGTAGGATCAAATGGAATATGGTGTCAATAAGAGTTATTCATGAAAAATTACATGTGAAAAGAGTATGCACTCATGTAGATTTATCTTGATAACATAATGAACGTTGAACAACATATAATGTATAGACACACCCTCGATAAAGTACCATAACATTAGTACAAGGGGAGGCTTCTTGAATTGATATTCACTACAGACCAATCGCAACAAAAGTATCGTTAAATATGACTCATCAATTGTTAGAAATAAAACTCAACATAATTCATCATTAGTGGATATTTGAATAAATGTAATAAGTTAAAGTATTTAATTTTTTACTTTAACTTAAGTCAATAGGTGTTAGTTGTCATTAGTTTTTAGTTAAATAAATGATAGGTTTCTCATCCCTATGTTTTTGGGAAAATTCTATTGTGTGTGTACCTAGATATCTCCTGGAAGTAGTTACTAGAAAACATTAGGGAAATATGTTATTTCTGCATATAGCTTGGTTTAGATGATTCTATCCATATTTTATTATTGCGTAGAATTTGTTTAATGCCTATATACATTACATCTCTTTCCATTATTTTATAATCTTCATATCAATAAAATTGTTAGGAAGATCAATTTGATGATGATGAATTCTTTTATTCTATACAATCAAATGAAGTGTCATATTCTACAAATCAAGTTTGGTATGTTGACTTAGGTGCAACCTTGACACATGAAAAGAAGGAAATATTGGTTTGTCATAATGAGTAAACAACCCACAAAAAATTACGTCTTTTTGGGTGATGATACATCATTCACTGTTGAAGGCATTGGTTCCATTTCACTACCACTTAGGAAACATAATTACAAAATTACAGATTTTATTTATGCCCCTGATTTAACCAAAAATATGTTATCCATGAGTCATTATTAGATCACAATGTCAAATTTACTTTTATTATAAAGGCGATAAAAATATGTGCCTATATTGAGATAAGTCACGAAGCTCAAAAATTGTTGCAAAAGCTTCAAATGTGGGTAGAATTTTTATTTTGGATTTTTTTCAATGAAATGATCAAGAACTTGTAGCCAAGGATACATCATCAGCTCAACTATTGCATCGAATACTTGTACATGTGATTTTTGGCTATCTTGACACACTTCATGAATACGACATGGTTAGGGGTTTTCCACCTTTAAAAAGGGTACATATATATGTCAACATTGTTTGGTAGGAAAACAACATAGAGCACTATTAAAACATAATACATTTCAGGCTAAGGAAAAACTTGACTTGGTGCAAACGTATTTATGCGGAACCTATGAGACCAAGATTTCAATATTTCATGCTCTTTGTTGATGATTTTTCAAGGAAAATGTGGATATACTATCTTCAAACAAAATACCAAGATTTTTAAACTTTCAAGAAGTTCAAAGCCCTTGTTGAAACATAATCTAGTAGGAAAATCAAAACACTCAGTTCAAATCAAGGGGGAGAATGCACCAACAATGAATTCAATGATTTTTTTGAAACACATGGCATTCGTCATCAAATGGCTCCTCCTCACACACCACAAAAAAATGGTGTTGTTGAAAGGAGAAATTATATTATTATGGATATGGTGCAATGTATGATTGACGATGTAGGTTTATCAAAAATATTTTGGGCGAAGCAACTAAAATGGCATTCTATCTACTAAATAGAGTTCCCACTACAACTCTTAATGGAGTAACACCACGGGAAGAATGGTCGGGGCATAAACCATTTATTTCACACCTTATAGTTTTTGGATGTAAGATGATTATGCACATTCCTAAAAAATAAATAATTAAGCTTGATATGAAATAAGAAAAGCTTATCTTCTTAGGATACGGATTATGAAACACTTAAGAACAAATTTATGGATCCAAGAATAAGAAAGGTATACACTAGTCGGGATGTTGAGTTCTTTAAGAATAAATAAATAGATTCTCCTTCCATACAATCATATGAGGACACCGAGAGCTTTCCAAAAGTCTTATTTTGTAAAAATCTGAGCTCTCAGTCAAAATTTATAGCCATTTGAAGATGGGGTAACATTTTACAATAAATGGGGTGGTTGATCTTCTCTTTTCGAGACTCCAAAATTGCCTCACAACCTCACGAAGTCTAAAATTTCAAACTTATGGGAATTTTGAATTTAGAGGTTGATGTTACTGTTCATTCAGCTTGAATCAATAAAATTTACGATACCCAGAAGTCCTAAATTCGAGACTTCAAGTTTTGGGCGCCGAGTTGTGATTTTTTTGATCTAAGGGGTTAAAGGTTTCAAAATGCTGAAACCTTGAAGTCTAAAATTCAAACTTTGGGTTTCAGACCTTTACATTTTTGGGGGTTTTGATACTTTGGGGTTTAGGTTTGAAGGACTTCGAGGTTGAGGACATTGAGGTTTAGGTTTTCGTTGATGTTCGACCCTACTTCCAACTCTGAACTTCCAAAATCCTAAAGTCCAAAATTCAAACTTCAAGTTTTGGACTTTTGGGGTTTCTGGGATTTTGGCACTATTCACCTTCCCATGCTCACTTTGAAACCTTTGAACCTTTGAAGTCCAAATTTTAGACTTTGAAGTTTCGGACTTTACGTGCTTCTTTCCACCCAGTCCCCGAATTTTACCCTAGCCTACCTCTGAATGACTCTATTTCCAAAATCTAAAATTTTGGAATTTCGAGTTTCTTCATTTCCCAAATTCATTTGTAATTTTCTTATCCTTGGCTTGCTTCAACCTTTTCATGTAACCTCAAAATGCAATCTCTCGTGATTGAATCAATCCCTCCATTTTATCATTGTGCAAGTTCGTGTTTGTCCAATTTTTCCTGAGGGGAAAAATTAAATAACATGTTCTTCCTTCTAAAGAAGTCACTCTAGTGAGTAGCTTTGATCCAGAATTAATCAAGAAAAGTCAAGGATTCACCATGCTAGAAAAGGCAAATGACAAATGGGTGAGCATGATTCTTGAGAAAGGGAAAGCATTGCTTCTGAGATACTTACGACCTTTGTCATAAAGTACATTGATGACACAACCATAAAGATACTCTCAATGTGGGAAGTAGTTGATGTAGAGAAATATCATTGGTATCATGTGTACCCATTGGTCATAGAGATGGGAAAATTCAAGTCATATTTTATGGTAACCAAACGTGTATTTTCTTTGGCATCGGAGGACTTGTATTAGGTTTTGGCTCGAAATCTGTTTTCTTTGTATGAATTGATATAACATGTTATGGATGAGTTGGATTCATATGAAGATCAATTTTGAAAAATGAAAAAGGATGTTGATGCTCAGGTACCAAATCTAGGGTGTCAATCGTGAACTTGGACACTTTAATTTATTATCTCATTGAAGGATTTCAAATATCGACTCAAGAAGGAGGCTAGAGATCCATTTTCGTTCAATGAAAATACATTGGAATCTCTGGAGGAGATAAAGTAAATCATTTCTAACACCATGGAGATTTGTCAAGCTTGTTACTAAAAGTGTAGGAACTTTAACTATCTCATGAGAAGCTGTATTAATTCATTAGGATTCATTCACATCCATCAAGATAAAAAAATGGCATCAACGGTGGCGAGATTCGATAAGAATTCAAGGGAATTGAGATTTCACCTATAGAGATTTCTAGGAGTCTATCGGTGGTTGGATCTTCATCAAAATAGTTCTCTTTCTACTCTTCCTTATTTATCTCTTTCCTTCCCATCCCCCTCCTTCCTTCATTTTCTAATTTTTCATTGGGGGTTACACTTTTTGTTTTCATCTTATTCACTTTCGTCTTCTTCATTATGTGACTATAGTCAAAAATGTAATAAATCACCCGTATTTTATAAAAGGGGACTTAATGTTATTTTCGAGGAATTCCAAAATTCATATGTCGAAAAGGAAAGTGAAAAGACACATGGGGGTAGTCGAAGAGTCATTTCTTGTTCTATATAATGTAATCACACCCTCTTTCTTAAGGGTTGTCAATTTTGTGTTCATAAGAGATATTATAACTTATAAAGAAGTAAAAATATAGCAATTCCTTTATTTTATCATCTCTAAGTTCTTCCCATTATCACTACATACAATTTTACTCAAGAATCAATGAAGAAATAAGGAGTTTGTTTCCTTTTTTGATCAAGAGATTTGAGATACTTTGTGTTCTAAATCTTAACTTATCTTGTTGCCATTTATAAATTTGTATTTCTTCTAATCTATGTGTGTAAGAATTTTTGGTTAATGGTTATAGGAATCTGATTTTATTCTTACAATGTTAATATCTCCCCCTTTTTTAGACTCCCTTTCCCACTCTCCTAACAAATTCCTCTCTTGCAAGTAATTGCAAGTTTTGGCCTCGAGTCGGTGGAGTCCCTCTATTAGATCCCCATCGTAAGGCCACACCAAAACTCAATTTCACACACGCATAATAATATGGAGTTAACCCATTCAAGTAGAGGTAATTAGATTCCCAGAGTGTTGGCAAGATACCCACCAATTTTTCCACCCAAAAATCTTCTCCCAACAAGTAGAAACTAGTAAATAATGGAACAATAGCACCTGTAATGTGTACGAATGTAGATGCCCCTAGGATTCACGATGGGACTAATAAGAGGTACAGTGTGAAGCATCCATGCTGCGTGTAATGATTGGTGTAAAGTATATAGCCACAACTAGAAGGAAAGTGAATATGCATGTGTGTATGATAAATATGATGATATACAAAATATCACTCTAACATAGTAATCAAAGTGTACATTTGAGTAGAAGTAGCGGGGACAATGTGCAACTAAGATATGCGATATGTTGTTAGTGTGAATGGAATGGAATACAAAGTAAATGTGATAAGAACAACGGGCCTCGAGCAAATGTGAATGAGTATGAGTGAAATGAGGTTCATTTATAAAATAACCCTCGGTAGTCAAGATTGAATCATAGAACAAGAGTGTGTCATCAAGAAATGGTTTGAATTGTGTTCTAGATAGATATTATCAATAAAGCATAGAGCATAGACAGGTTAGTGAGTGTGGTGAGTTTCATTTCAGATTTAGACCCTCACCAGGAGTGAGTATGAAACATGAAACTAGAGTGTTTCATAGGGAAGTGTGTGGTGTGAGATTGTGATGCTAGAAAGATGTGTCAAAAATGTGCCGAGTGTGAAATGTGTTGTGTGTATGGTGTGAGGTTCATGAATGGAGTAATCCCTCAAAAGTCAAGTTTGAACCGTAACACAAGAGTGTGTCATTGGGTAATGAAGATACAAGAATTGTATCAAGTGATATAAGAGGAATGATAATTACTAGAATTGGGGCAACGAGCGTGAACATATAGAAATAAGAAACACATAAGAATTATATAAGGGTGGAAGAATAAGTGTGATGTCCCCTAAGTGTATGAGTATGAACAAGATTGTGTAATATCATCTACGAATTCATATTTTTCATGGTCAAATCCAAATGGATAAGAATCAAATACATGATAAGAAATATTAGTCGGTAGATCATGTAAAGAGCCATTGTAGTAAATATTGTACATTCCCATTACATATTCTTCATTAGTGAAACGAGGTAGTGGACAACCATCTACATACCAGGTGTAATATTTTATGAGTATCCAAGAAAGGAATCATTGCAATTGAAAACACAATCAAAAGGCATTAGAAATGATATGTCAATATTATCAAGATATAAGGTGCCCCCAATATATTATAGATTAGATTGCACAAGTTTCATTGGAGAAGTGCGATAAGTGCATGCAAGAAATACTAAAAGATGGAATACACAAAGACCATAAGCAACAGTGATGTAAACATATCCATGGTAGAGATGAGGAGAATGAGGCGGAGGGATGAGATCATCCAATGTGAATCCTAGCCAAGCCAAGCCATCATGTGTGCATATAATATCAGAGAAAGTAGGATCAAATGGAATATGGTGCCAATAAGAGTTATTCATGAAAAAGTACATGTGAAAGAAGGACGCACTACTATAGATTGCTCTTCGAACATAATGAACGTGAAATAATGTCTAATGTATGAGATGGACCCTCGATAGAGAACCATAACATTAGAAACAAGGGGAGGCTTCTTGAATTGATATTAACCAGAGCCAACCGCAACAAAAGTATCTTGAAATATGACTCATCAATTGTTATAAATAAAACTTAGCATAATTCATCATTAGTGGATACTTGAATAAATGAAATACTTGTTAAAGTATTTAATTTTTTACTTTAACCTAATTCAATAGGTGTTAGTTGTCATTAGTTGTTAGTTAACGAAGTGAAAGGTTTCTCATCCCTATGTTTGTGGGAAACTTCTATTGTGTGTGTACCGGATATCTCCCGTAGTAGTTACTAGCAAAAATTAGGGAAATATGTTATTTTTTCATATAGCTTGGTTTAGATGATTTGATCCATTTTTTATGGTTTGGATAGAAGTTGTTCAATGCCTATATACATTGCATCTCTTTCCATTAGTTTATAATCTTAATATTTACATATCAATAAAATTATCAAGAAGATTAATTTCATGATGATTAATTCTTGTTTTCTACCCAATCAAATGAAGTGTCTAATTCTAGAAATAAAATTTGGTATGTCGACTCGCATGCAACCTGACACATGAAAAGAAGGAAAGATTGGTTCATCACAATGAGTAACACACCCACAAAAAATTATGTCTCTTTTGGTGATGATACATCATTTAGTGTTGAAGGTATTGGTTCCATTTCACTACCACTTGGGAAACATATTAAAAAAATTATAGATTTTTTGTGTCCCTAGTTTAAACAAAAATATGTTATACGTGATTCAACTATTAGATCACAATCTCAAAATTTACTTTGATTATAAAGGCAGTAAAAGATGTGCCTAATTCGAGATATGGCTCAAAAATTGTTGCAAAAGCTTCGAATGTGGGTAGAATGTTTGATTTGGATTTTGTCCAATTAAATTATCAATCACTTGTAGCCAAGGATACATCATCAACTCAACTATGGCATCAAATACTTGGACATGTGATTTTTGGCTATCTTGACACCCTTCATCGATATGACATGGTTTGGGGTTTCCACCTCTAAAAAATGGTACAAATAAATGTCAACATTGTTTGGAAGGAAAACAACATAGAGCACCATTCAAACATAATGCATTTTGGGCTAAAGAAAAACTTGACTTGGTGAAAACTGATTTGTGCGGACTTATGAGACCTAGTCACTCTAGGTTTCAATATTTCATGCTCTTAGTTGATGATTTTTCAAGGAAAATGTGGTTATACTATCTTCAAACAAAAGACCAAGATTTTGAAACTTTCAAGAAGTTCAAAGCCCTTGTTGAAAACAGTGCCGTAGGAAAATCAAAACACTCCACTTAGATCGAGGGGGAGAATGCACCATGAATGAATTCAATGATTTTTGGGAAACACATAGCATTCATCATCAAATGGCTCCTTCTCACACACATGCAACAAAATGGTGTTATTGAAAGGATAAATTGTATTATTATCTATATGGTGCGAAAGATGTATGATTGATGATGAAGGTTTATCAAAAACATTTTGGGCGAAGCAACTAAAACGATACTATCTACTAAACAGAGTTCTCAATGCAACTCTTAATGGAGTAACACCACAGAAAGCATGGTCAAGGAATAAACCATATATTTCACACCTTATATTTTTTGTATGTAAAACGAGTATGCACATTCATAAAAAAACAAATAACTAAGCTTGATATGAAATAAGAAAATCTTATCTTCGTGGATACAATTATGAAACACTTAGCTACAAACTTATGGATCCAAGAATAAGAAAGGTATACACTAGTCGGGATGTTGAGTTCTTTGAGAATAAATAATTAGATTTTATGTCCATACACTTATATGAGGACACTGAGAGCTTTCCAAAAATTCTAATTTGTGCAAATCCCAGCTCCCAGTCAAAGTTATGGCCATCTGAAGATGGGGGTGTCATTTTGTAATAAATGCGGTGGTTGATCTTCTCTTTTGAATCTGAAATTACCTTGCAATCTCCAAAGTCTGAAATTTTAAACTTTTGGGCATTATGACTTCAGAGGTTGATGTTACTGTTCATTTAGCTTGAATCAATAAAACCTTCAAAATTTTGAAACCCCGAAGTCCAAAATTTGGACTTCGGGTTTCAAGTTTGAGTTGTGATTTTTGATCTCGGGGTTAAAGGTTCCAAAATGCTGAAACTCAGAAGTCCGAAATTCAAAATTCACGTTTTGGACCTTTACATTTTCAGGGGTTTTGGTACTTTTGGGTTTGGCTTTTCGGGACTTCAAGGTTCACCGTTTATTTGATGTTCAACCTTGTAGACACCTATAATTTAGCTTGAGCAATTTAAATACTTAAATTTTACTAATTATACCTTTTCCCACAAATGGATGACATATCGTTAATATAACACACTTCCTATTCTATCACCGTTAATTATCTACGTTACATGAGTTAATTAACCCTTCTATCCAACAATGATGCCAATTAACGAAATTCTGTTAATAAGCTCCCCTTTTTATCTAGATTAATTGATTATTTCTAATTAATTAAGCTCCCCTTTTCTATCTACATTAATTATTTATTTCTAATTAATTAATCCCCCTTTTCTACCTAGACTAGTTAATTACTATTAATTAATTAGCTTCCTCTTCCATTAAATCAATAAATCATCATTTATTTGATTAAATCCCTCTCATAGTCTAAATCATGTTAATTATTCCTCTAAAAAGATTCTATAAACTTGCACATCTATTAATTAATCCCTTTGATTAATTAATAAAGGCCCCTCAAATCCCACGGGTCACTAAAGGACCAATTAAACTCTCCTAAGGTTGACTTAACCCTTTCTAAACCTCTCTTATCCACAACTAACCCAACCTCTCCATTTATCCCACATGAAGGAGGATGTAGAGATTCTTCTATCCATTGGGCTATATAAAGAGCCCTCCTCCTACCTTTACACTTACACCTTTACACATCTAAATGAGCATAGAGCCTAAGCTATAGCCATTTATCATCTTTGAGCATTCTTCATTGGAGAAGCTAGCTACTTTCATTTCTTGTATTCATCCATCCAAGTTTTGAAGTCATATGGGGATATGTCAAATGGTCTTGTAGCCATGGATTGACAAGACCCCATTCTTGAGAACCTTGGGATTCAAACATAAAATCAAACCTTTGATTGCTAAGGATCTAAATAGGTTCACTTCATTTGGATAACATTCAATAGAGATAGAGATTAACGGATTAACATGTTAGTTTGAATATTTGTTCATGTTCTAATGCAAGGATGTTAGTAGATTAGTCTTGCTTAAGCTCTAAGCATGATGGTGCATTGATTTTTGATTTATCTTTGTTTTAGGACTACTAGGTGTTAGTTCTAACTCTTTTTGCATTGCTAACAAATTCATGTACACATTTGGCATGCCCGTGGGACGGGTCCTTAGTCCCTTAACATTCTAGCTCAAATTTTATTGTTATTTCAAGTTTTTGGCTAACCCTTGATATACACATATGGAAAATAATGTTCAATTTCTTAGGATTTTACTAATATTACATGTGTAGGATCTCATATAGAGCTTTAATTTTAATGGGTTGTTGTCAATTTCGAGCTAACATACTAAAATTTGAAGTGTTTTGAGATTTTTGTGTCTTTGGCCCTATTTTGACTGCAAGAGGTGCGTAGGTGCACAAACCCTAACATTGGCATGCTAAACTTGGAGTAGGCACAATAAACTCAGCGTAGACATACGATCCGATGCGCACACACTCTACTCATATTGTACCTTCACTACTATTGAAAACCTGTCACACTAGTGCATATACCCTAACCCTTGCGTAGATACCATAATCCTGGTGCAGACATCTTTTAAGTGGCACAAGAGCATTGCCTCAAATTCTTATACCACATTTTTTTATAACCCTAGCGCACACATCTATACCTTAGTGCACATGCCCATATCTTGGCGCATGCATCTCTCGGGTGGCATGGGCACATTGTCTAAGCTTTCGTACCTCATTTTTGTTAACCCTAGCACACACGCCTACACCCTAGCACACATGCCCATATCCTGGCACAAACATCTCTCGGGTGGCGCGCATGGGCGATGCCGTGGATTTAGATTTACATAGAGGGCGTAGACTTCCTAAACCACGCGCACATTCCCTAAACCACGTGCATATGTCCTAACCCACGTGCGCTAGTGCTTTGGTCCGAGTTGGCGTATTACTTTCAGATTTGTGAAAATTTGTTTCCTAAGGTACTAACATCATTGCAGGTTTTATTTTTGGATGGATATGCTAGACTAGACATGGAATGAACCTTGCATGTTAATTATAAGAGTAAGATCATGTATTCTCTTCCCTCGCATCTTTTGGGGTGATCTTGGGAATCGAAACGATTCTTATGTCTTTTGTTGCTTTAAGAATATGTTGAATGTCTAAAATGGAGAAAAGATATATTTCACGTTTGAATTAAGTGTTTCCATTTGTTGAATTCTTGGATTTTTCGTGTATGCTCTTCTCTTGCATCTTAGGGCAATCTTGAGAATTAGAAATGACATTTATTCATTTTATGGAAAACTACTAATCCATTGTGCAGAACCACAAATGCTTGTCAAAGAAGGGTGGAGTTAAAACAAAACCAAATTACTAATACATTTTCCATGCAAGTTTCCAAAAGGTGTTCAAGCAAACCACATCCAATTTAAAAAGATAAAAAACACACCACAATCAACACAATGTATTTGTAGGTTCGGATAAGGGTAAGTCCCGTCTGCTTAAAACTAAGACATAACCCCTTTAGCATAATCCTTAAGCTATAACAATGGGGGTGGTCCTAGGAACCCTAAAGTATTCCACGCAAGAGGGAACCTTGTGGACAAAATGGGAAGTGCTCCACACAACCTACTTGACTAGTGTACATGTGAGATTTAGCATCACAAGTCATCTATATTGCAACCCTAGTGAGAGTACACGATGGATGCATTTATTGCCCACTGTTCTTAAAGGGGGTAAAGTAAAGTGAGATACTCCCAAATTAGTCAGTGTGAATTTTTGGGTAAATCGAGCTCGCTCTTAGATGACTTGTGACACCTAGTTGAGTGAACCACCTAGGAAGCTATCTTTGACCAGGAGCCCACTTGGACCACATCAAAGCCAATTTTGAGTTAAGAGCTATTGTTCATCATGAAATGTGTGAAGTGTTACTTTTTCTTAGTTTTTCACTTGCCCTAAGGCAAGGCAAAACTCTACCGAAGTGAGGCCAGCATTTTTCAACCCCAATTGATCTACTTCCTTCACTTTCTTTTGACACTTTGTTGATCAAAAGAGGAGTGAATACCTTTGTGTTATCAATTGATTGTTTCACCAATTTTTTGTCCATTTATGCCCATCCATGTTTTCGGCTAGGTTGTTAAACGTCTAAAGTGTGTGGAGACATTTTCATATCATTGGTATCCTTTTTTATCTTGATACCCAAGTCAAGATCATCATCGTAGTTAGGATTGGTTCATCACTTTGATTCTCCTTTGAATGGTTATCTTGTTTATATCATGACACTACAATTTTGGTATTTACATCTTGTTTCTTGTAAACTTGGCCTAAATATCTATATTGTAAGGTTACATTGTATACACTTTAATAATTCCTAGGTATACTATCACTTTAGTTTGATTTCAATTATTACCTCGATTCTGAAGAGTGTTAAGCATTACCACTTGTGCATTTTATATCAATATCATATTGATATTAATACCTTACTTTCTCATAAAGTTTGGTTAACATATCTTGGTGAAATTTTTGTGTCACCCACAATCGTAACTGACACCCTTTAGAATATAGGTCTTGATTGAATTTGGGCTTGCTTCTAGTATATTTTATTTGGAGGTCAAGTTAACTTCTTGTTATTACTTACACCTTGTTCATTTCTTTGAACTCGACATAAGTAGGGACATTTTGTTAATCATCATACGACACCAACTACCTTTTCAAAGAAAAATTTAGGAAGTACTTCATTTGATCATTTGGTTTGAAACTCAGCATTGTGTGACTGATTCTTGTTTGCAAATCATTGTGTCATGTTGTTTCTTTAACATTCATAATACTCTTGACATTCCTTCTTTTCACTTAGGTTTGATAAAAATATTTGAACACATTCACAGATACCTTAGTGAACCTATTACACATTATGGATCCTAAAACACGATTAGGACTCAAAAGGAAGGCTTTGGAAACCAAACAAGCGCAAACTTGGGAAGCCTCAAACAAAAAGAGTCAAACCATTTTATTGGCCATGATTTTTGCCTTTATTTTCCATGAAAAAGAAGTAGAAGAAATGATAGATCATAGTGGTGACAAGTTAGAATCCCCACATGTGGAGTTTGACTTTGACCCCACCTTGTTAGATGAATTTATTTTTAGAAATAAGGATCGGGTACTGGCACGAGTTGTAGAATTGGGAGCCAAAATGCCTATTGAACAAGAAGAAATCCCACCTACAAATGATGCTAATGAAGAGGAGCAACCCCTTATTAACATGGATGATATCTTAACACATGGACATGCTTCTACTTCTAATGTGGGAAATGATAATGCAACAAGATATAGAATACCTTTCCTTAAAGTACCACATAAAGTCAGAATAGAACACGAAAATGTTGAAAAACCTCTGCAACATGAAGAAGAAGAGGAACCTTTCAAAGAATAAGTCACTATTCAACAACAAATTAGCAACCTTAGTCGACAATTGGCTTTGTTAACATCTCATGTACAAAAAGAAACAAACAAGAATGTACAAAAGACAAAACCTAAGGTAACAATTACTGAACTTCAACTGGACAATCACGAGAAGACAATATGGAACACCATTGTGTATATATCCCTAATTCTCCTACTAAAGAACAATTACTCGCTCAAGAGATGCAGCCTATGAAAGTGACACTTACAAGCCTCTAAGAGAGCAATGTGGAGAATATCATAAAATATCAATATGAAGAGCTATGTCCCTATCCATTTGAAAAAACTATGATGCTTCAACCCTTCCCCAAAAAGTTTGACATGCCGAAATTTGACAAATATAGAGGGAAAAGTGACCTATAAGACCATGTAATAGATTTTTATATGGCATACCAAGAAGTGGCATATAGTGACAATTACCTCATATGACTCTTTCCAAAGATTCTAGGGGGCCAAGCCTTGGAATGGTTTAATCGCTCACCTCGTGGGTCTATTTTTACATGGCTCAAACTAGTAGAAATATTTGTATGAAACTTATCATATAATATAGAAAGTGACATCACCATGGTGGACTTGTGTGGCACTAAAAACATCCTAATGAAACATTTTCTAGCTTCCTACAAATATGGAGAGGGATAGCCAGTCGCTTCCCTTGTACATTCCCTGAAAAATAGTTGGTGAGTATCTTTGTGCCCAATCTCAACCTAGACATCACTTTTCATCTGCAAATGCATTGTGTTCACACCTTTAAAGAGGTTATTGAGAAGGGAATTCAAATAGAGAAATCCCTTGTTGCCAAAGGAACCATTAAACCTCATTCTAAGGATAACCAAAACATAAAACCTACAAAAAAGCCAAAAATATTCAATAAAAACAAGAACGTGGTGGGAGACAGAATCACAGATTCCAATGTGCAAACGGTTCAGACTGGTCAACCTTTTAAACTGACTAAAGGACCTATTCAACCCTCACCTAAACGTAGAATGTTCACTCCTCTCAATGAGCCTTTTTCGGTCATATTGAAACAATTGGATGTAGCTCACATGGTGACTTATCCCACAACACAACCCTTTGATGAAAATGCTCTAAAACCATAATGGTACAAAGATCATGACTATTGTGAATTACATCATGTCAAGGGACAAAAATGCAGACAAATGTCTATGACTTCATCACTACATTCAATACCTTACCAACAATGGGGGATAGAATTGGACAACTTGGAGAAAACTCAGATGCCTAATGAAAAGATAAGAATATACAAAGAACCATTTCCTAAACATGGCAAGTCAAATGAGCCAAAGTTGGATCAAGGAGAGTTATCCCAGAGTTACAAAGCAGCGAATTATTTATATACCAAGAAAGACAATAATCATTACGATTCACTCATTGGATGTATCCACTCCTCTAGTGACCATGTGAACACCATTCAGATCAAGGGGAAGTATTGCGCTATGGTAACAAGGTGCACCCACCTCACAATTCCTAAATCCTCTTCGTCAAGCCTACAAAATGGTAGGTATAACCTTGTAGAACAACTTGAGAAGACATTTGCCAAGATTACAATCTTGGATCTCCTTAAAATATCAAATGTACATAAAGACATTTTGTACAAAACTCTTTAGGGGTTAAGAGTGTCACTATAAGTAGATCTTATGCATCTTCGGGATGTGGTAGCTAATATTGTACCAACTAAGCACATTTCCTTTAATCATGGGGATATCTCTATTAAAGATTGAATACATAATCTCCTTGTATATTGAGGTATTCGTCACCCGCCAAAAGATAAAACGGATGCTTGTGGACAGTAGATCAAGGTTGAATATATGCACATTGAAATTAGTTAAGAAATTAGGACATACATAAGAAGACCTCGAATCTCACAGCATTACCATAACCACTTATGACAACATGGAAAGGGATTCTGCTGGAACAATCACATTACCCATGGAAGTTGGAAAGAATGAGCAAGGACCGAGAGAACCAGCTTCCTCTCCCACATTTCAAGACAGAAAAATATGGCATTGGAATTTGATCCCCAGCCTATAAGGCCACCACAAAACTCAATTTCACGTGCACATGATACTATGGAGTTACACCATTCAAGCAGAGGTACTTAGATTCCTAGAGTGTTGGCAAGATACCCACCAATTTCTCCACCCGAAAACTTTTCTCGCCAACAAGTAGAAACTAGTAGATAATGGAACAATGGCACCATTAATGTGTATGAATGTAGATGCCCCTAGGATTCGCAATGGGACCTGTAAGAGGTACAGGAGTTTCAAGCATCCGTTTTTCATGTAATAATTGGTGTAAATTCTGCATCCACAACTAGAAGGAAAGTGAACGTGCATGTGTGTATGATACATATAATGACATACAAAATATATTTCTAACATATTAATCAAAGTGTACATGTGAGTAGAAGTAAGCAAGGACAATGTGTAACAAAGATATGCAATATGTTGTTAGTGTGAATGGAATGGAATACAAAGTGAATGTGATATGAACAATGTGCCCTTGAGTAGATGTGAATGATCATGAGTGAAATGAGGTTCATTTATAAAATAACCATTAGTAGTCAAAAATGAATCATAGAACAAGAGTGTGTTATCAAGAAAATGTTTGAATTGTGTGTTGGATAGATATCATCAATAAAGCATAGAGCGTAGAGAGTGAGTGAGTGTGGTGAGTTTCATTACAGATTTAGACCCTCAACAGTCATGTATGAACCATGAAACTAGAGTGTGTTATAGGGAAGTGTGTAGTGTGATAATGTGATGCTAGAAAGATGTGTTAAAAAATTTCGAGAGTGAAATGTGTTGTGTGTATGGTGTGAGGTTCATGAATGGAGTAAGCCCTCAACAGTCAAGTTTGAACCACAACACAAGAGTGCATCATCGGTTAATGACGATACAAGCTTTGTATCAAGTGATATAAGAAGAATGATAATTACTAGAATTGGGGCACTGAGCATGAAAATAGAAATAAGAGACACTTAAGAATTATATAAAGGGGAAGAATAAGTGTGATGTCCCCCAAGTTTATGAGTATGAACAAGCTCATGTAATATCATCTAGGAATTCATCATTTTCATGGTCAAATCCAAATGGATAAGAATCGGATACATGATAAGAAATATTATCCAGTTGATCACGTAAAGATCCATTGTAGTAAATATTGTACATGCCCATTGCATATTCTTCATTAGTGAAATGAGGTATTGGAAGACCATTTACGTGCCGGGATGCAATATTTTGTGAGTATCCAAGAAAGGAATCATTACAAATGAAAACACAATTGAAAGGTATAGGAAATGAGTTTTCAATATGATCAAGATACAAGGTTCCCCCAATATAGTCTAGCCTAGATTGCACAAGTGTCCGTGGAGAAGTACGAGAAGTGCGTGCAAGAAATGATGAAATATGGAATACACGAAGACCATAAGCAACAATGGTGTGAACATATCCATGGTAGAGATGAGGAGAATGGTAGAGGGGTGAGATCATCCAATGTGAATCATCGCGATCTAAGCCATCATGTGTGCATATAGTATCAGAGTAAGTAGAATCAAATGGAATATGGTACCAATAAGAGTTATTCATGAAAAAAGTACATGTGAAAGGATTACTCACTGATGTAGATTTCTCTTGAGAAGATAATGAATGTGGAACAATGTCTAATGTATAGACAAACCCTCGATAAAGTACCATAGCATTAGTAATAAGGGGAGGCTTCTTGAATTGGTATTAACCAAATCCAACAACAACAAAAGTATCATCGAAAATATGACTCATCGATTATTAGAAATAAAACTCAAAGCATAATTCATCATTAGTGGATATTTGAATAAATATAATAAGTATTTAATTTTTTACTTTAACTTAAGTCAATAGGTGTTAGCTGTCATTAGTTATTAGTTAACTAAGTGATAGGTTTCTCATCACTATGTTTTTGGGAAACTTCTTGTGGTCATATTTATACCCTTAGAACAACAATCTAATCACATGCTCGTAAGCCTATCACCCAGCGGGCATTGGGTTCTCACCCGAGGCACGCGTGGGTGTTGAGCCCCTCCTTTATTTGAGTCTTGTGAGGATACATTTCTTGATGATAAACGTAGATGCAAAAAGGTAAAGAACCTTGCATTCATTCTCGAGAGCTTTAAGATGAGTTATAATATCATCATACCTAATTCAATAATAGGAGAAACATCGAATGAATAATAAATATAATTCACACCATAAAGGAATTGCATTATGGTTTACACTCATGAATAATACATATTTAGAATAGAACCATATATTTCATATTGATCATAGTTAAGCAACCATATTATATTCCCCAAGGCCATAACAAGCCAATGTATCAATGCAGATAAGACTCATGCATCATAATTCCTAACTATGCCTCCCATATTACAAAATGATTTCCATAGACCCATCCCTCTAGACAAGTTATTACTCCTACAGTACTCTAAATGAGAACCCCAACTCTCGTGAACCTTCTTACTAATCTTGCAGAGCTTCACCTACTATTCTCTCTATTCATGCTCTCTTCCTTGATAGCATCTCTTCAGTTGTTGTGTCTCCTTCTTCTACCCGAGCATCTCTATATATAGCTTTATTTCCCACCGCCATGCCTTTCTAAAGTAGCAGATCAGTCACCAAGTGTCAAGGTGGTCCTCTAATGGAGCATGATTATTCTCATCCAGGCTCTCCACTCTCTACAATGATGTCTTTCTAGATCCTTCCATCATATGGAATATTCCTTTCTTGACCACCAAGTTTCTAGGCTGGCACCTTATCCACTCCACATGCTTAGTCGGGTCACACTTTTCTCGTGTGCTCCCTAGAACACCGAATATGGTTAAGTCCTAAATCCCTTTGCTTTTCCTTTTGCAAGAGTCATAGGTTCTACTAAACCCTTATAAAACCATTTTCCTATGCGCCTTTACCCCACGCGCCCTTCTCCATATTAGTCCCATTTGCCTATACACCTTCTTGTACTTAGCCAATGTTATAAGGCCCAACATCACCCCACACTAAGCTTTTTCTCCATCCTCAGGAACACCTCTTCTTCAAATAATAAAGAATGGTGGGACTCTGAAAGGTTGGAATAAAGAATTAAGGAATGAGGAATGAGGAATGAGGAATGAACAAATTAAATAATGGGGGGAATCAAGAAGAATCTCTTTATTGTTGAAGGAGGAGTGGGAAATCCTTCCTTATATCCACCTCAAGCTTCGCCAAGCATCTACCTTGCTCTACGCTTGCTGATATAGGTCACCTACTAGGGCACTTACCTCCTTAAAACTTATTGATTAGGGGATCATTTTTGAAAGTTCCCTAAACATACCTAAATGGTGTCAGTGTAGAAGATCATCTCGAGAGCTTTCCATCGACTGTGAGAACGCAACAAACGGACATCGGGAGCTCTAGATATGTTCGATCAAAGTTCAGATAGCAGAAAGTCAACTCGATCAACTGGTCAATATTGGACCAATGGCACTGCGACACGTGGCAAAAAGGCAAAAGGGATTTTTTTGTTGGTTTTCGATCACTGGTCTTCGACGAGCGTAAAAATGGTGCACGGGAACAAGAGGCTCAACTTTTATTACGGAGGGGAGCCCGACCGTGTGGACTATGGTATTATCGCCAACGTGGTGGGTCCACAAGCCACCACGTGTCAAATTCGCTCAATTTGCCTATCGGGAGATGACAAGTGGACTACAAGATTACTGAGTTAATTATTTCTATGCCACATTGTATGGGTCGAAATTATATTATCTTGGTAAGTCCACTTTCCAAATGGCACGCATATATGCCAAACCACATATATACATATTAATGTTTATACATTAGTATTATTAAACCACCAAACATATGCTACTTCCACGTGGAGGAGGAGTGAAGCGGTGGTGGGGAGCATGTTGAATGGTATGCGTGGACATCCACGTGGTGAACAAGGTGGTAAGCGGTGGTAGGGGGCGGTTATGCTCCAAAGTGGTCCTTTGACCACTATCCTTGCGCGGAGAAAGGCTTAATAAAGCCTAAGACTTTATCTCCTTCCACCATATGTGGGACTTTATACCCACTTAACCAATGCCGCGCCAAATTTGGGTTTTAATCCCATTAAATATACAACGCCACTATGGGATTTTTAACCCTTACCAAATGTTATGCCGCTCAATGGGGATTTAATCCCATTTCATATGCAAAACGACCAATATGGGTATTTGATCCCATTTATTTTGCTACGGGTAAGGCTTAGGTTTAAAATAGCCTAAGGATAATATGTAATTGCATATTTCAAGGGCCCTAATTTTGTATAAATAGGGAACTGTTCTTTGTAAAACACACACACACACAACCTAAAGCTTATTATTTGTTAAGCTTATTGTGACACACAAACTCGGAGACAAGCTCATTCCTAGAGCGCTGGAGGTGAAGTCCGAGCCAAGAGGAGAATGAGAAATTGTTGTGTGAAGACCTAAATTATTTAGGCATTATTATTTTTTTATTATTATTGACCTATTATTTGTTAGGCAATAATAAATTAAATATTTGTGGCTAGGAGTTATTCAAACTACCTAGTCGGCCCATAGCACCACACCAATTACTTGCAAATCCTGGATTGTTGACTAGAGTGCTAGCGTCGCATTGATAGCGTCGAGAAGGCCGATTGAAGCCGAAGGAGATTGTATGCCAGGAAGGTGGAAGTCGGGTGCTATTTTTCACCCTTGTCGTCCGAAGGTCTGGTTATTCTTCTAAGCAAGTTTAAATAGTTTCCATTAGGTTTTCTTATGAAAGTACTATTGTAACTTACAAGTTTTGACTAGTGGAACGGTTTGATCATGAACCCGGAGGCGTAGGAAATTGCTGAACTCCGTAATCAACTGTACAATTGTCATTATTGTCTTGAATTATTTTAAATTGATTACTTAAAAGGAGCAAATTGTCGGCAAATAATTAAAGCCTACAAGGGTCCGAGATCGGTGGTAATAATCGATTATTTTTCGATCACTTATCTCCTCCCCTTTGGCACTCATCGTATCGCGAATCTTTTCTAGTTTTTGCCAAAATCATCCAAATGCATCCATCCTTCGGTGATCTCGGGGTATAATTCCTTTAGTGGTTTTTGATCAAGCCCCACAAGGTCTCGATGGATTTCAATTTATTCTCCACTTTAGCCAGGATCTTATACCTCTATGTTATGTTCCCCTTATTATTCTCCCTGAAAATCCTTGTACTCAACTTCATGGGTAGAAACTAGAATTCTTGTTACCCTATCTCTGTCAGCGTAATTATCATAAACAACTTCAACAATTTGCGTGGTGGCCTTTACATCAGCAAGGAGTTTGGTATACTGAGTGATGATCTCTACAACCTTTAGCTTCTCCTCTTTTTCTTGGCATGCTAGTGCCTCTTATGTAGACTCTAAGGTGAGTGGCCACCTTTCCATTGTGAGGATGTGAGTCAAATCCTCTAGGCACTACAAGGTTGATTCGTACTTTTTCTCAAGATTGGAGCTAGGTTGGGATGCTTTAAGACAATAGCATCTCGTAATCATCTCAATTTTATTATATACTTCATGCACCCTTTCCTTTTTTTCTTTCGCTTCATGCCTTAACTCGTCCCACCGATTAGCTCTTCTTGCTTTAGGTCCTTGCTCTTCTCGAGGAGATCCTCCTCCTTCTCTAATTCCCCTTCTAGGAATCTCACCCTATCATTCCTCCCAAAAATTCTGCCTCAACCTCAACTGAAACCTTGTTGAGTGCATTACAGACTTTCTCATTTGACAATTGTTGATCATTCACTAGGGGGTTGATTCCTTTTTCCTCTGGTACCTTCATCAGCTCCCCTTAGCTCACTTCAAACTCGGGCTCATCAATGTGGGATTTGAATGCCCAAGATAGCATATTCCTAGTCTATGGGTTCATGCCTTCTTCGTTAAATTAAGACATGGCCAGGAGTTGTTCTTTTGGCATGATGCTCGGAAGAACACACGTAGAACCTTTCTGGATCATTAATATAACCCATTCCTTTCCCTTTTTCTGCCACTACTCTCTTCCCACCTTTTCTTGCAGCCTTTTGAAAGCTTATTGTTAGGTTGGGGTCTCTGCCCATGCTGTCATACTCTTTTCCAATGCTCTCCTCTTCTATCTCCTTTAACAATTCATCCGAGCTACACTCTACCTCATATTACACTAAATTATTAATAATATCTTCCACTTATCTCTTTGTAACCTATTCTATTTTCTCCTTGGTAAGGCTTGGGGTCCTCTGATCCTTCGTGTTCACCTCTTTGCTCACCCCTCTGCCTTAAGCGTTTGATTCCTCTTCTTCAACCTTCTCTTAATTTCCTTCTTCTTCTGAATCATGTATATCATACACGGGATGATAATGAACTTCTTCATCCTCATCATTGTCCTTCTCACCCCTATAGGCCTCCAAGCTCTATATATCCTCCGAGTCTGCATTCCCCGTTACCCTCTTCTTCTTCCTAGCTGAGGATTCTTCCTTCTCTTCCTCTTCATCAAGAAAAATCCTTTCTTGTTGATTCTTTTCATGTGGGAGGATCTTCTTTTTCTTGTGCCTCTTATTCTAGGGTCTTCTCCTTAACTAGGGACTTCTTCATATGTGCGTATGTGCTTGGCTTAGCACTTATTTCTAGCGCACCCACAGATTGTGTTGTTTATACACTTGGTGCCTTCTTCTCCTGCACTTCTTCTCTCTCCCTCTTCTTTAGCGTAGCCTTCTTCCTCCCTATGGGGTCTTCTGGAATGGAGACATCATTCTCTAGGTAGGAACCCTTCTCAAACTTTGGCTTGATGCACAAGTATACTCTCATTGCAATCCTTCCGGAAATTGGCAGTGTTAATGGCTTCATCATCTGTACTTCATGGGATACATACTTCTCCACATATGCGCACTTCTTTGGGTATATGATCTTTCTATGTAGCTCATGGTGGTCTTGGTCTACCTCACTCAGGTCAAACCTTAGCCTTTTGGCCTCCTTGAAATGGTTGACCCGCCTAGAAATACTACGTGGTGAAAGAGAACAACAATTTGCACCATGGACTCTTAGTCCCATCCATCAGAGTGAATCTTCCAATGCAAAAATGTTGATATACAACAAACTCAGCCTCTTCATCTACAAGCATGGGTAGTTTCTCAAGTATCCTCCACTCTTCCCTAAATGTGTCACGCATTTTCTTGTACCATTTCTCTAGGTGTGCCTTGTGGGTAGCCATCATGGTATCGCAAGTATACTTCTCAAATATTTTCACGGGTGAGGGATCTTCATCTGGATACTCCCATACAAACTTCTCTGGCCCATCGGGCACTCCAATCTCTAAGAAGACGATGGTGAGGAGAATATTTCTAAACATTATCTTGTCCCCCTCATTTGCGTTGCTAATGATTTCATCTACAATAAAGGTGGATAAGTTGTAGATGGTTCCTTCTGAAATCTTCCGACATACATTCAACCATGCCTTGTTTACTTGTGTCCACCTCTCTTGACCATTCAACTTGGTAACCAAGCATGTGGCCATCCTCATTATAGGATTGGGGATATCTGTAATATCAAAGTATCACGAACCCTTTTTGTAGTCATAAGCCTCCAAAATATCCTTGATGGCCTCCTTATCCTCCAAGTCATCATCTATGGAGTCCCCTTCGCAGACGAGGACAAGTAAATTTTGATATGAGATGAGGGTTATGTACATTTTATGGCTTGTAAAATAGAAGTGGTCTTTGTGTATGCCCAACATCAACCACTGGTATAACTTCTCGGCTTTCCAAAATAGGGAAACTCATATAGTTGCAACAACCCGGCCTTACCCAACTTCACCTTCACCTCATCGTTGTAGATCGACATTCCTTCTGGTTTCCTCGTATCAGTTAGATGAACTAGTTTCGACGCCATATCCTTTTGTGGTACTCATGTGATGATTGTAGTCACTCATGACCATCTTCTGACGTGTGATACCCATTCTTTCCCTAACAACACTCCATCTGGGTACTTGCATCTCTGCATACCACTCCTCATTAAAACTAGCTACGATAGTTTGTTTCCCCTTGCCCTTCTTCTTCGGTGAAATGATCACCTTCTTTGGTGCCATTTTCACTTTTCGGGTTACAGACCTAAAATCTTCTTTCTCCTCTTCCTTTCTCTACTCAATCCTATGGCTCAACTCTATGGAAGAATCCTTCTACTCCCGTGCCCTAGCTGCAAAACCCTAACTTGGAAAAAATCTTCCACAAGATGGTGTACTCCTCTAAAACTCTCTTCCCTATGCCCGTGTACTTCTTCCACTGGTTTACAAATCAACCCTAGTCATGTACTTAAATCTCTATGATTATTTCTTCGCATAACTCTCTTTTTCGTGGATGCCCTAGTTCGCAAGAGCTCTTCAATCTCATAATAACAAGGTAAATAATAATGTTCCCAACTTCATACTTATAGCTTTTCCCCCTTTCCAGCAATAAATACTACACCACCTACGAGACGTAATTAGCATTAAACATGGATTTTCTACTAAATATGACCTTGAGTGCCCTTACCCACATGTCTAATACTGGGCAAAACCTTCTACAACCTTATGGTGTGCAAAAATAAATTCCTTACCGACCGAAGACTCTTACGCACATATGTCTGCAATGCCGAAGGCACTTCTTCTATCCTTGACCTGATTTTTACCCTTTCCTACCTCATGTTGTTCATGTGCTTCTTATCCTTTGTACGTGGTCTTTTTAAAGCTATCTTGACACCAAAATTCTTATCCACCATTTCCATGTGCGTTCTTCTATCTTTCACACCTTTAATCCTTTCATCCGAGCCATACAACTTTTACTACCAGCTAATCCTTCACTTCGCACTACCCCACCCCACACCAAAACAGATGTGCGGTCCTCTACGCATACACAACCTTTTTGAAAGTAATAAGTGGTTACCAGTACACAAGGCACAAAATAGAACAAAAAGAAAGGAACAAGCAATGAGAAAGGGAAACACAAGGAAAGGAAATGCATAAAGGGAAATCCTAAGCTACTGGCAATACTACCTTATT
This sequence comes from Taxus wallichiana var. yunnanensis, assembly GCA_018340775.1. Lineage (NCBI taxonomy): Eukaryota > Viridiplantae > Streptophyta > Pinopsida > Cupressales > Taxaceae > Taxus > Taxus wallichiana. The sequence continues at coordinate 867,639,524 of CM031238.1, forward strand.
TACAAACACAAGGAAGAATTATTTATAGTAGGGCTTTAACCTACTCCCATTGAAATGGCCAGGTAACCTCGTCCCATCTAGTGCTTGCAACTAGCAGGCACCTAAGTCAAGGATGTACGAGATGATGTAAGGGCCCAACCAATGGACTTTCAAATGGACTTTCAACTTCCCAAGATGGCATAGAAACTTGGAATCATATAATATAACCATCTTCCCAACCTCAAACTACTTATTCTTGATATGACAATCATGTCATGCCTTTTTTCTGGCCTTTTCAGTCTTTTGACTCCATCTAGCAAGTGATCTCCTTTCATCCAACTGCATTAACATGATAATCCTTTCCTCGAGCACTTGTTCATCAGCCAATCCTCCTACACGTGTTATACACAACAATGGTAACGTGAATTCAATTGATAAAACAGCCTTATGCTAAACACCAATTGAAACGGTGTGGCCTTATTCAATATTTTGTGGGTTTCCCTATATGACCATAGAACTGCTGATACCTTTTCATCCCAATATTGTCTTCCAACATCACAAATTTTGGTCAAAGTGTGATTTAGTATCTTGTTAAACACTTCAGCAGTTCCATTCACTTGAGGGTGATAAGGGGTAGTCTTGTGATGGGCCACCATAAATTATGCTAATAGAATCTTGACCATTTCATTCGGAAATGTGTACCCCTATCACTTGTCAAGCTCAAAGGACATCCATACCTACTGATTATGTTTTCCCATAAGAATCTAGCAACTATCACCATAATGCAATCCTTTATAGGCACTACATTTTCCCATCTTTTCAAGTAATCATTATAAGTAATGATATACCGCGAACCAGTCCTTCACATGGCTAGTGAAATTGGTCCTACAAAGTTGATTGCCCATTTTTCAAATGGCTCTGCACTAGCTATCGGCCTTAATGGAATATCATCCCTCTTTCTAGGTTTTCCAGGGCACTGATAATGGTCGCAGGCCTTGTAAAACTCAATACAATCTTGATAGATGCTTTCCCATGAGAGCCTTGCGAGTAGAATCTTCCGTGTAGTTACATTTCCTGCATAGTTCCCTCCTACAATCCCACCATGTGCTTCCTCCATAATCACCACATGCTCATGTTCTAATATACATCAGCACAAAACCTCATCATGGCCTAACTTGTACAAATCTCCACTAATCAACATGTACGGTGTGACATGTATTTCTAATTGTTTTCTCTCCAAATCCTTCATCCCATTCGATGCCACATATTTTTAAGAAACACTACAATATCCTCCAATTCAAAGGGTGTGTGCCACAATCTAAATAGTTACATGTTTGGCAAGGTATCCTCAATGCTTTGCACATCCTCTCTGAGTCAATACTTAATAAGTGGTCGGCCTTGAATTAATTTTTCCCTATTTTACCACAATCGAAAACTTAAATTATTGAAATAACAGGACCCAATGACATATGGGCCCTTGCAAAACAGGCTTATTTACAAAATGCTTGAGTTTCATGTGATCTCAGTATAGAATATAAAAGGTATTACCAGCAGATACTACCTAAACTTATGCAACACGTAGATCATTGAAAGTGCCTCACACTCAATAGTTGTGTAATTTTGTTATGTTGGTGTCAACTTCTAACTTACAAAACAAACGGGGTGATCAACAATCACCTCACCCACTTGTTAATGTTAGTACTTGATCCAATGGTTGTCCTTGAGGCATCAACATGAACATGGAAAGGCTTATCCTAGGAAGGGAAACATAGTATGGGTGCAATAACAAGCCTATCCTTCAAAGTGTCAAACACCTTCTACTACGCTTCTCCCCAGTGAAAGGCACTCTTGTGCTTAAGAAATTCTTCCAAGGGCACAACAATCTTGGTATATCCTTTGATGAACTTCCCCGTAGTACCACTGTAAGCCCAAGAAATATGCACATTATGCTCTGAACTAGTAGGCTCTCCCAATCCCACAATAACAAAAACTTTGGCGGGATCCACTAACAAGCCTTCCTTACATATAATATGTCCTAACAGGGTTCCAAATGGAGTAGCAAAGACACACTTATTAATGTTGAGGGATATCCTCAACTACCGACATCTTTTGAACATCATCCTCAAATTGTCATAATGGTATTTTACTAGCCCATACATAGTCCAGTCATCTAGGTAGACTGAAGAAAATTATGAATGAAGTTATGAAATGCTTGTACCACGATGCGTGAGAACACAACAAGCACATTCTTCAATCTAAAAGGCATGACCGTGTATGAAAAACTTCCCCATTCAATGGTGAAGGTTGTCTTCTTCTAGTCTTCCTTTACAATCCTAACTTGGTGGTACCCTGAGAATCCATCTGTAAAAGAATAGACCTCACACCTAGCTACTCCTAGAATTTCTTCAGTGAAGGGGGTTGGAAAAGGGTCAATGACACATACTACATTCAAGTCCCTGTAATCAACACAGATCCTTATCCTCCCATCCTTCTTAATGCTTATAACCATTGGGCTTACCCATTCTGATTCTTCCATAGCCTCAATGATACCAGATGCTATCATCTTGTCTATCTCCTCCTTGACTCTTGCATGTAAGTTCGATTCATCCGATAAGGCCTCTTCCAAATCAGGTGCGCAACTTCCTTCAACTTAATCCTCATTTCCCCTAAGGAGTCATGAACACTTGAGCTCATGGTACTCACGCAAGAATAAGTCTTGAAATTTGTACAACAGATCAATGATCTTTGAAACTTCTTTCTCCAACTAATAATCCCCAATGATAGTTTCCTTAGCTTGACCTACTCCGAACCGATGTTAACCTTCTTCATTTTCAAGGTCTCATGGTAGGTGCACAATCACTCATCGGCGTTATCCATGACTTCAAGCATACTTTTAGAATGGATAACATCCACACTTTCCATTTCTTCACCAATTATTACATAGACCATTATTCCTTTTTCCTTTTCAATGTATGCACGCTCAAGTTGTATCTCTTCTCGATTCCTCTTCATCAAGACGCCTCTCCAAAATAGGTTCACCCAGAACTATAGTAACCTATCTTCTCTGTCATGGCACTATCTCCCATTGTAAGGCGCTTGACAACTTGAAACACTTTATCTATTGATGGCTTAGTACTGGTACTTAATTGTTTGAATGATATCGTCTTTAACTCCTACCAATTCCTTTTCTCGACGACGCATCTTTGAGTGAATGTACCATGCACATGCACAACCTTGTAAGGTGGAATATAACTTATGCACCCATAACAAAGGTGGTAAATATTTTGTGCCTTCCATCCAGGCCTTCTCACATGCTTGGATATGGGAAGAGGTGGGTTCTTTGCCATGGTATTCTTAGATAACAATGGGCACGTTGCTTCTATAGAACCTTACAGAGAATGTGACTCTTACCTCACACCACTCTAGAAGACTCTCATGATGTGTTTCCCACCAACACGTTGTAGTCCCAAGAAATTTATAATTGAGCATACTTCTCCTTTCATCCTCATTTCTCCATTGAGCCTCCATCTCTCGCAAGAAATCATCAGAGCCGGATCCTCTAAAGTAACTTGGTAGCTTCTTCCTTCCTGGCACTTGACCGTAGAGCACGCTTTTTCACCCTTGTTACAGATCCTCTTAATTGTCACCCAATTAACTCATAGGTCCCATGCACCTAATTGTAACATGTTATACAAGTTATATCACCGATCAACCGAGCATCTTCAAATTGTATAACTCTATTGGTGTGTGTGACATGCCTATTCATTGTCCACATCACCTCGAGTCATCTTGCCTTGCGAGAGTCATAGGTCTTAGGAAGTCAAATGACAAGTGTCATATTCTATCATAGAATCTATCATTGTCATTTGTGTCAATGTGTCATAGGAGTTACATTCCTTATTTGGAATTGTAACTCCTCCTTTAGTGGCATCATATGCGTCAATCACGTCATATGCGTTAGTGGCGTCATTGATATTCTTTCCTTGTTTAGGCATGGGGGTTACACAACACCCCTATTTGTACTTCCTTTTTTCGATCTATGAGCATGAGCAGACCTATTTTCTTATTTGCATATTATTTCCATTGTTCGAATCTTGCTTATTGCGTTGGAGCTTGACATTACCATCAAAGTGCAACTTTATTGTGGTGCATTGTTTTCAACATTGGTTCTCGTGAATCCCTCTTTCATGGTATCAGAGTTGGTTTCGGTAAAATGTGCACTCTTTGTTTATCAAGTTGTTTATTACTTCTGGTTTTTTCTTATTTCCTTGTGCAAGTTTTTTCGATTATTATTTTGTAATTGTATTGCTCACCTCGTATTGAGGTTTCAACAGTTGCAAGTTTGAGAGTATTTGGTTGGTTTTCTTTATCATGGTTGTTGAGTTCATTTGGGATTGCTTCTATTATTTTGAGCTCATTTTTACTTTGGTGTGGACCTATGGTTCATTATTTTCTTGAGGTCACCGTTGCATGGACGTTTTCTACCTGTTAACTTGTTTGCATTGGTGAACCCACTACTCGGGCACGTTTTTGGATTTAGAGGCTCATTTTTGGTTTGCTCATGCATTGGTTTGTTATGCATTGGGTATTGATACGTCTCACCTCCGATCTCTGTGCTTATTTTTATCACTATATGCATTGGTTTCACATGTCTGCATGCTCAGTATAAACGTGGTTGCATTAGCTTTTTGGGCTTTTGCATCGTGTTTTCACCCCAACTAAGGGCTCAGTTTGCAATAGTTTGAAGTCTACTTGTGCCTTGGTCTACCCAACTTGTGTTTCTAATCTCCTCGTGCTTGCATTGAACCTGGACCTATAGTGATTGACTTGAGATCTTCATGTTTGAGATCAACTCGGCCTTTGCTAACCTACACCACTTCCTCCCACCTTGCACATTCGGCTTCTACGTTGGTTCTTTGGCTCACCCTTGGTGTTATGTGCTCTTAGTTCTCTGACTCACTCTTGGATGCTCGTAGCTCTAAAACTGAAACTCGTTAGGCCCTTGGTTTCATTGGTTTCCTTTAAATTTTGTGACTTGTGCATCCACCTTCACTCAAGCTCGTGGCAATGGGTTTGTTAGCCGCTAGATTGTGTATTGTTCCCTTTATCACCGGGTTTGTTCACATTGGTCCCTAGAATCTTCTTGACTCTTAGTTGTTTAATGACCCCTGGTCACCATTATACTCCTTCAATTTTCTAGGAATGCAAACCTTTGCTACTCCATGTTGCTTCCACCTATGACATTCCTTTGTGTTCCAACCCTCTCCAGTCATCCGTTGTAATTTTCCAACATGCCACGCATGCTATCATGTTGTGTTTCTCAACCAAAGGCACTCTACAACTCCAACCGTTACAAGCTTGAAATGGTTGTTACAGTCTTCACGTGGCTCAGTTGGGGATATTCATCTCCACCACACGTGGCTCAATTCAGTGGACATCGACTTGCTTAAAAAAATCTAGCATTAGATCGATCAACATCCATCCGCACCAACAATCTCTCCAAGCTCTAGGCCAATGTGGGCCCCTTTCCCATTCCTTTTAGAATTATTTGAAGGTAAAATCAATCTCACCTTTAATATTTTAAGGTGTAAAACTTTTAATTGGCATTGTAAACCTTTATTTTGGGTTTTTACTTGTTTTATTTATCCTTCCTTTGAGTGTCGAAGATGGAGGGTGAGGTCAGGGTTGGCAGGAGGCTAATCCCACCTCGCAATAAAAACAAACCCTATCTAAAATTCAATGTTGTTCCCAACGAGCATACATATGAAACCCTTTACATGCCTTTAGGGAACTTTTTAAATCCGTTTGCAGGCTTATTAGAATTTTTCCTTTTAGCTATAACTTTTGACTCATTGCTCGAGATAAAATTGAGCACTTATTTAGTCAAAGTTGCATGTTTTTTTTGCACTCTAGATGATGGGATTATCAATTTTTTTAAAGAACTATTTTATAAAGTGTCACATTCTGTTTGGGTGCCTTTGTATTGTTTTATTCAGCTCATTTTGAATCATCTTGAGATTTGTTCTATCCCTTTTATTGTTTGTGGACTTGTGAGCATGTCTGCCACAGTCTTACATCAAAGGGATTATTTCATGCGATGTGAGACACTATTTCTCACAAGGAATTCTCTTCCCATGCTTGTGGTTGCTTACGGTGTTGGACTGCGGCCAATGAACCTTAATTATTGTCTCCACTCTTACACGTTATTATGCTGATTGCAAGGTGAGTGAAAGATTGATTCTTGACACACAGTCACATCTAATTGTAATCAACGCACTAAACTATAAAGTGCCACAAAAAGGGGGTTAAACTTTTATTCTCTTCCCATTCTTGTGGTTGCTTATGGTGTTGGACTATTGCAGCCAACAAACCTTAATTATTGTCTCCACTCTTACACGTTATTATGCTGATTGCAAGGTGAGTGAAAGATTGATTCTTGACACATTATCACATCTAATTGTAATCAACGCACTAAACTATAAAGTGCCACAAAAAGGGGGGGTTAAACTTTTATTCTTTAGAGGCTCCTCTCATCATGGACATTGAATTTCATCGCTCTGTTGTTCAACTAGGACCAGGAAACTACCTACAATGGAAGAATGGAATACTTGATCATTGTATTATGTACAACTTGTTACCACATCTTCTTGGGATGGCACCTAAACCTATTGACCGTATTCATCACCAAAATTAGTTGAACGAGAATGATATGACATACGAGCTTCTTTATCTTACTATACTAGAGGACCTTCAAAGATCGAATAGAATTCATAGAGTTTGTGCACCATGCTTCCTTGGATCTCGAGGTTTTCTCCTTCACGAGCATCTACTAATTCTTTTGATTTTATCCTAGAATTCTACCATCTCCGTTGCTTCCACCAACCTCAAGATTGCTTCTTTAAAGGGATCATATAATCCTCCACAACAAAACATTGATTTCCTTGGCTCGGACTTGGATGATATGCTCGAGGATACTGACATCATAGTGTAATATCTTCTTCCATCTGCTGCCTCTTTCATGGTATCCGAGCTTTGCATGAATTAGTGTCACACACCAAAATCTCGAAATGATGGTGGAGAGGGATCTCGTCATGTTAAATAACTACTATGCTAACACCCTCTTGCATGATGGATTCGGTATACACCCAATCATGCCCAATAGCATTAGGAGGCAATGACACCTATAATTTACCAAGAGGTCACCCATCCCAAGACTACTCGGGGTTGGTGCACTTAACTTTCATAGCTCGAGAGATGGTGGAATCTCCAAGATAGAATCAACATAATCGGTAGATGCTCGTGAAGGGGAAAACCTAAGATCTAAGGTAGCATAGTGGGAAAACTATTTTATGAATTCTATTCAACGTTGAAGGTCCTCCAAGATAGTAAGACAAAGAATCCCGTATGCCATATCATGCTGCGTTCCCAATTTTGGTGATGAATGCGTCAATAGGTTCAAGTGCCATCCCAAGAAGATGTGGTAACAAGTTGTACATAATGCCATGATCAAGTATTCCATTCTTCCATTGTAGGTAGTTTGTTGGTCCTAGTTGAACATCGGAGCGATGAAATTCAACGTCCATGATGAGAGGAGCCTCTAAAGAATACAAGTAGAACCCCCCATTTTGTGGCACTTTATAGTTTAGTTCGCTTGATTACAATCATATGTGACCGTGTGCCGAGAATCAATCATGTCACTCACCTTTGCAATCAAAACATAATAAAATATAAAGTGCTAAAAAAGGGGGTTTAAACTTGTATTCTTTTTTAGGCTCCTCTCATCATGGACATTGAATTTCATCACTCCATTGTTCAACTAGACCAGAAACTACCTACAATGGAAGAATGAATACTTGATCATTGTATTATGTATAACTTGTTACCATGTCTTATTAGGATGCCACCTAAACCTATTGACCGCATTCATCACCAAAATTGGTTGAACAAGAATGATATGGCATACGGTATTCTTTTTCTTACTATAACAAAGGACCTTCAACATTGAATAGAATTCATAGAGTCTGCACACCAAGCTTGGACCTTCATTTAGAATTTTCATGGAGACTTTGATCCTCCTTCATTTGGTTATGGATCTTCTGATGATATTGCATCCATGGAGGAAAGTGAGTTCACCGATACTTTTTCTTACGAAGGGCCACCCACACATATTTCTTCATGTGATGATAGTTTCACTGACACAAACTCGCTTTGTTCTACTTCTGATGATGAGGATTTTGAACCCAGTTCTGATGTCAAGAGTACTACAAAGGACTCTTCTCCTCCTTCTCTCACTATTCCAAAGAGTGTTGACACATCCCACATCTCATCAAATATTGAGCAATCTCCTATATAGTCTCATACAGTCATCACACCTACCTCTTTTTCCACCTTCAGTGTTTGAGGCCCCTTTCACTCCTCCACCTTCATTGGATGACTCATACCTATTTGACATCACTCTTCTATTTGTTGAGCCCCCTCATTGGGATGAGTATATGCCTAACCTTAGTTGTCTTTTCACAAAGTACACTTGTGATGTACTACAAGTTCATCATCCATCTATGAGTATTTCAGAGGAGTTCATCATCTCCATTGTTGGGAGTGCCCCTTTTGGGACTCTTACCACTTCCACTTTTCTAGAGACCTTCATTGATCCACCCTTGCTTGTGGATCCATTTTCTATTGTGGGGGATGTTTGTTTCCTTCACATTAGTTAGACATCCTTTCTATAGGTGTTCACCCTTCATACTCTGATAGTTCTACACTCATGACATTACCTTTGGTTCCTTTGCACTCACTTGCTAGACCTATGTCACACTTTTGTGAACCAGACTCAGAGTTCTTCATGTTGCTCCCGTCAATTTCCTTCATGGAGTGGGCAGACTTCCAACACATAATTTTTTTCCTTCCCAATGGTAGGCACATAGTTTGGTGCGGTTACTCTACTTCATCCAGAGGCAGAGGATCCCGTGATTGACAATCTTCTGGGAGACTTATTAGAGTTGTATAGTTCAGATCCATCCATGGTATCTTTTGCATCCCTCTCATCTCACTCTTCTCCTCCTCTTTTTCCTTCAAGAAAGATGTCGTTTGTATATGGGCACCTTATCTGGGCTTTAGTTTTTGGGCCCCATTGACACATCTTTCTTATTTGTCTAGGGAGTCTTCTTTTCTATTCTATCTTACCTTGACGTCTTCCTCCGCTTTGATGAAGGGGGGTGTTGGTGTGTGTGACATGCCTAGTCATTGTCCACATCACCTGGTGATTCATATCACCTTGCAAGAGTCATAGGTCTTAGGAAGTCAAATGACAAGTGTCAGATTCTGTCATAGAATATGTCATTGTCATTTGCATCAGTACGTCATAGGAGTTACATTCCTTATTTGGAATTGTAACTCCTCCTTTAGTGGCATCATATGCATCAATCACATCATATGTGTCAATGGTGTCATTGATATTCTTTCCTTGTTTAGGCATGGGGGTTACACAACACCCCTATTTTTACTTCCTTTTTTAATCTATGAGCATGAGCAAACTTGTTTTCTTATTTGCATATTCTTTCCATTGTTCGAATCTTTCTTATTACGTTGGAGCTTGACATTACCATCGGAGTGCAACTTCATTGTGGTGCATTTTTTTCGACATCGGTTCTCGTGAATCCCTCTTTCATACTCCTTCTTTAGGATGAACTATCTTAGGGTCTCTGATGGAGCACACATAGATTCTATCAAGGAATTTTTCTCATAAGGGATTAGTATAGGGTGTTGATTTCCCATCTGTTAAAGGGATGATGAATCATTCTTCCTTATTATCAAAACTGATATAACCCTTGATAAACCGTAGGTCGGAATTGTTTTTGTAACATCGGGGGCACCCAAGTAATGCTTTGGAAAGTTATCCACCTTGGCTAGTGTTAAGATTTCAAAGTCCTGTTAGCATATGGATTTTCACGCATGCAAATGACATGTAACAATGTGGGAATGAAGTCCCTCCTCAATGAAGGTGAGGCTGCCTTTATTGAAAACAAAAGCTGTATTTACATCTCATGCATTCAAAATTGTAAGTGGGGGTGTTTTGGAACATCAATGGAAAGAAAAGTGAATGAGGGAGATGGAATGGAATGAAGGAAAGGAGTGGAATGGAATGAATCGAAAGAACATGCAAGAGTTAGGTACAAAAACAGAGCCTAATATTGCATGAAGGGGAAAGATGAATAACCAACACAAATAAAATGGAGTTCGAGTTAGCAAAACAAGAATGTGTAAAAGGGAACACACATGAGCAAGTAGATAATAAGAGCTTGATCACTGTGAACTAGAACAACTAATTAATAATGTTGACAATAAGATTAAAGATAATATTTGCATGCAAGATTCAAACACCTAACATCTAATGAACATAAGAACATCGAATGTTACATGAGACAATGAATCAGACACAAAGTTCGTATTTCATTAACTCCAAAATGTTTTTCACAAAAGCACACAAAGTTTCTTCTAGAAGCAAAGCTTGCACAAAAAAGTATTTCCTTCTCCTCTCTCAAAGTCACCCTTTAAAAATGAGCCCCTCACTTCCTTTTATAACCCAAAAGTTGGTTACAAATTAGTTAGGGTTTTACATGATCATTAAATAAGGCACTTAAGTGACCTTTGACTTTTTCAACAACTTTATTAAAGACAAATTTCAAAAATAGAAATTACTTAAAATATCCATTGTTTCTTGAAAACAAATAACAACACCTTTTAAAATTATACAATAATAACCAAGATTGCCTTATCCATTGAAATGGAGTCCGCTATCTCAAGCGTATGAGAAATGGACTCTCCCACTTCATTAGATACCAAGAAAATCAACTCCATGCCTTTCTTTGGTGAAATTAGGATCTGCCGCTTTTGCTAGTTGAAAGGATCTAAACCTTCCCAAAGTTTCAAACATCTTTTCTTCTTCTGGAGGTTCACTTGGTCAAAGAATAGCCTCACAAAATACCTATAATTCAAGAATTCTACTCAGCATATCATTTAAATTAACAATTTTGGATTGAGCATTCTCAAATATTTTTTTTAATTTGATGCACCGCTCCATTGAAACTGATGAGAAATTGTTGGCGGGAGTGTACATGTACTTAAACAATTGTGAACATTTCTCTTCCACCTACTTCGATGAACACCTTTGATTATGCTCATTTACGAGGTTACAAGGAATCTCAACCATGAATTCTGAATTAAAGAGAGTAAAGTGAAGGCTTCATTTGCACATGCTTTGTCATAATGGATCATAGAATCCTCGAGAAGCATTTTTCTTGCTTTGAGATGTAGACACCAAAGAAAACATGTCCCTCGATATTCAAATTCAAGAATTCCTTCAATAGCTAAAACTGAAGATTCCATACTTGTCATCTCCTGTAAACTAGGCAATATCTCATCCAAATTTGATATAGTAGAAACAAAAGTTTATTTGAAAGAAAGAATTGGATCAAGATATGCACGCGACAACTTCATGAAGCTTAACTACGGTCTTGATCGTCCCTAGCCTAAAATTAGAATCTCTGAAAGCCAAGTTTTAGTGACATGGCCCAATGTGTTTATTTCCTTTGAAAATTTGAGAGTATCTTCATCTAGCGCAGCCACCGCATCGTCTTGGGAAGGTGGATGACATGGGATTTATCAAATGTTGAACATATTCCACTAATTGATTCTTTTCATCCTTGAGCCGAGAGTTTTGAGACTTGTATTTCTCAAGTATCTTTAGCACGATATCAATTGAGTCTCGAGCCATCGCCATGTCACTTTTTAATGTAGATATTCCAAGTCCCAGTATGGAGACTTCATAGTCGTGGGCGTCATAGCATCACGCTCTTTATCCACTTGTCGAATGGAAAGGTCTACAAATTTATTTCCATCACTATCCATAATTAGTTGAGAAAGCACCTTAGGATTCTTAGGAATGGTGTCATTTGAAAGTCCGAAAAGGGCATAAAAATCAATGTCAATTAGCTTGACAACTCTCTTCCTTTTCTTTACTTTAGAATCAACCCAGGAAGGAGTATCATTCACTATTTTAGCATACAAAATCCTAGATCTTGAATCGATATTCTAATTATTCCCGACATCATGAGATCCTTCTTGAATCCTATCTACGACCTCGATTTGAGGAGACACAACCTCAATATCCACTTCCGATTATTCGGGAGATTTTGGGAAATTTCTTCATGAACTACATGCTCAAGTGCTTGATATTTGAATTACCTACACCTAAGTGGATGCTTGTTTGAAGCATGGTGAGGATCATTTTTACTAGCTTTTGTGCACTATTAATGATGTGGGTAAAAGAATCTATACTCGAGGTAGAAAATCCAGACACACACTCTCTTCCTTCTTCGGGGTTAGGATCTTTATATCTTCCTCCTTGTGACACATTGCTTGGCGAAGTAGATTTTGGCAACCACTCTTTTCTTTCTGTTGTGTATGATTTGTAGACACCTATAATTGCACCCAAGCAATTTAAATACTTAAATTGTGCTAATTATCCCCTTTCTCGCAAATCAACGACATATCATCAAAAGCACTCATTTTCCCTCATATCATCATTAATTAATTACACTAAGCTAATTAATTAAGTTGCCTATCCAACAAATACCCTAATTAATGACCTTCCATTAATAAATCACCCCTTCTACCTAAACTAATTAATTATTATTAATTAATTAGCTTTCCCTTTCATTTAACCAATAAATCAATATTTAATTGATTTAATCCCCTTATAATAGCCTAAATCACACTAATATTCCTCTAATTGGCTTCTATAAGCTTACACCTACCTATTAATTAATCACCTTTGATTAATTAAAATACCCCCAACTCCCATGACTTGCTAAACATGTATTAAACCCTTCTAAAGTAAGGTTACCTTTAATAAAGCAACATTATCTGCATTCCTAATCATGTTTTACCTTTATCCCACATTCATGAGAATGTGTTGAATCATTATCCTTTGGGGTATATAAAAGCCCTCCACCTACCTTTTACTTACACCTAAACTTTCTAAGAGAGCAAATGCAAAGCATATAGCAAAGAGACTAAGAGCTTGCACCTTTGTCCTTTTGAGAGTTCATCATCTTGAAGAGTTAAGCCTCTTTCTTAAAGTGCTTGGGTCATATGGGAGGTGTCAAAAGGGTCTTGTAGCCCAACTTTGATTAGCCCCCATTCCTAGGTTCTTGGAACATTAAGGACAACTATTTTGATAGCCATGGAGCTTACTTAGGTCCATTCATTTATTTGTTGTTAGAGAATAGAGGAGTTTAGATATTTAGCATTGTTAGTTTCAAAGTTTGTATTGATGAATGCTAGCATCTAACCCTTGTTTAATTCTTATCATGATGGTGTTTATGCTTTGTTTTAGCTAAATTGTAGAACTATTTTAGGTGGTAGTTCTTGTTTCATTTGATTTAGCATTAAGAAAAGTATACATGCACACATTTGGCACACCCGGTGGGACATACTCCATTGTCCTTTGCACTTAATTTCAAGTTTTTGTAGTTAAGTTTTATTTTTGGTTACTAACCCTCTTTTACACATGTTGATCTAACTTGTTTTTCTTAACATGTTTTGTTGAGTTTGCATGTGTTGGGTCTTCCTTGTAGGTATGAAGGAGGTGAAGTGCTGTCAAAATTGGAATTGAGGGAAAATTTCAAGATTTCTCCATGTTTTCATTTTTAGAGCTTACTTTTTTAACATTTTACATGCTAGTTTTGTCAATTTCTTGAAAATTTTCAATTCTTGAGCATGTAGGTTAGTGTTTGATAGTGCTGAGTCTTATATTTACATATTAATGTGGTGGGTTGCTATCAAAATTTAATCTTGGTGAGAAAATTTTAAGATTTCATCATGTTTTCATTTTTAGAGCTTACTTTTTCATCATTTTACATGCTAGTTTTGTCAATTTCTTGAAAATTTTCAATTCTTGAGCATATAGGTTAGTGTTTGATAGTGCTGAGTCTTCTATTTACATATTAATGTGGTGGGTTGCTATCAAAATTTAAATCTTGGTGAGAAAATTTCAATATTTCATCATGTTTTCATTTTTAGAGCTTACTTTTTCATCATTCTACATGCTAGTTTTGTCAATTTCTTGAAAATCTTAAATTCTTGAGCATGTATGTTAATGTTTGATAGCATTGAGTCTTCTATTCATATATTAATGTGATGGGTTGTTGTCAAAATTGAATCTTGGTTGAAATTTTTTTCCCATTTTGTAGATTAAGGGACGTTTTTTTGACATTTTTGAGTACATGTTAAGTGCACACCCATGAGCATAAGAGCATATGCGTAACCCATCTTCCGAAGGCCATAACTTTTGCTCCCGAACTCGAAATGACTCCATTTTTTTGCGTTGGAAAGGTATTGAAGTTAAATATGCAATGAAAACATAAATTCAAGATTTATACTTACAGAAGTTACAAGTTTTTCTATTATTTTAAAACTGGTCATTTTCTAACATGTCTAATGTTTTGATGAATGTTGTATTTCCATGCTTACTTGATTTAGACCAAAGCATGTGTATGCTCTTCTCTTGCACCTTTTGGTGATCTTGAGAATCAAAAACAACTTTGATCTCTATCTTGTTAACATTGGGATTAAACTTGGAAACTTGATTATTCATTTTGCTTAAGGGAATGAACCTTTTACAAAACATTTTTAATGGTCCTTTGATTTGAAATTTTCCATTTCTATATAGTTGCGATAAAGTTTGTGTATGCTCTTCTCTTACACCTTAGGGTGATCTTGAGAATCAAAAGCAACTTTAGTCTTCATTTTATAACATTTGGTAAATTGGAAACTTCATCTTTCACTTTTGGTTTAAAGGAATGAACATTTATCAAGAATTTTGTATGGTTCATTGATTGAAAAGATTTTCTTTACTTTTTAGTTGGATTATTTGTTGTGTATGCTCTTCTCTTACATCCTTGGATGATCTTGAGAATCAAAAGCAACTCTTAATCCTCTTTTAAATAATATGATTTTCTTGGAGAACTACTAACGCTTAAGTGCAGGACCTAAAAATGCTTGTCAAAGAAAGGAGGAATCAAAACGAAATCAAAAACTACTAATACAGTTGTTATACAGGTTGCCAAAAGGTGTTCAATCAAACCACACCTAATTAAACAAGATAAAAAGAACAACATATTCAAAACACTGTATTGCAGGTTTTGGAAAAGGGTACGTCCCTCTCCGCTCAACTGGAACATAACCCCTTTGGCATAACGCCTTAAGCTACAACAATGGGGGTGGTTCCAGGAACCCCAAAGTAGTCCACGCAAGAGGGAACCTTGTGGACGAAACGGGAAGTGCTCCGCACTACCTACTTGACTAGTGTTTCCTTTGTGAGATAGCGTTACAAGTTGTCCGTTGTGGCGACCCCAGTGATAGTACACGTAGACGCACTAGTTGCCTACTATTCTTGAAGGGGGTAAAGTAAAGCCGAGATACTCCCAAACTAGTCAGTCGACTTTTTGGGTAAATCGCGCTTGCTCATGGCAACTTTGTAACACCTAGGGCGAGAGAACCACCTAGGAGAATATACTTTGGCCAGGAGCCCACTTTGACCACTTTAAAACAGTGTTGAGTTGTGAACCTTCTTTTTGAGAAACGTGTGACGTATTACTTTCGCCTAGTTTTTACTTGCCTTAGGGCGAGGCGAAACTCTACCGAAGTGAGACTAGCATTTTTTTGTCATTTTTCTTGATTTATTTCCTTCATATTCTTTTGACACTTTGTTGATCAAAAGAAGTGTGATTACCTTTGTGTTTCCATTCAATCGCTTTTTCTCACTTTTATGTCCGTTTATGCCCATCCATGTTTGCGGCTGGGTTAGTTAAACGTCTAAAGTGAGTGGAGGTGTTTTCACGTCATTTGGTAGCCATTGTGATCTTGATACCCACGTCAAGATCATCATTGTAGTTAGGCGTGGTTCATCACTGCGGACTTCCATAGAGGAGTTAGCTTGTTTGTCTCGTATCATTACAATTTCGATATTTACGTCTTGTTTCTTGTAAACTCAACATAAATACCTATATTGTACGGTTACGGCACACATTCTTAACTATTCCTAGCTATACTTTGAGCATTTTTTTGTTCGGTTTTATTATTACCTCGATTTCAAAAGGTGCTAGGCACTACCATTTGTGCATGTTATATCAATAACAACTCGATATCAATACTTCACTTTCTTGCAAAGTGGGTTAACATATCTTGGTGATATTGTTGTGTCATTCACAAATCATAATTAGCACTTTTTGAGATATAGGTTTTAATCAGACTTGAGCTTGCTCATCGTATATCTTGATTGGGAGATCGCATTTAACTTCATGTATTTACTTACATCTTGTTCATTCCTTTGAACTTGGCATAAGTGGAGACATCTTGTTAATCATCTGGCGTCACAAATTACTTTGAAACGTAGTCTAGGAAGTACTTCATTTGATTAAGTTTTGGTACCAAACGATTGTTTCATTGGTGACTTTATCTTTCTATCACATTGATATTCTCACTGTTAATTTACTCTTAACACGTACATCTTGTGTTTCACTTGGGGGTAGTCATTGAATTTTGAACAAATCTACAACTTACCTTAGTGAAACTTATCACGAAAACATGGCTCCCAAGACGCGTCTAGGTTTAAAGAAACAAACATATGAGGAACAACAGGCGTAAGCTTGGGAAACCTCTAATAGAAAAGGGTCAAACCCATTTATTGGACATGATCTACGACCACTATTTTTTTTTAGAAAAGGAAATAGAAGAAATGGTCGACCATAGTAGAAATGAATTAGAATCACCACACGCAGACTTTGATTTTGACCCCACTCTACTAGATGAGTTTCTCCTTAGAAATAAAGATAGAGTTTTGGCACGGGTCATGGAATTAGGGGCCAAATTGCCCACCAAGAATGAACCAATATTACCTACAAATGACACTACTAAGGAAGAACGCCCCCTTATCAATATGGAAGATATTTTAACAGGTGGGCATGCTTCCACTTCTTACGTAAAAAATGATAAAGTGGTAGGGCATAGAATACCCCTCATCAAAGTGCCACGAAGAAACAAGATAGAACATGAGACAGGGGAAGAACCTCCACAATACGAAGAGGAAGAACCTTTAGAAGAAGAAGACACAAACCAAGTCACAATCCAACAACTCATCAAAAACTAAGCCGATAACTAGCTTTGCTTACTTTCCCAGTGCACGAAAGACACAAACAAGAACATTCAAAAGTCAAAGCCTAAGTTTAGGATCCATGAACTCCATCGAGAAAACCAAGGAGAAGAAGACACAGGGTATCATCGTGTACACATCCCCGCTTCTCCTACTAAAGAAAATTGCTCGCACAAGAAGTGCAATCTATGAAAGCAACACTTGCGAGCATACAAGAAAGCAATATAGGGAGTATTAGGAAATACCAATACAAAGAACTATGCCCCTATCCTTTTGACAAGACAATGACCCTTGACCCTTTCCAAAGAAATTTGATATGCCAAAGTTTGACAAATACAAAGGAAAGGGAGACCCAAGGATCATGTTAAAGATTTCTACATGGCATGTCAAGAGGTGTCTTATAGTAATAATTACCTCATCGACTTTTTCTTAAGAGTCTCGGAGGTCAAGCATTGGAATGGTTTACGCGCTTACCATGAGGATCAATTTTCACTTGGTCGAAATTGGTGAAAAGATTCGTGCGTCATTTCTCGTATAACATAGAGAGTGACGTCACCATGGTAGACTTGTGCGGTACAAAACAACACCCAAATGAGACCTTCGCTAGCTTCCTCCAATGATGGAGAGGGATAGCTAGTCGCTTCCCTTGTGCTTTCCCTGAGAAGCAGCTGGTCAGTATTTTTCGTCCCTAATCTCAACCTAGATATAGCTTTCCACCTCCAAATGCATTGTGTCCGCACCTTTGAGGAGGTTATCAAGAAAGGGATTCAAATAGAAAAGGCTCTCATTGCCAAAGGCACCCTCAAAACCCAATCTAAAGACAACCAAAGTGTCAAACCCATTGAAAAGCCGAAGATCTTTAACAAAAACAAAAACATGGTGGGAGACGGAATCACTGATTCCAAACGTGTTCAAACAGTCCAAACTAGTCAACCTTTTAAACTGACCAAGGGCCCAATTCAACCACCACCAAAGTGACGAACATTCACCTCCCTCAATGAGCCATTGTCCGTCATACTAAAACAGTTGGATGCGGCCCACATGATGACCTATCCTACAACACAACCGTTTGATGACAACGCTCCTAAACCTTCATGGTATAAGGAGCATGAATACTTGTGAAATGCATCGCGTTAAAGGTCATAAAATAGACAAATGTTTGTGACTTCGCCACTATATTCAAGACCTCATTGACAACGGGGAGATAGAGGTGGATAACCCTAGCCACATACAAACACCTAACGAGAAAATGGGGATTTATAAGGAACCATTCCCCAAGCATGATAAGTCGGAAAAGGAAAAACCGGATTAGGGAGAGTCATCCCAAACCTATAAAGCCACGAATTACTTGTATACCAAGAGAGATAAAAATCATTACGATTCACTTATCGGATGTATTCGCTCCCCTGCTGATGGTGTCAATACCATCCGGATCAAGGAAAGGATCTGCGTTGCGGTAACAATGCGAGCCCACCTCGTGATTCCGAACCCTCTCTGTTGACCCCACAAACCGGTGTAAATATAACCTTTTAGAACAACTTGAGAGGACACTTTGCTAAGATCTCAATCTTAGATCTTCTCAAGATATCCAATGTGCATAAGGAAATTTTGTATCAAACTCTTCAGGGGTCGGGAGTGCCTTTAGAAGTCGATCCTGCGTACCTTTAAGCCGCGGTGGCAAATATTACACCAAGTGAGCATCTCACTTTCAACCATAGGGAGGTCCCTACCGAGAATCCTACGCATAATCTTCCCTTATACATTGAGGCAGTTGTTACCCATAGGAAAATCAAACGGGTGCTTGTGGATAACGGATCTGGATTGAACATCTACACGCTTAAATTAGTCAAACAATTGGGACATACAAAAGAAGATCTTGAGTCCCATATCATCACTATCACCGCATATGACAACGTGGAAAGAGAGTCAGCAGGCACCATTACGCTGCCAATGGAGGTGGGCCCCACTTGCCATCAGACAAAGTTTCACGTCTTAGACTTGGAACTTCCATATAATATGCTTCTAGGCCGACCATGGATCCATGCCATGCAAGCAGTGCCATCAACATTTCATCAATGCATCAAGCTGAAGCATGAGGGACATACAGTAATAATACCAGGAGACTTAGAGCCCTTTGCTCATTGTAGAGATCTTAATAGCTTTACACGAAAGGGTACATATGCATGTCCCTCCATAGATATAGTTGTCCCTCTTCATTCTAAGGCCATGGAATCTCGAGTAGATTCAAATTCTCTTAGTTCTTGCACTCATGGGGCATCTACTTCAACATCTCCATTTAATTCATGGGAGATGAAAATTCTGGAATATGGCTATGGGGAGTATAATGTACAACAAGCACTCTTGGTTTCTGACCTCTCCTTGTCGCCCAAGACTAGAGGTCGACCCAACTACCGCTTCAGGAGACCTAGAGAGGAACACACTATTGGGTCGTTCCTACCTAGAGGCTTGTTAGCTGAGGAAAAATTACTTGATCCACCTACTACTTGGGTCCCTGAGGACACTCAGCCATCTTGTTATCAAACCCCAGAATATGAAAAATCTAGCAGAATGATGTACTCCATGGGCTACAAAGGCCTAGGATGTGGGAGGAATGAACAAGGACAAAGAGAACTAGTCCCTCTTCCACATTTCAAAACAGAAAGATATGGCATTGGGATTCATCCTTATGGAGCACACCCCAACGATCAAGATGCGACTTGTTCTGAGCATGAGGATAGCTCCGATTATCTAGACAGCGATACGGATTCCTGTTGTAGCCAATATGAGGATCTGGCCTCCACGAACCTTTTCATGAATAATGTTGTCCTAACCATCACCCCCACTGAACCAACCCTTGACCTTGTATACCCCTCCCTTGTTGAATGGGACCAACAACGTCACATGCCACTAGATTTATTCAAGAACGACGAGGCTATTGCAGAGTTCATGGGCATAAGGGATACAATTCCCATTGGAGATCACAAGAAGGGTTTCTTTATCAACTTAGACACCTGCGCCTACTTCGGCAAGGAGGCTGAACTTCGTGGTCAGCAAAATTTAAAGAAAAGCGAGGCAAGAGTTCTAAAGAAAAGCCTCGGCAAAAATCAAAGTCCAAGTCACACAGTGAAAACCTCTTTGAGGCATTGGCTGACAAACAAATAAGAAAATCAAAGGACAAACAAAGTGACCATGCCAAGGATGAAAATCTCGTAGAGACATCCTTGGATGAAGATCTCAACCTACCTCCCGATCCTACACGTATGGAGGATTTATCAAAATGTTAGTTGAAGAAACCATTGATGTCAATATTGGTACAGAAGAAGATCCCAAGATAGTAAAATTGGGAGCATCACTCTCAGCCAGAGAACAAAAGACGTTCACTATGCTACTGCGAGAGTTTATTGATGTGTTCGCATGGTCTTACAAAGACATGCCCGGCTTAGATCCAACTTTAGTCATGCACAACCTAGTTGTGCACGCAGATGCTAAGCCTATCAAATAGAAGCTCCAAAAGATGCACCCAAGAGTGGCCTTGTTAGTTAAAGAAGAGTTGGAAAGGTTACTTGCAGCAGGATTCATCAGGCCAATTGATTATTCTGAATGGATATCGAACATTGTTCCTGTCCAGAAGAAACCTATCGGTATCTGAATCTACACAAATTTTAGGGACATCAATAAAGCTTGCCCTAAAGATGACTTTCCATTGCCCAACATTGACATGATTGTTGACTCAATCGCAGCGCATTTCTGAAATGCTATCACTCACGGATGGCTTTTCGGTTATAATCAAATTAAGATCGCTGAGGAAGACCAACACAAAACAGCTTTCACAACTCCTTGGGGCACCTTCTATTATCAGGTGATGCCATTTGGCCTTAAGAATGCGGGAGCAACTTATCAACGGGCCATGATAGTAATCTTTCATGATATGATTCATGACATCATGGAAGACTACGTAGATGACATCTGGGAAAGTCTAAAACAAGAGAGGATCATCCTATCATTTTCACACGTATCTTTGAATGCCCGCGTGAATACAAAGTCGGGCTAAATACAAAGAACTGTGTGTCTTCGGTGTGCTATCTAGGGAAACTATTAGGCTTCATCGTGTCAAGATGAGGTATTGAGGTGACTGCTAAAGTGTCTACCATCACGAAATGCCCCCACTGAGAATATCAAGCAAGCTGCGTAGCTTGCGAGGAAAATTCAAGCCATTCGCCACTTTATCTCCCGACTTGCAAATAAATGTTACTCATTCACTCATTTGCTTAAGAAGGACATCGCTTTCATCCGGGGACACGAGCAACAACAAGCCTTTGCTTTGCTTAAACAAGCACTGCACAGCTAATCCACTGTCCTCATGCCTCCCACTCCTAGGAGAACCACTTTTCTCTATATTTCCGCTACGCAATATGCTATTAGTGCACTACTCACCCAATATGTCTTTAGCCATAAAGAGAAAGCGAAGTGTACTATCCGAGTCACACCCTCATCACCTATGAACGTAATTATCCTCAGTTGAGAAGGCTTGCTTGGCGTTGTTTTTACCTTTGAAACTTCACCATTACCTGCTAAATACTAAGACCAAGCTCATATCCAAGGTCGACCTACTCAAGTATTTTTGTCCAAACCCGCCCTCACGGGTAGAATGGCTAATTAGATCATTCTACTCAATGAGTTTGATATAGAATTTGTCCATCAAAAATCAATTAAAGGAAAAGTACTTGTGACCAAATAAATGCGAGAAGCACCTTTGCAAAGCACTGAGAACCTTTGAGTCCGGATCTGCTAGATGCATCTTTTCTCTACACATTGAAGAATCACATGCCGTATGGTAGATACATTTTGATGGATCTTTTACGTTTCATGGTTCAGGTGCAGGAGTGGTCCTTATTACTCCTTCGGGTGATCCTATACCACAGGCTTTCCGCCTGGCCTTCCCTTGCACGAACAACATTGTGGAATATGAAGCACTCATTGCAAGGATGAAGCTAGCCATCAAGTGGAATATTCAACATGTTAAGGTTGTAGGTGATTCACAACTAATCATCAAACAAGTTAATGACGAGTATAAAGTTAAGGATGACAAGCTCATACCTTACAAGAAGTTGGTGGAAACTCTGAAGGAGTATTTTGTGCGCATTACCTTTGAGCAGATCCCAAGAGTGCAGAACAGATCAGCAGATGCTATGGCAACGGTGGGATCTATGCTTCGTATTCCGCCAGGGAACAATGATATGCCATTTTTCGTAGAAAATCTACACCAGCCCGCATATGACGTACTGGAATCTTGCCTGGCTTGTGAGGTTGTTGGTCCCTATTCCTGTGGTACGAACCCATTTTCACCTATCTTAAGGACAATACTTTCCCTCCCAATATCTCCCGTTCTGAAAAGCAAAGCCTGATTCGCCAGATAGCTCATTACACCCTTTTAGGAGGTACACTTTATCATCATGGCTACGATGGGAACCTGTTACATTGTCTGGATGTGACGGAGTCAATCTAGGCAATTAAAGAAGTACACGAAGGAGTATGCGGAGCACATACAAATGGAATGGTCTTGGCTAAGAAATTGTTAAGAGTAGGTTACTATTGGCCCACCATGGAAACTGATTGTTGTAATTATGTTAGAAAATGTGTGCTTTGCCAAAAGTATGGAAATTTCATCCATGCTCCATCGCAACCATTGCAACCAATCACTACCTCGTGGCCATTCTCCAAGTGAGGACTTGATCTAATAGGGAAGCTTACTCCTACCTCATCTGATGGTCATACACATATCATCACAAATGACGAATACTTTACAAAATGGGTGGAGGCTGTCCCTTTAACCTATGTCACAAGAGCACAGATTTCTAAATTCATCATGAATCATATTATTTGTCGATATGGTATCCCTGCAGCCATTGTCACAAATAATGGGAAGTCATTTAAGAACAAAATCTGAAAGGTCTTTTCCAAATCAGATTGAAATGGTCCACGCCATATTACCCTCAGGGTAATGGACAAGCTGAGGCAACAAACAAGACTTTGGTAAGGATAATGGAGAAGATGGTTAGAAAAACTCGGTCGAAATTGGCACCTACAAATCCACCCAGCCCTCTGGGCCTACCGAACATCAATTCGCACTCCTACAGGTGCCACACCATATTCCCTAGTATTCGGGATAGAATCTATCATCCCTTTAGAGATTGAACTCCCATCCCTGCGAATTTCTCTTCGGGACTATTTGGATAAGGATGAAGATTATCGAGTGGCAAGATTGGCTGAGTTAGAGCTCCTGGATGAGAGGCGCATTCGCGCTCTTAATCACCTAAGGTATATCAACATAGAATATCCCGCAACTACAACAAGAGAATCATCCCTCGCCAGTTTGAGGTGGGTGATTTAGTTATGAAGGAGAACTAGTTCAACACCAGAGTAGAGCAAGAAAAGAAAGGGAAGTTCGAACCACACTGGTTAGGACCCTATGTCATAGTTGCCAAGTATGGCACAGGGGCATACAAGTTGGCTCACCCCAATGGTGATGAGCTCCGGGAGCCCATGAATGCCATGCATCTTAAGAGGTTTTATGCCTAAACATGGCACAAGAAAGTCATAAAAATCACAAAAAATATAAAAACATCAAAAAAAAAAAAATCAGAAAAAGAAAAAGAGAAAACAGGTCGTCCACTAGTGAAAACCACGCAATTGTGGTACTTTGGACAAGTCCTTGGGTGAAAACCAGTTTCCGGTGCCTCGGGAGGATTTGTTGTTCACAAGCATTCTGTATTAGAAGGGTAGTTGTCTTTGTCCTAGACCTGGTTCTACCTTCGAGTTTCCTTGTGCACACCATCTAGTCCAGCCTTGATCCGGCTTTGCCTTCTTCTATTCGTCTGTAAGGTACGTGGTCTTTCGTTATTTCCCATCTTACGCTGGGGCCACTCAACGACTTCACCTTCTTGTTCATAAGCACGTGGCTTCTGCCCTTGTATATTCCCCACCTAACGCTGGGGGCATCCATGCTTTCTTGGTTACCTACACATAGCTTTGGAAAACTGTTAAAAACACAAAAACAATAGAAAATTGTTTCGAGAAAAAACAAAAACAATAGAAACATTGTTTTGAGAAAACACAAAAACAATAGAAAATTGTTTCACAAAACACAAAAACAATAGAAAATTGTTTCGAGAAAACACAAAAACAATAGAACATTGTTTTGAGAAAACACAAAAACAATAGAAAATTGTTTCACAAAACACAAAAACAATAGAAACATTGTTTTGAGAAAACACAAAAACAATAGAAAATTGTTTCACAAACCACAAAAACAATAGAAAATTGTTTCACAAAACACAAAAACAATAGAAAATTGTTTCAGACAACACAAAAACAATAGAAAATTGTTTCGAGAAAAACACAAAAACAATAGAACATTGTTTCAAGAAAACCACAAAAACAATATATATATATCAAAAAATCTAAAAACAAGGCAAAAAATTTCAAAAAATTCCTAAAAAGTAAAACACCCTACAAAATGGTAACTTGCTTCTTACGGCTGAAACTTGTGTCTTGCGCATGGTATTTTCTCCATATCCTGTTGGTTTGTCTCACATCTTCCCCGATTAATACGACTCGCGGATCACCGGATTCACAACCATTCACAAAGCTAGCTGCTTGCTTTGTCTGTACTCTGGGAACTTTTGGTTTCTGGTGTTGTTTTTGTTAAGTCTGAAATACTTTTCATGGACCCCGTGTCCATTTTCATTTCCCCTTGCATGTATCCTTGCTTGGGGCATCATTTTTAACCCTTGTCGTCAATCACGAACTTGTGGATCTCTTCAACACTGATAACAAAACATTTGTACAACTGTCTTGACTATTGTTGGGTTAGATATGTGCGTGCGTACTTGTTTTCCCTGTTATATGAGCTTGTTTCCTTCTCATATTGCATTGCATTATTGTATGTTGCGTGGAGTTGGTACTTTCAGCAATGGAAAATTGTTCGTAGTATGGCTTTTCATGTCATTCTACCTTTGTCGTATGCTTATATTTTTCATAAGGACCAATGATGTAGTTCCTATAGCAATATGATGACATCAAATTTGTTCCAAACAAATAAGTGGCTAGAGGTTAAGCTCTTCTCTCCCCTCATCCATATTTCTTCTACACCACTTCCCTTTCACCCCTAATTCTCCCTCTCCTTGGGGCATCCTGCCTCGTCCCCATTCTTCTGCCTACTTCTCATATTTTTTGATCATCGATCGGCTTCCTTCATCACCCCATCGACACTCGAGGGGGCATCTCTCCCTCCTACTAATTTTTCTTCTATCCCTTCAAAATCTCTTCTGCATCTACTATCTTTGAAGTGGCATCACTTACACCACCCCAAAGAGGGGCAAATGTAGACACCTATAATTACGCCCAAGCAATTTAAATACTTAAATTGTGCTAATTATCCCCTTTCTCACAAATCAACGACATATCATCAAAAGCACTCATTTTCCCTCATATCATCATTAATTAATTACACTACGCTAATTAATTAAGTTGCCTATCCAACAAATACCCTAATTAACGACCTTAGTTAATAAATCACCCCTTCTCTACTATACTAATTAATTATTATTAATTAATTAGTTTTTGCTTCCATTTAACCAATAAATCAATATTTAATTGATTTAATCCCCTTATAATAGCCTAAATCGCACTAATATTCCTCTAATTGGCTTCTATAAGCTTACACTCTACCTATTAATTAATCACCTTTGATTAATTAAAATGCCCCCAACTCCCATGACTTGCTAAACATGTATTAAACCCTTCTAAAGTAAGGTTACCTTTAATAAAGCAACCTTATCCATTCCTAATCATGTTTTACCTTTATCCCACATTCATGAGAATGTGTTGAATCCTTATCCTTTGGGCTATATAAAGAGCCCTCCACCTACCTTTTACTTACACCTAAACTTTCTAAGAGAGAAAATGCAAAGCATATAGAAAGAGACTAAGAGCTTGCACCTTTGTCCTTTTGAGAGTTCATCATCTTGAAGAGTTAAGCCTCTTTCTTAAAGTGCTTGGGTCATATGGGAGGTGTCAAAAGGGTCTTGTAGCCCAACTTTGATTAGCCCCATTCCTAGGATCTTGGAACATTAAGGACAACTATTTTGATAGCCATGGAGCTTACTTAGGTCCATTCATTTATTTGGTGTTAGAGAATAGAGGAGTTTAGATATTTAGCATTGTTAGTTTCAAAGTTTGTATTGATGAATGCTCGCATCTAACCCTTGTTTAATTCTTATCATGATGGTGTTTATGTTTTGTTTTAGCTAAATTGTAGAACTATTTTAGGTGGTAGTTCTTGTTTCATTTGATTTAGCATTAAGCAAAGTATACATGCACACATGATTGGATGGTAATGAGGTTGATCAAGAAGAAACCTTGGTTGAATGGATACCCCGTCATATCGGAAATTTTTGTGATCCCAAAATGTGATCTCGTAATTGATTGAAATTTGGCAAGTTCCCCGTCATACCAAGATATGCTTCTTTAAATAATTGGTTGGTTTTCTCCATCAAGAGAAAATCCATCTCTCTTGGTCCAGATCGATTTGAGGCAATGGGGTAAAGGCAATGGCATCATATGAGGGATCAATGACATCCTCATCATCATTTATGAATGAATCGGGAGAATTCTTGATGCGGAAGGCCTTGATCTCGAGCAAGCTGTTAGGTGAGAGTACTCTTGTGTTCTTACCTCATGTTCATCTGAGCAAGCAGCCCATAAATCTTCCATGGTAGGATTATGTTGGTACTTTGCTCCCAGAATATTTTACATATATCCATTGATATCAAATTGGGCTCTCTTCACATATGGATGGATGGTTATGAGAGTGAACTCTTTTTCCATGAGCTATGCACTGAAAAGATTTAGACATTGGTATTCCCCGATTTGAATTGGGAAATGAATTCCTGAACGGTGCTTGTCACTAAGAAGGTAGTGAACTTGGAATAATTGTCGCGCCAACTCCATTAATGCCCATCTATCACTGACGTACTTAGGAAGTTTCCACGGGTACCAACAAAGCCACTCACACGAATGTAGGAAAAAGATGAAAATTGAATAAACCAGGTTCCCCATTGGGAAATGACACTCATGGCTTCTTTAGAAAACCTTTCCTCAGTATTATGATTCAGGTTTCGAGATCACACGGAAGGTGAATGCATCGTTGAATCTTCTAAAATGGTGAGAACTATTTTTGAAGTTGAGCTGAGGGTAATAGTGAAAAACATTGTTCGACGGCCCCATGACTCCTCTCGTTTCAAGTCCCAAAAATAGCTTTCTTCGTGCTACTGCATAGGTCAGGTATGAAGTCATGTAGAAGCATCCAGTCATCTTAACTTCTATCAATTGTTTGTGAAGGGTGTTACTAATGATGGTGGCCTAATCCACAAACTCTTTCTTGGCTAGGATGATACAGATAAACTAGTACATCCATGGGTGGAAAATCCTAGCAGAAGGTAGACGAAAACCTAACTTAGGAGGGTGATCATGTCTCTCATTTCTTCCACGAACTCAATGTGGTATAGTTTTTTTTGGGAAGCCTATCAATTTGAGGTCTCTTGGTTACTAGCTGATTTTGTTAACCATCTTGCTCCATCTCAGGGGTTCTTCATCCCAGAATTCTTGTGTTGATTGGTGAGTGATATTCGCATTCTCGGAAAGTCGGGTATTCCGAGTAACTCCTCATTGTGCTCGTGTGATTAAGAGGAAATGTTCACGGTTATATTTTAAAATTCCTCATCTCTCAAGGTCATAATGCTCTGCATGCAAGCAATAACCAATTCCGGACAATGCACCGAGACAGAAATGCTTCTACTTGGGGTAGACCACTATGGTAAAGTCTATCTGAGAAAATGGTTTTGCCTTTAGTTTTCACCCGCTTGCAAAATCAAGCTTGCGCATGTTAATGTGACCCATTTGTATCGGTGATGTTGTCATATCTTTGACTTAATGGGCCGGGTGGGATAATTCCTTGGAATTTAATTTTCGAGTGGATTTGTTAGATTTCTCCACTGGCTTCCTCGATCTCCCCGTAGATTTTGATTTTTGGCCATTATGAATTTTACAAAAGAACGACTTAGGCACGCAAGACAACGCAAACGGGGCCGGGTCTTAGTCTCCAAAACCATGTCGACGCAAGAAAAATATTTCTGTTATAATATTATTATTATTATTATTTTAAAAATAATAATAATAATTGTCTCGAATTACAATTTTTTTAAAAAATGTCAATACAAACATATCGATACTAGGCACGAGTTTCAAATCTGGCGACAACAATGATATCTATTTATTTTTATTAAAATCTCCCGATTTTAATATTTCACGCGGATCGATTTAATCTCTTTTTTTAAAATTTGCCTTGGTTACATGAACTCTCGATTTTTCGTTGGAAGACTCCTAATTTTGTGAATGCGTGGAAGATCTTTTGTTCTACAAATGCGTGGGAAATAACCACAAACTGGTTTTGCTATTCATGGGGTAGCTTTGCTCTTTTTCTCTCTCCTGCGTGGGAATTTGCTTGATTTTATTTCTTGTCTTCTTCCCCCCGAGGCATGGCTTCTCTTTTCCTGGTGTGGAGAATTTTCTTTGACTTTAAATGAATTTTTGTCCTCTTTTTGGCGCGGCTTTTGCAGTTTTTAATTTGTTTTCCTCCTTTTTTCCTTTGCATGTGTGGGGTTTGAAAGCGGTTTCTCTTTGTTGTTGTTTTTTTGTAAAACTGCTCCTCTTTTCCTCACGCATGGAAATTAATTTTTAAATTTTTGCTTTATTGAAAACTTCTCCTGTCCTTCTTTCTCCAGGGCATGTGCATTTTCCTTTGCTCTCTTCAATTTTTTTGACTGCTCTAAAAATGTGGTTAATGTTTTTAGCTGGCGCATGGGATTCCTCCTAGGATATGCGTGGAAATCATTTCTTTGTCTTCTGCTACACATTTTCTCCCCAAGGCATGGGAAAATATTTTTTTCCTCTGCATGGAGTTCTCCTTCTTCTCACTTGGCGTGGGTGTGTGAAAACTGTGTAGATCCACCTCTCCTTCCTAGGCGCATGGTCTCTTAATCAGGCCTCATAAAACAAAACAAGTGCCTTTCTTTTGGACTGTTTTATTTCTTCCTCCTGGGTCTCCTCCAAAAATAATGTGTGGTTTTTATTTGATTTTGGCAGAGGCATTTGAACTTGCTCTCACTATGTTTGGCGTGGCCTCCTTTCCACATGTGGATTTTGATTTGGTTTTAGCATTGTGTGGGAGCTCCTTGGACAGCTCCACCTCTCCTCTGTCCAATCGTGAAAAGTAATTTTCTTGATTTCTTCACGTCCTTCCAAAAACGTGATTCCACCTTTATTGGTCATGCGGCTGCTTTCTTTCTCTTTCCTGCGTAGTGGTTCCCTTTAAAATTTATTCTAGATTTTTCAATCTCTACAAATTCATTAAAACTGACTTCTTCTTCCCTGAATTCTTCTCTCTCCTAGGCATGGAAATTGTTGTCTTGGTATTTTTAAAATTGTTCTTTAAAAAAATGCTACTCTTTCCTGACAAATGCATGGAAGATTGTTGGATGTGAAAAAATATTATGTCCTTCAGAAGAAATAAGAATCAAAGCTTCGCACGACTTTTTCCAATGGGTTTGACGGAGGAAGTTATGAGGATTAATCCAACTTCCTCTCTTCTTGGTAGTGGACTTAAGTGCCAGGGGGAAATGGGGAAAGCAACGACCCAATTGCCAATGGGAATGGAAAAGTGGGTTGGCAATCCCCATTCAATTTCCCCATGTGGGAAATTGGGGAATTTCTTACCCGTTAGCCAATCCATGATTTGGCAATTGGTGGAGAAAATCCCATGTGCGGGAAATTTGAAGAAGATTGCCAGGAAAGGGGAAATCTAGGTTCGGAAGCCAAATTGGCATTCCCGGCAGTTGGAAGCGTAAGCTTACTTCCCGGAAATAAAAATTTGTCGAATGAACTTTTAATTAATATTTATTTAATTAAATACTCTCAAGTTATTTAAAATTTAATTTTATCAAACAAGGAGCGATTAATTAATTAAATATTAATTAATGTATTTTAACGTGATTTAAAGCCTGGCGGGAAGAGTTCTTGCCCAAAAGGATGAAATGAAGACCGAAATGATCACAAAAATGAGACGATCGCATGAGGGCAATGAACCACACAAAGTAACACTTTTCAAATTTTTCAAATTTTTCATTTTTTATTATTTTTAATAATTTTGCAAAGTCAAAATTAGCTGATAACAACTAGCTCTAATTGGGGACAAGGACTTCATGGATGCAGCAACGGACCCAGACCAAAATAGTCATGAACATGATCTCAAAATGATGGGGCACAAAAATGGGGTGACACAAGAGAGGAGACCAAAAAATAGGGAAACAAACAAACCAAAATCCTAATTACCTATGTACATATGGGGAACAACCCATTTTCAATTTTGATAGTGCTTGAGATATTGCCCACTATAGGGCAAAGGCAAATGAGTTCCATCAGGATATGACAAGTAATAGGTACTATCTCCACATAAATGCCTTATTTTGAACGGTCCCAGCCACAGTGAGTCAAACTTCCCATGCTTTCCTTTTGGCTCACGTCTTTTGTCCCAGAGAAGAACTAAGTCATTGATTTGAAATTGTCTCTCCCTAGTTTTCCTATCAAACAATTTCTTTACCTTGGATTGATGTTCCTCATCCTGTTTGCCACTTGACTTCTTTGTTCCTCGAGCTTTCTTAGGAACATGATCCTTTTATCTAATGCATTGGTGAAGCATTCATCATCAACTGCCTGAGCTAATTTTAATGCTGGTAACTCCAGTGTGATGGGAATTTGAGCATCGGTTCCATATAAAAGTTGAAATGGAGACATCTCGATTTCCCTTTTGGGAGTTATGTGGTCAGCCCACAATGCATCATATAAATTTTTGTGCCAAGTTCTTTGATTTTCTTCGACTAACTTGCGCACAATAGTAATGAGGTTTTTGTTGTTGGATTCAACCTGACCATTTCCCTAAGGGTAGTAATCTGATGAATGAGACAAAGATATCCCATATCCATAACAAAAACCTATCATCTCTGTAAAAGAAAAATTTGAGGCATTTTCCGTCACGATCTTGTGAGGAATTCCATAACAAACCAATATATTTTCTTTGATGAAATCACATATTACCATAGTAGATGTTTGTTTCACCGGTATAGCTTCCACCCACTTTGTAAAGTAATCAGTGGCGGTGAGCACGTGAGTATGACCAGTGCTAGAATTAGGATTCAAAACCCTGATGAAATCTAAACCCCATTGTTGAAAGGGTTCTTCAATGATAACTGGCTTTAAAGGAAAAGCTACCAACTTTGGTCTTCCAATAAATTGTTGACATGCTTCACATTTTGTCACCCATTTCTGAGCATCAGAAAACATAGTGGGCTAGTAATAATGTGCTCTCAGAATTTTATGGGTTATTACTGGGCCAGAGAAATGACCACCACAAGCATGATTGTGGAAAGCTTCCAACAACCTAGGTTGTTGTTCTTTATCAACACATCTGAGGAACATGTCATCAATCCTTTCTTGAACAACGTGTTATCCCAAATGACATACCTAGCAGCTCTTAGTTTGATAGCTCATTTCTCCTTAGCTGTCAGATTCTCTGGACACTCGCCATATGTGAGGAAGTAGGCAATATCAGAATACCATTCATCTGTGGTACTGAAAAAAACTACCAATGGTAAATTTTCTTCAACTGGTTCTTCTTCGAGTTATCTCGTGGTTCATTCTCTGCAATGAGTTGGCAGAGTCCTCTTCCTCGAACCAACTTGGTAGGCTTGATGTCCAAATCATATTCTTGGATCTTGGAGACCCAATTACCTCTCTTAGATCCTGGTTCCTGTTGTGTCAACATTGATTTCACCGCGGTGTCGGAACTAAGACTTTGGTGTGAGAATTCAACACGTAATACTTGAAGTGTTTCAGGGCTCTTACCACCACATACGCATGTCTCTCAAGAGGAGTGTAATTAAGTTCATGTTTCTTGAATCCCGAACTCATGAATGCGAATAGGAGATTTGATCCCCTCTTGATTGTGTTGAGTCAAAATGGTGGAGATTGTGTGTGGAGAAGCATAGCAATAAATTATAAAATCCTTTTAAAATCGGGACACACCATGTAGGAGAGCTTTTGTAATAGCACTCTTTGATTTGCTCAAATGCCTCTCTACCTTCCTTTGACCATTTGAAGGATTCTTTTCCTTTCATCATATCAGCGATTTCTTTAGTCATCTCGGCAAAATCTGGCACGAACCTTCTCAAAAAGTTCACCTTCCCAAAGAAGGAGTGGACCCCAGGCTTACTTGTAGGCAAGGAAAGATTCTTTATAGCTTGAACGTTCAGATCGATCTTAGTTCCTTCCTTAGAAACAATATGACCTAGGAGTTTCCCTTCTGTAACTCCGAACACGGACTTTTTTGGATTCAGAGAAATCTTATGAAGTCTGCACCTTTGCAATATTTTCTCCAAATCCCTTAGGTGATCTTCTCATTTCTTGGAGAACATTGTCAAGTCATCTAGGTATATCACAATGATCTTGTCTTTATAATCTACAAATGCCATATCCATGGCCCTTTGAAAAGTTACACCGGCATTGATCAAACCGAAGGGCATTCTTCTATATACGCAATGTACCCCGGGGGTAGTGAACGTGGTTTTATGTTGATCTTCTCTAGCCACTTCAATCGATTATAGCCAGAGAAACCATCTAGCATAGATAGCATTTCTGATCTAGTTATTTCTTGTAGAATATGGTCCATGACCGGCAGTGGGTAGTTATCCTTCAAGGAAGTTTGATTAAGATTGTGAAATCCACGCAAATCCTAATTTCTCCATTTTTCTTGTGAACTAGTACAATATTAGCTATCCAGGTCGAATGTCGAATAGGAAACACTATTCATGCATCTAGCATCTTTTGAACTTCATGAAATATTGTCCCTGCAATCTTGGGATTATATTGTCTTTGCTTTTTCCTGAATGGAACTGCACCAGGCTTCAAGGGTATGGCATGCTCCATTTCCCTGGTTGGAAAGACTTCAAGTCTTCGTATGAATAAGCCAAAATGTCAGAATATTTGGTAAGGAGATTTATGAATTTCTGCGCTCCTCAGGTGAGCAACACTTACCAATATTGATCAGGCGAGGTTTATCCTTGGTACGATATTAACTTGCTCATAGTCAGTAAAATTTATAGGTCCTACCTGCTCTTTCTCTTTGATAAACCTGTCATGTTTGTCAAAAATTCTTCAAGTGAAACCAATCCTTTGGGAATTTTATTTCCTTTGAGTTGAATGATGCCATCACCAGGATCTTCGTTCTCAACTCCTTCCTGAATGGGTGAGGTAGTTGATTCATGAAATGCCGAATCACTTCCTTCAAAGTACAATTGTTCAAAATTTTCTTTCTTTTCCAAGAAGGCAATAATTTGTTGATCATCATTAAATACTTGCCAATTTTTACGCATTGTCAGGAACACTTGGCCTAAAAACCATTTCAATGGTGTATTTGACTTGATCAAATTCTAAATGAGGAATCATTAATGAAGTTTGAGACTATTTAGAGAATCTACTTTGTCATTCTTTTCATGAGGGACAGATTTTATGGAAAAAGCATCGAAGACTTCTATTGTGTCCCACACTTTATTTCTGTAGTGTCTCAAATGATCATTCTTTACTTGGAACTGATTTCTTACTTATTTCATGATCAATTCCGCATCCCAAAAAAATTCCAAATTTTTGATCCCTTTCTCCTCTATAGCTTGAAGGCCAAGGATTAATGCCTCATACTCTGCAGTGTTATTAGTATTTGAAAATTCAAGTTTGTAGGAAAAAGGAAATATTTTACCATTTGGAGATATGAGCACCACTCCTGCACTAGATCCCGTCAAGCAACAACTTCCATCAAACTCAAGATTCCATATCTCATTGGAATCTTGGCAAGTGATCTCGGGGTATGAACTTTTGCAGAGTCATCATATAATTACCCATACTTGAGCCTTGGAAAAGGATCGTGCGAGGATCTTCAATTTTAGTTACCGTGAACTTTTCTGAGCTTCCGCATAAGCTTTTCATTTCTCCATTGATAGGAATCATGGCGTGAGACCAATCCATTTGAATCTCACCACCCAAATCCTCTGCAAAATTTCCTGCTCAACAACATTCCATACGAGGTGGGAATATCAACAACTAAAATAGTTACCTTAACTCACTTTTGAGGGAATTGGGCTAAAACCATTTGGGCATCTTTAATCTGCCCGATTAGAGGAACTTTCTTGGTTTCCATGGAGTAACATGATCCGAATGTTCTCGTATAAGTCAAACCAAGAGCATGTGCTACTTTTGCTCAGCATCACATTATCTGAGGCTCCAGAGTCTATAATGCAATTACTTAATTTGCATCCGTTGATCAAAAAGGACACAAAGAAAGGTTCAATCTTTTCATTTGAAGGTGTAGTGGCCGCCACAATATTTTGAGTTTTCCCATCTTTAGGGGTTTTCAGAATTCCTTTGGAGGAATGAACAATAGAGTCACCTTTGATAAAATGGACCAATTTCTCGAGCTGATCCTTGTTGGACTTCAAGTACTCTGCCTGTGACATGGAAATTTTTGTTTTATTGATATGATCAATGATATCAAATTTAGGCAAAGTAATCACACTTGAAGTCTCAGATATAAGTTCTTTCAAACTTGATGATGGCACACTTTTGACCTTGGCCTCGGGCTTGGTTGACACTGATGTGGAAGAAGAGCTTTCTTCGTAGTTGGTTTACCAACCGATTGATCTAACAAAGGCCCTCCTTTCTTTAAGATAGTCTTGACCTTTGAAACCTCAGTCACCTTGGACTCTTTAGGAGCCTCATTTGTCTTGGATTCTTTGGGAGTTTCCTTGGAAACCTCTTTATCTCCCACCTTAGTGGTATCCTGCTCCTTTTTCTAAGAGCACGTGAAGACAATGGCAAAAGATTGATTGACTATTCATATCTTCTATAATTTCTTCGTATTCATCTTCCTCATCGGAACGGTACTCAAAGAAATGATTATTACTTTCCCCCTCAGGATCTTCAACTTTAGGTTCAGATGTCTCAGAATCGGCTCTTCCTCATCAACCTCGATGACTTCAATCTCATCATCACTTTCTTCAATGACATCACATTTGGAATTAGTTGCGGGAGCTGCTTCAATAGCAAGCCTCATTGGAGCACCTATAATCCTGGCTTTGTTGGGAACGTATCCTTTTCTCGGGATGTCTTTGTAAGGAGCAGGTTTACTACTTTGAGCAACTTGCTTTTTCAAAGCCAACACATCATTAGCCAACTTAGTGAGTATAGTTTCTGAAGCATTGGGGTTTCTTGACTCTTTCCTTTGAGGGAATTTTTCTTGAATTTTCCTACCATGATTAAGTCATCTTCAATTTCTATGGCCAAGGATTGAGCAAGTTCCAAAGTAGCCACCCTAGCCCTTCTCAGTTGATAGCACACTTTTGGTTGTTGTGCGTTAATAAAGAAACATTTTTGTCCATCAAGGTTTGGATGAATCCCGGCGGGAACTTTGTTCACCATCTTGTTGAATTTAGCCACGAAATTCCTCATGGGTTCTTGTTGGCTCTTTCTTCACCTGAGATAGTTGGGCAAGAAGAGCATGTTCATCTTCTGCCATCTTGAATCGATTTTCAAACTTAGTTTTCATATCATTCCAATTTGTGATACATCCATTGGGCAGATGATGAAACCAATCTATAACAACATCATGCAATGTTTCGATGAAGAGATGAATAGCAACATCTTCATATTCTACCAAAAAAACAACACATGCAGCAAAAAAAGGTAGAAATATGGTCATCTAGTGACGTCTTCCCATCTCCGTCAACTTGGGAAGAATCTTTCTTGATCCTCGTGGGAGTTCATGTCGAGCAGGTAAGGCCAATGGGCCTATGGCATTTCCCCATGGTACATTGGCTGCCATTTGAGGAAAGGTGGTATGCGAAGGTAAAACAACATGAGCAAGGACAAGTGCTTGACTAGTAGTGATTCCTTCCTTGCTTGCTCTTTCAGGACTTGATGCAAGGCTTGCAGATCTACGAGGTGTGTTCTTCTTTGGAGGAGATAACTTGAAACCAAATTTTCCTTGAAAGTCAAAAGTGGGGTCAGATCGACCTTTAGCTTTTTCTCCTCGCGTAAACCTCTTTCCTTCTAGTTTGGAATCTTTATGGTGAAGGGATCACTGGCGTGTTTGACCGGCTCTAGCCTTTTCTCTTCACTCTCTTTCTTGAGCTATTTGTGCCTGAATAACTCTAGCAACTCTCATGGCTTTCTCTTCTTCGTTATCTAGTACTGATGCGGCGAGATGAAAATGATGGTTACTTGTGCACTTTTCCCAAATAGCTTGCCTCAAATATGATGATATGTCTTCTTGAGTATCTGCAAAAACAAGATTTGGTTGCAAGATAGGTGGGTTACCTATAATAGTCATACAACTTTTTACCTTGGTGGAAGAGGACCGCGTCGGTGAACAACGATCAACACGTGTCCAGGAGGTCTTCTGGCCACAAGTGCGGGTGCTCTTCTCCTAAGGTCTTTGATGTAGATTTCTCTGTCAATGGCTCTATCAATAGCCACAAATTGCTGCAAGCTTTCACGGTTTTCCCAAGCTACTTTTTTGAAGGTTGGCAAATGTGTCTCCTTGAAATCTTCATCGGGCACAAGGTTCGGTTGAAGAAGCTGGAGCTTGTGCAGAGGGGATAGTCATAAAGATTTAACCAAGCACTGTTAACGATTCTAAATCCCAGTGAGTCACCAAAAATGTTAGCATATGGATTTGCACGCATGCAAATGACATGCAACAGTGTGGGAATGAAGTCCCTCCTCAATGAAGGTGAGGCTACCTTTATTGAAAACCAAAACTGTATTTACATCTATACATTCAAAATTGTATGTGGGGGTGTTTTGGAACATCAATGGAAAGAAAAGTGAATGAAGGAGATGGAATGGAATGAAGGAAAGGAGTGGAATGGAATGAACTGAAAGAACATGCAAGAGTTAGGTAAAAACAGAGCCTAATATTGCATGAAGAGGAAAGATGAATAACCAACACAAATAAAATGGAGTTTGAGTTAGCCAAACAAGAATGTGTAAAAGGGAACACATGAGCAGCAAGTAGATAATCAGAGCTTGATCACTGTGAACTAGAACAACTGATTAATAATGTTGACAATAAGATCAAAGATAATATTTGCATGCAAGATTCAAAACACCTAACATCTAATGAACATAAGAACATCAAATGTTACAAGAGACAATGAATGAGACACAAAGTTCATATTTCATTAACTCCAAAATGTTTTTCACAAAAGAACACAAAGTTTCTTCTGAAACAAAGCTTGCACAAAAGTATTTTCTTCTCCTCTCTCAAAGTCACCCTTTACAAATGAGCCCCTCACTTCCTTTTATAACCCAAAAGTTGGTTACAAAGTAGTTAGGGTTTTACATGATCATTAAATAAGGCACTTAAGTGACCTTTGACTTTTTCAACAACTTTATTAAAGACAACCCAAAAATAGAAATTACTTAAAATATCCATTGTTTCTGAAAAAAATAACAACACCTTTTAAAATATACAATAATAACTAGTGCCTTATCCATTGAAATGGGGTCCACCTATCTCAAGCGTATGAGAAATGGACTCTCCCACTTCATTAGATACCAAGAAAATCAACTCCTGCACTGCCCTGGTGAAATTAGGATCTGCCGCTTTTGCCAGTTGAAAGGATCTAAACCTTCCCAAAGTTTCAAACATCTTTTCTTCTTTTGGAGGTTCACTTGGTCGAAGAATAGCCTCACAAAATACCTGCAATTCAAGAATTCTACTTGGCATATCATTTAAATTAACAATTTTGGATTGAGCATTCTCAAATAAGTTCTTCTAATTTGATGCACCACTCCATGGAAACTGATGAGAAATTGTTGGCGGGAGTGTACATGTCCTTAAACAATTGTGAAAATTGTTCTTCCACCTGCTCCGATGAACACCTTTGATTATGCTCATTTACGAGGTTACAAGGAATCTCAGCCATGAATTCCTGAATCAAGGAGAGTGAAGTGAAGGCTTCATTGCACATGCTGTCATAATGGATCATAGAATCCTCGAGAAGCATTTTTCTTGATTTGAGATGCAGACACCAAAGAAAACGTGTCCCTCGATGTTCAAATTTGAGAATTCCTTCAATAGCTAAAACTGAAGATTCCATACTTGTCATCTCCTGTAAACTGGGCAATATCTCATCCAAATTTGATATAGTAGAAACAAAAGTTTCTTTGAAAGAAAGAATTGGATCAAGATACGCACTGACATCTTCATGAAGCTTAACTCATGGTCTTGATCATCCCCTGGCCTAAAACGAGAATCTCTGAAAGCCAAGTTTTAGTGACATGGCCCAATGTGTTTATTTCCTTTGACAAATTGAGAGTATCTTCATCTGGGGCAGCCACTGCATCAGGTACTGGGAAGGTGGATGATATGGGATTTATCAAATGTTGAACATATTCCACCAATTGATTCTTTTCGGCCTTGAGCTGAGAGTTTTGAGACTTGTATTTCTCAAGTCTCTTTAGCATGATATCAATTGAATCTCGAGCCATCGCCATGTCACTTTCTAATGTAGATCTTCCAAGTCCAAGTCTGGAAACTTCATAGTCGGTAGGTGTCATAGCATCGCGCTCTTTATCCACTTGTGGAATGGCAAGGTCTGCAAATTTGTTTCCATCATTATCCACCATTATTCGAGAAAGCACCTTAGGCTTCTTAGGAATGGCGTCATTCAAAAGTTTGAAAAGGGCATCAAAATCAATGTCAATTGGCTTGACAACTCTCTTCCTTTTCTTTACTTGAAATCAACCCAGGAAGGAGTATCATTCACTATTTCAGCATACAAAATCTTGGAGCTCGAATCAATATTCTCATTATTCCCGACATCATGAGATCCTTCTTGAATCCTATCTATGACCTCGATTTGAGGAGACACAACCTCAATATCCACTTCCTGATTATTCGGGAGATTTTGGGAAATCCCTTCATGAACTACATGCTCTGAAGTGTTTGATATTTGAATTACCTACACCTGAGTGGATGCTTGTTTGAAGCATGGCTGAGGATCATTTACTACTAGCTTTTGAGCACTATTAACGATGTGGGTAGAAGAATCTCTACTCGAGGTAGAAAATCCAGACACACACTCTCTTCCTTCTTCGGGGTTAGGATCTTTAGATCTTTCTCCTTGTGACACATTACTTGGCGAAGTGGATTTTGGCAACCACTCTTTTCTTTCCTGTTGTGTATGATTGGATGGTAATGAGGTTGATCGAGAAGAGACTTTGGTCGAATGGAGACCCCCTCGTATTGAGGCAATTTTTGTGATCCCGAAACGTGATCTGGAATTGATTGCAATTTGGCAAGTTCTCTGTCATACCAAGATATGCTTCTTTCAATAATTGGTTGGTTTTTGCCATCAAGAGAAAATTCATCTCTTTTGGTCCAGTCGATTCGAGGCAATGGGGTAAAGGCAACGGCATCATATGAGGGATCGACGACATCCTCATCATCATCTATGAATGAATCGGGAGGACTCTTGATGTGGAAGGCCTTGATCTGAGCAAGTGTTAGGTGAGAGTACTCCCATCTTCTTACCTCATGTTCATCGAGCAAGCAGCCCAGAAATCTTCCATGGTAGGATTATGTTGGTACTTCACTCCCCAGAATATTTTGCATATATCCATTGATATCAAACTGGGCTCTCTTCACATATGGATGGATGGTTATGAGAGTGAACTCTTTTTCCATGAGTTGTGCACTAAAAATATTTGGACATTGGTATTCCCCAATTTGAATTGGGAAATGAATTCCTAAATGGTGCTTGTCACTAAGAAGGTAGTGAACTTGGAATAATTGTCGTGCCAACTCCATTAATGCCCATCTGTCACTGACGTACTTAGGAAGTTTCCACGGGGTACCAAGTAAAAAGCCACTCACGCGAATGTAGGAAAAAGATGAAAATTGAATAAACCAGGTTCCCCATTGAGAAATGACACTCATGGCTTCTTTAGAAAACCTTTCCTCAGTATTCTGATTCAGGTTCGGATCACGCGGAAGGTGAATGCATCATTGACTCTTCTAAAATGGTGAGAACTATTTTTGAAGTTGAGCTGAGGGTAATAATGAAAAACACTGTTCGACGACCCCATGACTCCTCTCATTTCAAGTCCCAAAATAGCTTTCTTCGTGCTACTGCATAGGTCAGATATGAAGTCATGTAGAAGCATCCAGTCATCTTAACTTCTATCAATTGTTTGTGAAGGGTGTTATTGATGATGGTGGCCCAATCCACAAACTCTTTCTTGGCTAGGATGATACAAATAAACTGGTACATCCATGGGTGGAAAATCTTAGCAGAAGGTAGACCAAAAACTCGACTTAGGAGAGTGATCATGTCTCTGATTTCTTCCACGAACTCAATGTGGTATAGTTCTTTGGGAAGCCTATCAATTCGAGGTCTCTTGGTTACTAACCAGTTGTTGTTAACCATCTTGCTCCATCTCAGGGGTTCTTCATCCCAGAATTCTTGTGTTGATTTGTGAGTGATATCCACATTCTCGGGAAAGTCGGTATTCCGAGAAACTCCTCAATGTGTTCTGGTGTGATTAAGAGGAAAGGCTCATGATTATCTTTAAAAATTCCTCATCTCTCAGGGTCATAATGCTCTATGTAAGCAATAACCAATTCCGGACACTTTGCACCGAGA
Source organism: Taxus wallichiana var. yunnanensis (assembly GCA_018340775.1). NCBI lineage: Eukaryota > Viridiplantae > Streptophyta > Pinopsida > Cupressales > Taxaceae > Taxus > Taxus wallichiana. The sequence goes on from CM031238.1 coordinate 867,680,585, forward strand.
CAGGGAAATGCTTATGCTTGGGGTAGACCACTATGGTAAAGTCTATCTGAGAAAATGGTTTTGCTTTAGTTTTCACCTCGCTCATAAAACTGTTGCATGTTGATGTGACCCAGATTTGTATCGGTGATGTTGTCATATGCTTGACTTAATGGAACTAGGAGGGATAATTCCTTGGAATTCATATTTCAGGGCGATTTGTTAGATTTCTCCACTGGCTTCCTCGATCTCCCCGCAGATTTGGATTTTTCGGCCATTATGAATTTAACAGAAAAGTGACTCAGGCACGCAAACAACGCAAATGGGGCCGGGTCTCAGTCTCCAAAACCCCGTCGATGCAAGAAAAATATTTTTGTTATAATTATTATTATTATTATTATTTTAAAAATAATAATAATAATAATTGTCCCGAATTACAATTTTTTTTTAAAAAATGTCAATACAAACATATCGAGACTAAGCTCGAGTTTCAAATCTAGCAACAACAATGATATTTATTTATTTATTTTAATTAAAATCTCTCGATTTTAATATTTCACGCGGATCAATTTAATCTCTTTTTTAAAATTTGCCTTGGCTGCATGAACTACTGATTTTTTTGCGTTGGAAGACTCCTAATTTTGTGAATGCGTGGAAGATCTTTTGTTCTGCAAATGTGTGGGAAATAACCACAAACTAGTTTTGCTTTCCTAGGAGCGGCTTCTGCTTCTTTTCTATCTCCTGCGTGGGAATTTGCTTGATTTTATTTCTTGTCTTTTCCCCTGAGGCGTGGCTTCTCTTTTCTTGGCGTGGAGAATTTTCTTTGACTTTAAATGAATTTTCCTTTTGTCCTCTTTTTGGCTTTGAGTTTTTAATTTTTCCCTCCTTTTTGCCTTTTTGCATGGGGTTTGAAAGAAGTTTGCTATTTTTGTTGTTTTTTTTGGAAAAAGCTGTTCCTCTTTCCTCACGCGTGGAAAGGAATTTTTATATTTTTGCTTTATTGAAAACTTCTCCTTCCTTCTTTCTCCTAGCGTGTGGATTTTCCTTTCTTATCTTCTTCAATTTTTTTCAATGGTTCTAAAAACGTGGTGAATGTTTTTAAGCGGCGTGTGGGATTCCTCCTGGCTATGCATGGAAATGAGTTCTTAATCTTCTGCTAAATTTTCTCCCCAAGGCATGGGAGAATTTCTTCTTTTTCTACATGGAGTTCTCCTTCTTCTTCTCACTTGGTGCGGGTGCGTGAAAACGTGCAACTCCACCTCTCCTTCCCCGGGTGCGTGGTCTCTTAATTAGGCCTCCTAAAACAAAACAAGTGCCTTTCTTTTGGACTATTTTGTTTCTTCCTCCCTGGTCTCCTCCAAGAAGAATGTGTGCTTTTTATTTGATTTTGGCGTAAGGTGTTTAAACTTTCTCTCTCTCTTATGTTTCTGATGCCTCCTTTTTCCACATGTGGATTTTGATTTTTTTGCGGTGCGTGGGAGCTCCTTGGACAGCTCCACCTCTCCTCTCCCCTGGGTGCATGAAAATAAATTTTCTTGATTTCTTCACGTCCTTTCAAAAACGTGGATTCCACATTTATTGGGTGTGGCATGTTCTTTCTCTCTCTCCTGCGTGGTGGTTCCCTTTAAACTTTATTAAAATTTTTTCAATCTCTCTTCAAATTCAATAAAACTAACTTCTTATTCGTTTAATTTTCTTTCTCTCTCCTAGGCGTGGAAATTGTTGTCTTGGTATTTTTAAAATTGTTCTTTAAAAAAAATGTTGGTCTTTCCTGACAAAAATGCATGGAAGATTGTTGGATGTGACAAAATATTATGTCCTTCAGAAGAAATAAGAAGTGAAGCTTCACACGAATTTTTCCAACGGGTTTGATGGAGGAAGTTATGAGGATTAATCCAACTTCCTCTCTTCCGGTAGTGAACTTAAGTGCCGGGGGAAATGGGGAAAGCAACGGCCAATTGCCAATGGGAATGGCAAAGTGGGCTGACAATCCCCGTTCAATTTCCCCATGTGGGAAATTTTGAAATTTCTACCCATTAGCCAATCCATGATTTGGCAATTGGTGGAGAAAATCCCACGTGCGGGAAATAAGAAGAAGATTGCCAGGAAAGGGGAAATCCGGGTTCGGGAAGCCAAATTGGCATTCCCGACAGTTGGAAGCGTAAGCTTACTTCCTCGGCAATAAAAATTTGTCGAATGAACTTTTAATTAATATTTATTTAATTAAATACTCTCAAGTTATTTAAAAGTTAATTTTATCAAACAAGGAGCGATTAATTAATTAAATATTAATTAATTAATTTTAATGTATTTTAATGCGATTTAAAGCCTGGCGGGAAGAGTTCTTGCTTGAAAAGGATGAAACGAAGACCAAAACGATCACAAAAATGAGACGATCGCATGATGAGGGCAATGAACCACACAAAGTAACACTTTTCAAAAATTTCAAATTTTTCATTTTTTATTATTTTTAATAATTTTGCAAAGTCAAAATTAGCTCTTTTAACATTCGATGTTCTTATGTTCATTATATGTTAGGTGTTTGAATCTTGCATGCAAATATTATCTTTGATCTTATTTTCAACAAGATTAATCAGTTGTTCTAGTTCACAAAGTGATCAAGCTCGATTATCTACTTGCTCATGTGTGTTCCCTTTACACGTTCTTGTTTGGCTAACTCAAACTCCATTTTATTTTTGTTGGTTATTCATCTTTCCTCTTCATGCAATATTAGGCTATGTTTCTTTACCTAACTCTTGCATGTTCTTTCGATTCATTCCATTCCACTCCTTTCCTTCATTCCATTCCATCTCCCTCATTCACTTTTCTTTCCATTGATGTTCTAAAACACCCCCACATACAATTTTGAATGTATAGATGTAAATACGCTTTGGTTTTTAATAAAGGCAGCCTCACCTTCATTGAGGAGGGACTTCATTCCCACACTTTGTTGCATGTCATTTGCATGCACGCAAATCTATATGCTAACAAGTCCCGTGAACTTAGCCCCTGAATAGTGATAAATGCATCCTTTAAGACTCACATGGCCATTGCCTTTGTCTTGTTTTCCATATACAACAAATTTGAAGATGGTTGTAATGTGGGCCTTACCATTTGATGCCAAACATCTAGTGTGAGAACATTGACCTCCACTCATGTGTTAATGAGGATATTACTTAGAAGCCACCCATCAACAACTACATTCAATGTGATCTCTTTATCATAGTCAAGGCTGTGAGGAGGAAGGTTGGCATGTAAAACCTACCTTTTGTGCTCTCTCCCGGCATGTGGTACCTTATCCCATAACCATTATCCTAGTAAGGGAATGATATTCTCATACCTTAACATTTTGCACACTTCCCTGACCTCATCTAAATCCTTTTGTGGAGCCTCAACATTCTTCCTTTGCTCCAACTACCTTGACTACTCCTTTAAACATTGGATCTCTCCTTATAATCCCCAAATCACATCCATAGTATCTTGATACACCTCATTCTAATGAGAAGGGTCCAGATACTTCCCATGTACCACTTCTTCCCTAACAACTAGTTTCTATCTTGGCATCTCCTTAAGTAAGTGTGCAACCTCTGTTCACGTTTTCACTAGTACATGTTCTAATCCTCGAATCACGCACCACTCTTAGCATCCACCGTGGGTCAGCCTTCTTTACACTTACCATCCCAGTGCCTTTATCGCTTTTGGTATTGTAGAGGCTTATGTGTTCAAAAAGCTCAAGACATTCCTTGTAATAATGCTTCTTTCCGCACCACAAGCATTACGCAAGATAAGAACAAATCACATTTATAATGCTCTATCAATCCACAATTATAACAAGTTCCACACAGAACTCACTTCTTCCTCCATCATGGTTACTGTGACCACAAAATCCTCCATGAAAACCTCTTCCATGCACCCCTCCATCTATGTGCCCTTCATAGTGGCAATCATCATCCTTAGAACTACCTGCAAGGCTAGTCTAGTGCACACCAAGATCAATGGCATCATGAATCTGGTCAATCAGCCTACAATCCTTAGTGCCATAGGTCATAGAGGTATAGATCATGCACAAAGCAAGATACATTCTTGTAGATCGCACACAAGAGTAGTAGAGGAAACCTACTCACATCATGATCCCCATGGTAGATTTCATAGTTTGTTGTCATGGTGTGTACCACTTTCTAGGGGAAATTGTCCTTTGTATGCCCTTCCACTTCACAATCTATGCACCAAAGACCACTACAAACCTCGTGCACGATTTCACGTACATCTTCTCCATCTCGCTTAGCCATTGTAGTAATTTGAGCCTCTAGGAAATGGCTCACACCGGTATCAATGCTCCTAACATCTTTAGCACGTAGGGCACCTTCCAAGGCCACGCACGGTCTCGTGAAAGTCTTTTGTGAAATTTCCTTCTAAACAGTGTTATCAATCCCTCAAAAACCATTGAGCATGTTGAGAGGGGTGTGTGTCATAGGATAGTTTTGATAAGAGAGTTTTGAACCGTGTGTCGTGCTCTCGCACACTCTCTACCATTACTTGTTGGATCTCCTTTAGAGCATTGATGTTCTTTTGCTCGAACTCGTGGATATGGAAATATGCTAAGAAGTTTTTTTCAATGTAGTGTAATCCATGATCATCTCGATAGGGGTCATACTTGAGGTACCAAATATGTGTGCACCCCTACAACATTACTACAAAAATGACTTGCCTTTCGCTCCAGGGTAGTGATCCCCTTCACGTGTAATAGAAATACACACTTGTGCACATGCTTTACAACATCCTAAATACCTCTATAGTCTGGTAGGTGTAAAGACATCTCAAAAAATACTTGCGAGGGTGGCTGAGGCCCTTGTCCACCAGACCCAGAACCTTGGTTTCCTCCTATGTTTCCTCCACCACTAGATCCACTAGACCCATTAGGTCCCGGTCATCTTGACACATAAGATCCTCTAAATCCACTAGGTCCAATTGGTCCTCCGGCCCCTACACAACTAGTTCCACCTATTGTAGTCGAAAATGGCCTCAAGTGGTCATGCCTAGTGTTCCCAATGTCCCACTGAACTATGCACTAATGGTTTGTGATATTGCCCTACCGCCAATTGTGTGTCCCGTGCCACTCCCAGATGTGATACCAAAACTTTGTGTATTTGCACCTTTTCGATAAATTCCTCTAAGTATGGGAATGGTTTGTGTAGCCATAGATGTACCAAACAAGAAATTATATCTCTTAGGCGTATATAGGTTACTCCCTCGATACCAACCGGATTAATAATATTTATCTCTTGATCTAGAAAACTAAACGCCAAAGGTTAATCACCGTGTGGGTTCAGCTATGCACCAAAATCTATCCTTTCTCCATGTGATGAACTCTCATCGTGGTCTGAAGGGGCATTTCTTCAACGCTTGCTAAGATGGGGTAGCAGATCGCTCGTGTTCCACATCCTCTACGTGAAACTCGACTCCTTCCCGCAACATGTGCCTCCATAAATCCATCACTTCCACAACCTTGCATTGTCTAACCAACTCCCTTTCACGTGCCTCACTATTTTTTATTCATCTCTCTTCCTTTCCTTTTCAACTATAATATCCGACATCTTCCTCCACCCTAGCTTCATCGCCCAAAGTGCTTGGATAAATTTATCCGGCCATAGGAAATGCCTCCAAACTTAATGTAATGATCAATATCTTCATAGGAAATAGGATAGAATGTAAAAATAATCCTCTGGACTCCTCAAAATTAAAACTTAGCAACCTCTGGACAAGAATACATAGAAATGGCGTATTCTAGCATATATAGATGGTCGACACCTCTCCACCAAAGGGTCAAAACACGCATCCAATTCATATCTACATGCTGCAACTTCTCGTAATTGTCTTTGGTCCATACATGTGATCAATAGTACCAACTTAATTTGGATGCATATGCTAAAATCCATTCATACCGCTCCATTGGGAAGCAACAAAATAAGGTTTCATACAAATTCATAGTATAGCGCTCTTGTACCCATTCGTGTGTATCAAACTCAAGTCCAAAGGTTTGAATCTTTAAGCAAACTCGTCCTCTATACTCTTGAACAATGCTTCAACACTTTCCAAGGTCAAGCGTTCTATCATCAATGGAACCGAGATGTAGCCATTTCTCACAACAACTTTGAAAAGAGGTCCCGACAATGGAACCAATATGTATTCATTTTTCATACCCTCGAACAATAGTCTAATCCCATGCATGTTTTCCTATCACCCAAGAGGCATTGGGCACTCACTTGAGGCATGCATGGGCACCGATCCCCCTCCTTTATGTGAGTCTTATGAGAATACATTGCTTGATGACAAAAACTTAGATGCAAAAAGGTAAAGAAACATGCATTCATTCTCGAGAGCTTTAAGATGAGTTATTATATCATTATACCTATTTCAATAACAGAAAAACATCAAATGAATAACATATCTGATTCATACCATAAAGGGAATGCATTAGGGTTTACACTCATTAACAATACATATTTAGAACAAAACAATATATTTCATATTGATCATAATTCAACAACCATATTACATTCACCAAGGCCATAACATGACAATGTATCAATGCAGATAAGACTCATGTATCGGAAGTCGTAACTATGCCTCCCATTTAACAAAAATATTTCCATAGACCCATCCCTCTAGACAAGCTATTACTCCTACAGTCCTCTAAATGAGAACCCCAACTCTCTGGAATCTTCTTACTATTCCTTCAGAGCTTTGTATTCCATTCTCTCTATTCATGCTCTCTTCCTTGATAACATCTCTTCATCCACCGTGTCCCCTTCTTCTACCCAAACATCTCTATATACAACTTTATTTCCCATTGCCATGCCTTTCTGAAGTAGTATATTGGTCACCAAGTGTCAAGGTGGTCCTCTAATGGAGCATGCTTATTCTCATCCGGGCTCTCCACTCTTTGCAATGATGTCTTTCTGGATCCTTCCATCACATAGAATATTCCTTTCTTGACCACCAAGTTTCCAGGATGGCACCTTGTCCACTTCGCATGCTTAGTCAAATCACACTTTTCTCGTGTGCTCTCTAGAACGTAAAATATTGCTAAGTCCTGAAGCCCTTTGCTTTGTCTTGTGCACGTGTCATGGGTTCTACTAAACCCTTCTAAAACCCTTATTCTACACTCCTTTACCCCACGTGCCCTTATCCATATTGGTCCCGTGTGCCCACTCACATTCTTGTACTTAGCCAATGTTCGAGGCCCAACACTTGTATTATGTGTGTACTGGATATCTCCTGCTAGTAGTTACTAGAAAAATTGGGGAAATATGTTATTTATTCATATAACTTGGTTTAGATTATTTGATCCATTTTTTATGGACTGGATAGAAGTTCTTCAATTCCTAAATACATTGTATCTCTTTCCAATATTTTATAATATTCATATTTGCATATCAATAAAATTTTCAGAAGATCAATTTGATGATGATGAACTCTTGTATTCTACATAGTCAAATGAAGTGTCCAATTCTACAAATCAAATTTGGTATGTCAACTCAGGTGCGACACGACACATGACAAGAAGTAAAGATTGGTTCATCACAATGACTAACACACCCACAAAAATTATCTCTTTGGGTGATGATACATCATATAGTGTTGAGGCATTGGTTCCAATTCACTACCACTTGGGAAACATAATTACTAAATTACGAGATGTTCTTTGTATTCCCGGTTTAACCAAAAATATTTTATCTATGTGTCAATTATTAGATCACGATATCACAATTTACTTTGATTATAAAGGCAATAAAAATATGTGCCTAATTCAAGATAAGTCACGAAGTCAGTAAAATTGCTGCAAAAGATTCGAATGTGGGTATAATGTTTCATTTTGATTTTTTTCAATGAAATGATCAAGCACTTGTAACCAAGGATACATCATCACTCAACTATGGCATCAAATACTTGTACATGTGAGTTTTGGCTATCTTCACACACTTCGTCAATATGAAATGGTTAGCGGTTTTCCACCTCTAAAAAGGGTACAGATAAATGTCAACATTGTTTAGAAAGAAAACAATAGAAATCACCATTCAAACACAATACATTTTTCACTAACAAAAACTTGACTTGATGTGAACTGATTTGTGTGGACCTATGAACCATAGTCACTCTAGGTTTTAATATTTCATGCTCTTAGTTGATGATTTTTCAAGAAAATGTGGATATAATATCTTCAAATAAAAGATAAAGATTTTGAAACTTTCAAGAAGTTCAAATCCCTTGTTGAAACAGAGTCCGTAGGAAAATCAAAACACTCCACTCGGATCGAGGGGAGAATGCACTCAAGAATGAATTCAATGATTTTTGAAACACATGGCATTCATCGTCAAATGGATCCTCTCGCGCCAACAACAAAAAAATGGTGTTGTTGAAATGAGAAATTATATTATTATGTATATGGTACGATTTATAATTGACGATGCAAGTTTATCAAAAAATTGCGCTGAAGTAGCTAAAATGGCAGTCTATCTACTAAACAGAGTTCCCACTACAACTCTTAATGCAAGAACACCACAAGAAGCATGGTTAGGGCATAAACACTAGTCGGATGTTGAGTTATTTGAGAATAAATAAGTAGATTCTCCTTCCATACACTCACATGAGGACATTGAGAGCTTTCAAAAAGTCAGATTTTGTGCAAATCCTGAGCTCCCATCAAAATTTATGGCCATCCAAGATGGGGGTGCCATTCTATAATAAATGTGGGTGGTTGATCTTCTCTTTTTGACTTAGAAATTTCCTCCCAACCTTCAAGTCTGAAATTTTGAACTTTCGGTCATTTAGATGTTGGAGGTTGATGTTACCATTCATTCGACTTGTCAACAAAACCCCGAAACTCAAAACTCCGAAGTTTTCAAACTTTAGATTTTAGAATTTGAGTTTTAATTTTTCAAATTGGGAGGTTGAAGGTTCAAATTCCAAAACCCTGAATTCTAAAATTTGGACTTCAAGTTTTATACCTATGCATTTTTGGGGGTTTTGGGAATTTGGGGTTCAAGTTTTCGAGACTCATGGGTTCGGCTTTTGGTTATTTCGGGGTTTAGGTTTTGGTTGATGTTCAACCCTCGCTTCCAAGATCTTGAAGTCTGAAATTCAAACTTCAGGTTTTGGACTTTTAGGATTTTGGGGATTTTGCACTATTCACCTTCTCGTGCTGATTGAAATGACTAAAATCATGAAGTCCTAATTTCAAACTTCAAGGTTTCAGACTTTACGTGCTTCTTTCCACCCAGTCCTCAAATTTGACCCTAGCCTATCTCCAAATGGTCCCATTTATGAAATCTAAACTTTTGGACTTTTGGAATTTCTTCATTTCCTAAATTTTTATACAATTTTCTTGGTCTACTTCAACTTTGTTCTACTAACCTCAAAATGAATGCTCTCATCATTCAATCAATTTCTCCATTTCCTCGGTGTACAAGGTTGTGTTTTTCCAATTTTGCATGAGGATCAAAATTTAATAACATGTTCTTCCTTATGAAGAAGTCACTCTAGTGAGTAGCTTCGATCCTGAATCCATCAAGAAAACTCAAAGATTCACCATGCAAGGAAAGGAAAATGACAAATGGGTGAGCATGATTCTTGAGAAAGGGAAAGCATTTCTACCTATGATTCTCACATTGTACAAGTACATGGATGACATGGCCATGAAGATACTCTCAATGTGGGAAGAATTTGATGTAGAGAAAGATCATTGGTATTAGGTGTACCAATTGGACATGGAGATGGGAAAATTCAAGTCATCTATTATGGTAACCAAAGGTGTATTTTCTTCGGCATCGGAGGACTTGTCTCAGGTTTGGGCTCTTAACTGCTTTCTTGGTATGAATTGATAAAGCATGCTATCGATGAGTTGGATTCATATGAAGATCAATATGAAAAGATAAAAATAATGTTGATGCACAAGTACAAAATCTTGGGGTATCGTAGTGAACATGGAAACTTCAATTGATGATATGTTGAAGGATTTCAAATATTGAGTCAAAAAGGAGGATGGAGATCCATTTTCGTTCAACAAACACACATTAGAATCTCCAGAGGAGATAGAGTAAATCAATTCTATCACCATGGAGAGTCATAAATATTTTTACTTAGAGTGATGGAACATCAACTATCTCATAGATAATTGGATCAAGTCATTAGGATTCATTCACATCCCTCAAGATAAAAAATTTACATCAGCGGTGGCGTGATTTAGTACAGAATTCAAGGGCATTAAGATTTAAAATGTAGAGCTTTCAAAGATTTTGTCAATGGTTGGATCTTCATCAAAATAGTTATCTCTCTCTTCTTCCTTCTTTATCTCTTTCTTTCCTATCCCTCCTCCTTCCTTCATTTTCTAATTCTTCATTGGGGGTTACACTTTTTGTTTTCATCTTTTTCATTATGTGACTATAGTCCAAAAATGTAATAAATCACCACCCTCATTTTATAAAAGGGTACTTAATGTTCTTTCTAAGGAATGTCAAAAGTCATATGTGGAAACTGTAAGTGAAAAGGAATATGGGGGTAGACAAAGAGTCATTTATTATTCTATATAATGTAATCATACCCTCTTTCTTAAGGGTTGTCAATTTTTTGTTCATGAGAAATATTATAACTTGTGAAGAAATAAAAGATAACAATTCCTCTATTTTCTCATCTCTATGTTCTTCCCATTATCACTATGTACAATTTTACTCAAGCATCAATGAAGAAAGAAGGATTTTGTTGCCTTTTTTGATAAGTAGATTTGAGAGACTTTTTGTTCTAAATCTTAACTTGTCTTGTTTCCATTTATAAAATTGTATTTCTTATAATATACGTGACTTAGAATTTTCTACTTAATGGTTGTAGGAAACTGATTTTCTTCCTACAACGTTAATCTCCCCCTTTTTCTCACTCCCTTTCCCGCTCTCCTAAAAATTCCTCTCTTACAAGTAATTACAAGTTTTGGCCTCAGCATGTCAAAAGAGTTCCTCTATTGGATCCCTAGCCATAAGGCCAACACATAACTCAATTTCACATGCACATAATAATATGGAGTTGCACCATTCAAGTAGGGGTACTTAGATTCCCAAATTTTTGGAAAGATACCCACCAATTTGTCCACCTGAAATTTTTTCTTGCCAACAAGTAGAAACTAGTAAATAATGGAACAATAGCAATTGTAATGTGTATGAATGAAGATGCCCAAAGGATTCATGATGGGACCGGCAAGAGGTACATTCTCAAACATCCATGTTGTGTGTAATGATCTATGTAAATTCTACATCAAAAATTGAAGGACAGCTTAATTTGCATGTGTGTATGATAAAGATAATGACATAAGAAATATCCGTCTAACATAGTAATCAAAGTGTACATGTGAGTAGAAGTAATAAGGGAAATGTTCAATAAATATATGCAAGTATGTTGTTAGTGTGTATGGAATGGAATAAAAAGTGAATGTGATAGGATCAATGTGCCCTCAAGCAGATGTGAATGAGTATGAGTGAAATGAGGTTCATTTATAAAATAACCCTCAGTAGTCAAGAATGAATCACAGAACAAGAGTGTGTCATCAAGAAATGGTTTGAATTATGTGCTAGATAGATGTTATCAATAAATCATAGAAAATAGAGAGTGAGTGAGTCTCGGTGAGTTTAATTTAAAATTTATACCCTCAAGAATCGAGTATGAACCATAAAACTAGAGTGCGTCATAGGGAAGTTTGTGGTGTGAGAATGTGATTCTAGAAATATGTGTCAAAAATGTGTTGAGTGTGAAATGTGTTGTGTATGGTGTGAGGTTCATGAATGGATTAAGCCCTCAACAGTTAATTTTGAACTGTAACATAAGAGTGCGTCATCAAGTAGTGACAATACAAGCTTTGTATCAAGTGATATAGGAGGAATGAGGATTGATAGAAGTGGGGCGCTCAAAGCATGAAAATAGAAATAAGAAACACTTAAGAATTATATAAGGGGGAAAATAGGTGTGATGCCCCCAAGTGTATGAGTATGAACAAGATCACATAATATCATCTAGGAATTTATCATTTTCTTGGTCAAATCCAAATGGATAAGCATCGATACTTGATAAGAAATATCATCTAGTTGATCATGTAAAGATCCATTGTAGTAAAGATTGTACATGTCCAATGTGTATTCTTCATCGCTTAAAGGAGGTAGTGGACAACCATCTACATACCAGGTGTAAGATTTTGTGAGTATCCAAGAAAGGAATCATTGCAAATGAAAACACAATCAAAAGGCATAGGAAATGAGATGTCAATATGATCAAGATATAAGGTTCCCACGATATAGTCTAGCTAATATTTCACAAGTGTCATTAGAGAAGTGCGATAAGTGTGTGTAAGAAATACTTGAAAGATGGAATACACGAAGACAATAAGCAGAAGTGATGAGAACATATCCATGGTATAAATGAGGTGAATGAGGCAGAGGGTTGAGATCATCCAATGTGAATCCTATCGTATCCAAGCCATCATGTTTGCATACATGATCGTCGAGTCGTAGGATCAAATGGAATATGGTGCCAATAAGAGTTATTCATGAGAAAATTACATGTGAAAGGATTATGCACTCATGTAGATTGCTCTTGAGAACATAATGAACGTTAAACAATTTCTAATGTATAGACAAACCCTCGATAAAGTACCATAACATTAGTAATAATGGGAGGCTTCTTAAATTGATATTCACGAGAGCCAACCGCAATAAAAGTATCGTCGAAATATGACTCATCAATTGTTAGAAACAAAACTCAGCATAATTCATCATTATTGGATATTTGAATAAATGTAATAAGTTAAAGTATTTAATTTTTTACTTCAACTTAAGTCAATAGGTGTTAGTTTTCATTAGTTATTAGTTAACTAAGTGGTAGGTTTTTCATCCCTATGTTTTTGGAAACTTCTATTGTGTGTGTACCGGATATCTCCGGTAGTAGTTACTAGAAAACATTAGGGAAATATGTTATTTCACGATATCTTGCTTGGTTTAGATGATTCTATCCATATTTTATTGGCTGCATAGAATTTTTTCAATGCCTATATACATTGCATCTCTTTCCATTATTTTATAATCTTCATATTTGCATATCAATAAAAAAATTGGAAGATCAATTTGATGATGATGAATTTGTGTATTTTACAATGTCAAATGAAGTGTCTAATTCTACAAATAAAATTTGATATGTCAACTCTGGTGCAACTCAACACATGACAAGAAGGAAATATTGGTTTGTCATAATGAGTAACACACCCACAAAAATTATGTCTCTTTGGGTGATGATACATCATACAGTGTTGAAGGCATTGGTTCCATTTCACTACCACTTGGGAAACATAATTACAAAATTACATATGTTCTTTTTCTCTCCTTGGTTTAACCAAAAATATGTTATCTTTGAGTCAATTATTAGATCACAATCTCAAAATTTACTTTCATTATAAAGGTGGTAAAAATATGTGCCTAGTTCGAGATAAGTCATGGAGCTCAAAAATTATTGCAAAAACTTCGAATGTGGGTAGAATATCTCATTTAGATTTTGTTCAATGAAATGATCAAACACTTGTAACCAAGGATACATCATCATCTCAACTATGACATCAAATACTTGGACATGTGAGTTTTGCTATCTTGACACACTTCATTGATACAAAAACGGTTAGGGGTTTTCCACCTCTAAAAAGGCTACAGATAAATGGAAACATTGTTTTTCAGAAAAAAACATAGAGAACCATTCAAACATAATACATTTCAGGCTAAGGAAAGCCTTGACTTGGTGTTGAATGATTTGTGTGGACCTATGAGACCTAGTCACTCTCGGTTTCAATATTTCATGCTCTTAGTTAATGATTTTTCAAGGAAAATATGGATATACTATCTTCAAAAAAGACCAATATTTTGAGAATTTCAACAAGCTCAAAGCCCTTGTTAAAACAAAGTCCGGTAGGAAAATCAAAACACTACGCTAAGATCGAGGGGGAGAATGCACCATCAATGAATTCAATGATTTTTTTAAACGCATGGCATTCGTCATAAAATGTCTCCTCACACACACCAAAAAAATTGGTGTTATTGAAAGGATAAATTGTATTATTCTCGTATATGGTGTGATGTATGATTGATGATGTAGGTTTATCAAAAACATTTTGGGTCAAGAAGCTAAAACGAAAGTCTATCTACTAAACAAAGTTTCCACTACAACACTTAATGGAGTAACCCCACAGAAGCATTGTCAAGGCATAAACCATATATTTCACACCTTAGATTTTTGGATGTAAAACGAGTATGCACATTCCTAAAAACCAAATAACTAAGCTTGATATGAAATCGAGAAAATCTTATTTTCTTGGGTTATAGTGATGAAGCACTTCGCTACAAACTTATGGATCCAAGAATAAGAAAGGTATACACTAGTCGGGATGTTGAGTTCTTTGAGGATAAATAAGTATATTTTCCTTCTCGTTCACTCACATGGTGACATTGAGAGATTTATAAAAGTATATTTTTTTGCAAATCCGAGCTCCTAGTCAAAAGTTATGGCCATATGAAGATGGGGGTGTCATTCTGCAATAAATGCAAGTGGTCGATCTTCTCTTTTCGGACTCCAAAATTTCCTTGTAACCTCTGAAGTTGAAAATTTTGAACTTTTGGGCATTTTTACTTTGGAGGTTAATGTTACTATTCATTCGACTTGAATCAACAAAACCTCCAAAACTCTGAAAACCCCAAGTCCAAAATTCAAATTTTAGGTTTTCGAGACCTTTACATTTTGGGGTTTCGGGACTTCGGGTTAGGGTTTTTTTGACTTCGGGGTTTGGGTTTTGTTGATGTTTGACCCTTCTTTCAACACCGAACTTGCAAAATCCCAAAGTCTGAAATTTAGACTTCGGGTTTTAGAATTTTGGGATTTTAGGAATTTTTCACTTGTCACCTGCCCCTCGCTCACTAAAACCTTTGAACCTCCAAAAATCCCGAAGTCCAAATTTTGGACTTCAAGGTTTCAGATTTTACGTGCTTCTTTTCACCTAGACCTCAAATTCGACCCTAGACTACCTCTAAAAGTCTCCATTTCCAAAATCTGAAATTTTTGACTTTCAAAGTTTCTTAATTTCCCAAATTCCTCTCGCAATTATTTCGTCCCCGCTTCAACCTTTTCACCCAACCTTGAAATGCAAGCTCCCATGATTGAATCAATCCCTCCATTTTCTCATTTTGTAAGGTCGTGTTTTCCAATTTTTCTTGAGGGGAAAAATTGGATAACATGTTCTTCCTTCTAAACAAGTCACTCAAGTGAGTAGCTTTGATCCCGAATCCATCAATAAAACTCAAGGATTCACCACGCAAGAAAAGGCAAATGATAAATGGGTGAACATGATTCTTGAGAAAGGGAAAGCATGGCTACATGATATTCTCACACCGTATAAGTAAATGGATGGCACAGACATGAAGATACTCTCAATGCTCAAGTAGTTGATGTAGAGAAAGATCATTAGTATTAGGTGTACCCATTGGTCATGGAGATGGGAAAAGTAAGGTAATCTCTTATGGTAACCAAACATGTATTTTCTTCGGCATCGAGAGGACTTGTCTCGGGTTTGGGATCGAATCTATTTTCTCGGTATGAATTGATAAATCATGTTATCGATGAGTTGGATTCATATGAAGATCAATTTGGAAAAATTAAAAAGGATGTTAATTCTCATGTACAAAATCTTTGGGTGTCATTCATGAACTTGGACACTTCAATTGATGATTTTTTGAACGTTTTCAAATATTGAGTCAAGAAGGAGGCTGGAGATCCATTTTTGTTCAACGAAAACACATTGGAATCTTTGGAGGAGATAAAGGAAATCAATTCTAACACCATGGAGAGTCATAAAGCTTGTTACTCATAGTCCAGGAATATCAACTATCTTGTAGATAACTGGATCAAGTCATTAGGATTCATTAACATCCCTCAAGATAAAAAAATGGGAATTAGCGGCGGTGAGATTTAGTAAAGAATTCAAGGGCATTGAGATTTCACTTGTAGATCTTTCCAAGAGTCTGTCAATGGTTGGATCTTCATCAAAATAGTTCTCTCTCTCTCTTCTTCCTTCTTTATCTCTTTCCTTCCCCTCCCCCTCCTTCCTTCATTTTATAATTCTTCATTGGGGTTGCACTTTTTTTTTAGTATTCACTTTCTTCTTCTTCATTATGTGACTATAGTCCAAAAATGTAATAAAGCACCCTTATTTTATTAAAGGGGACTTATTGTTCTTTCCAAGTAATGCCAAAAGACATATGTGGAAAAGGCAAGTGAAAAGACACATGGGGGTATGCGAAGAGTCATTTCTTGTTCTATATAATGTAATCACACCCTCTTTCTTAAGGGTTGTCAATTTTGTGTTCGTGAGAGATATTATCACTTGTGAAGAAGTAAAAAGATAGCAAGAATCGTAATGTGTACAAATGTAGATGCCCCCAGAATTCACGATGGAATTGGTAAGATGTACAATGTCCAACATCCATGTTTCTTATAATGATCTGTGTAAAGTTTGCATTCATAACTAGAAGGCAAGTGAACACGCATGTGTGTATAATAAAGATAATGGCATACGAAATATCTATCTAACATAGTAATCAAAGCGTATATGTGAATAGAAGTAAGCAAGGACAATGTGCAACCACCAGATGTGCGGTATGTTGTTAGTGTGAAGAGAATAGAATATAAATTGAATGTGATAGAACAACTTGCCCTCGAGCATATGTGAATAAGTATGAGTCAAATGAGGTTCATTTATAAAATAACCCTCAGTAGTCAAGAATGAATCATAGAACAAGAGTGCGTCATCAAGAAATGGTTTGAATTATGTGCTAGATAGATATTATCAATAAATCATAGAGTGTAGAGAGTGAGTGAATGTGGTGAGGTTCATTTTAGATTTATACCCTCAAAATCAGTATGAACCATGAAACTAGAGTGCGTCATAGGGAAGTCTATGGTGTGAGAATGTGATGCTCGAAAGATGTGTCAAAAATGTGCCAAGTGTGAAATGTGTTTTTGTATGGTGTGAGGTTTATGAATGGTGTAAGGCTTTGACAATCAAGTTTGAACCGTAACACAAGAGTGTGTCATCGGGTAGTGATGATACAAGCCTTGTATCAAGTTATATAAGAGGATTGAGAATTACTAGAAGTGGGGAATTGAGCATGAAAATAGAAATAAGAGACACTTAAGAATTATATAAGGGGGGAAGAATAAGTGTGATGCCCCCAAGTGTATGAGTATGAACAAGATCACGTAATATAATCTAGGAATTCATCATTTTCATGGTCAAATCCAAATGGATAAGCATCATATACTTGATAAGAAATATTATCTTGTTGATCACGAAAAGAGCCATTGTAGCAAAAAGATTATACATGATCATTGCATATTCTTCATTAGTGAAAGGAGGTAGTGGAAAACCATCTCGCACACCAAGTCTGTAAAAATTTTTGAGTATCCAAGAAAGGAATCATTGCAAATGAAAACACAATTAAAAGGCATAGGAAATGAGATATCAATATGATCAAGATATAAGGTGCCCCCAATATAGTCAAGCCAAGATTGCACAAGTGTCAGTGGAGAAGTACGAGAAATGCATGCAAGATATATTGAAAGATGGAATACACAAAACCATAACCAACAGTGATGTGAACATATCCATTATAGAGATGGGGAGAATGAGGTAGAGGAGTGAGATCATCCAATGTGAATCCTAGCTGATCCAATTCATCATGTGTGAATACGGTATTAGAGTAAGTAGGATCAAATGGAATATGGTGCCAATAAGAGTTATTCATGAAATAAGTAAATGTGAAATGAGTACGCACCGATGTAGATTGCTCTTTAGAAGATAATGAAGGTGGAACAATGTCTAATGTATGGATGGACCCTCGATAAATTACCATAACATTAGTATAAAGGGAGGATTCTTTAATTGATATTCACCAGAGCCAACCATAATGAAAGTATCGTCAAAATATGACTCATCAATTGTTAGAAATAAAACTCAAAGCATAATTCATCATTATTGGATATTTTAATAAATGTAATAAGTTAAAGTATTTAATTTTTTACTTCAACTTAAGTCAATAGGTGTTAGTTGTCATTAGTTATTAGTTAACTAAGTGATAGGGTTCTCATCCCTATGTTTATGGGAAACTTCTATTGTGTGTGTACCCGGATATCTCCCGGTAGTAGTTACTTAGAAAACATTAGGGAAATATGTTATTTCTGTATATAGCTTGGTTTAGATGATTCTATCCATATTTTATTGACTACATAGAATTTGTTCAATGCCTATATACATTGCATCTATTTCCATTATTTTATAATCTTCATATTTGCATATCAATAAAATTTTCAGAAGATCAATTTGATGATGATGAAGTCTTGTATTCTACAAATTCAAATGAAGTGTCCAATTCTACAAATCTAATTTTTATGTCAACGTGGGTGCAACCATGACAATAAGGAAAGATTTGTATGTCAAAATGAGTAACACACCCACAAAAATTATCTCTCTTTGGGTGATGATACATCATATAGTTTTGAAGGCATTGGTTCCATTTCACTACCACTTGGAAAACATAATTACAAAATTACAAATGTTCTTTTACTTTACTTTAACCAAAAATATGTTATCCATGAGTCAATTATTAGATCACAATCTAAAATTTTACTTTAATTATAAAGGTGGTAAAAATATGTGCCTAATTCGAGATAAGTCATGACACTCAAAAATTATTGCAAAATCTTCGAATGTGGGTATAATGTTTCATTTGGATTTTTTTCAATGAAATGATCAAACACTTGTAGCCAAGGATACATCATCAGCTCAAATATAGCATCAAATACTTGGACATCTAATTTTTGGCTATCTTGACACACTTCATTAATACAACATGGTTAGGGTTTTCCACCTCTAAAAAAGGGTATTGATAAATTTCAACATTGTTTGGAAGGAAAACAACATAGAGCACCATTCAAACATAATACATTTCGGGATAAGGAAAAACTTGACTTGGTAGAAACTTATTTGTACGGGCCTATCGGACCTAGTCACTCTAGGTTTCAATATTTCATGTGCTTAGTTGATGATTTTTCAAGGAAAATGTGGGTATACTATCTTCAAAAAAAAGACCAAGATTTTGAAATTTTCAAGAAGTTCAAATCCTTGTTGAAACAAATTATAGTTGGAAAATCAAAACACTCTGCTTAGATCCAGGGGGTAGAATGCACCAAAGAATGAATTCAATTATTTTTTAAACACATGAAATTCATCTTTAAATGGCTCCTCCTCACACACCACAAAAGAATGGTGTTTTTGAAAGGAGAAATTATATTATTATGTATCCGGTGTGATGTATGATTGATGATGTAGGTTTATCAAAAACATTTTGGGCGAAGCAACTAAAACGACAATCTATCTACTAAACAGAGTTCCCACTACAACTCTTAATGGAGTAACACCACATGAAGCATGGTCAAGGCATAAATCATATATTTAACACCTTATATTTTTTGGATGTAAAACGAGTATACACATTCCTAAAAACAAATAACCAAGCTTGATATGAAATCACAAAATCTTATCTTCTTAAGATACGGTGATGAAACACTTAGCTACAAACTTATGTATCCAAGAATAAGAAAGGTATACACTAGTCAAGATGTTGATTTATTTGAGAATAAATAAGTAGATTTTCCTTCCATACACTCACATGAGGAAAATGAGAACTTTCCAAAAATTCCAATTTTGTGCAAATACGAGCTCCTAGTCAAAAGTTATGGCCATCTGAAGATCGGGGTGTCATTTTGCAATAAATGTGGGTGGTTAATCTTCTCTTTTCAGACTCCAAAATTTCCTCGCAACCTATGAAGTTAGAAATTTCAAAATTTCAGGCATTTTGAGTTTGGAGGTTGATATTATTTTTCATTCAACTTGAGTCAACAAAACCTTTGAAACTCTGAAACCCCGAAGTCCAAATTTTAGAATTCAAGTTTCGGACTTCATGTTATGATTTTTGAACTAGGGGTTGAAGGTTCTAAGATTTTGAAACCCCAAAGTCTTAAATTCAAATTTTGGGTTTCAGACATTTACATTTTTGGGTGGTTTCGAGACTTCGAGGTTCGAGTTTTCATGACTTCGAGGTTCAGGTTTTCATTGATGTTCAACCTTACTTCCAACCTCCTATAAGAACAACTAAAAGTATGCCTAAATGGTATAAAATTATGATTAGAGATAAAAAATTGGATAGTGTCCCTATCACATTAACACTTTGGAATGAATACTCAACGTATGGCTCAAAATGAGGTCAATTTGTCCTTAATGAGTTAAGTTGTTGAAACTACTACGTCGTCCATAGTTTGAGAACCCATACAGTTTTAAACCTTGGAAAGATGTTATTGATTCGAATATAAGTCACTTGTGACAAATAATACATGGAAACCTATAGATATTCCACCAAGAAAAATCCGATTGGATTCAAATGGATCTTCAAAATGAAGTACAAAGCAAATGGAAGGATTGATAAACACAAGGTTAGACTAGTTGCTAAGGGATATGCTAAAAAATAAGGCATTGATTATAAGGAGATTTTTGCTACCATAACTAAGATAAAAACTTTCGATTAATCTTTTCTCTAGTTGCACAATTTGGTTACAAAATAAACCAAATGAATGTGAAAAGTGCCTTTCTTAATGGTGATTTACAGGAAGAAGTTTACATGACTCAACCAGAAGGTTTTTTCATACCAAGTAAAGAGGAAAAGGTATGTAAACTCATTAAATCACTATATGTTCTAAAGCAGCCTCCTAGGCCATGGTACATTAAAATTGACGAGCATCTCACTCAACATGGATTCAAAAGGATTACATATG
This sequence comes from Taxus wallichiana var. yunnanensis, assembly GCA_018340775.1. Taxonomy (NCBI): domain Eukaryota; kingdom Viridiplantae; phylum Streptophyta; class Pinopsida; order Cupressales; family Taxaceae; genus Taxus; species Taxus wallichiana. The sequence continues at coordinate 867,701,513 of CM031238.1, forward strand.
ATCCTAATCTCTATCTCAAAAAGGAATGGGGAGATAGTGATCGTTGTAGTATATTTCGATGATCTAAACATCACTTTGGAGGATCAGTGAGGATGATTGAATCAACAAAGAAAGATCTAAAAGGTTCATTCAACGTGACTAGTCTCGAAAGCTTTGCATCATTATCTTGGACATGAAGTTTGGCAAAGAGAAAATCATATATTTGTATCACAATTGAAATAAGCCAAGATAACACTCGAGAAGTTAAATATGATGGATTGTAATCTAATTACCACACCTATGGAGATAAGACTTCAATTATCTCAAATATATCCATCACCTCAAGTAAATGCAACTCTCTATCGGTAGTTTATCAAGAGTCTCAACTACTTGACTTACACTAGTCCAGGATATCAGCTATGTAGTCACTATCTTTCAAGGTTCATAAATGAACCAAGGGTTTCTCATTGGAAAGCAGCAAAGCGGATACTAAGGTACATCAAAGGAACTATGGACTATGGCCTAAAGTTTAAAAAAATGATAGATTCTTCTTGACATGATATTCATATTCGATCATGCATGAAACATAGATGATAGGAATTCCACTTCAGGATTTTTATTCTTTTTGGGATCTAGACCGATATCATGGGGGAGTAAGAAGAAAATTTGTGTTTCAAGGTCCTCCACATAATCAAAATATCATGTAGCAGGTGGAGCTTTCTATGAAGTGACATGGCTCCTAAGTATACTTGAAGGATTGGGAATACCACATAAGTATCCAACTATCCTGCATGTTGATAATAAAGGAGTAATTAAAATTGTTTGGAATCCAATTTTTCATGAGTGCACCAAACACATTGAGGTATATGTACATTTCATTCACGAACATGTTCAAAACAACAACATCTAGCTCCAATATTTCCCAACATATATGCAACATGTAGATGTCTTCACAAATTCACTTGCTCGAGACAAATTTGAGGGATTTAAAGAATTTCTCTCCTGTTCACTTGATACCATGCCAAATTAAGGGGGGGGGATGTTAGAAATAAAACTTAGCATTATTCTTCATTAGTGGATATTTGAATAAATGTAATAAGTTAAATTATTTTATTTGTTTACTTTAACTTAATTCAATAGGTGTTAGTTTTCATTCGTTGGTAGTTAACTAAGTGATAGGGTTCTCATCCCTATGTTTGTGGGAAATTTATATTGTGTGTGTACCTGGATATCTCTCGGAAGTAGTTACTTAGGGAAATTAGGGAAATATTTTATTTTTGCATATATCTTGGTTTAGATGATTCAATCCATTTTTTATGGATTGGATAGAAGTTGTTCAATGCCTATATACATTGCATCTATTTCCATTATTTTGTAATCTTCATATTTGTATATCAATAAAAATTTAGGCTCTTCCCTATTTGGTCAATAATATCAATCTCAATACGAGTAAAGTTAAGGATACATAATTTATCATCGAGTAATTTCGATAGTATCAACTTCATCATAAGAATCATCAGTGTTGGTGTAATATTGTATGATAACGTTAATTGGTAGTAGTGCAAGAAGTGGAACCAGATGTAGGAGTGACATAATCTATGGTGGGTGCAAAAATAGTGGCGGTAGAAGTACCTCGATTGGGTGATATAATATCGTAATATGAATAGGAATGGATGGATTGCTTAAAGATGTGGATGAAGATAGTAGAGCACTACGCTAGCCAACATCATATGTATCAATATTTTTGAATGGGATAGGTTGTGATGGAGGAATAGGTATAGCAGTAACAGGATCTATGCAACAATACTTGAATTGTTCTGGATCTACAACAATTGTATGTTAATAAACATCATGTAATAATTTGATGCACTGATGAACTGTAGAAGGTACCACACGCATAACATGAATCCATGGTCTTCCTGGTAAGATATTGAATTGAAATTAGGCATCGATAAAAAAGAACAATATAGATACAAAATTAGGGCCAGCTTATATTGGTAGAGTAAAATTACCCAAGCATGTGCGAGTAGTAGAATCATATCCATGAATAAGAGTAGAGTTATTAGCAATTAGATTATCATGAATACCATGTTGCTTAATAAGAGAATGAGTGCATAGATTTATAGTGGATCCATTGTCAATGAGTACTCATTTGAGACATATTTTGTCGATAATAGTAGTGATGAGTAATGGAGCACATGAGTTTTCAATAATAGATGGACGCATTTCCTCATCATTAAATGATATAGCATGTGGAATATTTTTGAGAGATTGGATAAGATGTGTGAAAGAAACTTGTGGATTAACACTCTCAATATGGATAGAATGAAGGGCAGCCTCTAATGTATTACAACATTTAGGAGCATTGCGCAAGAGGTCATAAAGGGAGATCTTGATTGGTGTATTATTAATTTGTTCAACAATTTCATAACCCTTAGTGGTGGGTGTAGGAATTATTGGAGTAATAGGTGGTGGAATAGAGGTATGTGGAGCTAGAGGAGGGTGAGTGTGGAAAGTAGTAACCACATTGATAGTTGGATCAGCCATAGGAGTAATAAAGTGAGGGGAATGTTGAGTACAAACTTGCATAAAATCATAAGTAAAAGTAACGATCCTAAAAATTGTGGTTGGAGAAAAAAAAGGATAGGAATATTGATCCATAAATTAAGGAGAAATATTTTGATACATGCTTAAAAGGTAGTGTTGGAATGGACGACAGGTTCATAAAATGATTTAACAAAAATTAACTTTTTGTAAAACCCTAATAGGATATTTCAGATTCACATGCAATAATATAGCAATGAAGTACAAAATGTGACACAAGTAATAAGAAAGATAACTTAAAACCATAAGTACGAAAGAAAGGGATAAAATACTTAGCTGATTCGCAATAAATATGGAGGTGTACTGGTGAGAAATTGCTAGAACTGGAACACGAGTTTCGTAACTAAAACCATAAAATTGTAGGAGAGTTGGATGATGACAGACCATGGTACATGGATTGGTAGTGGGGCACCAGGTGCTAGAGACCCTAACTAGGTGCCAAGGTCTACACAAAACCTCATAAATTGGTTTTTGCAAGGTCACTAGATGTTCATTGACCTTCTCTTTTGACCACCTTTATATCACACTAAGTTCATAGATGTCTCCCGTAATTGGAAATGAGAAAGATATCCTATAAAATTCCAAAACACATCAAATCCTAAAACATAAAATATGCAAATGGGGATTCGAACTAGCCCCGGTGGTCACCCAACTGAGTGAACTTACGATCCAGTCATTGCATTACATTTTAGACTCCATGTAGTTCTGTGTATGTGTGTAGAATCATGCCCTAGGTGGTTGTTGTGCATAATGCACTTATAGAAAGTAATAGATAGATGTAGAAGATGTAAATATATGTGTGCATGGAAAAAAAAATTCCCCTCCTATGAAGTGTATGCATAATAATGCAGTCCCTTGTCCCTTGAATGGATGTTACATAGATGCTTTAATGCTCTTAGAATGCCTTTGGATGTAACCTTAGGTGATGGTAGTAGATACTTAGAGCTTGGTCCCTTAATTTGATCACATAACATTGTATTTATATGATTCCTTTGTTTGAATTTCATAATTAACCACTAAAATTTTAACCAATAAGAAAATAAGATGCCCAATGGCTAGAAGAGGCCCAAAAGTGGCGAGTAAGATACAAAGAGGTCAGGGGCACCTAGAGGGGATGGGGGCACTTGGGCGCTATTTTTCGACTTAGAAAAGGTGGAGTAACAAAAGTCGGTTTGGGTAGTGAGGTGTGTAAGGCCAATAAGGAAACCAAAAAGAAAGCAAAATGGCCAAAGATAGTGGTCAATTAGTAATTTTCTTTCTCAGGAATCATATGAATACAAGTATGTGATTAGGACCTAGAAATGTACCCAAGTGTGTGATTTAGTGTCTACATCTTCTAGCAAGGACTTTTATAGGTGAGGCATTAGAATGGTATAACAAACTTCCTCCCAACTCGGTAGTTGACCTAAAAGGATTAGTCAAGGCTCTCATCTTTGAGTTTTGGAAACAAGACCTTCCCGAAAACACTTTTAAAAGGTTCACAAACCTTAAGCAAGGGGATCACGAATCTACACAATGATTTATTAAGAAATGGAAAACACACTCCATTTCTTGATAAATACTTGTGAAGATTCATGAGACCCTTTCTTAAGGCATACATGAAAACCACAATCTTTATAATCAAATCTTATGTCAAATATTCCTTAATGACCTTATGTCCAATCTCTAATATAAAGTTAGGTCATTTTCTCCTAACACATTGGAGGAAGCCCTCAAGAAAACTAAACGAAAAGACCATCTCATGCATGAGTTTGGATGCACTTCCAATTCATCGTCTAAACTTAAAAGCACAACACATGTAATCAGCCATTTGAATCCTTCTTGAGAGAAAGGAGTGGGTGTAAATCAATATTGTCCTTGCACCCCCTTCACACTCCTTTATCTCGTTCCAAACTTCTCCAAATGCTTCCCACTCCACAAATAGTTCACCCTTAAAAGAAGGTCTTGCCTAACTCTTGCGCTGATCTATTTGTTTGGTGGAATGCCACTATAGGACATTTTCAAGGTGATTGTAAGGAAATTAGGAAGGCATCCCTTGAATTCTTCCTTGGTGCTTCTTTAAATTACTCTGTCATCACACAATAGCACTATGAGAAGTATAAATCCTCAAAAACTCTAATTCTAATTATCATAATAAATGTCATAGAAGCCCTATGACCAATATCATGGGCACCATAGATCATTCATATAATCAAATCCTCCTAGAATCTCAATATATCAATACGGAAAAGGTAAACTATAGACTTAAGCCCTCCTATAAGGATCATGTCATCAAGCCAAAGAAATATTCTCAACCCACCATTACTTGATACTTCCCAAGACGTGCCAACAACAGAGCTTGCTCTTACAGTCGAGCCTCCACCTATGGTGTCACAAGAAGTACCAAGTAAGGACCCTATCCCACCTTCTTCCAACAATATGGATCTAACTAAATCACCATCACATTTGGATGCACCTTCCATTGTGCCACCACCATGGTATCGCTATGGAAGTTATTCCAAGCCTAGTTGGAACTTCTTAGATGAGCTAAATTCCCTTACATGTAAAATACCTTTTATGGAACTCATGCATACCTTGGCTTCACATTGAAGGTTCCTCTTCCAATAGTCTTGTGTAGCCCCTAAGATTCCTACCACATCCCCAAATCTAGAGATCCACCACATAGAGACTATGACATCATCCTTACAAGACTCCCTTTTGGGCTTCACAAAGATTGGATTTTTGGAGGATGACATGATTATTGACAAAGTCTTATTTCATGTGCATGACCCACCCTTTCTCATTAGTTTTATTATTAATGATTTAAAAATTTGTAGGGTCCTTGTTGATGAGGGATCGGGAATTAACTTGGCATTTTTATCCCTCATCAAAAATATCGACTACTCTATCGATGATATTAAGCCTACCCGCTTGACTTTTTGTGGCTTCGATAAAACTAAAAAAAATATTATAGGATGCATTTGATTTCCCATAACATTCAGACCTAAAATGGTCTAAACTAAGCTTATGGTTCTAGATCGTCCTCTCTATTACAACCTCTTATTAGGCTGACCTTGGACACATCACATGCACGTAGTTGATCATCTAGGTACAAATGTATCAAGTTCATCCATAACAACCAACACTTTAGACATGACGTTGATCCCAATCCTTGGGATATCCTGGTACCATTCCCTAATGAGCCTTTTCTAATGCCAACTATTATCCAAATAACTCTCCTAGTTACTTGGGTAACTTATATTCACATTTTGGCTTTGTGGGTCTATATTGTAGCTTGCACGCACCTCATTTTCTCCTTTGGCACATTCCATTGGTTAAAGATTCCCTACGTGTCCTTGTGCGCTCCTTCTTTCCTTCACCTCTTCTTTTCCTTTTCCTATTTGTTCCATTTTCCCCTTACACGCACCCTCTTCGTACTCACCATATTCCTAGCATTGCATGCATCCTTCACACACGCCTTGGTCTTGCTTCCTAAAATCAACTAAGTCCTTGGTTCCTTTGTGTACCCTTCCTCTATCTTCCTCCCGCACCTCACTCTTCCACCCGCATGCCTTTACAAATTCTTCTCCCCCTTCCGAGCAACGTGGCATCTATCAAAAATTAATTATGCTTCACACAACTAATCAAAGTGTGCACCGAGCACTTTGAATCCTAAATACAAATAATTATTTGACACATGGTAGAAAACAACAAAGTAAATGCACAAGTTGGCTGGTCCATTAAATCACTCACCATGTTCCATGTGTCATTGCGTGTCAAGAGTGACATGTAGACTTCTAAAAACCATAATTTCTACTCCAGAGCTCTAACACATGTGCACACAGTCTCATTCGAAAGTTGTTTGCGTGTCTACAATGCAAGATATTCAAATTCAAATTTTGGCGGGATTTGGTAGGTGAGAAATGAAAAAACATATTTTTGGCCATTAATGAGATTTGATATCTCCAACCACCTAATTTACCTCGAGATATTTCCCCTTTCTTCTCCAACTTTCCATTTATACATGGAGATGTGCACTTGACAAATTTTTAGGTGGGTTTGTAGGTATTCATTGTTAGTGGTTGATTTTTCAAAATATATTTTCCCTCCTCCTCTTTTCTCTAATCGATTCATCTATAAATGTAAGAGCTTGGATCATTGCAAAGGGTTGGAAATTTTAGATCTTCTAGAATTTTCTAAGGATTATTTATCTTTGTATTTTGAGTTGCAGACCTCTAGATTTGGTTCTTGCATGCGGATATTTGCCTTAGACACCATTGTAGTTGATTGTGCATTTCTGGAAGTAATAAAAACATTGTTTTGTGGATATTCTCTGCCTTAACCTATTTTTATTTTTCTTTCTTGCCTTTCTTCTACATTATGTGTTTTTGTGCTATTCTAAGTCCCTTACGCTCCATTTTCTAGTCGTGTTTCATGAAACGGGTCATGTGGATGCATCCCGGTTCATGCTTACACGTGCCTAGCCTCCTCGATGCCTTTCTTTTCATTTTTCTCGTAATGAGATAGTGTTCATCCCTCTTTTTCTGTTGCTATCACCTTCCTTAGTTTAGTTTTCCATTTTCATGTTATCCTTTTATCCTTGGTCCCTTAGCATTGTTAGCTTAGTTTTCCCTTCCAAGCATTAGGAGTAGTAGTAGTAGTAGAAATAGGTAGAGGAACCAGCCTTCTCTCAGTCCTGTCTCAAGTGTGCAAGGTCCCACACTTAGACACAGTTCCATTGTTAACTCAAATTATTTGGTTCTTCTAGATCTAAGAAATGGGTGTAAGTTTGAACAACTAACAGTTTCTATCACGCCCGGTCGGACGAGAATTGAAAGATTAAATTTCAAAATTGCTAAGTTTGGTGTGTGATTTAGTGATTTCAAATTTCAACAGATTTGGCTACTCCTAATATTTCCATATTTTCTAGTTTTAGCAGTCATGAGTGCCTTTCATGAGAAGAGTGCATACAAGACAAAATGTAGTAATTGAAGCATCTTTCTAGTATCTCCAGCTATCTTTGAGGAAAGTATGTAGTAGAACACCTGTGCACACATCTCCATCTCCAGCGTGTTGTACACATTCCACTCCTCATAGCAAGAGACAAGTGCACCCTACCATGGCATTACAACCACCTCCCCCTCAAAGTAAATTTTCTAGTTTCACTAGTGGAATCCCTCTTGATCTCAATGTACAACATGACATGCAACAACCGCGCTCAAGAGAATTCCATACTTCACTGAAAAAAATAAACTCACCCATGTTGAACACATTAAGGATGTAGCGAATGTATGCTCTTTTTACCTAATCACGCATGATGATGTAATTATTAGGCTACTCGTGGATTTAATTAAAGGAAAATTTCTCTAATGGTACCATGGCCTCATACCCGCATCTATTACCACCTACGATGAACTTGGAATGACTCTATGTAATTACTTTGAAGACAAGTCAAATCACATGTCTTTGGTGGAGCAACTGACTACGAAAAAGAGGGTACCCAAAAATTAAATGATTGATTTCAATATCAGATTCCAAAAGACGTGAGACATAATTCCTCAAGTGGTAAGACCTACACCTAACATTTTTCTTGTATTATCTAAGGGCCTTGAATAGTGACATCTCAGTCATGATTTAATCCATGGGAGGTAGAACATTACCTTCTGCTTACAAAATTTCCATAAGGGAAAAGAACAATCTCATCCAGTGGGAAAGTTGGTTCCTAGACCACTCACGCCCTCATTCCCATAAATGTCTCCAAAGGCCCCACCTTTCCCCATATTGCTCTTATTCCTCTATAGAGCATGCAACCTATTGCATCCACATCCTACTCTCCCATGCAGCAAAAATAAGATGATGAAATAAAAGCTCTAATTAGGAACTTGTCTAAAAAAATTATATCCTTGGAAAATCAGTAGGCGTAAGCCTTCATAAATAGTTCTAATTAGGCTCATAATCAAAAAATCATCCCTAACGAAATCAAAATTGAAACCAAAGATATGGGAAAAACCAACAGAATGATAGATGGCATGTTAACGCGCATCTACCCTTGCAATTTTTCCTCCAAAGACCTCTTCACTCAAGTCAAGCACTAGTTCCAGTTTAGAATAACATGGGTCAAGAGTTTGAATAGTGATTTCCTTGCAACATGCCTCATAGTCAGTATCAGTGTGCTAATGTTGCACACACACAAGCCTACATGATCCAAAATGCTTCTAACTATGAACCTTCCATAATTGCAAGCAAGCTTGAAAATCAATAAACACCGAAAGCCCCTTATGAGGCCAACTTGATATTCTTTGGTGACGAGTAATTTTGTGTAATCAACCAAGCTACGATGATGACAAACATACCTTACGCCCGGGTAAGATGATTGAATCTTGAGCGCAAGTCTCAATTCTAGTAACACTTTGCCAATCCTCAAAAGTAGAAAGATGCAACTAAGGCATCCAACAGTAAAGGAACACAAGATGTTGCATGTGAGGTTCTACAAAATTCTCCTTTTGAAGCAGTGTGTGCCCCTCCTTTGGTAGGTCAAAACTCTGCGCCCCTAAGGTCCCTTCCTCTACCCCTAAATAATTGAGAAAAGATGTTATTGTGCCCCAAAGACATAACTCATTGGGTCTTACATTCAACATTATGGACCAGATGAAGAAGACAAATATAATGTCACAATGTGGGATGCCCTAACCATTACATCTCAACGTGACCTATTGCATGAAGTTCGCCCAACTTCCGCACAATGATCCAATTGTTCACAAATCATGCACTACAGTCAACATCTGCCAAGAAGGATAGGAGAATAAAGTAAGTGAGGTCATCAAAACCCCACCCTTCTATATGTCCTTCATCATAGGAAAACATATCATCCATAATTGTATGATTGATTCAGGTGCTATTACTTCTGTCATGCCTAAGAAAATTGTTGATGTCCTAGGTCTTAATGGTTTGTGAACAGTTGGATGGCTCAAAAGAGTCCTGTAACTTGATGGCTCAACTATTACCACTCTAAGAGTCATCAAGGATCTTGAGTTGACCCTCCATGCATGTCCAAGTCTCATAATAACTCAAGATGTGTCAATCATTGACTCTGCCTCCTTTATTTTCCCTTTGTCTATCAAGATATTTTACTGCAAAAAGTGGGTGGTTACTTGTCTTCTGATTGGTCCCATATGCTACTCAAGACAAGGTATGGTACCCAGTTTACCATACAAGATGAACCAATATTTTCCTATCATGTAGAGTCATATGACCTATCTCCTCTTCAAGCCAATTGCCTAATCCAAGAAGAACAAGTTTTAGTTTCTGAAGAGTAGCCTGTTCCACCTCCTGTACCTGATCTAGTGCTAGATGAATGGGTGGAAAGGCACCATAAGTTTGATCCATATGCTGAAGATCTTGAAGATTTTGAAACTGGGCTTGGGACATATTGCATCCTTGAAGAAGAAGTTTTGCTGCCATGCACACTCAAACAAAATGAAGAAAGCGTAGGTTTGTCGGGTTATACTTTAATGGATCTCAAAGCATAATTGGTTTGAGCACATGTGTTGTTAACATTTCTCCCAATGATGAGAATTTTTTCTTCATGTATAGGTTGCAGTTCACATGCTCCAACAACATAGAAGAATATGAGGCACTGGTGCATGGTCTTTTGATTGCGTAAAAGAAACAGATCAAGGCGTTGTAGATCTTTAGGGACACATAACTAGTTATCCACCACGTCACCAACAAGTGTGCAAAAAATAATAAGCTTATTAAAGATTATAAACATAGATTCTAGGACCTCCTTGAGAGATTTGATGCTTTGAATCTGTAGGTGGTGCCATGCAAGATGAATAAAGAAGTTGATCAGATGGTCATGCTTGGCTCATAATTTTCTTACGTAGAGGACATTATGAAAGGAAACATGTAGCATGTCAAGATGGTAATCAAACCATCCATTCCAAACAACAATATCAGCTAGCAAGTGTTCAACAAAAATGTGTAGATCATCCATTTTATACTTGAACGAAGTTGATTTCTAATCAAGTATGTAAGTGACTTATATGACACTATAGTGACTAAGTGATACAACTCAAGACAAACAAGTTACCTAAAGGGATGGTCACCCTAGAGAAAATATTTAGCCCTGGTGATGAGTTTAAGGGTGAAGATAATAATATGCACACGACACAAGAGGACTACACTCCAGTCACTATTGTGGATGAAAAAGAGTTACTTCTAAGTAAATCTTATGTGCATGATGAAAACAGCCTTCATCTTTCTCTCACAAAAATATAGTGATATATTCTCATGGGAGTATGAAAAATGCAAAGGATTTGATCCAAGTGTTTTTCAACACTCCAATGACCTTGATTCTAGTGTCAAGCTCACCAAAAAAAAGCAGAGGCTAGTCAATCCAAAATTGAGCACCTCATGAGCAAAGAGTTGTCTAAACTCATTGAGGCAAAATAATTTTTCCAATCACGTACTCTACCTGGGTCATAAATCTTGTTCCAATGCACAAGAATAACGGTGAAATCAGACTTTGCGTCAATTTTAGAGATTTAAATAGGTCATCCTTAAAGTATCATTACCATTTTCCTTCTATGGAGCAGATTGTCATGCAGACTGTGGGCAGCATACGAGGTCCTCAATGTTGGATGGATATTATGATTTTAATCATATCTTTGTCAAAGAAGAGGATCAATAAAAAATGGTGTTTACAACCAAGTGGGGAACATATGCATATCAAAATATGCCCTTTTTCTATCAAACACGGCGCAACCTTTCAACGCACCATGGGTATTTCCTTCAAACGATACATCAACGAGTTCATCCCGGTTTACGTGGATGACATAATGTTTTCTCAAAGCGAGCCTAGATCACATGGTGCACCTAGAAAATTCTTTGAGAGATGTAGAAGTGAAATTTTTCTATGGTGCAAGGTAGGCTAAAGCTTTTTGGAAATGTGGTTTTAAAGGATGGCATCACAATTTATCCCGAGTGTGTTTTAGGCATCCTGGCTCTTTCTCTGTCGGCGTAAGAAAGCCTTACAGTCCTTAGTAAAATAAATTTTGTTAGGTGCTTCATTCCTAACTTTTCAAGACTGGTTTGGCCCATCACCCTCATGCTCAAGAAGGACATAGCCTTCAAGTGGACCACAAAAGGAAGATATATTTTCAAAAAAATTAAGCAATAAATTACTTGCATGCCAACACTCATCAACCTGGATTACTCAAAGGATTTCATCATTTATGCTTATGGCGCTGATGTAAGTGTTGTTGCTATCCTAACTCAAGAAAATGAACAAGGAATGGAGTAGCCAGTGGTTTTCTTTAGTCAAAAATTGAAGGATTATGAATTGAAATATAGTCACACAGATTAACAAGTCTATGCCATCATGTGCGTGCTCAAGAAATTTAAGAGTATGCTCACCATAAATCATATCAAGGTGCTAGTTTCTCATTCCATCGTTAGAGACTTCATCATGGGAGCAAAGATCGTGAGAAAAGAGCATGATGGGTGACCTAAATCATGGAAGTATGACATGACTATCAAATTCATGAAAATGGTAAGAGGTAGTGCGCTCAACAAATAGCTTGTTGAGGATGCATAGGATGAACTTGAGAATTCATTTTTCTAGATGAAGATATCCCTTGAGCATAACTCAAACAGAATGAAGTCCATGTTTCATGTGATTAGATGAAGGACATGATCACATTCCTTTCCAAAGGAACATACCCTCCTGCTTCAAAAAAGAAAAGAGAAGACATATAAGGCTGCAATTTATTCTCAGTATATTTTGATTGATAGTCTTCTCTTTAAAAATAATCTTGATAGCGTGTTGTTGAGATGTATTGACGATGTGCAAACCGAAAAGGTGTTAACATAATTTCACGGTGGATTCTCTAGTGGAAACTTCTCTACCAAGACTATAGCAATGAATATTATAATGGAAAGATATTTTTGGCCTTTCCTGTTTGCGAGATGCACAAAAATGGGTCACAAAATGCAAAGAATGTGTTTTCTTTGCAGGAAAGAATAAATTGATAGTGCTTTAACCAATCCGAGTGGATCAACATTTTGTACAATGGGGTCTTGACTTCATAGGCATGATTAATTCTCCCTCGATTGCTGGCTATAAATGGGTGTTGATAGCTATGGACTACTTCACTAGATGGACAGAAGTTTTCGCACTCAAAGAGTCAATCGATTAATTCATCCTTGACTTTCTCGAAGGACTTGTAATAAGGTTTGGCGTTCCTCAAATCATTATCTCTGATAATGCAAAGGCCTTCCTTGGTACTAATATTTTTGATTCGGCACTTAATCTGGGCATATACTTGAAGACTTCTTCTAACTATTACCCTCAAGGCAACAAATGGGTAGAGTCAACAAATAAGAACCTAATCAGAATCATGAAGTAGACAATGAATATCATCCAAAAGCAATGGCATACAAAAGTCTCGCATGCGCTCTAAGTAGACAAAATTACAGTGAAGAAGGAAATAGGTACTTCTCCCTAAAAACTTTTCTATGGTAAGGAAGCAAGACTCCCTTTATCTTTTGAGTTTCCTTCATTAGAGCCTACCCAAAATTTAGAGTTTGAAGGCATGCACCGAGAGAGATTAGAATGGTAGAGCTAGTTGAACTTGAAGAATCAAGGAATTCTGCCATGATTAAGCTAGAACAACATCAACAATCAACAAAGAAATGGTTTGACAGAAAATCTAGGCCTTAATATTTCAAATTTGGGGACTTAGTATTAAAATGGGATGCTGACAAAGCCAAACCAGGGCATCATTCAAATTTCAATGCACTTTGAAGTGGCCCGTATGTTATCACTCTTGTAGAGAGGATAACTCTTTCAAGTTAACTTAGCTTGATGGAGGTGCACTATTAATCCCAATCAATGGGATCTATCTCAAATCCTTCCATTAATTTTTTAACATCATGTTGCATATATTAGAGTAGTTTCAATTCCTCCACATGCTATGTGTGCACATTGTCTTATTTGTACATAGTTCTTTCTTCTCGTGTGCTTCTTCAATGTGCTCTTTTATTTCTTTCAAGATGTCACCATCTTCCAACAGTCTTCAATAATTTGGTAGAATTTGGAACGAGTTCAAAAGTGTTTCATCAAGTGACTTCAAGGGCATTTCTTCAAGGTTGCAAGTCATAATTTCATGATTCCAAGCAGACTCCATGCCCAATTGATACTCCAGACTACTGATCTCCTTAATCTAGCAGAAAATGACCCCAAAGTCACCAAAAATGTTATTCAAATAACTCTCCTAGTTGTTTTAGTAACTTATATTCACATTCTAGCTTGTGTGGTTCTATATCACAGCTTGCACATACCTCATTTTCTCTTTTGGCACATTCCCTTGGTTACAAATTCCTTGTGTACCCTTACATGCTCCTTCTTTCCTTCACCTATTATTTTATTTTTCCTCTTTGTTCCATTTTCCCCTCGCGCAAACCCTCTACGTACTCAACTTCTTCCTAGAATTACATGTATCCTTCGCACACATATTGGTCTTGCTTCCTAAATTAGCTAAGTCCTTGGTTTTGTTTCACGCCCTTCCTTAGTCTTCCTCTCGTGCCTCGCTCTTCCACATCCATGCCTTTGCACCTTCTTCTACACCCTATGAAGCCATGTGGCATCTACTGGACATAAAGTGTGATTCACACAACTAATCAAAGTGTGCCGATGGGCACCGAATTACAAGAAAAATCAATGTTTGACACATGGCGAAAAATGACCAAGCAATTGCACAACCGGTTGATCCATTCAATCAATCACCATGCGCCACGTGTCATTGCATGTCAAGAGCGACATGTAGACTTATAAAAACCATAAATTTAACTCTAGAGCTCAAACACATGTGCGACGAGTCTCATTCAAAATATGTTGACGCGTGCGTCTCAAAGGTGCATGATATTTAAATTCAAATTTCAACTGCGGATTTGGTAGGTGAGAAATGGGAAAACGTCTTTCGAACATTAATGAGTAGATTTGATTGCTCCAACCACCTGATTTACTTCATATATCACCCCCTTTCTTCTCCAATGTGCCAAATAGACATGGATAAGTGTAATTGATAGATTTGCATGCGGATTTACAGGCATTCATTGCTGGTGGTTGAGTTTTCAAATCAGATTTTCCTCCTTCTCCTCTTTTCTCTCATCGATTCATCTATAAATGTAAGAGCTTGGCTCATTATTAAGGGTTGCACATATTTTATCTTCTAGCATTTGCTAAGGATTATTTATCTTTGTATTTTGAGTTGCAGACCTCTAGATCTAGTTCATGCATGTGGATATTGGCCTCATACGCCATTGTAGTTGACTGTGCATTTCTAGAAGTAATAAAAGCATTATTTTGTGGTTATTCTCTACCTTAACCTATTTTTATTCTTCTTTATTTCATTTCTTCTACATTTTGTGTTTGTTTTGTTATTCTAAGTCCCTTACAGCTCCATTTTCTGGTTTTGTTTCATGAAACTGGTCATGTGAATGCATCCTAGTCCATGCTACACATACCTAGCCACCCTTGATGTATTTCCTTTAATTTTCTTTGAGAACAAATAGTGTTCATCCTTCTTTTTTGGTGATATCACCTTCCTTAGTTTAGTTTACCATTTTCATTTTATCCTTGTATCCCTAGTCCCTTGGCATTGTTAGCTTAGTTTTCCTTCCAACATTAGGAGTAGCGGTAGAATAGAAATAGGTAAAGGAACCAGCCTTCTTTGGAGCTCTGTCTCAAGTGTGCAAGGTCCCACACTTGTAGATAGTCCCATTGTTGACTCAAATGATTTGGTTCTTCCATATTCGAGACACAGTGCAAGTTTGAACAACCAACACTAACTTATCCTAAGATCCGAAGCATTCCCTACCTAAAATTCTTTGATCTTGGGTTTGAAATAAAAATCACATTAGCATAGTTGGATGATGAAGAACTTAATGATATCCAAAATATAGTCAACAAAAATAGGTTACATGATGAGATTGTGCGGTGGTTACCTCTGTTCTCTTTACCTCGTGACCGGTTTCTACCTCAAATTGATACGAAGGAGCCAACAAGCAATGCATCACCCTCCAATCACTTAGAATATAATGAACTGGGAATTTTGTTGTTATTTTCTATCACCCTCTTATGTCACCTAGATATTTTAGCAAGATCATTGTTTCAGCTAAGGAGGAGGCACCTTTGACAAGGATTATATCATTTTGCAGGATGAGTCTAGGCACTTGGAGGTATCACACTATCAACGTGGCTTGTCCCAAATATGCTCTTCTCAACTTGAATCAAACACCATCGATGTATCTTATGAGTCTCTTATTTATGATACTAGTGATAGTGAGGATGAGGAAGAAACACTTTCTTATGTTCCCCTACTAACCCACCACTCCTTGATACCCCTTAGGTCATCAAGGAAATATCTAACTACAGTTCACATAACACTCCCACAACAACTCTAATACCTACAACAAATTCTAAGATAGCCTCTACAGATTAACACTTGTCTGGGTGCTCCTAGCATGGCCACTATTGATCATGCACCTAAAGAGGTCACCTTAGATGCCAAGGTATTAGATGTATGATAGACCAATTCTCAAAAACATAGGAATAGTAAGTGGTATATAGGACTCGAAATTGATGTAGAATATCATGGGTTTTTCCTTCCTTAGACAATGATGAGGCCATCCAATAAATCTTATATGCTTCACAAGAAGTTAAACTCCTCGACATCATCATAAGCTGGGAAAATTCTCTAAGAAACCTATGCACTTTGACGAATTTTTCGCTACTATCAATCCCAACTAGGAAGGAGTAACCAATTTACCTTAGGCCCCATATAATTTCTAAGATGAAAATACTATGTTTTTGAATCAACTATCAAGGTATAACTTGATGATGATCCCATGCATGTAGTCATGTTGGGTTATTATTTTCTCACCTACGTGAGCATCACATAGAAATATTACAAAAGCATAAAGAGTTATTTGCATGGGGATATGTTGACATGCCCGAAATTGATCCCGAAATTGTCTTCCATAACATCATAACTTATTCGAATGCCACACCCATTCGGCATAAGATAATAAATTTCCCTCTCAAAATAAAAACCTTTGTCATACATAAATCATCAAGCTCTTATATGTCAAATTAATTCTTATGGTATACTATTATGAATGGGTGTCCAATATTATCCCAAGTCGGAAGAAGGATACTTTAGCAATATGTATTTGTATTGACTTTATTAATCTCAACCTCTCTTGTCCTACGATAAATTTCCCCTACCCTCCATTGATGCCATCATTGACACCATGACAGAGTACAAGATGTTATCTCTTATGAACGGGTTATCGAGGTATAACCAAATCTAAATTTCTCGCAAAGATCAACACAAGAATACCTTCACTACGAAATGGGACATATATTTTTATGTAAAGATGCCCTTTGGACTTAAAAAAATTGTGCAACATATCAACGCGTCATGATACTTATCTTTCATGACCCCATACACAAAGTTTTTGAAGTCTATGTTGATGATCTACTCATCAAATCCCGATGCATTGATGATCGGTGCATGACTTGGACATTTCCTTAGGATGCCTACATAAATATAATGTTTACCTCAATCCTAGAAAGTGCATATTCAAAGTGACATAACGATATCTCCTATTATTCTTAGTATATAAGCTTGGTATCGATGTCGACCCAACCAAGATTAAAGCTATCATTGACATACCATGGCCATCTTTCATATCGGACATAAGTAGTTTTATCAAGAAACTTGGGACAATCTAACGATTTGTCCCCAAATTTACCTATTGAACCAAAAACATCAACAATATCCTCTAAAAATTACCAATCTAGAATGGACCAAATATTTCAATGATCATTTGACAACATGAAACACTCCTTATCCTCATTACCAAAATTACAACCTCCTTTGCCGAGATCGACCTCTATTGCTATATACCTCTTCCACAGATCCACTTTGGGGTCCATTGGGAAATGTTAGCATGGGAAATGAAAAATTCAAGGAGCATGTCGTTTACTATATTAGTCAAGCCTTATTAGATTATGAAACATGATACACTTCCATTAAAAGGTTTTTCTCACCGTTTATTATGTCTCTACAAAATTACATCACTATATGACATATCATACCACTTACATCATCATCCATATGGACCCTTTACCTCACGTCTTCTCACATGTTGTCCTCCCCATGGATCGCATTAGGAAATGGACGACCCTTCTTATATAGTTTTACCTTCACATCATCACACAGGTGGATGGTGAAATGCGAAGTCATAGTAGACCAATTGGCTTCTTTGCCCCCACCTCTTTACCTCAACCCATTCATGATACATTACCCGGTGAGTATATCCACCTCATTAAGGGAATAGACAATGTTATCTCCATAAAATACTATTACTATAGATTCATGATCATTCTTGAGGTGTAATCCTTCAATTCCAAATTTGAAGCACTTCCTTTACCAAAAACCAAACCAATGGCCACAATCATTCAGGAGAAGGTCACCATTGATCTCCATGAGGATACATGCACGTTGCACTTCGATGAGGAAAATTACCTCCAAAGAGTTGGGGAAGGTTGTTTTCTCACTAATCCCTCTTCCCCGGCCTTCACTCTTTCCTACCAACTCAAGTCTAAAATCACCAACAATATGGTGGAATATAAGGCTCTTATCCTAGGTATAAAAGTTTCCTTAGCTAAGGTTGTATCCTATCTCCATGCCATGGGGGATTCACAACCGGTGTGTCAACAAGTTATTACCAATTTCACAGTTGAAAACCTAAAAAAACTTATCATGACCTAGTTTAGGAATTAATGCCAAAATTCACCTCATTTACCATTAAATCTATTTTCCACGAAAAGAATTCCTTAGCTGATTCGTTGGACACATCTCACACTCAATTTCATTCACATCCTAATTCTCAAATTAAGGATGCTCTTATAAAAACTATCAAACCCCAGTCACTTCATCTCCTCTAAACATCCAAGATGTCTGTCAAATCAATCTACACGACCCTCTAAAGGACCCTTAGTATGCTTGACATCTACCAATTCATATAATACTAAACATACCTAAAAGGTGCGGATACCCGAGTGTGGATACAAATACACAAAAAGGATCTTAAATATGTTCTTAAAGATGGCATCTTATACTATCACAACATTGAAGGTACCCTACTATGATGTGTTAATAAAGATGAGGTTCCCCTTATTTTAGAGGAAAAACATGGGAGAACTTGCGCAGTCATTGTAGCGGTCATGCTACTAAACGTAAATGCCTATGTATGGGTTTTTATTTGCATCTGTTATGATATGATGCTCATGCTTTCACCAAGAAGCATTGACCTTACTAATATCATGATGATCTAATTACTTCCCCTTCGATTGAGCAATAATATATCATTACCCCTTGTGTTGGAAATATTGTCAATGATGTTAAAAGAGGTGTTGAACTGGTGAATGGAAGTCCATAAGAAAGTAATATAATTTTGAGTATGTCGACGAAATAAATTACTTCAAACAACGAATAAGTTTTGTGTAAGGTTTCCATCAATGACAAAGGGGAGATTGTTGGAAATATTGTCATTGTTGTCAAAAGAGGTGTTGAACAATAAACAAATTACATCAAAAGAAATGGACTAATGTTAATGAAAGGGTGTGATTGTTTAAGGTGTAATGCCCTTTTGAAAAGGTATGAAATTCTATATAAGAAGATTCATATGAGACTTATCAAGCATGGATTCAAGTTGAATATCTTAAGGAAAAAAGAACAAAAGGAAAGACAGGGGCAGAATTTTAGAACAACAAATCTGAAATTAATAATAAGAATTTTCCATTATTCATTAAGGAAACAACAAGTTCAAAAGTGGAAAGAAAATTTCGTAAGGAAGTTTGGTGCCTTCATATTTTAAGAGATCAACGTTTCTTGCTAAGTTGGTGCTTAGCAAAATGGGTTAGTGCTCCCGTAGGTTGGTGCCTACAAAATTGTAATTTGGGGATTAGTGTGCTCAGTGTGCCTAAGAATCAACACGTGATTCCTAGACATAACCAACCTCCCAAGGTTGTGCCGCGACATCCAAAATGTGCAAGATTGTAGTAATGTTGTTAAGAAACTATAGGATAATCAGGGACTAAGATTAGGTAGTGTGAGTTCCTAGTAGTTGAGTTAACAAAGGGGAAATTAGAGGCTAAGAATGGGTAGCGTAACTTCCCTATTGTTTGATTGTTTGATTTTATTTTTTTTCTAAACTACGTTGAAAGTTCATTTAAAATAAATAAAGAAAGTAAATTCAGCATAAATAAAAGACAAGTGTGTTTTAATCTTTTAATTAGCTAAATTCATTCCCGATTAATTAACCAGAATGAAATGAGAAATCTAATCTATTTGTTTGAAAATAAATGACTTGAAAGAAAACTAATTAAATGGCTAACATATTTTTGTATTTTTCATAATTTAGACAAAACAAATAAATAAACTATTCTACAGACACAATAAATTAATTAAAATAAAGTACTACTATTTCTAATAAAAGAAACTAAAAAATAGAGAATAGTCGGATGTGGCTATTCCTCTGTTGCAGGGTTGTCTGACAATTCTATTCTAAAAGAATGTACTCAAAATTATTATTCTAAATAAAATAAAATAAACATCTTCTGGCAAAGCTTCTGCCTCAAGTTTTCTGGAAAGGGAAAGATTCTCAAAAGCAATTTCCTCTTCTCTGTCTAAACTTTCCCCAACAAAATTAAATCTAAACTAATTAAAAGATATGCAAGAATTTCTTCACCTCTTCCTCCAACTAATTTCTCAAGTAGATCCAAAAGGATAAGATATGGGAGGAAGTTATAAAGGGAAGATTAAGAAACATTTTGAAAAAGGATACTAGAAATAAAATAAATACATTCAGGAAGTGATGAAATCTTCCACTTCTACAATTCTACCAACTTAAAACAAATGCATTATTTCTATTCTAACAAATACAAATTAATTAAAGCTTCAAAGAATTTAAGTACAACTCCAACCTGGTTACTATTGTATTGTGGTAGCTTCCCAAAGATGAGATGTGTTTTTATCTCCTCATCTTTGTATCCTCTTCCAAAGATGAAGTCCAATTGATCTAGGAATGCACAGATGGCTAGTAGAAAAGAAAACAAAATACGGATTTGGCTGGCTTGGTGCAAGAAATGACTAAAAGTAAATGGTAGGAAAGAACAAAGAAAAGAGTTGGTTGTCTATGTGGTTCCTCTCAAAATTTCAGCAGCATAACTTAACCTCAAGAATATGAAAAATCCCACTCTCATACGAGTAAAGTTTGGCTTTTTATAAAATATGGGAAATAAGAATTCAATTACATGTGTCAAAGAAGAAGTGAAAAATCAGAAAAAGGAGAGGTATTCAACATTCTAAACATATCCAAAGAGGAAGATAAAATCAATACAATTCCAACGAGTCCAAAAATAGGCAAAACGGTTGAGAAATGAGTGATAAAATCACTCCCGAAATCCAAATGTGCATCGAAAAATGCATGTTTTAAGTCATTGTTTTTAAGTGATAGGACCTCGATCAACACAAAGATGTGGTTATGCAACCGCAGATCAATATTTTGAAAATTATGCAACCACTACCCTCTAACAATTACGCACCACGGTCAAAATTTTGACAACTACGCAACCTCCATCCTCCGACAATTACGTAACCACCGGTCAAAATTTAACAATTAAGCAACCACCATCCTTTGAAAATTACGCAACTACCACCCTCTAACAATTACACAACCACTGGTCAAAAATTTGACAATTACACAACGTTACCTTAGCGATGCCAAAAGCTAAAAAGTGGTCTTGCAAGCAAAATTAAAGTTTAGAGATAAAGCAAAACGGTTTTTTTGAGCCAAAGGAGGGATGCAAAGGAAAGGGGGAAGGATCTATACCTCATTTTTACCTTTGAATATTTTTTTATCATCATTGGATGTTTTACCGTTCCAATAATGTAGCACGTGCAATTTTGGGTGTATACATATTTTCCCCTCGGATAATCGTTTTAGTCATGAAGAGGCTTAAAACATGAAGTCCGAGTATGTATCTCCCAAATGGGAAAGTTATAAATTATACCTTATTCATCAGTGTGTTGAAACCACACCAATCCATCCTTCCCACCACCTACAAAAGAAAGATGAGAATCAAGTGCAGATATAAAACATGATTAACAAAATACTTTGAAATAAAATGACAAGATTATGTACCATATCCGCGAGGGTGAGAAATATACATGCTCCAATGCATGAAATCCCTACACATGTAATGTTATAAAATCCAAATATATGTTATATATGTCATTTTCGCTATTTTAGAAATAATTTATGTTTTGTAAGTTTGTTGAGTTTAGAGCTCTTGGTTTCTTATGAATGTTTCATTCGTGAGTATGGTTGAATTGGAAGGGATTTAGAAACTATGGTGACGAAATCAATGAAAGTGGAAGGGATTCAGGGACATGTTAGCCATGAGAGATTTGGTCTTTTGAGTTAGGCCTTGGATTTTGACTTTTGAGTGCACTTGGAAAGAACTTATGGGAAATTTGTAACTGAAGCGGTTGAAAAGGGGCCTAAAAGAGGCAAACAGGCATACTATCATTATTTCTTAGTCTCATTTTTGTGTATTTATTTAATTTTTGGCTCATGATTAAGCATTTTGACCATACTTGTCCTATGGTTTTATGACACTACGCATGATAAAATCAACATTAAATATATACATATAGAAAAAAATTGGTTCGGTATTCCTTGCAAGAGTTGACTTCATTGTAGTTTGATTCATTTGTGTACTCTTAGATGGTTTGGAATTTTCGATGATTTTTTATGTTTTATGAATGCATGCCATGAATGATGATGTAAATGTGTAGACAGAATGATATCTCTTTTTTTGTTTTATATATGATGCATATGAGAACAGATTGTAATTTAGAACTTTGATTTTCAAGCAATATTTAGCACTTATGTTTTATTGGCAAGATGTGATGAATGTGATATGATAAGAAGATGAAATCGCTCCAATCCTAACTCCACACAACTAGTAAGATGTGAGGGCTCATCACCAAGAGCTAGGAGGGACGTGAGTTGTATGACTTTGATGAATAAAGATGGTGAGAAAAGACAAGATTTCGACAAAGACCCAACTAGAACTTACAACTCAACCCTAAACAAGGTCAACTAACCAATTCAAAATGTGATTTTCTTGCAAGTTTATCTAGACTTAGATCTATAGATGGCCTTTTGATTGACAAAATCTGGTTTTAAGGATTTGACTCTCTTATAACATACACATCTAACTCATTTTCTTGGGATTTTTAAGATTTCAAAGAACTTTTTATTCATTGACTTATTTACAACTTATTGATTTATTTTACGGGACCCCTACATCTTTCCCCATGCTACTAGTAAGAAGCATGGGCTCATCACCAAGGACAAGACATAGGTGAGTAAGGGCACTTCCATCCTTTCCCAACCTCACACTACTAGTGAGAAGCATGGGCTCATCACCAAAGGTTGGTAGGGAAAAGAAGTGTAGTTTTATTTTTAAATGAAAGCATTTTTGTGTTTATTGTTGATTTATCTTTTTGTTTATTGGTTTTAGAATTTTGCTTTTGGGAAGAATTATTTCCGCTAACCTCAACCCCACACAACTAGTAAGATGTGAGGGTTTACCACTAAAGGTTGAGATAGGAGGAAAAGAGCTCTAGGTGAAATTTTTAGATTTCTTTTGTTATCATAGAGGTTTTGAGGAAAAGATGTGACATTGAGAAGCTTCTAGAATAGACTATGGGCAAAGACACCTGAGCTAGGAGAAACCTTGAATATAGCTAAGTGTGCAATCCTGGGTAGAACTAATGTCAAAAGTATGTCTTAACTGCTGAAATGATGAAGACATTTAAATAATTCAGAGATGATATGATGGATATTTGAAGAGGTATGATTGAATGTTTCTACGAATATTTGAAATTTTCTTGAAAAGTAAGTTTCCTTATTTAAAATTTCACAAAATGATAATGCAAAT
Organism: Taxus wallichiana var. yunnanensis; assembly: GCA_018340775.1. Classification (NCBI taxonomy): domain Eukaryota; kingdom Viridiplantae; phylum Streptophyta; class Pinopsida; order Cupressales; family Taxaceae; genus Taxus; species Taxus wallichiana. The sequence goes on from CM031238.1 coordinate 867,725,160, forward strand.
GATAAACAATATGGATGCAATAATGTACAATGTGGAAATGCAAATGAACTATGCATGGAAACATTTAGGGTGAAGCCAGTTGACGGATGTCAAAATCCTCACCCCCAAGGTACACAAATGATACATGTGATCTTTGAATTTTCTCGTTCTCTTGACAAAGGCCCACTATCTTGGGTTTAAACTTACAACCCTTACCTATAATTGTATATATATAATCATCAAATATTGGCATGAATCCATCCACTTGAAAGAGGTCTTTGTGAACCTCTTTGATACGTTCTTGACATATTATGTGTGTGTGAGCATGATTACGCTACTCATCCCTATTCCCTATGTAGGGAGTAATGGATTTGTTTAATGTTTTTATCATTATTTGGTTATGTCATGTGGACAAATAAGACTTGGTTTTTGACATGTTCATAACCAGACCAAGGCTAGGAATGGAGGAATCCATAGAGATGGCTTTGATGGATATCACTTTGTTCTTAAATCCCTCTTATTTTACTATTTTGATCATGTTTATACCTAGACCGAGATCATCGGAAGGAAGAGAGGCTATACCAAATAGGTCACCCACTCCTTGCGGTTAAAATAGGAGGAAGATCAGTTCACTACTCTCTAAGATTTACATGATCTCTGTTGTGGTTTAGTGGATACAACTTCTACGGATATTGATTTACCCTTATCATTTTTAGCCACCTCAAATGTTTTGCGTCAATGACTTCAACCTTGAACTCTCGGGGTGGTCAATACCAAATCTTTTGATGGAGGTGGCTTGTTTAATTTATTAGTAGGGAACTCATACTCCAAATGTACCCCTAAATTCTTCTTGAGGTTTTCCATATGCACATCGAATGATTTGGGATCCCCTTGAGCAACAAAAATCTTTCCCAAATGGAGAAATCTAACTTCTTGGAACAAAGTTGAAGGAATGGCCTTCATCCAGTGAATCTAAAGTCTACTAAGAATCATGTTATAATTTGTCTCCTTATCAATGTTGTAAAATGCTTTCAAGATGGTTTTGGCCCAAGGGAGACAGGAAGGACTATGGTTTCGATCAAGGTAGCCTTAAGATTGTCATACCCATAAAACGTGTTTCTTGTAGAAGAGCATTTTCTCTCTCTATATCCTAACTTACGCAATAAAGATAAGGGGACCAATTTTACAATAGCCTTGTCATTGATCATGGCTCTCTTGATACAATTTTTATAAACCAAAACTTACAGATATAATTTTGGATCACCTCTTGAGCTATTTCAATGTTAAATGGAAAAAAAAAATTATATCAAAAATGAACCCAAGATCCATATCACTTTGTCCTGGAGGATGTATGTCCAATTCAATGTGATTTATTTGAGCTCTAAGAGGAGGTGTAACATGGATTATAAGATAAATAACCAATGCATCAAGTAATGTAGAACGATGCACATGGGAATTATTCAACAAATCTAGGAATGAGATGTGAGAAAAATTATTGTTCAAATCCGATATCAAATCATAGGATCCCCTAGTTTTGAGATTGTAGAACCATCATCCTGCGAGAAGGAATTAACGGGTAGGGGTTTTGAAACATATTCTCTCATCTGCATTGTATTAATTTCTTGTTCAACCTCTAGCTCAACTAATCCCAAAATATTTGTATTGTTGTTTGAGCCAAAGTTAGGAGCAACTCGAGATTCATCAGAATTTGAGGCCTTATGGTCATTATTCCCTATAGGAATAACCTTGTTTATGCTTTGAATATTTTCTTTAACATCTTCAGGGGTGCTTAGGAAACGAGTCCCGATAGATGCCTAGGTTTGCTTTCCGAGGTGCAATGGGTCCTATATGACCAGGTTGTAAGTTACCATCAGGATTTGCTAAGAACATGTCCACAAAGAGTTTCCTTTGATTCTTGAGGAGTCTTTGTATGAACTTGTTACAATCCCTACAAGTTCTAGCGTCATGACCAATAACACAATGAAAACCACAATAAATATTGGGATCGTAGTCTCTTGGCCTTTGGTTCAAGTTTTGTTGTTGATTATAACCCCGATTGTAGTTTTGAAATTGGTTTTTATAAATCGTGGTTCGTTACCCCTTGCCGAGTTCTAGTACTAGTTTGGTCCTTGGTTTTGAGTCTTTTAAGGAGGGAGATGATTGACATCGACTATGTTGATAGAGGAAACATAATTAGGACCTCTTTGATTTCCCATGTTGTTGTCATTATTGTTAGTGTTACCATTGTTCATAAAACCAATGTTCTTTGCTTGATCAATAACACCATCCATGGTAACACTACGATTACAATTGAATACTTTAGGCCATTGGTTGTTGGATCCATTGTTTTGATGCATCTTATTGTTTTGACTAGAGGATACCAATTTCCCATTGAGACCATAGGCCTTACACCCACTATCAATAATGGCTTGGTCGATGCTAAGTGCACCTTCCAACACCTCCTCGTAATTACGAGAAAGGATTTATTGAGTAAGTGAAGTAAAATATCACAAAGTTCCATCTAGTCCATGTTAGGTGCACTTACAGAGGATTAAATAACTTGACACCATATCTGAATGAAATGGGAAGCAGATTCATTTTTCTCCTATCTGATATGTAGAAACTCCCTAATCCCTATTCGTAGCAACTTGTTCATGTCAAACGCTCTGATGAATTATGAAACAATTTGTTTAAAGGAATGTATAGAAGCCTCAGGAATCTGATAATATCATTCTAAGTAAATTCCTTCAAGGGTATTTGGAAATATTTTAGCTACTACAACATCCCAAGGAAGAAATTCCCTAATGGTAGTAGCATAGGCCTTGATATGAGTGTTTGGATCTCCTTCTCCCTTAAACTTAGGAATATTAGGCAATGGGCGTGGAAGCATGACACCCCATGTTATATAATCAAGGGGTTATTTTAGGTACTTGTCATAAGTACCCATTGTGTAAGATTCCACCATTGAAGCTCCTTGATGAGGAGGATTTAGATAGGCTATAGTGTAAGCATTGATGGAACATAAGGAGATACTTGATATGGCGTATAAGGAGCACAAAAAGTGTACGCATCCGTCTGGGGGACTTTGAGTACATATGCAAGTAAGGTAGAACAACACTAGGAATTGGGCTAGCGGGCATAAAACTAGGTAACGTCACATTTCTTGGTGTAGTGACATTCGAGAAAACACTTCCAAATGAACCCTTGCATAGGATAAGCATGAGAAGGGTGAGGTCCCATTCCTATGGTATTAGATCTCATGAGAAGATCATTTGAATTTGATTAGATAAGGTAACCTTATTACACAGGATGTTGCATTGGTTGTGCGTTGATAAGGGTGTACCCTTTTTTGTTGATGGGATGCCCCATGTTCTTCCCTATTGCATAGGTTGGTTGTGAAGGTTGGGCACTCTCTAGTTCTCTAATCCTCCATACTAAAGTGGAAATAACATCATGGGGTGAGGACTGAGTTCCTTTTTTGGGTGCCTGCTATGTAGGGTTTGGTTGAGAGGGCACATGATATCCTCTTATAAATTTTTCAACATTTTCATTCTATGTTGCCTTAAAATTAGGGTCTCGGGATAGGTTGTCGATACATCGTTATTGAACAATTATAAAGCATGAATCTTCATCCTATCTAAGGAATCATCTATTTGGCGAAGAGGATTAGCAATACATGCAAAGATGTCATCTTTTGTTGATTGCATGGCAATGTGAGGTCTTAACAAGACTCTAGGGTAAGGATTTGTTCCACTCGCAAAAACCATGTTGTTTGAATTGGGTGGATTGTATTGTATGTTTAAAGGTTGATCCACCTCCTCTATTCTCACATGAATAGTGGGGTTTGAGACATAGCTAGGGGAGGCTTGCATGTTGTTGGTGTAGTTTCAGCCCATTCGAAAAGGGAAGGGGATTATTGTGGTTAAATATTGGTGTAATATCTATCAAATCCAAATGGCCCACCAAACTCTCTACCAAACATATTTTAGGAAGGTATGAAATACCCACCAAAATAGGGGAAGATATGGAGAGGTGAGGAAATAGCAATGAAAGCAAAGGAAATAAGAATGAACTAGTCTTTCATGACAGGTTCACCAATTTTGTCCGCTTTAAGAATCAACTATATGGATAATCGGGTAGTGTGAGTTCCTAGTAGTTGAGTTGACAAAGGGGAAATTAGAGGCTAAGAATGGGTAACATGAGTTCCTCATTGTTTGATTGTTTTATTTGATTTGTTTGCTAAACTACGTTGAAATTTTGTTTTAAATAAATAAAGAAAGTAAATTCAACATAAATAAAAGACAAGTGTGTTTTAATATTTTAATTAGCTAAATTCATTCTCGATTAATTAACCATAATGAAAAAAGCAATCTAATCTATTTGTTTGAAAAGAAATGACTTGAAAGAAAACTAATTAAATGACTAACATATTTTTGTATTTTTTTAAGAATTTAGACAAAACAAATGAATAAACTATTCTACAGACATAGGAAATTAATTAAAATAAAGTAATATTATTTTAAATAAAATAAAATAAAAACAGCAGTAGTCGGATGTGGCTTTTCCTCTCAGTAGCGGGTTGTCGACAATTCTATTCTAAAAGAATGTACTCAAAATTATTAATCTAAATAAAATAAAATAAACATCTTCTAGAAAAGATTCTGCCTCAAGTTTTCTGGAAAGGGAAAGCTTCTCAGAAGTAATTTCCTCTTTTCCGTATGAACTTTCCCCAGCAAAAGTAAATCTAAACTAATTAAAAGAAATAAAAGATGTGCAAGAATTTCTTCACTTCTTCCTCCAACTAATTTCCCGAGTAGATCCACATGGATAAGCTAGGAAGAAGTTATCAAGGGAAGATTAAGAAATATTTTGAAAAAGAATACTAGAAATAAAATAAATACATTTGGGAAGTGATGAAATCTTTCACTTCTACAATTCTACCAACTTAAAACAAATGCATTCTTTCTATTCTAACAAATACAAATTAATTAAAGATTCAAATAATTTAAGTACAAATCCAACTTGGTTACTACTGTATTATGGTAGCTTCTTCAAGATGAGATGTGATTTTATCTCCTCATCTTTGTATCTTCTTCCAAAGATGAAGTCTGATTGATCAAGGAATGCACAGATGCGGGCTGGTAGTAAAGAAAACAAAATACTAGTTGTGGTTGGCTTCATGCAAGAAATGACTTAAAGTAAATGGTAGGAAATAACATAGCAAAGAGCTGGTTTTCTATGTGGTCCCTCTCAATATTTCAGCAGCATAATTTTGAAAGTGCAGCAGCAGATTTACATAGCAATAATTTTGTAGTCATAATATATTATTTGTCAGAATATCTCATGCAATACATTAGGCTATTATATAGCCATCATAATAGAAAACCAATACCCTATAAAATAGGAACCCATACAAACAAATAACCCATTAATAGTGATACGGGTATAACCACATAATATATTGTTATTATAACAATATATTCTACTAACAAATATTTACTAACAAACTAGTAAATACTAATTTACCAAATGGTAAATCACCCACTATATTCATGTGAACATTAATATTAATTTCCTAACATTCCCCCTTAATGTTTACATGGTAACAATAGAACTTTCACACTTCCTCTGTAGCTTGCCGCCTCTGCGCGCTCATGATCTTGGCACACACTTGAACTGAAGGTAGAAGAAGGAACACATCAACTTCTTATCGACCAAGCACTGTCGGGAACACATCTGACCGACGAGGATGGGAACACGCTTAGGAATCATCTACTTATCAACTAGTCACTCTAGGGAACACATCTGACCTAGCAGTGTGGGAACTCAAGCAGGAACACATCTGAACAGCCTTCAATGGTTTTCAAGAGGCTAACCACAAACCTAGGTACGAACAGGAACACATCTGACTGTTCTACCTCATCAAGCCTCATGATGCTGTGTTTCACTGTGTTATTTGTTCTGCACTATGTTTTTGCATTTGGGGAAATAGGAATAGCCACATACTCAACTGAAAAACTGAAAATGGAACATTGGATCATGTTGATCATGTTCCCCCCTCAATGTGAACATTTCACTTATTCAACACACAACAGGAACTCAAAAAAAGAATCACACTAGACATCAAATACTGAAAGCACACTCACACCACAAAATGTGCCACCATAGCTTCGTGCGGCCCCATTGTTGGTGACTGACAAGAGGTCACTGGTTGTCCTCTAGCCTTTGATGCCTCCATCCTCCAGGAACATGCTTTGCTAACTCACCCGATTTGGATGTGAAGCTCATTTATTTCCACATTGATTTTATGCTTTTCTTCCCTCCCACAATGTGAAACACTTTATTTTTTTCGGACGTCGGTTAACACCAAAAATTCGTCCATGAGACAATTTTTTTAATTTTCACAACTCTTGAATTTTTACAATGACTCGAATTTTGACGAGAATTCACAAATTTGATGATGACACCTTTGACTCAAACAAGAGGACTCGACTGAAAATTTAAAAAGTAATAAAATGAGATTACTTTTTAAATGAAAATGACTTTTGACTATTTTACAATAACATGATACAAAATAAGAGTACAAACTCAAAAAATATGATATGACTACTTTGAAAACACACGAGACAATAATACTTGACTACACAATAATATGGGACTTACATGAAGACCACTTACGGTTAACACTTGAATGCGTTGTATTTACTGCCAAACACTTCAAGGTTATTGTTTGCAGAATGGTCAAACCTGTAGGAAATTCAATGCAAGAGATATTTGCATATCTGAAAGAGCCACTTATAGCTAGGAAGTTGAGATTCGATGCTCACGTGGTGATATGTATGCAACAAATTTTCAAAGACTGAATGGATACTCAGTTGGAGATGCAGTTTGATCTAAATCAAATCATTTTTCCTATCAATACTTTTAACAGTCCATTGTTGCGTCATACCTTTTGAACTTATCTTAAAAGAATAAGACAAAACAATATATAAAAGATGGCTGGATAAACTGAAATAGACTGTAATAATGATGACTTCTGGTGGAGTCTCCAAGGAAAGGATAACCATGTGGCTTTCTCATGCAGGTGCCAAATCAGGAGACTCTGCGGACATCATTCAAACCATGATAATCTCAAACCAATGCAAAGTAGATCTGCTGCAAACTTAGAAGATGGTTGATACGTAATTATTTAGTGCATTTTACAAAACGCTTAATTGGCGCTTGAAGAGGTGACAACATTTTTTTCTCTAAAAACTTGTAAATATGGCGTCCACGTGTGGATTTGCTTCAGTCACATCCGTTGTTTTGTCAGGACCGATGTTCCATAAAAGTTTTATTACCATTCACCATATTCAGGTGTCTCGAATATGAATGCGTGGAATTTGATCTCCAATGTAGAAAATACTGACACCAAAAGTGCCTTCTATCACTGAGGAACAGTCTTCACTTTACACGTGATTTGTGGCAGTATTTTGCGCTATGGCTTGGGTGATGCATGAAGCAGATCATTAATTGCCAAGATTAGACACATTTGTAGTATCAAGATTATATCAGAAAAAAGGCACGAACATAGTAGAAGAATTCTCGTGTGTAAGGCTGCGAAGAATGACTCCTTTGAAAAGATATTCGACTCCAAGATTTTCTTTTAAAAACATATATTTATTTGCTTCTTCACAAGCCCATTCAAATACGCTGAGCGGAATATGCATAGAAATAAGGCAGACACTAAATAACGTGTATCTTCAATTTATGTGAAATAAATTACACACAATAGTGGAGACTGGAATATCATGGATCGGGGCAACAAAACATCTCAAATGCCCCCATATTAATTAACAAAAACAAACAAACCTTTCCATCATAGAAACCTCTCTCGCTCTGATGCCAAATGAAAGTGCAGTAAGAAGATTTACACAACAATAATTCTGTAGTCACAATATATTATTTTTCAGAATATCTCATGCAATACATTAGGCTATTATATAGCCATCATAATAGAAAACCAATACCCTATAAAATAGGAACCCATACAAACAAATAACCCGTTAATAGTGATACGGGTATAACCACAGAATATATTGTTATTATAACAATATATTCTACTAACAAACTAGTAAATACTAATTTACCAAATGGTAAATCACCCACTATATTCATGTGAACATTAATATTAATTTCCTAACAAATTTAACCTCAAGAATATGAAAAATCCAACCTCTCATACGAGTAAAATTGTCTTTTTATAAAATATGGGAAAGAAGAAGTCAATTACATGTGTCAAAGAAGTAATAAATCAAAATAAGGGAGAGGTATTCAACATTCTAAACATATCCAAAGAGGAAGATAAAATCAATATGATTCCAACGAGTCCAAAAATAGGAAAAACGGTTGAGAAATGAGTGAGAAAATCACTCCTGAAATCCAAATGTGTGTCAAAAAAGTGTGTTTTAAGTCATTGTTTTTAAGTGACAAGACCGTTGATCAACACGGAGAGGTGATTACACAACCTCCGGTCAAAATTTTTACAATTACGTAATCTGCCACCCTCGACAATTACGCAATGTCACCAAAATTTGACAATAACGCAACCACCACCCTCCGACAATAACACAACCACCAGTCAAAATTTGACAATTACGCAACTTTTGTCCTTTGAAAATTACGCAACCACCAATCAAAATTTGACAATTACACAATTGCCACCCTCGCTGATTATCATGCAACCGCCGCTTAAAATTTTGATAATTACGCAATTGCCGCCGCTGCAATGCCAAAAGCTAAAAAGTGGTCTTGCAAGCAAAATTAAAGTTTAGAGACAAAGCAGAAAGGTTTGTTTGAGCCAAAGGAGGGATGCAAAGGAAAGGGGAAGGATCTGGACCTCATTTTTACCTTGGAATAATTTTTTATCATCATTGGATATTTTATCATTCCAACAATGTAACACATGCAATTTTGGGTGCATACAATGTCTCCACTAGGTTGGTGCCTACAAACATTTGAGAAATATAGTAAGGAATATTTTCTCTGTGTTTTTCTCCCGAAAGGGTTTCCACGTAAATCTGTGTCTATTTGCATTGTGTTGTTTGATCGCTTTAACATATTAATTATAGAAAAGAGTAATTACGGTTTCAGATCTAAGATTAAATATTAAAATTAAAATAATATCTTATACTAATTCACCCCCTCTCAGTATAAGTTTTATCTTAATAATTGGTATTAAAGTAGGTGCCTTCAAGAACAATCTAATAATTGGAAGGTCGATCTCGAAGCACATATGGCTACTCATCAATTACAAGAAGGTTTTTCTTCAAACAAGGCTCCATTATTTGATGGAAAGAATTATGCATTTTAGAGCATTAGAATGAGAACGTATCTAATGGCACTAGGGTTTGATATTTGGAAATCGAATGGTAGGATATATAATCCCATCGGTTGCACCGACAGGATCAATCCAAAAAGAAGGCTTTTGAAAACAATGTTTAGACGATGAATGCAATCCTATGTGGCCTGTCAAAACTTGAGTTTGTTAAAGTAATGCAATGTGAAAAGACGAAGGAAATATGGCACAAACTTCAAACTATCTACGAAGGTTATGACAAGGTTAAGAAGGCTAAGCTTCAAACCCATAAGAGAAAATTTGAGAGCTTGAAAATGAAGGATGAGGAGAATGTTGCAGCATATCTTCTCTATGTGGATGAGGTTTTCAACGTTATAATAGGGTTGGGTGAAAATATTGAAGAATCCATGATCGTTCAAAATATACTAAGATCTATACCATCAATATTTGATGTTAAGGTGTTTGCTATTGAAGAAATGAAGGATCTTGATAAGTTAAGCATGGATGAATTACATAGAATCCTAACGACATATGAAATGAGGACTGAGTCTAATAGACCATCAAAGAAGGAAGTTGCATTCAAAGCCTCAAAGAAAGAGAAAATCAAAGAACCTGAATCGAATGAGAACTCAAGTAATGAAGAAGATGAGAAAGAAGATTTGTTCATTCAAAATTTAAAGAAAGGATCCAGAAAGTACAAAGGTAAGTTACCATTTAAATGTTTTAACTATGGTAAAATTGGTCATTTTGTGGCTAAGTGTCCAGAGAAATAAGATAGCGATGACGAGGAAAGAAAACCTAAGGTCAAAAGTGAATTCAATCAAAGCAAAGGAAAGAAAATATTTGGAAAGCAAAAGAGAATATTATATTCAAAAGGGGGTAGTAGATCATCCGAAGAAAGTGGGATAAGTGACTCAGATAGCAATGATGAAGAAATATTATTCATGGCTATAGAAGATAATGCTTCAACAAGCAAAGATGACTTAGAAAGAGATGAAGACATGGAAGAAGAGGGTGAGGTAAATCTTGAAGAACTTATTTGTGCTTTAGGAGAGATAAAATCACTCAAAAAGAAGAATAAGAAACAAAGGCTACAACTCCAGAAATATGAAGAAGAGAATCAAACTTCTGAGGCAAGGATATCACAAAGTCTTGAAGAGTCGAGAAATTAATCATTGACCTAAAAACCCAGATCGAAGAAGAAAAAAGAATTGAAGAAGACTTAAGGAGTCAGCTTAAGATGAAAAAGGAAGATTGTGAGAAACGTGAGTATGAGATCGTTGCTTTTAGTTTGGACTTAGAAAAGGCTAACACCAAATTGACAAACAACCTAAGATTTGAAAAGAGTACCAAGGTTCTAGATGAGATTTTGGAGTGTCAGAGATCACCATTCAACAAGTCAAGACTTGGCTATGGAGAAGAACTAGAGAAGGCTTCAAAGTCTACTGAGCTCTCAAAAAGACAAGTATAGAACATGCCAAAAGATATGCAGAAATTCTAAAGGAGCCCACAAGGAATGTAAGCAGAAAGAAAGAGGACATCACAAAGACCAGCTCCATCCACAAAGAAGGCAATAGAGAGAATGACTCCAAAAGATTATTTATTCCAAGACATAAGAATATGACCAGGTGTGAAAGTTCCTTCCATGGTTATTATTTTTATTGCAATCTCTTGATCATAAGAATATAGATTGTAGGAAGCGAATGAAAGATAATGAAACTAGCAGCAAACCAAAATGTGCCCTCAGATTTTCGAATAGAAATTACAATTCATTTTCTCCCTTATAATACTATAATGATGACGTTATTGTCTGCTATAATTTCAACAATTATGGACATATAGCATGGTTTTGTAGAAGTGTGTTTGAATCTTCTAGAAAAAATCAAAAGACAAGATCTTTAGACATAAAGAAAAGGGAACCTACAAGGATCTGTAAAAAGAATCCAAAGAAAGTTGGGATAGATAAAGAAAATTCCATGCTTGTACAAACAACATTACATGCACAGGATGAAGGACAATAGTGGTACATTGATAGTGGATGCTCAAGACATATGACTGGCGATAAAAGTAAATTTATCTCATTGAAGAAAGTAAGTGAAGGTACCATGAAGTTTGGTGATAATGCCACGGAAAAAATAGTAGGGAAAGGTACACTTAGCTTAGATAATGGAAAGAAAAAAGCGTAGACACAAAATTATGCACTTTACACATAATTTGGCCCGATCTTATACTACTATTTAGAAAGTTCTCAAGTGTAAAAATTGACATTTTATTTTATAGTTCTCGTGGATTTTCGGCACTTATTTGTCCATTTCGCAACTACCCTAAGATTCTAGCCCTAAATCGGGTGCCCAACCCGTACTAGGGTGCCTCGGTCCCACTGGGAAGCCCAATCTATGAAAATCCCGTTGTAGTGCCCACTTCCCTTTGGCACCTTTATTACTGATCATGATCTTGTAGACTATATGACGAAATTTTAATATTTTTCATTTAGTATGGTGTTAGATGTCAGATCCTGGATTATTGTTGAATCTGATTATATATAATACATGGTGATTATTAGAGACACTCATATGTGGATGATGATATACTATTGACATGGATGTTTAATGGAAGTTATTCGGACATGTGATTTTGGAGATTATGAGTAAACCTAGAAAAGGAAAATTATTTGATGATGATATAGTTGTTGATATAAATTGTAAATGATTTCATTGATTTCCTTGGTGATTATTGTGATTCATATGTATAGATGATTTTGTGATTTTATTATATATTCATTTTGGACGTTCTGATATGGCCATAAGGCCAAAGGAGGTATTTGTGTTTTGCAGGTTTAAAATATCACAACGAACATCGGGGGATTGGAGACTAACCAAAGTGGAATTCTAGGTGAATTTGACAAGGTCACCATGGCAACTTGTTTTGTGTGTGTGTTTTGTATTTTGTTAGAGATTCCCATGGGGGATCATCTTTACATGTGACCATGGGTTTGTGTATTTTATTAATGTGTTTCTTTTATTTATTGTTGTATGTATTTTATTTGTAATGTGTTCTCTTCTTTTAATAAATTTATTGTGATAGATTAATGTGGAAATCACATGTTTAAAATTTAAATAAATCAAATTGGGATATGGAAAGTAATTATTAGAGTTGTTGGTTGTTGTATTTAGTTTGTAAGTGATGTGTAAGTGGTGTAAGAGTATGTTTAAGTCAGATTTTAGAGTATGAAATACTCCACCTCCATGGAAATTCGAATTTGACCTTGGGGGCTATTTTTGGAGACTTGTGGGACAAGTAAAACTTGTCCCATGCCTCTAAATTTATGTTACCAACCATACTTATGGTTGGGGAAGTGATTGGTGATTTTTTAATGCATTTTATTCATCTTGTGCATGTTTTTAATTGCACTTTCTTACATTTTAATTGAATGGCTGTCCCTTGAGGTGTGGGCTATTTTTGAGTGTGCAAGTAACTTGTCATTCTTCACCCACCTCTTTATTGAGCCTTGGAGTTTGGAGTTTGTCTTTTGTGTTTGAATGTGAGGATGTATGATGTGGCATCCTACATGGATCCACATCATCCTCTTCTTTCCCCCTTCTATATATTTGAAACTCTCTTCTTGTTTTGGGGGTTGTTGAAAACATTTTGCATGCATCCTTGGGTGCATTTTTCTTGTGATTGGAGCTCTTGCTTTGGAGAAGCTTTGGTGAAGACTTTTTCTTGGTTGATTGAACCTCTTTGCATTCATCCTTGGGGAACCTTTTTTTGTGATTAGAGATCTTGTTGATTTGGAGGAAATTGGAGAGCATTTGATACTTTGGCATTGTTGTTTTGAGACTATATTTTTGACATTCAAAGCTTGTTGTGTGGAGCAAATGCTTCCATGGAGAGGTAGGATTTTATTCCTTATTTTATTGTTGTTATTTTCTTGTTGTGTTGTGTGTATGGAGAATGTTTTATTGCTCTTGTTGGCCGGTTAGGTCGACTACCTTATGGAAGGTTTAGGAGAAGGCTATGGGGAATTATTGTGGGGGGGCATAAGGGAATGCCATTGGCATCAGAAATTTGTGGAGGGAGTTTGGGTTTGGGATCCACCATGGAAAAGAAATAGCTTGCATTTCTTACTTTGTGGGGGGCATAAGGGAGAATCTATGGGGGGCATAAGGAGGGATTCTGTGGGGGCATAAGGAAATGTGTGTGATGAATTACTTGGCGGTTTGTATTTGGTGGATGCCCAATTCCCAATTGGGAGGCATAAGTAGCTTCCCCATAGTCCTTGCTCCTTTGGCTTGCAAGATCAAGCCTGAGTTCTACTTTGAAATGTTTCTAAATGTAGTTGTGAACTATTGTTTGTTTTTGTGTTGCAAAAAGAAATGTGTGTGTGAAAGAATGTTGTGTTGTGGAAGCCAGTTGTTGCCATGGTTGAATTGCACCTTTTATTGTATCTTGGTTGGGGCTCGGGGGCCAATGATGAAGGAAGGCTTCTCCTTTCATTGGATGTCTTGGTTGGGTGGAGAGTGTTGCCTTTCCCCCTCTTTTGTTGTGATCAAATTGGAAGAAAATGGAAGTTGCATGTTGTTGTCCTGGAGCAAAAGAAAAGTGTAGTTTGATAGTCCCTTGTGGAGACACATTCATTGTAATCCTTTCCCACTTGTTGTGGATGAAATTGTATCATGTATTTGTGAAGGAAGGATGTGTGAAACTTGATTATGAAGTTAGATATTGGAATTGTGAAAGACATGTACATTCTATATTATTGTTGGAAAGAAATAGAACTATGTAGTTGCATTCAAGGAATGTGTTAGTGTGAGTTATCCTATGTGTCCTCCTCTCATGTTGGAGGGTCATCTCACATGGGTTAGGTTTAGGGTTTCATATGTGTCATGCACTAGGGTTACTCAGCACCCTATATGTACCCTTTTTCTATTCGTTTATGAGCATGCCAAGACACTTCACTGTCTTTCCTCTATGCAAGCTTTGTTTCTGTTGAGCAAGTTCTTCCATTATTGATCATTTTTTCCTTGCTATTGTTGGAGCTCTCATGATTCCGTTGGAGTGCAACTACTTCATGGTGCCTCATTTCTAATTTAATTCTCGCAAACTCTTTTCATGGTATTAGAGCTGAGATCGGGTAAACGTGCACTCGATTTGTTTTTTTTGCTATTACTCTTACTTGGTTTCGTTATTTTACTCTACATGCAAGTCTTTTGATCACTATTTTCTGGAAATTATTTTGCAAATATCTCTAACAAGGTTTCTCGAAAGTTTTTTGTGTTTTTTTCTTGTGCATGTGCAGGTTTTTAAAAATACCTTGAGAAATCGGTTTTTTAAACTACTTTTTGTTGGATGTATCAAAATCCAAAATAGAGATTCCTTTCATTTATTAAAATGGAAGTGAAATTTTTTAAGCTCTCTGGTTTTTGCAGGATTTGCATGTTGTCTGTGGTTGCAGGATCCTTGAGTTCTTCAGTCATGGTTGCTCATCAACGAACTGCTGTCCCTCTGACCATTTTTGGATCATTAAACCGCCATCACTTTGCTCATTCACGCGTGGCCTACATTTTTCCTTTGTTCTAGGTGTTTTTTTATTATTCGCATTTTTAATCATCTGCCACTTTTTTTTGCTTCACAGGCATTTTTAATCACATCTGCCACGTTTTTTGGGTGTGGGCAAGCTAAAACGCAGCTGTACATGTGTTTTTGGGACTGTTCGTACGTGTTTTTTTACTGTTCCTCACGTTTTTTGGGTGTGGGCAAGCTAAAACGCAGCTGTACTGTGTTTTTTGGACTGTTCTAGTGTTTTTAACTGTTCCTCACGTTTTTTGGGTGTGGGCAAGCTAAAACGTGGCTGTACACTCATATGTGCGGCCTGTATAGTCAAATTGGTAAGTATTTGGTAAGTTTTCACTTTCTTTCTTTTTAATCTTCCTCAAAAAAAAAAAAAAAACCTCTGCTTTTACAAAAACGTGCCGCTTTTTTTCATGCTGAGTTTTTTTTTTGTTTTGTTTGGTAAAACAACTCAAACCTTCTTGGTAAGTTTTTTAAAAGCTTCTAATTTACCGTGATTTTTAATCAAGTTTCTAAAACCCATTTAGAAATTTGTTTTTAATTAAAAGTTTCCATATATATTTAAAAAATCTTCATCTAAAAATATTCATTAGATTATATCTAATTAGATTTAATTAAATTAGATCTATTTTTATTTAATTTCACCTTATTTAAACTATATTTCTTTGGCATTATAATTTGGTCTATTGGCTTTGTGTATTTTAACCTTCCGTCGAGTGCCGAAGACGAAGGGTGAGGTTCGGGATAGGCAGGTGGCTAATCCCCCCTCACAATACAAAAAAACCCTATCTCAAATTCCATGCCATTTCCAACGAGCATACATACGACACCCTTTGCATGCATTTAGGGAACTTTTTTAATCCGTTTGCAGGCTTATTGGCCTTTTACTACTCAATTGCGGGAATTGGTTTTTGCTATAACTTTTGACTCGTTGCTCGGTTTTGAGCACTTATTTAGTCAAAGTTGCATGTTTTTTCACACTCTAGATGATGGGATCATTAGCTTTGTAAACGCACTAATTTTATAAAGTGCCACATTCTGGGGGGTGTCTTTGTATTGCTTATTTTAGCTCATTCTTTTGAGCTTTGTTCTATTCCTTTTTTTCGTGGACTTGTGAGCGCGTCTGCCATAGTTTTACGACAAAGGGATTCTTTCATGTGACGTGAGACGCTTTTTCTCACCACCAGGGTTGGCTTTCGCCTCCTTTCTATTTTTTGCTTGTGCTTGTTTACGGTGTTCCTTTTTTGTTGCGCTCCGTAAAATACTGTTGTGGTCTCCTCTCTTACGCTTTATTATGCTAATTGCAAGATGATTTACTAAGTGTTTCAAACCGCACGCATGGACCCGATTGTAATAAACGCACTAAACTATAAAGTGCCGAAAGCAGGGGGTTGTTATTGTCTTGGGTGGTTGTGTTTTTTTGCATTTCTTTCTCTCTCTCTCACTATGGATGCACTTTCAATTCCTTTTCTTACGTCATTCAAATTTTTTGAATGGAGATCGAAAATAATAATGAAACTAAGGGGTAAAGGGTTATACCGCATCACCATGGGAACTGAGACTAAACCAGATGACGAACCTGAAAAATCTAAGTGGTTAAACCGTAGTGATGAAGCTTTAGGTCTTCTTTGCATGTCTATTTCTCTTGACTTGCTCTTCCACATTGAGGCGTCTGAAACACCTACATCTACATGGAAAACACTGGATGTGATGTTTGGACAACTAGATGACATGAGAGCACATGAGTTGGAAAACGAACTACTAGGGTTAAATCCTAGTGACTTTGAAAACCTACAAGCCTTCTTCTCAAAATTTGTCCACATTAGATTATTGTTAAAAGGATGTCAAGTAGAAAAGAAAGATTCTCAACTGATCTTTTCGATTCTCTCTAAGCTAGGTCCCGAATATTCTATCTTCGTGTCAACTTTCTACGCTATAAAAGCTGCTTTGGGTGATACTTGGACAATGCCCTCCTTTAATGTTTTTCGTCCCAACTCATTCGAGAATAGGACAAACTCATTCAAATGGGGTCTCTCAAGTCCAAGTCACATGCCCTTGTAGCAAGTACTAGCAAGGGAAAGAAGACTGAAAAGAAGAAATAAACTAAGAATCAACCTAAGAAAGAAACCAAGATCAAACCTAAAAATGACACAAACACTTCGACTTCTGAGCCTAGGGTGCAAAAAAGAAAGTATTTGTGTTCCTATTGCAAGAAGACTAGTCATGACGAGCAACACTATTTTAAGAAATAGATTAATCACTTATCTCATTTACTTGAGAAAAATAAAATAAGTGTTCCTGAATCCATAAAACAAAATGCTCCGAAGGCCGAGTCTTCTGCTACAAAAGGTGCTAAAAATGATAAGAAGAAAGGAAAGGCCCTTGTAGCCAAAGTTACTCCTTCATCAACATGGATTATAGATTCTCGGTGCCTTGCACCACATGGGTTCTTCACATGTTGATTTTTCCAACATCAAACCTTGTGGAATGTCCCAAATCACGATGGGTAATGACACGACAATGTCGGTTTCCAGTAGTGGATCGGTAGAGATGGATGGGGGAACATTTAACCAAGTGTTGAGTGTTCCTGATCTCTCTACCAATATCCTATTAGTTTACCAAATTAATCATCTTGGTGAAGGAATGTGAGTGGAATTTGGTCCTAACTCAGTGATTATTCGTGAGCTTAACAATGATACTACAATGGCTGAGGGAAAGGCAGATCACCGTTCACGGTTGTACACCTTCTCCCACTTTACTTCTGATTCTACGCCCACTGCCTTGCTCACTCATGCAAATGAGGTTAGTAAGCTATGGCATGAGCGTTTTGGACATCTAAATTATCGCTATCTTGAACAATTGAGTCAAAACAAAATGGTCAACGGGTTGCCTTGCGTTAAGTTTTCTAAGGGTCTTTGTGAGGGTTGTACCCTTGGAAAGCATCCTGAAAATAACTTTGACAAAGGAAAAGCCTGGAGAGCCACTCATCCCTTGGATCTTGTTCACAATGATGTTTTTGGTCCATTTCCTTCTCCTTCGTTTACTAGAGCTCTTTATGTGCTAACCTTCATTGATGACTATTCGCAATATACTTGGGTATATTTTCTTAAGCTTAAGTCTGAAGTCTTTGAACATTTTCAGGAATTTAAGGATCTTGCTGAGAAACTGGTAGAATGCTCTATCAAGGTTCTCCGAACTGACAATGGAGGTGAATATGTAAAAAATAGGTTCATGGATTTACACCTTAGAAGGGATCTCTTTAAACATACATTTGCTTATAGCCCTTCGCAGAATGGAGTCGCAGAAACAAAGAACCGTACTCTAAAGGAGATGGCCACTTATATGGTTCACTCGAAGTCTCTTCCTCCGCAGTATTGGGCCAAAGCAGTGAATTGTGCAAATTAAATTCGAACCCCGTTCCACACAAGGCGAGAAGAGGGATGACACCCTTTGAAGCTTGGTTTGGACGCAAGCCTGATGTTGAGCACTTTCGAGTCTTCGGATCCAAGGCTATGGCTTAGATTCCCAAGAAGAAACGCAAGGCCTTAGAACCACAATCCAAACCTTGTATCTTTGTAGGGTATCCTGATGGCGTGAAGGGATATCAATTGATGAATTGTACTTCTCATGAGCTATATATATTGAGAGAAGTGTTAAGTTCGATGAGTCTTCTTCGACTTCTACTTCTCCACCTATTGAGGTTCTTCAACTCACTGATTCGGATTCTGACTCATCAGATGATGATATTGTTGAGCGTGCTCCTCTTTCGGATCCTCCCAACCATCAGACCTTTGAGTCTTCTAATTCTGATAGTAGTGATGATGAGGATTATGTCCCTTCTCACTCAAGTGAAGAATCTTCTGACTCTGAGCCTAATCCTCCTGGTCCCCTTTGGGCTAGGAAAACTTTGCAAAGTGCTGGAGATTTAGTTGGAGATACTTCAGATATGAGACGTACTCACTCATATTTCGTTGGACCCCACTCTTTCTTCACCTCTGCTTCTGATCCACAGTCTTTCCGGAGGCTTCTGGTATTCCTGAGTGGGATTCTGCCATGGATGAGGAGTATTCCTCTCTCATGAAGAACAATACTTGGGATCTCACCACTCTTCCGAAAGGAAGAAAAATCATTCGGTGTAAGTGGGTGTTCCGAACAAAGTATGGAGTAGATGGAGACGTCAAAAATTTTAAAGCGTGATTAGTAGCTAAGGGTTTCTCCCAAATAGCTGGGGTTGATTATACAAAAACCTTTTCTCCGATTGCGAAGATGACTTCTATTCAACTCGACTTTAGCCATTTCCGCAGCAAACAGATGGAAATTTCATCAAATGGACGTTAAGAGTTCCTTCCTTCATGGTGACCTAAAGGAAGAGATCTATATGGAACAACCTCCGGGTTATGTCCAAGATTCCTCCCTCGTTTGTAAGTTATAGAAGTCTCTTTATGGCCTTAAATAAGCCCCTCGGGCTTGGTATGCCAAGATGGACTCCTTCTTACTTACATCAGGGTTTACAAGGTGTCACTCTGATCCAAATGTTTATATTCTACGGCAAGATGACTCCATACTCATTCTTGTTCTATATGTTGATGACTTGTTGATCACAGGAAGCTCTTCCTCTATTATTGATTTTGTGAAGATTGCCTTAGCTAACAAGTTTTCCATGACTGACTTAGGTCTACTTCATTACTTCCTTGGGATCTAGATTTCACAATCTGACTCAGGAATCTTGTTTTCACAACCTAAGTATGCTCTTGATTTCTAGCTCGATTTCGGATGTCCGATTGAAATTCTTCTCCTACTCCTTTTCTTTCCGGGGTAAAGTTGGTTTCAGATTTCTCTACTCCCTTTCTTGATGGTACTCTTTACCGACAGCTTACTTGGGAGCTTGATCTAATTGACTCACACTCGACCAAATTTATCGTATGTTGTTGGGATCGTGTCCAGATTCATGCAGAAGCCACATGAGCTGCACTAGAAAGTAGCTAAACGGATCCTTCATTATGTTTGTGGCACTTATGCTAATGGCATACACTATCATGGAGGGGTTGATATTGACTTGATTGGGTTCTGATTCGATTGGGCCGGTGACTTAGATCAGCGAGAAATCTACTTCTAAAGCTACATTTTCTCTCTTGGTTCAAGTCCTATTAGTTGGTCTAGCAAGAATCAGAATGCAATTGTGATATCATCTACAGAGGTAGAATACAGAGGAGTAGTCAACGTTGCCACGGTGGCTATTTGGCTACGGGGTATTCTCGACAGAGTTCGACATCCACTTTTGGCGGCCTACCATTATCTACTGTGATAACATGAGCACTATCTCTATTTACATAAATCCAGTTCAACATCAGCAGAAAGCACATTGAGATCCATATGCACTTCATACGGGAGCTTATTCATGATGGTATCATCGACATTCATGATTCAGATAAATTGATCGATTACAAACTTATTCACCAAGCCTTTCACTAAGATGAAGTTTCTTCACTTACGGTCTCTTCTTGGGGTGAGGTCTTCTCACAAATTTGCCCATCTTCTTAGGGATATTTAGTCCTTCTTTTCTCCTTCTTCTTCTAGGAAGATTATGTTTGTATATGGGCACCTTATCGGCCTTTAGTTGTTGGGCCCCATTAGCACATATTTCTTAGTTGTTTAGGGTGTCTTCCTCTTCCGTCTCGACTCATCGAGCCACTACCCCAGCTTCGATGAAGGGGGTGTTAGTGTGAGTTATCCTATGTGTCATCCTCTCATGTTGGAGGGTCATCTCACATGGGTTAGGTTTAGGGTTTCATATGTGTCATGCACTAGGGTTACTCAGCACCCTATATGTACCCGTTTTCTATTCATTTATGAGCATGCCAAGACACTCCACTATCTTTCCTCTATGCAAGCTTTGTTTCTGTTGAGAAAGTTCTTCCATTACTGATCAATTTTTTCCTTTCTATCGCTGGAGCTTTCACGATTCCGTTGGAGTGCAACTACTTCATGATGCCTCGTGGTGCAACTACTTGATTATGAAGTTAGATATTGGAATTGTGAAAGACATGTACATTCTGTATTATTGTTGGAAAGAAATAGAACTCTGTAGTTACATTCAAGGAATGGAATATGTAAAGATGTAACTCCTTTTGATATAATAAAGATTGCAATTTTATCTCTCATTGCATTGTTGGGTGAATTGGAATGTTAAATTGTGATTGGAATCATTGTTTTGAAAATGAAAGAAGAAGAAATACGTATGAGGGAATTATATTGTATTGGTTCTCTTTTGAAAATTATTAAAGTGGAAATCAAAATTGCAATTTAGCTTTGAAATGGTTTGTTTCTAAACAACGGAATGTATTGGACTAGTTTAGGAATGAAGTGCCATATTTGTAGGATGAATTTGATAAACAAACTTCAAGAAATAGATCTCTGTTATAAACCTTATACTGGCAATTAATTTTAATAAAAATGCACAGTTTGGACCAGCACTTAACAATCAACTTGGAAACCTTAAAATTTACCATGATATATTAGCAATGTACTCAATTGACAAAGAAGATTTAAGAGAATATCTTGAACCATTGCAAAATTGAGCTTAATCTCTTCCTCAACCATTTTCTGTCATTTGTTGGAAAAATTCAATTTTGAATCAATTGAACAAATTAACTTTCCTAAAACACTCTAAACCCTCCCTAGATCAATCCTCCATGTCTGTTTGACATGTTGAGTGAAGGAGGAGACCAAATTTAATCAATTTGAAAATTTTGAAAACTATCAGTTCACTAATTATAAGCCTACATATCCTTTTTACAAAATTCACCCTTAAAAACTTATCAAAATGTAAAATTTATGTTTCTGTGCAAATAGGGCATCGAGAAATTTCCAAAAAGTCCTTGTTTTCCCAAAACTGAGCTTCCTAGAAAAATTTATGGCACTTTGAAGTTTTTGTGCCTTGGTGGGAAAATTTTCCCTAGCGGGCCCGTAACCAAAAAATTTCCCATCATTTTGGCCTTAGAAAAGTTTTTGGAAAAATTTTGGTTCTGGGAAAATTTGTCCTTTTTCCTTTGCCAGCCCACAGCCAAACAGAGGGTGCCACATGTCCTCTTGGGGCTATAGTGGAGGCGCGGCTTCCTTTTTAACCCTTAGCCTTTTGAAAATTTTGGGGAAAATTTTCCATCTTATCCCCGCCGGCCCGCAGCCAATGAGAAGGTGCCACGTGGCACCTTGGGGTGGCAGCGGGGAGGGAGGACCCTTTAATTTCTTTGGTTTTTGGCCTTGGGAAAAATTTCAACAAGATTCCCCGCGGCCCCACATCACCACCCCACTTCAGGCTTTTCTTCTTCCGTGGCACGCACCCACGCGTCCCTTTCTCCCTTTTGTCCTCCGTCGGGTGCAATGCACTAAATCTCCCGTTGCTCCATGCCCCTCTTTCTCTCTGCTCTCCATGGCCAACCATGGAGCACCACACACCCCCAAGAGGACCTATAGGCGCGGGAGTGCTAGTTTTTTTCCTCTTCCTTGGGCGAAGCGCCCCAAATCCTTCTATCATTCCGCCCTTCCCTTTTCCCCGGACATTGTCTCTAAGGCCGCCACGTGTCCACCAGGGACCCACGGAGGCGCAGAAGAAACTTTGCATTTGTGCCCACATGATGGGAGAAATTCCCCAAGCCACCCCGTGACCCGCCAACCCATTGGAGGTGCTTTCCCCTCCTCTGGACACATGTCCCCTTGGGGAAAATTTGACCCAAGAACTTCGCCTGCTCATATCTTGAGTTCTGTAAGGAGTTAGGAGGACTTCTTTATATCAACGAAAGGTGAGAAAATTTCTTATCCATTCGGAATGGCTTAGGGAAATTTTGGAAGTGTTAAGAAGGGGAAAAATCTAGTTGAAACTCTGATCCTGTTAGAGAGTTGGGTATGGGGAAAATTGCTCCCTAAACCTAACTGAAACTTCTAGCCCTAAGTTTTGGACCTTGTGACCTCTGAGAATTGTTAATAATAAGGAAGTTTATTCTTGTGGATTTGAGTTGTTCCAAAAAAATTTAGTGGTAGCTACTACCTAGAAACCTAGTGGTAGACACTCTCAATCAAGTGTTGGGAGTGGGTAAGTGAGACCTTGCTCTATTGACTTTATTTATGTGTTCTTTCCCTCACTGTAATTTAATCCTGCTCTTGTCTTTGATCTGGTGGAAATTAAATACCTTGGGTATTTAATTGTCTTGGGTCCCTTAACCCTAAAATTTTAATTAGGGAATATTTAGCTAAAATGTCAATGAAATCAGTAAATAAATTAATCCCTAGAGAGATTTGAGCTAGGGTGGACCTATTGCACTTGTTGCTCTATAATGAGAAATTAGTAATTATTATAATGGGAAAAAGTATCAGTTGAATTTAATTGTCTTCGAGACTTTGGTCGTTAACTCCAAAAAAAAAAAAAAAAATCCATAATGTTCTAGCTAAACCTAGGTTGTTCATGGGTCTCAAGTGGGTTGTTTTAAACGGGCATCACACACTTTCGCTCCTTTTTGGGTAATTTCTAGTTGTTGGTCATCTTTATCTTTTTTTTAATCGGCCTTTTTGGGATTAATTATGAAATTAATCTTAATATCCCTATAAATATAAAGCTATAAGACCATAATGAGGATCCAAGGTCATAACATTACACACTACTATCACTTCATATAGAGTTGTATCCATTGCATCAATTGCATCCACATAGTGTCATGCATCAAGGCTAGGAGATTTTCATCACACACACTTCATAGGGGAAGGATTCTATTATATTCCATGCACACATGTTATTTACATTTTCTATAGTTATTATTACTCGCTACTTCATAAAGTACGACACACACACACACACACACACACACACACACACACACACACACACACCAAAACTACATCCGGGTCTGAAATGTAATGCAACACTCAGTGATAAGACCACAATTTTGGTGGTTGAGGTCAATCTGACCCATTCATATGCATCTTTTATTTTTCTAGGGTTTGATACTTCTCTTTATATTACAGGTCATTTTCCACTCATCCAACAAATCCAAATAGCGTGACAAACAGGGAAGGTTCAGAACCAACTTGTGACCATACCAATTGCAAGTTTTGAGAATTTACAGTGTTCAAAGCACCTAGATAGTAGACCAAGGCACCTGGGGCACCCTGTGCACTCCCGAGCACTCCAAAGAACTTTAGATCCTTTAGATCTACCCTTCGCAAGGTCCCTGAGTGTTTGTCTACACTTCTTGATTTTATTCTCAGACTTGTGACACTTTGTGCGACCATCTACAACAATCAACTAAGCCATTTCTCCCTACTCTCTTACACATCTAGGGTTTCATTTTATTTAGCATATTTATTTACATCTACTTTATGTTATTTACTGCATTTATACAATGTTTTAGTCCTCCTAATTAGATTAACTAGGGTTATTATTTCCTTGCACTTAGTTCTAATTTTAGTTAATCATTTTGGTGAACCCGACTTCCATTTTTTGTTTATGCCCATTACTTGTAGTAGTCATTTTGGCCCTCTCCATTATTGTGAGATTTCTTCTTCTCTTCCCCATCCCTCTAGATCCATGGCTGACATACCTCCCTCTATAACTAACAACCCCTTAGACACCTCCACCCAAGTTCCCCTTCACAAAATCGAAACCGTGGTTAGTGAAAAATCCTATGACGAGGACACTAATGTTGACCAAGAACAACTTGATACTCTCACAAATTTTTATCAGGCTTTACGTGAGAATCCCACTCATTTCCCTCATGTTTTACATGCTCTACTCGTGGCTAAGAGAGCTCATGAGGCATCCCTACCCATTTCTTCCGCTCCTATGGTCTCTACACTACCCGTTTCTACTTCACCTATTACAACTACTACCCCTCTAACCCATCAAGGTGCTTTTAGTATCCCGCTTGGTTCCTCCTCTAATTCTCCTAATTATGCGTCATTGTACCAAGATCTTCAAAACCAAATCCACCAGTTACAAGTCACCACTTCTAAAGGACCCCTACCACTCAATTCCACCTCATTGTTGTTGCATTCTCCATTTGTGCCATCCATATCTACTTACCCGTTCCCATCTAACTTCATCTCTCCCAAACTACCCATTTTTAAAGGCCATGGTGACCCACAAGAGCATCTTTGTGCTTTCCATGTTGTTTGTCTCGACTACGTTGATGATCATACTATCCTCACCAAGTTGTTTCCACATAGTCTACAAGATTATGTGATGCATTGGTTATATGACTTACCACTCCACTCAGTGGTTTCGTTTACATATTTGGTTGATGCTTTTCTCACGCACTTTTCTATCAATATCGGTTCCACACTCTCCTATGCCCAACTCACTCAGCTTAAACAAGGCTCCACCAAATGCTTCCCTGATTACGTCTTACGATATAAGAATAGTGTCACCAAGATGACTAATGTCCTCTCGACTCCGAACTACAAGATTTATTTTTCCATAGTATCTTTCTACCTCTCCATAATAGCATGCTCTTTGAAACTTTTCCATCACCCGGCCAACTTTGTCACTCTATGAAACTACGTGAGACTAAAGTTGTCTCTGTCGAAAGCTCAAATATCAGGATGTCCCTTCTTCCTCCGCCCGCATGCCAAGTAAGACACTATTTAAGGCACCTACACATCAATCTAGCAATTCACAAAATATTGTTAATGCGGTATCCACTCTGAGTAATTGCACCCTTTGTCATACCGGCATCATTTTACTAAACTTAGTACCTCGTTAAGTGTCTTATTGCCACAATTCATTGATAGTAATCTCCTTACTTTGCCACCACCTTTACAACTCGACCCATCCTGACCCAAAGGGCGTAACTTTGACGACCACTCTTATTGTGATTATCATCAATGCATTGGGAATTCCACTGATCATTGTTTTAAGCTCCAACATCTTGTCCAAGACCTACTCAATAGTGGCCATCTTGAGCTCCCAGAATCCCCCACATCCATCCCTACCAATGATAACCACAAACTCCAAATATTTAACAACCCCTACCTAAACATGATACTAAACAAGTTGATTCATCCTCTAACTATGTCTGTCATACATTGTCTTCTCCCCCTGTCCCTCTCAACTTTCTTATTGCTCACACTGTTGCTTCAACACTGGTTATTTCCTTCTCCAATGTTGACTACCATGCTATGTTCATCTCGACCATTTACATATACAAGCCTCTATTGGCTCAACCACTATCAACAACACTAAAGTTGATCCATCTTCCCCTATTAGTGCATGTTCTTTGTCCTTCTTACACTCTATCGGGTACCCTCCATCACGAATTGACTATCCGTTCAACTGACCCTATGGTGTTGTTAAGTTACATATTACAGTTGGTCCTCTCACTCTTCTCATCCCTTGCCTTGTTAGTCCAACAATCAAAGGATGTGATTTACTACTTGGTCTCAATTGGATTCAGTAAATCCCAAGCTATTATTTTTATGCTTCATTTGTGCCTCAAATTTGTATACAACAACCAAGTTATTTCTATTAATGGTGTTCCTCCCTCACCTCCCTTATCGGTGCCTTCTTGTTTTGATATTCGTATGTCTTCCCCTCTTACTCATACAACTCCTTTGAAATTTCCCACAATGCATATCACTCATAAATCATTGCCTCAATTGGCCTATACACAACCATGTCACTCAATTAGTCTCAAACACTAGTATAGGCCTATTCCTAAGACCATTACCGCATCCCATTGCCAATCACCACCTCATTTTATTTCACATGGCTCATCCCCTCCCTTACACACAACACCTCCTCGATCTCCATCACCCACACACTTTACTACATCTCGTAATTGGTCTTATGTGTATCCATCACATGCATATCGGCTTCATTCCCCACGTAGAATTTGTCTCACATACCACCCTTACTCGACCATCATCCTAAGGTTTCATCATCCCAGCACCATTCGTCGAACCTTCATCCCTAAAACTCATTGGTTGACCCCTCCTTTATGACACACATGGGGAGCATAACATGTTATATTCCCCCCTTTTTCTATTCTCATATACTTCTATCATCTTACACTATATACTTTATCTATATCAGCATCACTTCTAGCTCATGTGTTGTACCTCCGTCGTTACTCGATAATGCACTCTTGTGTTTCGGTTCACTCTAGACTATTGAGGGAATACCATTACAATGAACCCCACACACAACACTATAGGTTCTACATATTTATATTCTATTACATACATCGTACATCTTACATCATCCTTTTTATACATAGCCCACATCTTCCATTATCCTATACATACCTCATCTATTAGTCATTTCTATATCCTCTATCTCATCCCCGCTACACTAGTCATCATTATATATGAGTCTAGTTTTATATTTCCTCCATATATTCCATATTTACACTAGGTCACATTATCCATGGGTCTAGCTTTACTTATCACCACTACATATTCTATCTACACCTCTATCTGTATCTTACATTACATGGTCTTTTTCGCATTGTGCATCTATCCATTATCTACATTCTACATGCTACACTAGATTCCATTGCATTTGGGTCTAGTTTTATCATTGCATATCCTATATACATCATACATTCGACATATTACGTTAGGTTGCCTTTATATATGGGCCTAGCTCTACATTTCATTACTACATATCCTATTTCCATCTACACCTATAATCACATTTTACCATGCATTTGCACATCCTATTCACTGTTTGGTCATCTGCACTACGTTGTTTTCTACGTGCTGCACTCACCACCCTAGGACTCACTATAATTCCTCGATCCATACTCAAATTTCGAGGGTTTACCAATCAAATGGACCTTACCTACATGCGACATGTCATCATACCACATTCATCGACTAGTGACCAACGCTCTAGGATATATCATCACCCACACTCATCATCACATCATGTAGTGGTATACACCTTAGGTTAAATCACCACTCTTTTAATCAATTTCTCATTATCCTCTTACATCCTATCATCACATATTCTATTATCCTATTCTAATTCATTCTATTACATCATCATTTATCCTACTCATCACTTAGTGGTATACGCTTTAGGCTAAATCACCACCGCATTCTTATTCATCACATAGTGGTCTACGCTTAGTGCTAAATCACCACCTTTCGTTATCCACCACATACTCATATCGCTTCCTATGCCCTCATCATTGATCTCGTAGTGACATACGCTATACGCTAAATCATCACGTCTATTATACCAAGTCGTGGTATATGCTTATGTTATAAGGTCCATGCACATATTCTCCCCATGTTGCATTTCATCACCACTACACATACACATTCATCACAACGTGCTAGATACAACCTACACTACTCGACCATTTCCCGATGATGCACTCTCATTTATGGTTCATTCTTGATCTTTGGGGAAAATAAATGAACCTCATTTCATTCACTTCCATTCACTTGAGGGGCACATTGCTCCTATCATTCCATTTTGCATTCCATTCCATCCATCCACAACATACTACATTGTCTTGGTAACATTTACTCTTGCTTACTAGTGTTTTACATGATCACTTTACTACACATGTTAGCTTGCTTTCTTATATGTCATTATCATACACACATGCACATTCACACCTTTATCTAGTGTGATTGTAGATACATGAATCTACATGTGGCATGGATGCTTGCCTTCTACCCTTCCTATACTGGTCGTTAGGGGCATCCACATTCGTCTTTTACAGGTGCTATTGTTTCATTTTGTACTTAGAATCTTATATTACTTTTTCATACACGCTTTGACATATTGGTTATCACTCTAACATGCTAATAGGTGTTCCATGTCCAAACACTTTTTTTGGCGGATTGCATGTTCCCATGACTACTTGTTGTTTCTCCTTGTTTGCTTTATTTGTCATTATATGTGGGTTTTTCCTTTTCTTGTGTGTAAACATTTCTATTTTTGCGGCCTTGATGGCCTTGTGTGTCTTACGAAATCATGAGTGATGTCCCATGTTTAAAACCCGGTTTTGCGGTCTTCTTGTTTTCTTGCGTGATTACACTACTTTGTTTGGTAATTTCTACATTGTCTACGTATTTTACACTTGTCTTATTACATGCATGTTTTTTTGAACAAACACTTGTATTAGCTAGTCATCCCCTTTTGTGTGTGCCTTGGTATCTACAAGGTGCTTCCCTTTCCCCTTGCGGGCGTAGTTCTACAAGTCAGAGTGTGGTTGGTCCGCTTTTGGGATTGCATTCTCCTTCCATGGTCATTGCATGTGCCCCTAAAGAGGGGGGAATCATTGATGGTTTTATAAAAACACAACATTTTTACATCGGTTCGAGACACAATGAGTGAGTTTAGACCAGTCTACAAACTCCATACACAAATGTCCTTAACAGATACGGCGTCCTTTGGCAATTTTACGAAGTATTTATAGGCTTGGGGGTTACAATGGGTGTGCCTCTCTACACTTCTCCTTCCAGGTGATGTCGATCACCAAAAACCCGTGATAGTATAGAGATATCTTTAAAAAAATCAGCGAAGTAGTTAGAGTTGGAGAACACAAAGCATTTCCTCCTTACACTTCTTCAGCCAGGGTGGCATGAAATCACCTAAAAAACTCGCGACAATATAGGATATCCTTCTACACCCTTTTTTTCGACATGGATCAAGTGCACATGTTCCATTTACACTTTTCATAGCATATTTTACATTTACGTACTTTACACATGTGTATTTTACATAGTGTTTTTACATACATGAATATTTGACTACTTGATGATTTTCCCCTTGCAGTCCGTTGTATGAGAAACAAGCAGTCAAATTGGGTGAAACAACAACAACACAATGCGACGATACTTTTCATACTAACCATGCGGGTATAGTAAACACGGCAACAACTACACATGCATTACGCCCTAGGTTTTCTCTCATCACTTTTTATGCGAATTTTTCATCTTTAGAATCCACGCTCCTCCACATTTTTCTTTTTGTCATTCCACGCTTGAGTCTAGTCCATCGGCACTTCTTCTACACTCTACATGGTTATTAGGTACGCATCTCTATCTACTTTATGTTACCGAGCTTTCCACTCACCAACATAAAGTGGGGGCAAATGTAGACACAAAATTATGCACTTTACACATAATTTGGCCCGGTCTTATACTACTATTTAGAAGGTTCTCAAGTGTATAAAGTACTAATTAATCCCACCTTTTGGCCATATTTATTTTACATTTTATTTCATAGTTCCCATGTATTTTCCATCACTTATCTGTCCATTTTGCAATTGCCCCGACATTCTAGCCCTAAATCAGGGTGCCCTGCCTGTACTAGGGCACCCTAGTCCCACTCTGGGCACCTCAATCTATGCAAATCCCCTTTCTCTCCTTTTTTAGGTCATTTCTAGCTGTTGGTCATCTTTATATTTTTCTTAGTCGGCCTTATCGAGATTAATTACAAAATTAAGCTTGAGATCCCTATAAATATAAAGCTATAAGACCATAATGAGGGTCATAGGTCATAACATTACACACTACTATCACTCCATCTAGAGTTGCATCACTTGCATCCACATAGTGCCATGCATCAAGGCTAGGAGATATACATCACACACACTTCATAGGGGAGGGATTCTATTTTATTCCATGCACACATGTTATTTACATTTTCTATAGTTATTATTGCTTGCTACTTCACAAAGTGTGACTAGCATGAGAGCACCTAGGGCACAACACACACACACACACACACACACACACACACACACACACACACACACACACACCAAAACTACATTTGGGTCTAAAATGTAGTGCAACGACTCAATGATAAGACCACAAGTTTGGCGGTTGAGGTCAATCTGACCCATTCATATGCATCTTTTACTTTTCTAGGGTTTGATACTTCTCTTTGCATTGCAGGTCATTTTCCATCTCATCCGGAAGATCCAACATGACAAATAGAGAAGGTTTAGAACCAACTTGCGACTACACCAGGTTGTAAGTTTTGAGCAATTATAGTGTTCAAGCACCCAGATAGCGATTAGGGCACCCGATGCAAAGATCCCGTGCCCCAATCACTTTAGATCTACCCTTTGCAGGGTCCTTGAGTGTTTGTCTGCACTTCCTGGTTTTATTCTCACACCCGCGACACTGTGCGACCATCTACAACAATCAGCTAATCCATTTCTCCCTATTCTCTTACACATATAGGGTTTCATTTTACTTAGCATGTTCATTTACATCTACTTTATGTAATTTACTACATTTATACAATGTTTAATTCCTCCTAATTAGATTAACTATAGTTCTTGTTTCCTTGCATTTAGTTCTAATTTTAGTTAATCAAAAACACAAAATGTGTTATATTTTGAAGGATTAAAGCACAATCTTTTAAGTGTAAGCCAATTACATGATCAAGGACACACACTAAATTTTTATGTAGAAGGATGTGAAATTAGAAAATAATACATGGGAGAACTAGTTGTAAATGCCCACCGAACCACAATCTATACATGCTTAGTGATATGAGAGGAGAAAAGCGTTGCTTGAGTCAAATTGAAGAAAGTTGGATATGGCATAGAAGGATGGGTCATATAAACTTTGATAACCTTGTAAAAATCAACAACAAGAAAGCTGTAAGAGACATGTCAAAGATAACAAAACCTTCAAGCACCTTTTTCAAGCAATGCCAACATGGAAAGAAAACAAGAACAAGATTCAAAACGAAGGAGCATTCAACCACCAAGCCACTAAAACTAGTTCATAGGGATCTTTGCGGACCCACCAGAACATAGAGCATATAAGGTGAGAGTTATTTCATGCTACTCATAGATGATTATACCAAAATGACATGGGTTTCCTTTCTAAAAGAAAAATCAGAGGCGTTTGAGAAATTTAAGGCATTTAAAGCCTTAGTTGAAAATGAAACTGGTTTAAAAATCAAATGCCTAAGATCAGATCGAGGAGGTGAGTTCACTTCAAACGAATTCATTGAATTTTGTGAAGAACATGGAATAAAAAGGCACTACTCAGCTCCAAGAACTCCAAAACAAAATGGAGTGGTAGAAAAGAAAAAATGAACTGTCCAAGAAATGGCTAGAACAATGTTAAATGAGTCTAAGCTATCAGACCGATTCTGGAGAGAAGCGGTTAGTACAATAGTCTATATCTTGAACAGAGGACAAATAAGATTAAATCATGACAAAACTGCGTATGAATTATGGAAGGGAAGACCAACCTCTTTCAAGTACTTCAAAGTGTTTGGGAGTAAATGTTTCATTAAGAGAAATGAAGAAGATTTGGGAAATTTTGATTCAAGAGCTGATGAAGGAATCTTTCTTGGTTATTCCACCAAAAATAAAGCCTATAAATGCTATAACAAAAGATTACAAATTTTTTTAGAAGTGTCGGTGTTAGAGTGGATGAAATCATGAACCAAAAGGGAAGAGAACCTTCAGAAATACTTGATCTCATAGAAGAAAAGGAAGAGGAAGTGAAAAAATTGGATGAAACAGAATGGCAAGACACGAAAGCACCATCTCGCTTTGTTCAAAAGAATCATGTTGAAAGTCAAATCATTGGCAACATTGATGTTGGGGTACAAACCAGAAGAAGAATTGTCAGTACACCTGAGCAAGTAAATCTCTCTTTGTTATCTAAGATAGAGCCTAAGAATTTTTAGAGGCAAGCCATGATAAGCATTGGATTAAAGAAATGGAAGAGGAGTTAGATCAGATTGAGAAGAATGAAACATGGGAACTTGTACCCAGACCAAAGGATCAGAATGTAATCGACACCAAGTGGGTATTTCGAAATAAATTAAATGAAGATGGTCAAGTTACATGAAACAAGGCAAGGTTGGTTTGTAAAGGATATGCTCAAGTAGAAGGTATTGATTTTGAAGAAAAATTTTCTTATGTTGCAAGATTATAATTTATTAGGATGTTTCTTTCATTTGTGGTTTTTAAGAATTTCAAAGTCTATCAAATGGATGTAAAATCTGCATTTCTAAATGGAAAATTAGAAGAAGAGGTATACATTGAACAACTTGAAGGATTTCTCTTATCAGAAAATGAAGATTATGTGTGCAAATTAAAGAATGCCTTATATGGATTAAAACAAGCTCCCAGAGCATGGTATTCAAGACTTGATAAGTATCTACAAGATCAAGGATTTAAGAGAGGATTTGTTGATAGCAATCTTTACATTAAAACTGAAGGTGAGCATCAATTGATTGTAGTAGTATATGTTGATGACATAATCTTTGGAGGAGATAATGAGAAAATGTCCAAAAGGTTTGCCAAAGACATGCAAAAGGAATTTGAAATGTCTATGTTGGGTGAGTTGTCATTTTTTCTTGGTTTACAAATCTCTCAATCTAATAAAGGAATATTCATATCCCAAACCAAGTATGTAAAGGAGATGCTGAAGAAATTTGGAATGGAGGACTATGCACCTGTTAGCACACCCATGGTCACAGGAAATAAGTTGAGTAAGGATGATGAATCTCCTGATGTAGATCAAACTATTTATAGATCAATGATTGGTAGTCTACTATATGTGACAACATCTAGGCCGGATATTATGCAAGCAATAGGTATGGTAGCATGGTTTCAAGTATCTCTGAAGGAAACACATGTGCAAGCAGTGAAATGAATATTCAAATATATAAAGGGAACTTTGGACTATGGATTGTGGTATCCAAGAGGTAAGGATTTCACATTGGTGGCATACACAGACTCAGATTGGGCAGGATGCATTGATGATAGAAAAAGTACAAGTGGAGGTGCATTCTTCCTTGGAGATAGCCTAGTATCTTGGTTAAGAAAAAGTAAGATTCTGTCTCACTAACCATGAAAGAAGCAGAATAGATAATAGTAGTGTTATGTTGCACACAAATTATGTGGATGAAGAAAACTTTGAAGGCTATCAAGGTAGAATATGACCATCAAATTTATATATTCTATGAAAATACTAGTGCAATAAGAATCTCAAATAATCTTGTTATGCATTCAAGAACAAAACATATTCCAATCAAATAAAACTTCTTAAGAGAGAAAGTTGTTGAACAACAGGTCAAATTGGAATACATCGCCACAACTGAATAGATAGTTGACATTTTTACTAAGCCTCTTCCAAAGGAAACATTTGAATATCTAAGACAAAAACTAGGAGTAATCTACTTTGCTTCCTCTCATTAAAAACCAAGTGAAGCATTGGTTAAGGGGGAGCTACCATAGCATTATTCAAGCTCCTTGAGTATCTCTTTGCCATTGATGTCAAAGGGGAGAATTACAGATAGGGGAGTTGCAGAAGAGAAGACTTGTGTATTACTACAAACAAGGAAAGAATTCTATACAAGGTTATCATCAATGACAAAGGGGTATATTGTTGGAAATATTGTAATTGATGTCAAAAGAGGTGTTGAACTAGTGAATGGAATTCCGTTAGAAAGTAGTGGAATTGTGAGTATGTTGACGGAAATAAATTACTATAAATAAGGAATAAATTATGTGCAAGGTTGCCATCAATGAAAAAGAGGGAGATTGATGGAAATATTGTCATCAATGTCAAAAGAGGTGTTGAACTGGTGAATGGAAGTCCGTCAGAAAGTAATGAAGTAATGTTAATGAAAGGGTATGATAGTTTAAGGTGTAACGCCATTTTGAAAAGGTATGAAAAGCTATATAAGAAGATTCATATGAGACTTATCAAGCATGGATTCAAGTTTAATATCTTAAGGAAAGAAAGAAGAAAAGGAAGCACAAGGGAATAATTTTAGAACAAAAATCTGAAAGTAAGAAGAAGAATTTTCCATTATTCATTGAGGAAGAAACAAGTTCAAAATTGGAAATAAAATTTCATAAGGAAGGTTGGTGCCTTTGTATTCGAAGAGATTGGTGTCTCTTGCTGATTTGGTGCTTAACAAAAGGGGTTGGTGCTCCTGTAGGTTGGTGCCTACAAAATTATAATTTGGGGATTGGTGTTTCCAGGTAGGTTGGTACCTACAAACATTTGATAAATATAGTAAGGAACATTTTCTCGGTGGTTTCTCATGAAAGGGTTTCCACGTAAATTTGTGTCTATATGTATTGTGTTGGTTTGCATTGTGTTCTTTGATTACTTTAATATAATAATTTTAGAACATATTTATTACAATATCAGATCTAAGATTAAATATTAAAATTAAAAGAATACCTTATACTAATTCACCCCCTTCTCATTATACGTTTGTTCGAACACCTTGGCCCTTCAATATATGGGGATTGGATTACATCGGGAAACTACCTCGATCCCAAGATGGTCATGTCTTCATCATCACAACCAAATAGTACTTTACTAAGTGGGTTGAAACCATGCATCTCATAATTTTTTTGGTCTTACTACATCCAAATTTTTCCTCCATCAAATCATTTACCACTTTGGAATTCCCCATACCATCATATCTGATAATGGTGGGAGTTTTGAATGAAAATAAATGAAGCAACTCCGCACTAATTTCAAAATTAAACATCGATTCTCAACACCATATCATCCGCAATGCAATGGAAAATCTGAATCCAAAATAAAATCTTCAACAAAATATTACAAAAGACGATTCGAGAATACAAAACTATATCCTACATTATGGACATACCACACCAAAGTCCGTATAGTACTTAATAGCACCGGGCAACCCCATTTTCACTTACTTATGGATCTCGAGATGGTTTGTCCACTCATTTGTGGAACTCCTTTGCTCCACATATCTCTTTGTTGAGAAGACAAAGTATGACACTAAGGAGAAGGCACACAAGACTTTCATGCAGGAATAAGGCACATTTGAAGGCGCGGAAGGATAGGGAAGGAAACACGTGCTAGAACAAGCTGATTTGGGAATTAGCCATTTTTCATGGTTATGGGCTATTTTTTGAGATAGCGTGCGAGCACACATCGGGACGGAGACTTGTGCTACACACAACTGCTATTTTGGGATGGGCGTTCGATGAGCACCATGCACAAGTTGAAGATACTAATAGGATTACTACCGCCAGCTTAATCAGTAGGAGATCTATTATTATCGCAATTGTATGTGTGCATATTATTGTAAAGGTGCATAGCTATTTTCAACATATGACCTATATTGGGAGGTGTGTAAGTAGTGAAGGGAAATTCCCTACCCCTATAAGTATGTATTAGTCTATGTATTTAGATAGAGACACTGTGTATGAGCTAT
Organism: Taxus wallichiana var. yunnanensis; assembly: GCA_018340775.1. Taxonomy (NCBI): domain Eukaryota; kingdom Viridiplantae; phylum Streptophyta; class Pinopsida; order Cupressales; family Taxaceae; genus Taxus; species Taxus wallichiana. Next base: position 867,761,252 of record CM031238.1, read on the forward strand.
TGTGGAGTTATGTTGCCAGATCTGATGCGCACATAAGCTTATGATGTTATTTATTGTAAGAAGCTTCTGTATTTATTGTGTTTAATATAATGGAGTGTATTAGCTGGATAATAGTGTTAAACATAACTGTAACTAGTTATTGTATGGTTATTCTTATCATTGTTATCATTTAATTCATGATTCTTTAAGATCTAGATCTAGTTATGCTCCGTGGAATGTTTTTTATTTATGTATTTGAATACATTATATCTTCATCACATTACATCCTGCACAAGCAACTCTAAGGAGGGGTCAGGTACATTTGCACACTTTAGGTGAGCGCTCATCTCGAGTGGGTGATGTGTCGGCGCGCCTAGGTTATTCGTGGTAAATTCTAGGCTACATCATTGGTTCCATTGTCAAGACCTCTTTTTCAGTTGTTTTCGGGATGGTTCATGATGAAGATGTATTGGTTGACCCTAGCAAGTTTTGAGGAGTGGATAAAATATTTAGAAGAAGAGTATGCGTGGAGGTTCAACACTGGATCTAAGTTTGACGTACGCGCTGGGTGGAAAAGAATCAGAAGATTGTTTGTATGAGAGCTTCTTTTATTTTCCTGGTAGAGCTATACAAGTGGCTGGTTGCTTATGCGTTTAAATAGAATTGGAGGTATCACACACTTATCTGGATGCAGGAATAATTTTAGGCCCTATATGATGCTGATTTGATTTGGACACATGTTATGGATACTTGGTTTCATGGTGTTTTGAACAACTATATTCTGGTACTCATTATTCACCTATTCTTTCCCAAAGGTAGTTTGAGTTCTAAATTTTACACTTTCCCAAGGGAACGTACTTGCAAGGAATTCCACCGGCATTCAAGATCTTGATGGTGACCCTAAACTTGGAAGAAAAACCGATGGCTATTTAAACCCCACCACTGTGGGGGCGGGATAAGGTTTGGTGAAAGATGGCGGACCTAGCGGCGAAAGGTATAGAGAAGAAAGGTGGCTTAAGTACAATAAGGTGTGCAAAAGGGAGGTGGAAAAATAATGGGATATTGTAAATAAGATGGCGTTGAGGAGAGAGATAACTTGTGAAGTATTTGGAGCTCACATAGAAGGCGTGGCCCAGCAGCATTTGGAACTCCCCATTTGGGAAAATATGATAGGGAACCCTCCTCAGCCTCACACAAAGTGCACCAAAGAAAGACGACCTTGGCCACGAGTTTGCATTTGCATCTACCCGAAAACCTATCCCTTGTGCTTGGTTTTCCAATATTTAGTACATCCAATAGTCGTGAAGCTAAATTGGGTAGTAGGGAAGTAGGGGTAAGTCTAATAGCAAGTACATAGATGGCAGGGGTAAACCTCTTCATTTTTATTTGGAGGTACTTTATTAGGCACGCTCAACAACACGAGAATTTGAGTGCATAGAATTTTGGACTCACTTCTGGGAGTGTTGCCACCATGCAGACTATAGGAGTTCAGTTTAGTACTACTGTTGGGACACAGGGAAGTACATCTTCTGGTCCACTTCTAGTTATAGGTGGAGGATCAGGGGGTATAGGTCGATCTATTTCTGGTGGTTCTCGGAGGTAGAGGTAATATATAAGGTTTTGGATCAGGTGGGTAGGGTCCACACCAACCCTAGAATATTTACATGGAGATGTCTCTCGCCTTCCGAATATATGGGCATACAGGATGCTACTAAACACGAACACATGTGTGAGAAACTGTGGCGTGCAAAAGGGATCACAGTTCTGAGCACAAGGTAAGTTAGTTTGCAACTAGATTACAGGTACATGCACACCTTGTTGGTATAGGAAGTTTGACCCAAATCAAACTTGCGTAGATTATGCAGCATTAAAATATGTTTTCCTTAAAGAGTTCTATATCCCTAAATTTGAGAAAAAGAGTATAAGCGCGCTAAAGGATATTAAGTAGGGTACTGCTGAGAGTGTCCAAGAGTATGATGCCCATTCCAAAACACTGTTATCTAATATTTCTTATGATATTCATGTAAGCCAGCATGCACAATGGTTCGTTGGAGAACTGATCACACCTTTTAGAAGGGTGCGCATCACATAAGACATACACTAGATCCGTGAGAAACACTTGAGGCAAGCATTACGCGTTGAGGTAGTTGGAAGTATAGACACTAGAGTCAGCCTATTCTTAGAAGCACATATTGCAGCTATGGCAAAATAGTTAGAGAAATTATTGGTGAATTCGGAAAATGAGACATGCACTAGGATTTGGTGTACAAACTGTGAAGTGGAAGGGCACACCAAGGATAGTTTTCCCCACAAGTCAGTGCGTTCATTATTACTAGATTGTGAGATATGTCATCTGAACCATGATTCTAGCCTCTTCCCATTATTATAATATATGATAAGGAAGAACATATTCTTCTATTGTAAAAATTTTCAGTCCACGACTCACGATATAGAAGACTGTAGGTTGATTGGTTAGATCCATGATGCTATAGATATTGGTGTGTGATAGAAAAGAGTATTAAATAACTCTAAGGGTAAAGGTGAGCACTAGGATCGGGATCACAATCAAGCATGTTATGATCGAATGAGGGGCACTATGAAGGAGGACATGGCAGAGGTCAAGGATACCATGGTGGATTTGGAGGTTGAGGCCATGGTGGTGGATGAGGTGATTTTCCTCGCAAAACATGCTTTACATGTGGATCTCCTGACCACTACATGTGGGAATGTCCTTCGAATATTACTTGTTATTTTTTTAGAAGATTCAAAGCTATAAGGAATGTCCGAACTTATATGAGCATTTTATCAAGCAACATAAACAGAGAACAAAGGCACATGGATGGTTAGGATACAACACGCTGTGGAAAATCAGTGGATGCCAAAGTTGGCACCGGAACCTGAGGTATTACCTATGAAGATTACTACATGCGCTGAAGTTGTGTGTGCTAGAGAAGTGTTACAACAGAATCCTACCATCACTAAGGAGGACATTTTGCATGCAAGGTATCCGGATCTTACACACTAGAAGGAGGTTTATCAGGAGACCATGGAGGTAATCAAAGACCTTCAAGGGGAAATACAATGTTTAAAGGATAAATCACGGAAGATGGAACAAAAAAGGTAGCAGAGACGGTCCAATCGGATAAAGATGACTTGAAGGAGGTATGCAAAATGTTGCGCCAAGAAAATATCATTCCATTACTAGGGATTTGGTTAAAGGGAAACACTTTGTGCATGAATATTGAGAATGGACGTCAGATCCTACATGTAAATATTCCCCCTCATAGCTTAGATTACGACAAGGAAATCACTCTGAATGTTGTAGTGGATGGATGGCTCTTGAGTAATATATTGATTGACACAAGCGTGGAGGTAAATGTGCTTACTTTAGATGCATGGGTACAAATGGGGAGACCTCCATTACAGCCATCTTCTAATGTATTGTTTATGGATAATCGAACTAAGGCCACTCCCATCGAGTTTTAAAAGATTCATCCATTACTATACAAGGGGCCAAGTTCACTAGGGATTTTGAGGTTTTAGCACTTGTAGAAGTAGATAGTTTCCCAAATCTACTTGGGTACCCTTAGTGTTACATAAATAATGTTGATCTTCGGTTCAATAAAGGATATATAAGTTTTGAGAACAAGGAGGAAAGAGTTATTATCCCTTTAACGGATGGGAAATATGCACCCTATGTTGAGCCTTTGAGTGAAGAAGATCTTAATAGGATTTATGTACAGTCCATTCGGGACCCAGAAGTACTCAAGCCATCTAAGGAATGAATCCTTTAGTGGGAAGATGCACAGTTTATTATTGATGCAACAAGTATTTATTTTGATAATTGGGCTCATGGCACTTATGAGATGGTTTGGTGTGAAGTAAGGAGTGCATGTGTGTGGAAAAGAAAACCTCATTGCATTAGGAGGATAGATAATAGCTATGTATCTTGGTACACTTTGGAGAAGGAGACCCTACGGTATTCCCACACACCATGGAGGAACAAAGGGATGACAGCCCAATTTTAAAGAAGAAATATGTTAGCATATATCCCGCATGGGACAACAACATGCTTTGGTGGGTGGTTCATGGGGATAATCTTGTAGAATGGAATGAAATTAGGATTTCTCTAACAACTCGATTTTCTAGGAGCAAAGTGCACCTACTCAAATCTGCACATATCATAGTAATTAACTTTTTTAGTACCATGCGCGGACTTTGGAACATTTGGAAGGAAAATATCGAGCTTTGGAACATTCTCAAAGAAAGGTGGCTTCACCAACTTCATGGAAAAGGTGCAGGGACATGACCAAAGAATTTCGTGCGTTTTGCTAAGGAATGGAAGGAGCGGAATTGCTCGACTTACGGGGACCCAAGATATTGGTCAATGAAGATCTTATTGCTGTGAAGCGACATTTCTTTGTTTGGAGGGATACCGCTTCTTCAACAAAAGGGTTGATAGAGATGCTGAAGAAAGAAGATTTGTGGAGGGATCTGAGAAGCTCACATTTGGTACAACGGGCCTTCTTGTCAACTCAATTCTTCCACCCTATGATGAGGTTACTCGCATGATGATTTGATTCATCTCCTTGGAAGGTAGGTTTGTCACTGTCCCTGCTAAACATCTTATCTTTCTAAACCACTTCCGTAGGAATCAATTGGTTTGCTTTCCCCATTATCTGTTGAACTCCCTTGAATGCTCCATTTTGGAGTTTCGTAACACACCATGTGGTTCCCTTACATCGTGGACTTATTTTTTTGATTCATAAATGTTGCCTTCTAAAATACCCTGGACTTCCTTCCTCTCCTAGCCCGACTACCCCTTTAATGGGCTCTGCTTCTGAGAAATTCACCTGCTTCTCCCGCTATCACCCCCACCGGGCACGTGGCTGTTCTAGCTTCTCCATCCATTCCCCCTTTTGCTGTTGCTCCCGCCACCCACCTCACCTCTACCTCTAAAAGACTGGTCACCAGGGCCTCCAGGAAGCTCAACCTTGAGGCTCTTGCTGTGGAGAAGGAGCCTTTCGAACTAGAGATTGCACATGATCTTCTGAATATCAGCAGTGCCACCCCTGGGAAGTGCAGTTGGATAGCTCTTCAAAGAGGTTGGAGGCCTTAGAGGCTGAGATGAAACTGTTGAAGGATGAGGTCAAGAAACTGGCTAAACAGAAAGGCAAGAAAAGCATGGAGGGGGAGGGGAACATTGATAGCAGTCAGATTGAGGACATTTATAAGAAGCTGACCTCCTTAGACTCCCGCTTAGGGATGGCCAAAACTAGACATGATTACATCATTGCTGCCCTTAGGGAAATTGAGGAGTTCATTGAGGGTCATGCCAAAAGTGTTTCCAACCTCAGCGGTGTCCCGGCTACACTTTGGGGCAACGAAAAAGAGAGCAAAAGAACCATTGAGGAGCTTGATAAAACTGATGCTGCCCACATGACAACTTTGGGTATGTTTCGCGCCTGGAAGAGAGTCAAGACCAGCATCGACAAAGCTACCAAGAAGTAGTATTGGTTGCTTCTGCTGCTTCTGTTTGTTTTTTTCTTTTTTTTGCGGTCTCTTTACTGCTTTTTTGCAGTAATTTTGTTGTTTTGTCTCGTTTGAGTAGCTATTTCTGGGCTACTTCGAGCTTCATTGTAACACTCGGATCTTGATCCATTCTCTCTGATTCTCACTCTTATTCCGGCTCTTAGGCCTTCTTTTGTTCTCAAGGGTATAGTCCCTTTCAAAAAACTATTTGCCAATAATAAAAAAAAAAAAACTTGTTTAGTACCAAGTTCACATAGTTTAAGAGGTTCTTGACAGAGGGGCAGGAAGCTTTACTGCCTTCGCTATGGGTGCACAAACTTTATTCCACTTTACAATGTTGCACACACACTTGGTATGTATATGTAGAGCTACATAAAGAAACTATAAATTGGTAATATTTGATTCCAGGAATGGTCCGGACTCTTGACTACTTCTTTACTAACCCTCCAAGTGGAAAAGGTATTAAGGGTTATAAAGTGCTTAACCATGGGAGACAGTGCAAAGGTGGAAGATCTCATTTAGGATTTATTTGGTGATACACACTTAGAGGCATGCTTTGATAAAGAAGAAGAAATAAATGCCGCACTACTTAAGCATGCTTGCTTATAGAAATAAAAAGGAAAGATGGTCTATATAGTGGATGATGAGGAAGAAGAATATCTGGATATAGATCATTCAAAATGCATGAGGTGTTAGACAATGCGGATAAAAAAATGTGTGCCTATCATGAACCCATGAAGATAAAAAAGTGAATATTGGTATGGATGTTGAACCTAAGGAGGCAATAATTGGGGATTATTGGTCCGACTCTGAAGTGGCAAAATCATTGAGTTACTACGTGATTTTTAGGACTTATTTCCTAGGGGCTACCATGAATTAAAAGGAGTGCATGAATCATTAAGAGATATGAAGATTAAGCTTAAGGAAGGTGCACACTTGGTCAGAAAACCTTACAAAATGAACCCTAACCTACGCATAAAGGTTAAGGAAGAAATTGACAAGATGTTGAAATATGGCATCATCAAGCCCCTAGAAGAATCAGATTGGGTTAGCCCCATGGTTATTAGTATAAAGAAATATGGTCAAATTAGAATTTTCATGGATTACAAAGAACTGAATGTTGCATGTGTGATTGATCCCTTTCCTACACCTTTCATAGAGGGCATATTAGAAGGTGTTGCGGGCGCAAAATCTATTATTTTACAAATGGATTCTCTGGGTATCATCAGGTCAGGATTGCACAGAAGGATCAAGAGAAAATAACTTCCACCACTGAATGGGGAAGTTTTACATATATTGTGATGCCCTTTGGTCTGAAAAACGTGACTACTGTATTTTTGCGCATAGTTGTTCAAACATTGTAGGATTTTATTCACATTTTCTTACACGTTTACTTAGATGATTGGATGGTGTATGAACTTGTTAAGGATTATTGTGACGATTTGCGCTTAATGTTTGAAATATGTAGACAATTAAGCATCTCTTTAAATATCAAGAAGTGTGTGTTTGCTACACCTTTTGGCACTTTGTTAGGGCACATAATATGCAAGGAAGGTTTATTAGTGGATCTAGCTAAGGTTGTAGTTATTGTAGACCTAAAGAGCCTACCAAATGTCGGTTAGTGAGGTCCATGGATTTTGGGTCACACTAGATATTATAGAAAATTTATCAAAGGATATGCTAAGATTGTCACACCCTTGGAAGAGTTACTAAAAGGAAAAGGGACATTTTATTGGGGATAATCTGCAGCAATGCACATTTGAGGCATTGAAGGAAAGACTTACTACAACGCCTATTTTGTGTTTTCCCTCATGGAACCAACCATTTCATGTACATGTGGATGCCTCTGGCATGGCCATTGGCACAATGTTAGCTCATCCTAGAGAAGGTATTATAGATCATCCTATCTGTTTTGCTAGTAGAAAGTTGACTCCTACATAGTAGAATTATACAACTACTGAGCACGAAGCCTTGTCCATGATCTATGCACTGCATAAATTCAGACAATACCTACTAGCAACACCATTTGTATTTTACACCAATCACATGGCATTGAAATACTTGGTAAACAAGCCCGTTTTATAGGGGCACATATGTCGATGGGTGCTCTTATTCCAAGAATTTGATTTCATAGTCATGGTAAAAATAGGTAAAGGTAATTATAGCCCAAACCATTTATAGAGAATTTAGTTAGGGAGGATGCATAGACAATTGAAGATACCTTTTCGAATGCATAGTTTTACAAGTTACAATGCGCGCCTTGAGTTGGAGTTTATTGTTGTCTTTCTACATATAAGTAAGGAGCTAGATGGGATGAAATCCTTAGAGAAGAAACAACTTGTAATTCGTGCGACACCATAAATTTTGATCAATGGTGACCTATATAAGTTAGGTCGGGATGAAGTATTGCGTCAGTGTGTATTAGAGCATGGGTGCACGGATATCATGGAAGAAGCTCGTGGTGGTATTGTAGGTGGGCACTATGTAGGTGACATCATTACGTGCAAGATTCTATTTGATGGATTCTGGTGGGAGACCCTCTACAAAGATTGTAAAGCATATTGTAAGGTGGGTGATCATTGTCAACGTGTTGGTAAACCTAGGCAAAGAGATGAAATACCCTTAAGACTTATTCCTACCGTAGAGAGTCGTTTGAGAAATGGGTTGTAGACTTTATGGGTCCTATTTCACCATCCATGTGCGAACTGGATCGTACCACATCATCACTTGCACATGCATTATCTTACAAGGTGGGCGTAAAGCAACACCTACTAAGGATTGTATAGTAGCTACAACACATCTAGGTTCTTATGGAAAAATGTTCTTACAAGGTATGGATGCATGCTAAGCTTGACAAGTGATAGGGGTACACATTTTTTGAATGAGACAATCAAGATACTATTGGATGAATTTATGATTACACACCATAAAGCTACACCCTATCATCCTCACGAAAATGGGACTACTGAGGACTTCAACAAAATTTTGAGCCAAACCTTAAAAAAAAATTGATGTTGAAAGGAAAGATTGGGATGATAAAAAAATTTCCGTGCTTTGGGCGTATAGAACAACATACAAGAGGTTGAAAAAGGCCACACCCTTTCAGTTGGTGTTTTACACATAAGCAATTCTTCCTATGGAATTCATGTTACCTTCTTTGTGTATTGTGTGCACTAGAGGTCTAGCCGATGAGCAAGCTTTGGAAGAAATAATTGATAAATTAATACGGTTGGATGAGAGGCATGTCATGGCATGTTGGAGTTAGAAGTAGAAAGAAAAGGCCAGGCGAAAGGCATGGCATGACAGCATATTACAAAAAAAAAGCTTGAGATAGGACAGATGGTGCTTCTCTATGATTCTAAGTTTATGTGTCATCCAGGAAAGCTTAAAGTGCATTGATTGGAACCATATATTATCACTCATATACTTGAATCAAGCATTTTCTAGTTAGAGATGCTTGATGGAATACGGTTACCTAGTTACTTCAACAGGAGTAGGTTGAAGCCCTACTATAAATAAGTCTTCTTGGTGTTTGTAATAAGGTAGTATTGCCATTTAGAATAGGATTTTATTTCTATATTTCCTTAATGTATTTTCTTCTTCATCGTTATGCTTTGTCAATTTAGTTTGGTGTTTTTGTAATAAGCGTGTTTGCGACTGGAAGCTAATTACCATTTGAAGTATTTTTATGCGTAGAGGACTGCACATACCATTGGTGTGGGGTGGTTACTCATAACTGGTACACATGAGAATGAATTTGTTACAGTGTTAGTTAAGTATGGAAAGGAGTTGTTAGAAAGAAGATTTCTCTAAAAATATGACCATAGATGAAGATAAATGAGGGAATAGTATAATGCGAGGTAAGTAGCGGTCGTGGAGACTACCAGGGGAAGGCATAGTGGTGAGGTACTTGAGTGCATAGAATCACACCAAGAGAAGTATATAACTAGAAGGTAGGAAGCTACACTAGAAGGTTATAGTTAGGGTGTGAAGATGTATGATGTGGATATTGTGAAAATGGTAAATTAATGAGAGGATTTTTGGTAGGTAAAGGAGTAATAAATGCACTAAATTTTTGAAAATCTATATAAGGATGTCACGCGGGTTCATTTTTACCTTAACGATCATAAGTATTTGAGCAATCTAAGTGCGATCAAGCCGAGAAAATCAGGTCGAGGTGCGAGTGTTGTGAAACCAGATGTGGAGAGTAGAATATTGTGTGAAGAGGGTTGCATCTCCATTGGTGAAGGGTTTGAGTGAAGTAGAAGTGTTGAGAAGGAGCTAGGGAACACAGGTTTCAAGCTAGGGCATGAATATTCGAGCTAGGGTTTGAGTTTTCTCATTACAGATAAAAAAAAGGTGGGATTTTTATGATAGCACCAAAGAAAGCACCTGCAACAGGCACGAAAGGAAAGAAGAAGGTAGAAGATGAAGTTAAGATTACTCCAGAGAGTAATTTTTCGTAGATACGATACCCAAAAGGATTAATAGTAGGACAAGAGTGGGATTCCCACATATGCAGATGTAAAATAAGTGACTAAAACCACCGTACCTCTGAAAACAAGGGAGAGATGGACGCGTTGCTGAATAAGAAGACCAACAAGCGCACGCTTGATCTCAGTAAACTTCTACTTTGGAACTCTACGAATCACAAAAATATGTTGTTCTACTTTCAACTCGGAAAATGGTAGATTTTCTTAAATATTAGAGCTTCATGACTAATTATCTCGTGTTATAGAAAGGAAATTGCAGAGAAGGAAAATAATTAAAACTTCAACACCAACATTTTTTATCCTGGAAACCTCCAAGGAGGAAAACCAGTTGGGAAGGCCAACTACTCTTTCTTCCCACTTTTATTGGTCTAACATAGAAAATTACATATTACAATAAGTATGAAAAGAAGCAACAGTGTAAACCTTCTCTCCAATTACTTGCTTGCTCTATTTCTACACCTTGCTCCTACAATTCCATTCCAACACTGAAGATCTTGCTCACTACTCTCATTAAATTCTGATTCACCTTCGAATGTCTATTCTCTTGCTCCTTCCATGTATTTATAGGCCTTCCCATGTCCTCCCATGCACTGGAGAATGTGAAAGGGCATGGAAGGGAAGAGACACAATGGGCACTTCAAATTCACGTCCATTCACGTTCCATTCTTCTTTTCTTCGAAAGTTTGGGACCACCACCCTATGTAGACCGCGCTCTAGAGACTTCCGTCCCGGCTGGGTGGTGGTGTTAGGATCAGCTTCCCGTAGGGTGGTGGTTCTCCAAACCTCCTCTCTGCACAAAGCGGTGGTTCTGTCCAAAACCTTCGTTTACCTCATTTCTTTTCACTTTTCTTATTTCTCCTTGGTGTTGATGGAACTAATGAAGTGGTGTGTTTTTCTAGATCCCTATGGATCACATCTCCCCTACTTAAGAGGATTTTGGTCCCATAAAAGCTTAGTGGGGGAGTGGTAGAGGAATCAATTCCCTCTCGTGCTCATTCGAGTACTTGTTGGGTCTGCCTTGTGTTTTCTCTTGTCCAACCTGCCCAAGAATCCTCTGGATCTCTGGTTTGTTGTTCCAGTGTTGCATCCTCCTCCGAGATTCCTTAAGTACAATCCTCTTTAGAAGGTAACTTTTGTATCTTTCCTTCTTTGTCATGCATAGATGGCGTTAGTGGATGTGAGCTCTTGCAACTTACTATCACGTGCATCTGCATGAAGTATGGCCTAAAGGTTTCTTCTCCAACCTACTCAAGTATGGCGAAGGTCCCATACTATAGTGGTTTAGTCCTTTCTTGTCTTTGTCCCTTGAGATGGATTGGCTGAATCCTCTCCAAGTACGTTGTTGCTATAGTCACCATCATTTCTTGTATCTCCTCTTCTTCTTGCTGCCCCATGGTCAAGTCCAGTGAATCCATAGGTAGATATAGTGACTGCATAGTGGAAGTTTGTTTTGCTCCTTGAATGAGTAGTTCCTGTGGTGGCTTATTCTGCAAAAACTGACAAGTGCTATCCAAATTCTCCATCCTTTGGTCAGAAATATCCATGCTCTCACATCCATTTTTATTTTCTTCCAATGAAAGCAAACAAAACTAATGATTTTCTTGAATAAGTCTTGGTGCTTGGCTGGCACTTGATCGGGGATCATTTTCAAAAGTTCCCTAAACATCCCTAAATGGTGTCAGTGCAGAAGATCATCTTGAGAGATTTCCAATGACTGTGAGAACATGACAAACGGACATCGGGAGTTCTAGTTATGTCTGGTCAAAGTTCGGTCAACAGGAAAGTCAACTCTGGTCAACTGGTCAATATTGGACCAATCGCACTGCGACACGTGGCAAAAGGCTTTGGAAAAATTGAAGGGGTTTTATCCACCGGTCTTCGACAATCGTGAAATGGTTGGTTCGATTTTCCAATCGCGGGTCGACAGGTGGTCTTATTCGCCATATTTCATGTGGGTCGAATTTCAAATTACCTTGTAATTATTTGCCACGCATTATTCCCAAATGCCACATACCACGCATATAGATATCTATGCTTTTATATTAATGTTTATACATTAGTATACCTACATAAGCCGCCAATATGCTATGCTTCCACGTGGAGGAGAGAAGGTGGTGAAGCGGTTGTTGGGGCTTATGCCATGCGTGGTAAGATCCACATGGAGAATGGAGGAGATAAGGTTTATTAAAACCTTCCCTAAGTCTAAGGCCGCAAAATGTGGGATAAATACCCACTTTACAATACAAAACCACCCCCTTCACCCTAAGCCACTCAAATTGGGATTTTATCCCATTAAAAATTCAAATCCGCCAATATGGGTATGTAATCCCATTTAAACATGCAAACCAGATTTTTGGAATATTTGATCCCATTCATTTTATGGGATGAGGCTTATAATAGCCTTAAGATAAATTATATTCCATATTTTTTCGGCCCTAATTTTGTATAAATAGGGAACCCATTTGCATTGTGGACACATTTGTTAAGCTTATTGTGGGGACATACACCGGCGCAACAGAGAAGCTCATTGCTAGAGCGCGGAAAGGTGGAGACACACCCGAGCTTATTATTTGTTAAGCTTATTTGTGAGATGTGTCAACAAATATTGTTTATTGGCCTATTATTTTAGGCAATAATAGATGAAATATTTGTGATTGGGAGTAAATTATAAACTACCCAATAGGCCCATTGAGCCACACTAATTACTTGCAAATCCTGGATTGTCGACCGAGTGCTAGCGTCGCATTGATAGCATTGGGAAGGCCGATCGAAGCCAAAGGAGATTGTGCATCAGGAAGGTGAAGAACAATTCGACTGATCATCGGAATTTTTTTCAAAGAACTGGTGTACTGATAGGCAAGTAAAATTCCATTAGGTTTTCTTGTGAAAGTTCTATTGTAACTTACAAGTTTTGACTAGTGGAACGGTTCGACCACAAACCCGAGACGTAGGTAATTACCAAACTCCGTAATCAATATGTGTGTAATTGTCTTAATGTCTTGCATTAATTTTTAAATTGATTACTTAAAAGGAGAAAAATCATCGGCAAATATTTAAAGCCTACAAGGGTCCGAGATCAGGTAGTAATAATCTGATTATTTTCAGATCATGTTTGGTATCAGAGCTGGTAATCGACACCTGCAAACTTGCTAATCTCCAAAGCAAGTTTGGTATCAGAGCTGGTTTAGCTCCATATTTGTTTTCCAGTAAATCTGATTAACAGAGTGATTGCTTCAAGATTGGTGCAGTTGGTTCAATTTGTGTGAATAGGGTATAAGTGCACTATGGGCAAGATGTCTAAACAGGAAAAGCTCAAGGAAATTGAGGTGTATAATCACCAGATCCAGGAAGAGAACTCTCTCCTGCGATCAATGTATTACTCCTTGGAAGAGGAGAATGCTCGTTTGAAATCAGAACTACAAACCAAGGATGAGCTCTTGGCAAGGTTGCAATGTGGTGATCAGAGAAAGGAAATACCTTTAACTTCATATGCAGTGACCATGGCAGATGACTGCACTGTAAGTTATTCACCACTGGAATCTTCTTCTTCCTCCCATTTGGTTTTGGATTCAGGTAATGAAGTCTTTGGTTTGTTTGAAAAGCATACTAGAGGAATTGGATCCAAGTTACTAGATAAAATGGGATTTGATGGAAGAGGCCTTGGTAAAAATGGCCAAGGTATTGCTAACCCAATATAGGTCGAGGATCGTCCTCGTTTTGCAGGTTTGGGTTATCCTAGTGCGGGAATGGAAATTGGAGAATGCTCCAAGAATGCTGACGGAGACAAGCTTCTGAAAGCAAAGAGAATACCCCACTAGTCCTGCAAGAAGATTCTGAGTAGGAAAGTTGTGCTTCGTCATCACAGGAAAGATGTGGTAAGAGAAATCAGTGAAGAGGTAATGAGATTCCACCTCCAGTTTCTTACCATAATCATAAGCACAGTAAAAATTCTGATCCATTTTTTCAGCTTAAGAAGTATGGTTATGATTTTTAGAAGATGTGGAATTCCTTTCCATGTACTTTTTGTGGATTGCATAATCATTCAAAGGGCGAGATCTTTGGAAGAGAAGGACACGATGAAGACGTTGATGTCGTTCGTCATGAACAAGGAAAATCAGAAAGACCAATCTCATCATGCAGAGTTGAGAAATGGTAGGAAGAGTTCCTCATCCCATAAGAAGGAGATTAAGAGGAATTTTTGTGCTCATTGCCAGAGGAATGGGCATCGGGTGGAAAATTGCTGAAATCGCATCCATCTCGCCATCGGGGTAATGGCAAGACAAAGATCGAATGGAGGCCTATTGTAAAGGCAAAAGTGGTTTCTACTCAACCACCAAATTGACAAGTCAACCCATGACCGAAATACACGAAAGTGAAAGTCCATTAAAATGGGTAAGTCAACAGCTTTTTCAATTATATATTGCATAATTCAGATTGATGAATAGTATGCAGTATTAAGTTTGGAGATAAAATTTTGTGAGAAAATGCTGAGAGAAAGGTTTACAATACTTAGTGGATTTTCTTACTTAGAAAATTTGATTAATGCTCCAAACAGATCTCCTAATAAGCTTGTGAGTACCTGTTACAGCTTGGATACAGGATTTGACTCATATAAAGCTTGGAGATTGATCTACCATTTGTGCAGACAGTAGAGTTCACAGAGATCAGCTCGGAACTTCATTCTGTGTAGAGGCATTATGACCGTGCAGTAGAATGGTAGCTGAATCACCATTGGCATTGACGTTGGGTTGGAACTTCATTCTATGTAGAGGCATTGTGATGTGCAGTAGAGTGGTACCTGATATTAGTATGTCAACAAGAGGAGCTCTCAAGAGATCAGCTCGAAACGTCATTTGGTGTCAAGGCATTGCGACCACACATACGAATGGTAGCTGATCAATAGACTTAGCATCATGCATTGGAGGCTTGAGGTCTTGAAAGAGGCTTAGCATCATGCATCGGAGGCGTTGAGATCTATAGAGACTTAGCAGTGTGCATCAGAGGCTCGAGGTCTTGAAAGAGGCTTACCATCATGCATTGGAGTTGTTGAGGTCTGTAAAGGGACAAGGCATTGTCCATCACCGACATCGGATCAATCAAAGCTCTACGTAACATGGAGTTCCTTCAAACCAGTTTGGATTCTGCAGAATCAACTCGAAGCCAGGAGCTATGTTATAGAGTAAAAGAAGATCCTTGTTGTCAGATATCAAGAAGCTTAACACCGCACAAAAGGAGTGTTGAGGTTTCATGCAGAAACTTAGCACCATAAAGTGAAGGCATGGAGGTCTTCTTCGAATATCAGAGTGGCGCAGTGGAAGCGTCGTGGGCCCATAACCCACAGGTCCTAGGATCGAAGAAAAGTTGTTGAAGTGAGAAGGTTGGAGGAGAAGACCCAAGGGTCTACTACAGCAACACTTCCGAGGTGGCGATAGAGTTTTCATACTCAGACAGATGGAAGCTTTTTGGGACAAAAAGCTTTTCTCAATGGGGAGGTGTGATCAGGGGATCATTTTCAAAAGTTCCCTAAACATCCCTAAATGTTGTCAATGCAGAAGATCATCTCGAGAGATTTCCAACGATCGTGAGAACGTGACAAACGAACATCGAGAGTTCTAGTTATGTCTGACAAAGTTCGGTCAACGAAAAGTCAACTCTAGTCAACTGGTCAATATTGGACCAATCGCACTGCGACACATGGAAAAAGGCTTTGGCAAAATTGAAGGGGTTTTATCCACCAATCTTTGACAATCGTGAAATGATCGGTTAGTTCCATTGCGGGTCGACAGGTGGTCTTATTCGCCATATTTCATGTGGGTCGAATTTCAAATTACCTTGTAATTATTTGCCACGCATTATTCCCAAATGCCACATACCACGCATATAGATATCTATGCTTTTATATTAATGTTTATACATTAGTATACCTACATAAGCCGCCAATATGCTATGCTTCCACGTGGAGGAGAGAAGGTGGTGAAGCGGTTGTTGGGGCTTATGCCATGCGTGGTAAGATCCACGTGGAGAATGGAGGAGATAAGGTTTATTAAAACCTTCCCTAAGTCTAAGGTCGAAAATGTGGGATAAATACCCACTTTACAATACAAAACCGCCCTCTTCACCCTAAGCCGCTCAAATTGGGATTTTATCCCATTAAAAATTCAAATCTGCTAATATGGGTATGTAATCCCATTTAAACATGCAAACCAGATTTTTGGAATATTTGATCCCATTCATTTTACGGGATGAGGCTTATAATAGCCTTAAGATAAATTATATTGCATATTTTTTGGGCCCTAATTTTGTATAAATAGGGAACCCATTTGCATTGTGGACACACACCCCAAGCTTATTATTTGTTAAGCTTATTATGGGGACATACACCAGCGCAACAGAGAAGCTCATTGCTAGAGCGCGGAAAGGTGGAGACACACCCGAGCTTATTATTTGTTAAGCTTATTTGTGAGATGTGTCAACAAATATTGTTTATTGGCCTATTATTTTAGGCAATAGTAGATGAAATATTTGTGATTGGGAGTAAATTATAAACTACCCAATAGGCCCATTGAGCCACACCAATTACTTGCAAATCCTGGATTGTCAACCGGAGTGCTAGTGTCGCATTGATAGCGTCGGGAAGGCCAATCGAAGCCGAAGGAGATTGTGCATCAGGAAGGTGAAGAACAATTCGACTGATCATCGAAATTTTTTCAAGAACTGGTGTACTGATAGGCAAGTAAAATTCCATTAGGTTTTCTTGTGAAAGTACTATTGTAACTTACAAGTTTTGACTAGTGGAACGGTTTGACCACGAACCCGGAGACGTAGGAAATTACCGAACTCCGTAATCAATCTGTGTGCAATTGTCTTAATGTCTTGCATTAATTTTTTAAATTGATTACTTAAAAGGAGAAAAATCATCGGCAAATATTTAAAGCCTACAAGGGTTCGAGATCAGGTAGTAATAATCTGATTATTTTCAGATCATACCATAGCCTTCTTTGATTTGCTCTGGTGTGCCCAGATGTTAAAAATGACTCCATCCTTGATCCATCTATATCGGTTCTCCCTCCTTGTGAACACAACATCCCTGGCATACAAGTAAGGACTTCCGAAGACAACGTCAAATGCATCAAGTGGAATAATATCAGCCTCTAATACATTTATGTATTGGGTATTTATCCCAAACTGAAACTTACACTTCCTTGTAACTTATATTTCTACACCTTCTTCACCCATCCTAGTGGGTATGGATGTGGATGCACATAAGTCTCTAGGCCAAGTGTTTTCTACAACCGCATCAGAAATCAAATTTGACTGAGAACTAGAATCTACTAAAGCATTTACCTTAGTCTTCTTGATTTGGATTCTGATTTGAAATAGCTTACTCATCTCTTCTTCTTCTTCTGCCCCATACATGTTAGTGGCCATGCATCCCAACCTCTCATCTACATCCGAATCATCCTCAATCTCCACCTCTCTTTTTTTCTTCACAGTGGCCATGGATTTCTTGGAATCCTTGGTTCAGTGCTTTAGGTGTAATTCTGGATGCAACTTCCAACATGTGGCATCAGTATGTCCATTTACATCACAATTCTTATAGAAATTATTAGGATCTTTACAAGTATGCAAAGTAGTAGCGGCATGTTTACCTTTCCATTTACCTTTGTTACTTGTCTTCCCTTGTTCTTTGTCCTGTTGTTCTGTTGACTGGTATCCCTTTAGCTCTATTTCTCCTTGCTTCTTCTCATCATTAATGTAGTATGCTTGTACACAAGCTTCATTGAGATCCTTGGGCTTCGTGGAGATTACCTTCCTCCGAAGAAGTGAGTATGAAGTTTTCCCAAATATTTGGTCGAATATCCTCATCCTCCAAGTCCATATTAAGCAACATGATTTGTCTCGAAATTTCAGAGTGTAGTCTTGCATGCTTTGACTACTGCCATGTCTAAAGTACTACCACTTAATCATCATGTCAGTCTTATGGCCAATAGGATAGAAGTTAGCTCTTATCAATTCTTTAAAACCTTTCCAAGTATTGACAATAGGACGTTTCTTCTTCTCACAAGTGGCTAGATGGGTTTCCCACCAAACCAGAGCATGACCTTCCATTTTGAGACATGCAAAGGTGACCCTTTGTGCCTCAATGACATTATGCACACTAAAGTAGACTTCCAACTGTTTTAGCCATTTATCCAGTAATTCTACATCTACTTGTCCTTCAAAATTCTTTATTTCCACTTTTGTTTCAACTTTAAAAGGTGTACGTGTAGATTTTACCGTCTTGCTTACAATTGGCGTCTCTTCACGCTCTTACCATTCTTCCTCTTCGTGGCTTTTTCCGATACCGAATTTTTTGGCTAGTGCTCAAACCACTGATTCCATGGAATCTTGCTTAACCAAATCTGTCTTTTACAGATCTGAAAGCTCTTCTTGTTTCCTATGCAATCTATCCATCATGGTCTCTAGCATCTCGACTCTACGGACCAAGTTCTCTTCCTCCATTTGAGCTTGAATTCTCTGTTTCCACTTCTTCGTAGAAATATCTGGCTCACAAGGTAAAACTTCTTCGCCTTTGGACCTTGTCACTGTCATACAAAATCACAAGAAAGATTTGAATACCACATCCTGGATATATAATCAGCTCTGATACCAAAATGATCCATAAACTTCTACTTTGGAACTCTACGAATCACACAAACTATGTTGTTCTACTTTCAACTCTGGAAAATGATAGATTTTCTTAAATATTAGAGCTTTGTGATTGATTATCTAGTGCTATAGAAAGGAAATTGTAGAGAAGGAAAATAATTCAAACTTCAACACCAACAATTTTTATCTTGGAAACCTCCAAGGAGGAAAACCAGTCGGGAAGGGAAACTACTCTTTCTTCCCACTTTTATTGGTCTAACATAGACAATTACAGATTACAATAAGTATGAAAAGAAGCAATAGTGTAAACCTTCTCTCCAATTACTTGCTTGCTCTGTTTCTACACCTTGCTCCTACAATTCCATTCTAGCACTGAAGATCTTGCTCACTGCTCTCATTAAATTTTGATTCACCTTCAAATATCTATTCTCTTGCTCCTTCCATGTATTTATAGGCCTTCACATGTCCTCCCATGCATTGGAGAATGTGAAAGGGCATGAAAGGGAAGAGACATGGCTGGGCGCTTCAAATTCACGTCCATTTGTGTTCCATTCTTATTTTCTGTTTGAAAGTTTGGGACCATCGCCTATGCAAACCCATGGTCTCGGGACCACAACCACAGGCTGGGCGGTAGTTTCAGGATCTGCCACCCTAGGCTGGGTGGTGGTTTCAAGACTACCACCTTGCGGGGGTGACGGTTCTAAAACTGCCGCTTTGCACAGAGCGGCGGTTCTGTCCAGAACCTCTGTTTACCTTATTTCTTTTCACTTTTCTTATTTCTCCTTCTTGGTGCTGATGGAACTAATGAAGTGGTGTGTTTTTCTAGATCCCTATGGATCAATGATGGAGGATATGCTAATGTATGGCGACGCTAAGGAGAAATTATTGAAGTAGGTAGGAGTTTACCAGTTGTATGAGCTCTCATATTTTGGCAAATATGAACCCTTATACCAATGGTTGATGAGCAGAGTCCATGAGGACTTCTTTTATTTCACCGGACTAAGGGATAGGATCACAAAAGCCCTGGTTTCGACACTAATAGGATTGAAGGGCACAGGGTAGACCTTGTTAGTGATCCGACCGATAAAGTAGCAGTCATAGAAAACAAAAATGGAGTTGGGGTATACCAAGGGTCTCATGCGGAATGGACATTGAAAAATTGAAGAATTTTCCTATGGTATAGGCAGTCACGCATCAATTAACTAAGTTGAATGACCAAGAGAGATGGTCACAGATAAACACCATGTGGATTCACATTGCAAAGAAAATGTCTCGGGAGTAGTATACAACCTAGCAGGCTATATTACAAACACCATTGTTGAGGAAGTGCACACAGAAGAAAAGATAAGTTTTTGCGCTATCCTCCTTTCTCTTATTTTTTTAGAAATTGGAGTGCCCGATGGGCCAAAGAACAAGATCTAGGAGTACCCCTTGGAAAATAAGTCCCTCATAGAGAGGTTTGAAAAATATTTATGTGAAGGATCAATGAGTGGACCATTTAAGCAGAGGGCGAAGATGTGGTATGACTAACTTCATGCGGCATTTGAGGAGGAGTGGTGCATTCCCAAGGAGCTACCTTTAGTAGTGGGCAAGGTAGTATAGTTCACAGTGTACCAAAACTTTTGCATCACACGGTTTGCTATGAGGGATGGGACATGGAGCCCATGGTGTAAACTTCCCTATGCCTTCACAATGTGCTACTTCCAAGCCTTAGTCCATAGATTTACTGATGTGCACTTGATTGAACTTTAACACAGACAAGGTAGACTGTGACTACCACACCCTCAGGAAGACATATGTGTATCCAGGCTAGACTGCCTACATCAAGAGGCTCATCTCAGACGTCATAAGTATGAAGCCAATAAGCTTGGATATTAGGGACAGTGGAGCCGCACTCATATACCTTCAGCTTAAGCCTAAGCTGGAGAATAACAAGTATGTGGAGAATGAGTTCGTGCTCCTAGGGTAACCTAAGGGAAAACATACATAGGAGAACGTGCTAGCTTTGAAGCTTGTAGCAAATATAGAGGTAGATGAGGAGGAAGAAGAACATGAATATAGTGGTGGCTTAGATCATAGAGGCCGGAGGCAACCCACATATAGAGTGGAGACAGAGCGCATGGATACTCCACCATAGGCACAGGAAGGAGATGAGGACTTGGACGTGGAAGCACTCCATGTAGAGCATCATTTTAAGAGGGTATTCAGAAGAAAAAGAACCTAAGGTGCATGAACTCCACAGCCTGTAAGAATATCACCACGAATCTCCCCTCAGAAAGAGGCAACTGAGAAGAAGAGGAGAAAGCTAAATTTGAATGAGGAGGTGGAGGAGTCTACAGAGAGCACACCGGAACCCCAGTGCAGCTAGAAGATATGGAGGAGCCCAGAGATGAGGACATGAAGGATGAAGAGGAAGGTGCAAAGGAGGCAGAAGAATTAGAGCATGAGCAACCTCACGTGCATGACACTACTTAGGATGTTGAAGGGCCAACTCTAAACCTTGGCGCTCAGGTTCCTAAGGGACCAAGAACAAGGAGAATAAGTGAAGAATACGTTGTGCCGAGTATGGGCTATGTTGAGGACACAAGAAAAATCATTTGCGCTCGTTTTCAAATAACAATGGACCTAAAGGAGTTATATGGGTGGGAGTTGATAGACCCATACATGGCCACTACGCGTGCAAGGAAAAAATTTGTCTGGTCCATGCAGACTCACATGGATGAGCCAAATTTTGATGTATGCGAGGAGTCTTGTGTGTCAAGAAGAGTGAATAAGGTACCTCAGAGTAGGAACATGAATTTAAAGCCCACTCTCATATCTGATGAGTAGGTGAGCAATTCCTTGATTAAGGTATCTATAGAGATGGCGCAGACAAACATCGATAAGGATGCCACTATTAGAGCGCTACTTGAAGAGAATAAGGGAAAAACTACAAAAATAGTGCGTCTAAAAGGAGAGAAATATATAGAGAAGAAAAATAATGAGGCCTTCATCAGTATGGAAAAATAAATTGGTGACTATGTCTTGAAAGCAAGACCGCATCTGAGTCTAAGGTACCTGAAAAATTTTCCTTCAACTATGCATTACATGCGCACATTAGTTGATTTGGTGCTTGAGGATGGACTAGTTTGAATGCTAGTGCCAAAGGGCCCTAAACAAGAAGCAGAGAGAGCAAAATCCTCCATGGTTAGAAATATTTCATCTTACGAGGCATTACTACAAACTTTACAAGATGAGCTAAAGAAAGCAAATCAAGCTTTGAACATATGTTCACTCCGAGCGCATGATCGGATCGGGACTATAATAAAAGATAATCAAGTTCTAAAGGCAATGAAGGATGAGACTTTAGGGTGCGCAAAGAGATTGGCATTAGTAAAGAAAAAGCGTGAAGCCCTTGCAGCAACACAAAACCCACATAAGGAGAGGCTAGATGAGATTGGGAAGCTCATAGCGCAAAAGATGGATCTTCTGGAAGGAAGAATGTCTATTATGTCCAATTTTGTCCTAGTACTGCAGAATGCAAAGGGAGAGATAACCTAGGACGAGTTAGAAGTTATTGCCACAGACATTCCAGAGAAGACACAAAATTCGTTGGATGACTGGAAAACATTAGAGGCTGAGATTAAAACAGAATATCCATAGTTGATCCTCCCAATTGAAGCAAAGGGTGTTACAGAATAAAAGTCCATTCTTTGTACAGTAATTCTTTACATTCTTTCCATTCTTATTCTTTATTGTTTGGGAACGTCAGAAGGAAACCCCATTGTTGGGGTGGCAATGTAGTTTAGTGTGGGGTAATGTTGAGCAGATAAAGTATGACACTAAGGAGAAGGCACACAAAAGATTCGCACACGGAATAAGGTGCATTTGAAGGCGCAGAAGGATAGGGAAGGAAACACGCGCCAAGACAAGTTGATTTGGGACTTAGTCATTTTCATGGTTATGAGCTATTTTTGGAGATAGCGTGCGAGCACACATCGGGATGGAGACTTGCGCAACACACAACTGCTATTTTAGGATGATTGTTTGATGAGCATCATGCACAAGTTAAAGATACTAATAAGATTACTACTGCCAGTTAACTGTAGGAGATATATTATTAGCGCACTTGCATGTGTGCATATTATTGTAAATGCATATGGCTATTTTCAGCATGTAACCTATTTTGGGAGGTGTATAAGCGGTGAAGGGAAATTCCCCACCCCTATAAGTATGTATTAGTTTGTGTAGTTAGAGAGAGACACTGTGTATGAGCTACTATGGAGTTATCTTTGCCAGATCTGATGCATGCATAAGCTTATGATGTTATTTAGTGTAAGAAGCTTATGTATTTACTGTGTTTAATATAATGGAGTGCATTGGCTAGATCATGGTGTTAAACATAACAGTAATTGATTCTTGTATGGTTAGTCCTACAATTGCTATTATTTAATTCATGATTATTTAAGATCTAGATCTAGTTATACTCTATGGAATGTTTATGTTATTTATGGATCTGAATGCATTATATCTTCATCACGTTAACATCTTGCACAAAAAAATCTAAGGAGGGGCCTCGTACCTTTGCGCACTTCGGGTGAGCGTTTAGCTTAAGGTGGGTGATGTGCCAACGCACTGGGTTATTCGTGGTAAATTCTAGGTTACATCACTCTTCGCGGTATCATTCCGGATGAGGAACTCCCGAGGTGTGCCTCATGACCTTGACCTACTAGAAGAATGATGTGATAGATCTTACACTCAAAATCATAAGAAACAACAATGCCTTTCCAAACAACATAACAAAATTTTCTGCCCACATACTTTCAATGTGGGTGACCTTGTCCTAAAGCTTGATTACATATACGATATAGAGGAAAAATATGCTCAAAATGTTGGGGTCCTTACCTCATCAAAGATATCATAGGTCCTAATACATATCATCTTCAAACCAATGATGGCCACATCTTCAAGGAACCAACAAATGCTCAATTCCTCAAAAAGTTTCATACATGAATGAACTCGGGAGATTCGATATTCAACTACCATCTCTCATATTTTCCTTCTTGAATTCACTACTTCATCAACCTTCTTTGATAACATTATCAACATTTTGGCTCTGTATGCCTCGGTCTTTCCCATTGGATCACCGCGGTATTATGCACATCCTCGCTTAGGCTCACAGTCTTGCTTGGATTTATCTAATTACCTTATAACATCTACCATACAATTTTTTGCACTTTTCAAAGCATTATTAGCCGCCCTTTGGGCTAATCATTCATCTTCTCTTTATTACACCTTCAGGTTTATGACAATTTCTATTTGTAGCTTCTACCATATAGTTTTTTACACTTTTCAGTGTCGATACCTGCCGTTTGGCTATGACACCATATGGTCATAGCATCTCAACATCACAATATCATGACATCCATCCCATGGGCCCTTAGCTAGGTGATTTATGCCTTATTTTATAGATGATTCTCTAGTGTGTCCTTCCAGCTTTGTTTCTCTAGGGTTCTAGCATGGATTGTGTCCACATATGGCAAGACGAGTGACAATATCAGGTACGCATTGGTGGATATATTTCATTTTAGCTAGTCCTTTCAACATTTCTTTCAGCATTGGTGTTACAAACTGTTTTTTTCGTTGACCACCCCATGTTGTGTTATTGCAACATGCGGTGATCAATGGTTGGGGCATATGTATACACCTAATTTTTCACTTTTCATCTTTCATACTTGTTACTAACAATTTCCTTTTTGTAGATAAGGGTCACTAATGCATCTATTTCTTGAGTGGGTGCCTTAAGGGGCCTGTCGGGAATGGGGAATGGTTATTCACGTAACCATTATGGGTTAGAGACAGTACACAAAGAGAGTGTCGTTATTTGGTCTCATCCTTAGTTTTCCTTGCATTAGGTATCCTTGTCCTCCTAGGTCTCATGCATATCATATTCATGATCTCTTGCTTGCATTCCACCATTTTGCACCTTGTTCATCCACTTTCATGACTCACGACACATTGTTTTTACCTTTCATGACACATCATTTTTGCATCCTTGGCCAACACAATCGCCCATGGGCGATTATGTCGGTGTTATATTTTCTCATGGTCGACACCATTGCTCGCGAGTGATGGCATCCTATATATACTTCCACCTCATTTGAAGCTCATAAGAAATAAAATGGAAGCTAAGACATCGATCTACCATTTGCTCTACTCTTTTGCACCATCTTCGCATATGCTCGCTCTGTTTTTGGTTCATCTTGCATTTTGCTTGGATTGGATTGGACACCTCTCTTCTTGGATGATTTCTTGCACTATTGGGTCATCATATAGTGAGTCTAGGACATGAATGGTCTTCCCTACTCCACCTAATAATGATTCTCTCTCTCTGTGTTGCTTCTCAGGAGATAAATGCATCAACGACCACCCTACATGTACATGTGAGTGCTCTAACCCTTCTTTTTCACTTTGCATAGATTAGTTCATTTCCTCTTCTTCATTGTGCTATGTTAGTTTAATATTATGCATGTTTGATGCTAGCTAGCTTAGTACTCTTATCAAATATCACCACAGGGGGGTTCATTTAGTAAAAGTATGGTATAACACGTTTGAAGGGTATTAAAGAATACCCTTAATGTCAATTTGTACATCTAATTAATCAATTGATAATACCCCCTCTCATTATATTATTAGAATGAAAATACCCCTATTTTTTCCATGTACCTTACTTGACCCATTTTTCTATTACAATTTTATTTACCCTTTTTTATTTCTACCCTAATATATAAAATATAAAATATATCATTTTCTCACTCAATTATTGTTTTTTTATGTCTTTGCTCTAGAAAGAGATTTTGAAGTCATTCAATACCTATTACTAATTACCTTAATTTTAAGCTTTAGTCATTTATCAATAGTTTTTCAAGTAATTTTGAAGGTGAAATAATATCATTTATGTTGAAAAGGATAGTCAATCCTAGTTTTCTACCATCTTATTATTTCTTAGTTAAGAATATCCTAGTTGAGATTTCTTTATTCAATAAGAGATTATAATTTAATATTATAACCACGGTCCTTTTGCAATTTTAAGGTCTTTAGTTTTATAAAAACTAGGGTTCAACAACTTTAGTTTTATATTAAAAATAATGATGCCACCCACCTCTTTAATCTATCCCCAATACCTAATTCAAAATATTAATGAATTAAACCCTTTCACCCCCTAATGTTTACATGTATATTGAATATGACTTTATCGATTTTAATTACTTCAATATGAATGAACGTGCTAGGATATTGCCTAGCTAATAAACCCCCTGTGATATTAGCGCCTTAGTTACTTTTATTTTAGTTATTGCATGTTTCTTTCTTTTATTTGTTGATCCATACCTCTCCACACCCAACCACCAATATCTCAATAGGGTTCCTTCCTTTATCTCGATCACAGGCCTTGGAAACCCTAGGTTGACCTAGTGTAAGGGTTACTTCCCTCTACATATGCAACCCTAGCACTCATTGTAGCCCCTTTAAGTCTATCCCCTTGTATGCCGGTTCTGTGTGTCTCCTACTCGTTGCCTCAAAGACCCTAGTTGAAAGGATGAGTAAGAGTACATGTTGTTGACACACATATTGGCCCACATACACTCTACGAATCTATCATTATGAAGAACCACAAAGTGTACTTTGAAAGTTGTCATCAACCACAATCATTTATTATATTTGCTTATCATGTATATACTACTTAACCAAACTATCATCTAAATTGCTTCATTTGAACCCATTTGTGTTTGACAAGTTATTACTTGTAAAACATATAATCACAACGATCATGAATCTTGTATTGTCACACCCTCAATAGATCCCGGGAGATAATCCTATTATTTGACAAAATCTGAACAACGATTTAAACCAAATCCACAAAGTTCCATAAGAGGAAAAAACATAGCTCCCTGCACCAAGATGCTCAATATTCTTGAAAAGCTGCTATATCTTTGAAACAAGACAGATCTTCCAATAACTATCTTAGTAGGGCAAAGATGTCATTTACTTGAATTAGACAGTAATATCTAATATGGAAATTCATGGCAAAAATTAATGCATGTACTATGAATGATGGATTAAATGGCCGCATAGAATAGAGAAGCAGCCAGCAGGAGTACTTTCCTTGCGCCCATATTGCCTCAAAGGCTGACAAGTACACAAATATAGTTGTGTACAAAACACTGTTCTGAGGGAAATTGCTCAGAATCTTTGTTTTTCTTGGGAAAACCCTCTGCAGAATTCTATTCTTTCATATGTGAAAACAATGACAGCTTGTGCAGGTGCCTTCAATGACATTCAAAGCTTTAAAAAGAAGAGTACATTCTGCTTAAGCAATGCTTATAGAGACTGTTGTCCTGCTTTGGTACCTTTTTGATCCATGAAAAATGCATGGAATTGCAATGAATGTGAATGTGAATATTCATTATTACAACAAGAAGTCAATTAATTTAGTCCTGAACATATGTAATAGAGTATAAGTAGCATGACTATACGAGAGCTTATATTCTGGCTGGGACAATTGTATAATGATTGTTTAATAATTACAAGGAGGTGGGGATCGTTACTAGTTAGAGTTAGGGTTCTATTTTTTTCTTTTAAATTTTTATTGAGTTAAAAGTGGATTTTTTTTTAAATTTATTTATTTAAATTTCTGTCAGAGGGGGTATAGGTTTGATTAATATTATGTATCTTCCTTTTTTTTTTTACGATGGTTTATTATAATTATTATATATTAAAATACAAATATTTTAAGTTAGTTTACGTTTTTCCTTTTTGAAATTAAAATATTGTATTAAATGGTGTTGGATGATGGTATATCACATCATGTATTAAAATATAAATATTTTTGAGGTGGTTTGTTAATTAAACAAAGATCTAAGAGTTAAAGGATTGGCTCGTGCTTAAGTAAAAACAAAAATTTAGCAAAGAATATATTTATAACAATAATTAATTTTCTAATAAAACTATGGTTTAAAGGTTAGAGTTATAATATTTGGAGGCACTTAAACAAATGAAATGAAATGAAAGATTTTAATGACGTCCACGAGACTAAAGAGTCTATGGGATCACAAAACAAAGATTTTTAATCAGCTTTCAGACTCCTTTCAATATCCACTCTTCGGCTATGAATCTTGAGGATGAAACTCATGGTCGCTTGAAGCTTTGTTCCTTCGAAGAGCTCCTCAAGTCCGTCCACCTTCAAGATGTTTTTCGTACTGGATACAGATATCATCATATGCCGAACACTCCATGACAAAATACCATTCTATCTCGACAACCCCTTTGTTGCAGAAAAGACAAATTCTCCTTTCCCAATCTTCCTTTGGAATAGTCCATCTACCAGTTTCGCATCGAAGATGATGTGATCCGGTCCTTAACTATGCCACTAGAATCCTTGCTTTACCCTTGATAGCTGCCCCTAGATAAGCTTTTTCATCATGTTCCCCAGTGGGGTTGAATTCTCTGATATAATGTGCTTTCTTTCGACCAATTTGTCCCGTCCACATGGTAGTCTTGAACTTTTCTATCACATAATTTTTTATTTCCCTGTTGTTGTTAGGACACTCTTGCAAGTTGATGCCCCATTTGTTCATCCATTTAGTATTTTGTTTCATCCAGGTTTTCTTTCTACGTTCCAGAGTATCGTCCACAACTATTTTGGGCCAGCGAAGATTGTCCATGCTTTCAACTTTTTTCAAATAGCTTATCATCCGAGATATTGCCGAAGCTTCCAACGAGGAAGTACCCGCTTCAGCCAACAGGATCTCATAAGGAACAGTCGATTTGACTTTGAGAGTGCTTGTGATTAGATGTTTTTGAATTTAAAAAAGTTGTAAATTTTAGATCTATAAAAATTGAGGACACTTAAATATGAATAATAGATTGTCCTAGGGTTAATGTGTAAGTATATCACTATTTCTATTTTAAATATTATATTGGAATCAATTTAGAATTTTTCATTAATTTTATGTATCATTTACATTTTATACTTATTAAAATTAAAATTATTCAAATTTATTTTACTTGGTTCTTATCTTAGATTTTACATATTATTATATTGATTAATAATTTTATTATTTCTCCAACACTTTTTTTTATAATGGTAATGGTACGTACAAAATTCTATTGGTGATGTTGTTTGGCTTTCAACAAGCCCACCAAGGATCAAGTCTTGTTGAGTGCAAGGCCAAGAGCTAGTTTGCTTAAAGTTGTAGGTGATCACTAGTTTAGTTGCACGCTCACTTGTAATTATAAATCCGCTAGAGACTCCATGGCCCCAAATGAATGCACTACTCATTAAAAAAACTAACACCCTACAAATAAAATCGCTTAAAATAACCTTTTACAAAATATCTTAAATCCTTAATATTCATGCAGTTGTGTAACTAATAAAAATGATGTTACTCAGCTCGGTATAATTTACATGGGTACGAACATTATAATTATATTTAGTACTATGTTGTTCCTACTAATAAACACTCCGTAACTACGTTTAGTGCTTATTGTTGGGTCTTTAAACCATAAGTACAAAGCAAACATTGACCCGTGTGTAATTTGCAAAGTTGAAAAACGTGGACAACACTGAAGCAAAACTGAATGGAAAATGCATGCACTGCACTGTACAGTGGACTGCAATGTTGCAAAGAAAGGGAGATGATATAAAAGAATTTAAATATGATGGCAGTGTAGCTGTGTAGTCATTGTTGCTTTACATTCTCCAAGGCTCCCAGAATTCCATGCCACTACTTTTGATCATTTATAATACAGTCCTTCCTGACTGGATAAATTTCCTTCAACTTCTTATATGCTTCAAGACAGCAGTCTGAACTAAACTGAACACAACTGTCTCTTGATAAGTCAATGTTGTTCTTTAGACATGAATGTACTCTTGTTCCTTCTTTCTCTTCATCTTTAAGCTGCAAAACCACCTTTTGTCTTTTATCTTTTCTTCTGGCTCTTTGATTCCTCTTGCTTGTTTGCAAGTTTGTGCTTGTATTTTTGCTCAACAGAGCCTCCATGGTATGACCTCATCAAAGGACAAATAAAAGGTATAAGCCCACCAACTTGCAATACTTTTTTTTGTTTCTAATGTCTAGTGTCTCTGATAATGGTGGCAATTCTTTCTGCAAGCGTTTAAGGCCTCTTATTCCCAAGCCACTACCAGAAAGTCTTGAACTCCAACACCATCACTCTTCTGCTGCAAATTTAGGAGGAAAACAGATGGAGACACACCATTTTCATCAAAATTTCAGTGACATCCGAAACAACCATCTGCTCCCAACTGGTAAGATTGTAAGAGAAGAATTCTAACTTACTATCAAATTATGTTTACTTGTGTAGAAGATTATTTTGATAAGTACTTAGTTTTGAAATAAGTTTTGGAAGTATTTTTTAATCAACATGGTGATCCGTCATCAGGATATAACAGTGAATATACTGGTGATGTTCACTGAGTGTGAACCTAAATGTTGATAAAAACTCTTTCCATGGTTTTTTCTATAAAAATAAAATAAAAAATCTCTGTATGGACTGAAATTATTAGATCTCTTATTAAGTTTTAATAATTATTTTGAGATTCAAATAAACTTGTAACTCCTTACTGTAAACATTAAATTTGCTGGATCTGCTTCTTGCTAGTAAGATAAACAAACTTGAGATAAAGATGATCTTTTAACTTCTCTACTCTAAAATGGAATGTACTACCTATCAAAGTATTTTTTCTTGTACTACTTATCAAAGTATATTTTCTTGCTGAGAAGATTATTCATCCGTAAACATTAAAACTGCCATCTGCTACTAACCAGTAACGTCC
Organism: Taxus wallichiana var. yunnanensis; assembly: GCA_018340775.1. NCBI lineage: Eukaryota > Viridiplantae > Streptophyta > Pinopsida > Cupressales > Taxaceae > Taxus > Taxus wallichiana. Next base: position 867,791,738 of record CM031238.1, read on the forward strand.
TGATTCTTGCTTGGAATATTATCTATCTATAAACATTAAAACTACCATATGCTACTAACTAGCAAGATTCTGAAACTAAAGACGATCTTAAACTTCCCCAGGCTAAAATTGTTTGTACTATCCATCAAGGTCTGTTTATTTCTTTGGAAAATTATTATTTTTTATGAGCACGTAGTCTTAAAATAAGTTCTCCAAAACTTTTTTAAGTAATCTTATGACCCATAACTGTAAACATTAAAACTGCTATCTGTTCAGAATTAGTAAGATTATATATTGAAACCCAGTAGATAAAAATTATCTTTTATTTATTTATTTAAAATTAACTCCCCAAGATTTCTTAAATTATCTCGAGGATTCATTTAATCTTATAAACTTCACTGCAGGCATCTAAAACACTCACCTGCTTTGATTTGGAAAACTTATAAGAGATGAGATGGATATGACTTGTAGCTTTCTTTAATTTAAAATGATTTGTAAGACCAATCAAAGAAGAATATTTTTATGGGTGTTTAATTCTAAATATTTTATTGTCTCAATAATTCACGTAATCTTAAAAAGAAGTTGCTTGAAACTGGCCAGATTATGAGAGATAGGATGGAGCTAAGTTTGTTAGAAATTTAGGCCAAAACGTTTGTAAGAGCTATCAATTTTTTTACTTGTTTAGAAGATTTCTTTCATGAATATTTAGTTTTAAAATAAATTCTCCAAGCATTTATTTTTGATGTGTTGAAAAATCATGTAAATCTTATAGCTCATGACAGTAAACATCTATAACATATTTTCTTCTCAGTACTGGTAATATATGAGAAATGAGATAAAGATGACCTGGCGTGGACCTATCAAAGTAAGTCTACTTGTTTTCATGAATATTTAGTTTCAAAATAAATCTCTAAAACTTTATTAAACTTGTTTAGGGCTAATATAACCTGCTAACTCCAATAAGTTGTGAACATCCAAAACAACTATCTGCTCCCAGATGAGAAGGAAATCACTTTTACCTTCCCTTCAGCCACTTGATGGTCTTGAAGATTGTTTTCATGGGTATCTTGTTTAAAGTAAATTCCACCAGTTTTATCCCAATTCCTGTAAGAGAAGACAGTCTGTTTCCTTATGAACGAAATGGTATGTAGGACCCATCAAATATAATACTATTTGTTTACAAGACTGTTTCTTATGAACAGGTCTTATTTCGGTAAGGCTTGATTATTGTCAGCCCCAAACAGCTGGGTTTCATAAAATGATTTCTTTGTTTTTAATAGCATGGGTGATTATAAAAGTTCTTTCTATATGGTGTCATGAAACCTTCTTTGGCCATGATCATAAATTATATCATGCACTATGTTATGAATGAATTACTGCAACTTTCTTTGATTATCTAGTTTAGTAAGATTGCTTCTATGAGATTTTAAATTTTAAGTTCATAACATTTGTTTTGAATCACTTCTTTTGAGATTTCATGAACTTACAACTGCACTTATGTCCGATTGTGGCTAAAATTATATTGTGTTTCTAATGCCATAAGTTTTTAGGTGTAAGATCTTATGTCTATAAATTTATATGTAGTGGTGCCATTTATACCAGACAAGTGATACAATCTGTTTCTGCTTTGATTGATCTATGAATATATAGCAGGCTTAAATCGTAGCAGTCATGTTGGTTCATCTCAGCAGCCTGTGACATCAAGGTGGAATCCTACACCAGAGCAGCTGAGAGTACTTGAAGATTTGTATAAAAGAGGCCTCAGAACACCAAGTGCAGAGCAGATACAGTATATCACTGCTCAGCTCAGATGCTATGGTAAAATAGAAGGGAAGAATGTCTTCTACTGGTTCCAAAACCATAAAGCTCGTGAGAGACAGAAACAAAGACGCAAAATGGAGATTATGATGTGTGCTGAGAATATAGATTTTCCAACAAACACCAAAATTCAACCAAATGGTAAAACTAAAACTGGTTCCTGCTACTGGCAACAACACCTTTTTATGCCATAGTTTAAGTAGATAGGTAATATTTAAGAATTTAGAAGCACTGACAGATCCTTGCTAAATATTACCTATCCTGGAAGGAGTTCTTCCTCTTGGTAGGCAATGATATTTAAAGGATTTACCAGTTAATCAAGTAAGGTATGACCTATTTTCACCATTGCAATGGAGGGTGTGTATCAAAATCTTGATATGCAATGGTTACCCACTTAAAAGACCAATGTGCCTGACCTATGCATACAGATATAATAAAATAAAGCATATGTCATGCTGATAGATCCTTTAAGCACCGTTTATCCTTAACCATTTCACTTAGAAGGTGCTCTTTCTAGTGTATGAACATGGATTAGCTTGCAAACTGACTATGGTTATTAATTGATAATAATTAATGGGTGCAGAGTCCAACTGGAAGATAAACAGAAGGCTCTCCTCTGCAACAAACAACTTCCAGGTGAAGATAGCATAGTACATTATATGTTTTACTACATTTAAATTTATATATAAACATATATTTCTTTTATACTATAGAGAAGCTACATCAATCCTACAACAGGGTTATATATGTCAGTTTTTAAGTCTTTTCAAGAATGTTTTTGGAGAGCTTGTCTTAGAAGATTTTTAAACATATTTTTCAATTTATAATGGACTGTGAACGTTATAAGTTACTCTAATTTTTAATATTTGGCATTTTTATTAACTTAATATCTCGAATTTGACTGGATTTGGACTTTTTAGCAGGAATCTCAAGACTTTCTCAAGCTAGCAGTGCCCTCTACTGATCAACAAGCAGATTACGCTAGCATGCAGATTAATTATAGTTGCATGCCCTATACAAGTGCAAGCAGAGATTCATGTGGCCAATGTCTCCAACCATGCAAATCTCAAACCATAAAGTGGGTTCCATCAGAAGAAGGAAGCTCTGCAATGAATAGGGTACCTATTATTGATGAAGAGCATCAGGAAGGCGTTGTTCATGATCTAAAGACACTTGAACTCTTTCCTCTGCATAGCAACAATAGCAAAACACATGACGTGAAAACAATGACAGATACAACGTACTGTCAAGATGATGAATTTCAATATGAAGATCAAGAAGATGATAGGCAGCAGGAGGGGAAGGCGGCACCTTGTAATTCATATTTCCAGTTTCTTCCATTGCATAATTAAAATTTAGATAAATTACTGATTCACCCAAGTATGGTTTCCTCACACAAATCACTTATTCATTTTTACACATTGGATTGAAAAACAAAGCAGCTATATTGTCAAGAATTGAAATGAATATGTTAATGTCTACAAATGACCAGAGTTAGTCAATGGGCCTGCAACAATAGAACTTGCTAATGGGATTGGGAAAGCACAAGCACAACTAGCTTAGAATAGATCAATCCAATTGTTTCCAAAGACTTAAAAGGAAAAGTTGTAAGAGAAAACCTCCCGTATAGCATGGGAGAGAGTCTGAATAAAGCTAACTGAAAATACAATCCACCCTTGATCGTCTTGAATTCACACCAGAGGCATTTATTGGGGTGTCAATTTGAAGGAAGTCTCCAAGAAAAGAATTTGAGAAATGCACGCATTCAAAGAATGTTTGGGTTGAGTGGAAGTGGAGAAGTTATCTTTGGGTTGAATGGAAGCAGAGAAGTTATCAGAGAAGTGAAAACTAATTGGATATTATTAAGTTATCCTATCAGTCTTCGAATTTTGTTTCAACAAGGCACATATGTAATGTGTAGTGATTTTGGTGGTCAAATATACAACATAGCATTACCACTACCTGTTACACAGCAACTCTTCTTTCCATTTCAATATCTGTCAAACCTGTAGTAATATATAAGCCCCACACCCCACCCCAGCCCCCTCCCCCAAGAATGTGCATTAATGGAATTGAAGAGCAAAAGAAAAGACAGAAAACAAATGCAAACAACAAGGTGGAAGTCACCATTGCTATTAGCATAGCTGAACTTTTCTTCCAGGTTTCGATGAAAAGGTATTTGACTGGCTGCATCAATTTATAGGTGACCTTCTATAAATTAAAAACATAATAGGGTATTCTTATTTTTAATTTCCTTCTCCTCTTGGTAATAAAAGAATTCATTAATTACAGAGATTACAGTGACATCCGTCTTAAAAGAGAAAGACTATGTTTACCACTGCAATTAAATCATTTAGAATATATTCATTGACAAGGAAACAGAGCCATAATACAATCGCTATGAATACTGTCATAAACAAATATGTCAAGCTATTTCTTAGCTATGTTTTTTCTTAGGGGTTTGAATCCTTCGAGGTGTGTGCTAAAACAAGACCAAACAATAAACTATATACTGTAGTATAAATGGAATAAAAGCAACCCATACAAGCTCAATATTACAAAATAAATTTTTTTATTAAAATTTCAGCAATACTCTTCTCCTTACTTGCAAAATACAATATGAGACTTTTTGTTTATAAAGGTATTCAGCCTTTTAGTGAATTCTTAACTTCTTCCACAAACAAAAGGAATGTGATTGAATTACATTAATGCACTGGGCACATAGGGAAGTGATTTGTAAATTGATAACAAAATATTCTCCAATCAATTTGAGTTGAAAATTTTGTCAAAATTAAATGCAAATATCTTAAGCAATAAGATTTGAAATTGATAGGGTTGTAGATCATCAACGCGAGTAGGTGAGATTACGTATATTCCAACCTCTCCCATCCTCCTCTCACCCTCGATGCCCCGAATCTTGACTACCTGTATATCAATAGAGCGATATGTCTATGACTCCTAAGCCATCTTGGAAACAGTCATTGATTTATTTTGCTAAGGGCTTTGTGAAGATATCAACAAATTGATCTTTTGATCTGCAAAATTCAAAGTATATTTCACCATTATTGACTAATTCCTTGATGAAGTGATATCTTATATTGATATGCTTTCTTCTTTTGTGAAAAACATGAACTTTGGAAAATGCTATAGCTGAGTTGTTACATCACAAAAGATATTTGTTGCATAGTCTTGCTCATACTTTAAGTTTGACAACACTCTTCTCATCCGCATTACTTGACATGTTGTTGTTGTGGCTGCCACATATATTGCTTCTATTGAAAAAAGAGTAACAATGGGTTGCTTCTTGGAGGCCCATAAAACTACACTTGAACTAAAATGAAAAATATAGCCATGCATGCTCTTTGTGTCATCTATGTTTCCTACACAATCACTTTTCATATAACCAATCAACTTGAAATCATTGGATGTTTTATATAAAATGCCACGTCCTTTTGTTCTAGCAATATGTCTTATAATTATCTTCCCAAGTTGCTAGTGAGAGTTTTTTTGTTACTCCATGAACCTTGAAATAAGGCTTGCACCATATATGATATTGGCCCTTGTGCGCATCAAGTACATTAGATTACCAACAAGTCTTTTGTACAAAGTTTGATCAACATTGGATTCCTTATCACCTTTACTTAGCTTCAAACCTGTAGCAAATGGTGTCAATGTTGGCTTGCAATTCATCATTATGAATATTGTCAAACATCATTGGAATATTTTGATTGACATATTAAAAATATCATCTTCCAATTGATCGACTTCTATGCCAAGAAAATAGTTCATCAATCCCAAATCTTTCATTTCAAATTCTTTCTTTGTTTCTAGCTTAAACAACTCAATTAACATATCTCCTATCAATATCAAGTCATCCAGATATAAACACACGATCAAAATATAACCTTGATCATTCATCTTGTTATAAAGTGTCGATTCATTGTTACTTTTGGTGAAACAAATTACTTGCTTAAGACCATACAAAGCTTTCTTCAATCCACATACCTTGTGTTTTGACCAAAAATCATATCCAAGTGTTGTTATACATGAACTTCTAATATTCCATTTAAAAATGTGGGCTTGACATTCATTTGATAGACTTTCCAATTGCTTTGAGTTGTTATGGTTAAGACAATTCTAACGGTGTCAAGTTTGTCCACTAGGAAAATATTTCATTGTAATCAATTTTGGATTGCTATAAAACCCTTTACAACTAATCTTGTTTTATGTTTTCCAACATTTCCATCGACATTGAATTTGGTCTTATAGATATGCTTTACTCCAATTACATCATTTCCTTCTAGAAGATTTGTATGATTCTTTTCAATAGAAACAATTTCTTCATCCATGGCTTTTACCCTATTTTCATTTCCAATTGCTTCTTCAAAATATGCAGGATCATCTAGAGAAAATATTGCAAAATCTAAAAACAACAACATTTTCATCACCTTGAGATTTATCGTTTTTCTCCTTCAAACTTCTTGTCTTCCTTAAGATGTCTCTATAGCAAGATCTTAGTGATGCTAATGTTGGATCTAAGTTGTCGTTGCCATGATAACTTAAGGGCGAAAAATTTCTTGCATGCCCCGATGCTTCACCTTGATGGAAATTTGTTGGGGAAGATTAAAATTCATTTGACGTGTGGCCTAAGTTAGGCCTTATGTTATGTTGATCATTTGGAGTCCTAAAGGTGTCACTTGTGTGAAACCTTAAAAATTTTGATCTAATTGGGTTCTTGAGATATCTCGGGGTGATATCTTAATTGTGTCTCGAGCTCTAGGTGTCAATAAAATATTTATGGGGTGAGATATTGAAGATCTATGACCAAAGGGTAATTAGAAGGTGTTTCTCCTTATTGACTATCTCCAAAAAGGATTTTACTTAGATAAGGTATTGTTGGAGTTTGACTTTATGGACCAAATTGACTATTTTTAACACCATTTTCATCTAATACCTCACCTTCATTTTGATATATCACTACAAAAATGTTGCTTTGACTTATCAATACTTCCATCCCATGCTTCTTCTTCAACGAGCTCTACATCGATGTTGATAATAACTTTTGTAATGGGATTATACAATCTATAGGTTTTTTATTGTTCACTATAACCCACATAAATACATCTCTTCTCTATCATCCAATTTCCTTCTTATTTCTTTTAGTACATAAGCATATACCACACAACTAAAAACTCTTGAATTTGAAACATTGTGTTTCTTATTGCTCCCATGCTTCTTGAGGAACTATGTCCTCCTCATTTTTGTGGGGCATCTATTCAATATATAAATTATACAAGCTACAACTTTTTCCCGGTATTCATTTGGAAAATGATTGACTTTCAACATGCTTTTAGCCATTTCCATGATAGTTTTGTTCTTTCTTTTTACAACACCATTCTATTGAGGTGTATATCTTGTTCATTACTTCTCAATTCCACGAGTCTAATTAAATAATTAAAATTCATTTGAAAAATATTCTCCTCCTTTGTCTACTCTCAACTAAGTTTATATAGTGACCATTTTACTTCTCAACCATGGCCTTAAACTCTTTGAAATACCAAAACCTATGACTTGTGCTTTAAGAAATAAACTCTTGTATTTTTGTTAAAGTCGTTAATAAAAGACAAAACAATATAGGCTTCCTCCAATTTAAGGAGTTAACATTTGTCTACATAAATATGAATGGACAATATCAAGCTTTATATGAATTTCCAATAGGGAAAGATTATGTAAGTAGACAATATCAAGCTCAAAGATTTGTCTCTATATGACTTTCCAATACCAAGATGCGCTGAGTTGGCCTAATGGTGAAGAACATGTGCTCTTGAAATAGAGGTCACAAGTTCAAATCTTGCAGGGGGTAGGGTATGTACGCCTCGTTTGTAGAAAAATTAGTTGCCTCCCGCATGTGAGTACGAGGTAGTCCCATATGTTATAAGTCATTTGTAGACCCAAAATGTGTCGCCCCACGACATTGTGGACCATAAAAACCTATTATTATTATTATTAAGGAAAGATTCTATGTTGCTTACTTAGGATAGAACTTTTACAAGCCTTTCCTAGCCGCTCTATTAATAGAAATCAATTTACCATATTTTTCTTGTATAAAAATTTTAAACCACAAAAGGTAAGTATCTAAGCTTTAAATTCCAAATCCAAGATTAGAATTATTCCATGTCAAAACAAGTTCTAGATACAATGACACTTGTCTAACTAATTTTGTCAAATGTCTATTCCTTTTTTATATTGGATTTTTACTATAAATTTTGATCAAATTAATACTTGAAATTAAAAAACAAATATTGAAACATATTATGGTTATGTTACACCAAGTTTACATGATGGAAGGGGATGGGGGACGAGTTTGGGGGATGGTAGAGGATTGGGGACGAGTTTCTAGGATGGCGGGAGACCGAAGGCCTTTCTATAGGGGATGATAATTACAAACTAGACAATTTGTTAAAAATATAGAAAATTCATTATTTATATAATGCATTCATTATGAATATGCAAAACCTACGGATGGTTTTGGTGGGTGTTTTCCTATATTTCCAACGCCTCTTAAATGTCTCAAGCACCTCCTGCCATGTTCGTTTTATATTAGTTGCACTCACATGATCTAGATGTCACACAACACCCTTCTACTCTATTTTTAGTCGAGTTTTAATGCCTTTATTGTGCAACACTTTACATCCGAAGGGTGCCTTTAAATTTTCTGCAGAAATGCCTTTGTAAGGTGATGGTATGGTGCCTCCTTGGATGCCTCTATTACAAGCTACTATAAATCAAGGTTTTGTTTATCTAAATATAAACACACACAACAAAATGCAATTTCTTTATGGTTTGTATAGACTTGTTCAATGCCTTAAAAACACTTGATCCAAGTTTCTTTTGTAATCGACAAATTTGTCTTAACAAGTTTTTGGATTCTCAAGGAAGGGTTACATATTTGTGTGTTTATATATAAGCAAGTATTATATATGTATGTCTTGCACTGCTTTCTTTTTCTTGCATTCTCGTAACACTTTCCACTACCATGGTGTTGTAACTCTTAAGTTGTTCAATTCTTTTCCTTTCGATCTTGGAAGATTGAAAATGCAACCCCATTTCTGGGAAGAGCCAAAGGCTCAAATGTGCAAAGCACATAAATTCAATCAATCATATTCGATTAATAAACAATAATATAGTTTACACATTTATAGGAGTTGTCCTATAACCACTCCCCTAGAATAGTTGAGTTGTTCTAACAACTCACTATCTTACACACAACTTACAATCTACGTGATTTGCATACCAAATCACTTACAACAATAACTCACCTATTTTCACTATAAAATCTCTACGTGAGTTATATCAATACTCACTTACATTATTTATTTAATATGCTCCACATATTAAATACACACACTAATTAATAATGTAACCATGTTAGGACTAATTCCTAACAAAGATGAAATGGTATGTAGAATGATGTTGAAGCTGGTCCATTCGTAGCTATGGTGCAGAATTTCTTATGGACGTTTTCAGGGAATAATTAGTGTTATCTTGCCTGAACAGGTAAGGATATATGTTGAAATTTTAACATAATGAAGCCCAATTATGTGTGCAATTACTTAATTAAAAATGGAAGACAATGGTCAAAAAAGAAGATAAAAGATCTATTTTCCCAGATTAACTGTGTTGAATGTTGCATCCCTATAAATGGATTCTCTAATAGCGGCAGTAGGATCTTCATTAGGTTCTATTCTTGGTAGATCTACATGATCAAATTGAATGCATGGAGATAATGATGCAGAGAAGGAAATTTTATGTCGTTGAAAATTCTTGATCATCTTTATATGTTTTGGTTTTTGGTTTATATTTGGATTTACAATTGGATTTCATTGTATTGTATTTTATGGTAAAGAGATTTCTCAATTGAGGGGTATATTACTTCACGTGGCCATCGTAAAGATATGCTTCACAGTTTTTGTTATAATTTTTATACTTATGAATATATGCATTTTACCCAGTACTTCCTTTTCTTCCAGACGCGTTGAAAATGGACTGTGCACTCCATTTTATTTTTCACTTTGAGTAAAAAGGTCTAGAGTGAACAAATCGAGATTATTCGGTATCTGATTGCCTAGAAAATAAAGATAGAAAAATGCAGCTCTAGAGAACCATTTGTTTCTGAATTTAAGAGGTTCTGTTATAGAAGTTCATTTTTGTTGTGAGATTGTTAATCATGGATGTTTTGGTGCTATTCAAGGCGTTTCATGGAAGGGTTTCTACCAGCATGGGATCACATATTGCGTCAAGGTTTCATAGGTTCCAAGGTTTAGAGCTCAATATCAGCCATTTGAGTGCTGCAGATTTGGAAGAGAACATCTATGCACATGCTAAAATTGTTGTGGTTGGAAAAATTCAAGGTTAGGAACAACATTTATAGATATTTTTAAGAAGTGATAAAATAATAAATTTCAACAAATCCATTATGACTCCAACATTAGGAGGTGCTCATTAACATTTAGCGGAAATACTATATATTCTTCTTTTTAGAATAAATTAGCAAGACGTTATTTATAATGTTGCCACTATTTTTATTACTATTGTTTCTAGATATAAAACCTAAGATTGACCGGTAACTCATGATTTTATATAGATAGAGTAGCTTTATATTTTTCCATATCAAATCACATGAAATGTTGTAATGCACACCCACATTAATGTCTTTTTAGTCAGTGATTAAGACTTCATCAACCCACATTAGTCATCTTTTTAAACATTGATTAAGACTTCATCAACCCTACAAGAAGGTTATTTTTATTTTCATCCTTCATATCGCATTAGCATCACTACAGACTAAAACCCAATCTCGGCAATTACATTCCTCAAATCAAATTTAATAAAATTGTGAGCGAATGTGTAAAATTAGAAGGTCAAAGTAGCATGGAAAAGACATTCTATAATAGTTTTTCCTGAACCATAGACATCAATCATGCCTTTCAAAACGATGCATATTTTTGAGCCAAAGATGTGAGAGAAAGCTAACTCCTTCAACTGTATATTCTCACCTTGCATCCGTAAGAATAGATTCAGGCCTCCTTACCCTACATTTTATGGATACCTTAATATTATTGCAGTTGAATTCATAAGTACATAAAAAATGATTCCATTTACCAAGACTATATGTAGAGTCATGCTACATTAGACAATGTTTATCATATTGTTTTGTAAGTTTGCAGTTTTGTCTCGCTATGATTAGAGAACTTCTAAGACATTAATTTTATGTTTTTCCAAAATTGAAAGATACAACTAAAGAATATCTTGGTCAAAGAAAATGTGAGGATTACTTGAATTTTTTTACTGATAAGTTGGAGCTGTATAAACAAAGGTTTTTCCAAATTTGTGAATTAAGTTTCATGTTGACAAGTTCGAGAACTGGGATTTCAGTACACAAATATCTTGACCTGTAGTAAGAAGAAGGCTACATGAATATAGATTTGGCAGCTCATTTTCCTTATACCTATCTAGGTTATTCGAGCTGAAAACAAAAGAAAAGGGCCATTTCTTGACAGCCTTCATATGCTGCTATAACTCACTCATGTAGATAGTATATTACTACCTAATTTGACGTGTTTTTGGATTATATGATGCAGTTTCTAACTAGAGGGGTTGTATAGAAGTACTTATCATTGTATATGTGTGCGGTTGTGAATCTATACTAGTTTAACTACCTAATATCATTTTATAAAGTAGTTAATTCTCTCATTAGTTATGTTCAATATCAATGTAAAGCAATTATTCTTATTGGTAAGATCCAATATCTGCATTTTTGGTTTTTGGAAATTATAATCTAACTAATTTATAGTTATGACTTGACATGATTGCAGGAAATAGTTAAAGCATTGAGGTTACGTTTTGCACCTACACTTTGCCTACAATTCGGAGTGTACATTAGGAGCTGCCTTGTTTCATTGTTTCCGAGAGATAAGTGGAAATGCATATGTCATGCATTTTTGACCTGCATTTTCAAAACAAAAGTTGGAGATATAATTGGGCATCTTCCAACCCACTATGTGTTGTAGTGTTCCACCCACCCTTGTTTTCTTATAGTGGCTAGTTACTTGGAAATCAAATTCGGCAGACTAATGGGGAAAAAATATGGATGTTCAAGGAATAAGTTACAGAAGTAAATGGTATTAAATTTCGATAAGATATAAAACAAATTTATGTAACTACCAAATGAGTTATGAGGCTTTTTTAATCTAATAAATAGGTGCACCATTTTATATAAGGGTTAATGGCATTTAGGCACCCTTTTATATTATTTATTTATGATATTAATAAAATGTGAGGATCTACTTGTGGGCACAAAATTCAACCCAAAAAAATCTATATTTTTTTATAATAATATTTTTTTAACTAGAAGTAATTCAGTTCTTTTTTTTATTATTTAAATTCATACCATCTTTAGAGAGACAATAGTTGGGATTAATGCTATATTGTTTCTAAAGAGATGAGAAATATATCGTCTCGAAAGAGAAAAAAATGATATTATCTCTAAAGAGACAAAATATGTATTATTTTATATATTCTCGGGAGAGACAATAGTTAGAGACCATAATTAGAGATGCCTACTTTCAGGACAATACACAATTTTTTTGTCTCAATTTGAAATGATTTGGTTAAGTATTGTCTCAATTATTGCCTCAAAACATCCCCTTTATAGTAGTGGCGATGTCATAGCCTTGGAAATGTTATTTGATATGAATCACCACAAAGAAAATCCCAATGACGCCTTGCATAGAGGTGAGCATTACGGTTCCCATAATGTAGGAGACCAAGATGATTCAAAGAACATGATGTTGGGGGAGTCTTGCATTATATATGATAAGTAATACCTTGTACGTGTCTTCAAACGTTACAAATACAACATTGCATGGAGTTAAAATGCCCCAAGATCTTCAATCTCTTTATCTTGATGCATACCATCCAACAAATTTTGATGCAAGCCATTCCTCCGCAGGTAGAACCCCATTAATGCTTTACTGGAACCTCTAATATTGAAGGAAGAAAAAAAGTTGTTAAGTTCATGAATCATATTTCCTATCTGAAACTCAACCTCGGTCACAAACCTCATTCCAATTTGTAAGAAGAGTGAAGAAATATGCCTTTGTGTGGAATTCCACAATTTCAACAAGGCATGTGAAAATAATAACTACCCATTACCATCCCTTGATGAAGTATTGCAATTGTGAATGGTCTACAAATGATGTCCTCCTTGGATGGGTATTCGGGATATAATTAGGTAATAGTGTGCCACGAAGATAGAATGAAAATGACCTTCACAAGCAAGTGGGGTAAGTTTTCATACAAAATAAATCCATTCACTTGATAAACGTCAACACCACCTTTCAACACACCATGTACATAGCATTAAAATACTTGATCGTAAAGTGCATCATAACATACATGGATGACCTTACTACTTTCTTCAAGAACCACGTTGATCATTTCAAGGACTTGTGTGGTTTCATATAACGATGTTGCAAGCATGGTATATTATGGAATCTAAGGAAGTGTATCTTCAGGCGTCACCGAAGGAAAGATGTTGGGACATGATTTGTGAAAGGATCATATATATTGATCCTGATAGGATTGAATCCATTATAAGGATCATATCAGATTAGTCATTAAAAATTATTTCTCAGTTGTTTATCATTCTCTGTATTTCTCTACATCTTTTTAAGCTTCTGGGTATTGTTGGAAGTGAATATTTTTGAAGATATAAAATATTTTAGATTTTTGTACTTTGTTATCCTGGAAGAATCAGAACTATAGTTTGTAGGTTTTTGATAAATTTCTAAGCTTTAGAGTGATATCCTAAAAGGGATATTTCAATGGTATCAGAGCTACCTTTCATCCAAATTGTTGGGTAGTGAATGAAGGCATATTGCAAGAGGAATACGCCCAAAAGAAGGACAAAATATGCCAGATCTAGAAGAAAATGTGGAAGAGCTCAATGAGGATTTTATGAAGAATATGTTCATCAACATGGTGAAGCAACAAGAGACAACCAACCTCTACTTGAGCCATCTCACACAAAACATGAATCAGATCAGATCTGGGAATAATAAGGAAAAAGGTGAGAGCAGTGATTCAAGGCAGCGATCCCCCCATTCTTCTAACAAGCCTTTGAGTCTTCATGAGCCTTCTTTCTTGAGAGATTTTGAAGCATCACATGTAGGGAAACCAACAGAGGTGATTGATGAGGAGTCTTGTTGGGAAAAATATTAATCTTTGAGCAAGGGTTTCAGAAATAATATGTCATTCCCATACTATTGCAGGATGAAGATCGACAGTAAGCCCAAGAGGGACCATCATATGTAGGTACCTGAATTACAAAGGCATTTGGGGCATATTTTTACGCCACACTTTGATGGCTCTAAGAAGTGTACCGCATAGTCATGGGTTCAAAAGTTGAAGACCTATTTTGATTTGAACCCCATGCATAAGGAGGATACAATTAACTTTGTAACCCTACATCCTAAGGGAGATGCACATGATTGGTGGCAACATGGACTTGTGACATAGGGGCACATGTACATTACTACATATGTAGAGTTCACACGGAGGTTAGAGGATGGGTTTGACAAGAGAGATTATGATAGATTCTTCAGAGAGTTGACTCACTTGAGACAAACGGTTCCTTGGATGTGTACATTGCATATTTTCAGAGACTTTCAATGATGGTTCCTGATATTTCTGAGATGAGGTTGACTTCATTATTCATAGCAGGATTGACATATGCTTTGGTTGGATTTGTGAAGGCATTTGAGCCTCCTTCATTACATGAGGCCATTAGGAGAGCTCGAGATTTGGAGTTGTCTACTCCAAAGTCTAGATTCCCACCTAGAGTTCAACAGAAAATGCCTCCACCTAGACAGGATGATAAGAGACAGAATCGGCTAGGAAGCCAGGCATTGCACCAGATCTTAGTGAGGAAATTGAGGCAAAATAAGTTATGCTATGAGTTTTGTCAACCATGGGCACGTGGACATAATTGCTCTAGGAAGGAAAGGCCCATTACATTGAGGTCTACAAGGACAGTGATGACGAGGGAGAGGAGGTAGTAGACCCTCATGAGCTTGATGACAGTGATGTTTTGGATAGTGCGAGTGTTTAGAATGTAGAGGATAATTTTCTCACTAAAATATAGCTACATTGTCTAGTAGCCTCAGGTACAAGGCATTCAGGGTTCGAGGAGTCATGCAAGGACAACGTGTGGTAGTGTTGATTGATAGTGGGGCCACCCACAATTTTATTGATGCCACTTTGGTAGAGAGATGGGGTCTATAAGCAAAAGACTTTGAGGGCTTCAACATTGTTGTGGCCAATGGGGAGTCCATGAGATGTACACGGAGGATCCCACAATTGAGCATCACTATGGGTAACTATACAATTACCGATGATTTCTATATTGTTGGTATTGGAGAGACCAACATAGTGCTTGGAGTACAGTGGCTTCACTCACTTGGTGAGTTTCGGACTAACTTTTAGACGATGGAGCTGAAGTTTAAGTCGAGGGTAGGAATGTGGTCTTGAGAGGATTATCTTCAGATGCACCCAGAGTTGTCACGACCAAATGGATGGAGAGGATATTCAAGCACAATGATGTGGATTGGGCAGTTTAATGCTTGGTTTCGACCAAGGATTTAGGTGAGGATAGACCAGAGTATCATGTTGATGTCCAGGCCCTACTACAAAAACACAATGCATTTTTCAGTGATATACCTCCAAGTGTACCTTCAGATAGAGGATTTGAACATGTGATCGAGCTTGATGACATTAAGCCCGTGGTCTCAAATCCTTATCGTCACCCCAAATAGTTTAAGGATGAGATTGAGAGGACCA
Source organism: Taxus wallichiana var. yunnanensis (assembly GCA_018340775.1). Taxonomy (NCBI): domain Eukaryota; kingdom Viridiplantae; phylum Streptophyta; class Pinopsida; order Cupressales; family Taxaceae; genus Taxus; species Taxus wallichiana. The sequence continues at coordinate 867,807,434 of CM031238.1, forward strand.
TATGTGATCTTCTAGACATGGGACATATCAAGCCTAGTTCCAGTCCCTTTGCTTCTTTGGTAGTTTTGGTGAACAAGAAGGATGGAACCATACGGATGTGAGTAGATTAACATGCCTTGAACAAGAAGACCATTAAGAATAAATATCATGAGCCTCGTAGATGAGTTGATGGATGAGCTACATGGTGCAATTTATTTTCCTAAAATAGATTTGCAATCTAGATAACATCATATTAAGGTCAAAGAGGAAGATGTGAAAAAGATAGCTTTCAAATGCCATTGTCATCAATTTAAGTTTCTTGTGATGTCATTTGGATTGTCTAATGCACCTGCTACATTTCAGTCTTATATGAACCATGTTTTCAATCACCGCTTTGAGGAAGTTTGTGTTGGTATTTTTCGATGGCATTCTAGTCTATAGCGGGACATGGGAGGACCACATGAGACGCCTTAATGAGGTATTGGATATTTTAGAAACTAATTCTCTTTTAGAGAAGGTTTCTAAGTGTGAGTTTGACATGAAAATTTTGTTATACCTAGGCCATGCGATAAGAAGAGGCGGATTCAAGGTTGACAGAGCCAAGATTCGAAATATTAGATTGGCTACCACCTAGGACTTTGACATAGTTGAGAGGGTTCTTAGGTCTATGCACTTACTACAGGAGGTTTTTGAATAAATTTTCTCGATGGATTGCACCTTTGACATATTAGGTCAAGGAGGGTGCTTCTTTTTGGTTAGAATTAGCGCAACAAGTTTTTGATCACCTTAAGGAGGTGATGAGCTCATGTCCAGTTCTTGCATTACCAGATTTTACTCGACCATTTTTACTTGAGTGTGATGCATCAAGTGAGGGCATTGGATCGATTACTTATGCAGGATAGGCATCCCATTTCCTATGAGAGTTAGAAATTGAGTAATGTGGAGAGGGGATACTCAATTTACGACAAGGAGATGTTGGCCATTATGCATGCATTGGCCAAATTCAGGTAGTATCTTGTGGGTAGTAAATTTTTGGTTCATACGGATCACAACAGTTTGAGGTTTTTCTTGGGGCAAAAGGATCTCAATGACCACCAACAAAGATGGGTGAACAAGGTACAAGCTTATGACTTTGACATAAAATACACAAAAGGTAAGAATAATGTGGTAGTTGACTCTTTTTCTAGGAGACCTTACCTTGATTATGTGATTAGTTTTATGTTAGAGATTTCAGATGATTGGAAGGCTTGCATACTTGTTGAGTATTCCAAAAATTAGTTTGCATGTGAAATCACGGATGGCATTATTTAGGATGATAGATACAGCGTCTTGGATGATCTCATATACTAGAAGGATAGGATTTTCCTTGTACCTAAGTCCAAGATAAAGGAGAAGATCCTTCGAGTAGTGCATGATACACCTCTAGCAGGACATCTTGGGTATTTTAAGACCTACAGGTACATCAGAGAGAGATTTGCATGGAAAGGGTTAAAGGACGATGTCCTTAACCATATTAGGGAGTGTTTGGTTTGTCAACAAACCAAGTCTCGAGCATTCTTTTCCGAAAAGAGTTCTACTGACCTCTTCCCATCCCCTGAGCGAGAGTGGGAGAGCATATCTATGGATTTTATCACAGGCCTTCCCTCAGTGCATGGGCATGATTGCATTTATGTGGTGGTCAATCGGTTGACCAAGTATGCCCATTTATTTTCTATGCCTTCTGGGCATAAGGCACCACAGGTAGCTCAGACATTCTTCACAAGTGTTTTTAGGCTTCATGGCTTGCCTAAGAACATTGTCAGTGACCGGGATAATATTTTCATGAGCACATTTTGGTAGGATATTTTCAGACTTGCAAGTACGGAGTTAGCTCCTAGTACTAGCTATCATCCACAGACATATGGGCAGACAAAGATAGTTAATAAGTGGATAGAGTGTTATTTGTATAGCTATGTTGAACGACATCAACATGCATGGATTAGACAGCTACACATGGGTGAGTATTATTATAATACCACCTACCGATGAGTATTGGTATAGCTCTCTTTCGGGCATTATATGGATACAATGTCTTATCATTCATGAACTGGTATTATCAGATAGTCGAGCTCCTAAAACTCGTGATTGGTTACAGGAGAATCAAGATATCATGAAGGCCCTCAAGGAGAATTTACTTGAGAGTGCAAAACCAAAGCAAAATATTTATACATATACACACAGGGTTGAGAGATCTTCGAGATAGGATATTTGGTATTTATTTGATTGCATCCCTACAGGAAATCCTCACTTAAGAAGAGCGGTGTTGAGAAGTTGAAACCGTAGTTCTATGGGCCATACAGGATAGTACTAGAGAGTTGGGGCGATTGCATGTGAGTGGGAGCTTCTAGGACAGAGCAGATCCACAACGTCTTTCGTGTTTCATGCCTCAAAAGCGAACTTGGATAGTATATTGTGCCTTCTACAAATTTTCCACCTTTGGACGATGAGGGAAAGTTAGTCTTAGAACCAGAGACTATCATTGAGGCGAGGCAAAGGAAGCTCAAAAACAAGGTTATTACCGAGTATCTAGTGCGGTGGAAGGATTTTCCACTTGAGGATGCCACTTGGGAGGGTGAGTAGATTTTACAACATCCTGGTTTGCATTTTCCTTTGCTTGTGGGCAAGCAAATTTCGAGAAGGGAGGATTGTAATGTCCCCATTCCTACGTAAGAGGCCTAGAGACTTATTTCCGTCTTAGCTTTGGCCATACTTAAGGGGCTGAAGACATGGAGGTTATTAGGTATGGGTTATTTTATTACCACATTCACTTTATGTTATATTTTATCATTGACTTAAGTGATGGGCGACTAGGTAGTACTTTATGTTTTATTTCTTCATTGTTATAACTTAAGTGTACTTTGTAGTATGTGCACAATAAAGTCACTTAAGTTATACTTATGTTTATGATAAAAGTACCAAAAGGAGTGTGATTAGGGTTTTGGAGGAAAAAGGTTATAAATATACCTTTGGGATCTTTTGAAGATTCATTCGTGCAAGTAACCATTTTGAGTTCTTGTTATTTTCAATCTTCTTTCTTGTGGAGGTCAGATTCTACAGGATCCCCAACTTCGGTGTTGAGAGATCCATCTCTTCTTTGGTAGAGCATTCTTCGGTGAGGGTTTATCACCCATATCCCTAACTTGTTATTCAGATTTTTTGGATCAGATTTGGAGGGTAATCATAATTTCATATTCAGAGAAAGAGGACAATCATTCTTCATCAAGGGTTTCAGTTATTTTCAGATTTTGGGCTATTAGATTTCTTCCCCAAGTGGAGCGACCTACATAGGAGATTCGACAAGCATTTTGGAAGGGTTTCTATGGCCCATTTATGGAGATTTCAGATTTGAAGATTGTTCTTATCATATTGATGCCAAAAAAATTATTCCAATCATTTTCCCTTGATATTTTGGAGTTTACGGTCATTTGTACTTTCTCCTCATTTGTTGTCATAAAATAAATCAAATCGGCTATTAAAAATATTTCTCGATTATTTATCGTTCTCTATATTTTTATATATCTTTTTAAGCTTCTGGGTATTGTTGGAAGTGAATATTTTTGAAGATATAAAATATTTTAGATTTGTGTACCTCGCTGTCATAGAAAAATCAGAACTACAGTTTGCAGGTTTTTGATAAATTTATAAGTTTTAGAGTGATATCCTAAAAGAGATATTTCAAAAAATTAAGATGTTAAATTATGCTCTTGTTTTCATAACCCAAAGTGCTCAAGAGAATTCTCCAAAGATAGTCGTCATTTGTTGTTGCTTCACAACATGCCCCTAATTTCACAGTGAAATCATGGAACCCTTGGGGCTTTCTCAAGGTAATTTCAATTAACGCTCAAAGTTATCCCACGTAGTGTTTCCTTTAGTTTGTGGTTGACAAAAACATTACTCAATCTTCTGCGGTGAAGTCAAGTGGTGTGCAACATTATCATTTAATTCACGACTTGCACAAAGTATTGCCCAACGCCCCCACAACCTTATGCAACCTTGCAGCATGTAATTCATACCTTATTGCACGACATGAACATCACGAGTCCTAAAACATCACAGTGCTTGCAATGTCAAAATCCATCAAAAGATGGTGTGGTATACTTCCTTTGTATCGTGGCCCACCGTACACTATAAGTTCCACGCAACATGTCCCAAGAAGGATTTTCCACCTTGTAGTCTTGTTAATTTTCAACGCAAGTATAAATCATACGCTTGGGCATATCTAACATCTAACACTTCGATTCTTAAAGCTTTGTGTGTGCATACATTCTATAAGCATTCACGGTATAACCAGGAATTTAGTAGTCACAAATGAAGTGTTGAAGATTCTTGTGAAGAGAATATTGTAAAAGAAGTGACGAATAATGACATCATGCCCTTCCACATTCTGTAAAACCAAAATCTACTAAGCGCGCAAGTTTACTTGCCACCGAAATGAAGAGAAAGGAAAACATGTGCTAATATAGTGTGTAGAAAATACTCGATTTATCAACGTGCTTTTCATATGTTGCGCAGGGAAGCCAAAGAGCAACACAGAAAATCCTAAGGCTACATATCCATGACAATGAATTGCTCTGCAAAGACGACGAAGCCACAAAATGGACAATCAAGTCCCAAGCCACGAAACAAGAGTGTGGAATTATCTCGTTAAATCAATAAACTTGCACGTCGTTGAGCGAAGTGCATATGGAAGACCGAGAACACCTAGGTTGCTAGATGACAAAAGGAAACCACACAAAGCCAGTGTTGATAGAGGCAAAAAAATCTAGATCTTGTCCACTCGCCAGCATTCTAAGTCAAAGAGATATTTACATCGGAGGTGTCCACCTTTGAGGATGCCCTTGCTGGAAAACGTCAAAATCCGGTAGCCATTTTCCAGCAGCCACTTTCTCGGCGACGCAATACCAGTGATATTGTTTCACATAAATGTTTATGGTGAATAGTCATTTTGGTAAAGGGAGTGCGGATGAGTCGAGTTGCTACGATGAGGAGTCGTCTGCGGAGGAGTGCTTTCTCCTTTCCTCGCCAACATCTGTGCTGTTGCTGCTACTGCCACTGCCTTTGGAAAGTAACATTATGCCAACGCCAATGATATGGATTTCGCCCTTGACAATTCCTTTATGGATTGCAGTCTGAATTTCGACTTCCCAGCCTTTTGGAGCCTGTCGGAGGGATTCGAAGCCTCTGAAGAAGCAGCGAACCTGAGCGTGAATGATTACTATATCGAGGAATGACAGGGGAATCAAGCGATGACGCTTTCCTGGGGTTTGATACAGAGTCAGACTATCTTTTTAGGGATGAATTCAGCGGTTTTTCTTTTGTGGAGGAGTTTGTCCCAACAGGTGTCACTGTCGGCAATGAAGAGTTGGCATACTTTACGGTTGTTGGGCAGACACCATATGGACCGGTTGAAAATGCCTTGGAACTTTCAAAGTAAATGCATTTGGCAAGTGTTAAGCAGCCTCCACAAACATTGTCCAGTTTTTCCTTCCCCGACCTGTGCCACGATGGGAGCTCCAGGCATGGAGCATGATTTTTGCAGGATATACTCAAAATGGATATGTTGAACAGGCGTTGGAGACTTTTAAGCAAATGCAATCAAATCAGGAAATGGACATCCATCAAGTAGAATGGAGAGAGGATTTTTAATTTGATGTTGTAGTTAATGTGCGTTGGGAGATATGCAAGTGAAATGAGGACACATTCACAGGCGGTGCGTGAACTATTTGACAAAATGCGTACAAAAACGTGGCCTCTTGGATTATACCCTGCTTCATTTTTGTTTTGTTAGCAGGCCACCGTGCATGTTTAATGGAGGAGGTTTGTAAATGCTTCAAATGACACGAGTTCTCTTAAAACCAGGCCCAAAAATATTATTCAACCCTTATGTGTGTGCGTGGAAGGAATTCTTGGCCATGCTAGTGCCTTGAGGAAACTCTAAACTTTATCTTCAACACGCTAGCTAAGGCAGCGGTCCCATGTGGGGCAATGCAAATGTTTTTAGCAGGTGCTGCAGAGTAAAAATAGGAGAAATTTGCAGCGTAGCGGTCCTATGGAATGCAAAGTTTTTAGCAGGTGCTGCAGAGAAAAAATAGGAGCAATTAGCAGTGCAGCGGTCCCATGGAATGCATAAATTTTTAGCAGCGTGACTTACTGAGCGCCAGGGGAAGAGATCTGGATTTTCCATACAGGTCCGACATAGCATCTTATAAACAATAGCATTCGTGATCTCAGAAATCAGAGATTTATTGAGACCCCTGGCTGTTACAGATCTAGCTACACCAGCCAGCTATGAATCCAGTTTGATATCACTTGATCTGATGTGCAATTTTCTGTGAAGCAAGATGAAATTTGTGGTTGGTAGAAATGGCAAAAAATTCAAATAATCATTGATCTCTATGCAACGAATATTGGCTTGGAGAAATAAAAGGTGCCCAAAAAACTTTAGAGAGAAAAACTGTGAAAATTAGGCAAATGCCTGCACTTGCATGGTACCTTGAAAGGTTGAGGTTGATAGTTGAAGCTTTGGGGAAAGTGCTATTTTAATGTTTGTCTTGCAAGCTGCTAAGATAAAGAAGAATTTTTGTTATTATTAAATTGAATAACTCTGTTGTTTTGTTTAAGAAAAAGGGAAAGTTTGAAGTGACAAAGAGAAACTGTAAGGAGCGATTGTATTAATGTGAATAGTTTATGAGTTCTGAAACTCTTGGTTTGGTATAGTCGCATAATGTTTGCCTCAGTCAATCTGATCTTACCCTTTGGCTTGGTGCCATTCCATGAGGGCTAAATATGTACCTTAAATCTTAGAATTATGATTGTCTTGATTGCAATCTTCTTAAGGGTGGAGTTCCTTATGGTTATGATCGAGTAAGATTTACTTGCAGATCAATACCTTCAGACATACGAGATTATTTATTCAATGCTTTGTTGCAGGGCATCCATCATATAATTATAGCAGCAGCTTTTACTAGATTTTAATCATATCAATATATGTATTTGAGAGTTTGCAAAACCTGCATTTTGAGGGTTCTGTGACCGATGAACTTAGATGGTATTCTGTGTTGGGATGAACTATACATGGTGCTAGGTGTTTTAATCTCAAAGAACTAAGAAATTACCTTTTTCCATCATTGATGGTAATTTGTGAAAGGATCATTGTTTAAATTTTCTAAGAGGAGAACAATATGTTCATGTACTCTGTTTTTATACTTCCTTCAAGAGTTTAGTTGCCTATAATGTTTATGTTCTTACGACAGTTAATAAAAAGCTGAATATAGTAAGTCATCCTCATAGATATTAGCGAGGATAGATACTACCACATTATACATACTATTGATGTTGAGGTCATGTTTAAACTGTTAAATTTTTATATGTGTATGAAGTTAGTCCTCTAATAGGGATGATTTTTCAAATAATTGGTATTATGCATGAATGGAAAATATCGTGTGAATTAAGGGCAGTGTAGAAATAATAGATTTGATAGAGACCTTATATGTTTTTAAAAACTGTATATATATAGCAGCAGGATTCCATGAAAGAACAAGGAAGAAATAATCTCCCTGATACTATATGTTTTGTAAAACTATATATATATATAGCATCTTTAGCAAATTAAACAATCATGTGCCTAAATCTTCAGCAACCATGAGCCAATATGAAGAAGCTCCCAAACAAAGATAATTACAATTTGATTAGAACAAGCAGGTATTTCTTCTTTATTGTAGAAACAAAAGAACTTTCATGCCCTAGAATATGGTCTCTAGTCAACTTAAGATACACATTTAAGATGACAAATATCAAAATGACTGTACCAGCAATAACCTTAACTACACCCTCTATTCGTTTTGAGGTTCATGACAACCAAATAATTATTAATCTAGGCTTCACACATATTATTGCAGAAGAATATTTTAAATATGAAACACACAACTAATTTACCAAAGCATTAAAAAATCTACACCTTTTAATGGGAAAATTGGTTTTGGATTGACAGTGTTACCTTCTACAAATTTGATCAAAAAAATTGCCAAAAAAAAATTGTGTTGAACCTTTACAATTATGCTCATCAGATGCACACAACAAAAATTTGTTTACTACCCAAATATATATGAAGATTCTCTAACATAGATGACCTACGGACACATCAACTATGCATCTAATTCAGTTATGTCATTCCTTCCATTGACAAATTCCATTAAAGCCACTCGAGCTTGTGTTGCAACAGGATCGCCTAGAACCTCTTCAATGTTTGGCACATTGTATTCATTCTCATCGACGTCAATTGGATCAACGCAGCCCTCATCAAATGCCAACAACATATTATGTAAAATGCAACATACCAGAATAGTTTTTGGTAGCATTTTCAAATTAGGTTGACATATCATGGAGTGCAAAATTCGCCACGTACTCTTTAGCCTTCCAAATGCACACTCAACAACAATACGTGTCGAAGACAACTTGAAGTTAAATTCTCTTTTCTCATTTGTTAGAGCACCTGAAAATGGCGTGATTAACCATGGTAGTAGTGGGTAGCCTCCATCACCAATAATATACTCTCTCATGTGTGTCAAACCAAGGGAAACTGAGCGACCATTTAACCTCTCACCACCTTCACATAATTTGTAAAAAGAAGAATTCCGCAACAATCTGGAATCATTAACAGAACCAGGCCACCCAACGAATACATCCATGAAACGCATATTACTATCAACAATGACTTGGACAGACATGTTGTAGTTGTGATGGAACAAATCTTTGTCATGGAACAGGTTTGGTAGATTTCAAAGGTGTTCCCACTTTTACAGGTCACGGTCAAGCCTCTCACTAGTAGGTGATGCCACAACATCTACAAATGTTCAGACATTGTGTTTTCCCCTACAACCAACATTCACCTAAATTGAATAAAAAACATTCTCATGTATTTTATACTTAAAAGCTTCTGCTATCCCGAATGGACCATCCCCCATTCATGTATTTTATACTTAAAACCTTCTGCTATCCCGAATGGACCATCCCCCATACAAAACGCTTCAATAAAACAAAAAATAAAAGACGAAACTGTCAGAAAATCTAAAAGAATGTTGATCTAAAGGATTGACACAAGTGTGAACAGATGCAGCTAAGTCTTGCTGCAGTGACAAGAGAGACAATAATGAGACTTAATATTTTCATTACTGTTTTGTTGAGAATGAATGTAATAATATTTAATGAATTTAAATTTGTTGGAATTTTTGTATAACAAGCATTGCTGGGCTTTCTGCAGTGCAGACAGGGAATTTTTTGGGCCAGTTTCCTTATGGCACATTGCCGCTGGAATGAGTGGCCTCTCTCCAGTTTTAGATGACATCACATTGGACTGCACAACATTTTTGTTACAGTTTGGTAAACTTATATGCCCTGATAAACAGCATAGTGATCTTAAAAACACCGGTATAATGATTGGTAAACCGAATGAGTCAAAACTCCCGTGTCTTTGAAACTAATGCAACTGTCAACAAAAATATCACGATTCTACAATTTCCAGATCAATGTTTATCAATTATACATCAATTTTCCAATTTTAAATCATTTTTTCAATCATTTATCACTGTTTATATTGACAGGTACCTGATTCTTCAATTTTCAGATTTGTCAGAGCCCCTTGATGTGCAAAGACAGATCCTTGTTGCAGTGAGAATAAAAAAATGATGCAAACATATTAATAAATCCCCTGATGCGTTGAAACAGATTTGTGGAGGGAAGTATTTGGAGGGAAGTATTTGGAGGGAAAGATTCATGCAATAATTTGGTAACACCTGGCCAAAAATTGTGGAATGCAGGTTGTGGAAAGTTTCAGCCCCCCATCAATTTGCATCGCTGAAACATTCTCTCCTTTGCAGGTGCTGCTCCACATTTTCAGGGCTAGATTCCCTATTATCATGTAGCTGTAACTGCAGATCCACATGGGACCACCTGGCTGCACAAAATAATGCGGTTGCCCCCCACATGGGACCGCTCCCTAAGCTCGGGGCGCTTTGTGGATGTGTTTGCTTGGTGCTTGGAGCATACATGGTTATGGAGTCATTATTCATAACAACGAATATTCCTTTTGTGTTAGATGATCAAATTTCACAGATATTGTTTCTTCGCAGGTGAACCTATGTGAAATGTGGAGGCACACACGTAGCATGTGAACTGTTTGACAGAATGCTTGAATGAAATGTGGTCTCATGGAACATGATGATTCAGGGTAATATGTATTGGGGGAAATTTTGAACTTCCTTAGTAGGAGTATTACTTAAGTTTTCATGTGAGTGTTGTTGCACTACACTACGTTGTTTTTGTTAAATCCGCTTGACCTAGTTTATTGTAACGGAAAATAATTGTCTTAAGATTCTACCGATGAGATAATAAAAGCAATGGAAAAGGGCCGGATGAGAAAAAATCACCGAGCCGAGTCCATTCTATTGTTCTCAAGTGTTTTCCCGAGTCGGAGCTCTCATTTTGTTATTTTATTTTATTAGTACCCCTACTGTTGCCCGGATGCATATATTTCTATGAAGTATCTCTGAATAGTCAATTTATTCAGAGATATTTTGTGACTATCTTAACCAAAATAATTTTTTATGTTTTTAATCCAATATTCTGTCTTTTCATCTCCAATACTGCATTTTTCTCAACAACACGCAAAAAAATAGGTGTCCCTTAATTTTCTCGAAAGTTGAAGAGCACTGAATTTGCTAAATTGCTAAATATTTTCAATTATTACTCCACATCTTTTCAATTGAACAAGTCAACACAAGCTTCAATCCATAGGATCCATACAATGCTATTAATCAATGTGCCCCAGTGAGATATTCATATCTTTCTTGTTGGGGCAACTGACATTGATAGTAAAAACAAACTAGCATTTTTCTCAACAACATGCAAAAATAGGTGTCCCTTAATTTTCCCGAAATTGAGGAGCACAAAATTTGCTAAATTGCTAAATATTTTCAATTATTACTCCACATCTTTTCCAATTGAAATTTGGTTCAACACAAGCTTCAACCCATAGGATCCATACAATGCTATTAATCAACGTGCCCCGAGTGGGATATTCATATCTTTCTTGTTGGGGCAATGGCATTGATAGTAAAAACAAACTAAAAATTAAATAGTGTTTCACCAAATGCAACAAATGGATATTCAACCCAATTAGCTCACCTTCTCCAACATACTCATAAGTCATAGCAAAATAAGAGCTTACCAACATTGTGTGGACATCCATCGAGTCATAATAGGAAGTATTTTTTGTCAATTGTAGTAGTTGAAACAACTTATAATAACACATATTACACTGCAAATTACAACTCTACCAAATTTAACATTCTTATCCTCTCTCGGTGTAATTTGCAACTCATGTGTAATTGCTAGTTTTGGACACTCCGGTCTCCATTTCAAGAAGTGGAAGGTGATGAATTTAAGGACGTTTAATTTGTGCCAACAAGCTCCCCATGCACGTTACTAGATATTAAATGCCACCAAACAAGAGACCGACTCAATCCAAGCTTGCTCTAAGCCATCGACTACATTTAATGAAGATATTTTGGGATTGTTGACGATGATTTGAGCACGTCGCCGACACTTTGAGTCGCCCAATGAACATTCAAATGGATTTGAATTTTAACCACCACTCATTTACTTTGTCATGTCAAAGATAATAGCTTCTTATAGCCATTTGACACTTATAACTCATTATGAGGTCGTGGTTTTCTTATAAATATCAGTTGAAAGACATTGTAAATGTCCTTGAATTTGGAATAGAGAAGTTTATGAGAGCTTTTATGTATTTTTTTTAATCTCACTTAGCTATCTAAGTTCTAGCCTAAGTTTCGCAACTATAAATGTTTTTTTGAATCCACGTAAGTGTTAAAGGATTCATTCTTGTGCTTATTACTTGTAATATCTTTCATTCTAATAATTATAGGAGTTAAAGTGTTTTTCCTACACATCCAATGATATTGTGTGTTGTTAGGTTTAATACTTGATTTTCTCACTCTTGCACTGTTTATATCTTTATTGAGTGCACGCCAAACTAAGTGTGGGTATGATTATTGGATATTGGCATTCAAAAGGAATTGGAGTTGGCATCACAACCTGCGAACTTACTCTCTTTTCTTTCTATCCTAGTCACTCTTTTGCACTTTTTACTACCCCGTTAAAGTAGATTACTACAGGGCCAAAGCTTGCAATTTGTTTATAAAGATTAATCTTAAAAGTGATTGTAAGTGAAATTCACAACTAAACATCTCGTACATGGCTTTGTGCATTGATAGACTATGAAGTGTATTGTAATCGATCAGTTTGGTTATAAAATCTAAATGATTGATTCCCATGAGTACTCCTAAGCCATAGTTCCCTATTGTAAACGTAAGACCCCTTAAATTAACAACAAACATCAAGCCATTGTACACTTCTCGCCATACCCACAAAATCAGCGAGCAAGACCTAGTGAAAATCAACCTTGGGGAGACTTGTGCAATTATGTGTGTGTCGCCTTTCAAGAGAGGTGTTGCCCTACAAGTCGTGGGACCTTACCTAGTGTTGCTTGCACTTGCATAGACACCCCTTTCCAACACCAACTTTTTTTTTGGTGTTGGAGGTGTAGCTTTGCGGAACAATAGTTACAATTATCATTTTTAATGTCTTAATACATGATGCTCTTCATGATGGCAATGATTGAAGGCTTCTAACTAGTAGTGTGTCAAATTTCAATTCCCAAGGACTTAAAATCTGCCTAGACCGTCTTCAAACTCCTTTAGGGATGAACCCGTATCTTTTTGAGATGTTAAATCCAACTTCATCATTGGACAATATTTAAGTTTTAGTAAATTCAAATTTTTAGCATTTATTATGATTATTTGGTGTGGACCAATGCATGTGTACAACAAAAATTGTTTTTGTAGGTTTCTAGGTGCATTTGACATGCAAATTTATCATTCAATAATTTGTATACTTTGAAGTGTATGTTCAACACACTTCAAAGTGGGGCAAAATGTAGAAACCTGAAAGTTGTCACCATACCTTTATTAATCGAGAATTAACATGATTTTAGGGTACCTTAATATTTGTCAAATGTTGATCCAAATTAGGCATAATTGGCACATTTATTGCCTTTTGCTAATCCCCATTTTTCTTAGCCCCTCAACTCTCCTCTCTCACCCCCTATCATTCCTATCTCAGGTTTTATGTTTCTAACCCGTACCAAAAACATCCCAACATTCGGACACCTATCAAGAACGTATGAATGCTCTTGGGCACCTTTTGTTTTCAACTCGATGCACATGCACCCATTGTCCCGTCTTTTACGGTTTTTGATCGTTTGATGTTGGCTTGTGCACCAATAAGGTCCTAAACTAAATTCATTTTTCTAAAACTACACAAACACCGTAGTTCAATTGACAATAAAAAATCAATAAAGCATTCAAAGAGCAATATTTACAATTCACATGTATCCTAGAAAGATCAAGCAATCATTAGAGCATTTATCATTACTTAAAGCTAGCATTTTCCATGAAGAATTTTCGATGCACAACATAGAACTTTATCTACCTATAAAGTTATTTTTGTTTTTTACAATTTATTACTTTCAACATCTTTTACCAAGTGGTGTCCACCATTTACGGCATGAGAATCATGCAATGCTTATCAATTCTTGCAAACCCTCAACACATGCCCCTATATCTCACTTTGTTTCCCTTTCATTTCAATAATGCTACCATTTTAGGTAAAGGAGAAGACTTGTTTTGCAAGTTAAACAGGTCATAACAGCAAATTAAAGCAAGGAAACAAGAAATAGAAACTATGAGAACACAATCGCGATTCATATCAAAACTCGTTTGTCATACGTTAGAAAATGTACGACGTTCCATACATTTGTTATAAATGTACCAACATTCCATACATTCGTCAAAAAAGTACCAACATTCCATACATCTTCCCCTTCATACATCAACATTTTTGGGTGAGGTCACTATCATTGTTATGTGTGCATTCATGTGTTCGATTCAAATCATTGTCACCAAATCATATGATTAATAAATGCTAAGTATCAAAACCTTATGTAAATACCCTACCACTCGATTTGAAATAATTAATTAGGTCTTGTAATTCTTACAATTGCATTTAATTGGCTTGTTTAATTAAACATTTTGCATTTATTGGTGTCACATTTAGTTTTAATTCATTTACGTGCAAAACAGACACCCACCAAACATAGAATGAATAAATATACTTTGTAGCACATTAATAGTAATTTCAAGGTGTTGCAGGAACAACAATGCCATAAGATTCTCAGGAGCTAATGTAGAAAAGAAAAAGATTACAAGAATAAGATGACTTTTTACATTCTCTCTCAAAGTGATTGCAATCATAAGCAACACATCCTTCAATCCATCTATTATCATACTACAAAACTCTACCAAACAAGTAAAGATCATCTGCCATTATTATTGTCAATTGATAGCACTCAAGTCTTTATCGAGGTGTGACAACTAAAAAAACAATCATCTAAATATCAGAATTTTTCCAAATTTTCCTAGATTATAAAAAATGTATTTATTTATTTGTTTTTAATCATATCATCTCAATCAAGTTGTTGCACAATTGTGATTTTACAAACTTCTTAACTTGCGTCAATCTCGACATCACAACTTATCCATGTCTTTGTAGCCTTCAAAAGGGCTGGATTCCTTGTTATTTTGCTTTGCCTAGTCCCTTGGGCAATTCAAACAGGATGAGAAAATTGTCAGTCTCAAAGAGATCAATCCTAAGATATTAATTACTATATAAAGGAAACAAAAATGATTAGAGAAATCATCTATATTGTCACTCAGCCAAAATAGATGCTTTGGTATCTTGACAAGACTGTCTTGCCAAAGCTTAACAAATCAAACAACTCCACATGTTCCCAATGTTCATTTCAGAGATGATTTAGATTTTTTATCCAATCACTAGCTGATTCATATGCATTTCAATAGATTTTACCAAAACTAAACCCATGTTACTTTCACCACAGATCCTTGCAATTTTATCATTAAATTCCCTAAAATCAATAGCAAAATAAATGAAATACTTGCATCAATGAGACGTTGTCCCCTCCACTTGATCGATTCCCAGCATGGTTACCGATGGAAAACAAGTTAACGAGCCTTTGCAGTCAACTCGAAATACATTAAACGTATAACCATGATATCAAGGCTAAACATGATTTAGATTTCTTCCCAATACTAAAATCAAATTACTAGATCAATATTGCCCAAGTTTTTGAAAAATAGAAACAAGAACAGGCTAAATTGTCTTGCTTTGATCATCTGCAAATTAATAAAACTGATACAATTAATCAAATTTGAGATTTTGATAGCCCATTATATCCATCCATACGTTGTTCCTCAAATACGACGAGCATCATGCCTAAGTGAAAATAAAAACAAAGACCTTAACCTCCCCAATCCTTGATTCTTGTTGGAGAGGAAATATCTCAGGAAATTACACATCGTACAGAAAGGAGATCTCAACAAAAATGGATAAATACAGCCATAATTTAATGAAATGTCATATTTTTATGTTACAGAAGGAAGACAGTGGCTGGAGGGAGAGCTTGTATTGTCAGCATCCATTATAGATACAAATGGGACCTTACCGCAGGGAGAGCTTCTATTATTAGCATCCATTATAGATACATATGGAACCTAACCTTTATACAAGCACCCACTATGCAAGCCACGTATCATGATAACTTCCAAGTAAAGAAAGCAGAAGAGGAAACATGGGTCATAGGCGCATGGAAAATAATGTGCCAATCATTTCCGAATGCATTTACTACTTTAAAATCAAGAAATCTTGCACCTAAAACTATTGATTACATGTTCACTGGACTTGCACCGCGCAGAATCGCCATGCAGCTACAACTCCTGTGATATAGCATCTTCGTGAGATTCAAAATAAGGATGTGACATGATTGATCCATGCATTTTGTGTGAACCATGTTTTGAAATCTTATAAGACTGTGTATCCATACTTTGGTCACTACCTGCCGACTCTCCAAATCCATTCAAGTTTTTATATTCTTTTGTTTTTAATACTTCAAGCTTTGCTGATATATGCCGCTTTTCTCTTTCAAGTGCCTCCCGCAAAACTATCAGATCATGATGATTATGTTGGCGAATGAGTTTCATGGGCACTTTTACGAGCACCTGCAAGAAAAGAGGATACTTTTTATACATATGAAGCTCTCATAGAAGTAATATGTTAAATAAGAAAAACAGCTGAACATATGATAGGCATAATGTAAAAATTGTGCACTTCTCAAATATAGCATCTTGGTGGAAGAACATTATCTTTGGATTCTTCCCGATAGTGTTAATGTATTTAAACAACAATAGTATGAGGCCAATGTTTCTATTACATTCACCAATTGTAGGATACTAATAGCTTACATTTCAAAACACTGGCAATTACTAGTAGTTTAGTTCATCACACCCATATTGATGCAAAATTGTCACATCAAGTGTCACCCATAACGTATTGTGAAAGAGTTAGAAACATTTGAATGAAATCATAGCATACAATCTCATAATCAATAAATTATATTTCATTTTAATCTATAACCCACTTTAGTACTCCTCTGCACAATCTCCATATGGGTTGTGCCCTTGCAATCATCCTCCGGAGGGTACCCCTTTGTTGCAAAATGGCTAAAAATAACCTTTTTTATGCCTCCGGGAACAACTACTCCACCTTGGATCTCAGCAACTTCATGAGTCAAACTAGGTATACTTCCCTGCACATGAAACACGCTTGAAAACCATGTTAGCACGTTCTTCTCAGCTAGAATGAGGGTGACACAGTTGATAGGCTGGCCGGAAGAAGGGTTTACAATGACCAGGGAGGAGGTTTTCAAGTGGGGGTTTGGTTGTCATGGCCAAAATTTCAAATTTTGCATGTTAGACGTTCAGCATGACAACAGACCACAAAATAACCATCCTTCTTGTACTTGTCACAAAGAGCAATAATGAACTTATCCCCAGAAGCTATGAAAACCACAAACTCCTTCCTATCTACATCATGTACTTCTATAACAAGGAAGAGTTTTGGGGTCATTTTTAAAGTCATTTTGATTTTTTTGACCAAAAACAAGAACAAAATGCCTGCAAGTTCATGTTGGATGACGTTCTCAGGCACATATTGTACCCGTACTTGCACCCTATGCAAGCGTACCCGATAATGTAGAGAATATATAATGTCTAACTGCCAAGCGAACAAGGTGATTATCATTTTGCAAAAAAATTATTTCATGCATTACCAAACAAATTGGCTAATGTGAAGAAAACCTTAGAATGCACTAATATATCAAGTACAACTTCAAAAACAAATGTAATGGGAGAAGCCAAACTTCATAGCTGAAATTCCAAGCCCAATCCAAAAAGAAACTCCTTGACAAGCTCATTTTGTATGCTCATGGATGCTACTACAATTTCACACACAAATGGAGATAGCTCAATGAGATGGCATCCCCTCTCTTTATATGCTGAAACCAGGTCTGCTCAATCCTTGTATTCACATCTGGCATTGTAAGTCAACTATTCTTACATCTAGGGTGATCTTGTTCCCCTCGTCTACAATCCCAGCTACAGGGTAATGCGCACATCATCAGTTTTCTCTACCTCTAGAGGATCATCATCCATGGACGTGGGAAGAAGTTGTACCTGCTTCATCCTAGATTTGACAAGCCAAGTCCTCATCCTCGGGAATTCTCCTACGGATATTAATAGAGATTGCAGTGGTCCTTTCATGATAATGGATGACGAAGTTGTATATCCTTGTGCTCCAGATTTTGCCACAACTTTTATCTCCAGCTTTGGCCTCCACAAACTCCCTTCTTATGCTTATTGAGGAATATTCTTTTCATATGGTTATTTGGACTTTCATAAGTCTTTATCTTTTCGAACTATGTCTAGGATTTATCAGTTTTGGGTTCACTCTCTCTAGTTAAGCTTTTCCATTATTTTAGTGTTTGTTATTTTTTTGACTTTTGGATTTTTTCACACTCCTTGCTATCATAACTTCTGATTTGATTTCTATTGACCTAGTCTGGTCATTCATGGGCATTAATATAATTCCTTCCTTTCATTCTCCAAGAGGTGGAGACAATGGAGCACTTTATCTTAGGTGTCTTGTTCAATATAAGATTAAAGATAATACATAATCTTAGAGAGATATCCCTTGTCATACAAAGACTCTAGAAAGTACTTTTTCCTTTACACAAATCAAATGCATTTAGCTCTCTATCTTTGGGAAGCAGTTATGTTTAATTGCCATACTCACTACTACCTTGTTTCAGCCTATTTATGCATATCAACATATGAAATGACCTTTAGCTTTTGTAGTCACTAGCACAAGTAGGGATTAGATTTGTGAGACATCTCCCTCCTCCATGAGCAGCCACTATCACAGCGTGGACCTCTTGTTCTCACTCTAGACCAAGAGGGTAAGCTACCATTCAACATTGGCAGTCCAGACTATTGAGGCACATGCACATTTCAATTTTTCTCATTGTACTTATAGAATTGTCAGTCATGGATGCTAGGCGAGGTACTAAAAGGTATGTCGCTTCTTCCTAGTATTGTTAAGCGAGGCCTTCTTAGACCGGGTCAATCTGCTAAGAATAATCTGGATACACTGTATTTGCCCCAGAATGGAGATCGACAAGTATGTTGATCCCTCTTTTGCTGCTAAATTTGTTGCAAATTAAATCCTTGTTCTCCAATGGTTCTCTTAGCATAAGAACTTTCCTCAGGATTAGATTGTTTTGTACTACATAACTTTATATTTAGTTTGTGTCTGCAACTTGAATCTTTAAAGCTACACCACTTTTTAGATTTAGTTTCTGTTGTAGATTTTCATTTCAATTGTCGGTCGGACTTCTTTTAGCAACTCAGGATTTGTTATTGTAGCTTGGTGTACTCTGGAGTACTCTTGATCTTCTTTGGGCATTCATGTATGTTAAAATAACTTCTTTCTCAATTGTTGCATCTGTTGTCCCAATATGAAGAGTTAATTTTCCGTTTTATAGACATTTTCCCTACTGATTTTGGATAACCTATGGAATCTCCCACCAAACGTACAAACTGAGATATTTTAAATGAAACCTCTTAGTTTTAGCTAAACAGTATGAATTATTTCATTTGTAAATCGTTTTCTACTATAACTTCTTTCGTCAATTTCTGTACTTCTTTTAGCAACTCAGGATTTGTTACCGTAGCTTGGTGTACTCTGGAGAACCTTTGATCTTCTTTGGGTGTCAGTGTATATTGATATAACTTCTTTCATCAATTGTTGCATCTGTTGTCCCAATATGAAGATCCAATTTTGCTTACACATTTTGAAATAACCTTTGGAATCTCCCAATGAACATACAAACTGAAACATTTTAAATGAAATCTCTAGTTTTGGATTTAGATAATATGGGAATTATTTCCCTTGTAAATATTTTCTAGCATAGCTTCTTTCGCCTGTATCAAATATCCACATACTTTATTACTGTTCAAACTAGTAACCTTACAGAATACAAAAAGATACTAAAAGGAAAGTATATCATTATGAATAATCCCACACAATTGAATCATTCAAAATATCCATTGCACAATTGGTTTGAACTGATTTCCATTAAACATATAAACCAGAATGAACTTAAAACATACATTTAGTTTGAAGAAAAGACCTGGAAATAAGCTGCACCAGCCATCTGGGACATTTACTCAACAGATAAATATTCATACTTTACATTTGACTCTTCAATGCTGTTTATTTGCATTAATCAACAAGCACGCAAATTTCAAATCTTTCAGGCTTCCATGATGTTTTGAATTTTGATGAAATACTTCCAGGATCACTGAATTGGAAATTTAAAAGCCCTATTGATGCTATAAATACAAGCCTGAAAATTTTACTATATTCAGGTAACTTGTCATGGATTTCCTTAGAAGTGGGGATTTGATAAAGATACTTACTTCTGTATTTTTAGAACCATCATGGGAAAAAGCTTCAGCAGCAGCAATGGCAGCCGCAGCTGTGACACCAGCAGGCGAGAAGCCTTCAATTACAAGAGTGGGAAACAATTTTTTCAGGTCAGCATATTCGTTGTCATCAATCCTTTTATTCAAGTTAACTGGACATCTCTTAGCTTTTGCTGTCATCCATTTTGAAACATCATCATTAAAGTTCCTCCAAAGACAAATTAACAAATCAGTATTTTCTGAATCCATGGCAGTATTTAATTGCTTCTCCCATTCTTCATCTGGCATCCCACCTGCAGATGCCAGAAGCAATGAACTACGGAGCTCCTGAAGCTTGATTCCCAAATCCTGGAGCAACAACAAGCTTTAGTTCATATCCACAGATATTATCAAAAACAGAAAAAATAACAGACATAAACCACCCTCCACCAATTACCAAGTATAACAGAAACAGGTTTTAATGTTTTCCATGTTGTGGCAACCTAATAAGTTCATATTTTTGTATGAAAGTTAACTTCTGACTTGGACACTCAATAGGCAACCTCGCCGAAAAGTGGCAATGCACTCTGTTATAACTCCCCTTAACAATATGTTGACAAATTTACACACTCAGCACATGACCTACCAGCAATTTGGCTTTTATTTGAAGGGAGATTGACGGAAAATTCACAAAGAGGATTTGAAGGGTCAAACAGCATATCGGGACAATACCTTGAATTGTCAGCATATACCAGTTTTTGTTGCCCCACCTGCTGCTTATTCAGTTGAGGCCTTGAACCCTAACTGAGAATCACCTTGAGACTCATGCCCTCCACTTCTTTTTATCCTAAAGGCAGATGTGCAATTCTTGAATTTTCCATGGTTGTAGAAGTTTAGGCTTTTCATTTTTTAATTCTAGATATTTAAGTCTCACTCATAAAATCAAAAATTTAAACATCCAGAGAAGATGAAGGAAACGCTTTTTGTTGAAAATACATTATTGGCTACTAAAATATGATAAAGGACAGCTGAGATCTGATCGAAAAGGCCTTTTTAGGAGATTTTTATACAAACTTAGGCTGTTATCCCCAAATCTCAAAGTTTCTTTAAAACAAAAAGACAAAAAAATACCGCTGCCACTAAATCTGAGTGTTTTCCACCATTATCAACAACAAATCTTCATGTGCTGCTCCTTGAAAGATCAAAAATGCTGAAAAATGATAAATCAGAATGTTTTCCACCAGAACTGCTGTCTGACCATTCTACAGCTTTTTGGAATTTTCTTGGAGTGTTTCAATTATTCTCTTTCATGAAGAACTAATGCATATGTAAGGTTTGCGAGTGTTTTACAATTTGGGTCATCATGGGTGCCACTATAAACTAGATATTGTTCTTACAAAAATTATCTTTTGTTTGAGAACATCTACACATCCTTCAATAGCCTCCAGGATGTTCAGACATCTCCCTGAGAAAGAAACATAACCTTTGTCTTTTCTTGGGCAGCGGTGCGGGGCAGGGGCAGCAGGAAGAGCAGGCAGACATGTTTCCTTCCCCACATCTCTATTGTTCTAAGTGACAACTGTTAGTAAGATTTCATTATGTCGATGGGAATAAGGGGGCCAAGTTACTGATGCCTTGCTCCCCAGCCTAGACACCTAGATCTACAAGGACACTCAATGCAATCCCCAAAACAGTCCCTTTAACTTCTCGCACCCATACAAATATATTTTTATTAAATTCAAGAATGGACTGGTTAAAAGATTTCTCACACTCATACAAACATCTTTTCATTGAATTCAACACACCAATACATGAAGATGGTACAACAGTCCTTGAATGGACTTTACTACTATATTCCCTGGACTATGGACAACTCTTCTCTATGCGAGATAATTCTTCTTCTTTCTTGCTATGTTCTCTATGCTGAAATCTTCCTTGCTCATGCTTGCCTGTTGTTCAAACTACCTTCCCAAACTGAATCTGATCCTTCTTTCTTGATACCTAGCATATCCCCTGACAACTCTGACAATCTCAGTGGCTCTGGACATTCCCAAGATACTGGAAACAGCACCAAATCTAACAATTTTCACTTTATTGGCTGTTATCTACGTGTGCAAATGCCACCAATGAAACCCCGCTTCGCATAGTCCGATGGTTACAAAACTTTCAGAGCAGTTACGTAACCAACAGCTACCGTGAGACCGGTGGTTGCATAATCCCCACTTGCGTGAACCAGCAGTTTCATCATCTGCCCTTAAAACAGTCCCTGTGATCAGGGCTAATGACTGAAACCACTCCAACAAGTCTCTTATTGTAACCATGCAACTCGTTAATTCGTCTCCACAACAACCAATCGCACAGTAGCTACACTCTATCCAAAACTCTCTCCATCAATGCAGTCCACTACCTGTCCATGGCAGAAAAATTCTCTTCAAGATGACAACTAATGATGTATGACTAGGAGAATGACTTGCAAGATAAACAGAGAAAGTGGTAACTCTAATCATGTACATCAATCTCCTTAGAGGTAGCACAAAGAAAGAGGACAAAGCAAAAGAAAGGCAAGATGAGGGAAAAAGAAGGATTTGGAAATAGAAAGGTCTTTCTCTTAATGTCAATGCAATAACCAAATTTACTGCAATGGAGCAGACTTACATGAGACAAATGAAAGCTCAATCAAATATGTACCTAACCCTAATCTAGTGCAATCGAGTCAATGAAAGCAAAGCATAACTCTAAAGGAGGTGCCAACATGCAAAATCAATATAATGGTCTAATCTATGATACACCACCAAAGAAAATATATAAGGGTTTGGACCATGAACATTTGGTTTTGTGTTGTTTCTTCACTCTTTGACAGCTTGCCTTCCCCCTATGGGACTAGTGCATGCCGAGAAGACACAGTGGCAATCAAGAAAGAATCAAGACCAAGAAAGCAACCTAATCTTAACCTTTAACTAAAAAGTAAATTGTACTTTATTTTGTCCAAAAACATAAGCAAGGAGTGAAGGTTGTAATTTGTAATGTGCAAGAGAGTGCGATAATTCGATCTGCAAATTTGAGTGGAATGACCACCATTTATGCAATAAAATGCTCAAAATTTGATGATAAAATACCTAAAGACGATGATTTCATCGTCACCGGTTTCAAAGGCAAAAGTGGCATAGCCAATGAGCAACTAAAACATAAGGCATGAAAACAATCAGGACTAAGTGAATAACACATGGTGAATGACAGGTTGACACACAAGTAAGATGATTTCTCAAGTCTGTAGCAAAAATGTCGGGGAAACACCAAAGCATAGGTAACCTACTCGAAGGTGAATGAAAGAAAACAAAAAAATATAAAGGGAGCCAATGCCACTAAAGCATAGAATGTATTGACCCTTTCAAGGGTTTAGACCAAAAGAAAAGGAATTTAGCCAAACACCAAAATTATTCAGATCTGATTTTTGTTGCAGCAGACTGAAAATACAAAATCAACGAACTGTACTCTTCACAAATAAACACCAAACACCATGAAATACTTCAAATTAACTTGCCACAATTTTTATATATATTTTATACATCCATAAGAGCCAAAATCAATAAAAATACTGAAGAAACCATTGTTGGAATTTAATTAATGTCCAGTTATTTGCAGCCACAAGAAAAATGTAGATCTAGGGTCTAGAAACCCCCAAAAATCATAAAACTTGAGATTCTGGCCTTAGAAATTATGATAATTCAGATTATCAACTGAAAATGTATATATAAATTCACCAAACCCTCTAAACCCTACTCAAGGTAGGTCGCTCCACATGTAGGAAGCCAAATAAAATCTGAAAATGAAAGATATCTCTCCAAATCAGCCTTATACTTCGATCCCAAGTCAAGATGAAGGGTTTTCGTCCTTCACTCAACCTCTAGAAGGGTTTTCGTCCTCCTAGGCAAGACACACATGAGGGTTTTCATCCCCAAGTGCAAGAACAAGGAGCTCCTAGCTCGCTATGCTCAAGTAAGATAAAATGCACCAAATCTAGATCTCAAATGAACCCTCTAATTTTCTTTTATATCCTCCTTTTGGCACCAAGGCTTGGAATAGCAAGACCGACCTCTTAAAGATGTTCTTTTCTTTCATTAGCTTCCATTAATTAATTAAAACCCAGCCGACTGTTATAAGAAAGAAAACATTAAAAGAAAAAATTAAAAATATTAGAAAAACAATGCACGAGGAAGTTCAAGGTTCTCCTCCATCTTCTTCACTTCATTGCCATGGAGAAGGAATCGCAAGAAGACCAAATATTAGCTCTCGAGTGGAAAAAGGGGACATTACAAAGGAGGAACCGTCCAACAACGATGGGAAGGAACCTAGTGGATTGGGAAACTAAGAAACACCATATTCAAAACTCAATCCCACCACAATCACATTGATAATAACTAGGTGAGGGTGAAAGTAGCATAAAGGACCTTATTTTGAGATGTAAAGACATTTGCAATATCCCATGTATATATATGTATCATATAATATTGATTCAACGTTCACTCTTGATATTGATAAGATTTTATCTTTATAAATTATATTCACAAGTTTTACCATTATTTCTTTTTTAAATTTTTCAATGTATTTATATAATTTTATATAATTATAATCACAATTTTTAACGTTATTTCTTTTTTATGTTTTCTATATATTTATAGTTTTTTCCTTGCATGTTTCATAAAATTTTATGTTAAATTAGTTTGTTTCTTATAAAGTTTTATTCTTTTGTAACCAAATTACAATTATGCCCTTAACACACAACTTCATTAATATGTGTTAGAGTTATGTGTGAGTGTGTGTCTAGTAATCTACATATATGTATACAAATATACATATATATAAATATTCGTATACATTTATCATATATGTATACATATATATGCATATAGTATGAATATATGTATATATATAGTATGAATGAAGATTATAACGTCTTTAGATTGTAACTTTTAATTTATGTTAGTCTAAATTAAAGTATAGTGTGTTATCGTTTAATAGACGATAATTAATTTTTATTTTAAAATTTTTTAATTCTATTTTTTCATATAATCTTTAAGTATTTGTTTATTTATTGAGAATAAAGATTTTTCATTTACTCGCCAAACGTTTTGGAACCATTTATTAGAGAAAATAAGCCAACGGTTAGGTGACAGAAAACTGATAGCTAAAGGGCAAGCTAGCATCAAAATCCATCATTCTAGTGTTGATTAATTCACTAAAAATCATTATAGAAAAGTGCCATGACAAAAATAAGATATTTTTGGTTGCTCATGTTGATTATATATATATACACTAAGTCACCAAGTTCGTGTTCGTGTTCGTGTTCGGCGAGGATTAAATTCGGATTAAGTTCGGCAATGATAAAATTCGGAAAAAAAATCGTGATTAAATTTGGCTGTTATAATTTTCATTTTTTTAAAATAAGATATAAATGCACAAATTTTTCAAAATAGCTAAAACATTACTATACAATTTGAATTACCAATTCTATGCTTAATTATTTTATTAAAATTAAAACATTAATAAACTAAAAACAATTGTAAATTTATAATTATAAAATATAAAATAATATATTAAATATTAAATATGAATAACATTATAAATTATAAAATATAAATCAATTGTAGATTATAAGTTCTAAAACTTACTCTAACCTAATCGACCTTGGGCTGAGTAAATCTCAGGCAATGCTTCCAACAAATTTATACCACACAAGAATCAATTGTATGCAGCAGAATCTAAGTCCCTTGACTATTTATTACCCTGATTACTATAGATTTGATTTTCGCAAAGAGGATTATTGCAGCTAAAAAACAAGAAGTTAAGTAAAATGCAAATGAAAAACAAGTTGAGAAACTTCATGAACCATTGTTAGCACAGACAACCATGCTAGTTCTACACGAAACCATCATGCCAATCCCTAAAAGAAATAACCTGGATCCCACATCCGTAGAGACAGAATAAAGTGCTTTCGTGAAATCATAAAGTACAAACCTGAAGAGTACTAGCTTCTCTTAGCCCCTTACGCCAGATAGACTGCTGTCTCTTCCACACCCTTTCAAAGCATATCCAAGGGATGTCTTTCTCTAAATTAGCCATTCCTTTTTTTATCATATGCAAAACCTCCATTTGAATAGTTCCAGGATTAGATACAGCATTCTTGACATCTTCTGTTTCTTTGCTGTCTCCTGTTTTCAGGTAACTAACTTCCCTCGTTTTTAAAGCAAGCATAATATGTGTAGTTCCATTTCCAGTAGAAGATCGTTTTCGTACCCTGAAATAAATGCCTGGATACATATTTCAATTTTAGAAATATTTTCAGTATACAAAAAGTCAAACAACTGAAAACAACTCTTTAAATAGACATAACTTAAGAAAAGCCAGATGCAAAATTTGACTGACAAAACATGCATTATATAAGGGATAGAATGATACTTATTTTTAAAAGGTGGACCTCAGAATGTAATTAATTAAACAAAGCCAGGAAAAATGTTGATAAGTCATTACTAGAAATAGCAGGCACATGCTTCTTGAAGTACAAGGTATAGCAAATATCTAGCTAGATGATGAACCTCAAAAACAATGCCTATATGTCATACATTATCAGACAAGCTCCTGGTGAAGTTTGTACTGATCCTAGAAGAAAATCGTGCAAACTATATGCTTGTAGTGAAGATAGTTAAATTCTGTGCAGCATGTATTTTGAGTCACACAATCCACGTTCATTCCAAGTTCTCAAGAAATCACACTTTATGTGGAATACAAGTATTAGCACTTATGTATCCAGCACGCACCATTAAGACTTTCTTAAGATCCAACCTTAGGTTGGTATCTATGTTAACGAAAAGCATAATTGAACTACAAAGATTGGTCATGAATAGGATCTCACCTTCCGATTGGGACCTGATGATGTTAAACATCCACTTCTCATGTTGGAAGCTCTTGCTACAAGGGAACTTCGTTTTGACCTCACAGTTAAGACATCTAAACCAGCTTGGGTTCCTAGAATCCCTCCAGCTTGCGGACCATCTATCCCTAAATGATATACTTGTAAGTCATAATTTCGTAAAGATATGATGTGCATAATTTAAATAATGCATGCTTAAGTGCAAGATCTAAAAGAGCAATCCCTGGCAAAGGAAATCATGAATGTTTAAATGTTAGTCAAACATATATCAGAACTCATTCTCACATTATGTAATCATAATAATTTACACGCAACAAAGCATACATAAGAGATAATTTGCTTGTTACGTAATGTGATATCATCCTTTCTTTTCTCTGTATAAAAGCACTTTGGTCAACCTATGGGAAGACCAATCTTTCACCACACATCTTTCATATACGTTCTAGTGTAAGTCATCAGCGGGAAACCAATAGTACAAGTTAGATAATACAGTTATGAAATTCATGAAATGAATAGAATTCAATGATTATATCATTTAATGTTCCTGAAAATTCAAAAAATACTTTGTCATTCGCTTTATCACATAGGTAAACAAACCAGCACTACAGCAGATACACAAGTGAAATTATTCATTCACTGTATGAATATAACGGTTCCAGGAGAGACCAGGAAGAAAGGAAAAATATATTATTTCTCAATGTTGCGAAACTCAATCTATGGGGTGACTGGACCATTCAATACAATTATGCAAGCATACATCTTCAATTCAATCAAATCTGCAATCTATAAGAAAAAATCTACTAGACTATTCACACTATTCTATCTATTAAGCATCAATGGCTACCAATAACATGTGCATCCTTACAAGATCATGCTTGACCTCAACTTTAATACTAACATGTGTTTCTATTTACATTTCTGTGCTTCCCAAATATAATATTGACACTTGGATATATACTGTTGCGTGTCAGCAAAAATAATGTCCAACAGAGTACTAGAAAATCAGATGTTATAGGTATCTATTGCTAAAATCATCTTCATTTATCTTATGGAAGGCATGCACAGAACCTGTGAGGGCAGACTAAATGCCTTCGTTGGATATTTGCTGCAAGAGGGTTTTCTGCTCAAAGGAGCGCAGTTATGCATACCTAGGGGATCTATGAGTGACAATCTGGTAAAAGCAAAGTATAGTGGAGAATTGGCTGGACATTTTGGGGTTGATAAAACGTTGGTGCAGCCAAGTGAAGGGTATTTTGGTATTGCATGGTTGTAAATGTCTGCAGATATGTTTAAGGACGCATGGTTTTCCAATTGGCAAAAGGAAGAACTCAAAATGCAGGGTTATATCAACCACTACCTGTACCTGAGAAACCATGAGAGCATTTGAGAATGGATTTTGTTCTTGGTTTGCATAATGGTAGAAGAGCTATGATTTTATCTTCGTTGTGGTTTTATGAATTTTCTAAATTGGCTAAAAAGACTAATGATGCGATACATAGCTAACTTGTTTTTCAGGGAAATTGTGAGGTTGCATGGATTGCCCCACAACATTATATCTGTCAGAGATACAAAATTTGTGGGACACTTCTAAAGATCATTTTGGAAGAAGTTGAACACCAAGTTGCAGTTACAGTTCAGCGCAACATCCTCAGACGGATGGTCAGATGGAAGTTTGTAATGTCCCCAATGCAATATTTTATGCCCCCAAAAGGAACTCTTGCAAATCTGTAATGCCCCTAACAACATATAAGTGCACACAATGGATTTTCCCAAATACCAACTTAAAATATACCATAAATTTTTTATAAAATGCAGATCTGGAATTAAATTCAGGAAATGCGACTTGCCCAAGTTGTAGAAAATTCACCAAAGATGAAATAAACAATGTTTTTCCTTATCCAAATGAAAGAGATGAATTTTAGAAGGCAAAAGCAGAAATAAGTGTACCAATTTGAGGCTCCAAAAGGGCTGATTTATTTATAAAAATTCTGCAAACCCTTGTCTGCAGATACAGCTGGAAAAGAAGGGTTTTGGACCCAAATAACACTCCAAAATTGCAAATATAGATAACTAAAAATCAGACTTTGTAACAGCAACGCACATCTTATTATTGTTCACTTCCAACATCTCAAAACAATCATCCAGGTAGGTCAATTCAGCTGGGAATAAACAAATATTTCAGCAACTTTTTCCTCTTCAAACCCTCTTTCAAATCTGCCCCACAATTGTTCAAGCAGTGCTAGAAAAATACCCAAGAGAAGATTTTTCGTTCTTCTCTTCAATCTCAAGAGGGTTTTCGTCCTCAAGAGAGAAATTCTAAGGGTTTTCATCCTTAGAGAAATTTTGATGCAAGCACTAGGCTCAACAAGCAAAATTCAGATTTTGTGAAAATAGAATGTGATGCTCCTCCAAGCAAGTCGACTTGCTTTCATGGAAGAATAAGGCCCAAATGGCCACTCTAACACCCAATCAGAATTTTCTTCTTTTTTTAATGTTTTTCCCACATGTATTTATCCCCTAAAGAGGTCGCATTTTCCCTAGAATAAATAAACTTTGCTAAGTGCTTTTTTCCTTTTTCTATTTTTACTTTATCATTAAGTCTATAATAATTTAATATAAATGTTTTATAATTTTTCTTTTTCCTTTTGCACTTTATAATAAATTACTATGACTTAAGTCCCCTTGTGTTCATCCCTTAGCCATTGGGTAGACAAAATGGGCTAAGGGTCTTCAACATTGTTATTTTAGAAAGAGGGACATTTCAATCCTCCCTTCCTCAAATTGTTTGCCCTCAAGCAATTTCAAATTTGGATGCTCTAAAATTTCTGCACTTAAATTATTATAGACTTTATCATTAAGTCTATAATAATTTAATATAAGTGTTTTATAATTTTTCTTTTTCCTTTTGCACTTTATAATAAATTACTATGACTTAAGTCCCCCTTATGTTCATCCCTTAGCCATCGGGTAGACAAAATGGGCTAAGGGTCTTCAACATTTTTATTTTAGAAAGAGGGACATTTCAATCCTCCCTTCCTCAAATTGTTTGCCCTCAAGCAATTTCAATCTATAATAATTTAATATAAGTGTTTTATAATTTTGCTTTTTCCTTTTGCACTTTATAATAAATTACTATGACTTAAGTTCCCCTTATGTTCATCCCTTAGCCATCGGTAAACAAAATGGGCTAAGGGTCTTCAACATTGTTATTTTAGAAAGAGGGACATTTCAATCCTCCTTCCTCAAATTGCTTGCCCTCAAGCAATTTCAAATTTGGATGCTCTAAAATTTCTGCACCTTCCCATGTTGCATCCTCAAGTGGTAGACCCTTCCATTGTACCAAATATTCTCTGATAACTCTATTCCTCAATCTCCTTTCACGCACATCCATAATAGATTCGGTTCTAATACCAATTTGCCCTCATCATCAAGAGGGGGAAACTCCATGGAAGGAGAGATATGTTGTCCCAATGCCTTTTTGAGGCATGAAACATGGAACACATTATGAATTTTGCTTTGAGCTGGAAGTTCAAGCTCATATGCAACATTCCCTACCTTCCTTATGACCTTGTAGGGACCATAGAACCTTGGTTTTAATTTTTCAAATCCTTTCCCTTTGAGGGAAGATTGTCTATAAGGTTGTAACCTTAGAAAAACCATGTCCCCAACCTCAAATGACCTCTCAATCCTTCGTTGGTCCGCATACAATTTCTGTTGGTTTTGTGCATGTGAAAGGTTGTCCTTGAGTGCTTTCATGATGTCTTGACTTTGCTGCACCAAATCTCTAGCTCTCGGCACTCTACTATCCAGAATAACAACATCCACAAAAGAAAATGCATCATAACCATACAAAGCCTTAAAGGGAGACATACCAATAGACATGTGGTAGGAAGTGTTGTAGCAAAACTCCCCAAATATAGCCATTTAATCCACGCTGATTGCTGCCCTATAACAAAGCTTCTTAGGTACCCTTCTACCCATTTATTGACAATTTCAGTTTTCCCATCTGTTTGTGGATGGTAACTTGTACTTGGAGTCAACTCTGTGCCTGCAAGATGGAAGAGTTCTTGCCAAAAGAACTTAAAATCTGTTGTCCCTATCACTCACAATATTCTTTGGTAGCCCATGAAGTCTGAAAACTTCTTTGAAAAATACTCCAACTACTAGAGGTCCATCAAACTTAGTGGGGAGAGGAAAAAATGTGCATACTTAGTCAATCTATCCACCACTACATAAATGACACTCTTACCTTGAACCAAGGAAGACCAATGATGAAATCCATAGAAATACTCTCCCACTTTTGATTTGGAATGGGTAGAGGCTGCAAAAGACCTGCTGGAAACTCATGTTCTGCTTTGCTTTGTTGGCATGTAAGACACTCCCTTATGTGTTGAAGCACTTCCCCTTTGAGTCCTTCCATACAAACTTTTCTCTACTTGTTTGTATGTCTTAAAGTAACTGGATGACCAGCCAAGGGAGAATCATGCATAGCTTCTAAAATTTTATGTTTTACCTTGGATTCAGGGACCAAGAAGACTCTATTTTTATAGAGTATGATGCCATCAACCACTTGGTACTTTTCATCATCAATTTCTCCCTCTAGGACAGCACAAGCAAACTAATTTTTTGCATACTCTGCTGTTATAACAGCCCTCCAATCTGTTGTAATTTCACTCATAGAGCAACAATGGTTTCCTTGATAATGCATCTACAACTATGTTATTTTTCCCTTCACAAACTCAATTTCAAAGTCAAAAGATTGTACTTTGCTTACCCATTTTTGTTGCCTATCATTTAAATCAATTTGATTAAGAAAGTACCTCAAACTATTATGATCTGTTTTCACTACAAATCTGCCACAAACTAGATATTGTCTGAATTTCACCAATGCATGCATGATTGCCAACATTTCTTTATCATAAATGGAATACCTCTTTTCAATATCTTTGAGCTTCCTACTTTCAAATGCTATGGGGTGTTTATTTTGCATCAAAACAGCCCCAATTCCATCCCCTGATGCATCACACTCAACAACAAAAGGTACTGAAAAATCTAGAACAGCAAGTATTGGGCATGAACTCATTACCTTTTTGAGGTTGTCAAATGCTTGTTGGGCTGTTGGTGACCAACTGAAAGCTCCTTGCTTTGTCAAATTTGTTAAAGGGGTTGAAAGTTGTGAAAATCCTTTCACAAATCTGTGGTAATAGCTACAAAGACCCAAGAATCCCCTTAGTTGAGTCAATGTGGTGGGAGGAGGCCAATCTATGATAGCTTGAATCTTTTGTTGATCCACGTGCACCCCTTTAGCATTGATGACATGTCCTAGATACAAAATTTTTCCATGCCAAACTCACATTTGGATAACTTTGCAAAAAGAGATTGCTGCTCCAAAATGCTTAAGACCATGTCCAAGTGCCTCAAATGTTCTTCCCATGATTTGCTATACACCAAGATGTCATCAAAAATACCAATACAAATTTTCTCAAATGCTCCCTAAAAATATGATTCATACATGACTGAAATGTAGCGGGGCATTGGTTAACCCAAATGGCATCACTAGAAATTCAAAATGACCAAAGTGACATCTAAAAGTTGTCTTATGGACATCTTCATCTCTTACCTTAATTTGATGGTAGCCGATCTTAGATCAATCTTTGAGAAGAATATAGCCCCATGCAACTCATCAAACAACTCATCAATTCTTGGTATTGGGTACCTATTCTTGATTGTCTTCTTATTCAATAACTTGTAGTCCACACACATTCTCATAGTCCCATCTTTCTTCTTCACCAAAACAACTGAAGAAGCAAAAGGACTAGAACTTGGCCTTATGTGGCCCATGTCCAACAACTCCTTAATCACCTTTTCTATTTCTTCCTTAAAAGCTCTTGGATGACGGTAAGGAGAAGACATAACCAGGGTTGAACCTGGTTCCAACTCAATAATATGCTAAAATCCTCTATCCGGAGGCAATCCATGAGGTAAATCTGAAAATACTTTACTATGCTTATCCAAAATTGATTGAATATCAACATGATAT
Organism: Taxus wallichiana var. yunnanensis; assembly: GCA_018340775.1. Classification (NCBI taxonomy): domain Eukaryota; kingdom Viridiplantae; phylum Streptophyta; class Pinopsida; order Cupressales; family Taxaceae; genus Taxus; species Taxus wallichiana. The sequence continues at coordinate 867,840,432 of CM031238.1, forward strand.
GATTGTTGAGATGAAAAAGAAGATGTGTCCCTTACCAAACAATGTGCAGCCCATGCAATCTGCCCCTTTTTGAAAGATCTCTCCATGCTTTTGGCTGTCACAACTTGTGGAGTTCCATTCCTCATACCTTGCAAAGTGACTTCCTTGTCTTGTGCCTTGAATTTTAGTTCCATGGTTTGATAATTTTGGGTGAACTCACCCAAAGATTGCAACCATTGTACACCCAAAACAACATTTGTTTCACCAATACCAATGACATAAAAATCATCACATACCTTATGCCTTCCTAGAGTGATCTCTAGTTGGGAATCTTCTTTGTGCATGCAAGAGTATATCCATCCACCACTGTTACATTAAATCCTTGGAAGTCTTCTACCTTCAACCCCATCCTTGTCACTAAGCTCTCATCAATAAAATTGTGAGTAGCTCCACTATCAATCAATGTTATGATTCTTTGTCCATGAAGAACACCCTTAACACAAAAACATAGTACCTTGGTGCTCCAGATAAGGTGGCTAATGTTCCATCCGTGGGAACCTCATTCTCCTCTTTTGCTTGCTCTTCTTCTTCCTCATGATCAACATTCTCTTCTTCATCTTCTACATCTGAAATTACTTCAATATAATGGGCTGCCCTTTTGGAAGGCAATGGTGGTTAGGAGTCCAAGGATCTCTACATGTGAAACATAATTTTTTCCTCCTAAGCTCATTTCTAGCCTCAATTTCCTTGTTGTTTTTACCCCAATCTTTTACATCAGATTTGTTTTGAAAAGACTTACCTTGCTGTCCAAAATTTGGTGTCTTTGGCCCACTTGATGAAGAAGTCTTTGGCTGTCCAAATAATCCTTTTGGCTGCCCAAAAGGTGCTGATTTTTGCTGCTGTCCATACTGCAGATTTCTACCTCTTGGAACTGAACTTTCCAAGTCTAATGCCTTCTTAATGGCACCTTGTAGAGATGGGGGCTGAATGCTTTGACAAGACCCTTTAGTGGTTCTCCTAACCCTTCAATAAATAACAATACTAGTCTTTTTTTCACTGATATCAGTACCATGACTGCAAGCCTTTGAAAATCATAAATATACCTTTCTAAAGATCCTTCTTGCTTGAGTTGGGCTAGCTCTCTGAAGTGCATATCCGGATCTGTTCTATCAAATCTTTCAGTCAAGCATAAACTGAATTCTTCAAGGGTAGTAATTGAACCATGTCCTTGGGTGATCAACCCATGGTACCACCACTCATGTGCCACTCCTTCCAAATGCAATGTTGCAAATTTGAGGGCTTCTCCTCATACATTGGATTTAAAGAAAGATATGTATCAAGCTTTTGTAGCCAAGCTCTAGCAGAACACTTATCAAATCCATCATAGGAAGGAAGAGTTACCTTACCCAACCTTTGTTGAATGTCTCTCCTTGGTTGTTCTTGTTGCACTCTTTGATTTCTTCCCGACCCTTTGCTATTCTTTACTTGGCAATAGTCACGAAGGATAACATCTCTCAGCACTGTAGCTCAGATTTGCATACTCATCACCCCATGCTTCCACATCATCAACATCATTTTGGGCTTCCTCTTCAACTGGTTCCTCTCTTTGTAGGAACTTAGCTCTAAAAGTTTGATGTGTAGCCTTGGAGGGTCCTAGTTGGCCCGTAGAGCTCCCTTCTCCATTGTTGGTTGCTCCTTGGTTGATAGATACATTGTTCCCTTGTAGAATCTTGCCAAGTCTCTAATGGAGCTAGTAAATGCTTCACGCATTTCTCTTTGATTCTCCCTCATAGATTGTTGCAACTCTCTCTGACTTCTAGTTATGACTTCATGCATATAGCTAAGCTCATCATTGGAGGAGCCCTTTGATCATGCTCTTCCATTGTCACCTTCTTTGGGGTACTCTTTTTTGATATACTAAAGGGTTTTTCACTTTCATTCAGATCTGATCTCTCTTTCTTTTTTTTCAGGATGGGAGGATTAACTTGCTCGATACCACTGTAATGTCCCCTAAGGACATATAAGTGCACACAATGGATTTTCCCAAATACCAACTTAAAATATATCATAATTTTTTATAAAATGCACATCTGGAATTAATTTAGAAAATATAACTTGCCCAAGTTGTAGAAAATTCACCAAAGATGAAATAAACAATGCTTTTCCTTATCAAAATTGAAAGAGATGAATTTTAGAAGGAAAAAGCAGAAATAAAGCGTACCAATTTGAGGCTCCAAAATGGGCTGATTTATTTATAAAATTTTGCAAACCCTTGTCTTCACAGATATAGCTGAAAAAGAGGTTTTGGACCCAAATAACACTCCAAAATTACAAATATAGATAGCTAAAAATCAGACTTTATAATAGCAACACATATCTGATTATTGTTCACTTCCAACATCTCAAATCAATCATCTAGGTGGGTCAATTCAGCTGGGAATAAACAAATATTTCAGCAACTTCATTTCCTCTTCAAACCCTCTTTCAAATCTGCCCCACAATTGTTCAAGCACTGCTAGAAAAATACCCAAGAGAAGAGTTTTCATTCTTCTCCTCAATCTCAAGAGGGTTTTCATCCTCAAGAGAGAAACTCTAAGGGGTTTTCGTCTTTAGATAAATTTTATGCAAGCACTAGGCTCAAGCAAAATTCAGATTTTGTAAAATAGAATGGGATGCTCCTCTAAGCAAGTTGACTTGCTTTAATAGAAGAATAGGGCCCAAATGGCCACTCTCACACCCAATCAGAATTTTCCTCTTTTTTTAATGCTTTTCCCACATGTATTTATCCCCTAAGGAGGTCGCATTTTCCCCTAGAATAAATAAACTTTGCTAAGTGTTTTTTTCCCTTTTCTATTTTTACTTTATCATTAAGTCTATAATAATTTAATATAAGTGCTTTATAATTTTTCTTTTTCTTTTTGCACTTTATAATAAATTACTATGACTTAAGTCCCCCTTGTGTTCATCCCTTAGCCGTCGGGTAGACAAAATGGGTTAAGGGTCTTCAACATTGTTATTTTAGAAAGGGACATTTCAAAATCTAATTTATAACTATTGTTAGAATATATATTTGACAAAAACAATGCAGCTTTGAATTTCTACAAGGAAATGTGACTTGTCTGGGAGATGATTAATACTCAAAATTGATTTAAAATCACTCCAATATTTACCAAAACTGATTAGAATTTATCATAAAGGCATGAACATTGAAAATATAATTTTTACGCTTTCGAGAAGAAGAGTTGTCTTTTTTATTCAAAGTCTCCGAGAAAATCATTTCTGAGACAAAGCTCTAAAAAAATCCAAAGCCCAAATCAGATGCAAATAGGCTAGAAACGACCTCTAAAAATATGACAATGAAGATAGGAATCAAATCTAGAACAGTCATGCCCTAGGGGACTCAGATCACTCCCACAAGTGGGTCGCTCCACTAGGAAACTGTTGGAAATGCATACCAAAAATCAGCTACCACATTTCTTCAAATCCTAGCTGAATATAACAGAAATCTGCAAATTAGGGCCTTCACAACTTTGCTAGAAATTCATAATTATCCTTGAAACTCAATGGAAACCTTTGAATAGAGTTTCCTCTCACAAAGGATGGAGAATTTTCGTTCTTCAACCTTGGCAATAGAGAGTTTTCATCCTCTAATGCAAACACATTAAAGGGTTTTCGTCCTTTAATGCGAAAATGGAAAGTAAACTGCTCAACCAAATTTCAGAAGTGAAAAATATGTAAAAGTGATGCCTTCTCCAAGTGTGGCAACTCCTTATATAATTTCTCTTAGCATATTTGCCCACACAAAGTCTCAATCATTTCTCTTCACTTTATTTAATATATTCCACTTGCTTTGCTTTATTTAATATTTTTAGCCCCATTGCGTTTTGTCCTTATATGGGTCGCATTTTCTCCCTAGGGGAAATAAAAATAAAGTGACTTTTTCTTTTATTATTTTATTGACTAATAAATAATTAAAGTGCTTATAAAATTTATTATGCACTAAAATTACTTTATTAGGATAAATGTTTCCCTTATTTTCCACCTCCTTAGCTGTCGGGAAACAAAGAATGGGCTAAGGGTCTTCGACCTACTACTTTCGAGAAGGGGATATTACAAAGTGGTGAATAGGAGTTTGGGTAATATGTTGAGATGACTAGTGGGAGATAGACGGGGTTATTGATCCAAGTATTGCTGCAATTTGGTGCACAACACACTAATGGTGGCGTTTATTGTGTTATAGTAACACATTCACAATGAAATAATTGTAATTGGAGAAATAAAATAAGCTGTATTGCAATGGAGACCGTCTTGAACAAAATAATTTTATCACGAAAAAGAATTGTAATTGCAAAAACAATAGAATTTTATTGCAATTGAGAATGTATACAAACCGGGGAAAACCTTGTAAGATATTGAATATAATTATACTTCATTGTTGGTAGTTCTCTAACTTGTAGTTAGTTATGAACCATCTCAACTATATTGTAACTACTCCCAATATAATAAAATGATGAACACACAAACTTCAAAGTTGCATTCCAATTTCTCTTCATTCTTTCTTTGTTCACATCTTCTAACATTGGTATCGAGAGCCATTGATGCTCAAAGTTCGAGGAAGCCCAAGCATCGGGTACGAACTACAAGGGAGAAAGTGAAAGTTGGTTTTATCTGTTCATGGTAAAAACGAGGGAAAATGAGGGCATTTCCAGTCATCTTTGCAGGCATCTAGGGCATGCCATGTACCAGCACATTCGAAGGGCACAATTTTCTCGTTAGGCCATAGTCAAAGTACATGACTTCTAGTCTGAAAAATCTGAAAACGCAAGTTCGAAGGCAAGTTATAGTCTGAAAAATGCATGTTTACCTGACAGAAGGACATAAGTCTAAATAAAATTTTAGTATGATGCGAGTGCATAAACAAAAGAAAAAAATGTCGTTTTATTGGTTCACAGTTTCTTTTAAAGATATTTTGGTACTCACGTCTCCATTTGAGGGTAAGAACAATAGTCACGAGTTGCCTCCCTATTATTCGCTGATTCAAATTGCATTTTTCTGTTCGAGGAGAATGACAGATGTAATTGCTGTCAGTTCAGGTTTTGCCACAGCAGTCACAAGTTGCCTAGTATTTAATTTCTTTTGTGATTTTCAAAGACATTGAACCATAAAATCCAAACACAAAACAGTTCAAACCAGAAATCTGTAAGTTGTTTTTGAATTTTTCCTGTAATCATGTTCCCCTTGCATCAAATTGCGGGTCAGAAGTTAGAAGTCAGAATATAGACTGTATGTTCAGTTACTACATTGATTTGCGGATTGAAAAAATTCAAGTATTCAGATTTTAGACTGTACTTCCCTCTGTTGCATTGATTTCCAGATCAGAAAATTAAGTGTTGTGAAAAATGACAAATATTCAAAATCTTGTTCTGCCAAAGGCACAGAAGTTGACAAGTCAAAATTATAATGGCTAGAGTCAAAAATTATGACCATCACAAAATTTCGGGATTGTGATAAAATCATCGTTGGCAGAGAAGGCAGACCTACAACAGATTTTGCAGATTATGACAAGCATCATGAGGAGACCTTGTTGTTATTGAATTTGTCAGTGTCAGATGAGTTGATACCTAAGGTCTAGAATGCCACTAAAGCAATTGTCCTATGGACCAGTCTAAAATACAAATACATGATTTCGAGAAGAGTTGGGTTTTATACCTAAAGAATTTGTTGTTTTCAGCAAAGATGCATGAGAGTGGATCCTTGTTAGAACAACTTCAGATAAAAAACCTCCAAGACCAACTCAGTTCCATCAATAAAAAGGTGGATGATGACACTTGTTCTAATCAGTTTTCCATCCTCATATGAATCATTTGTAGTTGTACACTTGATGGTTGAAAGTCAAACATTGAATTTTGATCAAGTCAGTTCCAATTTGCTACAAAAGGAATGGAGACAGACACAAACACACAAGTCTAGTTCGGACAAACCGAGAGCACGTGTGCTCCAATCAAAAGGCAAGTGGAAATGTCATCCTAAAAGATCAAGTTCCAAATATCGAGTGAAGTTTTACTATTGTCACAAAGTTGGGCATGTAAAAAAGGATGGTCAAAAGCGATAATGTGTTCTTTCGTAAAACTAAAAATGAAGGGACAAGCGAATGTGGCAGTTGTTGAAGCTAAAAAAATTATAAGAAGAGTATGCCCTCATGGAATCATGTTTTGATGAAATTGCTACCAGATGTTAGTTCTTTGATTCCAAGGCATCTAGGCATTTCACATGTCAAAAAGGTTGGTATGTAAACTTTCATGCAGATGCAAGTTTTTCTAATTCAATTTCATTGGGTGATGGAAAATCACATGCAATAGAAGAGATAGGGGATATCCACATCATATTGAATAATGTTGCAAAATTCATAGTCAGAAATGTTAGATATATCCCTAATATGAATAAGAATATTTTCTCTATAAGTCAACTATCTGAAAACCCCAACATTTCTGCAAATTTCTTTGGCAAGAAATGTATTGTGTCTGATGTAAAACAAAACAAATTTGTAGCCCTGCGCATTGGGCAAGGTGGCTTGTATAAGCTTGTTGACCTGCCACAATCAACTTACATGCCTTAGTTGTGGAGGGTAATACCAGCATTTTGTGGCAAGAGAGATTTGGACATCTCAACCTTTAGTATCTAGCCAAACTTAGTAGAGCCAACATAGTTTTGGTTTTTTGACAGTGTGCTCATTTGTGAAGCAAAAGAGGAAGCCATTTCCAACTAAAGGTGTTTGGCATGCAAAGAGGCTCTTAGATCTTGTTCACACAAATCTTTGTGAACCATCATGAATGTCTCCAACAATTCTCCGTGCGAGGTATTTTCTTTTGCTAATGGACATTTTTTCCAAAAAGATGTGGGTCTACTTTTTGAAAGAGACGTCCAACTATTTTGCCTCCTTTGAAAAGTTCAAGGCATTGGTGGAAAATCAAGCTAGAAAATGGATCAAAACATTGAGATCAAATAATGAGGGGGAATTCACTTCCAAGCAGTTCAAGGATTATTGCAACAAGGAAAGAATTCATCATCAATTGACAACCCCGTATACCCCACAGTAGAATGGGGTGGTTGAGAGGCAAAATAGAACTATCATGGAGATGACTCGGTTCATGACACATAGTATGTAATGTCCCTTTTTGGGGGACTTCCGGAAAATAGCTACGGCTGAATGAGAGATGACTGAAATTAATTTTTTAAATGGCTATAATCAGACTTCCGAGGGTTAAATATGACTGAAAATACACAGTGAAACCTGCAATGTTTTCCTTCTAGGGCAGCGACTTGTTTTGAGAACTCCCACTCACTTTTGGATGCCCTAAACTCGCTAAAAAAGTGCCCAATCAAGCTCAAAAATTCTGATTAATTACCAAAATTCAAAATATGACGGAAAATTGATTTTTAGTGCCCTAGGAATGAAGACATGAATTTTCTATAAACCCTTTGTCTGCAGAATTACATTAAAAATTCATAACTTTGCCTAGGAAGCTCTAAGATTCATGAAACTTGGGATCACGGATTTAAAACTATGAAGAACGCAAATATCAAATCAACTTGCCCAAACATGCCAAACTTGACTTACAAACAATTTGTCCTTCTTGAAAATAATGAATTAGTGGCTCCAACATGCAAGGAAATCATTGCTTTCACCTTTAAAAATTAGTACAAGTCTATCCATGCAAGAATCATACCATACATCCATCAAAACATATCCAAAATGCTCATGATGCAAGTAACCTAAAGCTAGATAGAAAGATATCAGCTCCAAATTCCTTGAGATATTCAATAGTTCCAAATATCCTTGATTGAGGGTTTTCATCCCCAAGACAAGTTTCACTATCAAGGGTTTTCATCCTTGAAGTGGTCTCAAACAAGGGTTTTCATCCTTAATAAGAAAGGAAAGGTACAACTTTTACCCAAAAGAAATAATAAGATTCAACATACCACATAATGGCCAAGCATCCTCCTTTTATAACATAAGGGGTGCTACATCACAACTTATGGCCGACCTTATAATAAGTACAATTTAATTATCTAATTTGTTTTTAAAGCCTACATGCTCCAAATACTTTATATTCTAATTAAATAAGTTCTTCTATTGGAGCGTTTGGCTTCCCAATAAGAATACATGATAATAATGAAAATATCTACTTAGGAAATGTCATCCAAGTCTTCCCCTTGCTTCCTTACTTAACCCGCGGGGAGGGAAAATGGGTTAAGGTCTTGTTGGCATGTAAAATGCTAATGCATTTTATATGACAACCCAATTGAAAAAATTTCCCTTTTGGGTCAAACTGGTTAAAGTTGGTCCAAGTAGCCAAAATTCTCAAAGTTGCCGAAACTGCCTTCTTTCAAAGATCAACTTCAATAGATGTTTTTGGGAACCTTGGAGTATTTTGGAAGCCCTAGTTATAGTCATCAGAAAGCTATCAAAGTCTTTTATGTGATGACATCACTTAGGAAGCATTCTGGAGGCTTTTGAATGGTCTTGGGAAAGTTTTCCTCACAGGTGCTTCTTGGTAAGGAGTGTGCGGATGGTGTTGAAGACTCAAGTTCAAAGGAATGTTCCAGGAGCCTCATGAAGTGTTGGGAGCTCACACCCCAGGCATTGAAAATTTGTTGGAACCTTCTTCACGATGGACTTACTGTGATCAAGTTTTGAGAGCATCAAAAGGGAGAAATTCTTTGGACACTACTTTGCGAGGTGGCTTTTTGCATTGTATTCTTGGACGGAAGATTTTGGGCACATCGATGGAGTTGTCGACTGTCAAAATCTCAAGAGGGGGTATTTTAAAAAATCTTCGGGACCCATAAGTCATTTTAGCTCACACTTGTCGGAAATTATTTTTGCACTTCGGCTCACTAGTACACCACCTGAGGCAAAGGCAAGGATACAAGTGAAACTTGATGAAGATCATATTTCCAAGCTTTCCAAATGTATTCATTGGATTCATTGGCCCTTTTCCATGCAATTTCATATATTGGATGGCCAAAATCAATGAAAAATTGATCTGGGATGAAGAAAGTAAATTTGGGAGTCTGTCGAAGGTCCAAACCAAGTTTAGGAGCATGCACAAAATGCTTAGGCGCACTTTTGGTGTCCTTTTGTACCTTGGGCACACTTTTGAGGTCAATTGCACCCCAAAAGTGCATGTCAGTCCCATTGGTTCATTTCTTAACATCCAAATATGAGGATGAGCATTTTTTGACTTAACCATGTATTTTTAAGTTGTGGTCGGCCCCCCTCTATCCTAGGCGCGCTTGTAAGCTCACCATGCACCTTAGGCGCAATTTTGAGGTGCAATTGCACCCCAAAAGTGCATCATGCTCTCATTGGTCCATCTCCTTCACATGCATGCATGCCTTTCAAGTCAAAAACAAAGGAAAAGTGAGTTGTGGGAGATGTGCATGGCATGATCCTCACCCATCCCCAAGTGCATGGTGCAACCCAAACTCCACCATGCACCCAAGGCACACTTTTGAGGTGCAATTGCACCCAAAAAGTGCGCCTAGGTGCATAGGCATTCAAAACCCCACTTCTCCACTTTTCCCTCCTTCCCACTCCACCATGTGTTTCCTTCTTTTTCATTTCCCACCTTATAAACACATTCACCCTTACCTCTATCACCCAAACTTAAAACATAAACTGAAATGTGGAGTGGCAGCCATTGAAGCTCTTTTCCAAGCTAGTGTGATCATTCAAACAACCAAAAACTCCCCTTGATGCCCTAGCTTACCAAATCATATTTTTCTCATATCTCCTAGCCATTTACTCCGTTTCCCCAAATTTGGATCATAGGTTCCTTGTAAAAATGCCTTCAAGATGATCCATTACTCATGCCCTATGAAAACCACATCAAAAAGATATTAATGACTGTTTTTCTTGGGATAAACTTGGATTTGGCACTTGAAAAAACCAAAATTGGAAGACAATTTTCTCTCAAATCCCACAGAGGAACAATTTGAAACTTGGAGGGCTCTTTCTTATGACCAAATGCATTGTTTTGAACCCCTACCCATGATCTCAAGTTGAAGAAATCCAAAGATACAAGAAAAACACTCCTACAACTCCAAAATCCCTTCAAAACCCCACACTCTTGCAAATTTGATCTAGCTATTTCTCTCAAACCCAAGAGAGAATCCCTTGAAACTTGGAGCACTTGTTCCTCTCCCCAAGAGCTTCAAAATGAGCCCAAAAAGAGATCAAACAAATCAAAATTGCTCATGTAATGACCGGATGAATTTTTCCCTTCCTCTCACTTCCATTTTCAAATCCTTTCTCATAACCAGAACCGTTTTCCAATTTCCTGTTGATTCCGACGAGAGAATCTAACCAAATTTAATAACTTGTTCGTTTGAGATTAGATTTTGAACAAATTGAATCGCGTTCAATTTGGATTTGATTTTCTCAAATTTTTCCCAAATTACGAAATTGACAACCTGTAGTGCCAAAATATACACAAATTTATGGGTTTTTGAAAACGGTTCCGAAATCCATTTTCTTTCACACCAAATCATTCCTATCACTTCCTAAGGCCATTGAAACTCCAAAATCACAAAATGAAGTTCCATTATGCCCATTACGAGCCTATTTCCATCTTGATATCTAAATATCCTAACATTAAAGACAACAACGTAGAACACCGGACTTCGATGATTTGAAGCGGAGAATGGAAGAAGAAGCTCATCAAGACCTTAGCGAATATGATATATCGAAAGTGGCTTTATCGAGCGGTAGGTTTCCCCCATTGTGCTCCAAAATTTTCAGTTCATTCTAGCCTGTGCTAGGAACTACAAACCAGAAAGACACTCTATCACTACAGATGATGTCTCGATAATAGTTGTGCTGACACCGGAGGGGATCTCAAGGTGCTTGTGCATTCCAAGGCCCAAGAATGCAGTAATCCTAAGCAAAGAAGATGCCTTTTCCGAATGGGAAAGGAAAGAGTCATGCTTGCAGGGAATGGCAATTGGCAGCAGATGAAAACACTGCACAAGCTCTTGCGGTTACCAAAAACTCTTCCCAAGGAAGAATTCAAGGAAGAGAAATCTGATTGTATCATGCTCCTAAACAGGCTTATGGGGTAACCATTGATGAGAGACTTTCAACCTTGGATGCCCCAGTTCATCGTGATAGCCACAGAAGCATCTCAGGTGATTGATTGGAGCCAATCATCAATGATAATTTGCATTCTCAACTCATCAATCTGGAAAGCACGAGGAAGTTCACATTCACCTCGTACTTGGTCTACTCTATTGCGGCATTGCAGAGGTGGCCAAGACTCACTCCCGAAAGAAATCTTCCAAAGAATGCACTAGTGTACCAAACATGCCCGCAATTCACTTGAAGAAATACGGAGGCATTTTGCAAAGGTAAATGATGTCATTTTCACATATCTGGTTCGAAAAATGGAAGAAGATGTCAAACAAGATTCTCAATGAAGCTTACGTGCTCATATGTAAGTATGGGAGCTATATTACTCAATTCGGATTTGAAGATGCACCACCGAACTCCTCCCGCGGTATCCAAGTAACAAGTTGGTACTAATTGAGCTCTCTGAAGCAATTGTCTCGGTACACATCACTACGGAGAGAGAGAGAAAAGGAGTGGCATTCCCAATTTCTTTGGGAATTTATACTTGCAAGAATTCATTGATGCAAACAACATCAAGCTTCCCTTGGATCCTTCAACATGTTCTTCTATTCCCCATAAAGTCTTTTGATAGAAAGCAATATATGGAAGGACAACACAAAAATCTCAATATGTCATCAACCAACATTGGAGGATTATTGGGAAGATTGTCTTGATGTCGAAACAAAGGTAAGGCAAAGAGAATTTTCAAGGTTGGTATATACAGTAGATGAAGGATTTCTATATTGATTGGGCGACGACGGATATCCAAGATGATGGGACTAATGTTTTTGAACTTGAGTACTTCTGGAAAGATACGATTTGAACCAATCCCCATGTTGATTGGTTCAGATTGAGCTAAACTGTTGATATCTGGATTCACTCCACCACGATTCTGCAAAGATAAAGGAAATGGTGCTTCAAAAACGTTCATGAGATAAGTTTTGCTCCTCCTCCATCTTTGTCTCATAAGGCCTTCAAAGAAGTAACAAGTAAGGTATATGTAAGAGAAACACGAACCCCAAGGCAAGAGGAGCACCTAAAGACAAGCATCCACTTGAGCCCATATAAAGAAAGTTGTCGGTAAAAGATATAACACAAATGTCCTCGAGCCCGGGAATTTTGTTGTCTCTCCTGCAAGAACCAAGCACAGGTCTTCGGAATTATCAGCACATTCTTTCCACCAATCGGTCAGACCTCCTATTCAATCTCGTGAGGAAAGTGTTCATAGGCCTTCTCCCTGCACGTAGCTGCAAGTTGTAGTGTCGGTGCCCCTTCGCAGGCAGCCCCACGGCTCATGCCTCATCATCTTCGCCAGATCTAGTCTTCCCATGGGTACAAGAGCTCATCGACAACCATCAGCGAACCATAGCCAAAGCTAAGACACCAGCAATCGAATTCTCTTCTGAGCTTTGAAGCCTTCCCCTCACTCAAGGAAAGCCAAGATGACCTCTAGGCTCATGATTGATGCTTCAAGATCCCAATTTATTGAGTTTTCTCAACCTAGAGTGGAAAAAGATGAAGCAAAGATGAGGATAATAGATTATGAGATGACATAATACTCCCTTGGCAAGCTTGGACCAGAGGGACACATTCACAATTTTGAACAAACCGCCACAAGACTTGTTGCTCAAACTAGAGAGAGCAAGGCAACCAAGGAGCAGTTGCAAAGCCAAATCCATACCTTGACCTCATATGTTCAGACCTTTATGGATCCAGAGACTCACCTTCACTCACCCCATTCGAGTCTATTGTTCCCTTGAACAAGATCGAATCTTATGGTACATGAATTCAAGAGGATGGGTAAAATGGGAAAGATGACAAATTCATGGATTGATTCTATTGTCCAAAAGGGTGTGATCTGCTCCCTGAATTGGTTAGGATTTTCAAAAGTGTTGCCTTGTCAACGGAAAAAGTAGAAGTTGTGCTTGTTACGATCAAGGAGGAAGCGGGTCACTAGAACAAGTTGCTCCCAGACTCTTCACAAAATGAGCGTAGTCAACCCTGAAACATTGTGTGGAAAGCAAGTGTTCCTAAGTCAAGAAGACAATTGCTCCCGCACCTGGGTAAGAACTATCGAGTGGAAAATGAGAGCCTTATATGAAGCTATGGAGGATTTCTCGTACCATTAGAACCGAGGTCATGAAATCAAAGCATATGTCAACAAGTTCTTTAGCAAGATAAAGTGTCTTGAATTGCGGTCGTAGGTCAATATCATCTGAGGAGCTTTGCAAACATTTCAAAGATATCATAAAAGTTGAGTTGTCTGATCTGCGGTCTTACAGAAATGAGCTCATAGACACACTTGCTGAGATCATATCAGCTATCTCCGATGCTTGTCGAGAAGATTCCCAAGTGGATCAAACATTGCAAGATCATTCAGAGCGCATCGGATCATTGGTTAGATATTCTCTCCAACACCTCCATTCCCCGTGAAGGAGAAGTTTTTGAGGCAGTGCACAAGTTCAACGCAGCTATGGGAAGTCTTGAAAATTCTCCAATCCGCCACATCAAAGGATCTTCTTCATGAGCTTCACCTATTGATTGATGTTCTTCTTCCCTCTTTCTGTTCCTACATGTAGCAAGTTGTTTTTCTCAAAGGAAGTCCAAAGGTTTTCTAATTCTTCGTTGGGAAAATGCACTTTTTCAAAAACCAACTTAAGTTGCCTCTTTTCCACTTTTGTAAAAGTACTTTTCTTAAAATAAGGAAAAGTTTATTCTAGAAAAGAAGGTGAATAGTCATGTAGGAATGTGAATGGTCACAAAGTAGGCTATTTAAGGAAGCTCTCTTGTCATATAAAAGGATCAGTTTTTTCTCCTCTCTAGAAAACTGTTTTTCTTCTATTTCTTGCTTAATATGTTCCTCTCCATCTCAACTAATACTCCAATAGAGCATTGTAATCTTGCACAACCAGGAAAAGATTGTATCTTTTGATGAATATAATGCAATTGAACTTGGTGTTAATTGTGTTCTTTGTCTTGCTTTTCTTATTGGTGTCTTCTCTTTGATAACTTGAAATGCTCTGGTTTTATGTCAATAAACTCTGTGTTATTTATTGAGTAAAACCCCTTTCTCACTTTCTCCCTCTTCTCCACACTCACACAATTCCTCCCTTGTACTTCATACAAGCACTTTGCTATGAGTTTAGTGAAGTATCCCCATGTGATCCCTAGTCAAAAGACCACCCCCAAATGTTAGAATAGTGTACATATTTCCTTGTTTTCAATAAATGGAGCTGCCACATTCCTAAGTAGAGGGACCTAGTCCCAGAGTGTTGGTGAAAGTCCCTAATTTGTCCTTACGATAACTTATTTCGCCAACAATTTTTGACGCCCACCGTGGGACAGATTTTGTTGTCTTTGCACCACCTCATAAACCACAAAATCCATAAAATCAAAAATCTGAAAAATACAAAAAAAAATTAAATATTGAAAACCATAAGAGTCTTCATGTATGCTCTACATTTTTCCCCTCATGGCTATCCCTGGAAATCCTCCTGTGTTGCAGCATAATCTCCTTTTCTTCAGATACCCAAGAAGACCTCTCAGCTGATTTGAGAAACTGCATTTGGCATAACAGAGAGAGATTTAACCACTATCATGCAGCCTCAAGAGTTTTGGACCTTGAAAAAGAACGTGCTCAAGCTCTACAACATGCAAGACAAGCTCTAAATCAGCAAAGAAGAGCTTAGAAGAATTCTGTTTTGAGTTGTGCATTCATCTAACAAGCTGGTAAAAAGAAGGTATACGAGGTCCTCCAGAGCTAGTGGTGTGACTAACCCAACTTTTGAAGAGCAATTGCAATCTGATTTCAGACTTCCTATCACTCAAATTGCAAGGAGAACAGGTCAAGAGTATTTTCCTGAGTTTGATCCTACCTTGCCTCTTGAATATTCCATTGACAGATCAATAATTAAACCATTAAATTACATTCCTCCTAAGAAGAAATTGTAGAAGCTGTAGAAAGAGCCGAAGAAAAAGAACCGGACATGGCCCAAGATAAGCACCATTGCCTTGGGGGCAAAACACGGGCCCGTTGGCTCTAACTCCCCTTTGCATGAATTACCCAAAGGGTCCCGAAAGAACTTCCTAAATTCTATGGAGATGGGAAGCAGCACCCTGATGATCACATTACAACTTTCATAACAGCATGTGGGGTGTTGGGTGTGGGATACGAGGATGTATTAGTTTGTCTGTTTATAGAATCCTTACAAGATGCTGCTGTAGACTGGTTTTATCATTTACCAAGGAGATTTATTACCAACTGGAATGATATAAAATCCAAATTTGAATCTAGATTCAAACCAGCTGAGGATGCTCACACTCTTCTTGCCCAATGGTCTTAGTTGAAGAAAGAGCCCTATGAGCCCATGAAGGTGTTTGTTGCTAAATTCAATAGAATGCTCTACAAAATCACTGAAGTTGCCTAGCCTACTGTGGATAATAAGTTAAGATTTTTCACTACTGCACAACTTCTTGAAGCCAATTTCATGCTGAGAAGAACTTAACCAACTAATTTGGAGGCACATAAACTTGCAGTCGAGGTGGAAGATGACTTGATTATGTCCGGAAAGATCAAAAAAGGGTCCAAGCAAAGAGAAGGGTCAAAGTTCAAATTCTAGAACTACAGACTCATTAGTACAGAAGCTAGCTAAAGATGTTCACTCTCTGAAGAAGCAATTGGCCCAGCCTGCATGTATAAGGATGCTCCTAGGAAAAATTTTCCAAATAAGAAAAGGATTAAGCCCACCGCCCCGAAGACTTGCTCTAAAAGCACCTCCTATAAATGCAGCTTTGTGATGCTAAGGAGGAAGAAGAAATTGAAGAGCTGGGAGAAGATAATGAGGACAGCAATGCCCGAGAGATTGAAGTGGAAAATGATGCGCAAGTCAGTTTTCTCAAGTATTCATCGGGAGAAGAAGATGATGAGAAAGGGGCGCCTAGCTTCTCATGTGCGTATTCACCCGCTCCCAATCATAGAAAGGAGGTTCCTCCGCCGCTACTCCAAAAAAGAGGAAGACAGAAGATCCTCAAGTGGCGACTCAACAAAACAAAATAATCAATAGAGGATCTCCACTTCCACCTTCCATGGAGTCTGCAAGGAGAAGTTGGGCCTCATGCGAGTAAGAAACCTCTTGTTCCAAGTAAGTATACAATTGCTTCCCCTAGTTCTAATTTTGTTCCTACAAAAGTTGGTCTTTCTAAAGCTTCAAGTGTGCCTACAAAATCAGCCACCATTCCCCAAACACCTAACCCCGTGACTAAATTTGTTCCAACTTCAAAGGTAGTACCTCCTTTGCCCTCCAAATCACCCGTTATCCGGGGGTACACTCCTCTTCTCCTTCTGCACCATTTGACATCATTGAGCATGTAAACAAATCCAAAGTTCATATTTCCGAATTTGAATTCTTGTAAACTTATCCAGAGCAATTTGACAGGCTTGTCACTATATCAAAGGTAGTAGGTCAAAGCCTAATTTTGCGATTCCTAATTGCAAAGAACTACTATCAACTCCACCTACTCCTCCATCTCGAACATACTTGCTTTGAGCACATCCAAGACCAACAAAGTTGAGCCATTCTATCTCTCCCTTCTTATTAAAGGTAATCAATTGAACTGCATAATAGATTCGGGAGCTTCAGATAATGTAATACCCATGAACGTTGCTAATGCTCTCGAACTTACCCGACATGGGCCACTAACTCTTGTTACTCCATGGAGTCCAAGGAAGTCCCACTTATGGGGCGAATCAAGGATGCACAGGTGGCTCTCGCTGATTTTCCGAACAAGAAAGTTTTGTTGACCACCTTGGTAGAAACATCCCACATTATTTGGAATGTTGTTAAGTAGAAGTTTATGTTCGGCTTTGGGAGGCGAGATCCAAATGGATTGGTCTTTTGCAATCATTCCATAAAAGGAAAAATGAAGAAATTGCTAACTATGAGAAAGATGAAGTATATTGTTTAGAAATTGGAGGATCCAAGGGCTGATGTATTGTTTCAGGACAATGGACTTGGTAATTATTTCTTGACTTCAAGAAGAGATGAAAATCTGCCCTTTCTTATAGAAAATGATGAAAATCAACTGTGGACAATGGAGTTTGATGGAAGCCATTCCAGTGTTGGCTCGAGGTTGGTGTTGTTCTAACCTCTCCTTCGAGTTCTTTACCTTTTTCTTATAAGTTGCAATTTGAGAATACTAATAATACCGTTGAATATGAAGCTCTCCTTTTAGGAATGGACATAGTTGAGTCCATGGGTGTTAAAAAGTTGAAATGTCTAGGTGATACGAAGTAATTATCAAACAAGTTAGAAATCAATATCAAGTCAAGAATCCAAGGCTTAAACACTACAGGAATAGAGTATGGGATTGTATTGAGTCTTTTGATGCTTTCTCTATTCAAGCCATTCCTCGTGAACAAAATGAGAAGGTTGATTCTCTCATGCGTTTCACTTCTCTAACGTCTCCGCACAATTCTTTCAATAAGGACAAAGTTACTATTGTGATGGTTTTCAAGCCAAATGTGCCGATAATGTCAATCACTCGGCAAGTTGTAATGTCCCCTTCTAGGACAAGTTAGGAATTAACACAAATCTGATCACACAGCTGTAAATAATTAATTTCCAAACCCCAACTGCTGCAAACTTCAAAAATTAATTCCCGCTTAACCGTTCATGCAAAAATCTTGAACTTTGGATTTTGGGTCACAAAAATATGAAGAACAATATGCAAAAATTAGATTTCGCACAGCCAACCCGAAACCCTAATTTTGACCTAAAAAGTAGGTCTCCCAGCACTTTTAGGGCACAAAAACTCCTCCAAAAATTATGAAATCAATTTATCCTTATTCCTCCTAATTTATATAATCAAATGCAATATTAAATCAACCCCAAACTACAGATCTGAAATAAATATTAATTTACCGTACCCAGAAAAACCTCGCAGACAACTAAAATATTCTAAAATTGATATCTCACTCAAAACTCAATATTTCTTCACCAAATAAAATGCAGATTGTTCTATAAATTAAGATCTTTCCAAAGAACTAAAGATCTGAATTTTGTGACAATCGAAAACCCTCCAAAAAAGCCCCGAAATCCTCAACCCGATTCTTAAGGTTAGAATAAGTTTACTGCATTAAAAATCAGATCATAAAACACCCAACAATCATCAATAACATCCAAATATCCTCCTCAAATAAATGTGCCACTTATCCAAACAAGTTGCCAATGCTTGCAAGCATAAATCATACAAAGAACATACTTGACACAAAATAACTCAACAAATGGAACAAGAGAGAATACTTCATTGATCAAACCAGCTTACTAACTTCCCACGCAAGAGAGAGAGAAAGCTTTAATGGGCATGCATCCCAACTCCAAGCATGGAGCATAAAATAAATATCATGATAACATAATAATAATAATGATCCTAGCACTCCTTTTATAAGCAAGGAGGCACAAAATTCAAAATCCCTAGGAGAGGGAAATTATTAAATAAAAGCGGTTTGTTTTCCCTAGGTGTGGCGTCCCTTTTCAAAGGGTGATTTTATCAATAAAAGCCATCTAAATATTTATTTAAGTAATTCTCCATTTAATTTTTTTATATTCTAGGAATTAAATTAAATAATCTTCATAATTAAATAATTATTGCTCCAGGCAATAATATTTAATTATTTAATAAAAATGTTCCCCTTGCAACATCCCGAAGCCCACAGGGAAGTATAGGCTAAGGGTCTTCAAAAATGGGGACATTACAGTCCTCCCTTCCCAAGATTGTTTGCCCTCAAGCAATAGCAAGCTCATGCCTCCGGTACCACCATGGTAGCACTCCAAGAACCGGGTTCCCATGCCACTCAAGTGGAGTAGCATTTGTAAGATCTTTGGCTGCTTCATCCTCCTAAAAGTGGGGAGTGAAAACTGCTGCAATTTATTCCTCAAACCTGCACATGAAACAAACCAGTTAGAAAAATGAGTGTTGAAGAACACTCTCCTTGCTTCTCCTTGGTATCTCCATGGCTTGGATAGTGCCCAACTTCCTTTCATGCATGGGTTGCCCCCACAAACTGCTATGCAGTCCCATACTCTGTTGTAGTCATGTCGTTTCTCATCAAAAATCAGACTTAGCCCTTCCCAATCAATCATGCATGAGTTACAAACCAACACCCATAACCATATCATCATGTGTACATCAAAAATCTGAACTGTAAAAGGAATTAAGGGGCTGATCATGACGATGTTAGATACCAAAATGATGGGGCAGCAGTTAGTCTTCCATGTCATCATCCCAATATCAATTCCTGTGTTGGGCAACAATTTTAGAAGCTATCAAACTGAAAATATTGGATACAACAACCCCATCTTGTATGGGAAACAACTCCAACAATACATATTCAATTTTTTTGTCATTTTCTAGCAAGTACTCAATGTGCTCCTGTTTTTTCTTGCTTGGGGCAATGAGGATGACATTCCCTTGTTTATATCCCAAGATAAACTCTATGCTCCCAACACTTCTTTCAAAAGCTAGAAGTTGTAAATTACCATGGCATAGGGAAAATAGAAGATTTGATCCCAATGTGCAAGACATCAAAACATTCATGTGAAGAAATGACATACCCCTCATGATGATAGAATCCATGTCTCGTATCCTTATGCCATCTCCTAATCTCATTAGCATGTAAAATGATAGGCAACACATGATTTAGCTTTACCTTATCACTTACCAAGTCATTTAGAAGGTCACTTCTCCCATGCTTGGCTGCCCCTTGTTCTTCTTCCTTAGCTGCCATGAGAATCATAGAATATGGATCATGTGAAGACCTTATACCATGGCCCTTCTTCTCCTTCAAACCCTTTGTAGAAGCCCCAAAATTTGTAGCCATGCAAGCAATGTCAACAAGATCCATCCCACACATTTCCTTTACCAAATTTCCTTTTGAAAACACAAGAATCAAATGTCCAAGTGACAGCCCATCATGTACAAATTTCATAACAGCAAGATAGATGACTCAATGAAAAATATGCAAATCAACAACCCTTCACTACTCCAATGAAATGCAATTAGCAAGACTCAGTCAAAACTACTTGAACCAATCAAATAGATGACTCAATAAACCCGAGGACAAGGGTTTAATGGCCTTTACTAATTAGTTAACAATTAATTCTCATACAAATCAGATCTAAACTTCCAATGCTAACCCCTGTTATCAACACTGCTACTATACTGACTGCTGCCCCTGAAGATTATTAAATACTCCAAACATACTCAGAAATCAGTCTTTAGAGCATCACAAAATATATGAGGATGCCTTAGTCATAAGAGATATGCAATCGAGCTTCAAACTACTGCTACAATGAAGGTGAAAGCATGCCCCAAACTCAGATTACTTCCTACCATGGTTTGGTGTTATGGAGATCCAACATACCATTAAACAACTATGTAAATCACTGGCCATCATAAGGCCCCAATATGCATTCCAAACATCCAAGATAAGTCACTGTAGCTATTTGAAATACAGCTATCAAATTACTGGGCAGATATATTATTCCAAACATGTAATAATCAGTCAATGTTCACTCCAAATTCAGACGTCAAAACTGGAATTGCAACAGCAGATCATTAAGGCAATAATTAGATCATTATCCACAGTATTTTACTACCCAACATGCCCAGGTTGGTCGTTGTTTTAGAGAGGGAGATCAGCTCAATTATTAATCAATATGACCCTCCAGATGAGGTCGCTGGGCAAGGAATGATCAGGTCTTTAAGCGTGAAATTCACTACCAATCTTATCCAATAAACAATTGCATTACAGAGACAAAACCCTTGCACTAATTCAATCGATTCACAGCAGTACATACATCTAAATCAGACCTCAATACTATGAGAGGAAATCGCTGCAATCTATAACACGAAAATAGACACAAGGCTGGTCGCTTATCACCCAGAAATATATGCAAAACAGCCCACAACGATTATGAAAGAGTCGCTGGGCAGTTAGCACTTCAATCATGCATTAAAATATTCAAATCACTTCCCCAGGAAGTCGCAGCAGTTTGGGAAATAAGATCATACACCTAACTAGCTGGAATTTGCATTCAAATGAATTCCCAAACACATCATAAACAAATCGCTGCAATATAGGAGCTTTAAATATCACAAATCATGCATAAACCAAATTGTTCCACCTTGGAATCCCACAACCATGCACCAGCCAATCAATTTATATTAAAAAAATGTATTTAACTCAGCCCCTAGACATCCTCAGGCAAGTCGCCAAAGCTAGAATGGACTTCATGCATCAAATCGAATTGCAAGCATATAAGAATACTTCAATTGAATATCAAATCAGCTCAATAACCTCCCACGCAAGAGAGAGAGAGAGAATATCAATGGGCATGCATCCCAACTCCAAGCATGGAGTATCAAAATAATTTCATAACATAATAATAATAACAATCCTAGCACTCCTTTTATAAGCAAGGAGGCACAAAATTTGAAATCCCTAGGAGAGGGAAATTATTAAATAAAAGCAGTTTGTTTTGCATATTGTTCAACGACGATAATCATCTTCTCTTTTTCCTTAAAGCAAAGGGATCATTTTAATAATCTCTTTTATGTGGGAAGCGATACTCCACACCGTGAGTCCGTTTCAGATGAGCACAAGGGTGAGATTGATGGAATTGATTCAGAGGGGGTCATCATATTAAAAGGTAATAAAATTCCAAAAGGCCTAGTTTCTCTTGAAGATTTGTTTGATAAACATGATAGGTTTATCAAAGAAAAAGCAAAAGAATCTTCTCGTTGCACCTGATTTTGAAAAGGAAAACATTGGCACTCCGGAGCAGCCAAGAATGGTCAACATTGGAAAATGTTGTTTTTAAGAAAAAGGAGTTTCGTCTCATTATTGAGGAGAGAGATATTCCAACATTCTAGCAAATTCATATGATGAGTTGAAATCCTTCAAGCCAAAGGAAATGCACCATTCCATACCTCTCAAGCTTGAAGCCAAGCCATTCCTAAGCAGAACCAAAGGCGTCTACAACCCCAAGATTATTGGCACGATTAAGGAAGTTCTAAAAAATGTTGAATGCAAGAATTATATTTCCTACTCATCTCTTCACATGGGTGGCCAACATTGTCCTAGTTCGAAAGAAGAATGGTGAGATAAGGGTTTGTGTCAACTTTCAAAACTTGAATCAAGCCTCATTAAAGGACAACTACCCTCTACCCATCGTGGATCATATCCTCAGCAACGATCCTTTGGATCCGAAATGCTTTCTTTGCTCGATGGCTTTTCCAAATATAATCAAGTTGAGGTAGCAGAGAGCGGGACCAACACAAACGGCTTTCAACACTCCGTGGAGCACTTTTGCCTACAGCAGAATGCCTTTTGGTCTCATTAATGTTGGGGCTACTTTGCAGAGGGCAATGGATCTTGCTTTCAAGGATCTCAAGCATTGTATTGTCATCTATCTTGACGATCTAAGGGTCTATTCTAAAAAGCAAGGAGATCATTTGGAACACCTGGAGAAAGTGATGATTAGATGTTGCAACACGGGATATCTTTGAATCCTAAAAAGTGTATTTTTGGGGTTATAGAAGGAAAACTCCTTGGTCGCATTGTGAGCAAGGCAGGAGCTAAAATGATCCCGAAAGAATAAAGGCAATTCAAGGACTTTCCTTGCCTACAAGCAAGCATGGAGTTCACTCAATTTGGCAAGGTAAACATTCTCCCCGTTTTTTCCAGAATCAGTTGAACAAACAAAGCATATTACCAATATGATGACACCACAGGAAAGCTTTAGGTGGAGTAAAAAAGGAAAGGAGGCATTCAAAGGAACCAAAGAAGCAATTGTAAAATCCCTACCTTGGTATGCCCAAATTTTGACAAGGATTTTATTCTATATTGTTATACTTCCGAACACACTCTTTCAGCTATCCTAGTTCAAAAAAATGAAGAAGGTATCAAAGTGCCAATTGCCTTCATGAGTTTTCCTTTGAAGGATCATGAATTGAAGTACAATCAAATAGAGAAACATGCATATGTCATGGTCAAGCTAGTCAAGAACTTCAGATTCTATATTCTCAACTCCCACACTGTAGTTATGGTTCCAGGATCAGCAATAAAGTCAATTTTAACTCAACAAGATCCAAGGGCTAAGAGAGGTAACTGGGTGGCTAAGATTCAAGAATATGATTTGGACATCAGACCATCAAATTTGGTCCGAGGAAATGGTTTATGCAAGTTGATGGTCGAAGATGAGTCACACATGAATCAAACGGAAAAGATGAATTCCAGTGCTACGAATGCCTAGGTGAAGCTTGCCTCAGTGTAATGTCCCCATTCCTACGCTAGAGGCCTAGAGGCTTATTTCCGTCTTAGCTTTGGTCATACCCAAGGGGCTGGAGACATGGAGGTTATTGGGTATGGGTTATTTTATTACCACCTTCACTTTATGTTATATTTTGTCATTGACTTAAGTGATGGGCGACTAGGTGGTACTTTATGTTCTATTTCTTCGTTGGGACAACTTAAGTGTACTTTTTAGTATGTGCACAATAAAGTCACTTAAGTTATATTTATGTTTATGAGAAAATTCCCAAAGGGGTGCGATTAGGATTTTTGTGGGAAAAAGTTATAAATATACCTTTGGGGTCTTTTGGAGATTCATTCATGCATGCAACCATTTTGAGCTCTTGCTATTTTCAGTCTTCTTGCTTGTGGAGGTCAAATTCTACAGGATCCCTAGCTTCGGTGGTGAGAGATCCATCCCTAGCTAGTAAAGAATTCTTCGGTGAGGGTATTTCACCCATATCCCTAGCTTTCTATTCAGATTTTTTGGATCATATTTTGAGAGCAATCAGAATTACAGATTCAGGGAAAGAGGACAGCCATTCTTCATCAAGGGTTTCAGTTATTTTCGGAATAGGGGTTGTTGGGTTTCTTCTCCAAGTGGAGAGACCTACATGGGAGATTCAGCAAGCATTTTGAAACAGTTTTTGTGGGCGGCTTTTGGAGATTTCAGATCTGAAGCTTGTTCTTATCGTATTGATGCCAAATAAAATTATTCCAATCATTTTCCCTTGATATTCTGGAGTTTATGGTCAGCTGTATTTTTCCTCATTTGTTGTCATAAAATTAAAAAAATAAGATCAGATCTGGCTGTTCAAAAAAATTCTCAATCGTTTATTGTTCTCTATATTTTTCTACATCTTTTTAAGCTTCTAGGTATTGTTGGAAGTGAATATTTTGGAAGATATAAAATATTTTAGATTTATGTACCTTGCTGTCCTGGAAAAATCAGAATTGCAGTCTGCAGTTTTTAAATAATTTTCAGAGCTTTAGAGTGATATCCTAAAAGGGATATTTCCGTGGTATCAGAGCCACCTTTCCTCCATCTGTTGGGTAGTGAATGAAGGTATATTCCAGAAGAGGAATACACCCCGAAAAGAAAGTCAAAATATGGCAGATCGGGAAGAGAATATGGAAGAGCTCAATGAGGATTTTATGAAGAACATGTTCATCAACATGGTGAAGCAACAAGAGACAACCAACCTCTACTTGAGTCAACTCACACAAAACATGGATCGGATCGGATCCGGGAATAGTAAGGAAAAAGGTCGAGTTGTCGTTCGGGCAACGTTCCCCATTCTTCTAACAAGCCTTTGAGTATTCATGAGCCTTCTTTCTTAAGAGATTCTGAAGCGTCACATGTGGGGCAGCAAATGTAGTGATTGATAAGTGTTGTTGGGAAAATACCAATCTTTGAGTGAGGGTTTCAGAGATAATATGTCATTTCCAGATTATTGTAGGATGAAGATTGGTAGCAAGCCCAAGAGAGATCATCATATGCAGTACCTGAATTACAAAGGCGTTTGGGGCAGATTTCTATCCCACACTTTGATGGCTCTAAGAAGTGTACCGTCATGGGTTCAAAAGTTGAAGACCTATTTTGATTTGAACCCCATGCGTGAGGAGGATGCAATTAAATTTGCAATCCTACATCTTGAGGGAGATGCACATGATTGGTGGCATCATGGACTTGTGACACAGGGGCACATGCACATTGCTACATATGCAGAGTTCACACGGAGGTTAGAGGACAAGTTTGATAGGAGAGATCCTGATAGATTCTTCAGAGAGTTGACTCACTTGAGATAGACAAGTTCCTTGGATGTGTACATTGCAGATTTTCGAGACTCTCGGTGATGGTTCCTGATATTTCTGAGATGAGGTTGACTTCATTATTTATAGCAGGATTGACAGATGC
This sequence comes from Taxus wallichiana var. yunnanensis, assembly GCA_018340775.1. Lineage (NCBI taxonomy): Eukaryota > Viridiplantae > Streptophyta > Pinopsida > Cupressales > Taxaceae > Taxus > Taxus wallichiana. The sequence continues at coordinate 867,865,851 of CM031238.1, forward strand.
TTTGGCTAGATTTGTGAAGGCATTTGAGCCTCCTTCATTACATGAGGCCATTAGGAGAGCTCGAGATTTGGATTTTTCTACTCCAAAGTCTAGATTCCCACCCAGAGTTCAGCAGAAAATGCCTCCACCTAGACAGGATGACAGGAGACAACACTCCATTAGGAAGCCAAAGATCGCACGAGCTTAGCGAAGAATTGAGGGGGAAGAAGCTATACTCGGAGTGTTGTTAGATGGGCACGTGGACATAATTGCTCGGGAGGGCAACACCCATTACATTGAGGTTTACGAGGATAGTCATGACGAGGGAGAGGAGGTAGTGGACCCTCATGAGCTTGATGACAGTGATGCTTTGGATAGTGCGGGTGTTGAGACTGCAGAGGAGACTTTTCCCACTGAGACCATAGCTACATCAGTATAGTACCCCCGTGTGCAAGGCATTCGGGCTCGACGATTCGTGCAAGGACAATGTGTGGTAGAGTTGACCGATAGTGGCACCACCAACAATTTTATTGATGCCACTTTGATAGAGAGACGGGTTCTCCGGGTAGAAGACTTCGAGGGCTTGAATGATGTTGTGGCCAATGGAAAGTCCATGACATGTAAACAAAGGATCCCACACTAAGCATCACTATGGGTAACTATACAACTACCGATGACTTCTATATTGTTGGCATTGGAAAGACCAACATACTACTTGAGTACAAAGTGGCTTCACTCACTTTGCGAGTTTCGGACTAACTTTCGGACAATGGAGCAGTTTTAAGTCCGAGGGTAGGATTGTGGTCTTGAGAGGATTATCTTCAGATGCACCCAAAGTTGTTACCACCAAACGGATGGAGAGAATATTTAGGCACAGTGATGATATGGATTGGGCAGTTCAGTGCTTGGTTTCGACCAAGGATTCAGGTGAGGATAAACCAGAGTATTTGTTGATGTCTAGGCCCTACTGGACAAGCACAATGCAGTTTTCAGCGATATACCTCCAAGTGTACCTCCTAATAGAGGATTTGAGCAAGTGATCGAGCTTGAAGACAACAAGCCCGTGGTCTCAAATCCTTATCGTCACCTCAAACAGTTTAAGGATGAGATTGATAGGACCATATGTGATCTTCTAGACATTGGACATATCAGGCCTAGTTCTAGTCCCTTTGCTACTTCAGATTTTTGGTGAAGAAGAAGGATGCAACCATGCGGATGTGCATGGATTACCGTCCCTCTTATAAAAACACCATTAAGAATAAGTATCATGTGCCTCGCATTCATGAGTTGATGGATGAGCTACATAGTGCAATCTATTTTTCTAAAATAGATTTGCGATCTGGATACCATCAGATTAAGGTCAGAGAGGAGGATGTGTAAAAGACAACTTTCGGATGCCACTATGGTCACTTTGAGTTTCTTGTGATGTCGTTTGGATTGTCTAATGCACCCGCTACATTTCAGTCCTATATGAACCATGTGTTCAACCGCCACCTGCGGAAGTTCGTGTTGGTATTCTTCGATGACATTTTGGTCTATAGCAGGACATGGGAGGATCACATGAGACATCTTGATGAGATATTGGGTATTTTAGAAACTAATTCGCTATATGTGAAGGTTTCTAAGTGTGAGTTTGGCATGACAGAGTTGTTATACTTGGGCCATGTGATTGGAGGAGGCAGAGTCAAGGTTGACAAAGCCAAGATTCAGGCCATATTATATTGGCCGCTGCTGAACTTTGACATAGTTGAGAGGGTTCTTAGGTCTATGCACTTACTACAGGAGGTTTGTGAAGAACTTTTCTCGATGGACTGCACCTTTGAAAGATTTGACCAAGGAGGGGCTTTTATTTGGTCAAAATCAGTGCAACAAGTTTTTGATTACCTTAAGGAGGTGATGAATTCATGTCCAATTCTTGCACTACCAGATTTTACTCGGCCATTTTTACTCGAGTGTGATACATCATGAGAGGGCATTGGATTAGTACTCATGCAGGATAGGCATCCCATTGCCTACAAGATTCGGAAATTGAGTAGTGTGGAGAGGGGATACTCAATTTACGTCGAAGATGTTGGCCATTATGCATGCATTGGCCAAATTCATGAAGTATCTTTTGGGCAGTAAATTCATGATTCATACGAATCACAACAATTTGAGGTTTTTCTTGGGGCAGAAGGATCTCAATGACCGCTAGAAAGATGGGTGAACAAGGTACAGGCTTATGATTTTGACATAGAGTACACAAAAGGTAAGAATAATGTGGTAGTCTGATGCTTTGTCTAGGAGACCTTACCTTGATTCTATGATTAGTTCTATGTCAGAGATTTCAGCTGATTGGAAGGCTCACATACTTGTTGAGTATTCCAAAAATCAGTTTGCATGTGAAATCATGGATGGCATTATTCAGATGACAAATACAGAATCTTGGATGACCTCATATACTACAAGGATAGGATTTTCCTTGTACCCTGAGTCCAAGATGAAGGAGAAGATCCTTCGAGCAATGCATGATACACCTCTAACAGGACATCCTGGGTATTTTAAGACCTACAGGTACATCGAGAGAGGATTTGCATGGAAAGGGTTAAAGGACGATGTCCTTAACCATATTAGGGAGTGTTTGGTTTGTTAGCAAACCAAGGCCGAGCATTCTTTTCCAGCAGGACTTCTACAGCCTCTTCCCATCCCTGAGCAGAAGTGGGAGAGCATATCTATGGATTTTATCATAGCCCTTCCCTTAGTGCATGGGCACGAGTGCATTTATGTGGCAGTTAATCGGTTGACCAAGTATGCACATTAATTTTCTATGCCTTCTCGGGCATAACGTACCACGCAGTAGCTCGGACATTTCTTCACAAGTGTTTTTAGGCTTCATGGTTTGCCTAGGAACATTGTTAGTGACTGGAATAAGATTTTCATGAGCACATTTTGGCAAGATATTTTCAGACTTGCAGGTACGAAGTTAGCTCCTAGTACTAGCTATCATCCACAAACAGATGGGCAAACAAAGATAGTTAATAAGTGGATAGAGGGCTATTTGCGTAGCTATGTTGCAAGACATCGCGTGCATGGGTTAGATGGCTACACATGGGTGAGTATTGTTATAATACCACCTACCAGATGAGTATTGGCATGGCTCCCTTTCGGGCATTATATGGATACGATGCCTCATCATTTGTGGACCTAGTATTATCAGATAGCCAAGCTCCCAAAGCTCATGATTGGTTACAAGAGAACTAGGATATCATGAAGGCCCTCAAGGAGAATTTGCAGAGAGTGCAAAACCAACAAAAGATTTATGCAAATAGACACAGGGTTGAGAGATCTTTTGAGATAGGAGATTTGGTCTTTCTGCTATCGCAGCCCTACGAGACAATCTTCACTTAAGAAGAGTGGTGCTAAGAAGTTGAAACCGCAATTCTATGGGCCATACAGGTTAGTACAAAGAGTTGGGGCAGTTGCATATGAGTTGGAGCTTTCAGAACAGAGCAGGATCCACAAAGTCTTTCATGTTTCCTACCTTAAAAGGGCACTTGGATATCATATTGTGTCTTCTACAAATTTGCCACCTTTGGATGATGAGGGAAAGTTGGTCTTAGAACCAGAGACTATCATTGAGGTGAGGCAAAGGAAGCTGAGAAATAGGGTTATTACCAAGTATCTAGTGCGGTGGAAGGATTTACCACTTGAGGATGCCACTTGGGAGGGTGAGAAAATTATACACCATCCTGGTTTGCATTTGCATTTTCTTGACGGCAAGCAAATTTCAGGAAAGGAGGCCAGCTTAGATGCTTATTTCCGTCTTAGCTTTGGTCATACCCAAGGGGTTGGAGACGTGGAGGTTATTGGGTATGGGTTATTTTATTACCACCTTCACTTTATGTTATATTTTGTCATTGACTTAAGTGATGGGCAACTAGGTGGTACTTTATGTTCTATTTTTTCGTTGGGACAACTTAAGTGTACTTTATAGCATGTGCACAATAAAGTCACTTAAGTTATATTTATGTTTATGAGCAAATTCCCAAAGGGGTGCAATTAGGGTTTTGGAGGAAAAAGGTTATAAATATACCTTTGGGGTCTTTTGGAGATTCATTCATGCATGCAACCATCTTTTGAGCTCTTGCTATTTTCAGTCTTCTTACTTGTGGAGGTCAGATTCTACAGGATCCCTAGCTTCGGTGGTGAGAGATCCATCCCTAGCTGGTAGAGCATTCTTCGGTGAGGGTTTTTCACCCATATCCCTAGCTTTTTATTCAGATTTTTGGATCAGATTTGGAGAGTAATCAGAATTTCAAATTCAGAGAAAGAGGACAGCCATTCTTCATCAAGGGTTTCAGTTATTTTCAGATTTGGGGCTGTTGGGTTTCTTCCCCAAGTGGAGCGACCTACCTAGGAGATTCAGCAAGAATTTTGGAAGGGTTTCCGTGGGCTGTTTTTGGAGATTTCAGATCTGAAGCTTGTTCTTATCATATTGATGCCAAATAAAATTATTCCAATCATTTTCCCTTGATATTCTGGAGTTTACAGTCAGCTGTACTTTCTCCTTATTTTCCCTTGATATTCTAGAGTTTATTGTTCTCTATATTTTTCTACATCTTTTTAAGCTTTTGGGTATTGTTGGAAGTGAATATTTTTGAAGATATAAAATATTTTAGATTTCTGTACCTTGCTGTCCTGGAAAAATCAGAATTACAGTCTGCAGATTTTTGATAAATTTTTGAGTTTTAGAGTGATATCCTAAAAGGGATATTTCACTCGATTCTCTTTGTGAACACCACCGATGAGTGGTACTCTGACATTGCATACTTCCTCACCTATAGAGAGTGCTTGACACACCTAGATTACAAACAAAGGTGGACTCTTAAGTTGAAATCTGCCAAGTATGTCATATGGAACCATGTGTTGTATAAAAGAGGATTGGATGGATGTTTTCTAAGATGTGTTAACAAGGAGCAACAAGAGAAGTTGTTGAAGGCCTATCATGACCAAGCTTGTGGTGGACACTTCTCTACCATGGTGACTGCACATAAAATCCTTTGAGGTAGGTACTACTGGCCTACATTGTTTTCAGATGCTCAGAAATGGGTTTCTAAGTGTGAGCCATGTCAACAATTTATGGGAAGACCCCAACTTGTTGCACTCCCTCTTCGAGACCAAAGTGGTTATTGAGGAACCTTTCCATCAGTGGGGCTTGGATTTTATTGGTGTGCTTAATCCCCACTCAAGTGCTGGCCATACTTACATACTCACGACTACGGACTACTTTAACAAATGGGTAGAGGCCATCCCTGTCAAGCTTGCAAACTCCGAGACGGTATGTAACTTTCTTAAGGAGAACATCATTGTTCGCTTCGAATACCTCAAACGATTGTGGCTGACAATGCAACCTATTTCTCATCATTGGAATTGATCGAGTTTTGTTAAGGTTACTGAGAATCTCTTGCACATGCATCGGACCATTTGATTTTCATAGCTAAGGTCAATTATGTTACAAATCTCTTGCGAAGTTTAGGATATCTTATTGCAATCCTTCTTCTACACCCGTAGAAGTCGATGAAGTAATCAGCTCGTGATGAATTATCATAGATCGATGAATCACTTTATAGACAATAGGTGGGCAGCCTTATCAACCTTCCATCCACATGAACGAACTGTGTTTTTTTGTTAGCTATCTTTCTCAGTTTTTTTCTAAACCAAAGCTCACTCTCTCGAGAAGCAAAAAACAAGTTCGAGACATGTCAAAGGTATTCAACTTTGTCATTCTACGTTAGAGAGTCACAAATTTTAAATTGATCAATCATACTTACTCGATTGGGGAAGATTAGTGGATGTTCAAACATCTACCCCGTGTACATCTTTTCTTTGGTTCACAAGATGTTTTATGGTACAATAAGCTTCAACCCACAATAGTTATATCTTCCATGGAAGTAGAATATAAGGTTGTTGCCAATGTCAAGTGTGAAGCAATTTGGCTACATGGGATTTTGATTCATCTTCAACTTCCTCGACTACACCTACTCCACTTTCTATTTTTGTGTAAATCAAGATGTATCGAAGATGGTGAAGAATCCGGTATATTACACCCAGTGACCAATAAAAACAAATTGAGATTCATCATCTTTATATCCGACAATCAATTGATTTTTGTAATATTTCTCTCGACTTTTCCCCTTCTAGGAGCAGCCTACATATCTAATGACTAAACCTCTTGGTACTATCTTGTTTTTGAAATTTCTGGACAACCTTAGAGTTGTTTCCAATTTAATCATTAGGGGGTATTGAATATATTTATACTTGATTGTTAGTAGTTCTCTAACTTATAGTTGGTTATAAATCTGTCTCAACTATATTGTAACTACTCCCAATATAATAAAATGGACACACAAACTTCAAAGTGTGCATTCCGATTTCTCTTCATTCTTTCTCTGTTCACATCTATTAAAATAGGAGACATGTATGATTGAGGATTTTTGAAATTGAGAATGTACGGAAAATGGGCAAACTTTGTAGATGAGATGTATGCCTCGAAAATCTTTATAAATGAAGATATATACAACATGGGAAAACTCAAAAGGAGAGATATATACCTCCACACCTCCATTTGATACCATCTACTTTATAGCAGCACAATGAATAAGTTGAAAACTTGCTATGAATAGAAAATGAAGGGCTCCATATGGGAACTGAAAGGTCATCCTACATGGAGATGACATGTATCCACCTTAGGGATGGAAACAAATAGGCGAAGAGGACAAAATATGAAATTTATCTTAGTATTGTCTATGTGCTCCTTGTCAAGGTCATATCTCCTAGCTCTTTGATCCAATTAACATGTAATGTTCCTAAATGGACATTTTTATATAATTTTGGGTTTAACGGAAACCCTTAGGAAAGAATTAATGAAAACTGATTTTTATTGCAAACCCTAACAACAGAAATTAAAATTGTTGGAGAATGATGGAAATAATTTCTAAACCCTAGGAAAAATCCATATTTGTTGCATATAATGACAGCCGTAACATAAACACTAAAATCAGAATTTTTTATTTATTTTTCAACACTGAAAATCAGAAAATACAGCTGACTGTATAGATGAGATTTTTGTCAGATCTGATAGCAATCTTCAACCACACTGAAACTAGAATTTAATCTACAAGCTGAAATTTTCCATAATTTACTATAGCGACACTGTAACATGTTGAAAATGACTTCAATATTCCCTAATTTACTGTAGGAAAGATCTGAATTTCAATGATGCCCTAATTATTTTGTCACTTTGAAAACTGATGTTGATAAAGATCTGAAGCCCAACGCTGCCTTAGCTGAAATGGCTTTTTCAAACTGATGTGAAGCTCAATTATAACCCCTGAATAGAGATACCCTAGCAATTTGGAAGGTTTTTGTCCTCAAATTTGGTTGCAATGGAGGATTTCCATCCTCAATCGCTGAATACACAAGTTTTCATCCTCTAATGCAAAAGTTGGAGCAATAATTCAAACCCTTCATGAAAATTATAATAATGGCCAAAAATATATCCCAACTGACCCCAAGCAACCTCCTTTTATGCTTTTTTCATGGCTCATATCTCAATACAAAGTCCCAAATGGGACGCCCCACTTTGGCACTTTAATTTAGTTAAAATAAAGTAATACTCTACTCTTTTTCAATAAAGTAATGTTTTTTTTTCTTTTTCTTTTAACTTTATCTTAAAAAGTCACTTTTTAAATTAATAATAAAACATAAGTGCTTATAATTAAATTTACTTTTACACTCAAGTTAAATTATCAATTTATTTCCCTTTTTCCACCCCCCAAGAGCCTACGAAAAAAATAGTGGATAGGCTAAGGGTCTTCTCAGAGATTAATCTCCATAGGGGACATTACATAACAAATGTAAGGATGCATTGGAAAGGTGGCGGAGCGAACTAGACAAAGGGTGTACAACCAAGCTCCGCCTTTTGTTGTACTCCAAAAGCCTACAAATGCTCCAAAGACCCTAAATTAGCAGGGATATAAGAAGTCGTCAAAAACTACTAAAATTAGACTTTCAAGGTTTTGAGAACTCTACTCTAAACAATCATCCTGGATTGTGTGATTCAATCTTAGCGCAAGCAAAAATTTCCTACAATAACTTATAAGCCAAGCACCTTTGGAAGAACCTCGTTCTTGAGTGTTTTTCAAACAATCCCGAAATGTTGCTAAGCTACATGACATCAAGGAAGAAAAGGGGAGAACTATTGAAGCGTAAGATTTCACAGAGTACAAGCGCATGCCCAATAAGAAAAGAGTAATGCAAAGTACAAACAACACAAAAACGAGAGGAAAAAAGGAGTACCAAGTGGGGACATGGTAATGGCACATCCCTGAAAGGAGAGGTTCCTAGAGGAACATATGATAAATTTAAGTGAAAGAAAATCAGACCATATAAGGCACTGAAAAATTTGCAACCAACGCATATAAGATAAAGTTGCACGATGGGATAGATATATCACCTATCTTTAATGATGTTGATTTGTACCCTTACGTTGAGGGGAATAGAAGTGCGAGAAATGACAACACGATTTTGAAGAGTTGGATTGAGACAACAATTGCAAGAGAAAGTGCATGGGATTGATTAGATGATTGATACCAAAGTCAAGAAGACATGCGAAAGGCATACAAAGAGTATCTAGTCAAGTTGAAGGGCTGAGAAGTTAAGAATGGGGCGTGCTTGACTACATCGGAATTCACGAACCATAGAAGATTTGTTGAAGACCCCGTGGAATGCACATGGGTAGGAGCTTCATTTCACTTCTCGGGTTGTATGAGACAAGAACTTTCGGGTGCAAAAGTAATCCACATCACCCAAGACAACAAACACATGTTGTGTAATGTTCCCTTTTCCAAACTAGTTCAATTTGGAGACTTTGAGCCCATTCCACTTCCCGTGGGCAAGAAGGAAATGAACAAGGGAAGTAATTTTCATGTTTTTCAGTTATTTTCATGAGCATTGCATTCTTCTTTAATAGTTTTTGCATAAAGTCAGGTCAGCTAGATTGAGCGGTTGAAAAGCCAAAGAAAAAAACAACGAAAAGTATCCATTATGAGGTCGGTCCTAATTGGAAGCTTTCTAATTGCGGTTGGCACCACAACAAGGTATAAAAGGGGTTACTTGGCTCATTTGGGCATCATGATCATGTCTTAAAATAATTTTGCATGGTTATTGGGCTGATTGCTCAATTACTTCTACTTAAAGGCGAAAATCCTTTGGTGTGGCTAACAAGGACAACGAAACGCTTCCATCCTTGATTGAAGAACGAAAACTCTTCAATTTGTTGGAGATTCTCCATTCCGGGATCCCAAAGAGCTTCAAAATATTGCTGTTGCAGATTTTCAACAAGGGTTTAATTGAAGAAGAGTTGTTAAGGTTTGATCACCATTTTTGGGCCCTCTCCTATGGCACATTTCTTCATTTGGAGTTGATATTCATAATCCTCATAATTTTAGAGGCTGATTGCACACTTTCATGAGATTTTTGGGGCTTGGAATCTCCATTTCCAGCCATTGTTGTGAGTTGTAATTTTGTTGTCATGAATTTAATTACAGCTGTATAGAATTTCCAAATTTGCATATACTTTGGAGTGCTTTTGCTTGGTGTTTGTTCCATTTGTTGAGTATAATATTTTGGAGAATTTATACATCAATTTTCAGCTTGTTTGGATGGTGTTTGATGCCCTAAAAGTGCAAATTCAGTTCGCTGCTAGGGTTTATAATAATTTTCAGTTGGCTGTCATAAAATTCAGTTTACTTCCAATTGGGGTTTGTGTTATTTCCTTTGTTTTTCAGTTTCAGCCCGGAAAGGGACATTACACATTGGCACAAATCAGTGTTGACCTTTAAATGCTCATATCAACATGCAGAGAATTTGAAACAACCATTACGGTTAAAGATGCACATATGAAGGAAGCTGAAGAGTTATAGGCAAACGGTTGGTTGACAAGGTAGGTGAACCATTTTAACTCCCATTACTACTTTCTGTGTCTAAAAATATGACAATCAAAGTCATTGAAGGGGTTGACAGCCAAAGTATGCATATACAAAACTGAGTCTAAGAAGCAACTGCAAGTAGTTGTGACCTATGAGAACACGGAACCATTTCTAGTTCATGTTGAACCTTTGCAAAACTTGCAAATCTAGTTTAGGAGTATTTTGCAATAACATACATTCTGGGACCATTATAATCTTTTGATTTTAAGACTGTAATAAGATCATTTTCTATGCCTGTAGCCAAATTTCTTCTATTGAATTAATTTCTACACTTGTTTTGCATTGCACACAAACTATTGTAGCCTGCAACCATTTTGTGAATTGGCATGCAAATATTGTTGCCTCTGTGGTCTATGACCATCCTTTGTTGGACTCTAACTGGAACTACATCAAATAAGATGAAGAAAACTTCAACCATGGTACTTTCGATGACAAGAAAGTTTCATACTTTTTAACTATCTTACTCACGTTTTCAGCTCCTAGGGCTCTTCTTTTCACTAGTACTTTTCTATAATAACAAGAACTGGTTATGACTCCCATCAACCTACTTTGGTCACTCATGGATCTTACTATACTTTATTTGTTTGTTTCAACCGTGGAGAATGGATATGCTACACTCGAATATTTTCTAGCCAAGGCCCAAACCTCTAACACAAATTTCAAGATGTTTCCAGTTACTTCATGTAATGTCCCCTTTTCCAATTTGAGAGCGTGATTTAGACTTCTTGCCATTCCCTTTTCAATGGCAACTAAGTAGAAGTGTTGGGGAAAAGCACTGAGCTTCTTTTGCATTCGTTTTTCTAATTTTTAATGTTTCTTTTTAGCATGTGTTTGCCTATAGCAGGTCGGTTGGGTTTATGGGCACTTTAAAAGCAATTTAAAACTATTATAATGACTTCCTATGGGTCAGCCTTATCTTTTTTTAAGCTTGGGCGCCAAAAGAAGTTTATAAAAGGAGACTTAGGACTTCATTTAGATCATCTATTTTGGTGCATTTTCTCTATATGAATATTGTGGGCTTGTTGCTCCTTGTTCTCCACTCTTGGGCGAAAACCACAAAGTGCGGATCTCCTGACGTGTCCCGTAGGGCATGGGTGCAGTGCACGTGCACCCGGTCGTGGCTCGGTGCGATGCAGTGCGCCTTGGGTACGGCAAGTACCGGGTGCGTCCGGTACTTCTCGGAAGTACCCAGACGCACTGCTCTAGAAGCACCGTGCATCTCGGCACTTCCGGCCGTACCCAGACGCACCCGGTACTTCTCGCCATACCCAAGGCGTACCCACCGTGCCAGGGCGTACCCACCAAGTAAAAACAACATTTTTATTTTATTTTATTTTTAAATTTAACTTTTTTGTAAAAAAAAAAAAAAACTATTTTTTGGGGGTCAATAAAGGTCAATAGATGCGATTACGTAAATGATTCAACTATGGTAAAACTTCACGGAAGTACCTAAAACAATGGCTGAAACTGCACAGTTGAGATGCGTTTGGGTAATGTAGGATCAAAAGCACAAGGCGATTTCCACTAGCAAGTAAGACTAATGCGGGAATAATAAGAGAAACCCCAAAGGAATCAACCGCGATTTGAAGGGAGCTAGTAATAGCTTAATTCCAAATTCAGCTTATGTGATTTGTTATTATTTATGTTAATAATTGGACATTGTAACATTTGGAGTTTGAACAATGTACTTGTTCGAAGTTCAATCAATGAATATCATGACAAAATGCATCGACTTATTAATACATTATTTGGCTATTTCACTTAATTATTAATTTGTTTACTCTATTCATGTATAAGGCTGAATTTTTGCTTATTTGGCTATATTTTTAATATTTTATATGTATATTATTTCTTGCCGTGCCCAAGTGCCGTACTCGCCCCCAAAAAAATTGCCGTACCAACGTCTTGGATCCCCGCCCGAACCGCACCGACGTCACTGCTACCTAGACAAAACCCTTCTAGTGGCTTATGAGGGACGAAAAACCTCCTATATTGTGTCGGCTTGAAGAATATTCCAGACTTGAGGAGAAGAATTCATATTCAGATCTCTATTGGCATTGGGAAGCCTTCCCTAGGTGGAGCGACCTACCTTGGAGGGTGGTTTGGTGCCCTAGAGGGCATAAATTTGATATTTCACTTCATTTTCAGATTGGCCTATATTTATACAGCTGGAATCTACTTTCTTGTGAATTTTTGGGGTTTTTAAACCCTCATTACATAATTATTTTGGAGTTGTACTTCTGCTGGTTTTATTTAATTTTCAGCTGAACATATGCATGTCTTTTTGGGTTGCAATCAGTTCTAGAATATTCCTAAAAGGTTTCTAAAAATTGTGGATGCATTGTTAGATGGTATTTTGGGTGAATTTGTGAATTTTCACACTGTTGTTCCTAAGATCTGTTTGTTGTCCTAAACTCCGCAATTATTACAAACTGTTGATTTAAAAATACAATTTGTTTATTTTAGAGTTGAGCTAATTTCCTTCATTGTGGTTTCATCCCTTGAAAGGATATTAAAATGGCGGTTGGGTTTATGGGCACTTTGAAAGCAATTTAAAAGATTATAATGACTTCCTATAGATCGGCCTTATCTTTCTAAGCTTGGGCGCCAAAAGAAGGTTATAAAAGGAGACTTGAGACTTCATTTGGATCATCTATCTTGTCACATTTTCTCTATTTGGACATTGTGGGCTTGTTGCTCCTTGTTCTTCCACTATTGGACAAAAACCCAAGTGTGTGGCATTTGCTTAGAAGGGCAATATTGGCTAGATTTTCTGCATAGCTAAAACCTAAGCAGTCATGAGATAAATCTCTCTCATTTAACGGTGAGGCTCCCATGTAAGATGTTTATCAATCTGGTAAGTATAAATCCTAATAACTATTTGTAGGGGGTTTTACTTTAATTACAAAGCTCATGAACCATAACTTAGTAATTCTACAGCAAGTAAGCAGTTGTTTGTGAAATATTTTCAGAAGGGAGAAATAATGGAATTTGGGAAAGAAGAAAGGAAGATATGTAATTCAACCAATAGTTCTCAGAGTTGGTCACATACACAGATTAAATAAACAAGTAGATCTCACAATATTCAAGTAAAGGAAAGAAAAAGTTTCTAATCTAAATCTCAAATAACACAAAGTTTATCTAAAGATCTACAAAGACATAAAAAGCAAAGTACCGTGGACACAAAGTTCTCCGGAAATCCACCTCTATTTAATTCCTCAGCTTTCACAGAAATGACATCAAGGGTTACAGCACAAAGTCTGGAACTCAAGAATGTTGATTAACAAATTCGATGAACAAATTGTGATTATTTAACCCGTAGGCTCTTCCTCTATTTATAGTGTATAGAGGGAAATTACAAATAGGAAGTTTTTTAATGGATTGCCACATGCGAAAGCTATGAAAAAGGGAAGCACCTAGCAAAATTTTTTCCCTAAACTTTTCCTTGCATGACATGCATGTTTTACAACTGAAAATAGAACCTTCTATTTTACATGTTTGCCACCTATTTCCAAGTGATTGACTTCTTCCAATAACTTGAAGTAACGGCTTTTAAAGCCAATTACCTAAGTTTTACAATTTTAATTGATTACTCAATTGTTTTGTCGAAGAAAATAAGAGAAAGAAAAAAGTTATTCGAACCGCAACACTCTTCATTTTGTTCTTCTCCCATACTTTGCATATTGATCCAACATACATTGTACTTCTGCTTCATTTACTTTAGCAATGAATGATTTGAATGATATCTCTGCCTTGAATCTGAGATGTTTTTTCCTCCCATATGTTGTTGAATCCTTTCCTTTGATTCTCACCAAACTGGATCTAGAAGCAGCTGACTGTGATTTGCTTGTGGGTGTTGCCTCTTAATTGTCTTCCCTTCTTATCCTTGAAGCTTTTGCAGTTTTTCTCCAATACGTGCACCAGAAACGCTTTCTATAAACAATTCGCAAAACTCATCACCTTTTATTTTTAATTGCATATGAGCAATTTTGACTTTTGGAAAGCACTCCGGTGAAGGCAAATATAAGTAAATTCAATGAAGGCCTCAACTGGAAGATTGGGAGCACATGCACAAGCTTCTAAAAGGGATTTTGCATGCAATGACTTCCTCCCTATCTTTGGCGCCAGAACTTGCTAAAAATAAATAAAAGATATTACTTTTAAAGCATGAAGTCATGCCAAAGTGGGCTGCACTTTTTGGCTAGGAATTGTGGAAAAAACATGAGGGCAAGGAAGTGGAAATATTCACCCTTCCAAGCAGCCCCAAAATTCCCACTTTTCACTTAAGTGATTTAACTTGCTTTTGTGGAAAAAACATGAGGGCAAGGAAGTGGAAATATTCACCCTTCCAGCAGCCCCGAAATTCCCACTTTTCACTTAAGTGATTTATCTTGCTTTTGTGGAAAAAACATGAGGGCAAGGAAGTGGAAATATTCACCCTTCCAAGTAGCCCCAAAATTCTCACTTTTCACTTAAGTGATTTATCTTGCTTTTGTGGAAAAAACATGAGGGCAAGGAAGTGAAAATATTCACCCTTCCAGACATACCCAAAATTCTCACTTTTCACTTAAGTGATTTATCTTGTTTTTGTGGAAAAAACATGAGGGCAAGGAAGTGGAAATATTCACCCTTCCAAGCAGCCCCAAAATTCCCACTTTCCACTTAAGTGAATAACTTCTATATTGTGCGTGGAAATTCAAGTGAAAGGGCAGCTTTGAAAAATGTGACTTGCTTGGAATTGACTTCCCAAATTTGGCGTGGAAATCCAAGGTAGAAGGCAGCTTAGAATAATTGCGATTGGCACTAGGCATTGCTCTTATGTTTTGCGTGGAAAATAGGAAGTGTCGGCAGCTTGCACTTTTACGTTTTGGTCTAAGAAGCATTTCTTTCCATTTTTGGATTATCGGTGAAAAAAGCACAAGTATGAAATAAAATTTTACTATTTTCAATTTTTGGAAACCATCCGGGAAGATGTAGTAGCAAAACTTGCAAGTGCCATAACTTTCACTCTGTGACTCCATTTTAGGTGTCGTTTTCTCCGAAAGTGCAAATTTTCTCAAGCTCTACACATTGGTGGCAATATTTTTCTTATTTCATACAATCCATTATCGCACCCTTTTCGGACCAAGCAACCTCTTGCAATCTCCCAAGAAATTATGAGCTCTAGTCACCTTTAGACAAATTAATTAGCAATTAAAAACACTGGATAGTTTTTCAAAACCCTAGGCCCGGGAAAAGGTCTGTAGGAAGAATGAATAGGCTACGGGAATTGCCAGAGAAAACAAACCAAAACACAGACAAAAAGAAATAAAACAAAACAAAAGAAGTTTAAGCAATTGCTCAAATTTTCTCCAATTAGCTGATCTGCAAAAATCTTCCCCCGGTGAATGTTTTGTGGTAATAATGATGGGGTGAAGTGCTTTATATAATCTAAATCCTCCAATTTTATCTCAATCTATTTTTAAAGAACTTTATTTATTTAATAAATAAATAAATAAAACGCTTTCAGAAAAGCTCGTGAAGGGATTGAGTGAGTTTTGGCATGTGGGTATTTGTCGAATTTGGCTTTTATGACTCTCTAGGGATACCTTAGAGCAATGCAAGCAACTGCAAGAATAACAAAACACAAAACACGCCCGCTACTTGAAAAGAACGAAAAATTTAAAAGGGGTAGTCCCAGATTTCAGGGTGAAATCTCAAGGACACCAGACAAAACCCTTCTAAAGTGGTGGCTAATAGACAAAAACCCTTTTTCTGTGGTTCGAGTGAAGATTTGTTGAAGACCTTTATGCAAATTTGAGTTTGGAGGATCAAAGACATCATCTACAAACATTTGCATGCATTGTGGGGTCTCTCCTAGGTGGAGCGACTTACCTTAGTGAGGAGTTTAGTACCATTTAGGGCACGGCAATCAGATTTGAATGCATAATTGGTTTCTTTATTATTTATAAGGCTGGAATCATCATTTACATGTGAAGTTTGGGGTCTCTAAACCATTATTTCATAATTTTATTGCAACTGTACTTCGTTGGTTTTTAATTAATTTCCAACAGTGTTTTGGATCAGATTTCTCATTGATTATTGGTTTATTGGATGCCTAAAATACTTATATCTATTTTGGCAAAGTTGTTTTAAGTTTTTCTAGTGTTTTAGTATTTACATGTTTTTGCACTGCTGTCCTAAAAATTTGATAGTTGGTTTCTATTTTCAATTGTTGGATTCAAAAATCAGATTTGATATCTTGGGGTTTGTGCTAATTTCCTAATTTTCAGTTTCAGCCCTTAAAAGGGATACTACACTTCAATAGTTTTCAGACTGCAACTGTTTCCAACTGCTTGAAAACAGCTTCCTGGCATTATTAAATCTCGCTTTGGGTGATTCTCGCCTTATATCTAAAGTTATGCAAGAACTCATCCCCAATTGAAATGGAAAACAAAAGATATTTATATTTAGCAAAATAATCACATCAATCCACATAGCTATAAATATGCCACCTGAAAAATGTAAACAACAAGAGTCCTACAATATACCCCGAACATGAAAAACTCCACTAATTGCATGGTACCGATACAATGATGGAGATGGGACATTAATTGCATGGTACCAATACAATGATAAGATGGGAAATTATATATCGTATGAAACACCCTTATCAGATTAAAAGACAATGCTACCTCTTCCTCTTTTTGATCTCTTTATCTCTGCAACATCAGTATCTGCTCCTGAGTGGCCTGAAGTACCCTCAGGGCTAAAGTGGTTAGCCCCCATATAAATATTGGCGCCACCTCCAACATGACTTGACTGAAAAGGAACTTCTCCCGACCTGCTAACACCTTTGTGACCTTCTGAATTTTCACACTCAAATCCATAAGCATCTATTCCCAATAGCCTTGATTCATCCTGGAATGTAGTGCACAAAAAGCATGAAAAGAATTACAAAAGGAGAATA
Organism: Taxus wallichiana var. yunnanensis; assembly: GCA_018340775.1. Classification (NCBI taxonomy): domain Eukaryota; kingdom Viridiplantae; phylum Streptophyta; class Pinopsida; order Cupressales; family Taxaceae; genus Taxus; species Taxus wallichiana. Next base: position 867,882,807 of record CM031238.1, read on the forward strand.
TCACCCGCCCGCTTTTCTCAAAATATAGAATCATTCTCTTATGGGTCACATGTATCAATAATATTAACAGATATTTAATGACAAAGGCTGTAAATAATCAGTAATTGCAATGAAAAAGGAGAACATAGTTAAAACCATAATGCAAATGAGCTCATAAATCAAGTGGTAGCACATGGTAAGGCTTCAATGAAACAGAAGGCTATGGTTGAGGAATAACCTGATCTCCAGGAAGTTCATGGCAGGAATTGCTAGATGTCTCACCGTTAAGCATTCTTCCCTTCCCTGCATATTATCGATTTGAAGGTTTTGCTTAAGAAAAATCTGAGCAGAATTTTTGTCTACAGTTGTCAAAAATTTAATGTGCAGTGAATAAAAAGGTAACAACAGTGTCGATTTTAATTGCTGAACTTCTACATATGGACGTTGGCAAAAAGTAACAGGAAAGAAAATAACCTTTATCAGCATCAGAATGGTCAACTTTTGGAGTTGCATCTTTAAGTTCACCTAGACATGTTCCTGACTCAAAATCGACAGTCATATCATTCTCTGCAAGATTTAAATAACTTGTATGAGCTACAGTTCTGCTGAACAATTGCGCATCTACACTGCATTTAACATCCTTGTCAACTCAAGAAGCTAGTGTTGCTGCCCATTTTACATATAGGATTTTTAAATACTGCCAGCACTTTGCAGCTATAGTACAAAACCCAACCCCTGCACCTTTCTGAGCTCAATACTTCAAGAGGGAGGAAATTTGAACAAAATAATTATCAATATTTGTCATCTTGGAGGATATGCACTAGCAAGGAATACTCAATGAGAAGAAAAACCAATATTCAATCATGACTTAATGTAATGTTAAGAACAAAAATAGAATTTATTCAGCAAGCTCCAGACCAATGCAGGCATGCTGCTAAACTGTAATATCATAGGAAGCTGTCCAGTACGTTGAGTGCACCATGAGAATGCAAATTGAGCTCCTCGAAAAGCTGACATGTGACAGAATTTGGAAAACAACTGAAAGAGTTAATGAGAGGTCCAACATGCATGTCAAAGAAAAATTACCTGCACGTTTCTACACACAAGATTCATAATTCAGTTTTTCTTTGGCTATGAGTTTGGCCAGGCAGTAGGAGTGCAATGTAGTGTGATTGACGAGAGTCTAAAATGTGCCAAAATGCCTTAAAAGTAAAATATCCTCTCATAACTAAGATTTCCTCACACAGACCATGATAAAAAAGAAAGATAGTCATCAAATTAATATCAGAGTAAAACAGGTCAATGGCACTCAATGTAGAACCAACAATGATACAAATAAAAGAGGGTTCACCAAAAACATCAACCCTATAACATTGTGACCAGGAAACTATGACCAGGAAATTTACCATTTTCCGTTCATGTACCTACATCTGCCCGTGACCCTATTTAAATGTAATATAGTTGTACCATTATTCATATACTTATGTGCCCAAATACAAAATGACCTCTTTCTTGTAACAATATCCATAGTACCATTACCCATATACTCTTGTGCCCTGATTCAAAATGACCTCTTCCTTGTAACAACACCCATATCCCATGTCTGGTCCTACAAAGAATGCAAAGTTCAAATCCTATTAACAAAGTAAACTGTACAAGCTTACATTACACACATCAGTAGATTAAATCTTGGATATACAAAAATGACATTAAGTACTCTCACGGAAGAGGACGAAAAGAGAAAGGGCAAGCTCCTGGTCCTTATCAACATGAGTGGGAAAATTTGTAATACCATTAACCAAATAATCACTTAAAATGATTCAGAGGGCGACATCTAGTGGGCAGACCGAGCTGAAAGGACTCAACAGAGCTATACTCAAAAGGCATTGGTGTAGTCATACTAAGAGAAAAGGACATGACTCACCTGATGTACAAGCCCAAGGAGACCCTAGAGGAAGCAAATACCCTATTTATCTTGCCTCAATAAAAATCTCTAAACTAGATAACATGACCAAGAATTAGTGTAAGTCTACGAAAAGAGAAAAGGCAAGCTCCTAGTCCTCATCAACATGAGCAGGAAAATTCGCAATGCCATCAACCTAATAATCACTTGAAATGACTCACAGGGGGTGACATCGAGTGAGCAGACAAAACTGAAAGGACTCAACAGAGCTATACTCAAAAGATTCCCGTATAGTCATACTAAGAGAAAAGGATATGGCTCATCTAACATACAAGCCCATGGAGACCCTAGAGGAAGCAAAGACCCTATTTATCTTGCTTCAATAACAATCTCTAACCAAGATAGCATGACCAAGAATGAGTGTAAGTCTATTTTTGAGTGTCATCCTGATCATACAAACCATACAACTGAACAGAAAATAAATACAACTGATTGCAAATGATTCATTTTGGATCACGCCTCGTGAATAGGAAAGATTTTGTTTCATAAGGACTCAAAAGATTATGGTACAATTCCCCCACTCTCTCTTTGAAATACCAATTATTCCAATTTTCCTTGTATGGAAATTGCCCTTCAAGCCAATCTTCCAATGCTCCTACTCTCCTCTCCCCGTGGTTGTCACCTTCTCCCGAACCCTAAATCCTTGGCCCTTGAGTCTTTCTTTTTCTTAAGCAAATCCATGCCATTCCGCCATCTTGGAATTTATTCTAGACTCTATCCTGATCATGCATTACTTTGTACTTAGCTTGAGACTACTCCAACTTCTCTTGTACTTGTAGATAAATTTACTACAATTTTTAATGAACTTTTCAGTCCTTTGTATTTCTGAATTAAATTCCTCTTTTTCGTCTCTAGGGTGTCCCATAACGACATCAAATGGATCAGGCGGTAAGAAAAAACACATGCTTTGAAAGGAGATTCATTTGTAGATGTGTGAAATTCCCTATTGTATAAGCGCAAAATATAAGTCAAATTCTCGTCTAAAAGTTTTGGATACTACCTATTATAAGCACTCAACAGTTGCATTATTGGTCTATTTACTACTGTGGTTTAGTCATCCGATTGTGCATGGAAAGCATTGACCTCTTCAACTTGGTCTCCATTCTTTCACACGACGCCGTCCACAATTTTTCCAAGAACTTTGCATCACTTTATGAAACAATGGAACAGGGAAAGCCAAAGTGAATCTAAACATTAATGAAAAACAAATCAGTTACTTTGTGACCCATAAGTATCTTCTTACATGGAATGAGTATGTACATCTTCCTAAATAAGTCTACAACATCAAACAAATCATTGTGGACTTTCCTTGACATGGGAAAACCCCTTATAAAACATGAAAATGCTTTCTCCCAGTCTTGTGAGAACCAGAAATGGCATATAAGGCCCTAATTTGTTAATACAAAATCAATGAAATTACTTTCTCATAGTCCCGTAAGAACTCATAATTAATGAAATTACTTGTATAATTCAGATCATGAGCAGCAATATAACACCAAATAACACAATATTCCAGAATAATGATCTCAATATGCAATTAGAATAGCTTCGCCACTTCGAGGGGGCAACCTCCAAACCATACAATAATACTCAAATGCTCCAATGATGATGAATTACTACCTACAATCCCCTATATATACTATTCATATGTTATGGCCATCACCAAGGCCGACCTACTAAGCATGAGAAAGTATAAATGATATAATAAAATGATATGGTAAGCCACAAGTCGGCTACTCATATCCTAATACAAGCAATAGGTTAAGGGCGTAACATGCCCTTCCCCTTCAAAGAAACATTGTCCCCAATGTTGAGAAGCTCTGGGTGTTATTGCAGAATGTCATATCTTCCCATGTCAGCATCTTCATTGTCCATATTCTTCCACTTGATCAGTACTCGCAATAACCCGTGTCCTCAATCTTTTAGTGCGTGTTTGAGGATGCATTCAGTTCCAAGATGACCCTCCCTCCTCATCGAGCTCGTAACAACACTGTTTGGGCCGATACTCTGTCCAATTACTTTCTTCAGCAAGAAACATGAAAGACTCGATGTATTCTCGGTGGATTGTGGAAGTTCTAATTTGTATGCTACAAGCACTCAATCTTCTACAATACTTGATAGGGGCCATAATACTTTGGTGAAAGTTTGTTATCCTTTTCTTGTTGTTTCAAAGACATTTGCTTATATGGTCAGAATCACACAAAACCCAATCACCGACTTCAAAATGCCTTTCCGTGCGATGTTGATCACCTGGCTGCTTTTCATGCAGTTTTGTGCCATGACCAAGTTCTCCTTGAGACTAGAGAGGACCTCTTGTTGATACTGAATGTGTTCTTCTACTGCTCTAACCCGCGGTTTTCCTCTCAATGATGATGTGATGGATGGTGGATGGTACCCATAGAGTGCCAAAAAAGGAGACATTTTAGATGAAGTATGGAAGGAAGTGTTATACCACCATTCTGCAAGTGGCAACCATTGGACCCATCTTGCTTGTTTATCTGACATAAAGCAACGAAGATATCCCTCCAAACACTTATTTACAACTTCTGTTTGCCCATCAGACTGGGATGATAAGAAGAGCTACGAGCTAACTGAGTACCCAAACATGAGAATAAATCACCCAAAATTACTAGTAAATATAGGGTCTCGATCACTTACTATAATCTTCGATGTCCCATGAAGCTTCGAATCAGTGTCCATGAAGGTCGTTGCTACTGCTTACCGCGCTTGCAGAAATGGGTGTGCCAAGGCACAAAAATGAGCATATTTGGTGAGTCTATCCACCACAACCATGATGACATTTTTTCCTTCAGATTTAGGCAATCCTGTGATAAAGTCCATGGAAACCTCTTCCCACCGCTGGCTAGGAATAGATAGAGGTTGTAGAAGACCCGGGATCGAACTCAAGCTTCACCCTTATTTTTCTCGACAAACCATGCATTCTGCCACAAATTTTTGGACATCCCCTTTGAGCCCTTCCTAAGAAATCTTGTTTGACTCGATGATAAGTTTTCAAGAATCCAGAGTGCCCCCTACTAGAGAAGAGTGAAGCTCAGATAGAATCCTATTTTTAAGAGTGGAGTTCTTACATAGGTATAATCTATCTTTATACCATAAAGCATCCCCTTTCAATACAAATTTTTCAGACATGCTTGGATCATTCTGGAGATGATGAATGAGGTTTTGTGTGGTTGGGTCATTTCTCCATTCGACCTTGCCTCATCTATCCAATCTTCCTGTAATATGGATATGGCACATAACAAGGCTGCAGTTGAGTCATCTTTCCGCGATAGAGCATCCGCAACTACATTCTCCTTCCCTTTCTTATAGATAATCTCAAAATCATATCCCAACATCTTGGAGACCCATTTTTGTTGTTCTTCAGATGATAAATGCTGCTCCAAGAAGTATTTCAGACTATCATGATCTGTCTTCACTTTAAAGTGTCTTCCTATGAGATATGGTCTCCATTGCTTTACTGCATGAAGTATGGCTAGCATTTCCTTCTCATAAGTCGGCTTGGAAAGATTCTTACCTTTGAATTGACGGCTCAAAAAGGCAATAGGACGGCCTTCTTGCATGAGAACTGCCCCCATACCCACCCCTGATGCATCACATTCAACAATGAATGTTTTGGAAAAATATGGAGTAGCCAAGACTGGAGTGGTGCACATGGCCTCCTTTAGTTTCTCGAATGCTTTGGTTGCATCCTCACTCCAATGGAAGGAATCCTTCTTTAATAAAGCTATGAGAGGTGCAACTATGCTTCCATAATGCCTTACAAATCTTCGTAATAACATGTAAGCCCCAAAAATCCTCGTAGATTCTTTAGGGTTTTTGGAACCTTCCACTCCATCATGGCTTTGATCTTATTAGGATCCACTTTAACCCCTTCATGAGAGACAATGTGACCCAAATATTCAACCTCCTTGAGTCCAAAAGAACACTTAGAGGGCTTTGCATAAAGTTGATGTTGCTCAAGGGTTTCCAAAACATTATTTACATGATGCAAATGTTCCTCCCATGTTTTGCTATAAATTAATATATCATCGAAAAACACTAAGACAAACTTCCGCAGGAATGACTTAAAAATAGAATTCATCAAACTTTGAAATGTAGAAGGTGCATTTGTGAGTCCAAAAGGCATTACCAGGAATTCATAATGGCCTTCATGTGTTCGAAAGGCGGTTTTATGAACATCCTCATCCTTGATTCTGATTTGGTGGTATCCCGAACGAAGATCAAGCTTTGTAAAATAAACAGCACCATGCAACTCATCAAGCAAATCATCAATAACAGAATAGGAAACTTATCTTTGATTGTGTACTTATTAAGTTCCCTATAATCAGGACACATGCGCCACATGTCATCTTTCTTCCGTACCATCACTACTGGAGAAGAATAAGCACTCTGACTATGGCGGATGATTCCTGCTTCCAACATCTCTTGTACAATCTTCTCGATTTCACTCTTTTGCACATATGGGTACCTATAAGGTCTGATGTTAGGCGGTTGACTTCCTAGTAATAATCGAATAAAGATGATCATGATCTCTCTTCGAGGTAAGCCCTTTGGTATATTTTCAAATACAACAGAGTGTGCATCCAACACTTGCTTGATATCCATGGTATAATGTCCTTAGAATGATGAGCCTCCAATGAAAAGAGTTGTGCCACAAATCCCTCTGCACCCTTTTTTAGCATTTTGTGCATCTGATGAGAACTTACTATTTGTGGAGACTTTGCTCTTAAGCCTCTTAGCTCAAAAGTCCTTCCTTCGAGTGAAATCGCATGAACAAGTCTTGAAGTTCATCTCAATGGTTCCCAAAGTGGTAAGCCATTAACCCCTAACACAATGTCTGCTCCTCCCATAGAAATGGCATACATGGGACTATTTAGTATGTAATCTCCCATGGAAAGCTTAATGCTATGGCATTTTCCGAACAAGTAATGATCTCCATCAAAGAATCATTACTTGACATTCGTGAGTCGGATAAATGAAACAGTTTAGGCGCACTGCTAACTTATGATTGATAAAGTTGTGAGTACTTCCTAAATCAATCAACACTGTGACCCTCTGTTTTTTTAGGAATCCAACCACCTTTAGGGTTTGGGGGGTGCTAATACCTGAAATTGCATGGCATGAGATCGTTGGCTAAGGATCTCCTAACTCCTCCTCTGGCTCAACCAAGACCTCTGACTCTGCATCTTCATTATTCTCTTCATCTTCACTAGGCCCATCAATGTAGAACAACTTCTTTTCAGCACATTTATGTCCGGGTCCAAATTTACCATCACAGTTAAAACATAACCCTTTTTCTCTTTTTTCTTCAATTTGTTGAGGTGTCAATCTAACTGGCCGAGGGAGTGCTGGGGCCAAGGTGTTGTGATCTCTAGTAAAAGTGAAATGTTGTCTCCTACTTGAAAAAATTTTCTCCTCTGCCCTTCTTGCCATAATCATCGAATCAAAAACCTTATGAGGATTAAACATACGCACCTCATGCTCAATGTGATCCTTAAGACCCCCAAGAAATAGGTCATTCAGATTCTCTTCAGTAATATTTTCCACCCGCAGAGAAAGGTTTTGGAAGTGATGAATGTAATCCTTAATAGATCCTATCTAGCCTCAAATTTTGCTAATTGGCTGAAGTAATTATCTGACACACTAGAACTGTAGTGTAATTGCAACTCTTCAGTGAAGACTGTCCATGTAACATTAAGACCACTCTTCTGCCTTTGAGCACATAACCATCGATACCATATGAATTGGTCAGGTTCGAGATACAAAGATGCCATGGTCACCTTTTGTCCTGATGGAATCTGATGTAGTTCAAAGAAATTCTCCATTTGGTTGATCCAATTGAGTGGATCCTTTCCATCAAACTTGCGCATCTCCACTTTTGGAAACATAGTACGGGCCTGACAGAGTGCTCGTATTTGGATTGTGCACACTCGAAGATCCACTCTGGCTCATGTGTCTATTATGTTGACTTGAGGATCCACCTTGATTGACATAAGTATGATTACCCATCATATGCGTACTGAATTTTTGCATGAAATCCTCCAATCTATGTCCAATCTTATCCACATCTTCTTTGGTCACCCCACCCTAGATTCGAGGTCTCTCAGGTTAAACTCAAGTTGGCTTACTTTATGGTCTGTCAAGTAAACCCTAACCCTGAGGAATCTGTAGTTATATCTTCTGTCTCCAACTCCTCAACTACTATCTCATCCTTTTCTGGTGTTTTACCTAGAGTGATGGGATTCTTTTTTCCTCTTGTGGAAGGCCCCGCCATGATGCCCAAAATAGTAGGATGTAGGGATCACGGTCAAATTTTAGGGTTTTGGATTTCATAAGAATTCGGCCAAATATAAAAAAACTTAAAGAACAAACCCCAAATAAATTTTGTTTTTCTTTTCGAAAATGTAACGAATTTGAAAAATTCCACAATTTGCACCCTAGGGAGCAATTTTATGAAAAACCCTAAATTTGTAATAACTTTTGCAAAATAAATCAAAAAGTCTGAAATTTTCAGGGAACCTTACTTGAAATGTTTTGCAACTCTAGTAAAAATATCTCCCACCAATTCACGCTTGGTTCACAATATATGGCGGAAACAAAAAATTAGGGTTTTTTGCCCTAATTTTGGCCCAGATCGCAGCTCTGATACCACTTGTAATGAAATTACTTGTATAATTCAGATCATGAGCAGCAATATAACACCAAATAACACAATATTCCAAAATAATGATCTCAATATGCAATTAGAATAGCTTCGCCACTTCGAGGGGGCAACCTCCAAACCATACAATAATACTCAAATGCTCCAATGATGATGAATTACTACCTACAATCCCCTATATATACTATTCATATGTTATGGCCATCACCAAGGCCGACCTACTAAGCATGAGAAAGTATAAATGATATAATAAAATGATATGGTAAGCCACAAGTTGGCTACTCATATCCTAATACAAGCAATAGGTTAAGGGCGTAGCAACATGCCTCGCAAATTTGCCATTGTCTTGCCACTCCAAAATGACCAGCTACGTTGAAGATGTTGGATTCTTTCAATCTTTGTTACACATAGTTTCCCAAATGTGTAGAGCAGCCCTTCCCGAGGCAATGGTCTTCATGGTGCTCAAAATCTCCACTTTTTGTACCTTGTAGAAGCTCACATACCTTCCCAAAATCTTCATCATATGCATCATGGGAAAATGGTTCAAGCTGAGTTATAGAAGCCAAAGCTGAAACCCAAGGAGGCACAGACAACATATTAGCCTAATAGTTAGTCACGCTGCTTTTATTCATTAAATTGTTGCAAGAAACCCATCAACTTATTGTGTCTTTCTTGTTACAATTTTGATTATATTTGAAAATATTTAAAAGGTAGTTGATCTGAGTGAACAATTGATTCATTTCCGAAAACATAGTGCTTCCATTTTCATACTGCATGTACAAGTGCATATGATTCTTTGTCTTATGTAAAAAATTTAAAACCACCCCATGAAGAAGTTCAAAATGTTAACATACCGGTTATCTCCTTCCAACAGAATAGGCTCCATAATATCTTATACTTCTTTCCACCTCATATAATAGCTACAAGTTATGTAGGGTCAAAACCAATGCACTGTTGATTTTATGTTGCAAGACTGCAAAAGCATTTTGCCAATTTCTACCCCAAGCAAAGAACTCACCACTTGCAGCTGTGGAATGCAAAGGAACCGCTGTTGTGCAGAATGATCCAATAAACTTCCTCCAGTATCGGACAACCCCTACAAAGCTCCTTTCCTCGGTCACATTGCAAGGCTCGGGCCATTTGAGAATGACTTCAATCTTGCAAAGGATCAATTCACTTCTCTTGTCCAATCACATGTCCCAATCAAACTAGTGATTGTTTCACAAACTCACATTTCTTGTTTAGCAGCAGCTTAATCTCCTTCAAAACTTAACATTTTCCTCAAATGAATTAATTTTTCATCATATGTCTTGCTGACCACCAATATATCATCTAAATACATAATGACAAAGGTATCTATCAATGATCTTCTTGATATCATTCATCAGTCTCGTGAGAGTAAAAATGAATGACACGAGCCATTCATACAAACTTGGTTTGTCTTGAATGTTGTTTTCCTTATGTCCTTTATTTTCACTTGATGATTCTTGGATCTCAAGTCTACCTTGGTGAAGCATTTGGCATGTTGAATTTAAACCAACAAGCCATCAATCAATAGAAGAGGATACCTATTCTTGCTAGCAGTTTTGTGGTCATTTGTTGGACATTAATATTGATATCTTATTATCTTATCTTATCTTATCTTATCTATAGACAATACACATCTTTTATGTCCACCTTTCTCTGGAGGAATGCCAATAGGAAACCGCCTGGAGACGTACTTATGCAGGTCACTCCTTGATTTAAAAATGTTTGAAGTTGTATTAACTTCATTTGGGAGAGTGTAATACCATAAGCATTTGAATCACATGCTCTACCAACACTCTTGGGTGGCATGTCTTTGGGCTCTTGGAATACCTACGTTAGGTCTACAACATTATTATCATTTGCTCTTGCTCTTTGTTAGTGCACATGCTAGGAGAGGCATTATTGATCCAGAGGATACCCGCAGGTCAGAAGTTATGCACAGTCTCTAAAGCTGCTTGCTTACGAAAGATCTCGCCGTGAGCTTTCCAACACACTTTGAACGGGACGAAACAGACTTTGTATGCAGAAGTTGCGGCCGCGTAAGATTTGCATTGGACGGGCAAAAAGAAGCAAGATACACTTCAATGACCAGCTTGCCATATTGACCAATGGCATATCGACACATGGCAAAGAGCGATTTGGCAAAACTTGGGTTTTGGTTTGTCGCCTCCGATGTTCGACGATGGATGTGGGGCCCCACACTATGTGTCGGTTGGGGCCCAATAGCTAGTGGGGTCCACTTTTTTGTCGGGAGGGGGACCCAGCAGCCTTATCACCAAGGTGACACGTCATCGAAGTTCAAGTATTGCTAACTCACCAACCGAGTTAAGATATAGCTAGCATGGCAAGCTCATAGTTCCGGAGTTCCAACCGAGCTCATATAATTGGTATGCCAACTCACATACCATCCAAACTAAACGTCAACCATGCAAATCAAATACATTGGTAGTACTTTGACCGATTACTAAGGTGGAGGCATTTTAATTTAAACTCCCCTTATCCCTATTCCCACGCATGTGGGATAACACCTTACCACTAGCGCTAATAAAATGCGCTAACCTATGTTGAAAGGAGCCCAAATAATACGTGGAAAATAGTGGAGCGAATAATATGGGATAAAATGCTATGGTTGGTTGACCCACGTGGTATGGCATATGCATGGAGTATCGTGTTTAAATATGGGATTTAATTCCAACAAAAATGCTACGTGGAGAGCCTATTAAAAGACTACAGGACAATAATTATCCCTAAAACAAATATGCCCAAGCCTTTTAAGTCATTTCAAGGAGAATAAGATGGGGATTTATATCCCTTATACATGGGATTTTAAAACAAAGGATAAATAAAATATCCTTATAATTTGGGGCCCAAACAAGTATATAAAGGCCCGTATGGGTATTTGCGAACACACCAAATCCATCCAAGCCATTCGAGCAGGAGCTCGCAGAGAGTTGGTGAGAAGCTTTGGGAATTAGGAGTTTATGCTCTGAGTCCATGGTGAGAAGCTTGAGGGAGCAACATACGTACTTTTGTCCAAAAAGAGATTATAATCGCCCTGGAGAGCAATTTTTACTGAGAATGATGTTCGAGCCTAGTTATTACAGAGAACCCAATTAGCAGAGAACATTGTATGGGAGCCCGTTTTATCATGAGAACTTGTATTGCCTCCGATCAAGAGAAATATTGTATTGTCCCAATATTACGAAGCATGATAGCCTGTTGTAACAAGGAATTTGTAATTGCCTAACAATACTGAGATTGTTGCCCGTCATTACGGAGATTGTTGCCCGTCATCGCGAGAATTTACACCCGTCGTCATTACAAAAATTGACCGTTCGTCATCATTACAGAGCGAGATCAAGCGGGAAGGCCATTGTGGCAAATGGAGTAAGAGCTTTCCTAGAAGGAAGAAAACATTTATTTTTGTTTTGCATACCAAATGCGTTATTGATGTAAAAATTGTATGAAAAGTGTATTTGCATCAGTAATAGAGTGGTTCGAGAGTTTTTCCGAACCCGAAGACATAGCCCGTAAGGGGTGAACTTGTTATCAAATGGTTTTGCATTGTTCTTTGTTCTTATCGCTTGCCCATCATTTTAAATTCGGTTTTAATGCTAATTTTAATGTGTGCCAATTTTATGGGAAATTGAGAAATGGGTAATTAAACCAATTTTAACGTGAAATGCAGGAAATTTGAGAAATTGTTAAAGTATTCAGAAATGGAGAAAATGAGTTTGTTTATTTAAGCCCATTTTTAGATCAAGTTTTGGTATCAAAGCGAGGTTTGGCCAAAGAGTTCTTGCTAACACCTCCAAGTGTCAAATTCTTCCCACACTCAATTTGCAGGGGTTGAAGGAAGCATGCTAGAAAAGGAAGAGATCTCAAAGGATTCAGATTGGTGGTCATTGCTCCAGAGCCAGACACCTTGTGGAGCATTGATGGTCACGTTTCCAAGATCGGGCACCGTATTGATGTCGTGAGAGCACGGAAAGCACCAATATACAACCCCTATATTGGGAGAGTTTTTGCCCTTGTATAAGAAGAATAAAACAAGTTTATAGTAGTTTATCACATAAAGGAGTAACTTGAAGGCCAAGATCCCGTTAAAGAGATTTCCCAGAGGCCAAACGGAAACTTGTTGCCACTCATGATGATGGTGACAGAGATGCAAGCAAATCAAGAAGGGGACAGCCTTCCAATCATGGGAATCACATCCGGCAAGAATGCAGGGATATCTCTATTGCAAGATGAAATCTCAAGGGAAGAGAGTACATTCCCGCATCGACTTGCACATAGAACATTCCAAAAAGGTATAGCAAGTATAGATACTCCAATATTTTCTTTGATTAGGACAAGAATGCCAGGGAACACAAAAAAAATAGTTACATTTCCATGTTTGTTTTGAGAAATGTATAACCATCGTGTGGCCATATGTTAGAAGAGAAAGTCCATACGGGAATTCCATGTCCTTCAAGGAGAAGGAGATTTGTTGTAAAGACCACTCTCCAAGTCAAAATGTGTAGATTGGCACAGCAAGGCTTATTGTCCAAGAAAATGAACAAGAATTTTTACACTCACTATAGAATGAGCGTCTAATATGTGTTAGAATTTTCATCCACAACTTCATCTAAGTACCGTGCAAGAGGCATCCTATTAGAAATCCCACCTATCCATAAGAACCTACCCAAAGAGGAGCATTTGTCAACTTGGGTTGGTAAGAAATTATTTAATTCCATGGATAGTATATTTTCGCATAGCTATGTATTGATTAGCATGTTTATTGCACCTCCAATTCACTTTTTGGGGTTTTCATTGTTGGATAAGCCTAACGGAAACTAACCCCGTGTGTTTGAGTAAGTGGGAGGTAGAACACACATTGAGGGTGAAATGCAAGAGTAACCATCTAGGTTATGCTTACCACTTTTGTAGCAGTTGGCAAGAACGGTAAAGAGATACTTCGTCAAGAGGGAACTTCAAATGAAGGTTCTCAAAGTTATGACAGCAGTAGATACATGTTGATCATGAACCCAAATGTTCTTCCAAGAGGAGACGAGGTGGCCGGAAATCAACATGGGAAGAGCTGCTTATGTGGTAAGTGACACTTAATTTAGGCTCTGTTATTTTGTAAGCACGTTTTTGTAAGACCCAAGTTGGGAAATGTGTGTAAATGGAGTTGTTTTTACAACCAACATATATTGCATTAAAATTGCAAGACCCTAAGAAGAGAAAATTGTAAAAATGGTGACCTGTTATAAGACCACTTAGAAAGCAATATATGTTTTTCTGATCTTGTTGATAAAATTGAACAGCAAGGAGAATATGACAGCATCTTAGTTGGGGAGCTTCATTCTAGCTTGCAAGCAGTTGAAAGCATCAGAATCCACCAACAAAAGCTAAGAAAATTCGCCAAGAAGAAGACCAAGACACGAAAGGTGCGAGTAGTTCAGGTCGCAAAGATAGGAGGGAATCATGAACTCTTTTTGTCATCTGGGTTTACAAGATCCAGTTTGGACAATCAACCTCCGAGAGAAAGAAGTGAAGTACTTCCATAGATGCCAATGTAATCCGAGAAAAGTCCCTATTTATGGGAGAATGATCATTTGTATACCCCTTATTGGGATAAGAGAAAAATCAGGTATTGTCAACGTTGCAAGAGCAGCAAGTTGAAGACCAAGAGTCCATTGTGGAGACCTCCTAGAGACAGTACAGAACTTTTTGCCCCATTGGAGGGAGAGGAGCAAATGAATGCAAGAGATGGATACCAGGTCAAAATTGAACCAGAGAGTTCCTAGAAACAGTGATCATCTGCAGAAACATCCCCATGTTGGGAGAAGCAACCCCATGTTGGGAGAAGCAGCCTCGTGTTGGGAGAGAACCCCGTAATGGGAGACAGCCCCGTGTTGGGAGAGACAACGCCATATTGAGCGAGACAGCCCCATGTTGAGAGAGACAACCCCATATTGGGAGAGAGCCCCGTGTTGGGAGAGATAGCCGCCGACGAGCGTGGATCAAGGTGAGAAGATCTAGTTCCTTCTGTTGATATTTTTGCTCCTGAAGAGTTGCAGGCAGAGGTTATGCTTGACAGAAGAGTACAGAGAGCCAAAAACAGAGTGGCATCTTCAGTCATTTTCTGAGATTGAAGACTTTTGTAGTCCAAAAGCTTTTTAGTGGGGGAGTAATCCGCACGACACCCATAGGTCATAAGTTTTGTGCACTCTCTGAAATTGCTTGCTTAAGGAAAAGCTCCTCAAGGCATTCCAATGCACTTTGAATGGGACGAAACCAACTTCGTATGCAGAAGATGTGGACCATGCAAGATTTGCATTGACAGACATAAAGGGAGCAAGATACACATCAATGACTAAGTTTGCCATGTCGACCAATGGCATATCGACACGAGGCAAATAGCGAATTGGCAGAATTTGGGTTTTGGTTTGTCGCCTCGGCCTTCGACAATTGATCCGGGGCCCCACACTATGTCTCAGCTAGTGCCCAGCAGCCGATGGGGTCCACTTTTTATCAGGAGTAGGATGCGGAAGCCTTGTCACCAAGGTGACACGTCATCGACTTCAAACATTGCCAACTCACCAACCAAGTTGAGATATAGCTAGCATGGTGATCTCATAGTTCCAGGAGTTCCAACTGAGCTCATATAATTGGTATGCCAACTCACATATCATCCAAACTAAGTGTCGACCATGCAAATCAAATACATTGGCGATCCTTTGACCGATTAGTAAGGTGGAGGCATTTTAATTTTAATTTCCCCCTTATCCTACTCCCACACATGTGGGACAACACCTATAAAACTAAGCATTTAATAAAATGTGCAAACCTATGCTAAGAGGAGCCCACATAATACATGGAGAATAGTGGAGCGAACGATATGGGATAAAATGCTATGGTTGGTTGACCCACGTGGTATGGGATACGCGTGGAGTATCATGTTTAAATATGGGATTTAATCCGATCAAAAATGTTAAGTGGAGAGCCTATTAAAAGGCTACGGGATAATATTTATACCTAAAACAAATATGTCCAAGCCTATTTAACGCATTTCATGGAGAATAAGACGGGATTTATATCCCTTATCCCCTATACATGGGATTTTAAAATAAAGGATAAATAAAATATCCTTATAATTCGAGCCCAAACAAGTATATAAAGGCCCATCCGGGTATTTGCAAAACACACCAAAGCAATCCAAGCCATTCGAGGAGGAGCTTGGAAAGAGTTTGCAAGCAGCTTTGGGAATTAGGAGTTCTTACTCCAAAGTCCGTGGTGAGAAGCTTGCATGGAGCAAGATGGCCCTTTTGTTCGAAAGGAGATCATAATCACCCATAGAGCCAATTTTTACGGAGATTGATGTTTTGAAGCCCGGTTATTATGGAGAGCCGATTTATGGAGAATGTTGTACGAGAGCCCGTATTATCATGGGAATTTGTATTGCACACGATCACGAGAGATATTGTAGTGTCCCGCTTATTACGGACCATGATAGCCCGTTTGTAGAACGGAAAATTTGTAATTGTTGTTACCAGTACGAGATTGTTGCCCGTCATAGCAGAGAACTAACAACTCGTCATCGATGCGAAGAATTGACCGCCCATCGTCATTATAGCGAAATGACCACCCATCGTCATTACGGAGAATTGACCGCCCATCGTCATTACAGGAATTCACCGCCCATCGTTATTACGGAATGACGTTGCAAGTAGGCCATTGTGCAAGAGAGCGAGAGCTTTCCTAGAAGGCAAAACCAAGGTATTTTTGTTTTGCATACTATATGTGTTATTGATGTAAAGATTGTACAGAAAGTGTATTTGCATCAACAATAGCTTGGTTCGAGAGTTATTACAAACCCAAAGAGGTAGCCCAACAGGGTGAACTTCGTTATCAATTGGTTTTGCATTGTTCTTTGTTCTTGCCAATTGCCCATCATTTTAAATTAAGTTTTAATGTTGATTTCTATTTGTGCCAATTTTATGGGAAATTGAGAAATGGGTAATTAAGCCAATTTTAACATGAAATGCGAGAAAATTGTGAAATTATAAAAGTATTCGGAAATGGAGAAATTGAATTAGTTTATTTAAGCCCATTAATGGATCAGTTATACTCAATGATCACGTTATCTTACTTATCTCTTAAAAGATGTAAAGCTAACTTCCCACTTGTATTAATTAATGTTTTTAGAGATTTTGGACTTGCCTTGATATGCATTGATTATGAAGCTCTCGTCAATCTTGCCCAAGCAAAGACGCATGACAGGATTTCATCATGAAGGCGTTGTTTCCTTCGTATATATATGGGCTGCCAAAGACTGCACCACAAGCATCAAGGGGCACAATAGCCATTTCCACATCAATTACGAAGTTCTTATTTATACCAAACTTAACCTCGCATTGTCTAGGTACCTCGATTTCCTCATCTTGGTCTTGTTGGCACAATAACAAGTAGATTGGTTGTGTAATGTCCCCTTATCTGGGACATTTACGAAGACAAAGAATGGAAGACCTTCAACCCATTTTCTCTCCCCATGGGTTCAAGGATGAAGCTAGCGGATTGTTTTGGAGATGTTTGTTATCAGTTATTTGCATTGTAAACCCTTGAAATGCCTATTGCTACAAGTGGTAGTCTTATTAAGTCTTAAAAAATTTCACATAGGTTAGTTACTCTTTATTATTTAATTAGAAAATAATAAAGTGCACATAAAGTTAGTCTTTTAATATTTTTATTAAGTTTTATTAGTTTTCCTTCCAAAAGGGAAAAGGTCGGTCATTTGAATGTTGCACCCCTTATCTTATAAAAGGAGGTTACATGGCCATCTTTTGGGTATGTTGGATTAAATCATTTATGTCTCTCCATGCTTGGAGAAATGGGATGTATGTCCTAGTTGTTGCTCTCTCTCTTTGACAATCAAGTTGGAGCTACCGAAGATCTGATTGAAGACTTATATTTGCATTATTGTGTTGGATTATCATTATTGCTTATGCCCTAAGTGTGGCAAATTTCCTTGGTGGAATATTTTAGTGCAAATCATGTTTTTTCTAACTCTAGCGACTAGGGTTTGGGGCTATTTTCCACATATCATGCCTAGAAAATTTTGCAAAAATACTCATTGATTCCTCATAATTTTGTGAGCATTTTGATATGTTATTTGCGTGATTTGGTTGGGTATTTTGCGCGATATTGAATTTACAAATTTTGACTGACTTTAGGGCAGCAGCCTGTTCTAGGTTTTGTGACAGTTTTTGGGGATCTTCCCACCCTTAGACTTTGGCAATTTTTGGCTTGTTGGAAAGAAAAAAATTCAAGGATTCATTTGGTCTTTGTTTCATGCAAAATACTAAGTTTTGAGGAAATTATGCCCTTTTCAAGCTCAGTTGTGTTTTACTTTCCAATAAAAATTAGATCTAAGGTTTTTGGAGGATTTATGACGTTATTTGGACTTCATAAATTAGTGGCAGCTTTGAGGATTAATTTCATCATTGTTGGGCAAGTTTGGATTCCCTAATCAGCTCTAAATATGTGGGGCGAAATAGTAGGAGGCCCAAATCTGCATGTTTGGTAGTTGTTATAAATTGGTTTACATCATCTTGTTCCTTGTATTTTTCCGAGTTTGAGCATATGTCATTTGCCTAGATCGAGTTGTGTAGAGAAAGTTATGTTATTTTGAAGATTGCAGCAGTTAGGGTTTCAGATTTAAATTATTTTCCAACTGTTGTAAAATCTGATTTGAATGTGTTTAAATTCCGATTGTTTTCTTCCAATCTATCCCACCACCTTGGCTAGTTCCAACCCCATTTGGGTTCGAAATAGCTGACATTGGGATATTTTAGGTTGATGCAAAAGGGTTTATCCATTCTTTGCTTGATTTTGACAAGTATTTCTTCATTTCCTAACTTGTCTAAAAAGGGGACATTACAATGGTATCAGAGCAACTTTCCTCTACTCTTGTGGGGGTTTGTGTTTGCAGATCTGGATATATAGTCTATGAATCATGGAGTTAACAAGCAAAGGAGAAGTGAAAATGCAGTTTTACAGATTGGGGAAATGGCTTGATCCTCCACACCTCTCAAAAGATGTTTTGCTCAATATTTTGGAGGAAGCGGCAAATTGTTTGTCCATGGTAGGACAATCAGATTATGGCTCCATGTTTTCAGCGATGGACTCTTGGTGACTCATTTGGCTAGATCCGAACTGTTGAGGCATGATGAGGTGGATGTGAGGCTCATGGTCATCACTTGCATTAGTGAGGTTACAAGGATAACAGCCCCAAGTTTGCCATACAATGACACCACCATGGAAGAGGTCTTTGAGCTCATGATAGGAAGTTTTCAAAAGCTTTGGGACACCACAAACCCTTACTTTGATAAGAGGGTTAAGATCTTGGAGAATATGGCAAAGGTAAGATCTTGTATACCAATGTTAGATCTTGATTGTGATGATCTCATTCTCCACATGTTCGATGTATTCTTTGTTGTCATAGATGATAGTCATTCAGAAAATGTAATGGATGCAATGCAAACTATCATGTCTTTGGTCTTGAATGAATATGAGGAACCTCCTCAACCCTTGTTGTCTATACTTGAAGGGCATGGGACAAGAAGCAACTTATTTTGCTCACACCTTAGCCAAAGGTGTCATGACTCGATGTTCGAGCAAGTTGAGGACATATATGGCAGCCAAGTCTCCAAATCTCCAAGGTATGAGTCCTTTGGTATTTGATGATAAATTTTGATATCTAATGCTTGCATGGAACTTGGTGATTGCAAGGAAAAATCAGATCTGATAGAAGGGCAAGTTGATATTGTTGTGGTTCCTCCACAGGAGGAAAGGAAAGATGAAATGAAGGAAGAGGAAAAGATGGAGTTCCAAAAGGGTGAAGAAAGTTTGATGGTTGAAGCCACTCACTTGTTGTCCAAAGAAGGAAATGTGGAGCAGCCAAGGTCTGAAATTCATGGACAGCTGAAAGCACAAAGTGGGCAGCCAAGGGCGTCACCCAATGAGCCACAAAAAGGGGCAACTCAGCCCTATGTTCCACCTCATAAAAGGCAGGCCAGCAAGAAAGCCATCCATGATACAAGGGATGAATTGAGGGAGAAGGGTTTGTGTTTTGAGGTAATAGATTCTAATTTTGAGCTTGATTTTGATGATACTAATCATATTGCAAGTGGGGTTAAGGTTGATGAACAAGCTCATGAGGAGAAAGCCAATGACAAGGAACATACAAGTGAAGTTGATAAAGTCTTTGAGCAAGAAGATTGTTCGGGTCACCAACTCCATGAGAGACACTCCGAGGTATGGCAAATAAAAGTTTTTCCAAAAGATATCAGTTCTGATTTTCTGTTGTTTGCACATAATCTCATGATGTTAGGAGGGAGTTCAAAATTACTTACGATAAGCCCTAGTAAGGGGAAGCATGATGGGGTTCTAGAAGCTCCGGAAAGGTGGAGGAAGAGCATTTTCCAAAGAGCTGATAACAATCATCAGATTGGGGAATTCATGAGGGGAGCCAAGGAAGGTAAATCATATGACATCCTTTCAAGGTATGAAAGGAGTAATTTTTGGTTGGATACTATTTCATTTCAATTTTTCCCTCACCATGAAATGTATGCAAGAGATGTTGATGGAATAAAAGACTACATTCATGGGCAACTTATAAGAAGGAATAAGCATTTGTATAGTTGGGTGTTTTATGACTTGCCATGGTACAAATTTGATCTACAAAGGGGAGCATTTGATTGGGTGAGTCTCGCCCATGCATCACTTAATTCATCATCCCTTAAGAGTTTTGGTTGCATGAGTGTTGAGCATGTTTCTAAAGGAATGAATACTATAGGCATGGTTAACAAGATAGATCCTCTACTTTCTTTATGTTGCATCAAGTTTCAGCTTTTAATCATTGAAGGAGGTATGAAGGTCATAGAATTCATGTTAGGAAAAGTGTTTGGGAAATACTATCTTGTTGCCCAAATCAAGGGGTTCAGATTTGTGATGAAAACTTGATGAAGAATGAAGAAAAATATGAGAATGTGTTATTGTTGTTGGCTGCCATGAAAATTAGTGTTGTTGTGTTCTCCATTTTCAGTTTGTTATCCCTTGAGTTTGCTTCCCTACATGCTACAATTGATGTTTGGAAAATGGATGTTCAAGTTGTTATCATGATAGAGCACATTTATGAGTTTGTTGCAGTCTTTATATTGTTGTCCTTGCATGGTTGGATGATAATTTTGGAGAATAACATTCTACTATGAAATTTTATTTGTTGTCATAACCATTTCCAACTCTTGGGTTCTTCCTACAATTCAATTTTTCACCATTCAAATGAAGAGTTCATGGCACATGGTTGTTGTATGTTGCAAGATTGATTTGAGGAGGGCAGCCACTACCTCTTGGAGAGAAACGTACAGCAGTGAATGGGGCAGCATCGTGACATTTGGGGGCAACCCATACATGAAGGAGACTTGTGAGCCATTCACACCATGGAGACACATTGGAAAAGTGTTTTTCAACACTTATTTTTCTAATGAGTTTGCTTCATGTGCAGGTATGAAGATACCCGAAGATAAGTTGTTGACCGTCACTCTCCATGAAGGTATCCTTGAGTGGGCATCTTGGGGGCTTATCAAAGCTCATGCGGATTTTTATTCATCTCCCTATGATGAAGGCACTACCACTTGGAGTTCCTACTACGAAGATGATCACACACATGTTTGGATTGCCACGAAGGAAGCCCACATGTTCTTCCAAGTGCTTCATCACTTGACTGGCACCGGAGCAAGACTTTGGATGCATCACTTCATCTCTTCTCTTGGGTGCATGATACATGGATCTATGAGCTTGCTATTGCTTGAGGGAAAGCAATCTCCGAGAGAGGACTATAATTTCCCCTTTTCTGGGACATTTACGAAGACAAAGAATGGAAGACCTTCAACCCATTTTCTCTCCCCGTGGGTTCGAGGATGAAGCTAGGGGATTGTTTTGAAATGTTTGTTGTCTATTATTTGCATTGTAACCCCTTGGCATGCCTAGCACTACAAGTGGGAGTCTTATTTAGTCTTAAAATGTGCACATAGGTTAGTTACTCTTTATTATTTAATTAAAAAATAATAAAGTGCACATAAAGTTAGTCTTTTAATATTTTTATTAAGTTTTATTAGTTTTCCTCTAAAAGGAAAAGGTCGGTCATTTGAATATTGCACCCTTATCTTATAAACCAAGGTTGCATGGCCATCTTTTGAGTATGTTGGATTAAATCATTTGTCTCTCCATGCTTGGAGAAATGGGATGTATACCCTAGTTGTTACTTTCTCTCTTTGACAATTGAGTTGGAGCTATTGAAGATCCGATTGAAGACTCATATTTGCATTATTGTGGTGGATTATCATTATTGTTTATGCCCTAAGTGTGGCGAATTTCCTTGGTGGAATATTTTAGTGCAAATCATGTTTCTTCTAACCCTAACGACTAGGGTTTGGGGTTGTTTTTCCACATTTCATACCCGAAATATCTCGTGAAAAATATTCATTAGATTCTTCATAATTTTGGGAACATTTTGATATGTCATTTGCGTGATTTGGTTGGGTATTTCTGAGATATTGAATTTACAAATTTTGACTGAATTTAGGGCAGCGACCTGTTCTAGGTTTTGTGACAACTTTTTCGGAGTCCTCCCACCCTTAATTTGGCGATTTTTGGCTTGTTGGGAAGATAAAAATTCAAGGATTCTTTTGGTCTTTGTTTCATGCGAAAATACTAAGTTTTGAGGAAGTTATGCCCTTTCAAACTTTGTTGTGTTTTCCTTTCGAATAAAAATCAGATCTAAGGTTTTTGGAGAATTTATGAGGTTATTGGGCTTCATAAATTAGTGGCAACTTTGAGGATTAATTTCATCATTGTTAGGCAAGTTTGGATGCCCTAATCAGCCCTAAATGTGTGGGGCGAAATAGTAGGAGGGCCAGATCTGCATGTTTGGTAGTTATAAATTGGTTTACATCATCTTGTTCCTTGTATTTTTCCGAGTTCGGGCATATGTCATTTGCCTAGATCGAGTTGTGTAGAGAAAGTTATGTTATTTTGAAGATTGCAGCAGTTAGGGTTTCAGATTTAAATTATTTTCCAGTTGTTGTAAAATCTGATTTGAATGTGTTTAAATTCCAATTGTTTTCTTCCAATCTATCCCACCACCTTGGCTAGTTCCAACCCCATTTGGGTTCAAAATAGCTGACATTGGCATATTTTAGGTTAATGCAAAAGGGTTTATCCATTCTTAGCTTGATTTTGACAAGTATTTCTTCATTTCCTAACTTGTCTAAAAAGGGGGCATCACAGCTTGCCTTTGAAATCTGGTAGTATACTCCTCACAGTTTCTCCTTGCTTTCACTTGAAATATTTTCGTTTAATTGCATATTCCTTTAAAAGGATAAAACCATAGTTACCATATTCGCCCAAACATGGGCAAAATTCGGTTCGCAGCGAATTTTTGAGGAAAACCGAACTTGTTCGGTTGGTGCATTTGACTTTTAGTTTTAACTTTTTTTGTGTTGAAAATTTAGAAAGTATCTACCTATAAACTTAAAAAGCTAAAACGGAAACCCTAAAGGCTAAAGCGAAATCATTAAAAACCAAAAGCTAAACGAAAAAACGTGAACGCAACACTTGTAGTCGCAGCTCTTGCATAACAGTCGTCGGCTCTAGTAAGCGAAGCCACTGGAAGTGGAAACCAAAATAGTGAACTCAGCTACAGTGAAAAACTGTAAAACACAAAAGCCATTGGTAACTGGTAACTGGTAAGTACCTTTCAAACCCTGCAAATTTGCAAAAATATATAGTATAACTGCAGAGTGTTTGGTTAAGGAATAGGTCACCATAGTTATGGTTTGCGGTAGATGCCTTGAGAGAATTCAAGGTTGGAGTAGGTATAGTTTGGTGTGTGGTAAATAATAATATATATTGCACTTCGAAATCACAATTACTATAAACTATAAAGTTATAAACATTGTTAAAATTTTAATTTATTTGGGAATCGTATGCAATATTGACTCTTGAGTACAATATAGTAATATTTATTTATAAATTAAACCGTAATTTTATTAATTTGTTAGTATGTAAAAAATTTAAAAAATGTTGTCCTAATATTTGTTTTTGCAGGTTCAGAGAATAGTTGGAACTTGGAAGGTAAAGGGAAAGAAAAGTGGGTCAAGATGTCTAGCACCAATCGTTCCTTGGAGATGAAATACATCGTCCAAAGAGATGATAATAAACTACATATGAGATGCACCTTGTGCAATGGGAATATTACAGGCAGTGTAACTAGAGTTCGGTACCATTACTTGGGAGGATCCAAAGATGTCAAGCAGTGTCCAATAGCAAATGTGAATTCAGAGGAAACTGAATACAAAGATTTCATACATCGAGTTCAAGCTAAATTTAATGTGAGTCGTGTTGGATCATTAGCTTCAGAAGCAAAGAAGGCTAAAATCCAACACTCTATCTCACAAATGGGCTCCTTCATAGTTCAAATCGCTCTCCATCACCATTTTCAGAAGGAAGTGGAAGTGCAAACAGTGGAAAAGTCACAAGGTTCATTGAAGTCCATGTGGAGGCCACAACACAAACATGAGGTAGACAGGTTGGTAGCTAGATTGTTTTATGCAGAGGCCATCCCTTTCAATGTAATTCGCTCCCCACATTTCAAATTTCATAGATGCAGCGAAATTGAGTTTGGGAAGGGTTACAAGTTGCCATGTTATGAAAGACTAAGAACTAGTCTTCTTGAAGAGGAGGTGTCATCCATATCCAGTGAGCTAGATGAAATGAAAAAAGTTGGAAAAGAACAGGTTGCGCAATAGTAAGTGATGGATGGTCAAATTCAAGGCGAAGGTTGCTCCTAAATCTTTTGGCAATATCTCCTCAAGGTGCAATGTTTATAAAATCTATTGATACAAGTAATGAGCAAAAATTTCTCTTTTCATTTCCAAATGCATTGAATCAGCCATTTTGGAGATAGGAGAAGATAATGTTGTTCAAGTTATCACAGATAATGCAGCCAATTGCAAAGGATCGGAGAGATACTCATGGATAGATTTCCTTATATTTTGGACGCCTTGTGCAGCCCATGTGTTGGTTCTTTTGCTTGAAGATCTACCAAAAATAGAATGGGTAGGTAATATTGTGACTAGAGGAAAACAAATCTCTAAGTTTATCCTCAATCACTGGTTGACATTGAACTTGTATCGTTCTTTTGCAAAACATGAGCTTCTTTCCCTGCCGAAACAAGATTTGCCACCAATTTCATTACTTTGCAAAGGGGCATAGAGGAGAGGACGCCATTGAGAAAAGTGGTGGTTACAAATAAATGGGCAGAGTCGAAGCTTTCCAAGGAAACCCATTCAAAAGAAATTGAAAAAATTATCTTAGGGGACACATTTTGGGATGGTGCTAAGAAGGTTGTAA
Organism: Taxus wallichiana var. yunnanensis; assembly: GCA_018340775.1. Lineage (NCBI taxonomy): Eukaryota > Viridiplantae > Streptophyta > Pinopsida > Cupressales > Taxaceae > Taxus > Taxus wallichiana. Next base: position 867,907,916 of record CM031238.1, read on the forward strand.
ATGTGTTTGAGCCACTTGTTCGAATTTTGAGAATGGTTGATGGTAATCAGCCATGCATGGGTTTTGTATATGAGGGCATGGATAGAGCAAAGGAAGAAATCCAAAAGATACTAGCAGATGATGTTGAAGAAGTCAAGCGTATTTGGGAAATCGTGGACAAACGATGGTTCATGCTACACCGTCCTCTACATGCAGCAGCCTGTTATTTAGATCCTAAATTAGTAGAGGTAGATCATGATGCAGATGAGGAGATAAAGAGAGGTATACTTGCAACCATAGACAGGTTGGTACATGATGAGGATGGGAAGGAAAAAGCAAGAGAACAACTTACTATTTTCAAGAACCAACTCAAAATGTTTGGTGAAAAAGAAGCAAGGGCAAGTAGGATGATGTAGGAACCATCTAAATCGTGGCAGACTTATGGGTCTTCAACTCCAGATTTGTAGAAGCTTGTTGTGCGAATTTTCAGCCAATGTTCTAGTGCTTTTCCTTGTGAAAGAAATTAGAGTACACATGATTTAATCCACACAAACAACAGGAATCGATTAGGGGCTCAAAAACGATTGTTTACTCACTCTTTCAGTGCAAATGAAGATGACAACTCTACCTACAAGAAGTATGTTTTGGAGATGAAGAAAATGTTTTTGATGATAACCATACTACTGCAATATTAGATGAAGATGGTAGTGATACTTTTGATGTAGAAGCAGGATTTGATGTTGCAAATGTTTAAAATTGCATTTTAATTTTTGTCTTTTCGTTACTTCTCAAAACTTTGAAGTTTGAGCAATGGATAATTCTCATCGCTATATATTATATCAATATGTATGAACTATGAATTTTCATTGTTTGAGTCATAAATATAACTTGTAAGTCTTAAGTTTAACATGGATTTTGCTATACATTTATATGTTTTAAGACTTTAGTATACTTGTATGTTTATTTATTTGTATGTGTGATTGATTTTTTTGAAGCAAGTATGGATAATTATTCAGTTTTATATTTTTTGAAAATTTATATTTTTTTGAACCATACCAAACCAAACCAAATTTTTGCAAAATTCCAAACTTCCGAACTTTTTTCCATGTCTCAACAACCCAAACTTTTCGAACATGGTAACTATGGATAAAACTGATATTTGATTAGTTTATTTGAATCCTATATAATGTCCCCTTTTCTAAATTAAAAATAATTAATAATATTTTAAGTTGGGCCCAACCAATTCTTCATTTTGGGACAACTTAATAATATTATTATTAAAATAAAAGGTATTTTTAAATACTAAAGTACAAAAAGACCCTTAGCCTATTTTCATTATTTTCAATCGTCTAAAAGGAGAGGTCATCCCTCTTTAAGAGGGAAAAGCAAATGTTAAAAAAGAGAAATAAATAGGTCTACATGGAGAGCTGCATAAAGGCTATAAAAGAAAATGTTGGGGCTCATTGCAATCATCATCTTGCGTATTATATACTTCTCTTTTAGAAATTGGGGAATTGAGCACTCATTTCTACACTTCAGGGACGAAAACCCTCATTGGATCCTACTACGACGAAAACCCTCAATAGTCACAACACTTGGGGACGGAAACCCTCATTTGTTGCATTGGTGACTTCATCCGAGAGTCACATTGGAACTTCAAAATTTAGAATTTCAAAACGGCAAAGGTTTCTATCGGTCTTCAGGACACACATTCGAGATAGGGCACACTTTTTTCGGGCTGCCACATTTATTTCTAGCTTGATCTACCCATTTGGAGATTTTGGGATCACTTTTCAGTGGGTTTTCGTGGTTGGAAAAATTTGATTCTAATTTTATTGGATAGTTGATATTTTTGTGGTCAATTTGAGCTATCATTTGCATTTTATCTCCAAGAATTTATAAAGATATGGAATTTTGAAGTTTCAGCTATTTTTGAGCAATAATTAATTCCAACAGTCTGTAATTTATTGCTAAAGCATTTATTTTGCATGAATTCATCAAGTGTTTCATGTTGATGTATTTTTGAAGATTTGTGTGTGGGAAAGGCAAAAATCTGAATTTTACCTAGGTTGCTTAGGGTTTTGTGGACCTAAAACAGGTCGCTGCCCTAGTTTTTGCATAAAATTCAATTAACTATCAATTGGGGTTTGTGTTATTTCCTTGCTTTTCAGTTTCATCCCAGAAAGGGACATTAAATCCTCCCCTTGACTAACATGTGGCAACTTCTTCAAAATCAAAGAATGAGTATAAAACCACTAAGTATATGACAACAAAGGCTTGTACTTGCAAAAGATATCCGTTGATATTTATTTACTGATGGAAACTAATGTATACCTTGATTGGGCACCCAATTGTTGATTTTGCCCGCATCCACCACTTTTTCAAAGGATTGAATCTTCGGTTGGCTTCCGCTTTGAAGGGCTTTTTAGTTGAGGCATCATTTTGGATGTTATGGTGCTGGTCCTCTTTGCCTTCAAGAGGCTTTTCTTTTGCCTCGTGATTCTTGGGTGTCTCAAGTACAATCCAAAACTTGCCAATGATCGTCGTCATCTTGTCAAGATTCCCCATGTATGAACTTCGTAAACATAGATCTTGTCATGTGAAAAACTGAAATTTTGATATATGATGTTGAAACTTAAATTCTATGCTTAAACCAGTGTTGGCATAGATTTGTCCTACTTTCGTAAGTGCTTGAAATGAAAACATGAAATGTAAATGAAAGAAATGGGCAAGCAAAAGCATAAAACATCAATCACACAACAAAGATGATACAAGATATACCTAGACAAACCCAATATGGTAAAAACTCCAGCAATATGGGGTTGTGCCTCCTTACGTCAACCTAATATCAATGCGATTAGAAGCTAAATGCTCAATTGGAATCTCGAAGAAAATTGTGGGAGTACCACCAGCATCCATACAATGATCTCACATGCTTGCGCTACTTTGCAACTCCCTCAAACAACCTCCATACACTTCCTTCACACAGCTTGATAGCCTACCACATCTCTAGATAAGATAACAAGAGCCCATTGGCCATTTTTAAGTTTCAATTGGATCTCACCAAAATGACACCGAACACCAAAATCATCTTTCCATCTCAACAATTGGAAGGTAAAACACCATCCATACTTGTCCTATTTGAGAAAACTTGTTAGTGGTCGAATGTTCAAGGAAAAGTCATTAGTGATGGAATTGCCCTACTTCAATCTATCTTCGAAAGTCATATTCAACAATTACTGAATCTACCTCATAAAAGATTTTTTTTAAATGAGAGAATAGTCAAAAAGGTCACCTTAACAAGTTCTTAACAACATATGTAGAGAACATAACACGTAGAAATTAAGTTCTTTTGATTATAATATTATTGTACATAATATTAATTAATCCTATATGTAGAAGAATTGTCGATACAACGACGGATTTGGAAGGTCGGAGCGATGGAGGGAAAAGCTGCTAAGTCGGTGAAGGGAGTGAGCGGCCTTGATCACGGAAGGGTTTTGACTGTGCCGCACGGAGAATCGCTCGGGCATGGCCAGTTAGAGGGGGATGCGGCTTAATAACAAAGAACAGGGTAGTGGCGATGGGCCTAGGTCTGCATGGAGGAGTCGTGCCCTTACCCTAGGGCAATATCATTGTTTCGCTGCGGCGAGGATTCTTCACTGATCTGGGAGGATTTTTAACAAGATAAATGGGGAGCTACAGGCAGTGGCCTGTCTCATTCACATAAATCCACTTCATTCAAAGACATACTAGAAAATCGGGTAGTCGACTTCCTGGTTCAATCCTCCGACCAAGTAGACCTACTTGGTCGATCTGGCTGAGGATATCCCTTCTTTAATCATAGAGAACCCTGAAGTGGAGGAATATTACAAAAATCTATCTCGGGATGCTGTGATCGGAAGATTCAATGGATTTTGGCCTTCCTCCTCTACTCTTTATCAATGGATCTTTGAAAATTGGACCAACAAATGCGAAATCTCTCTTTGTTCCAAGGGATTTTTCGTTGTCCATTTTAGGGAATCTGAGGATTATCAGCGTTGCTTTTTAGAGGGCCCGTGGTTCTGGGGACATGCGGCGCTTCCCATTTCGATCCGAATTCTTATTCGGTTACCAAAACGCCAGTTTGGGTCAGGCTTCCTAACCTCCCTTTGCATTTGTGGTATGCCCTAGAGGACATTGGAAACGTTTTGGGAAGGTTTTTAAAAGAGGACTTGGATAGAACGGATTCGGGTATGTGTTCGTATGCGTGAATGTGTGTTGAAATTGATTTAAGCAAGGGTTTACCAGATCGAATTAATCTTAAATTTGGTAAGTTTCAGTATTCCCAGATTTTAGACTATGAGAATACTACCTTTAGATGTAGAATATGTAGAAATCCGGGTCATCTGCAAGCCTCTTGTCCTCATAACAAGAATCAGAAATCTACAAAACATAATGGATCGACTTCTTCCAGTGGGTGGGGTACCTTGAATCCGAATTGGTTTCTGCTTCAAAATTCAAGGATGATCCGCGAAATCCTACCACCGAGGGTAACTTAGATATAGAAAAGATCGATAATGAGATGGAAATACAGGAAAATGGTCAGGTTGCAGGTGGAACAAAAAGGGGGCATTTATCGAAAATTCGAATCGGATCGGGATTCCGTGTCTGAAAACTTGATAGCATCGGTTAATCCCAACGATCTGGCACTGGTTATTGCATCTAATTATGGAAAATGGCAAGAAGTGAAGAAGCGGAAAAGCAAAAAGGGACGAATGGGCAACATTGAAGATTATTTTCCATCGCATGATGGGAAGTAAATAGGGTTTTAATTTTTCTTTTTGTAAGTGGGTTGTTTTCCTGCAGTTTCTTTAGCCTTTAGGGCCTTTGTTTTTCCCGAGGATTTGGCCTCATTTAATTTACAAAGGGAACGGGTCCCTTCAACCCACTTTATCAATCAAAAAAAAAAAAATTGATCCTATGTGTAATGTAGGAGAGCTTGTCTTGTAGACGGTAGATGAATAGTTTTCATAGGAATGTGAAGAGTCTTCTTGGAGGATGAAATGAATAGCCATCCTTTGGCTATATATGTTTGTAATCTTTCTTCATTCAAATCAATGTGAATACAATTTTGGTTTGCACCAATTATTGTTCTCTTGTCATTCCAATATGCTTGGCACGACATTGGTATCGAGCGCAAGATTTTCAATATTTTTCCACCCTCCTTTTTATTCCACCTCATTTGGTCAGAAAAACATTAACGTGTCATCCTCGTTGTTGGTATGTGAAGACATTATTGAGTGAGCAAGTAATGCGACCAAGCTAGCGGGTTAGCAAGTTGATAAGTTGACCCGGCGTATGAGGTCATAAATTTTGGCATTCATACAACACGTTTTCAAGGAGACGTACTGATATGGTATGCGGTTTGTACTACATGTGGTTTGTACTACACGTCGTTTGTACTACATATGGTATTGTACTACGAGTTTCTTTCTACAAAAGGAACCCATGAATAGTAAAGTTGTACAATTATGCACGAGATTGTAATCATTAGTGCTAGTGCATGGTGACTGCCATTGATGTAACATCGGACTTATTCTTGAGTAATAAAATATTGAGAAACATTTGCATTACGCGGAGGACGCGTCCGGGCATCGGCCGGCACGTCCGGGCGTCTAGGGGATTTGGGGACGGGGACGGGACGTTTCCCTGCCATCCCCATTTCCAAAAAAAAAAAGGGGACGTCCCCCAAAATCAAACGCACCGGGGCGTCCCGAGTGCAAACTAGATTTGGGTGCGCCATTGGGACGTCACGGCGTCCCAACGCTTTCACGCGTGCACAAGGAGATTATGCCTTTTTTATCATTTTTATGTTTTTTTAAATATTTTCTTAAACATTTAATGCATTCTAACTAAAACTAACATGACCTAACCCTAAAAGCGACAAAAAAACTTATAAAAAGAGCATTTCATACTCATTCTAATCACACCAAGCAAGAGCAAAAAAAAGAGAAGGAAGGAGCAAGAGTAAAAAAAGAGAAGGCAAGAGCAAAGAGCAAGGAGAAAGAGCAAGAGCAAGAGGTATGTACATACATTACTAATTTACCACCATTCTTTGTTTTTTTTTTTTTTTAATTTCCAAATGCAAAGTTGAAAGTGAAGGCATTACATTTGTTTGTATTTTTTTTCCTATTTGGATTAGCACATGATGGAATGAGATAAAGCATAAAGGGAGGGTTTTTTTATTGTTTGTTTTTTTTAATTTTTAAATGTATTCATCGCTGTTTTTTTTTTTTATAATGTATTCATCGCTGTTTTTTTATTTTTAAATGTATTCAAAAATTGCATTCATTGTTTTATTGTATTGTATAGTTATATTGTTTTGTATTTTAATTATTGCAGCTTCAAAATGAGTTCCGATAGTGATTATCAAGCTGAATATGAGGTTGAAATGGGTGTGCAAGGAGAAGGAACACAATCACAAACACCTAATACTACTACTAGTTCACAGGGGAGTGTGGACAAGTTCAGTTGCCCCTCCGAAATGTTGAAAAAGTATGCTAGGGGGCCTTTTGATAAGAAAAAACCTTTGAAACAATTTGGTCAAATTATGCAGGGTCCTAGATCAAACATTTCAGGGGGCACTAAAACATGGAAATGCAACATTTGCTCATTATCTTGGTCAAGCAAAGATTACTAGGTTGAATGCACATTTATTGCACATTGCGGGAAAGGTGTAGGCATGTGTGGACAGCTATCACTTGAAGAGAGGGCAGAAATGGTGAGGTTGTATAATGGAGATATGGTGGAAAAGGTTCCAGAAGTTCGTGGCTGTCATGTCAGTGGCACTGGCACCCCTTCTAGTGCTGTGAGAGATAATACAGTAGTGGTACAAGTGCATCTTATGAGGTGTCTGAATTGGATGCTTTTGGTAGTAGTAGGGGGAAGAGGAAGGTTGTGGCCTCCAATCCACTTGTTGATATGTATGATACAAAGGCTAGAGAGGAGGCCGATGATGCCATTGGAAAATTCTTTTTTGCTACTGGCATTCCATTTCATGTTGCTCGCTCTCCTTATTTCAAGGAGGCTGTGGCTAAGATAGCCAAAGCAGGTGTGAGTTATGTGCCCCCAGGAGACACGAAGTTGAGAACCACAATCTTGGATAAGAACTATTCCAAGGTTAATTTACTGATGGAGGAAATGAGGAGCACATGGGTCTCTCACGGTTGCAGCATCATCATGGATGGGTGGACAGATATCAGACACCACCCACTCATAAATATCATTGTTTCATGCAGAGAGGGTCCTTACTTTTTGAGGGCAGTTGATTGTTCAGGGAAGAAGAAGGATGCAGAGTTCCAATTCACCATTTTGCGAGATGCTATTGAGGAGGTTGGCCCCGCCAACGTTGTGCAGGTTATTACAGATGCAGCATATGTGTCCAGGGCAGCAGGTAAGCTTGTCAAGGCTCATTACCGACATATATATTGGACCCCATGTTGTGTGCATGCCATGAACAATGCACTAAAAGATATTGGAAAAATTGATTGGGTCAAAAATGTAGTGGCTGATGCTAGAGATGTGCAGATGTTCATCTGCAACCACCATACGTCATTGGCACTCTTCCGTAGCTTTTCGAGGAAGGAATTCCTCAAGCCAATGGACACACATTTTGCATCATATTTTATTTTGCTGGATAGGATGGCTGAGTTGCAAGAATCATTACAGTGCATGGTCATGACATCAGAGTGGTCTAGGTGGGATGGGTCGAAGACAGAGCAGGGGAAGAAGGTGAAAGCAATTGTGGTGAATGAAACATTTTGGATAGATGTGAGATATATCACATCCATAATATCTCCAATTTTCAGTGTGATAAAATATGGGGATTCTGAGAGCCCTAGCCTTGGTGAGATATACGAATGTATTGATAGTATGCTTGGCCAGATGAAGGTTGTTGTTCGAGCAAGGGACCCCACCTTGGAGTTCTACCATCACCATATTCAGCCTATCATTGAGCGGAGATGGGAGAAGTTGAACACTCCTTTACACATGGCTGCATATGCACTAAATCCGAAGTGGTATGTTGAGAGGCTGGAAGAGTTCTCCCAGTAGATGATGAGGAGGTGAGGAAGGGTTTCTTGAAAGCCCTAAAAAAATGTATAATGCAGAGGATGCTTCACGAGTCAGAACTGATTGGCTCAAGTTCGCTTATCTGGATGGCTACAAAAAATCATCAAAGATAGACAGGACCACATTGGCACATGAGAGTCCAGTTAGTTGGTGGCGATTGTATGGACATGCAGGATTGCTACGTACACTTGTTATTCGTCTTCTTTCTCAGGTTTCTAGTTCCTCTGCTTCTGAGAGGAATTGGTCAACATATGGGTGGATCCACTCTCTTAAGAGGAACAGACTTACCTCTAAGAGAGCAGAGAAACTTGTTGTTGTACATAGTGCCTTGCATCTCATGGATCGCAAGACACCTACATACAAGGAGAGCCCAGCATTGCGGTGGGATGTGGATCCTGAGGATGCAAGGCAAGTTGATGAAGATCAGGAGCAGCGAGGACTGGTTGATATCTCCTTTGCAGATGCAGATGACATTGATACAGATACTCCTAGTGAGGAGCGGTTTGCAACTTCCTTCGGAGGGCTCTAATAGTGATTTTTGAGTTGTACTTGTCACTTGTCATTTTGGTTATGTAATGTCATTTTGGTTATGAGACATGACATAATATTTCGTAGCATATGTAATGTGGGTGTAGTTGTACTCTTCTCATGTTGATTATTGAAGAGTAAGACTAAGACTTGTTTTAAATTTTCAGCTTTACTATTTACTATTTAGTCTTTCATTGTCATGTTGAAGTTTTGAACATTGAATATAATATATATAGCTGTAGCATTTTGGGCCTTGGCTTATGTGATGAATAATTGGATTAATCATTAGTGGTTACTGGTTACAATCTTCAAACTTTCTTGTATTAATCATTAGGTTATTGAATTATTCTTTATTCATGTTATATTTGTAAAATAAATAAAATATATATATTTTTATTAGCCGTCCCCCCGCCGTCCCAAAATTTTCAAAAAAATTGCCGTCCCGGAAACCCCCGTCCCGACATCCCACCATCCCGGAGTCTTAGGTAACTATGATTGAGAGGCCTTTGGCCCATGGTTTTTTACCTGTACATTACCGGGTTTTCCATGTAATATCTGTGTATGTGTTTTGGATCTGTTTATTTCTTATTGCTTTCACTATGATTGTTTCTCTCTACATTGCTTATTTTTCTAACAGCTGTATGGCACTGCGTAGCATCACAGTGTGGCATTTTATTGACATTGATTGGCTTTTAATTGTCTCTGACCCACGTTTTTGTCAGTCTTTAGCAAATCTAAGACTGGATTCATTCTATTTATCAACCTTCACAGCTGTTGCATAGCGGCATTTTCCTTGGGAGGGGTGTGACGCTTCAACCTACACTTATGGACTCTCATTTTAGGCTAAAATCTGCCCTAGCTGCTGCAATGGACTGTCAAGAGCGTTCCAGATATTGAATGCCATCTTCAAAAGAGCTACATGGCATTTTCACTCAGACCTGCACACTTCTATTCTACTACAATCTCTGACAAGCTGAATGGTGGTAAGACCCATGATTTTGGGATTTGCATCCATAAGAATGGTGGTAAGCCTGTCTTGAAAGAGTTGGCTATTTTGTTGACCTATTCAAACTGTGTGCTTTCTTGCTGCGTGGTATTGGTGCACTGGCCATAACACAGCCTTTTGAAAGTTTTCAATTGTGTTAAAGGATACCAAGTGCGGATTGGAGTTTCGGAAAGCTTCTGATTCCATCCATTTGAGTGCAAGATTGGCTTTATATATTAAAGATGGCACCTCATTTCACAATCCACATGAAGGCAAAAGATAATTTGTTTAGAAATTTCAATTTATGACTTAAAAAAGAAGCATTATATTTATTGTGGAAATAAGGAGTATATTTTGACTTATTCAAAAATTAAAAATAACTCATTTGTTGTGCAAATCAATTTAAAAGTAATTTTTTTTTTCAAAATAAAGCAAATTTTGGAAAACAAAACAAACTGTGCAAAACTAAAACAAATCGTAGCATTCTGTAATGTCCCTTTTTCGAACTAATCCATTTGAAGGCTTCTTGCCCATTCTTCTTCCCGTGGGCAAGAAGTAGATGAACAAGGGAGGCCCTTGGGTTATATTTTAGTCTTTCTTTAATTAATAATTATATTTTCTTTTGTATTTTCCTATGAAGCAGGTCGGCTGGGTTGGAGAGCTTTAAGACAAGCTAAAAGATAAAATAAAGCTTCTTATTGAGGTCGGTCTTGGGAATTCTTCCTTAGAGACCTTTGCTGCCGCCATATGGATATATAACTGGTCACATAGGCTCATTTTGGATATGTTTCAGCTATTATAATTTTATCTATTTAGTTTTAGGGCTAGTTGCTCCACTAAGGGGTGAAAATCGTTTGGTGTGGCAAGAAAAGAAGATGAACCCCATACCTGTTGAAGGTTGGAGAAAGAAAAACTCTCCAATTTGGTGGTTCCAAGGCCTTCAAAAAAGACTATCTTGTTGGTTGGGCAGCTAGGGCATTGAAGAAGAGGAGTTATCAAGGTTTCTTCATCAATTTGGCACCCTCTCCTAGGGTGGCGACTTGGGTGGAGTATTTCAGTGCCTTCTAGGGCACATTTTGGTGTCTCAAGTTGATATTCAGATTTCTCCTAATTTATAAGGTTGATCTATCACTTCTTTGGTATTTATTGGGGTTTGGAGACCTCATTTTCAACTAATTTTGTGGACTGTACTTCTACTGATTATTTTAATAATTCGTGTTGGCACTTATTTCTCCTTAATTTATGAAGTATATTGGCTGGAATAATTTCTACATGGTTGATTAAATTATTTGGGATCATTCTATATTATTTTTGGTTAGATTTTGCATGAGAATTGTTGCTCCTAAGTGCTGGTACAGTTCGCTGCCCTAGAGGATTATTTATTAATTTTCTAAGTTGGTTTTTGATATCCTAAAGGTGTGATTTCAGTTGGCTGCTAGGGTTTGATCATTGTTGTTCCAAAAATCTGAATTCTTGCATTTGGGTTTGTGGCAAAACCCTTATTTTCAAAATTAGCCTTAGAAAGGAACATTACACATTCAGAATTAATGGTGCCTCCAATTTGCACTTGTGACTAATGTCATCGTGATCGAACTACTACATTTGTAGCTTAATGTAGCTGCAATAACGGCGTTTGTGGCATTGTCCCTATAAATCAACGGGGAGAAATAAGGAAATTTTTCATTTTTCTTCTCCCTTCATTACATGTTCACGTCTATCGCTAGATGTAGATCCCAAAAGCAAGGAATACCAAGTATATAGGGAAATTATTCCCACATAAGATGTTTTCTTTCTAAGCAGGTGTCATCGATAGAGTGAATCCTTTTCACATACTACCTACGTGTCGCGCACCCAACTGTTGTCATGCTTTACTTCTCTTTCACATACCAACAGGATATCAAAAGTAGAAGCTTCTTCCACGTAACGATTGCGGGTATATAGGATATCAAGAAACTTGGCATATCGGTTTGGTGGTATATAGAAAGTGAACCTTTTAGAGTGATAAGGAACCAATCCACCTCCATTTGTTACAAAATGAACTCGATAAAATCAATTGTTGGTAGAATGCTGACCGAAAAGACGCTTTGTTAAAATGGTCTTAGCAGAGATAACATTCTCATCTTCAATGATTTGTGGTTCAACATTTGTGATGGGAAAGTACAGCCAGCAAAACCAAAAGATGCAAAAGAAATTCAAGTCGGAAGCACAAGAATTTGAAATATCGTTTGGTAGCTTTCATGTTTTTCTTACCTTAGTTTTGGGTTGGTGCTTGTGTTTAGGCTATCCAAGCCGTTGATTTTTGCTTTAGCGCTTGCATCTATGTCATGAAAGCTTGTTTGATGGGCCACCGTAATGCCCCCTTTTCAAAATTAATTAATTCCGGATACCTAAGCCTATTTTTATTATTTTCCATAGGCCAAGGGGAAATTAAAAGAAGAAAATAAATTAATTTCTTTTATATTTTAATTGGAAAATGACACTTAAATTATATTTTTAATTCAAAAAGCATTATTAGAATAAAATAATAGTAGAAGCTTGACTTCTGTTATTGGTCACTTAGTTAGAATTAATAAATAAATAAAGGGGGTGCCAAAGTTGAAGAGAGAGCTGCATGCTTTTGTAAATCCTAATTTTAGGATAAGGGATGACAAAAGTATTATTTAATACATTTAATCCTATTCTTAAGATGGGGCACCAACATGGAGGTGGAAAAAGATTATTTGAAGTGTTTAATCCTATTTTTAGGATGGGGCGCCAACATGGAGGAGGGATTTATTATTTTTAGATAATTCAAAGCTTGTGCATGTAAGTCTAAAAGGGGAGCACCCACTTTAGAATGTTTGAAAGTTATAAAGGAAGACTTGGGGCTTCATTGTAACACATCTTGGAAATTTATCAATTACATTCTTTGTCCGTAAGTGGTTTTAGCTTTTGCAATAGCATAGATGACGTAATCCCTCATTTGCATACATGTTTGGGGATGTAAACCCCACGTCTAAACTTGGCAATCCCATTCAAGTGTTGCAGTATTCAAACATTGGTATCTTTATTGTAAATGATTCGTATTCAAAGAAACTTGCAGCAGGTACTAGGGAATTTGTCACTACCTACTTTTGATGGCTCTGGGAAAAGTAACGCTCGTGCATGGATACAAAAGTTGGATACCCTCATATCACTCAGGCCAATGATGGAAGAGGAAGCCATCAAATTTGCAACCCTTCATCTAGAAGGTATAGCACATGAGTGGTGGTACCATGGGCTAATCACACAAGGACACAATCTCATTCGCTCATATGCAGATTTCAGTGACAGGTTGATAGAGAGATTTGATAGAGTGGATCCAGAAATTCATTTTCGAGAATTAGCTCAACTCAAACAACTACATTCAATAAGTGACCATGTAGCTGAATTTCATAAACTTTATGTGATGGTACCTGATGTGACAGAGAGGAGACTGGTTGTTTTGTTTATTGAAGGTTTAACTGAATCTCTTAGGGGTTTAGTGAAAGCTTTTGCCCTACTTCTCTACAAGGAGCCATAAAAAAGGCTTTGGATTTGGAAATAGCAGCCCCTAAAGGGAAATTTTTGCCTATAGGACAGCAAAGAACTACATTTTTGAGCAGCAAAATAACGCTTTTGGCACAACTAAGGACAATACCTTTCGAGTAGCGAAAAACATCTTCCGCAGGGCAGCCAAGAGTAACACCTATTGAGAAGATATGGACAAAGGGGGATGAGACTCGAAATGAACTCAGGGAAGAAACTATGCTTCACTTGCAAGGGTCCATGGGGACCAGGTCATAGGTGTCTTCCAAAGGGACAGGTGCATTACATAGAAGTGATATCGATGAAGATTCAAAAGAAGAACCAGAGGTTGTAGGAAGCACTCTTGCCACACTTACAGGTATACTACAATATCAACCCTTTAGGGTTAGTGGAGTCCTTGGGAAAAACATTATCGTATTGATTGATAGTGGGGCAACCCACAATTTTATAAATGAAGGATTGGTGAATAGGAGAGATTTGGAGACAAATGATGTAATAGGTTTCAGCGTCATTGTAGCCGATGGTTTTACCATAACTTGTCGGAAAAAGGTTGAACAACTTAGCTTCACATTGGATGACCATCAAATGAGTGATGATTTTTATGTTGTTGGTTTGAAAGAGATTGACCTAGTGTTAGGAGTGCAATGGTTGCATTCGTTGGGGGAATTCATCCAAAACTTTCATAATATGGAGTTGAAATTTAAGTTAAAAGCAAAGGAGGTGGTAATCCACGGGATGACTGATGGAGTTACAACATCAGTTTCAGCTAGCAGAATGGAGGGTATTATTGTTGTTAGCACACTTTCCAAATCCCAGTTGATGCATGATTCCACTACTTTAGACTCCTTTATTGAGGTTATTGAAATAACTTCACCCAATCCATAGTTTCCTAATCATATCAGAGAGGTGCAACAAAAGCCAACAACTTCAAGGTTTGGGAATTGCAAATTCCCAAGGTGGATTTGGGATCCCGGTATTTGTAGGGTGGTTCAGAATGAGAGAATTGGAATGGCATTGCTTGAAGGCAAGCAATTCTAGGAAGGGCAGACTGTAATGTCCCCTTTTCAGAATTAATTAATTTTGAATACTCTGAAGCCTATTTTTATTATTTTCCATAGGCTAAGGGGAAATTAAAAGAGGAAAATAAATTAATTTAAGTGGTCCAAGGATATTTTATATTTTAATTGGAAAAGGACACTTAAATTATATTTTTAATTCAAAAAGCATTATTAGAATAAATTAATAGTACAAGGTTGACTTATGTTATTGTGCACTTAGTTGGAATTAATAAATAAATAAAGGGGGCGCCAAAGTTGAAGAGAGAGTTGCATGCTTTTGTAAATCCTAATTTTAGGATAAGGGGTGGCAAAAGTATTATTTAATATGTTTAATCCTATTCTTAGGATGGGGCACCAACATGGAGGTGGATAAAGGATTATTTAAAGTGTTTAATCCTATTTTTAGGATGGGGTGCCAACATGGAGGAGGGATTTATTATTTTTAATAATTCAAAGCTTGTGCATGTAAGTCTAAAAGGGGAGCCCACTTTAGAGTGTCTGAAAGTTATAAAGGAAGACTTGGGGGTTCATTGTAACACATCTTGGAAATTTATCAATTATATTCTTTGTCTGCAAGTGGCTTCAGCTTCTGCAATAGCAATAGAGGACGCAATCCCTCATTTGCATACAGGTTTGGGGGAGTAAACCCCCACGTCTGAGCTTGGCAATCCCATTCAGGTGTTGCAGTATTCAAACACTGGTATCTTTATTGTAATTGGTTCATATTCAATATATAAAATATTGTTTTTACGAGTTATGGTTTGCTGTTTTTTTATTAAAAAAATCAGATTAGTGCTGCTGTTATAGAAATCAGATTTCTAATATTGCTGCCCTAGGGATTAACAAAAATATCCAGATTTGTTAGAAAGTATTTTTTCAGGGATATTACAGCCACTCATCATTTGAGTGGGTGTGGAAGTAGTGAAAGTTGCACAACTTATCAAGTTGTTTTTGAAACTTCTTACTAATAGTTTTCCATGTTACCGAATTCCTATTAGTATTTTTTAAGACTCGTCTTTGTGGGGTAGTTTGGGAAAAAAATCTGACAAAATGCAAAGGAAACTAGGTCATCTTGTTGTGGCATAATTCCTTCATTAATGAACCAAATTTCAAACCATTCCATGCAAAGAAAAGCAAACATGTATAACATTATGGAAGGGTGTCAATCTTTGTTTTGCATATTTTCACCCCGAAAACCACTTCAAAATCCCTAAAAACCACAAAATACAAAAAAATAGGAAATTCCGATTGGTGTTTTGATGAGTTTCATGTCATGATACATCTTCTCAATTTTTGAGAGAACACTCCTCACATGGCTTTTCATATCCTAGAATGAATTGTTTTACTTTCTATTTCTAGACTTTTAATTTCCTAACAAAATAGCTATAACGGAATTTCATCCAAATAGTTCCAAATCTTGTCTCAAAGATTGCTACATTCTTGTAAATTACTATCATTTGCAATAAACTTTTCGTTTAAGTTGCCATATTATTTTTTATATGGTTCATTTCTTTGTTTCGGTGAATTTTTGTCACTGCAATTAAGTGTATTGTCCACCAAATTTCCATTCAAATCCAAATCAAGCTACTCATCGAGGCATTGAGTTGGCAAGGGCGAAGCACTAAATCATGACAAGAGACCAATATTATCATCTATCACCCAAAAGGGCCAATGTAAGATCTAATAATACTCAAAGCAAAAGCCCACGGCACAAAGATCAAGGTTAAACAACCCTACGAGAAATTAGGGTAGTCCCTCTAGAACCTTTGTTTATATCCTTGGCCAATGAACCTCAAGTGATAGAGAAAAAATTAGTTGCATGCACTTGCCTCCGCGACTTGGCCTTTAGACAAGGATACAACCCAAGATCTCAAAATGAAGCAGATCCACTAAAACTAGACTGCGGCCAAGGGATTGGGACACTCTACTAGAAAGACGTAAAGAGAAATGTCATTTCACCGTTTCTATCCCCATATGAGTGTGAATTAAATCTATTCAACATGTGCTTAACATCTCCAATGCATGATGTAGGTCAAATGAAGCAAGCAATCAACATGAGAACTCTAACAGTTCCTTGTAAGGTTCTACATCTATTAATATTATCCTCCCAAAGAAAAAGGGCCAATCACCTTTAAATTGGCTAATAAATAACATGGATAGAGAAATCCCTAAGTCTTTGTACAGATGATGCCATCTCCCTAGCATCACAAAGTAGAATATGGTAATCAGTCTCAACTCATAACTGGTGAAAGAACACTCTCAACTTGCTAAGGGAAATCTCAATCCATGTCACCTATTGATCTTGGATGATAATGCCATATAGAATCAATAAGAAATGTGAAACGTAAAAAGCTGATTTTTGTTGAGTGGTTTTGGTGGAAACATCCAAGTAGCCTAAAAGTATTTTCGATACATATCCTCCCTAGAAACCTGGTTGATGATCTCCTTTGAGAGGAGAAGACAAGGTTGGGCATCTAAACAATACCTAAAGGAAGATTTGAGTAGATAGATCTCAAGATACCACCAACGTTGATACCTAGTGGGACCTAAAGAGGTGATAGTCTCAAATAAAGGGCCAAATATGGGTATCTTTCCTAGCCTGAAAATTTGCCACATAAGCACCTATTTATGTTAATATAGAAAGTAAGTCTGAAGATTCCCAAAAATGAATGCATATGTTGTTAATAGTGCATATATGGCCCAATTTATTGGGAAAATCCACATGTTGCTTTATCCATACCCTATTAAGAGGAACATGTTTACATCTAGGAGTGTAAAGAAGTTATTATATGTACATAACATCTTGTGTCTTAATGATCACATGAGAAATGCGTACAAGGAAATTCCAACAACACGGTAGGATGTGGAGCATGAGGAATTGAGGCAGTATGGTGAGGACTAAGGAGCCAAGATTAGTGGGGGTCCCATTGTAGGAGCCGAATGAGTCTAACAACACCAGAACCAAGGAGCTCTTGGGCATATGTTGACTATTGTATTTAATAGAAGCATCATTTTGTAGATGACTTTGTCAAGTTCCTAGCATTATCTAGTCAACTTTAGACAGTTTCTTACGGACTCTACTGTTATTTCTGATCGTAGTTTATAGTTGGGTTTTAACTGACATCCATTGGGTCTTTGGTCTTATAAATAGAACAATAAATATCAGGGTAAGGGTGTTGTTTTGACAGGTTCTCCATGTACTGAGGAATTGTATAACACACTATCTTGTGCAATTAAATTGCTATTCTCTTATATTTCCTTATGCTATGTTATGGTATGTATTTATAATTTTGTAATAGTATTCTCTTGGTAGTGTAGTTTTTATAGAAATGAATATATCCATCTGATTACGACTCAGATTACTGAGTTTCCTACTCAATACAACTAAGCATTTAGACAGTTTGACTTTCATTCTGTAACTTCAAACTTTTTTTCATAATGGTATTAGATAATGAATTATCATGTTACAATTCTAATTTTGATTTCCAAAGTTCAACGTTGTTAATGGTCATTCGTATTTAAATTTCAATTTTATGTGTTTTGTAAGGGCTCTCCTATCTTACAGGTTATTAAAATGGGCCAGGACATTATTAAAAAACAGTTGTTTTGGATAGTCAATAATGGGCAGTCTGCTTTTTATTGAGGGCCTGCATGACAGGTTAAGAGGGTTGGTCAAGGCCCTTAGGCCTACTACGTTACATGATGCTATCCAGACAGCATTGGATTTGGAGACCACTCCCACTTCTTACCAGCCTAGTAAGAAGCCCTTCACAAGCTCCAAGCCGGTTCAGCGTTCCACTACTCAGCAAAGGAGTGTACCCCCTCCTAGGATGGATCAGGAGACTCGGAATGAGTTGAGAAGAAAGAAACTTTGTTTCCATTGCAAAGATCACTGGGAGCCTGGACACAACTGCCTTGGGAAAGGCAAGGTGCATCTTATTGAGGTTATCTCGGATACAGAGGCAGATTCTTCAGCAGATACAGATACAGAGGACAGTGGTCAGGGTGCACATGAGGAGCAGCCCCAGGTAGAGCTAGGAGATGGAGATGCATCAGGCTCAGGTACTATTGCTTCACTTTCTGGAGTCCCTAGGTATCATCCATTTCGTGTGAAAGGAGTACTTAAGGGCCAACGAGTTGTTTGCTTGATTGATAGTGGTGCTACACACAATTTCCTTGATGAGGGATTTGTGATGAAGCGGGGATTACAGGTGGAAGAATTTGAGGGGTTTAGTGTACGAGTGGCAGATGGCTTTGCTCTAAGCTGCACTAGACGAATTCCACAGCTTAGTATCCAGCTAGGAGACTACACACTGACAGATGATTTTTACATAGTTGGACTTGGAGAGATAGACGCAGTTTTGGGGATTCAGTGGCTTCAGTCTCTGGGGAGATATGTGCAGGATTTCAAACGAATGGAGATAGAGTTTATGTCAGAGGGGAAGAAGATTGTGCTACGAGCTCTTTCGGATGGTGGGCCTAGAGTTGTTTCAGCACATAGGATGGAGTCTATTATCAGTCATGGAGAGGTTGCATGGGCAGCCCAATGTTTCATTTCATCCAAATCTTCTCTAGATGGTGGACAACAGTTGCATGCAGATATTCAGACCATAATAGATAGGCACGGGCAGGTTTTTGGTGATATTCCTCCAGGGAGACCACCAGACAGAGGGTTTGAGCATGTCATAGAGTTGGAGGAGGGTGCCAAGCCTGTGATCACTACACCCTACCGTCATCCTAAGAAATTTAAGGATGAGATAGAGAGGACCATCAGAGAGCTTCTTGACATGGGGCATATCCGTCCTAGTTCTAGCCCATTTGCTTCTTCGGTGGTGTTGGTAAAGAAGGACGGGACGATGAGAATGTGTATCGACTACAGGGCCCTCAACAAGAAGACCATCAAAAATAGGTATCCCATCCCCGTATTGATGAGCTTTTGGATGAATTGCATGGAGCCATTTATTTTTCGAAGATTGATCTTCGATCGGGATACCATCAGATTCGGGTCCGAGAGGAGGATATCCTCAAGACAGCATTCAGATGTCATTATGGGCATTGAGTTCTTGGTGATGCCATTTGGCCTCACTAATGCACCTGCCACTTTTCAGCCATGCATGAAGCATCTCTTAAACAAGCAGTTGAGGAAGTTCGTGTTAGTTTTCTTTGATGATATCTTGATCTACAGCAGGTCATGGGAGGATCATTTGAGGCATTTAGATGAGGTACTTGGCATTATGGAGATTCAGTCTCTATTTGCTAAGATGTCCAAATGTGAGTTTGGACTTACTGAGATACTGTATCTGGGACATGTCATTGGGGCCAATGGGGTCAAGGTACATCAGGAGAAGATACAGGCTATGCAGGATTGGCCTTCACCTAGGAACATATCAGAGTTGCGGGGATTCCTAGGGCTATGCGGATATTATCGGAGATTTGTGAAGGGTTATTCAGATATTGCTGCACCTTTGACAGATCTCACAAGGAAGGGCGCATTTAGATGGACAGATGAGGCACAGATAGTATTTGATGAGCTCAAGATGGTGATGAGCACATGCCCAGTCCTTGCCCTCCCGGACTTCTCTAAGCCATTCATCTTAGAATGTGATGCCTCGGGTTCAGGTATTGGTGCAGTCTTGATGCAGGACCGTCATCCCATTGCCTATGAGAGTAGAAAGTTGAGGGAGAACGAGAGGTTGTATTCCACCTATGACAAGGAGATGCTCGCCATCATGCATGCATTGGCGAAGTTCGGGATAAAGATCTCACGGTAGGAGGAAGTTCGTAGTAAGGACCGACCATAACAGCTTGAGGTACTTCTTGGAGCAGAAGGAACTCAATGAGAGGCAGCAGAAATGGGTCAGCAGGATTCAGGCCTATGATTTTGACATCGAGTATGTCAAAGGGAAGAAGAATGTTGTGGCTGATGCACTATCGAGGAGACCCCATATTGTTGTCCTATATTCTATGAGTGAGATTTCTGCAGATTGGAAGTCTCAATTGCTGGTCGAGTATTCAAAGAACACCTTAGCATGTGAGATCATGGATGGCAAAATTCAGGATGGGCGCTACCAGGTAATTTCTGATTTGATTTATTATAAGGGTAGGATTTATTTGGTACCTGAATCTAAGCTTAAGGGAAAGATTCTACATGCACTCCATGATGCACCATTAGCAGGACATCCAGGTATTTCAAGACATATAGGCAGGTTAGAGAGAGATTCTCTTGGAAGGGTCTCAAGGAGGATGTCCTACAGTATATTCGAGAGTGTGTGACTTGTCAACAAAACAAGTCCGAGCATACTTTTCTGCGCAGCTTATTACAGCCCTTACCTATTCCAGAGCAGAGATGGGAGAGTATATCTATGGATTTCATTACAGGACTACCAGTTGTGCAGGGCTATGATCGCATTTATGCGATAGTTGACAGGTTGACTAAGTATGGTCACTTCTTTGCCATCCCCACGAGCTTTAAGGCACCACAGGTGGCTGATTTATTCTTTAGGGAGGTATTCAGGTTACATGGGCTTCCGAAGAATATTGTTAGCGATAGGGACAGCAGGTTTATGAGCACATTTTGGCAGGAACTCTTCAGGTTGGCAGGCACTGAGTTGACTCCGAGCACTAGCTATCATCCGCAGACAGATGGGCAGACGGAGATTGTGAATAAGTGGATTGAGGGGTACCTGCGCAACTATGTTTCAGGGCAGCAGAGAGCATGGGTCAAGCAACTTTATTTGTGCGAGTATTGTTACAATACTACGTACCACATGTCCATTGGGATGACCCCTTTTCGAGCTTTGTACGGTTATGACGCGAGATCCTTCGTGGATATGGCGTTTGGAGATAGTAGAGCTCCTAAGGCTCGAGAGTGTTTACAGGACAGCCAGGATATCCTTAAAACCCTTAAGGACAATATGCAGCATGCCCAAAATCAGCAAAAGATGTATGCAGACAGGCACAGGATTGAGCGATCATTTGAGGTAGGGGATATGGTCTTTTTACGACTCCAGCCTTACAGACAGTACTCTTAAGAAGAGTGGAGCGGAGAAGCTTAAGCCTCGCTTCTATGGTCCATACAGGGTAGTGAGGAGAGTTGGACAGGTAGCTTATGAGTTGGAGTTACCTTATGAAAGTAAGATACACAATGTTTTTCATGTATCTTGCTTAAAGAAGGCATTGGGACAGCATGTGACCTCTTCAGTAGAGTTACCCCCCTTGGATGATGAGGGAAGACTGGATTTGGTTCCTGAGGGACTTCTGGATTGGAGGGAGAGAAGATTGCGGAACAAGGTGATACGGGAGTACATGGTTCGTTGGAAAGATTTACCCTTGGAGGATGCCACTTGGGAGGGTGAGTCTATTCTTGACAGACTTCACGTTGCTTCTGATTCTTGTGGGCAAGCAACTCCGGGGAGGGAGGACTGTAATGTCCCCTCTGCCCGCGTGAGCCTGGGCGAAGACCTTTGGCCCTTTATGTCTACCCGACGGCCAAAGGGAAGTTTTAGGGTGACTTATCTTTATTATTTTATTATAATGTGCTATTGTTTCAAAAAAATAATATCATGAAAAAGCACATATAATAAATAATAAAGTATAATAATGAATTAAAATGTCAAAAATACAATTAAAAGTAATTGTATTAGAAAAGAGAAAGTGCGACTTACCTTAGGGAGTCATTTTTTGGAAAATGTGCCAATTAGCCCAAAAGGGAAAATGCGCCCAGCATAGGGGAATGAAACAATTTGATTGGCTGATTTGAGGGTGGTGGTTGGCTGATCTCCCTTTAAATAAACAAGTCGACTTGTAGAGAGAACATCCAGATTTTTATTATCATCTTTGCATTGCTAAGAGCTCTGAGCTTTTACCAGAAATTCCAAGGACGAAAACCCTTGTGAATTTATCTCTTGCGGACGAAAACCCCAGGAGATTGAGAGGGGATTTCACTCAGAAATTCCTAGTGTTCTTCATCAGACTTCCAAGGTCAGTTCAGCCGTGTGGGTAAAGGGATTTGAAGGTGTTTTCCAGTGATTTGCAACCAGCAGTTGGATCAGTCCATTGTAAGCAGTTTTGGCAGCATGTTCAGAGGTATTTTTATCCAAGATATTTGTCAAATGTTTGTCATCAGACTGTAGACTGATTGCTGTACTTTTTATCATTTCTGAGGTACATTTGAAGGTCTTTCTTTAATCTGAATTTTAACAGATCTCAGATCTGATTTTCTGGACTATTCCAGTTTGTGATAAGTTCAATTTTCTGTGTAATTCAGCCCTAAAAATCTAGGCAGTCATTAGAAATCAGAGAATAGTTTTATTGGGCGTGTTTTACATTGACGTTTTGCTTTAACCCTAGTCGCACTTTCCAGATCTGCACTAGGAACTTGATATAAAATACACAGAAATCTGTATTTGCTGTTTTTGATTGATTAAAAATCAGTATAGTATAAGGAAGATCCATCTAGGGATCTTTCGGGTAATCCAGGCAGAGCTACTATGGGTGGCATTGGTAGACACCATGAGGGTGATGTGCAGTTCTTTTTTGTTGTTAATTTCGGTGTTACTACCGAGTTGAAAGCAATCTATAAAGGTATGCAAGAGGCGGCAAAGTGTGGTTGGCTGAAAATTCAAGTTAGATCTGATTCTCAATTGGCCATCAACATATTATCTCGTAGCGAACCACTCTCCCACCCAATTGGTGAATTTCCAAAGAAGTCTAGAAGATTAAAGAATTGCAAGAAAATTTTATGGAAGTGCAATTTGTTCATATTCCCCAGGATAGAAATAAGATTGCAGATGGTTTGGCCAATTGGGGTCTTAATAATCAAGATGCAATATCCCCTTTGGGATATTATTTGAATCTGCAAATTAATTAACCCAAATCGACTCTAGAAGGATTAGATCCTTTTAGCTCGACCTCAAATAACCCAATGTTAGCATTAATACAACCCAAATGGGGTTGGAGTAAGCCAAAGTAGTGGGTTAGATGGGAGAACTAATCTTTTCCAGATCTGAATTTTATAACAGCAGTTAATTAATTAAAAAGCACTAGAACAACTGAAACTTCAAAAATTAATATCTCCTTCAATACTTGGTCTTTTTGTATGAAATAAATTGCACAATAAACTAGAAACCAAGGCCTTTCCAATGAACTATGAAACTGAATTTTCTGAGCAACCAAACCCCTTCAAAACAGCCCCCAAAATCTGAAATCCAGTCGCTAGGGTTAGGATAAATTGCATAAATTATTACCAGCACTTTATACACTTCCAACACACCCAAAATAGCTGCCCAAACTCAGAAAAATATGCCAATACAGATCAGATTGTAGATCTAGCTCAAAAGACTCTCAAACATGCCAAAACAATCACTTATGCAAGTCATTATGGCTCTAATAAATGCAGTAATAACCAGCAGATCATAAAGCACTATTAAACCCTTCACAATAATCAATAACATGCAGATTTCCTTCTCAAATAAATGCGCCAATCATAGAATGAATATATCATGCAACATTCACTCAATGAAAGCTTGGAAGGTCTCACACTCTCCACAATAATGGTGGTGTTGAAGAACACCTTTGTTTGAGATCTCAATGGGCATACATCCCTTCTTCAAGCATGAAGAAATTTTAATAAAATCAGCAACATGCCCCCAAGGGGTCGCCACATCTCCTTATATAGCTTTGACATTTCAAATTTCCAAGTTTCCCTCCTTTCTATGGTGCATTTCCTCATGTAGAAGCGTCACTTTTAATATGGGTCTCTTTTCCTAAAAAGTCACACTCCAATTAAAACATTAACTTCCCCATATTTTAATTTAATTAATGTCCCAAAAAAGGGATATTACACAGGATCTCCTCTGCTACGGCTCACCCACTTTATGGTGGTCCAGCCAGCTACAAGACGATATCAGATACCTTTTCAACCTGGAATTCTCTCTATAATGATTGCAATTGCCTTTTTGTTGTATAATGTTAGGGCTTGGACCAAAAGTTTTCAGGCTTGGCATACCCATATATGTAAATTTGGATTTCATCTAATATAAAATCTTTGCTTTTTTTTCTAAATGTCATCCATGTTGGATGTTATTTAACGTCAGCTCCTTTGTTCATAATTTGTACTTCGTTTGATTTATTATTTTTGTAATTTACAAATATAAACATTACTAGCTATCCCAAAATCAGAGAAATGTTTCGCCATAGGCAGAAATGTGTCCATGCATCCCAAAAACTTGGAGACACGTAGAATAAAAAATATTATGAAAAATTAACCAAATACCAATACTTCTTTCCTTTTTAAGTTTTATATATGCCTTATTGGTATGTAATAAATTACCAAATATGCATTGCTGGCATCTAACAAATTTGAAATTACTATTGCTAAACAATTTATATTTTTTCCATCTTGCAGTTCCTGTATAGAAAATTCCACGCTGTTAATATCCTTCTCCAAATGGGAACCTAAACTAGATTGTGTCCTAGAAAACTGTGCTCAATCATATGTGAACAGAAGCTCATAAAAGGAATCCAAAAGCTATCTCTGTCAGTTGGATGGACTTCAGTTTGCTAACCTCCCATTTTCTGCAAAAATGATATGGCAACTGCATACTATCTCCAATGTCTAATGTCTTTACTGTATACCTGAAAAGCAAAATTCAATGGTAAATCAGTTTCAAAGATTAAATAATTATTACAGTATTTCAGGAATTGATGACAATCTAAGTGGAGCATCCTAAATAGCAAACAAAACTAATGTATTGCCAAAATGTCTGCTTTAGTTCATAGTGGATTACAACATTCAATAAAGTATATTTTGATCTATTACAGACCAAAGCCAAATGTTTTACATTATTAATAGCCTTGTCTATAACTCAAAATGTTAATCCCAATGTAAGAGAAATTTCCAAGCATACATTCAACACCAAAGTATACCTACCATCCATTCAAACCTTTTGCAGTAATGACAGCTTTTCGGCAAACAGAATACCCTTATACGTGCTTATTGGCCTGAATAGACAACCCAATCCAATGAGTGTTGTATGCCCAAAAGTGCATCATACATATAGTATTCTTGACATAATGTAAAGCATTCCTTTCCTGCATGCACAAATTCTCGCACACCTATCTTGCATGGAAAAACGATTATGATAAAAGTGTCTTAATATCTAATAGCTACAGCAACAAGCCTTGGATGTCACCTAACTAAGAATTAACATTTATAAATACCTTAATAATGACACGGTCATCCACTAAGAAGGCATCTTGGTCTCCCTTGGAATGAAATCCATCTTCAGCACTTTCACCACAGCTATTGGGTTGGGCCTACAAATGCACATAACATTGCCTATTGCTGCAAATCAGCACAAACAGATCACAAGACCACCACAAAGTATCTTCTAGTGAAACTGCACTAAAATATAACTAAAGATGGATATGCTACATCATAACCCTGTGCATCCAACAATGGACTATTCTCAACACAAACAAACAAAATGACACCATTTCAAGGGGAAGATTATTTGACAAGGACAATGTTCAGACAACAATGAATTTTATTGCCAACTTATATTTCTGAAAAATGACATGACATTTATATCTCACAAACAACTTGGGATTCTGAACATGTAGAGTGAAAAATAAACAGTCTTGATTTTTCTAATAGTCAACATTTTCTTCCAGTTTGGATATATATTACTGTAAAACTAAGAACGGGGCATATTTAATACAGTATTTCTCTCTTCCATCCATCCGGTTCTAAGATTTTAGAATGCATCCTGATATCATTTCTGGGCCCTGGGGTCTCATCTCCGATAACCTCTACATAGATATACAGGCAATTTTATATGGACTCTAGAGTGTTTTTAGGACTTTAATGTGCCTAACCAAGGAAACAACACCATGTCTCACATCTTAACATTACTCAAGAATATAAAATAGGTGTCATTCTTGTAAGCGTAGATAATATATAGCATAGGATGCATCATATTACCATTTTGGGGTTACTTCCTCAATATCTTTGAGCTAGGTCTAGGGAGATCTATTTATGATCCATCTCATCACAAACAAGTATAAATGCACACATTGCACTGCATATGCATCAACAATGATTTATAAAAATATCTGAAATTTACAAACAAAAATTTATAATAGCAGATTATATAATCAAAGCAAAGGCTGAAACTGGACACGGAACACTCGAATAGTCCCAAAAAAATTGCAAAATCCGAATTACGTCCTTCAAAAATTCAGAAAAACACAGCATACCTGAAACTACATTATACATATGGCGAAAATTGAAATCATCCAAAGAAAGGTCAGTATCTGGCAAGTCCTTTTAAGGTATTTGTATAATTCATTTCTTGTAACTTTCATACATATCAATTCTTCATCTAGGCAATAAATTTATCATATAAAAACTTTATCCATCCTTTTTTATTTTATGCGGCCACATCTCATTGGAGTATGTGACTCATTTATTTCCATGGGTCAACCTTCTCTCTCATGTTATGCATCCATCTTTAAGTAGCATTATGACTATTGAATATGTAACTTCTTTATTTGTCAAGAAGGATTTACATCTCCAAATGGTTCCTTCTTTAGGAAATTTAATTACTTTGGATCCACTCGTACTCACCTATTATGGTTTCCAAATCAATTTAATGCTTCCTTCTTATTTATGAAGACCGTAAAAATAGTTGCTAAAATGTTATTTCTTCTGCGAGTAAAAATGGAGTCCCATTCAGCCCATTATTAGATCGAGCCAAAATAATAACCAGACAAAAAGTAATCTCTACCACTGACATTTTATAGAATACCATCCAAAATCATACCGGTGATTTCTTGCTGAAATTTTTGCACTCGG
This sequence comes from Taxus wallichiana var. yunnanensis, assembly GCA_018340775.1. Lineage (NCBI taxonomy): Eukaryota > Viridiplantae > Streptophyta > Pinopsida > Cupressales > Taxaceae > Taxus > Taxus wallichiana. The sequence goes on from CM031238.1 coordinate 867,934,980, forward strand.
ACACCTCAGGCTGCACAGGTTGCTCCTGTACACTAACTCCTCGGAGAATTTTACGTGACATTAGGGCTTCTCGTCCATAAGCTTCCACCGCAGCTCGCAAAGCTGCATGCCAAAGTCCATTTCTTGTAGTTTTCAGATTCTGCTAAACTTGAATTTAAAGATAAATTGCTCAAATGGCTAACAATCATCTTTTAATGCTTTAAAAATGAATAAAACTTCAACGCCCATGTTGTTATTCAAGATATAGTAACTTGTAAGCAAGTACTGCAGAGCTAATTTTTGGTATCAAGAAACAGATTATAGAACAATTTAAAACCAGTTTATTTCTTCCCTAAAGCTAATGTAAAAGATCTATTGAACTGTAGATTACTTAAAATAAAGAAATAGTTAAAGATTTTCTCATGGCAGATCATAGGAGGACCACCTGACACCAATTGCTTGAATTGCACACAGAAGCTGCTAGTAGCAACTCAATTGCTTTACTACCAGGTCCAATATAACAAAAGTCACACGTGTAAGAGCTGACTTTAAATTTTACTTGGCCATCTTTGGTGTCCCAACAACTGCTTATGGAACAACTGCTTTAGAATTAATAACAATTATGCATTTTTTCTATTATAACCTACATGAATAAGCCTGGAGACATCCTGTAATCTCTGGATATAGCAATCCTACTGAAAAATCTTCCGAAACATTTTTCGGCTCTAGGATCAGCCAATCTGCGCTACTGGAAGCTTCATTCATTTCAAAGAAGAAATAACAGTTTGGTATAAGATGTTTTTGGTGAGTGAGATATCTGGTTTGTAATTGCTATATTATGCCCAGCATTTTAACTTTTCTTATGAAGCTCAGTATTCCATCGGACCAGCAAAGAGAAAGAAGCATCCTTGGGGAAAGTAGCTCACCCTGCATGCCTGGTACAAGAGTGATAATGAGATGCCGTGGTTGTTGATTACTATGGTTTGTGTCATCTCAATGATCTATCAGCATCAGTTTGGATAGCTGCAATATAAAACAGACACTTGACACCTACGATCTAAGTAAAAAGGTTCGTGTTCAAGTTCGACGAGGATAAAGTTCGGTTCAAATTCACCATCGGATAACATTTGAAAAATAAATCACTATTAAGTTTGAATAATAAAAAATGTTAAAAACATATAAAATATATAAATAAATATACAATATACTTTAAAAAATGTAAATATAAAATTACAGAATATATAGATATTTTAAAAAATTAATAAACAACAAAAACTATAAAAATTAAAAATAAATGACATAATAATATTTAAAAAACATTAAATACAATGAAACTAAAATATAAATGAAAGAAACAAATAAAAACATTAAAAAAACATAAAGCCTAACGTTGAAAAAAACATAAAAAATAAACAAAGCTCAATTTAAAACACATTAATGAAACCTAAAGCTCCTTGGCGACTATCGACTCCTCCAGCAACCCTCACGTGCAGCAGTCTTCAAGCTGAGATGTGCCCATTCCTCTTCTCAGATCCAACAGTCCTCGCTCAGAGCACATCTGTGTAACTCGGCTTCACGTCAACCTCCTTTGTTCACATCCACAATAGGGTTTTTTCTATGTTTTCTCGCTGAGTTTTATCCCAGCATTTTATGATGTATTTGCTACAGATTAGGGTAAATATTACACACAATAAGCTCATCTCTTTAATCCATTGACAGGAATACATATTTATAGTTATAACTTTTATTGCAATCCTTACAAGGAGTCACTACAAATCATTAACTACATGATCTCTAAAATCTCTCAACCACACCCTAATATCACTCTAGATCCCTATTAACAAGTTATTCTTATTCACGTATACTTATTCTCTCTGAGGCACACATTATTATTTTCTCCCTCAACAAATATACTCACCTAAGCATATTACTAGCACTTGCACCAAAAGGAGGTGCAATGTTATGCCGATAGTAAAATATGACAGGTTGTAGAGTCACCAAAGCAATTTCAAGATACACTGAACATGTACGTATGATTTGGGTAGTAAGGCACATAAGGTTTGCAAATTTGTCGTAGCAATTCTAAGATGTATTGAAGAGGCATATCCGACCTTGAAAGCAAGGCAGCAATCATATGCATCCCGCAATCAATCAGTCATTATGTTAGTGAGAGGACCACCTCCCATGTGGCTTCGACCCTATTAGCATAAGAATCGTAATATATTACAATGGACCAGGCTCAGATCAGGCCAGCCAACCAAGGTGGGATTGATGTTTTGACAGAACGCAGATTTTGAGAGGTAGAAGAAATTCCAAGCTGCACCGAGCTTGCAACACCAAGCACGTCCGCGGTCGCCGCCTCCAACGGTGTTAGTGGCATCGCCCAAGATGGAGACGGAGGAGCGGGGGGTTGACTTGATACAACTCTTGTTTGTATACGCCCACTCTTGTTCGTATGCGCCAACTCTATGTACACAGCAAACATGGAGCAATTCTAATATTTTGCGGGCAACTTCATTAGCAATGTGTAAGATAAATTATTTTGATTATTTTATAGAGGGATTATTGTTTTGCAGCTTGCTAGCCATTATGTATTCTTTTAATTATTTTCCTCCTTGTAAACTTGCAACACTGAAGTTGCTTAAAAGAAAAAAATAACCTAAGAGTTATGTTGAAAGCGCTTTGCAAGCTAGTGTTAATAATGTAAATTCAATAACACAACACATGACATATCATTCTCAAAGGCCTTTGCAACAAGGCAACGACCTAGGTCAAAACCCCTCCTTAGATGTGGTTGCAGTGGCAACTCACACGTACCCATGTCTTAGTTATGTAAAAATAAAATCTAATCGCATATATACATGAGCCAACTTTGCTGCACAAATGAGCCCTTTGACTAATTCAAGGATATATTTTTATTAATCAACTAAAACTTTGTGAAACGAACATGACACCCATTCAAAAATGAATAAGCTTCATAACATTAAAATGCTTGCAAATGTTTAGTGGATACGTGTATATGTATTTTATTAACCCTTTGAGCATTTTTCTACGGTGTGAGACTATGTTTCTATTGTATGTGCATTGTTTCACAACGCAAGGCCCATTTTCTTGTTTTTGTGGGATACCTCTCTCCCATGCAATATAGCCTATAGGCTAATAAGAAAAAATTGCAATGAGGACCACGGGCCTAGTATAGGCCATGGCCTCACTACGTGGACAAGGCCCTAGGCCTGTAAGTTTTGCAAGCTTTGGATGGGCAACGACATTGGGCCGACCAACCCCTCCCTCACCCTTGGCACCTATAGGCCCAGCCCTCTTGGAAGACCAACGTCGGGTGAAACAATGGCCCTTGACCTTCCCTTTTGCACAATCCACCTAGTTCAACACAAATCGCCGCAACCGTTTAGGTCGACCCTTGCTATTTTAAACACCATGTGGCGATTCAACCCTTTGTAACACTAACGCCATGCTCGAAAAAGTGCAACGAACACTCTTATTCTCAACATATACTTATTATTAAATCACAACAAATGCAAAACACTTTATAGCATAAAGGCTATATTAAATTTATAATCTTAAAAATAGGAAATTTAAACATAACTAATTACTTATCAAATATTAAAGAAAACTTTTAAACAAAAGAATTTTGACTAAAATATCATCACAATCTCATTGCTAAATATCATGATACATATGCTTTGACTCTTTCACAAATATGAACAATAAACACATAAATAGATGAGAGAAAAAGCTTCACTAAACAAAATAATATCACATATCCAAACCTTTGTTGCTTCGATTCCTAAAGCTGCAGAGGAAGATATAGCAGGATTTCAACCTATTGCCTTATGTAATGTGTTGTATAAAATCATAACAAAACTTATGGCAAATTGGTTGAAGCCTCTCTTGCATAAACTGATATCTCCAGAGCAAGGAGGATTTGTCCAAGGTAGGAAAATCCATGATGAGATAGTTCTTGCGTAGGAAGCTCTTCATTCTATGGATATTCAGAAATCTCCTTCAATGTTCATCAGGCTTGATCTTTCCAAAGCCTATGATCGAGTGGATTGGAGATTTTTGTGTCAGGTGTTGGCGAAGTTTGGCTTCTCTTCAAAATGGATAGCATGGGTTCAAGCTTGCTTGTCCTCAGTCTCTTATTTTGTTTTGGTTAATGGCAGCCCTTCAAGGATCTTTTTAGCTTCTAGAGGGATTAGACAAGGGGATCCCCTTTCTCCCTTTTTATTATCTTGGCTGAATGTTTAGGAAGATTGTTGACCAAAGCCTGTCAGGATAAGAGGATAGGAGGAATTAAACTGGCTACTGGAGTTAATCCTCTATCACATCTACAATTTGTGGACGATTCTATGCTTCTTGGCAAGGCTACCTGTTCAAAAGCAACTCGTATGAATAAGAGTCTTTAGTTGTTCACTAGAGCCACAAGACAATTGATTAATGAGGGTAAATCTAGCATCTTCTTTTTTCATTGTTCTTCGAGGCAAGAAAGTCAAATTCTGGATATTCTAAAATTCAAAAGGGCACTTTGTTGCAATATTTGGGCATTCCTTTAGCAACAAAGCAAAACAAAGACTGACAGTGGTTAGTTAACAAAGCCAATAGTAAATTACAAAAATGGATGGACGGGTGGATATCAACAGGCAGAAAAATGACTTCAGCTAAAGTCATTCTCTAAGATTTACCAATTTATGTGTCATCTATTTTAAATATTCCGGTGAGAATTTTGAAACAATTGGATTCCATTTGCCAGAAATTTATTTGGAGTGGGACCCAGGAGAAATGTAAATGGTCTTTAGTCAAATGGGATACCTTATGTCAACCTAAATCAGAAGGAGGCTTAGGCTTTCACTCCACTGTTAAGCATAACAAGGCCTTAGCAGCCAAACTGTATTTTATTTTTTAACAAAAACCACCATATTTATATTAATAAAATTATAAAGTACAAATTACAATGCCAAGCAATTATACTCATACTGGATGAGATATCTTTTGATTTCCAAGTACAAATAAAAGAGAAGAGATAGCATATCTGTGATTTATCCATCATGTGATTTCAAAGAGAGGATCCGCTCTATCTGTTTCTGTTTCTCCTGGGGCCAGATCAAGGGTATAGGACCAAAGTTTATCAGATTAGAATGATCTAAAGCCCAGTTGGCCAATCCATCAGCTATCTTGTTTTGCTCCCTAGGGACATGAGAGTATATGATTGTTTGGAACTGGCTGGCAATGAGTTTTATCTGATCCTGAATTCTGGCAATAAGCCAATTATTAGACGGATGTTGCTCAGGGGCTTGAAGAAGGTTAATAATAACCTTGGAGTCTGATTCTACTATGATACTAGGACATCCCAGTTTAGTTGCCTCCAGGAGAGCACGCTGGACAGCCATAATTTCAGCCACATTGTTAGTGTAGTGTCCCAATTGATATGCAAAGAAGAAAAGAGGAGTTCCCAAGGAGTCATGAGCTATCCCTCCCATACTGGCTGGACTGGATTACCTCTAGCTGCCCCATCAGTGTTTAATTTGACAACTCTGAATGGAGGAGGCTTCCATATTCGAAGAGCAGAAGGTACCCTTTGTTTGGTAGCTTGCTTTATCTGCAATTGCCTGTTGCCCAGATTTAGTTTTTGTAAGAGACCTTTCCACCTCTCAGGCAGTGGGGAAGGTAGTTTTTGTAGTAGACTTTTGGTTACTACTAATGAGTTGTGGGTTGTTAATCCCAAACCTAAATATGTTGAGAATAATCCTCCTGAGAAGATCATTCACTTAACCCTCCCTTCTAAAGGATCTCCTATCCTTTCAGTCTTGAGAGTAGGAGAAGCTATCATCAAGAGACACTGCTTTTGGATAGTTAATAATGGTCAAATTGCTAATTTTTGGACTGACTCATGGGATGGTCATCCACCACTTATTGCCCAATATCCCGACCTTCATCAAGTTATGGAAAATCTTCATGCAAAGGGTTGGGTAAAGGTTGCTCATTATTGCCAGCCTACCATACACCATTGGGAGATGGGAAAAAGTTGGATTCCTCCTCATGAATGGTTTGTTCAACTAGAACCACAACAACAGTGGTTCTAAATATTCTTCAGACAAGACAACTTTCATCTTTAGTAACGATGGACTCAATAGCATGGGGGAATGACGCCACAGGCGTATATACAATTTCAGCTGGTTATGTTTCTCTTTGTAGAGTCACTCCCCACCCTTAAGGGATATTTTCACTCACCTCTGGCAAGAAGCCATATGGCCCAAGGTCAGTTTCTTTGTTTGGTTATTATTGATGAAAAGAATTCTTACAAGTGACAGGTTGTTGAAAAGAGGGTTTTATGGCCCTTTCAAGTGTGTATTGTGTTTGGGATCTGAAGAAACGATGCCCCATCTTTTTCTTGATGTCTAGTTGTGAGCAATTTAAGGCAACAGCTTAGCTAAGCTATTTGGATTTCCTTGGACTGGTTTTACGAAGCTATAGAGCAACCCTTTAAAGACCAGGGTAAATACAATAAAGATAGTCATAATTTGGGGGCGGAGACTCTATGGAGCGAGATAAGATAAGATAAATATATTAATGTCCAACAAATGACCACAAAAGTAGGTCAATGGGACTGCAGCCCAAACAATATACAAAGTGCGAGCGGGGACAACTCAAAACGAGTTCCCAAAAATAGAAAAGAAGAGAAAATACAGCAAAAAGGAAACCCGAAGCTAAAAACCCCCACAGTGAGGGCAATGGAACAAGCGGGGGAGAAAAACGAGGGAAGCAAAGGAGGGAATGAAGGGGGGGATAGACAAGGACCAATGGTCTAATCAGGAATGGTAACCACACCGCTCCTAACATTAGGCGCCGACAAAAAGAAGCTCTGATGGGTGGAAACCCGACAAGGAGGGCGAAAGCCTCCTTCCCTACCGAGCTCTAAGACAGACGCGGCGGCCGGGAGAACGAATGGAGCTGGGCTGCCCTCAGTACGTGTGTGCATCGATTACTGCTAGCGGTGATTGAGAGAAAGTGTGAAGGTCCAACCAGGGACAAACCCGATCTATGCATTGTCTGGTCGGGAAAGGCTCTGTCGTTTAGTACCTCCACCAGTGGGTAGAACCGGACGAAGGTTGTGTCCGTCGCATGGGGACGACTCTCGGAGGGGGATGAAGAATCTGGTCTCGTAACAGCAAAGACTCATGGATGTAGAGGGCAAGACACCGTTGGTCGATATATTTGAAGAAGACCAGGAGAGTCTAAAGAGACAGTGAAATCGTCCTCTGATCTCATAGTATATGGGGCAACGGAAGATGAAATGAGTCTCTGTCTCCACCTCATGAAGGCTCTGAAAGCCTATAAAGTCTATCCTCCCGATCAATGTGGTGATCAGTCTCGCAACGAAGTCTGTGGGAGCCGACACGAAACCCCGACCAGAGATATACGAAGGGCATACACCCAGTGACGAGAGGTGTATTAAGGGCGGATGATGAGTCCATCTCTGATTTCAAGAAAGTGCTCTGCATAAAAGGACATCTTAGGGCACAAACCCCGGGGGTTCACCCAAGTAGTCTGAATGAAGCTCCTGTAGATATCCTCCCGGATGGACCTGTTCAACACTTGCTTGGTGGGCAAGAGATGGTTGGGAGCATTCGAAGAAATCTGCGCAAAGGGGGAGGCGATCAATCTGGATATCAACTGAGTCCAGCAAGGCAGAAGTCTCGGCAAACCAACAACGGCCCACAGCCTGGGAAATACTCACAGAGGAATAATAGGCGAGATATGGATACTTGTCCTGCTCATCGGAGAGATCACCAAACATCCTGATACAGTGAAGAAAGGATGATATGTCAAATATAGTCTCCAAACGGAAAGGTCGGGCTCCAAACTCTGCCAAAATAATATGTTGGGGGACTGTCTATTTGCATCTGATGAAACGGCGAAGGAGGAGACTCTGGATCCTCTCCCCAATCTATGTCCAAAAGCGAGGGTCCCTAGACAACAGACCCATAGAGAACAGTGGGGTGGATTAGGGAGTTCATAAGAAACATCTTGGAGGAGACGTTCTGGAAGTGGTGCCGAAAACACTCTCTTGAGAATGGCAACAGACCCATACACTTTATTCACCCTCGGCTGAAGAGCGTGCCTCGTACTGAATCTAGGCCCTGAGAACTGGACTCCCAGGTAGGTGTATGTATTAGTAATTTCAACCTCCTGCCCCTTGAAGAAGAAATGGAGGTGTGATGTCCGCAACCCGTTGAAGACCATGACCTTGGTCTTACCCAGATTGACCGTCAAATGCCGAAGATCACAGAATAAAGCAAGTGCATCAAGTTGTCTCTGAAGCCCCTCAGGAGAAGAGGCGAGTAAAACAATATCGTCGGCAAATAGGAGAATGGAAATCAAGACGTGGTGAAGAAGGCAACCATCCCCTTCCTGAATGTGATCCCGAAGGAAAGATTCCAGCTCATCAATGTAAATGCCAAAGAGGGTAGGAGACAAGGGGCACCCCTGTTTAACCCCAATGGTGCTCCTGATGAGATCAGACAATCCGTGTGCAGTACGAAGACGACCAAGGATGGACTCATAGAGGCGCATGATGGCAATAACAAGAGTCTCAGAAATACCGATGTCTCGGAGTCGCTGGAAGAGGGCCATGCGAGGTACGGAGTCAAAAGCTTTTCGAAAGTCTACAAAACAACAATAGACTTTCGAAGAGCGGTGACGAGCCTCCTCAATAATAGCCCGAAGGGTGAAGATGTGGTTGATGGTGTGGTAACCGGGTAAAAACAGCCTGACCTTTGGCTCTGAGCTGCTTCTGCTCCAAAATCTCGGACAACAACCTGTGGAGGACTGTAGCATAGAGTTTGGAGAAAGAATGGCCCACCATGATAGTCCTGTAGTTGTTCGGATCAGAAATGGACCCAGCTTTGTGGATCGGGTGAATGATATGATGAGACCAGGTAGGAGGGAAGCCCACGCTAACCACCTGATTGAAAAGATCTCAAATAGGTACCAAAAACCTCAAAACCCTGCTTGAAGAACTCGGCCTGGAAACCGTCCACATCAGCTGCCTTGCTACAGTTCAAAATCCTTATTGCCTCTTTGATATTACGGTGAGTGAAGGGATTACCAGGCGGCGGGATGCCAATCTGGGTAGACTGCTGCCCCGGAACATCGTAAAGGGTAGAGGTGTGGGAAAAAATGGAGATAGGATCGATCGTTGTGGAGGAGGGGAGTGGCGGGGAAAGACAGTACGCCAGAAGGACCGAGGGTTAGTCCTAAGGGAGGTGGAAAGCATATATCTGCGGTGGGAAATGAAGGATCGCTTCTTACGGTGGAGAAGGCACCTGTAGGCAACCTTAAGAGTGGGGAAGGAGGGGAGGGCCTGGGTAAAAGCCTGGCGAAGGCGACGGTGAAGGGATTTGCACTCTACATCGTACCATTGGTTCATGGGGCAAGATTTAGTAGTACTAGTGGCCGAGGGATGGGTGGTGGAGCTGGGAAAGGATCTCAGGGCAGCCTCCCACATGGCAGAGGAAAGGCATGAGTACTTGGCCTCCACACTAGGCATGTTAGAGAATAGGGGCTCAGAGGGGAGAAGGTCGCGGATGTGGGATGAGTAAGATCCGTAATCCCCTTTATCAAATTGAAAGGAGATGCGAGGTGGGTAGTGGGGAGGGGGAGGAGGGGCGGTGGTGGTAGGAGAGTTGGCGACCAGAGAGAAAGTTAGGACAGCATGATCGGCAAGAGGGATAGGGAAAAAAACAAAGAGTAGAAGAGGGGTGAGATGTCCAGTGGGCAAGGATATAGTCCACCACACTAGTGCCCCCGCCATGGGGACGACATGTGAAGAAGTGTGAATCCGGGAAGCGCTCGATCCCGTTAAAGATCACCAATGCCTGTGACTCCCCGAGCTGGAGGAGGAACCGACCATAAGCTGTGAAAGGGCCATCTGTATCCTCAGAAGTCCTATGCAGACCAACTGACACAGGGTCTGTCCTCTGTGTGCAGAGCGTATCCTCTGACCTGTCGTGGAGGGGGACCTGAAAGTGTCTGGTACGGGCATTAAAGTCACCTAAAATGATAACCTCCCCTGCGACAGAGTATTGACCAATACTTGTCGTATAAGTCAAAGAAAGGATCACCATCTGGGCCATTGTGGATGGCATAAGGGGAAGCAGCCGGAGGAAAGTAACAAACTGCTATATATAAATCCCTAGAGAATCGAGCGGCCCTACGATGCGAATCCACATGTACCTAGCAAACTCATCAAAACCGACCATCGAGATCCTGTTCTGGAGGGAGTCTCTATAGAGACAGGCAACCCCACCAGAGCCTCTGACACCACCCGAAGCCCGAGTCTCCTGTCTGCAAGCTGATAACCAAAGAAATCCAGTAATGCCTGGGAGAGGACGAACCGGGCTCTCGTGTGTCTCTGTGATGAAGAGAATGTCGGCATCCCCGAGAGCATCAAACATAAGGCCAGGGGAAGACCAAAGGGAACCATTCCCATTCCAACAACTGATAGATAAGCCTCTGGTCTGACTCCTCTCCCACTTGGCCCGTCATTGGGGAGCCCCTTGGCGGGGCTCCCAACCAGGAGGAGGAGAGTCTCTAATAACAGCCGGAGATTCCTGATAACAACCCATTTACCTGCTTTCCTTGCTGCCATAACTTGCTCCCTAGAGCGTTTGAGCTCCCCAACTTGTGTCCTGGTGAGATCTTCATCAAGGAAGACCTTGTCTGGGCGTGAAAACAGAACCCTCTTAGCCCTGAGAGCTCGCAGCCTGTCAAAAGTTGTCTGAAACGGATGAAGAGTGTGGAGTCATAGCCAACCCAAGCTCGTTCTAGTGTAATGTCAGGGATCCCCAAAGTATCTGTGATGAAGGAGTTACCAACCGTTAATGGGTCTTGTGTCGGGGTGGGGGGTGGGAGACCCCTCACCTTGAGGTTTAGTTCCCTGTCACGCCTCGTACGTTCCTCAATTAACTTGGCTTGCATAACGGCCTCAACCGCAGCCAGAGGTGGGGGAACACTGCCTTTCCCACTAACAACCTTGGACCATGATTTTGTTTCCAGTTTTAAGGAGGCCTGGTTATTTTTGATTTCCTCCTGTTGAGATCGGAGGTCTACAATTTCTGCGTGTAGGGCATCGTTAGGAGAGCTAGTATTATCCGTGTTGGTGGCTAGTTTTTCTCTCAAGATGACATTCTCAGATTCAACATCCGCGACCCTGCCAATAAGTGTACAGACCTCAGTTTGGAGTTGTTGATTGGCAATTTCGACCTTCTGGATTCGATTAAGGAGTTCCAATAAGATGTCCGTTGTGTTGTTAGAGGTGTTCCCAGGGGATTCCCGACCATGTCGCTGCCAGTAGGGGTTTTCGGGGCCATGATTGAAGCTAAACCGGTAGGGTAAACCACCTGAAGAGGGGAGAGGCTGAGAGGCGAATCAGGGAGCATACCAGACAACAGAGACGACCCCACAGTTAAACCAGTGATAATTAATCTCCTGTTTCAGCTGACTAAAAACAAAAGCCCCTGAAAAGTGGGCCAAAACTGTGTATGCACGAGCAGGCAGTCCCGTAAATTCAAGCAGTCAAAAGTTTGGAAGAAACCTCGAGCAGTGGTTTGCGAGCAAAAAATGTGACTCACGACAGTGCAGGCACAGCAACAAGGAAAGAATTGAGCCACGAAACAGGGTAACGTGGTTGTATCCTATGACTGTATACACAAGGCGTATCCTGCAATGAGACCACGAGCGGGGCCCAAGCCACAAAACAAAGATGTGCCTTATTCGTGTCTGTATATCGTGCCCTTTGTTGGTTGTCGATTGTATTGCGTACCCAACCTTGACTGTGATTCGTGCCCACTCGTGACTGTAACAAGGAGGAGAGTAAAATGTGGACGTTGGAAGAAGGGAGGCCAACAGTCATGGGAATACGGAGGAAGCTCGACAAGAATCGGGGAGGTCAGCAGTCATGAGAAGCAAAGTTTGAGAAAACGAGTCACGATTAGGAGACTCGTGCCCACTCGTGAGAAGTTCACATCGTCAGAATCACACAATGTGAAAACGTCCCTGCCTTTTAAATCACCTGATCGTGAAACATGTTGCGAAGGATGTCGCCGTCGAATCGTGCCCTCGAATCACGAAAAAAGCGATGCGAAAAAATGAAAACGTGAAAACGTGCCCTCGAATCACGAAAACGAAGCACGAGACCGTGGATGCCATTATCACAATCGTGAAGCAAAGAGATCCCAATAACACGTGAAAACGTGCCCTCGATTCACACAATCGTGTAGAGAGAATTCACAAATCGTAGATGGTATCCAGTTGGGATGTGCGGCTAAAGAACAATTGGAAAGAAAGAAATAGGAGACTATTTCAGCAGGAGAGTAGGGACATCTCTTGGGTTTGGGAGAAGATCAAGTTGAATGTAGCTGAATCTATCAAGCACCAAATTCGGCTGCCTCACTCTCTATCTCCACAATGGCATAATCTTCTTAAAAAGCTTCAAATATGCCCTTCAAGCGCTACAGTGGTTGTCTCTAAACTAAGAAAGAAAAATCAGACTGAAAGTAAGTGGTCTCCACCTCCTCCTGGAATTGGTAAGTTGAACACAGATGGTGCTTCTAGGGGCAATCTAGGAAAGCTAGTATGGGTGGAATTGGAAGACTCTCTGATGGGTCTGTGGCTTTTTCTTTTCAGAAAATCTTGGGTATGCCACAAATAATTTAGCTGAAATACAAACCTTGAAACCTGGTTGGCAAAGAATTTAGGTTGAATTTGACTCTCTGATTATAGTGAGATTGCTTTCTACTTCTACACAATATCAGGGTGGCAATTGGAAACTGTGCGAGAGAGGGACAAAATCTAGTGTCTGAAAGACAAGTTTCAGGAAGTCACCTTCCATCATATTCCAAGAGAGCTCAACAGAGTGGCAAATGCATTAGCCAATTGGGCCCTTGACAATGGGAATATAGCTTGTTTTGGTCCTTTGCCGCTATCATGGTCTTCTAAGCTTCAACAATACCTAAAACAAATTATTCAATTAGATTTGTATCAAAGATTATTATGGATAAACATGCGTCATGTCGAATGCTCGGCCTCGACCAATAGTTTTTATGCCCAGAACAGTAGAATATGTTTCTTTTGATTTCTTCATAATATAAATCTTTTTCCTTTTAAAATAAATAAATTATCGCATGCTTTATGTAGATGACTTTGCAACTTGAAAAAATATATATATATGGTTGAGCGCGATTTTTCCGTCAAAAATATGCCGATGTGAGGATTACGCATAAGGCCCCTTTCGAGAGACACCCTTTCCTCCACTAATATAGCCTATTGGTTAAAAATATCATGTGAATACTAAATTTCCTAAAATTCCCCACTTAATACGAACATTTGAACATGTGGCTTATAGGACTAGATGAAGGTAGAGAGGAACCACGAACAATCCTCTACCTCTCATCAACTATTTCCTTGATGGCAACACATCAACTTGATGCGATGATAAACTAAAAACAAGAATTCACACATTTGTTCAACCTTCACTCATTTATGCATATACACATTAGTTCACAATTAAATTCATCAACTTGGGAAGTAAGAACTATAACATTCACATCGCTTATTCACACTCATATAGTAGGACACCACACACGAGTAGAAAGAAGCTTGTGCCATTACTTTGCAATTTACAACCCCTTCATTAGAGGCAAATTTAATGTCGCTATCTAGCTTCTTTCCTTTATTATTGATAGTCATCTAGTAGACGTATTCTTCATCATTGGGATTTCCTAAATAGTATTTACTTCCCAATCATTTTCTTCTTTCTTTCCTTCATCAACAACCCTAACATCATATTGTAGTCTTCCATCAAGTAGATTATGATCTTCGTCTACAATTTACTGATAATGTGACAAGGTTGTTTCCAATAGTAACAAACATATCTTTTTTTTGAATTTTGGAAGTTGAACCCTACTTGAAAGGAGGTTTGGATCTATTTTTGTTATATTGTTTTTCCTTCTTGAATTTGTTTTTACCAAGCATTACACTATCCTCTCGAATCAAATTTCTTACTTCTATTTTCTTTATCTATTAGAGAATAAATCAAATCTTCTAAACTAGGATTTATTTACACGATGTGTAATGTCCCCTTTTTCGAATTAATTCATTTGAAGACTTCTTGCCCATTCCACTTCCCGTGGACAAGAAATAGGTGAACAAGGGAGGTCTTTGGTTGATGTTTTAGTCTTTCTTTTATTAACATTTACATTTTTCTTTAGTATTTTCCCTTATGAAGCAGGTCGGTTGGGTTGGAGGAACTCAAAGGCAAATTAAAAGATAAAGCAAGCTTCTTATTGAGGTCGGTCATGGGAATTCCCTCCATGGGGTTTTGGCACCACCTTATGGATATAAAAGGGGTCGCTTAGGCTCATTTTGGGCATGCTTCCCTATTATAATTTTATTTTACTTGGTTTTGGGGCTGATTGCTCTATTCCATTCCACTAGAGGGCGAAAATCTTTTGGTGTGGCAAGCAAGGAAGATAAAACCCTTCCTTGTTCAAGGTTGGAGAACGAAAACTCTCCAATTGGTGGTTCCAAGGGCTTCAAAGAAGGTTATCTTGCTGGTTGGCAGCTAGGGATTGAAGAAGAAAGAGATATCAAGGTCTTCTACATCAATTTGGCACCCTCTCCTAGGGTGGCAACTTGGGTGGAGAAGGGTTTGAGTGCCTTCTAGGGCACCAATTGACATTTTGTGTTGATATTCAGATATAATTACAAAGCTGATTTCTCACTACATTGGTATTTGTTGGGGTTTGGAAACATCATTTCCAGCCCTTAATGCGGGTTGTACCTCTGCTGTCATTTAATTAATTTCCAGCTGTGTTTAGAGGTTGATTTCTTGGGTGATAATTGTCTTAAAATATTCCTAAAGTGCCTCTACATGTTTTAGATGATGTGAATGATTATATTCAAATATTCCTAAAGTGCCTCTGCATATTTTAGATGATGTGAATGGTTATATTTTGATGATATATTCTTTTTTCCTGCTGCTGTCTTAAAATCAGACTGTTGTTCACTATTGTTATATTTTTCAATCGGTTGTTATAAAATTCAGAATACTTCAGTTTGGGGTTTGTGTTATTTCCTAGACTACCTGGAAACGCCAAGTACCCCCTACCAGGCCTAATATGTACCTGGTACGGGTATGGTTCGAGTGCGTTGTGGGTACGTACCTGCGTACTCGGTGCCTGTGTGTACGTACCCACAGCGTCCCCACACAGTTTATTTTTAAATGCAAAAAAATAAATAAAACATGACGGCTTTGACTAGAATTGAACCTTGGAAAGTTCGTGTGAGATGAAAACGACTTCATTTGGTTGGACTTACTATTTGGGGGCTTTCTTGTTACTCCTCATGGGTCCTTTATTCTTCAGACAATTTGGAAGGCTTGGGAACAAGTGAGGCACTTGGTGGTTGGCAGCCTACAAATCGATTTCACAAATCTGAAATATAATGACAAGATCCTTGCCTTGACAAGAGGCTGCTCTGCCCTCCTTTGCCTTGAGAAAGGAATTAAAATATTTCATGACCTGTACAGAATTGGGAAGTGGATGGAAAGGACAGACCTTAAAGCTTTCTATAAGCTTCCTCAATCTCAGTTCAAAATAGATACAATGCTCAGAAATGCTTTCACTTAGTAAATGAACTCATGGATTTAATGTGTTTTTCTCTTCTTGTATTCAGTCAAAGAAATCTTGCTTTAGATGGCTTCTAATTCATAATAAGCTTGTTGTTGGCTTCTAATATTTTATAGGTTGCTGAGACTATAAGCTTGTTGTTTTCTTTAAATTTTTATATATATTTATATTTTTTACTTTTTAAAAATATATTGTACGAACGTACCCACAACGTACCATACCCAAGGTTTTTAAAAATTTGTCGTTTTAGTGCACCGTACCCATATCCGTACATGTACCCGTGCAAACAATCTAGGTTATTTCATTGATTTTCAGTTCAGCCCTAGAAAGGGACATTACATTAGTTTCAAAGCTTCTGTCTTCCCAGCCTGAGGATTTTCATGCAAGAGGGTGATAAAGAATACATTTGTTATCAAAGGTGAGAGAAGAAGAAATCAGACCAGCCGGTTGAAGAGGTTAGCATGGCCCACCAAGATGCACAGGAAGCCAAAATCGACAAGCTCATTGAAGGGCAAGTGAGATTGGCGAACACCATGGACTTGTTGGCACTAACCCTACAAAACTTTCATGAACATAGGATTCATATGGTGAGGGTAGGTCAACCGGAGCTAATACTTCACGGCGGCCCCAAGGATCAGCTCATGGATACGTCACTAGGCCTACTTCCCTTCAAAGCGAAGAAACCATTTTGAAGATTGAAACAAGGCATTCAGTTGGGCAAAGTATTACAGCAACCTATGTGATACATGAACATCATTTGAAGACCCCAATTTCGTGGAACATGAAGAAAATGATGAGAGTGGCCTCCACTGCTAAGGGAGAAACGAAGACAGCTGGAACCATCCTGTGACCAATTCTTCAGGTTTGAATACGAACACAATCCACTTTGCAAGCTTATTTGCCTCCTCGGACTGAGACGGTTGTATAATAGAGTAGTTAGCTAGGGTTTTATATTCGGAGCCTTGAATGGTGAAATTTGATTTGAAATTTGAAAGACAACATAGAGAAAGGGTCTAGCTTAGGAGTTGGAAAGAATTTGAGGATTCCATTGGGTATATTTGGAGTTATCTTTATCAGTTTTCTTATCTCAAGTTGTCACAATTTTAAAAACCTAAGACCATAGAATGGTGAAATTACTCGAACTTTTGCATAGAAACCTCTATTGAAACTTTGTATCCTGGAATTCTGAGGAAATCGGTATCTAAAGTTGTCTTTCTTTCATCTTGAAACCATTTGGGAAGAGTATTAGAGTGGAATTTGTCTCAGACCAGACCTAGTAAGAGGAAAAAACACTAGAAAACATAGAGATGGATTTGAGGGACAAGGAAGAAGAGTGGAATACTGAAATTTGAGGTACTTCACAATAAGGCAACAGGGTGCTTGAATGTCTCCTTGTAATACTGGGTATGTATAAATGTGTTCATCCATGCACTGAGCAGGCTACTTGTTCTTAAGACCTTAAAGAGAATAGTTTGACAAAAGGAGATGATATAGCCTTCATCCTTTTTCTAATCAATTTGATAAATGTGGACATGTTGAATGAGCTTTGCAAGATACGTTAGAGAAGCTGAAAGGAGCTATTGAGCTGGAAGGCATGGAGCTGAAATTCAAGGTGGATGACAAGGAGGTTGTGCTACGAGGTATGAAGAGTGGAACTCGTCAAGTTGTGACAGCCAAAAGCATGGAAAGAACCTTCAAAAGAGGGCAGGTTGCATGGGCAGCTCATTGCTTGGTAAGGTCTAATTCTTCTATTTCCATTCAACAATCTTTTCATGAAGATATTCAACCCATACTTGATAGACATGCCAAAGTTTTCAATGATTTACCTCATGGGCTGCCACCGGATAGGGGATTTCAACATGTTATTGAGTTAGAACCAGGTACCAAACCGGTAATAACTACTCCTACCGCCACCCAAGAATCTACAAAGAAGAAATTGAAAGAACCATCAAAGAGATGCTGGGGATGGAGCTGATTAAACCTAGTTTCAGCCCATTTGCTTCTTTTGTGGTACTTGTGAAGAAGAAAGATGGTACCTTAAGGATGTGTGTGGACTACGGTGTTAAACAAGAAGACAATCAAGAATAGGCACCCTACCAAGGATTGATGAGCTACATGGTGCGGTTTTCTTCTCCAAGATTGATTTGAGAACCGGGGTCCACCAAATACGGGTAAGAGAGGAAGATATGCACAACACAACTTTTACGTGTCATTTAGGGCACTTCGAGTTCCTTGTCATGTCATTTGGCTTAACCAATGCCCCAGCCACTTTCCAATCATGCATGAATCATAGTTTTGGTAAGCATTTAAGGAAATTTGTGCTAGTTTTCTTTGATGATATTTTGGTGTATAGCAAAACATGGGAGGAGCATCTCCAACAATTGGATAAGGTGCTGGAAATTTTAGAACAACAATCCCTCTATGCCAAAAAATCCAAGTGTGAGTTTGGGATGACTGAAATTTTGTACTTGGGGCATGTTATAAATGCACAAGGGGTTCATGTAGACCAACAAAAAATTCAGGCCATCTTGGATTGGCCAACACCAACCAACATATCACAATTAAGAGGATTTTGGGTTTATGTTGCTATTATAGAAGATTTGTGAAAGGATTTTCACATCTTGTTCCTTTGACTAATCTAACACGAAAGGGAGCTTTCAGCTGGTCAAAAACAGCCCAAGTAGCTTTTGATGAGCTGAAAAAGGTGATGTGTTCTTGCCCAGTACTTGTTCCAGATTTTTCTATTCCATTTGTACTTGAATGTGATGCTTCAGCTGAAAAAGGTGAAGGTATTGCTTTAGAGAGCCGCAAACTCGAGGAACATGAGAAGAATTTCTCCAACTATGACAAAGAAATGTTGGCCATCATGCATGCATTGGTCAAATTCCGGCAATACTTGATTTGTGGACGGTTTGTGGTCAAAACCGACTATAAAAGTTTGAGGTTCTTTCTTCATCAAAGGGAATTGAATGACCGGAAACAAAAGTGGCTAAGTAGACTCCAAGCATATGAGTTTCATACTAAATATGTCGAAGGAAAACACAATGTGGTGGCAAATGCTTTATCAACAAAGCCACCTCCTATCTCTCTTGAGGATGTGGTCATACATAATGAGAAGATGAAGAAGACAAAGGTTTTAGATTAGCCAAGCTTACATTTGCTTGAGGAAAGCAATTTCAGGAAGGCAAGACTTTAATGTCCCCTTTTTGAATTAATTCATTTGAAGACTTCTTGCCCATTCCACTTCTCGTGGACAAGAAGTAGGTGAACAAGGGAGGTCTTTGGTTGATGTTTTAGTCTTTCTTTTATTAACATTTACATTTTTCTTTAGTATTTTCCCTTATGAAGCAAGTTGGTTGGGTTGGAGGAACTTAAAGGCAAATTAAAAGATAAAGCAAGCTTCTTATTGAGGTCGGTCATGGGGAATTCCCTCCATGGGGTTTTGGCGCCACCTTATGAATATAAAAGGGGTAACTTAGGCTCATTTTGGGCATGTTTCCCTATTATAATTTTATTCTACTTGGTTTTGGGGCTGATTGCTCTATTCCATTCCACTAGAGGGCAAAAATCCTTTGGTGTGGCAAGCAAGGAAGACAAAACCCTTCCTTATTCAAGGTTGGAGAACGAAAACTCTCCATATGGTGGTTCCAAGGGCTTCAAATAAGGTTATTTTGTTGGTTGACAGCTAAGACTTGAAGAAAGAAATATCAACGTCTTCTATATTAAATTGGCACCCTCTCCTAGGGTGGCGACTTGGGTGGATAAGAGTTTGAGTGCCTTCTAGGGCACCAATTGACATTTTGTGTTGATATTCAAATTCCTCCTAATTTATAACGTTGATTTCTTATTAAATTGGTATTTGTTGGTGTGTGGAAACATCATTTCCAGCCCTTAATGTGGGTTGTACCTCTGCTGTCATTTAATTAATTTCCAGTTGTGTTTAGAGGTTGATTTCTTGGGTGATAATTGTCTTAAAATATTCCTAAAGTGTCTCTACATGTTTTAGATGATGTGAATGGAGATATTTTGATGAATTATTGTTTTTTCCTTGCTGCTGTCCTAAAAATCAGACTGTTGTTCACTGCTGTTATATTTTTCAGTTGGCTGGTATAAAAATCAGAATACTTCAGTTTGGGGTTTGTGTTATTTCATTGTTTTTCAGTTCAGCCCTAGAATGGGAATATACATAGTGTGAACACTATTTTTGAATAGCTGGTTGACATGCTATTCAGCGATACAGCTTTCACGTCATCATTATTCACATCAATTTTAATTCTAGCTACCTGATTCAAAATGAAACAAAAATTACTGATGTGTTGCACCATGGTGTTGCTTTCTTCCATCTTGAGTCCGAGCAACTTTACCTTTAGGGCCACAATTGTGCTTCCTACTTTCAATCCAAACAGCTTGTTCAATGTCTCGTAGATGAAACTTAATGTCTTGGATAGGTCTATATGATGCAAATAGGCATCAGATAGCCGTAGACTAATAATTGTTGTCGCCTTTCAATCCTAAATCTCCGACTTTGTGGCTCATTATTTGGTTTTGGTACTTTACCGTCCACAATCTTGCATAGATCTTTGTCAATTATTAACAATTGGGTTCTCAATTGCCAAGTGTGGAAGTCTTTTCCAACAATTTTTTCACAACACTCAATTTATCTATTTTTGCCCCCAACAATGTTAACTTGACTTAATGGAGATCGGTTTCAACCAATAATAAACTCATTTACAAATAATAAAGTAAATTTGACTTTGACTTCGACTATAATACTCGAGCTAAAACTCCAACTAAATATTGGTTGCTTTTTGAGTAAGAAAATTGACACTTTACTATTAATTCTATTTTCTCACAAGATTGACACTTTAAAGACAAGATTAAAAGTATTATATATTATACATTATACTAATGAGAAAATACCCAATAACACTTGACTATGGTTTGCAAAACTTGTAACAAACCAAACAAAATAACTCACAATTTTACGGTCTTGCATATATTGATGAGTATCACAAGAGCCTAACACCGTTATCACTTTTGGATTTCAAAGTGATATAATTCCTCCCGAAGCTCCTCTATGAACTTAGTGATATATGTTGGGCTTTGCACCATATTCTTTCTGCTAAAACAAACATCAGTTCGACCGAGGCTTTGGTTTCTTGAATAAACACCATCAAAGGATGATGAGTTTGAATCATTCTATTAATTTCCATTAGCTTAGAAGGGTTGCCTTTCAACCCCTTATATTCCAAGTGATAATCTTCATTGACAGGATTATTGGAATATGTGGGATAAATGCCCAATTGTTCCTATATTAGTCGATTTCTGGCCTTCTTTCTTGAGGTTGTTTTGATTTGATTTGTGTTCAGCCTTAATAGTAGTGTCCATCCTCGTGTTCTTGTTTTTCTCCGAGCTATTCCTAACTATATATTGGATTGTTGTTGCTCGATCTATCTCCAAACAATACCAAAGATTGATCCTTCTTCTCGAGCCACCTATTTGTTGAGTCCGGTTATCAAATTGTTCTTGATCGTTATTTTTACGTTTATAACTCTTCACTGAAAAACGGGTTCCATTCCAGGCGTAGGTGAGCATGAGCTTTGAAAACCACAAGCTTATTTTGTCCTTCCACCATCAACTGTGTTGTTTCTGCTTTCTTTTTATTCATGTGTCTTTGGAAATTCGGACTCCATAATATCCTCAGTTTCTTTATCTTCGTCATCTTGTTGTACAATAGCATATCAATTGTTCTTACTCCCTTAGGGTTCTCGTCAACACTTTTCCTCGATATTTCTCTTTCTTAAGAATGATAAAATCCTCCTGAGGCTTTTCTTCCGCAGAATGTTCTGGAACTTTAAGCGGAAAATCTCTCAACAAATGGCCATACTCATGACAAACACGACATCGGAAAGGAATATTTTCATAATCCAGAACCTAATCCCATCGATCCTCCTCCACAACCAAAGAAATCTTACTTGGCAGGGGTTTGCTAAGGTCCATCAACACACATATTCGAGCGTAGATCATTTGTTCTAGCTGAATTGAAGCATCTGTTGTCATCATATATGTCCCAAGAGTATTACCAATCACCTTGAAGACATTGTTATTCCAAACTTCAGCGAAGCCCAAACAATCTCACCCACACGGGAGCAACAACAAAAAAGTTTGTCATTCACTTAGAACATAGGATGCCAAGGTTTTCATAAAAAGGCCCGCGCGCCCAAAACACCATGGCCCTCTTTCAAATATAAATTCTCTATCAACGAGGCGAAGAAGATCAAAAAATATCCATTAGGGTAAATTGAGATCATATACTCACCTTTAGTATGCAAGAATTTTTTAGCCCAATCTTTAAAGGCAGGCAATGAAGACCAAAATCCGAGAAACCGTGTAATATCCCTTTCAAGGGATGAAACCACAACCAAGGAAATTAGCTCAAACCACAAACAATCAAATCTGATTTTTATGACAGCAATTAATAAAGGACCAGGAAACACTCCCAAACCCTAGCGACTAGGAGAGAGAGGGTGAGAAATCCACCGTAGAAAAGGTCAAAATTTATGAGAAGTGATTTCTTGGATTGCCCTCGATTTTAGAAGCCAGAAAATGTGATCAAATCATTAAACTTAGAATTCTGGAATTTATTATGGCACGAAAACATTAGAAACTTGTAAATTCAATAACTCCTAGAATACAAGGAATCTCCACACAAATGAATACTCAAAATGACCATAAAAATACCAGCAATCAAATGAGACCAATATCATAATTTTCCAACCATGGAAACCCTCTCAAAATTGATCCTGAAATCTCTAAATGAGTAGATAAAGCTGAAAACCATTCCAAAAATCACCAAAGTGGAGATTCCGACTTTATAAAATATGTCGAATCAGAATATAAAATCAGATTTGTAATTTGTGCCCTAGAAGGCACTCAAACACCATCAAACCCTAGTCGCTCCAACTAGGAATGGCTCTAAAATGCATGCAAATATTTGTAGATGATGCCTTTGATCCTCCAACACTCAAATCTGCATAAAGGTCTTCAATAAGTCTTCACTCCAACCAAGGAAAGAGGGTTTTCGTCCTCTAACCAGCCACTAGAAGGGTTTTCGTCCTTCTAGGAAGAAGCCACACACTTGGGTTTTCGTCCAAGAGTGGAGAACAAGGAGCAACAAGCCCACAATGTCCAAATAGAGAAAATAAACCAACATAGATGATCCAAATGAGTCTCCTAACCTCCTCTTGGCGCCAAAGCTTGGAATAGCAAGCTGAACCCTTAAAGTATTCTTTTAATCTTTAATTGGCTTTTAAAGTGCATAAAACCCAGCCGACCTACTAAAGGCAAACACATGCTAAAAAGAAACATTAAAAATTAAAAAAATAAATACAAAAGAAGCTCAATTTCCTTCTCCGAACTCTCCTACTTCGTTGCCATGAAAAGGGGAATCGCAAGAAGTCTAAATCGTGATCTTAAATTAGAAAAGGGAACATAACAAACCGAACAATCAATCCCGACTCTCCAATTCGCGATACTTGCCTTACACATCTACTTTTTGATGTTTCGGCACCGGTGTACCATCCACTTTGCTTTCATACATCCATTCTAATTTTTCGGGGTCGGTTTAGGCATTCTCAAGGGTTTCTTTCGATAATTTCTCCCGGCATCTGCGGTTTGGAATCCCCACAAAGAGCATATTTAAAACTCGTTTTGCAGAGTCCACTTTACCCATGGCAATGTTAGCACGAAATTTGTCCATCCCGGAAAAGAAGGGATACAAAGGATCCACATGCTCGCCCGAAAGGACAAACGTGGAGAATAGACAAAATATAAGAGTACACTACAAGCCCCGCCTTTCACGAAAATTGGAGATCAAAACTGAGAACAAGGGACAATGAAATCTCGATCAACAATAAAGCAAAAATGTGACCAGGTTTAGATAAAGAAAACACGACCTTTCACTTATAAATCTTTACCCTTACATATACGGCGAAGTTGCGAAAGAAGGGAGTTTTGAACAATAAGGAATCAAGAAAAACCAACACCGAAACCCCGTCTAAGGCTTCTCAAGGCACATACAAATATATATATCTTTGCCAATTAATATTTATTCCCTAACAAAAACGGCAAAAACACAACTAAAGGGAGATTCGAAAACCACAAAATCAAGAACCAAAAAAGAAACCCTATTTTAGACTCTCATCGTTCCCTCGAAGGTTCAATTTCGGTATCGATTACTTCCTTGATCCGGCCTTTGTTATTCTTCAAAATGTTGAACCAATGGCAACAGAAGATTCTATGATTAGATCTTATCCCGATATACCATTATGCTTGGAGGGGATTTCAATGTTATCCTTATTGATCTTTGGAAAAACAGGTGGGACTTCAATTGGATCAGAAGTTCAACCACTATGACTAAATTCATACAATCTCTTCACTTGGTAGATGTTTCTTACTGGTAATGGGGTGATGACCTGGTCCAATAGGAGACAAGGTCCAAATTGTATTTTGGAAAGGTTGGACAGGTTTTTGGTGTCTGAAGAATGGTGGTTAAAGGATTTTATCCCTAAGGCTCAAATTCTAAATAATATTGGCTCAGATCATTGGACAGATGCCCGGAGCTAGGCAAATCAGTTCCTTGCCATGCTCCCTTCGGTTCCACTCATGTGGCTCCAACATGAAGGCATGGGAAAGTTCATTCAACAATGGTGGCTAGAAGGAAAACCTAGGTATGAGACACATGTTTATCTTCGCCAAGTGTCTGGCTTATATGAAGATCAAGCTAAAAAATTGGAATTGGACTGAGTTTGGTGACATCAAACAGAAAAAACTTCAGATTCTAGAACAATTGCAAGCCTTTGAATGGCCATTTACAGATTTGTGGAATCAATGTTGATTTTCTAAAGGAAGAGCTCCTTTTGAAAGCTAATCTTCATGAATGGGAAACTAGAGAGGAAATTATGTGGAGGCAAAAATCTAGAATCCAGTGGTTAAAAGAAGGTGACAAAAATCTGCCTTCTTTCATAAATCTTTGTTGGCCAGACGTGCTCATAACCACATAAACTCTCTTATCAAGGAAGATGGGAAGAAAGAGTATTCTTTGGAAGGAATGCAGCAAGTGGCTAAGCAAAGATTTTCATTAATTATTCACATCCCAACCTCTAAATGAGATAGCTCAAAAACAAGCATTGGATACTCTTCCTTATCTTATATCATATCAGAATAATGAGAAGCTCGCTTGTCCTGTCATAAAAATTGAATTGCGAAAGTGGTGTTTAGAATGAAGAAAAGAAAAACTCTTGGGTGGATGGCTTCCTGATTGAGTTCTACCAAACCTTTTGGGACATCATCAAAGGGGACCTCCTTCAAGTGGTGGAAGAGGTGAGGACAGCTAAAACAATGCTAAAGGAAATTAACAAACCTTCATAGCTCTTATTCCTAAAGCCAATGAAGTGGAGGATATCTCTGGTTTTAGGCCTATAGCTTTATGTAATGTCTTGTATAAAATAATTACCAAAGCTATGGCAAAAAGGCTGAAACCCCTCCTTTACAAGATCATGTCTCCACAACAAAGAGGATATGTCCCAGGGTGCTAAATACATGATGAGATTGTGTTAGCCAGGAAAGCCTTACATTTCATGGACATCCAGAAATCTTCTTCCATGTTTATTCACCTAGATCTTTCTAAGGCCTATGATAGAGTGGATTGGGAGTTTCTATGTCAAGTTTTGGCTCAATTTGGATTCTCTGAGGAATGGTAGATTGGGTTAAAGCATATTTATCTTCATATTCCTTTTCTATCTTAGTTAATAACTTAATGGTACTCCCTCTAATATTTTGTTGGCTTCCAAGGGAATATGGTAGGCAGATCCTTTATCTCCCTTTTTTATTTTGGCAAAATGCCTTGGCAGATTAACTTTTAAAGCTTGTCAAGGAAAAAGATCAATGGGATTAAGTTGGCTAAAGAAGCTCATCCTCTATCTCACCATCTGTTTGTGGATGGCTCTACACTTTTAGGCAAAGCCACTTGCATTAAACCCCACAGTTTCAAAGGCTTCTTAAGGTTTTTCTAGAGCCACTAGTCAGTTGATAAATCATGCCAAATCTAGTATCATTTTCTTTCATTGCTCTAGTAGACAGGAGGAACAAATTCTTAACATCTTCCAATTTAGAAGGGGCTCTCTTCCACTCCAATATTTGGGGCCCCTCTTGCATCTAAGCAGATTCATGATTGGCATTGGCTTACCAACAAAGTTGATATGAAAATGCAGAAATGGACTAATAAATGGCTATCTTCAGAAGGAAGAATGACATTGGTAAAGGTTGTTCTCCAAGCACTACCAATCTATGTATCCTCTATCCTCAATATTCCAGGTAAAATTCTGAAACAATTGGATTCCATAGGCCAAAAATTCTTATGGAGTGGTGTCTAGGGAAAAGAAAGTGGTCTCTAGTCAAGTGGGAAACTCTTTGTCAGTCTAAGAAGGAAGGTGGCTTAGGATTCAAATCCTCCTCCAGGCATAATAAGGCCCTTGCAGCTAAATTGTATTGGAGGATGTTAGTGTCTCTAAATGATTTGTGGGCAGCTAATGTTAGAGCAAAATATGCGGAGAATTACCTCCCTAACAGATTTAGCGGGTTATCCCTTCCATCCAAAGGATCGCCCATTCTTGTTGTCCTTAGAGTAGGTGAAGAGATTATTTAAAAATATCAGTTTTGGATTGTGAATAATGGTCAAAATGCTAATTTCTAGTCTGGCTGTTGGAATGGGCAACCCCACCCATCACCATGTACCCAGAGTTAAAGCCAACCATCAAATATTGGCACGAAATAGGAATGATAAAGGTTGCTTATTACTGTAACTCTGTTATCCATTCATGGGAGATTGGAAAGTGTTGGATTCCTGTTTTGGAATGGCCAATTCAAATTGAGCAGGAACGGCAAACTTTGATAAATAATATTCTTATAACCCCCCTCTTTCAACTTCTTCACGGTCAGACTCCTTAGCGTGGGGGAAATCTTCCACAGGTGTTTACATTGTGTCATCAGGCTATGATTCTTTAACTAGGAGTACCTCTCATCCTCTACAAGGCATTTTTAGTCACATATGGCAGCCTGCTATTGTTGAACCCTATCTTGGTGGTGTTTTCATTGATGACATGGTGCATTGATGGCAAAGAGTGAGTGATGAGGTGTCAACTCTTCAGGGGCATGAAGGTTGATTGGTAGTTCCTTCTTCAGACCTCAAATGACATGATTAGAGAGTATTGGTGTGGTTTCTTGAGAAGTCATGGGGTGTACACAAGGTCCTAGTGCATGGTTGGTGTCTTAGCAAGCATCTTGGTGCATAGAGGTGCTTAGTGTGGTTTCAAAAGATGTACTACATGTCTCATTAGTTGTTTCAAGGATGAGAAAGTGTTTCTCTAATGAAAAATAGGACATGCATGATGAGTTATGGTGTAAACTAGCTCAATTAGGCCTTATTCAAGGACCATGTGTAAGATTTGATGGGTGTATGAAGCAAATCAAGCTATGACAGGACAATGCAAGCATGAGAAGTGTGTAGGGACCTTGTATAGAGTCTTTAGATGATGCTACAGGTCATATATCAACCTTTGGAGGCATGTTTGGGGTCCTTCTCATGACTATCCTTGAGAACAAGCAAAATTAGCAGGTGCAAATGGTGTTAGTCTTGAAGGAACAGACCTATTTAAGAAGAAACAAGACTTGGGACATGTGGAGGGAGTTGTTCTGGTGTTGTACACCAAGTTTCATGCAAAAATGAAGAAGATTTTCAAGTTAGGAGGTTTTTGGCTCTATCGAGCTCCCAGAATGCTCTCTCCCAACTCGAGGGTCATCTTTAAAGAGCTCATTGGTACGTAAAACCTTTGCATGGTGACCTAGCTTTCTCATCATAGTTAGGGCATGGAGTTAAGTGCATTTTAGAGTTGGAATGAGAAAGAATGATGCCCTATCATTTATGAACGAACTCTAACAAGCTAAATTGCTCCAAACCCTCCTAAAACCCTCATTCTGAAGCGATGGACAAAAAATGAAGTTTTTGGTCCTCAAACTTCATGGAAATGCCAAAGTGATCATCTGGGTTTGTAAAGGACTCCTAGTTTATTTGTGCATTGGTGGCATGCTCTAGGTCAGCTGGTCAAGAACAGTTTTACCCCTGTTTTGAAGAAAATTGGTAGTACAGTCATGAATGGCAGAGTTTCAGATGGAAATCTTGATGTGGAAGCATGTATGGGAAGTGCCCTTGGTGTCCATGAAAATATCCAGGTGTGTTCAGTGCAAAATTTGAGTGAACCTTGTCAATCTATGTCACCTACCGCTAAGGGCTAAACATGCCAAAACCAGTCAATTGAGTATGAGAGATTCTTGATGAAATGGCATGTTTTCAAGTGCTATATGAGCATGTACAGGTGGTATAGGTCCAATACAACTTGTTCAAGCCCATGACATGATGAGATGAAGTGTTTTTGTGTACTTGTACTAATGGCCCAAAACTGCCATTTTGAGACAGTCAAGAAGGTATGTGGTCTAGGCATGAAAACTTGTTTTTCTTCATTCAATCTATGCAGAAGAGTGTTTGTTCATGGAGTAGAGGTTCCTTTTGGAGTGCCTATGCAATAGTTTGCCATGAAAGTGAGTGTTAATATGTTAGATGCAAGGTGAAGCAAAACTGGTTTTTCTAGCCTAATAACCAGTTTGAGGTGTTCTGAAAACCAAGCATGTTTGATCTCTATGACCTGAGATGAAGCAAGATATGGACCTGGTGAGCTTCACAATATCTAGAACCTTCTTGAAATATGGCCTACAAGTCATGAAAAGCTGGATATGTGGGTGAACCTGCTCAATCTTTGTAATAACCCTTTTGAGGGTTCCAACCAAACACACCAAATGCAGATCCGAAATTTAAATTGTAGCATACTGAAAGAGTAAAATCAGCGACTTGAACTATCACCAAAAATGCCAAAAATCACCACAAAACACCACAAACCAACTCGCCAATATTTTATGGAATATTAGAAGCCAAAATCACAAAGAAATGCTGAAGAATACACTGCTGGAAATTAAATATGAACTGGAAATTGCAGCCACAAGAAAAATATGAAATATGGGTCTAGAAACCCTCTAAATTCATCAAACTTCAAATTCCGGCCTTTAAAAATATTACAAATCAGATTATGAAACCAGATTTCTCAAATTCTTCACCAATAGTTCCAAACCCTACCCAAGGTAGGTCGCTCCACCCTAAATAATTCAAATACCAGTTGGAAATTACAAATATATCTTCAAATCAGCTCTTCACTTCAAGACCAATCAATGATGAAGGGTTTTCGTCCTTCACCCAAGCCACATGAAGGGTTTTCGTCCTTCAAAGAAGCCTCACAAGAGGGTTTTCGTCCTCAAGTGGATGAACAAGGAGCAACAAGCTCACAATGCCCAAGTAGAATAAAATGCGCCAAGTCTAACCTTCAAATGAGGCCTTAGATCTTCTTTTATAACCTCCTTTTGGCGCCAAGACTCATAAAGGAAAGGCCGACCTCTAATGAGCCATTATAATCTTTCATTAAGCCTTATTAAAGGCACTAAACCCAGCCGACCTCATTAAGAGGGGAAAACTCTAAAAGAAAATATAAAATATTATAAAACAATACAAATAGAAGCTCAAGGTTCTCCTCCGTCTTCTTCACTTCTTTGCCATGGAGAAGGAATGGCAAGAAGACCAATTAATAGCTCTCAAATGGGAAAAGGGGACATCACAATCTTGAAGACTCTCTTTTTATGCATGCAAATATGTTAGGACCATTGCTCAAGTCTATACTTCATGAATAAAATGGGGATGCTAGTGCCACTCCTTGCACTTGAAGGTGATCTAGAGATCACACACTACTCTATCCAAGCTCTAAAAAAGTTTTGAGGCCTCATACTTTGTGGTTGATCAAGCACTTCTCTTACTGGTGTATAAGTCCTCCATGACTGTGCATACAAAGGTGTGAAGAAGAGTTGAAAAGAAGGCTTCAAGCTTTGTCCTGTTGATCTCCAAGCCCATGGTGATGATGTAGATCCCTTGAAGATGCTTTTCTCATGAATGCATGGCAAGATATGAGCTCATAAGACTCCGCATACATCAAAGTTCAAGATTGTGTTTACAAGCACTTGCACCTAGTGCTTCATATGAGTTCAAATGATGTCTTGAAAATAAAATGGCGAGAAATGAAGCTTGTAAAGGAGTTATAGAGCAAGAGGAAGATTCTTGTAATGTGTATGCATGATAGTAACACTTGTCATTGAGTCCTTCATGTGCTACAAGACAAGTATACTCTTCAAAGAAAAAGACAAAACAAGGTTAACCGTTACAAATCAAAGGTCTACGGATGTCAGAATGGTATCCTGTCATAAGTTTCAGGTGTGCAGGGTGACTAAGAGTGTTCTACAGTTTCTCATAGGCAGTTGAAGAGTTTTGTCATCTGTTGTAAGGTATGTACTTGCTCTGACACCTAGTCAGATGGAATGATTGCAAAAATGGCAGTTTTGTTGATATCATTTCATGTCCCCTGTACGAGTTGAAGGATGAAGTAGGTGAAGAGTTATTGGTAGTTGAAGGGGAAGAGGTGTATGGTAATGTCTCTCTTGTAAATATAAACACCTAATTGTGCATGAAGGGTTGTTGATGAAGATAGAGTTGATGAAGTATGAAGACTAGTGCAAATAGGTGAAGGAAGATGCATAAAGAGTGTCTATGAGATTGTATGAGCTGATTTAGTGATCACAAATTTTGTTGATTAAGCAACTAGACCAAGTGAATGTGATCAAAAATTGTGTAAAGACTAAGTAGATGCTTAGCAAATTTGGGAGTAGGTGCTTCCATGCAAGTTGTAGCTTGCAAAAGGTGTCAAGTAGGTGCTTGATCTGATTTTGGAGTTGGTGCTTCAAGTTGAGTGGGTACTCAACAATTTGAAACCTTTGTAATCTTTCACTAGAAAAATTGTCCACCATAGTACATTGGTTTCAGTGGGTTTTTCTCCCTTAAAGGGTTTCCCACATTAAATTTTGTCTTCCTATATGTTCTCTTGTCGATTGCTTTTAATTGTTGTTGTTTCTTCATCACAAAGTAAATCAATTGTATTATTCTCCAAAAATTTGAAGAAGCGTTGATTCACCCCTCCCCTCTCAGTGTTTGTGTTTTCCAACGGCTATATGGACAAAGGTGAGCTTCTTTGTTTGGCTGGTTTTAAGGAGGAGAGTTTTAACTGGTGATAGACTTATGAAACGTGGATTTCATGGTCCCTTTAGATGTGCCTTATGCCTGGAAGATGAGGAGTCCCTTTTCCATATGTTCTTCCAATGTCCTTGGGGTATCTTCTTATGGCAGATTTTATCTAGATTGTTTAACCTTCCTTGGATCAGCATTTGTTCCTTTGTTCAGCTGGTTAGAGAATGCCAAAGTCACATACCGAACATTTGGAACATTTGGAAGGAACGTTATAGCTGAGTCTTCCAACAGAAAACAGAGACATAACTTATGTGTAATGTCACCTTTTTCGAATTCACCCAAAATAGAAGACTTCATGTCTTTCTTCTTTCGAGGCAAGAAAAGGATGAACAAGGGAAGACCTTGGGTTTTCTTCATTCATATTTCTGATTTTTATTTATATATTTCCCTTCCTAAGTGGGTCGGTTGGGTTAGAGAGCTTTTAATAAGCTAAAAATGAAGAAATAAGCTACTAAAGAGGTCGGTTGAGCTTGGGGAGATCCTAAAGGCAACTTAAAAGATAAAGGATGCTTTATGAGGTCAGTCTTGTCTTTTTGGCCTTTGGCGCCAAGCATGAGATATATAACAAGATTAATGACTTCATTTGCACACATCTATTTTGGAAAATTTTATCTACACTTGTTCTTTGGGTTGATTGCTCTTAGTTCATTCCACTTTTGGGCAAAAATCCAATTGTGTGGTTCTTTCCAAGAAGGACAAAAACCCTTCTTGTGGCTGGTTGGAGGAGGAAACCCTCCATCCTTGGTTGAAGCGAAGATATCTTGAAGACCTCATGCAAATTTGGACTCTAGAAGATCAAGGAAGACATCTACAAGGGTTTGCATGAATTTTAGAACCCTTCCTAGTTGGAGCGACTAGGGTTTGAGGGTATTTGGGTGCCTTCTATGGCACAAGTTACAATTTTTAAATTTTTTTAAAACACCACCAAAATTTTATATTAGATAGAAATGAAATGTACATATATGACTATGCCAAGCCTGAAAACTATTAGCCCAGGCTTGAGCATGATACAAAAGAAAAACTAAAAACATTATCATGATGAGGAGTCTAGACTTAGAATATGTCTGATATCCCGTTGGAGCTTATTGGACCACCATGCAGAGGCATGCCATAGCAAAGGAGATCTCTATTATCTAAAGCCCAATTTGCTAATCCATCAACAACTTTATTCCTTGCACAGGAATGTGGTACATCTGAACTTCTTGAAACTTCGCTTCAATTGTTGTATCCTCCATACTTCTTTTGCTATTCACCAATTAGAGGAAGAAGCATTTCGATCATCAGATAACAACTTTAAAATGATTTGAGAGTCCGATTCAATTTGAAGCTTTTGCCATCCAATCTTTAAAGCCTCCTGCATGCCTCTATAGATTGCCTTCACCTCCGCAAAATTGTTAGTAGTAGTACCCAAATTCTCAGCAAAGAAGAATTGCACCTGACCCTGACTGTCTCTAGCAATTCCTCCCATAGCAACTCTGCCTAGATTCCCTCTAGAAGCACTATCCGTGTTCAGCTTTCCATATCCCAAAGGAGGTCTTCCATTGACTTATGCTTATGGCCCGATGTTTAATTTGCCTCTAGGAGAGTATAGCATCCCTAGGGTCCAAAGATACCTGGTCGAGGAGATGTAACCACTCCGGGGACAGACTCTGGGGTAAAGATATTTTATGTTTCAGAGTTTCCGCTATGTTAATTTTAATTTTCTCCCAGATAAAAGAGCTCTCTTTACTAACTTGCTGAAAAATTCTTCGATTCCTTTCTTTCCAAATATTCCATAGAGTGAGGGAAATGCCAATCCACAAAATCGGAAGGAAATGTTGGCCTCATTGGAAGATTTCTCTGCCATGCTTTGAAAGTCTCCTCTATGGATGCAAAGTTATTCCAGTGTAGTTGAAGCAAAGAAGAGAACTGATGCCAGATAGGAATAACCCAAGGACAAAGGAAGAAAAGATGCGATGAAGATTCTTCGTCCTGTAAACACAAGAATGCATCTGAAAGGGCCATACATACCTCTCTTCAAAAGACGATCTCCTGTGAGAACTCTTCTATGAATAACAAGCCAAACAAAGAAACTGACCTTGGGCCACATACTTGGCTGCCATAAATGTTTGAAAAGAAACCGAAGAGGATGAGGATTATCAACCAACAATGAAGAATAGCCAGTAGATACTGAATATGTACCAAAACATCTTGTCCCCATCCCAGTTTATCTAGAAGTGGTGAAGAAGACAAAGGTCTAGCCTGTAGGACTTTATGAAGCAGAGTGAGATCCTCATGACGTACTGCAATGGGCCATTTTGAAACAAGAATCCATTCTTTTCCATTCTCCC
This sequence comes from Taxus wallichiana var. yunnanensis, assembly GCA_018340775.1. NCBI lineage: Eukaryota > Viridiplantae > Streptophyta > Pinopsida > Cupressales > Taxaceae > Taxus > Taxus wallichiana. Next base: position 867,968,282 of record CM031238.1, read on the forward strand.
AAGGAAGGGCAATTGTCGCCCATAATGGGCAACCTTAATCCAACCAATACCCTGCATGTGTTCCATAATGGGTCTGAGGTGGGGGAATTGGAGAATGAGAGGTGGCTGACCGTCCCAAGAATCCGTCCAAAAATTAGCCATTTGACCATTGTTAACAATCCAAAAGAGCTCTTTTTTATCATATCTTCTCCCATTCTGATAAACGTCAAGACAGGAGAACCTTTAGAAGGGAGGGTAGATCTGATAATGTTCTCCGGGGGATTATTTTCAGCATACTTAGCTCTGAAAGTAGCAACCCACAAATCATTAGGATGAGCAAGTAGTCTCTAGTATAATTTAGCAGCTAAAGCTTTATTTTGTTTAGGAGAAGATCAAAATCCTAATCCTCCTTCAATCTTTGGCCGGCATAATGTCTCCCATTTAACCAAGGACCATTTCTTCTTATTTTGAACTCCACTCCATAAGAATTTCTAACATATGGAGTCCACCTGTTTCAATATAGTGCTAGGAATACTCAAACAGAGGCAACATATATCAACATAGCTTGAAGGACAAATTTAACCAACGTCATCCTCCCCCCTGATGAAAGCCATTTGTTCGTCCACTTCTGTAGTTTGGAATCAATCTTATTGATTAACTCGATACCAATCTTTCAACTTGTTCGAGGCCAAAGGAACACCTAGATATTGAAGAGGAAGCATGCCCTTCCTAAACTGGAAGAGTTCCAAAATTTGCTCTTCTTGTCTAGTAGAAGTATGAAAAAAGAAAATATTGGATTTGCCTTGATTAATCAACTCGACCGGCTTCCCGGAGTATGGCTCTTCCAAGCATCGTGGAGTCATCAACAAATTGGAGACAAGAAATCGAGTTGGCTATTATTGGCCAACTGAATTCCATGAGTTCTCTTTTCCTGGCAGGTTTTTTGATAAGTCGCCCCATGCATTCTGCTAGGATAATGAATAGAAAAGGGGATAAAGGATCTCCTTGCCTAAGACCTCTAGAAGCTCCAAAATATTGTGTAGGAGAACCATTAACAAGAACAACAAAGGAAACAGAGGTAAAGCATGCTTCTATCCATTTTATCCATTCCGGAGAGAAACCAAATTGAGCCAGAACCTTACAAAGGAAACTCCAGTCCACTCTGTCATAGGCTTTGGATAGATCCAGTCTAATAAACATTGCGGGCTTTTTCTGAATTGCCATGGAATGCAGAATTTCTGAGCTAACACAATCTCATCGTGGATATGGCGGCCCGGACAAACCCACCTTGCTCCAAGGAATAAGTTTGTGGAGAAGGGGTTTTAGTCTTTCTGCTATGACTTTTGTGATGATTTTGTACAAAACATTGCATAGGGCTATAGGGCGGAAACCGAGATATCCTGCACCTCATGAGTTTTAGGAATAAGTGTAATGTAAGTCTTATTAATTTCCTTAAGAATCGTTTTGGCCAATCTAGCTTCTTCAACCACTTGTAAAGGTCTCCTTTAATGATGTCCCAAAAAGCTTGGTAAAACTCAATCGGAAAGCCATTTGGACCTGGAGTTTTACCTTTCTTCATGTTGAACACTATTCCTTGGAGTTCTTGCTCTGTAACAGCCGCATCAATCGCTGCTCATTATCCCATTGAGAAATGCTTTGGTAGGTAAAATATTCAAAAGTTGTTGTGAATCCATATCCAACGATTGAGATGAGAAAAGTTGTTGAAAGTATTGTTGAGCTACCTACTACATCTCATGGATCGATTGAGCCTTGGAACCATCAGCCTTAGACAAGGAATGAATATAATTATGTGCTCGTCTGGCTAGCAGGGATTTATGGAAGAAGGCAGAATTCTTATCACCCTCCTTTAACCATTGGATCCTGGATTTTTGCTTCCACATAATTTCTTCTCTAATTTCCCATTCCTGTAATTATGCCTTGAGGACACATTCTTTTTGAAAAGATCCAAGGATAACGTGGATTGTCGATGAAGAACATTAATATCTTCCAATTGAGCAATGATCTTGTTTTTTTGTTCCTTTATATCACCAAACTCATTCTAGTTCCAGGATTTTAGCTTAACTTTTAAATATGTCAATTGCTTAGCAAACTTAAACATATGAGTGCCAAACCTAGGTTTGCCTTCCCGCCACCATAGCTCAACATGTCTGGCAATATCTTGGTGTCGAGCCACATTAACTGAAATCTAAAAGGACTCTTGCATGGAAGTGTTTTGCCAACTTCCAGGCAAACAAGCCAATGATCTGATCCATTATTGTTGAGGATCATAGTCTTAGGTAACCATCCCTTTAACCACCATTCTTCGGAAAGCAGAAAACGGTCAAGTCTTTCCAAAATACAATGTTGACCTTGCCTTCTATTGGACCATGTCATCGTATGCCATTAACCGTCGGTACATCCACCAGGTTATGATTTCGAAGGAATTGAGACATGTCTGTCGAACTGGCATCTAAGCGGTAATGATCCCCTCGCTTCACCTGGAAATTCAGGATAGTGTTAAAATCTCCTCCTAAAATAAGAGGAATCTGGGGAAAGTAGTGGATAATCTCTGCCATTCTCTTCCATAGTTGTCTTTTCTCTTCTAGACCAAGAGGGGCATATACATTTGTTGGAAATATTGTCATTGATGTCAAAGGCTTAATCATTGATGTATTTGGTTAATGGAAATGTGTAACGGAAGTTGACAGAAATATTGACGGAAGTTGACGGAACTATTGACGGATGTTGACGGAAATATTGACGGATGTTGACAACGGAAGTTGACGGAACTATTGACGGATGTTGACGGAAATGGTAGAAAGTAATGGAAATAACCAGCAGTATAGAAAGGCTGAAAACGAAAAGTTTAACTACATGAAAAGAAGTATTGTTACATGGTATAAGCGAGATATACACAGCTGTACATATGAGAAAGATATCAGCATTTTAAGGCATTCATATGCCATGTTTCATGGTGAAAAAGAAGATTTAATGATGGCTGGCAGCGATTTAATGATGACAGCAATTTTATTAAAGAAAGGGCCAGCGCATTTAATGGAGTATATTGCATTGTTTAATGTGCATTTAATAATTTTTATGGGCTGCATTAATTACTTTTGGTTTTAAGCCGACTAATGCACTTAATTAAGTTGTGTTAATTAAATAATGGAAAGGTTGTGTTGGTTAGAATGATGTGTCTTTTCGAAAGGATGTGAGAAGGATATATAAGGAGATAGAATCATTTGATTTAAAAAAGGACACATTGAATATTTTGTGTGAAGAGAGAAAAGGAAGAGCAAAATATGAAATAAAAAGGAGTGAAGGGCAGATTTATTTTTGATGAAAAGTTGCAGCGATTTATTTATGTGAAGGGACTGAAATAAATAAAAAAGGATATTCTGAGCAGCAGTTTTGTTCTATCACTTGTTGAAGCAACAACAACATAAAAGATAGAAAAGAGTTTGTTTTTTTTATGAGGAAGGTTGGTGCCTTCATATTTGAAGAGATAGGTGTCTCTTGCTGAGTTGGTGCTTAGCAAAAAGGGGTTGGTGCTCCTGTAGGTTGGTGCCTACAAAAATTGTAATTTGGGGATTGGTGTCTCCCGTAGGTTGGTGCCTACAAACATTTGAGAAATATAATAAAGAAGATTTTCTCCGTGGTTTTCTCCCGAAAGGGTTTCCACGTAAATTTGTGTCTATTTGCAGTGTGTTGGTTTGCTTTGCATTCATTGATTGCTTTGATATATTCTCTGTGAAACTGATTAATTGTGATTACGGATCTGAGATTAAGTGTTAAATTTAAAAGAATATCATAATACTGATTCACCCCCCCCTCTCAGTATTATCTTGTGCTTAACAACATTAAACATTAAAAACTCTTGGTCCTCCACTTTAGAATAAAGATGCAGACATAAGGCTCCTTTAATCGCAAAGGAATTCCGAACAGCCATCATTCGGGATCCCAAAGTGAAACAATGCCACCCGAAGCCCCTTGGGAACTTAATGAGATGTGTTGTGCTTTAGGCCAAACATTTGCAGCTATAGCCATCATGAGATCAATAGAGGATTTAGTCTCTTGAATACAAACCAGCGATGGATGAACTGAATTAATCAATCTTTTAAGTTCCTGAACTTTTGAGGGGGAACCCTTCATCCCTCTTATATTCCATGTGACTATCTTCATTGAGAAGTGTGTGGGAAGAATTGGGATAAATCCCTAGTTGTTCCCGAATTAGATAATTTTTGACCCTCTTGTTGAAGTTTGGTATGATTCATTTTTCTGCCAGCCTTCAGGTTAGTATCCATTTTAAATTTCTTATTCTTTTCTTGATCCACACCTAATCCCAATTCAAGTTGGTGTGTGTCATTAGAATTCCATACAATAAGAGCTTTGTCTAGTTCTTCGGTCTCAATTATTTGTTGGTTATGGCCAGAAAATTGGTCATGGTACTTATTCTTACGCTGATAGCTTCTAACCACATTGCTAATTGTGTTCTTGCTAGGTTGTGCTTGGAAAATAACCATTTGTTGTTGACCTGTTCCTTCCGTTGGGCTTGAGCTTCTTGTGGCTTATCCATCTGTGTTTCCTGTACCTGTGATTCCATAAGATCCTCTGCTTCTTTTCCTTTGGTTCCTGTAGGCTAGCATATCTATTTGTATTACTAGTTCCAACTTGTTCTTTGCCATTCTTTTTGGCAACCTGCTTCTTCTTGGGTGTGATAAAGTCATCCTTAGCCTGTTCTTCCCTTGTTCTAAAACTTTATGTATGCAATCCTTTACCAAATGTCCGTACTCATGACATAACCTGCATCTAAAAGGGAGATTTTCATAATCCAATACTTGGTCCCATTTTTCGTCTTCCACGACTAGGGAAATTTTGGTAGGCGGGGTTTATTAAGATCCATCAGAACACAAATTCTTGTGTAGATCATCTGTTCTAGCTGTGACAAAGCATCGCCATCATCATAAAAGTCCCCAGAGTGTTGCCAATTGCCATAAATACATTCTGATTCTAATATTCTGTTGGTAATCCATACAGTCTTACCCAAATAGGGGCCACAGAGGGGAGTTCTTCATCTGGTTTAAACATGGGATGCCAGGGTTTCATAAATAAACCTGCTCTGCCCATGAACCATGGCCCTCCTTGAAAGATGAGATCACGATCCTCTGCAGATGCAAAGAATATCAAAAAATAACCATTGGGGTACACAAAAATTGAGAACTCACCTTTAATACTCCAAATTTTCCTAGCCCAATCTTTAAAGATCGCTAGTGACGGAGTCGAAAACCAAGAAAGCGAACTATCAGACCTTGATTCTCCAACTCATTAATACCGCTCTCAACATCAAATTTTTGTAGGCGAAGAATCGGGTACCATATGCTACTCGCATGAATTCTTTCTCATTTTTACAGGATCGGTCTCGGGCATTCGTAAAGGAGTTTGCTGGAAATTTCTTCCATTTGCAAAAGCACCCAAAGAGCCACAGAGGGCTTCCTTAAACAAAGGTTTTAACCCATCCACACCAGAGGAAGAGGGTTTGCTATAAATAATTTTCTTCTAAGAAGTCATTTCTAAAATAACCTACCCCGATGGGCAAACTCGTGAGGGCGCAGTCGTGAAGGAACAAGACACGGTAATACTTAGCGAGAATGGAAAAATTAAAAGAAATCATGACCTAGGGACCACAACAGAGGGCAAAATAGCACAACGTATGGGAAAAGGAGCAGTCAAGAGAAAACGACAAGGTTGTATACCGACGCCAACAGTGGTCACAAAAGAAAACGACATATACGAGACAAGTGAAACGACAAAGATGGCGGTCAAAGAAAAAGCTAACGGAAATGCAAACAAAGTGACAAAACTCAACCACCAAGGATCGAGTTCTTGGAGAAAGACTAGTAAAATGAACTTAAATCACACTCGAAAATGTCAAGCCTGAAACGCAAGAGGAAAAACCCTAGCCGTGACAACCATTTTCAGCACTCATGTCTGCCATCAATCTTAGCAAGATGATTTTTGACATAACCAGCAGTGATAATATTTTTCCAGTCAGTTGTTATGAAAGAGAGCAGCCCATAAGTGATTCCCCTCTTATACATCTTTGAAACTAAAAAGGTTCAGTCAGTTTTCCATTAATCTCAACTTTTGCAGAAGCCTCAAAGAACAAAACTCCGCCTCTTATTTTTCACACAAGTTGCAAATTTGATTTCATATTCTGATTCGGCATAATTTATAAGGTCAAAATCTTCATTTTGGTGAATTTTGGTAAAGATTTACTATTTTTCCTAGCCCTCGGTTTTGGCTAGGCTGCTGCTGTTATAAATAATTAATTCCAGCTGTGTAATCAGATATTCCTTCAATCTTTTGATGTATTTGTGATTTATAAATATTGTCGTGGCTAGATTAATTGTTTCGTGGCATTCTTCATTGATTTGCATAGTGAAAAGTGGACTCGAATCCCATAGACAGTTCGCTGCCCTAGGAGACTGCTGATTTTAGATTGGTTTTCAGTTATTATCAGTTTGTTGTGTGTATAATTAAAGGTGTTTTCAGATCAGATCTGTTCAGGACAGCCAGTTAACCCCTTTTCTCCATTTTCAGTCCCAAAAGGGACATTACATTATGTTTGGGAGAAAATCAAAATCAATGTTGCAGAATCTATCAAACATAAGATATGTTTACCTCCAACTCTCACCCCGGAATGGGAGCATGTGTGTAAACAACTTTCTTTGCAACCCAAACAATCATCAATGCCTACATTTCGTCGTAAAAAAGAAAATTCAACAGAATGACCAGTCGAGAGTTCCCCCAATTGAGTATGGAAAATTGAACACGGATGGAGCCTCAAGGGGCAATCTGGGTCAAGCTGCTATGGGAGGTATTGGCAGATCCTCCGATAGATTTGTAGCCTTCTTCTTCGCTGAAAAATTGGGATATGCAACTAATAATTTAGCAGAGATCGCAGCATTGTACAAAGGATTGCAGACGGCTCAGAAAATTGGATGGCAGAAATGCCAAATTGAATCCAATTCTAAGGTGATAGTCATCCTGCTATCTAATTTGGAGGAGGGTTGCAGCAAAAATTGGAGAATAGATAGAGAAGTGATGAAAATCAACAGGCTGCGGCACCAGTTTCAAGATGTGCAATTCAACCATATCTCTAGATAAAAAAATAAAGTGGCGATTGGGTTGGCCAATTACGCACTTGACAACCACAACATTCTTTGTTATGGGAGGCCTCCTCGGGGTGGTCAACCAAGATTCAAGAAGATATGAGAAATATTCTTGATTCTAATGAATGCTAATAAGTATCCTTTTCTGTATGATGCCCAGGCTTGGACTAATAGTTTTCAGGCCTGGCATTGTAGAATTTGTACTCTTTGATTTCTCTAATATAAATGGGTTTTTGTTATATATATATATATATATATATATATATATATATATATATATATATATATATTGATGAGAATGTGAGAAGCACTGAGACAATACACGCATGCCAAATACAAGGTACTTGATGCTATTCGATCGGGTGCATGAGAGGCGATGCTAAGTATGTGAGGTTGTTGAAAAAATCTGTCATGGTACACAAGCCACAACGAATTTACACAGAGATCTACCTATTGTTGGTAGCCATATCCAAGCACGTCCACGTGTGTTGAATATTTGACTATCATGGTGTCGCCTGACAAGAAATGCATGGTTTCAACCGGGCAGATAATTGTGTAGTCTAATATGTGACACAAAGGAAACTGATCAAGTTTGCAGTGCCATTGTACCACACAAGAGAGCAAGGACCTCCAAAAAATAATCAATACATGAAGAGTTGAACCTGAACATGTAAATGAATTATATTACTGGCGTTGTCAGCTGATTCGAGGTGAAGGATTCTCAATTGTACACTAATACCATATGATAGCATAATAACAGCGATAATCACCAATACACATTGGCAGAACACAACCTAAACTTCTACCCAGATAATTTAAAACCTTTCTCAGGAATCCTCTCTCATAGTGGGGAGACAAACTTGAGATCGCCCCTTATACTAATTAAAACCTCAATTTAGAGAAGCACATGGCTCTAATACCAAAGGATGTATTTGGTACGGATTACAGTAAATTTCACACAAAAGCTCGTCTCTTTTTATTCATTGACGAGAATACGCATATATAGTTTTATTGCACTCCTTCATACAAGGAGTCAATAAAAATCATTAACAACATGATCTCTAAAATATCCCAATCACACCCCTAATATCTCTCTAGCTCCCTATTAACAAGCTATTCTTACTCACATATAATTATTTCTCTCCAACACACATTATTATTGTCTCCCTCAACAAATATACTCACCTAAGCATATTAAAATATCATGTGAGTGCAAATTTCCTAACATTTTTGCCGCACATTGTTTTTTGGAGAACATTGAAGAATTTGGCCAAGTTTTTCAGCCACGCTACAAGTTCGGGAATATCAAACTTCATGCAATATGTTTGCCAAAGCTTGTAGCATAGCCTCCAATCTCTTGAATAGGGTGAAAAGAGGTTATCAAAATAGGGGACTGTTATATAAAACCGAACATCTTAAAGTAATAGCTTCCCACAAATAAAGGACCATGCACCTCTAGTCAAATAATGAAAGGGGTTGCTAGAGACTCCCTAAGTCTTTATACAAACAATGATATATAACCCATATCTTGCAATAGATGGCACACCTTGTAAACAATGTGCTCCTCTTAACTTCATGATAAAAGGCGAAAATTTCACGATAAAGTAGTAAAGCATAAGTCAACGTTTACCGGTTAACCATAAGCCGACTACATTTGCATTACAAAGATATAGTAAGAATCACAAGTGATTTAAGAATATAGAAATTTTCGAGCACAAATGCGGATGGTGGACTATCACAAACTGCTATTCATATAATTTTAAAAGCTTATTTGTATATTTTTGTATTTATAATATTATATATTATTTTAATAGCCATCCCCAAATTTCGGAAAAAAATTGTTGTCCCAGAAATTCCATCCCGCCGTGTCGAGTCTTAGGTAACTATAATAAAATTATAAGCCTGGCAAACCATCTTTTGGCTGAATCACAAGCATCGATAGAGAGAGAGAAAAAAAATAACATATCTCATAAGAACAAAAGAAAGAATGAAATTATATTAATCTGCACAAATGACCAAAGCAAGTCAATCTAGCTTGAAAATACATACACCTAAAATAAAATATTACTTAGATAAAAATAACACAAGGAGTTGACAAATTAACTAAACATATGATCCCTAAAAACAAAGCAAACATGACTAGAAGGGTTAAACACGAAGTGGGTAAACTCTCACTTGAGATAAAGACGGTAGACGTGATCGGGGGCTACTCGGCCATTTCTAGCACCTATTTTATCGGTGTAATGCTAAGTTACCAAACGCTTTTGGATACGGGAGTGGGAGTGGGGTATCCGATACGCGGAAACGGGCAAAAAAATTTGACCCCGGATACGGCGTAGGATACGGCAAGATAAAACTATATAAAAATTAAAAATATATAAATTTCAGCCTTCTAAATAGGAATTTAATTATTAACCACATATTATGCATATGAAAGACAAGATAAAAGACAAGTTATAAGCTAAATAAGTGAATAACCACAACAAACAAGCTAGGATACCGATAAAACTTAGAAACTTAAAAGCTTAAAAGTTAAATTAAAATTTAAAATACTTAAATCGAACACAATGTGAATGTCATGAATCTCATGATATATTAAATTCAATCATAGATCAATATTCAAAGCTCAAACTATCTTTCATTGTCAATATTCATCATATTCCTCTTCATCAAGAGGATCAAAACCAGCTACATCATCATCATTATGTGGTTCATTAGAACCACATGGGCTCGAACCACTCGCACTAGGGCCACTGCCAGTTGCACCCCCTTGTGCATGTAGGTCTCGTGGTGCCACAGAACTCCCCTCATCATCATATGCTCCATGGTGGGAAATGGAAGCATCCAAGTCAACTATCTCTGGATCAATGTCCCAATGTCTTGTTGACCCTTCCTTGTACTCACTGGTTGCTTGTGGGATAAAAGGCGCAAGTTGGAATGTATGTATAAAAATCTTCACCCTTTTAGCCCATGAACTTTGCGTTTATGTGAGTGGATGAAATTATACGTACTCCAGTTGCGCTCAGAGGAAGATGAACTTGCAACCTATTAAGGCAACCCAAACTTCAAAGTCAATGCAAAGTTCAACTTCAGATTTAAACACTCAAACTTAAATTTTAAAAAACTAAAAGAAAAGAGAATAAAAAAATTAAAAACTTACCTGTGCCAAGACCTTGATTGCAAGAGGTTGCAAGTAAACCGATGAAGTACCATGGAGGTACCACCACATATGTGCATCCATCTTGTATTTGCTCCGAAGAGCGAGAAGGCTATGACCCGTTTCTGCTATGAAATTGCCAAACTCTACCATAACCTGGTCTTGGGCCTCAGGATCAGGGAAGAGCCTAGCCAATGCCACCATATATCCCTCACTGACTTCCGCATCCCTGTATGGTGCTACCCTCCCTGGCAAGGAAAGGATCTTTGTGCTATAAAATCTAGGAGTCAATGCAAAAGCTAGTAGATGTAATGGGGTGGTCATTTTGTTCCACCGCTCAATGAGGATTGACTTCACTTGTTTGAAAAATATTTCCTCGAGATCTTGTTCTTTTGCATTTATGACGACTTTTATCTTCTCAATCATTGAGTCGATGTCGTCATATATCTCTCCTAGACATGGTTGATCCGTGTCAATAAACCGGATCATGCTCATAATGGGCTCCGTAAAACTCAACAGATAACCCACTCTATCCCACCAAGGGTCCTCTAAGATCAGGTTCTTCACTTTTTGAGCCCCTTGAGTGTTTGATTGCCTCCATACAGACCAAAGATTGGATGTTACCATCCTCATGAGTGCCTCTCGCACCTTCACTAGTCGTCTCAAGACGATTGTGTGTGATGCAAACCGAGTCTCAGCAACCTAATAAGAACGAGGAACAAAAATTAAAAATAAAATTTAAATTATAAAATTGAAAGCTAAAAGAATACTAAAAAACTTATATTAAATTTTAAATTAAAAAGAAAGAAAGAAATAAAGCTTTTCCTTACCTTCAGTAGCTCCAAAATGCCTGTGACATGTGGTGGTTGGTGACAAACATTTGGATTTCTTCAGCTTCTGCATACACTTGTTGGATCCACTCTATTTTGTTTGCCATTTTCTTTAGCATTAAATTCAATGAATGCACAGCACAAGGTGTCCAAAAAATATGTCCGTACCATGCCTCAACTAGCATCCCCGCAGACTTTGCAATTTTTTGGCGTTGTCCGTTATCACTGGACAACATTTTCGTGCCCCACCGCCTAAATGGACTCAAAGAGAATGTTGGCTATGAATTGGGCATCCTTCACTTGCCCTCACAATCAACCGCTTTCAAAAACATTGCCCCCTTAGGGCATACTGCAATCACATTGATTAAAGGGTTGTTTCTTGCATCTTTCCATCCATCAGAAACAATGGACACACCAGTTTTGGTCCATGAGTCCCTAATTGGTTGCAAGGAGGTTTCCACATATTTTTTTTGTCTATCCAAAAGGGTGGTGCGGATCTTCTCAAATCCTGGTGGTTTATACCCTTTTGGTGCCTCATTGATGGCTTTCACCATCTCATGCCAATAAGGTGATCTCACAACATTAAAAGAAAGCCCATTAGCATATACACACCTTGCAATGCATTCATCTGCAATCTCCCTGTTCTCATTCTGAAAGGCCTTTTCCAATGGCCCTTTTGTCTTACTTTTCTTTCGTGCAAGGGAAACATCCTCATCTGTGGAGATAGGAGCCACAAATGGATGTGGCATGGCCACAATTGGGGATCCACTAGGTGATGGAGCAACTGGAGGCCTTGCTGAACGAGATGAACCTCCTCTTTTGGCCAATGGATGACCCGCTCTCATAGCCACTTTAGCCTCTGCATCCTCCTGCTCTTTGATATATGCCAAAACATTTGCTTTTGGCACCCCAGCATTATTCCTCCCCCTGCATACTCTTATACCATTACCCGTTATGGCACACAAGTGGCTTTTCACCCTACTGTAAGAGCCTTTGAATAGTCCATCACACTCATTGCATTTCCATTCAAAACAACCACCACCTGCAAGTTGTCGAACTATTGTTACGTGCCTCCATAACGGTGAATTTGGGTCAAAGTCTTTGGCCAAAGATTGCCCAGAAGAAGCAGAACTTGTTGCCATTGTAGAAATACCTACAAGGTTTAAAAAAAAAATTAAGCAAAGAAAACAATGGCATGCAATTGCATTGTGATTGAACAATGAAAATTAAAAAAATTAAATGGAAAGAGCAAAATAAAAATGAACATAAGCAAAAAAATGTAATGTGTGAAAGATTAAATAATAAAAAAAAAAATAGAGGAACAAGGCTAGAAATTAAAAAAAAACTTACCTTCACTTAGTAAACCACAAATCAAATCCTTCACAAATCCTCCTTTGCAGCTCCTCACACTCCTACAAGCTTAGCAATAGCTCCTCAAACCCTAGACAAGCACAATGCAATTTTGGAGAGCCACAATGTGAGTTTGTTTGCTTTATGTTTTGTTTGTGTGTTGTTCTTTTGTTTTATTGTTTAGAGGTAGCTTTTAGGTTTTAGATTAGAAGAATTTATAATTTTTTATTGTTGTGTGGCTTTAAAAACATAAAAAAATTAAAAAAAACCTTTTTTTTAACGTGGGAGCGGGCGAGGGAGCGGGCGGGGCTGTGAAATGCAGGTACGGCCCGTGCCGTGCACTGGCATTTCCACGCCCCCGCCCGCCCCTCCCGCCTCCCGCTCCCGAGGGCCTCTAAGGTGTTTCCGTAACGTAGGTGTAATGAAGTTATTCCTATCGTACAATATGTCATATATTTTATCATGTTAGATAATCTAAGACCATAATATAAGAAGCTGTTGTCGGGGCTAATAAAATAAAGACCTTTGATTGAAGGTCCGGGGATCTCCTCAAGATATAATCATATGACTAGTTAGAATGTAGATCAACCACCGAGAAGTCAATCACATCCACGTGTATAAAGAGCGAGAATAAAAAGAATACATCTACAATGAGAAAATGTATGAGAATGGATGAGAGCCACCAAGCCATCGGTTACCATATATCACTCTCTTTAGATGCAATCTATGCTGATAACAACAAGAATGGCAGCTTTTGTACTGGTCATCGAATGCACTAGCGAGGCTTCGGAAATACGATCCTTTTTAGCAAAGACTTTGCATTTAGGATGTAACAAACAAAACAGAGATTTTTGTGTTGCCGGTTGATCAAATTGAGATGTTTACAGGTTTGAGAGCAGATGTTTTTAGTGCTCAAGTAGGCATAATCAAATTTCCAATGAGCTTATCCAAACAAAATCCATCTAGATAAGCGGTAGCTTAATAGGTTTTATATGATGTATGCAATAATGGGCATGAGTTGAATAACTCCTAACAAACATTAACTGTCCTATACATCCAAGATCAGGTCTCCTATTACGAAGCTAGTAAGAAGCTACTACTACAGCTCTTCGAGAATCCCTAATGTTAATTATAGTGGTCCTTTAAGTGTACAACGAAAGAAAGAAAGTATACTAATGTCCATAAATAACCGAAAGTAGGTCAATGGGACTCTAGAATACATCCAATTACAATAAAAGGTGCTAGGGTAAAAGGACTTTGTAATATCCCCTTCTAGAATAAGTTAGGAATTAATACAAATCTGATCACACAATTGAAAATAATTAATTTTCAAACCCTAACTGCTGCAAACTTCAAAAATCCGTATCTTTGGCTAGGGAAGTCCAAATGAGCTGAAATTTTGGATAATGGACCATAAAAATATGAGGAACAATATGCAAAAATCAGATTTTGCACAGCCAACCCAAAACCCTAATTTTGACCTAAAAAGTAGGTCGCCCAGCACTTTTAGGGCACAAAAACTACTCCAAAAATTATGAAATCACCCTCTCCTTATTCCTCCTAATTTCTACAATCACATTCAATATTAAATCAACCCCAAAACTGCAGATCTGAAATAAATACTAATTTATAACAACCGGGAAGCATGCAAACAGCTGAAATCTTCTAAAATTGATAACTCCTTCAATATTCCATGTTTTCTCTTCAAATAAAATGCAAATAGTTCTATAAATTAAGATCTTTCCACAGAAATACAGATCTGAATTGTATGATAACCGAAATCCCTCCAAAACAACCCCCAAAGTCCACAAACCAGTCGCTAGGGTTTGAGTAAGTGGCATTAATGATTTCCGGCACTCAATAGCCCTTCAATTTACTTAAAACAGCTGCCCAAACTCAGCAAAAATAAGCCAACACAGATCAGATTTTGAATAAAGCTTGTTCACCCTTAAAACATGCTAAAAGATGCCCTATTCAAGTCGCCATAGTTAGAATAAAACCAGCAATAACCAGCAGATCTAAAACACCATAAAACCCTTCATCATATTCAATAACATGCAGATTTTACTCTCAATTAAAGGCACCAAAGCTAGAAAGAGAATCACCAACAAGTAGATTTGCAAATCTAATGAAAATACTTCAATTGAATATCAAAACCAGCTCACTAACTTCCCACGCAAGAGAGAGAGAGAAAGCATCAATGGGCATACATCCCAACTCCAAGCATGGAGCATAAAATAAATATCATCATAACATAATCCTAACAATGATCCTAGCACTCCTTTTATAAGCAAGGAGGCACAAACTTCAAATCCCTAGGAGAGGGAAATTATAAAATAAAAACAGTTTATTTTCCTAGATGTGGTGTCCCTTTTTTAAAAGGGTGATTTTAATATTTAAAAGCCACCTAAATATTATTTAATTAATTCCCCTTTTTAATTTGCATTTTGGGAATTTAATTAAATAATTACTTGCTCCATAAATATTAAATAATTAAATAAATATTGTTTTATAATGTCAAATGATAAAAATCACTCTTCAATCAATATTATAAAATTATTTAATATAATTTTCCCCTTGCAACATCCCTAAAGCCCACGGGGAATGATAGGCTAAGGGTCTTCAAAAATGGGGCCATTACAGACCTAGGATTAAAAACGAACTACATATAAAGAATAGAAGCACTTGAAAATAAACAAGGAGGGAGAAGGTAAACCCGAAGCACTAAAGCCTCAACGACTATGGTTAAGGTAACGATACAAATAGCCCCGTGAGGGACTAAGTCCTCTCAAAGAGCATGGCTAACGAAATCTGGAAAGACTAATGCTAGTCTTGTCATACATCTATGTCAAAACCCAGTGCCATAGGAATCATGTATCTCATCATCCACCCATATGAAAGGGGCAATGCAAGATCCGATAATGTGTGTCGAGGAGTGTCCAAAGAATAAGGGTGCCAAGTTGACTAATCATATGAGCAAACAAGCATTCCCCCTAGAACCTCTCCTAACATCCAAGGTCAAGAAACTTCAACGGCGGTCAAGAAACATGTGATGTGTGCATGCCCTCACAACCCGGGAAAGCAAGCAAGGTGGCTCGATGGCCCCTCGACATCAATAAGGGGCAGATCCAAGACAGCAAGAGAGAATGTGTTGGGAACCCTAGTAGTAGTAATCTACAAAGATGAGTCTTTGCCTCACCGACCTATCCCCTTACGTGTGTGAATCAGCAATATCCAAAAGCCACTCCATGCCACCAACCTCCATGAGGGGCTGAAAGCTTCAAAGAAAGAGGTGATCATCCATGCTCACTATTCTAATAAGAATCAAAGCAAGCTCACTATTCTAGATGAGAAGCGGTTCATCAAAGAGCTACAACTAGCTAAAAACCTAAAATGCCTTTCGTATAATGATATAAGTCGATAATTAGAAGGCAATAAAACCAAAATTGAATTACAGGTTCTTATCTTGCAAAAAGTATAATGCATTCATAAATAGCTCTTTAAAACATGGGTTAAACACATTCATATGAATAAAAAAATTCTGCCTAATTTCTTTTTCTTGGTGGCATTTGCCAAAAAGCGTGTGACCAAAGCAATACGTAAATATCATGAAACCTAAATTAAGAAGAATATAAACCAAGTTAACCATACGAGGACTTTAGGCAATTTTAAACCCATTTTAAGCCAACCCAGCTTTGCTTGCATTCTTTCGATATTAGACAATGTGATATTAGCAGCATATAAATTTCAAACTTTAACAAAACAAATAGTCCTCAAGACTCACCATAATTTGGAATCGGAGATTCGGGAGGAACAAGTACACCACACTTATGCATAAGTTACTAACTGAACCAAAGAGAAAACATTCAAAATTCTTAATTTATGAATATCAATATATGAATAAATTTGTTTTCCAACAATATCTATTGTATTTAAGGTGTTCATTCATTCCATTTAACATCATAAAGACTTGCATATCCCCTTTTCCTATTTAACTTCGTGAATAGAGATTTCAAGTTAATGCCAGTGACTTTACCATCTCAAAATATACATAGTTTAAAGCTCACTTGCATTAAACGAAGATCAAAACATGTAGCAATCACACAAACTTTTTGATAACCAAACACGGGAGTTTGTCCACAATTATCGGGAAAGAGATGCGGAGTACGGGTATGTAATGTCACCATTCCTACCTCCACGGTCTAGAGACCGGTTTTCCGTCTTAGTCTTGGTCATACCCAAGGGCTAGCGGCGTAGATGGTTCTTGGGTATGGTTTTCTACTACATTTCACTTATATGTTATGTTTTGGCGTTATGTATGTACTTTATGATGACTTAAGTGAAAAAGGTGGGGTAATGTTCTATTACTTCGTTGGGGTCACTTAAGTGGACCTTTTTTTTGCCTAGGAGAAATAAAGTCACTTTAAGTGACGATTAAAACATGACATATCTCCAAGGGGGTCGAATTACGGTTTTATGGGCGCTTTTATGATGGAAAAGGTTACAAAAGGTAAGGTTTGGGGAGAAAAAAGGATCTGGGATCATTTTGCCATCTTATGTTGGAGCTTTCAGCTTGCTTTCCTTGCTTGTGGAGGTGAAATTCCGTAGGAACCCTAGCTTCGGTAGTGAAATATCTACCCCTAGCTAGTAGAGCACTCTTCGGTGGTGAAAGATCCAGCCCTAGTTTGCTATTGTGGAGTTTATTCAGATCGGGTTGTCAAATTCAAAGTTTCAGAGGCTTGCTGATCCAGTTTCAAGTCCAGAAAGAGAAGACAACCATATTCAGTAAGAGAGATCATCTATTTTATCAGTGGAAACTTCTTGTTATTGCATGTCATTGCATGTTGATGCATGTTACTTGCATGTCATTGCATGTTGATGCATGTTACTTGCATGTTGTTGCATGTTAGTTTAATTGCAATAAAAGTGAAGATATTGGTTATTTTCTGATTTTATACCTTGCTGCCATAACTGTACTTTGCTGTCATATTTTTCTATATACTTTGTTGTCATAAAAATCAGATTGTTATTTGTGAAAATTTGGTCGGAAATCTTGAAGATAAATTAAATCCGAAAAGGGATATTTCAAGGTACAAGGACATGGAGACAGTACATTATTTTTCAGAAAAATAGGAGATGGGAGATCAATGACGACAAAATATATAAATATGTAACTTTTAGAAAAAAACATTATTATACAAACTTAATATTGTCGAAGAAAAACATTAATAACTTTTTGAAATAAAGATATTAGATGTCTACAAAAATAAGAGCAATTATAGTAACCATAGATTACATACTCGACATCTCACCAAAAAAGCACACCAACTTTTCACGATTAAAACTCACGAACTGTTTGACAAGTATGGGCGAGTTTTTCCATATACTCACAATGAGTACTTAGCAAAACTCGGTGAGCCCTATGCGCGGACTCGATAGACACATAAATACACAAGTGAACAATAAATCATGGATTTGACAGCTTAAATGCTGCAAAATACAGATTTTTGCTTTATAAACCCCCAACCCCACACATTCTAATCACAACATTTGAGCATCTTTTAAGCAAATAGAAGGGATTTTATAGAGGATTTATAGATCGAATTTACGGCATTTCATTTCCGGGTTGGCTCTTTTTTTTCTTTTTCCAAGCATGTAATTTTTTCTAAATTGTTAATAATGGGTTTCTAAATATGATTTACAAATTTACAAGAATTTGTAATTGTGATTAACGCAAGATTTTCATAATCAGTGAACAAAATCACTAGTTTTGTGAACTATTCATGGGGTTTTGTGTTAAGTTTACAACTCGATGGTTTATGAATGATTTTCTAGAATGTTCTTTTTTTAATTTTTGTATTTTATCTTAAACATAGTGGTTTACATTTACGAACTTACATTTACCTTTTTAAATATTGCTTTTTTATTTTATTGCATTTGAATGTGTTGCGCTTTAGCATAAAATGGCATCCACCTCCGCATTAGTCTCACCATCAACAAGTAGAAGCCTTCCCGCTAATAACCGTATCGGCACTTGCAAGTATGTTGTATGTATACCGGTCAAGGGGACCGTGATTTGCACGCTCGCTTGAAGAAGATACCTGGGCACAACCTTCGCTATGTAATGTCCCTTTAGCGCATAAAATAAAGAAATACGGATTTCCTAGGGAACCCTTACAACAAAAACGACGCCAATTTGCTTTTTATTTAAAACCCTTACCAAAAACTACAACAATCTGAAATCTCACTTTATTTATCAAAATACCCACAACAAACAATACCCAGTAGAGCTTAAAACATCTAGGAGAGCTCAAGTAACATCAACATCAAGTATGGAAGAGACTTCATCTTCTTGCAAAGGGTGATCACATGTGACCATAAATTTGACATTCTTCATGATGTCATCTTCTGCTACAGCTGCAATCTCATTTGCTCCTTCATTTGTATGGGAAAAGAGCAAACTCGGCTACTCTTTCTTCATCACACATGTACCTGCACATGGAACAGAATTATTAGAGAAAACAAGGGTTTTCTTCTTCATTTCATGACTTGTGAATATGATGGCAAGCTCCTTTTTGCTTGCAAACTTCTCACAAACTTCATACAAGTGATGGTTATCCAAAACTCCATCATGCTTCCCCAAACACAGTTGTAATCATGCATTTTTCCTCAAAATCATAATGAAAGTAGATGGAAAACCTCTTATGATAGTTGTAAGCATGTTGCTATTGTTAGCACCCTTCACCCAAATGGTCAGAAAATCATCTACAACTGTTAACAACAGAAAGGGGCTAGAAATTGCATGCACAGTAAGTGAAAAACAAGTACAGTTGTTGTCATAATGAATATCCCTCATGAAATCTTGCAAAAACAACATAGTGGGGGCTGGAAACACTTTGTTGATCACTTAAAATACCTCAAAAGTGTGGAAACTATCCCCTCTCGTGGTTCTCTTTTGTATGATAGCAAGTAAGATTATAGTCAAGCTGGAAATGTCTATGGCAGCAATACAAAATCTTATAACAGCATGCTCGGAAATGTGAAGACCAACATGTTTACAAGTCACAACCATACCTTCCATGTCTGGTTGGGTGACGATGCTTTGGGTAACAAGATAGCATCCATCTTGCTCATCTTCATACACAACAATTACTAATTCAACATTTACTTGAGCATGCTTATCACTTGGGAACTCAAAACCCTTATGTCTTGACTGCTGTTTTGAAAATAAAATTGTAGATTTTACCTCATCATGTGTTGCCCATATACCTTGCCTTCTTTCGTAAGTTCCCCCCTTCTTCTTGGCTGTAGCAACTCTGATTATCTTGATATCCTTGCCTTGGAGTGTAGAACTTGGCTTCAAGGAACACTCTAGGAGTAAATCCTTCACAACTATAACAAGTTCAAAACAATCCTTCATAAAATTTCTTTCTAACCATATGCATGGAGTAGCAATATTGAATTCAACAAGGACTTCCTCTTTCTTATAATTCAAAGGATCAACCGAAACCCAAACTTTTATGTTCACATAATCTTGAACTTGCAAGAAAAGATCTATGTGCCATATGTTACTATAATCTCCCATTTTCTAAATCAAAAATAATTAATAATATTTTAAGTTGGGCGCGGCCAATTCTATTACAAATATATTGTGACATTATTAATAAATTGTAATATTATTAATAATGAGTTAATACAACTCATATTAATAATATAGTTAATAGTTGTGTGTGAGTGAAGTTGTTGAATAAACAACTCACGTATCTATTTTGGTGTGTGAGATATTAGGGGATAAGACTGAGAGATTCATGGAGAGAGATATGAGGGATTGAAGATGAGTGTTGACTCCACCATTGTAGGAGATCAAACACTATATATGTAACCTCTATCAATATCAATTACATCCCGAATGAATTCAGTTTGAATATAATTATATTCGGTGTTTTTATATAATTCTGCAGTGTTTAATAGTGGTATCAGAGCAGGCCGCATTCCTGAGTTTTGTGATGGTATTTGGTCTTGATGTCACTATGGTGTGTTCAGTAATTCACTGCCAGTAAAAGAATACGTCAATCTGTGGATTAACTTGCATACAATCTACCCTATGATCTCGTCAACGTATGTTCCATTGGTGCATCGATTTGATTAGACCCAATATCTTATGTCCACACGCACCAGGTAATCATTGAAAAATGTCTTCCCTTACTGTCCATCTGTTTACCGCAGTTTAATATGTACGGTCTTGATATATATTCTGTGGGTAGAAAAGTTGTGTCAATCCTGCCATAAATCCCCCTTTCTACTCTGATTGGTGGACATATTTCAAGACACCAGACCTCTCACTTTCAATTTCTACTCGTGCCACGATAAAGGAATTTCCGATGTGAATGCATTCTATACTCATGCAACATATGCTTCCACAATTGGCTGACAGGACTTTCACTGTAGATGAATCTAAGAATCTATTCTCAATGTTGTGAGATATGTGATCTGAACCATTTAGGTGAGACATGTTGCTCTACATGTATTCAGTGACTTCAGATCTGTGTAGCTTCTTGTTTCATCTTGTAGATAAGACGTGTATAACCTACTGGATTTTGGATCTCACAGTTGTCACCATATGCCACGTATCAGATCAAGGCGCATTGTTTGATCATTGGCTCATCCCTGCCTTAATACATGTTGATCTGACAGGTATTTCCATCGCCAAACATAGTCTTTGTCAGTCTACTACCTTGGACTCTGGTATTTGACATCCGTAAAAGATTCAGTGGGATAGCTTCATATACAGCCCATCCGTGGATTTGGTCTACACAGGAGATTCGTGGATTTACATGCAATTCGCGCTTGACAAAACAAGTATTTGGTATAAAGCTTCACGTTTTATATTATTATTATTTTATTTGTTTGGTCTTTCCTTTGTATATGTTTTGGTAGAGTCCATTCGCGGATTTGGTCTACACAGGAGATTCGTGGATTTACATGCAATTCAGCGCTTGACAAAACAAGTATTTGGTATAAAGCTTCACGTTTTATATTATTATTATTTTATTTTTTTGGTCTTTCCTTTGTATATGTTTTGGTAGAGTCCATCATATAATTGTCTAAACAAATATCATTATATGTGTCTAAAGTCTATTTAAGTTTTGTCATTTGTAATGTAAGTTATGTCTTTTAGTTTAGTTTATTTTACCATATAATTTATTTTTAGGTTTATAGGTTTTTCTTTTGTTCATTTAGTGTTTTTTGTGAAAAGTAGTCTTTAATTGAGTCATGTATTTATTAAAAAGTAATTTTTAATTACTTTTTACTTGTCAATTTTAAATTATTTAGTATAGTTTTAAATATGTTTTGCATCCATTGTAAATATTGTATGTCTTCCTGACAAGTCATAGTCATTTGTTTGTAAAAGAGTTAAATAGGTGATCTTAGGATTATTCGTATTGTCATTTTGAGTCCAAAGTGTCGATATTTTTTTTATAAAAAAGTCATTGTAAAAGTCCGAAAAATAAATAAAAAATTGCCTCATGGACGCATTTTCGGTGTTACCCGACATCTAATTTTTGGGAGAATAAGATGAATAATATTGCAGTTCTAATGATATTTTGATGGCTTCAAAGAAGGAAAATATGCCTCGGGACCTGCAGGGGCGCTGCCCCTTCACCCCGCTAGGGGTCTGTTTGCCCCCCAGCACTTTAGAATTTCATAACCAAAGCAAAGATTTGTGGGGAAGATGCATCGACAAAAGGTGGTGCAAATTTGAGCTCCATGGTCCAATCTTGAGTAAGTATCGACAATGATGGAGGACGGAGGCAACAGAGGTTGGAGGTCAATCATCGACCTCTCGTCAGTCACCAACGACAAGGCCGCATGAAGCTGTGGTGGCAGTGTGTGTATGTGTGTTTTCTTTTATTTCAAATTTTGCAGTATGATTTCAGAGTTCCTGTTTGAATAAGTGAAATGTTCACATTGAGGGGGAACTGGAACATGGTCTCAATGTTCAATTTTCCCTCTATTCAGTTTGTATTCGATGTGATCATCATTCCTACATATTCCCCTGAAGGAAAGACATAGTGGATAGACGAAAGCACAAAGGAAAAGCAGCAACGTGATATTTGGGTTGTTGGTTGTCCTGTAAAACCATCCTTTGTTTTAGGTTGTTGGTTGTCTGTAAAACCATCCTTTGTTTCAGGTTGTTGGTTTTCCTGTAAAACCATCCTTGTTGAGGTTGTTGGCTATCCTACAAAACCATCCTAGATCATGAGCACGCATGGGCGGCAAGCTGCAGAAGGAAGTGTGATTATTTTTTCTACCTTGTCAACATTAGGGAGTGTATATTGGGAATTAATAATGTTAACAATAGGGGAGTGAATGTTACAAATATATTGTGACATTATTAATAAATTGTAATATTATTAATAATGAGTTAATACAACTCATATTAATAATATAGTTAATAGTTGTGTGTGAGTGAAGTTGTTGAATAAACAACTCACGTATTTATTTTGGTGTGTGAGGTATTAGGGGATAAGACTGAGAGATTCAAGGAGAGAGATATGAGGGATTGAAGATGAGTGTTGACTCCCCCATTGTAGGAGATCAAACACTATATATGTAACCTCTATCAATATCAATTACATCCCGAATGAATTCAGTTTGAATATAATTATATTCGGTGTTTTTATATAATTCTGCAATGTTTAACAATTTCTTCGTTTTGGGACAACTTAATAATATAATTATCAAAATAAAAGGTAATTTAAAATACTAAAATAGAAAAAACACCCTTAGCCTATTTTGTAATGTACCCTTCTCGGACATTTACCACATTGAAGATTTGAATGCCCTCAACCCAATGGGTTCAAGGATGAAGCTCGAAATATGTCCTAAGATCTATTTTGTGACCCCTTGGAGGGCTCTTTAGTTTAGAAAAGTGCACATAGGATAGTAATTTCTTAATATTAAATTAAGAAATTAAATAAAGTGCACATGATAGTAGTTTATTAAATACTTTTATTTTAATTATGTTTTAGGGAGAAAATATTAAATGATTAGTCATTGGTTATTGCACTTCCTTGGATGTTATGTTGATGAATTAATTAAAATTGGCTCCTGCGTGGAGAAGGGATGTATGCCCAAACTTGATGCTCTTGTGCTCTCTTTCATTTGTTGAAGAATCTATTTGCATTGAAGCTGGTTTGAAGACCAAATTGAAGGAGTTGTTTGTGATCACTTTGCCCTAGCGAATTCTTTGCTGAAGCAAATCGATTTGGTATTGGAGTCATCTATTTGGAATATTTTTTGCATTGAATGATCTAGTGCTAGCGAATTTACTCATGCATTTGTGGTGTGTTTATTATTCATTGTTGAATCTATTTGACTAATGCATCCTTGTTGTGGCTTATCAAATTCCCTGTGCTAAGTATGAATGACCATTAAAGAATCATTTGTTGGCTGAAGCAAACTGTATTGGTTGGATTTGGCAATTGTTTGAGGAGGGTTTAAATCTTCTTTGGTAGCGATCTCATCATAGTTTAATTCCTAGCTTAAGTGACTGGTTTTTATGAAGTGTTTGATTATATGATCCTCTCTAGCCCTGGCAAATGCATGCTATTTATTGCAGCGACTGATTTGGAAGGTAAATCTGTGTGTGAAGTCATATATTTGCAGCAATTTCACCTTGAATAAATATTCACTTCGTTGGCTGATATATTCCTTGTCTGCGAGCTGTAGTTTGCATGATTTTAGGATGTTTTGAGATCTCTTTTGCAGCGACCTGCCTGTAGCATTTTCAAGGCAACTCAAGGGTCCTTTTAGGTGCAACAATTGGTAGGGAAAATGCATTTGCACTTTCTCCATGTCCAGCGAACTGATTTAATGATATTCAAGGTCAGCCCATTCTCTTCTTTCCTAGCGGCTGTTCTAGGAGGTTCCAGATTTGTCTATGGTGCAATTTTAAGTAGTTGGGGACAGCGAATTCATCCTACATTGTTATGCTATTTTTCCTAAGTGGATCGACTGAGTTTAGAGTGTGTTGGATGCATGAAAAAGTCTCCCTTTGACAGCGAACTGTATTGGACTCACTTGGCAAGTATTTTGTGGCTTATGTATGTTATTTGGTGACTCAAAAGTGATTTCATTGATGGCTTAATCCTCCTAATGGGTCAGATCTGTATTTTGTCCATCTTTGGGCCTACTTTCAAGTAAGTCACAAATTCTGGAAATTATCTCATGCTCCAACAGTCAAGGTTTACAAATTTCTGAGTGATGCTATTTGTTGTTAGTTTGCTTTATCACACTTGCAGCGATCTAGTTGAGGGATCTCTATATTTGTTCTAGTGGCTGGGTTTGATCCAAATGCATGAAGTTTTCATTTGTTTATCAGCTGGTTATGCATTCCTCATACCTTTGACAAGAGAATTTGCGGTGTTGCTTGATTGATCTAATCTTTTGGGTGTTGATCTCTAGTCTTTCGTTGCAATTTCTCATTGGTCCCATAAGGGGGACATTACATATTTTCATTATTTTCAGTCAGCTAAAAGGGAGAGGTCGTCCCTCTTTAGGAAGGAAAAGCGAATGTTAAAAAGAAAGAAAGAGGCCTGCATGGAACGCTCCACAAAGAAACGAAAGAAAAGGCTATAAAAGCAAATGTTGGGGCTCATTGTGATCATCTTGTAAATTATATACTTCCCGTTTGCAAATTGGAGAATTGAGCTCTCATTTTCAGCCTTTGAGGACGAAAACCCTCGATAGTCACATCAATTTGGGGACGAAAACCCTCATTTGTTGCATTGGTGGCTTCATCTAGGAGTCACATTCGGGCTTCAAAATTTAGAATTTCATAACGGCGAGAGTTTCCATCAATGTTAGGACACAAATTCCAACTAGGTCACACCTTTTTGGGGCTACCACAATCATTTTCAGCTTCATCTTCCCATTTGGGGATTTCAATATCGTTTTCGGTGGGTTTTCGTGGTTTGGAAAACCACGATTCTAATTTTATTGGATAGCTGATATTTTGTGGTCAATTTGAGCTATCATTTGCATTTTATCTCCAAGTATTTATGAAGATATGGAATTTTGAAGTTTCAGTTGTTTTTGAGCAATAATTAATTCCAATAGTTTGTAATTTATTGTTGAAGCATTTATTTTGCATGAATTCATCAAGTGTTTCATGTTGTTGATGTATTTCGAAGATTTGTGGGTGGGAAAAGCTAAAATTTGAATTCTACCTAGGTCGCTTAGGGTTTGGTGGACCTAAAATAGGTCGTTGACCTAGTTCTCGCTTAAAATTCAATTTACTATCAATTAGGGTTTGTTGTTTACTTCCTTGTTTTTCGCCTTTCAGCCCAAAAGGGACATTACGGTTGTATCGAGCTTGATCTTCCCAACCTTAGGGTTTCGTGACTATTGAGGGTTTTCATCCCCAATAGAATCCAATTAGGGTTTTCATCCTCAAAGGCTGAAAAAGAGAACTCAATGCTCCGATTTCCAAAAGAGAAATATATAATTTACAAGATGACCATAATGGGCCCCAACATTTGCTTTTATAGCCTTTTCTTTCCTTTCTTTGTGGAGCACTCCATGTAGGCCTCTTTATTTCTTTTTTAACATTTGTTTTCCCCTCCTAAAGATGGACGACCTCTCCCTTTGAGGCGACTGAAAAATAATGAAAATAGGCTAAGGGTCTTTTTTTTACTTAAGTATTTTAAAACACCTTTTATTTTAATAATAATATTATTAAGTTGTCTCAAAATGAAGAATTGGCGGGCCCAACTTAAAATATTATTAATTATTTTTAATTTAGAAAAGAGGACATTACACAATGTCTTGCCTTCTTAGCTTCAATTTACAATAGCAAAACAAATAAAAGTGAAATCAAAGGGAATTTTGGAGGCACGAGATTTTTCATAGTGGAAACAAACAATTTCAAAAGACATGGTAATCAAACCTACGTGTAAAAGAGAGCAAGCCAAAATTACCTTGTTAGGATGACCATTGTTGAGACAAGTAAGAACCATGCTAAATGGGGATAAATACTATTTCAATAGCATTAAGGGGAAGTTTCCCTCCATAGACAAATGGATGTGCATTCTCGTTGAAGATATGACTTCTTAAATTTTTGAAGGATTGATGGATAAATGGAGGTTCTCTGGACAAAATGTACTAAGATGAAACACAAGAACAACCTGAGCTAGTCAAATGTGTTCTCATGTTGGAGTATTATGAATAGAGTAAATTTGAGCAGGATACTTAGCATAAAGTCTTTGTAGCATAACATTCTGATTAACAAGACAGTGCAGTGATGATTTTTCAACAAAAAGAGAGCAAAGCACATTGAACATATCTATCAACTTGATGTTAACCCTTAGCCTATTCAACCAAGTACATCAACATGAATTTTACAATCATTAAACTTTTCATCTAAATAATGTTACCCCTGCATGAAGCCATAGATAATTGAATAAGATATCAATTTTAATTGGATGTTAACTTTTTGTGGGATTTTTATTGTTTGTATTCAAGCCATCTGATCCGGATCCAGGAGGTCCAGGGGGTGCGCGATGCTCTAGATGTGTTGTATGCGTATGTAGTAGAGAAAATAATAGAGTTGGATCTAAAATCGTATTAATTTCTCCAATGTGTACACGGCATACTCCTCGAAGGAGATGTATGATTGTATACCTTCTACTATCTCGCTTGTTTGAGGTGTACTAGGTATATTCTTGATGGAGATGTATGGTTGCATGGCATACTCTTGAAAGAGATGTATAGTTCCATGCTATCTGATTTCTATCTAAGGCTATTGATGTGTACATTTATATTACAAAACCGTGAAGCCAAAAACAAACCATGATGGAATTTTAACCATTTAGGTTTCCATGTCTTACTCTTCACTGAGGACCATTACGTGGCTTGGCTGCCAAGTGTGTTGTATGTTGCCGGATGTTTTGGAATAATGTAAGCCCTCAAAGTGGCACATGTGTAATGCCCCCTTTTTGAAGACCCTTAGCCTAGCTTTCCCCGTGGGATTTTGGGATGTTGCAAAGGGAAAAATATGTTAGTAATTGAATGATATTGCCTGTAGAGTGATTATAATCATTTGTCATCATAAAGCAATATTCATTTAATTATTAGTTCTCATTTAATCGTGGATGCTAAGTGGTTTTTCCACTACTTTGTATTATTGCTCACAAAAGAATATTTATTGCGCAATTAGTGTAATTTATTATTTTATTTAATTCCCAAAAATACAAAATTAAAAGGGGATTAATTAAATAATATTATTACAGTGATTTTTAATGACAAATAGACCCTCAAAAAAGGGACGCCACACATAGGGGGAACAAAATAAAAGTGGAAATTATAAGGCATGCCTTATAATTTCAAATTATGGTTTTCCCTACAAAAGGGAGTTGCTCCACCTTGGGAGAAAACTATAATTATATGTTTTGCCATTGAGGGAAGGGTTATGTTGATGAATCTTTTGATTTCACTCCATGCTTGGAGTAATGGGATGTATGCCCTAGCTCTCTCTCTCTCACATTGTAAGCTTCACTTGGAGCCATTGTTGAAGATATTAAAGACTCTATTGTTCTCCTTATTGTGCTCTATTGTGTTGAAGTGTGTTTGATGCATTGTTTTCTCCATTCTAACATTGGCGACTTGGCTTATGTGTTGGTGCATTAATTTGCATGTTGGGGTTCCATTTTAAGTGTTTTTGGAAGGATTTTATAGTGTTAATGATTTGTTGTTAATGCTGCAATAAATTCCAGCCCTAGCGACTTGCATAAGTGATTATTTGGCATGTTTTGGTGATGTTTGAAGTAGTTAATCAATCTGGTCTATTTTGGTATATTTATTCCAGCTATGGCGACTTGATTTGGGCATTATTTTGACATGTTTCAAGGGTGAATCAGCTATATTTATAATCTGATCTGTGTTGGCTTATTTTTCTGAGTTTGAGCAATTATTTGGGGTGCATTGGAGGGTTATAAAGTGCTGGAAATAATTTATGAAATTTATCCTAACCCTAGCAACTGGGTTTCTGATTTTGGGGTCTGATTTGAAGGGTTTTAGTGGTCTAAAAATTCAGATCTATAGCTCTTTGGAAAGGTCTTGAATTATAGATTAATCTGCATTTTATTTGAGGGCAAAATATGGAATATTGAGCAAGTTATGAATTTTCTAAGTTTCAGTTGTTATGGTGCTTTCTAAATAAATTCACTGCTGCAATTAATTTCAGTTTTGGATAAGATTGATTTTCCTAACTAGTTCTCCCATCTAACCCACTACCTTGGCCTACTCCAACCCCATTTGGGTTGTATTAGTGCTGACATTGGGTTATTTGAGGTCGAGCTAGGAGGGTTTAATCCTTCTAGAGTCGATTTGATAAATTAATTTGCAGATTTGAATAATATCCCAAAAGGGGATATTACGACATGGCATGGCACAACATGGCAAGGAGTGTTCACATGGTCACATGAGTGTTTGGAGGTTTTACGTGTTGTACATTTCTACGCAGTACTACGAGGGCTTCACAAGATCTTTGCAAGATTTTGCGCAAAAAGCAAAGATAGACCAAATGGCATTGAGATTGAATCTCAAAAATTTGGCAGAACCGCCACTCAAACCCACAAGAGGTAAGCCCACAAACTTAGACGGTCCACACCTATCGGGTGAGTCTGTAATATGGTCTTTAGAGCTATGAAACATGAATCATGGCACCGCACAAGACGCAAATGATGTGAGAAGCTACATGGAGTGGCCCAAAGTGCAAGAGTTGTGCAACATAATACCCAACACTACGCAGAAGGCACCGCAGAAGGCACATGATGATGGGGGTTGCAAAGTGATGTACAAAGCACAGATGTTGTGCAGAATGTTCCCTAGCACAGCGCAAGAGGCACATGATGCAAGAGGCTACAAGGTGATGTACAAAGCATAGTTACCATATTTGTACGAACATGGTCGAAATTCGGTGAGGAATGAATTTCTAGGGAAAACTGAACTTGTTTGATAGATTCGTTTTGACATTTCACTTTAAAAAAATGATTTGAAAATAAATAAATAAATATCTAAACCGAAACCCTAAAGCAAAAGCATTAAAAACTAAAAGCTAAAGCCTAATCGCAACATGTGTGAGATTTAAAAAAGTGAAAAACGTGGAAGGCACTCGAAAACTCTCATCACAGCATGTGTGAAACGACACGATAAAAACGAGCCGAAGGTAATACGCCATCCAATCCACTCCACACCGAGTTCAAGCTTCATATCCCCCGCCTCCGCCATTGGAATATGTCCTGAGCGCAGAACCAACAAGTATGTACTCCGAGAACAACAAAACTATAAACATTTTTAAAATTTTAACTTATTTTTTGGGAAGTTGTATCCATCTAATATGCAATACGTCAAGGTATTAAGAAATAATAGTACTTAGAGTTAGGTTTACATAAATTTTATTATTTAGGTTTAACCGTTTAGTAAGTTTAGTTACATAAATTTTATTATTTAGGTTTAATCATAATGTTTAGTATTTTATATTAATTTATTAAGTATTTTATTTTTAGTTTTGATTTCATAATTAAATTTTTCACAAATTGTCAAATACTGAATATGACTCAAGTTTACTTAACAAAATTACAAATTATTTTGTTTTTATTTTAAGATCAATTAGTAATTACTATTTAGAATTTTCTTATTTTAATTTAACTTTTAAAATTAAAAATATTAAGCTTTATTTAGTATTTACAATATTTTATATAATAGGTTTACATAATTTAAGTTGCGTTTAATATAATAAGTTTTATTATATTTTAAAAATCAATATTACAACTTATTATTTATTTATTTATTTGTTAGTATGTAAACAATCTTAATTAAATTGTAATATTTATTTATTAAATAAACCGTTAAATTCATTTATTGATTAAACCGTAATTGTTATTTATTAATTTGTTGGTAAGTACAAAATGTTAAACATTAAAGAAACCGTAATATTTGAATTTTGCAAGTTCGGAGGTTAGTTAGATAGTGAAGGGAAAGAAAGGGTGGCCAACATGTCTAGAGGCAATCGCTTACGTGGAGATGAAATACATTGTTCAAAGTGATGATAATAAAAATATATGAGACGCACATTGTCAGCAATGGCAATATTACGGGAGTGTAACTAGAGTTGGTACCATTACCTAGGAAGATCCTCAGATGTGAAGCGGTGTCCAATAGCAAATGGGAATTCAGAGGAAGTAGAATATAGAGATTTCATAAATCCAGTGCAAGCTAAATTTTATGTGAGTCGTGTTGGATCATTACCTTCAAAAACAAAATCGCTAAAATCCAACACTCTATCTCACAAATGGGCTCCAATAGTTCAAGTTGCTCTCCATCACCATTTTGCCTAAGACATGGAAGTGTCGACAAAGTTGAAAAGTCACAAGGTTCATTGAAGTCCATGTGGAGGCCACAACAAAAACATGAGGTAGACATGTTGGCAGCTAGATTGTTTTATGTAGAGGCCATCCCTTTCAATGTAATTCGTTCCCACATTTCAAATCTTTCATAGATGCAACAATTGAGTTTGGGAAGGGTTACACGTTGCCTTGTTATGAAAGACTAAGAACTAGTCTTCTTGAAGAGGAGGTGACATCCATATCTAGTGACCTAGATGAAATGAAAAAAGTTGGAAAAGAACAGGTTGCACAATAGTAAGTGATGGATGGTCTTATTCAAGAAGAAGGCTTCTCTTAAATCTTTTGGCACTATCTTCACAAGGTGCAATGTTTATAAAATCAATTAATACAAATAATGAGCAGAAAACTTCTCTTTTCATCTCCAAATGCATCGAATCAACAATTTTGGAGATAGGAGAAGATAATGTTGTTCAAGTTATTACAGATAATGTAACCAATTGCAAAGGAGCGGGTGATATACTCATGGATAGATTTCCTCATATCTTTTGGACACCTTGTGCAGCCCATGTGTTGGATCTTTTGCTTGAAGATCTATCAAAAATAGAATGGGTAAGTAATATTGTGATTGAAGGAAAACAAATCTCTAAGTTTATCCTCAATCACCGCTTGACATTGAACTTGTATCGTTCTTTTGCAAAACGTGAGCTTCTTTCCCCGCCAAAACAAGATTTGTCACCAACTTCATTACTTTGCAAAGGGAGGTAGAGGAGAGGACAACATTAAGAAAAGTGGTGATTACTAATGAATGGACAGAATTGAAGCTTTCCAAGGAAACCCATTCAAAAGAAATTGAAAAAATTATCTTAGGGGACACATTTTGGGAGGTTGCCAAGAAGATCGTAAATGTGTTTGAGCCACTTGTTCAAATTTTGAGAATGGTTGATGGTAATCAACCATGCATGGGTTTTGTGTATGAGGACATGGACAGAGCAAAAGAAGAAATCCAAAAGATACTAGCAAGTAATGTTGAAGAAGTCAAGCGTATTTGGGAAATTATGGACAAACTATGGTTCATGCTACATTGTCCTCTACATGCAACATCTTGTTATTTAGATCTTAAATTAGTAGAGGTAAATCATGATGCAGATGAGGAGATAAAGAGAGGTATATTTGCACGACGATAGACGAGGTTGATACAAGAGAACTTACTATTTTCAAGAACCAACTTAAAATGTTTGGTGAAAAGGAAGCAAGGACAAGCAGGATGAAGTGGAAAGCATCTAAATGGTCGCAGACTTATAAGTCTTCTACTCCATATTTGCGAGAAGCTTGCCGTGCGAATCTTCAAATCAATGTTCCAATTCTTACGCATGTGAAAGAAATTAGAGTTCAAGTGAATTAATTCAAACAAACAAGAGGAATCAATTAGGGCCTCAAAAACTCTCAGATCTTGTTTTTATGCATAGCAATTTACGATTGCTTACTCACTTTCTTGCAAATGAAGATGAAAACTCTTGCCTTGAGAAGCATGTTTTGCAGATGAAGAAAATGTTGTTGATGATGAGCTTCCTACTGCAGTATTAGATGAAGATGCTAGTAATACTTTTGATGTAGAAGCAGGATTTGATGTTGCAAATGTTTAAAATTGCATTTCGGTTAATGCTCAAAACTTTGAAGTTTGAGCAATGGATAATTCTCATTGCTATATTTTATATCAATATGTATGAACTATGAATTTTGACTGTTTGAGTCATAACTGTAAGTCTTGAGTTTAACAATTAACACTAATGGATTTTTCTATGCATTTATTTGTTTTAGACTTTAGTATACTTGTATGTTTATTTATTTGTATGTGTGATTGATTTTTTAAAAGCAAGTATGGATAACTATTCATTTGTATATTTTCTTTAAATTCATAATTTTTTTGAACCAAATCGAACTTTTTGCAAAATCCCAAACTTTTGAACTTTTTCCCCTATCCGAACAACCTGAACTTTTTGAATATGGTAACTATGGTACAAAGCATGGTTGTTGTGCGGCATGTTCCTAAAGACAATAGCAGTGCATGATGCAAGGGGTCAAGGTGATGCATAAAGCGTAGATGTTGTGAAGTATGTTCCCTGGTTAGGAACATGATGCAAGGTGTTGTACACAAGTGCTCAAAGCAAATATGTTGTGCAACATGTTCCTAGCATTCCACAAGAGGCGCATGATGCAACAGGCTACACACAGTGCTCGAAGCACGAATGTTGTTGTACGGCATGTGCCACGCTGCGCAAGAGCCATACAATGCAAGGGCAAGGCAGCTATACACAAGGTCGGTGTTGTGCAAAGGTTGTGCACACAGTTGGCACAGTCCTCCACAAGCTGCGTGAAGATGTGTAGTGTGTCCAAATGGCAACGAGAGTACTGCAAGGAAGGTGGTCTTTAGGAACCACTCTTGTGCTCGATCACCATCACTTTGATGACCAATTTCCATGAATAGTCATTTCTTTTCATGACGTTTCCCTCGTGTATATTTTTAATATTAAGGCATTGGGACCCACAAAGCACGAAGCACCTCTAAGCTATTTCAATACCAAAAAGAAGAAAGACACTAACACATCAGCCTAGGGCATTCGCCCCAAAGCATGTTCCGGATTGGCAATGCTTTTAGTGCATGTAATCCCTTATAAGCTTTGATTGTCTCAGAGTTATTAGCAATGCAAAAAATTGACAGCTCAATGCTTTTACTTTTGTTAAGTAATTGGAGTCTCTGTTGATAGCTTTGATTAGATGTTAATTGTTTGTGTGATTTTTAGCCATCTATATTCAAGCCATCACTTTGATGATCAATTTCCATGAGTAGCCATTTTCTGTTCATGATCTTTCTCTCATGTATATTGGTAAAACTAACAAGACATGGAAACCCACAAAGCACATATGCACCTCTAAGCAATGTGAGTTTTTTCTCTTCTCAAATACAACCGTGTTGGCATGTGTGTCCAGCGCTCCCGTGAGTTTCGTGACATGGACTAACCGCCTCTCGTAGATCCTAACTCTGGCGATTGTAGCGGAGACTAACACCTATGGGTTTTGGTCTAACGGCAATCGTGGTCCAACAAATGGTATCAGAGCGACAGGTCTCGAGTTCGAAACTCACTCGGGTAACGCTGAGGGGGAGATTGTTGGCATGTGTGTCCAGCGCTCCCGTGAGTTTCGTGACATGGACTAACCGCCTCTCGTAGATCCTAACTCTGGCGATTGTAGCGAAGACTAACACCTATGGGTTTTGGTCTAACGGCAATTGTGGTCCAACAAACTGCAAAGCCAGTAGGGAAAAGAACTCAGGTGATCATTCCAGGCAGCACCTACATGAGCATATGTTTGCTTCTAACAAACAAAGCAATGAAGAGAGCAGGATTCTACAGTCCATCAATAGTTAACTATGCAGGATTTCTGGAAAGACCTGTGAATTTCTATAAATGGATCTCTCCAGAAATTCTGCTTAATAAACCACATATTTACAACATAGTAGGGGTCATTATTTAGAAAGAAAGATTATAGAGAATATCAAACACAGTTTAAAATATAAATTGTAAACCTTAATTTAAATTAGCTGGGGGGATTAAGCTTCCAAACAGCTTGGGGATTAAGAACCTCCAAATGACAAACATAATGAGATGAATACCTGGCACTATTATTAAAAGTGATATAAGCAGTCTGCACCAGAAATGTTGGAACTTGGCAGCCCTTTGGAAATGCCAAGGCTCGTAATATATATCAATAATCAATGCAAAATTGACCTTTGATGCAGTATTGTCCTTCCACAGAACACTTATGTGTGCATGTATTGATAGAGCTCAAGAGTCT
The DNA here is from genome assembly GCA_018340775.1 of Taxus wallichiana var. yunnanensis. Classification (NCBI taxonomy): domain Eukaryota; kingdom Viridiplantae; phylum Streptophyta; class Pinopsida; order Cupressales; family Taxaceae; genus Taxus; species Taxus wallichiana. Next base: position 868,003,032 of record CM031238.1, read on the forward strand.
AAACTACTAATGTTACTACCAAGGAAACTAATTTAGAGGGATGCAATGCTCATGTTAAAGATACTCGTAAACAACTAGCATGTCATTGGTAACTGTGAACAAAAATCATGCAAACGATAGCCTACTAAGTCCTTACTGTTTCCAACACGCACTGCAGGCTGCGAAGGCCAAATGAATGCCCACATTGAGCTACCATTGCATCATCCATCAATAATCCCCTGATTCAGTTAAAACATTAAAAATGAATACCTCTTTACTTGGTAACAACCAAATGATACTGCTGATACTAAAGTACTTCATGAAGAAATTCGTAACAAATGAAGAACTCCAAAATCTACATCTTTTAAAAACAAGGAGCACACAACATACAGAGGAATAATGTATGTATGTATGTATATATATATATATATATATATATATATATATATACCAATTTTACTATAATTTTGCACACAAATAAAAGTGAATAGTGCAAGCAAGCCTATATAAAAGCAACCATCACTGACTTCCAACTAGGAAGGCAAGTCTATAGATCAGAATCTACTTCACAAAGGTAAATTGGATTTGTTAATAGGCAGATAGATTGAATGGCAAGAGGACCAAGCTGTAACAATTACCTATCTCAACTTTCAAGAAGCTATAAACAGGGCAAGATCAAAATCTACTTCACAAACGCAAATCTAATTTGATAACCAGCACAGCCAGCTTTAATTGCAAGAGGACCCATCTATAACAATTACATATCTCAACTTTCCATAAGGTCGATCTATAGGAGGAAGCATCAACATCTACAAGGTCCCTAAAGAATAAAAATCTCAATGTCGTCTGTTTATTGCCAATTGTGCATTCCTGCATTGTTTATTGCTCCATAGTTTGTATTTTATTTCTTGCTCACATAGTTCAGCGAGGTCTTGCACATTATCTTGGTTTTTTTCAATATTTATTGAAAAGCTTTTTCGTATTGTGATATACAAAGCAATACAACAGCTAAACTTACAAAAGGTGAGTGGATGGTATCACACTCCGAAATACCAAATCAGCCAAAGACAAGAAACACTACATACTCAACTTGCATATAAAATCGTCATCGTATGTATAAAACCTCTCTCTTTTCAACCAAAACTAGGCGAAATAAACGAGCAACAAAGCAATTATAAAAGCAGGTGCCAGCAGATCACAAGAAACCACAAAGCAATGAGAGCCACAATAAGCATGGGTGACAGAGCTAGAGGAACATCTAGCTTATCACCCAAGCCCCCAACCATTTCCAAGAGGATTTGCACAGTCAAGTTCAGGGTTCCAGCCATCAGTCTCTTTTTCTTTATCTTTATCCTCTACATTATCTTGTGTAGTAGGAGAAATTGCAAACCCCAAGTGAGGGAATTTCCCGTGCAGAGGTGCCATCCATCTAGTAGGATTTAAGCGGGAATGCCCACCACCACCACCAGCTTGAGTGCTACAAGCCGGGGCAGATATTATCACCACAGAGAGCCACTGCAGCGCCTCCTACAAAAGCAGGAGAAATTGCAAACCCCAAGTGAGGGAATTTCCCGTGAGAAATTGCAAACACCAAGTGAGGGAATTTCCCGTGCAGAGGTGCCATCCATCTAGTAGGATAAATTGCAAACCATCCATCCATCCATATAGTAGGAGAAATTGCAAACCCCAAGTGAGGGAATTTCCCGTGCAGAGGTGCCATCCATCTAGTAGGATTTAAGCGGAATGCCCACCACCACCACCAGCTTGAGTGCTACAAGTCGGGGCGGATATTATCACCACAGAGAGCCACTACAGCGCCTCCTACAAAAGCAATGTCTTCCCCATACTCAAACCCAAAAATCGTAACCACTTCAATCATTTTGTAATCTCTCACATAATAAAATGACTGACACACAATGAATAATGTGTGCATTCCGATCCTTCTTCATTATATATTTGTTCACGTCTTCTAACATTGCTATCAAAGCCAAAAAAATGAGGAGGGCGACATAGGGAGTTTTTCAAAGGAGATTCGCAACTCTACTTTTAGTCACAAAGGAAAAAGCATCCAGTGTATTTTCGAATTTATCTAGGGCACATGACAGAAGTTTCAAGTTTCAGTACGAAGAAAGAACATTCGTATTTGCAAAGTATCTAGGGCGCATGAGAGAAGAATGAAGTCATGAAAGCACAAACTCACAATTGCTTACAAAGATATAGTTGTGAATCTATGAATCGCAAATTAATGTAGTTGCAAATTTACACTCAATACAGTCACATATCGCAGAGGGCATTTTTAGTGCAAATTGCGATTCAGAGTTTTGAACGGCACGAAACACAAATCGCAATTCAAGGGTTTCAAAGGGCACAAGAACAACATGGGCACAGTTCAAGAGCAAAGAGCTTCATGTTTTTCGTATTTTTGTAGTTCTTGCTAGGGCACGTAATACCTTTAGATACATCAACAAAACGGAAGTATCATTGTTGCTTTGATTTGCTAGTCAAAGGTATACATTTCAACGCTTCATTTATTTTCGTGATGCTGCAATTGAGGGTATTTATATCCACATATTTATTGTTACAAATGTTGCGAAGGGTATTTTTGATTAAATATTCCAATGGAGAAATATTCTAGCTTCAACTTTCACACTTGGAAAGTTAAAATACAAATGCAATTAATGAATAAAAATTTGTAGGGAATAGTCAAACCAAATGGCATAATTAAAATTCAAAATGCCCAAAGTGACACCTAAAGGCTGTTTTTGTACATCTTCCTCTCTCATCCGAATCATGATAACCGGTCCTTAACTCAATCTTGGAAGAATATACTACTTCATGTAATTCATCAATTAACTCATCAATCCCGTGTATGCGGTACATGGTTTTTATTGTCTTCTTGTTCAAAAGTCAATAATCAATGCACATCCTCGTGGTTCCATCTACCACTAAAGAAGCAAAGGGGCTAGAACTAGGCCCGATATGACCCATTTCCAATAATTCCTTGATTGCCTTCGAAATTTCTTCTTTGAAAACTCTTGAGTAACAATAGGAGTAGTTATTACAGGTTTAGTACCTAGTTCCAACTCAATGATATGCTAAAATCCTCTATCTGGTGGCAACCTGAAGTATAATGTTGAATACCTTGGCATGCTTATCTATAATAGGCTAAACATCCATATAATATGACCTTTCCTAAAATTGGGGTTGTGGAACTTACCGCATACAATGTGTTGCCCATGCTACTTGCCCTCTCCAAAAGCTCTCTCCATCCTCTTCGCCATGACCACTCTAGGAGCTCCATCAAACATGCCTTGAAGCACAACCTCTTTACCATCTGATTTAAACTTCAGCTCCATAGTCTGATAGTTTTGGGTGAATTCTCCCAAAGAATGTAGCCATTGTACCCCAAGCACTACATCAATTTCTCCTATACCTACAACATAGAAATCATCACTTACTTTGTGTCTCCCCAAAGTAAGATTAAGTTACTTTGAATTCTCTTGGTACATGGGATGGTGAAGCCATCAACAACAGTCACATTGAAGCCTTTGAAATCCATTGCTTTCAACCCCATCCTTGTTGCCAACCCTTCATCAATAAAATAGTGGGTTGCCCCACTATCGATGAGCACAAAGACATTTTTCCCCCACAAAACTCCTCTTACTCTAAAGGGATGATATCTAGGAGCACTGACAATGTGGCAAGGGTGCCATCCAAAGTATCTACCTCTTCCTTCTTTTCTAGTTCTGGTTCTTGGGCTCCCCCTCCAAATCAGCTTCTTCTGATTTTAATTCACCATCTGATACAACCTCAATATAATGTACTTATCCACGCACAAGACACCTATGACCACGTTCCCAAGGATATTTGCAAGTGAAGCATAAGTTTTTCCTCATGAGTTCATTCCTTATTTCTATCTCTTTACTTGCTTTTGGCAACTCCTTTTGCTAAGAGCCTCCTTGTTGGGACAGCTTCCTTTGTTGTCCATAAGGTGTTGAATTAGACTGCTCAAAAGGTTTTGTCCTTGGCTGCCTAAAAGGTGTTGTTCTTTGTTGTCCTATAGGCAAAAATTTACCCTTTGGAGCTGATGATTCCAGATCCAATGCCTTTTTAATTGCTTCTTGAAGAGATAAAGAGTTAAAAGCTTTCTCCAAACCCTTGAGTGGTTCAAACTTCAATCAACCCTTCAATGAATAAAACCACAAGTCTTCTTTCAGTTATATCCGGTACCATCACGAATAGCTTCTGAAATTTTGCTACGTAGTCATCCACCATGTTGTGTTGTCTTAGTTGAGCCAATTCCCAAAAGTGAATTTCTAGATCCGTTCTATCAAATCTCTCAATCAATCTTCTACTAAACTCATCATAAGAATTGATGAGATTATGTCCTTGAGTAATCAGCCCATGATACCACCATTCATGTGCTATGCCTTCGAGATGAAGAGTTGCAAACTTGATGGCTTCATCTTCCAACATTGGCCTGAGAGATAAATATGTATCCGGCTTATGTATTGTAATGTCCCTTTTGGGCTAAATCTAAACACCAAATGAACTTGCACAAATCCAAATAGTAAACTGAAATTAAATTTTCAAACCCTAGCAGCAGGCTGTAAACATATTTTTACGATAGCAATCAGCCACAAACTTGCTAGAAATAATATAAAAACTCTTCAAAATATTATTCTTCAAAGTTGGAAATAATTGCCGAACAGCATGGGAGAACATATCTTTTTGCAATTTTAATATTAGTTGGAATTACTTAGCAGTGAACACCCTTTACAAATATGGTTAGAGCTAAGCGTTTCCAAGCCCAAACACAAGTACAAATGGAAGATCCAATGCTAAAAATATGGAGAACACACTTCTACCGAGAGGGGGAGTGAATCAGTCTAAGATATACTTTTACTTATTAAAACTTATATCCACAATTAAAGCATTTAAAAGCATTCAAATAACATAACACAGTGCAACACCAGATTTACATGAAAAACCCTCTCTTGGGAAAAACCATAAAATAAGACTGTTTGGATCTACCGTCCAAATCCAGCCCAAAATTAAATGTTTTACAAATGTTTGTAGGCACCAACCTACTGGAGACACCAATCCCCCAAGCCAAGCACCAACTCAGCCAATTCGTGAGCACCAACCCACTGGAGACACCAATCCCCAAATTGTGAGGCACCAACCTCATCAAAATAAACTTTCCACCTTCTGTAGTTGCTTCTTCAACCGGATGATGGCAATTATGCTTCTCTTCATACACAAAAATCAAATTATACTTCCAACATGGACGTTGGTCCAATTAATGAAATCAGATCGCTTTATATTTTTGCTCTTCCTTCTTACTCTTTATTCAAATGATATTCTCATTTTACTTTTGCTCTTCTCTCTTTCACTTCTTCTCTCAAATGATGTATCTATTTCATTTTTTTGCTTATCTTTCTCAACCTTTTCATCTATCTTTTATAGCCTTAATGTGCCTCTTCCCAAGAGGGGCGACTATCAAAAGATGTCTCTTAAATTAATATTAATTAACTTCTTTAACTCCTTCCAAATGGGTCGGTTGGGCTTGTATTTAATATTTGTTTATTTCTTTTATTTCCTTAGATGAAATCGCTGGCCCTTTCATAATTAAAACGCTGGTATACAATGTGATTGTTGTTCATTACATTCACTGTTATTATATTAAATCTGATCATTGTAAATTAAATTTGATCACTGCAATATCTGATCACTTTGTATATTAAATTTGATCACCGTAATTGTTGTGCATTCTCCTTCGACATCAATGACTCCTTTGACATCAATGACGATATTTCAAACAATCTCCCCCTTTGTCATTGATGGCAACCTTACAAAGAAACAAGCATCTCCAACCAGAATACTCCCTCTCTTTGGACTTCTTCCCCTTGTTGTACTGCTCCCCCTTTCTTTAAATCTCTCCCTTTGACATCAATGGCAAAAGGATATACAACACAATCACAATGTATATTACCAAAATATCCATGGAGCTGAATAATGCAATGATTAACTCCTCCTTGATCCATGCTTCTCTTGGTAACTGCTTTTTGTGGCAATGTACTCCATTCAACCTTTCTTTACTTGTTCATCAACTGTTGTTTGTAATTTCCTTCTTCCACTGAGGTCTCTATTTTAATCTCACTTTCTTCTACAAACTAAAATGCATCATGAACTACAAAAACATATACCTTCTCCTCTTTTGACTAAACAATTTTCCTTGTATCAAGCAAGACCAAATGACTTTGGTGATGTATGTCTCCATTTGCTCATCTATGTTGGCATCACATGTTTGCCATGTGCAACTAATGTTGCACTCCCCTTCTGCTTCCAATTCAATCTTTGACATGTTCTCAAATTTATGCCTTCCATTCTTTTTCTTTTCATCCTCATCTCTTGCTTTTCTTCATAGACTCTTTCCACTATGAACATCGAGTTTTTCTTGCTTCACCATGGCTTTACCTGCCAATGCACCATGTGCTTCTTGCACAAGCATAGTTTACTCTTTCTTCGGATTTTCCTACTTTTGCATCTTCTTCCAAACTTTTATGAATTCACCTTTGTGTTTAGCACGGGCATCCACTTTCTTGTTTTGATCTACGGATTACTTCTACATTGTCTTGTTATATGTCCATACTTATTGCAATTATAACATATAATATCATCTGATAAGAGAGCAAATGAATTATAGCTTCTACCTGAGAAACCATACAAATCTTTGTTTCCATTCCATCCATACTCATTCCTCGCATGTCCTTTACAATCTACTACTTTGTGACCAAAATGATTGCAAGCAAAACAATATCCATAAAACAATCTCTAGTACCTAATAGACTACTTTGGAAAGAATGATCTTTTATGGTTTCTTGTGGGAACATTATGCCACTTGTTCTTGCCTTTGTTGTTTTCTTGCGGAGCATTGTTCTTTTGAGGAGCCTTATCTTCTTTCTTCGGAGGTTCAACAACTTTTGAATTCAAATTCTTCTTAGTAACCTCTTGTTTTTCCTCATACCCAAGACCCGTCTTGATGCATGGTGACCTTTGGTGATTTAGAATCTCATCTAGCACTTCGGTGTTCTTTTCAAACTTTATGTTGCTTTTCAATTTAGTATTTGTCTTCTCCAATTCCTCCTTTAGAACCACAACCTTTGATTCTAGCTTAGCACAATTGTCTTCTTTTGTCTTCAGTTGGATTCTCACATCTTCCTATCCTCTTTGCTTCTTCGATTTGAGTTTTTAGACCACTGATGACTTTTTCTGACTCTTCAAGATTTTGAGTTATTTTTGTTTTTAGGTTTACAAATTTCTTCTTCATATTTTTGAAGCTGTAAGAATTGTCTCAATTTTTTTTTAAGTTTCTTGATTTTTCTCAAGGCACAAATGAGTTCTTCTTCAAGATTTACCTCTCCTTCATCTTTGACATTTTCTTCATCCTCTGAATCACCCCAAATTTTTCATTTTCCCACCTGGTCGTCATCACTCCATGTTTCTATAGCCATAAACAGAGTTTCTTCTCTGTCACTATCTGTAATCCCTTCATCATTCTCCTCACCTGAGTTGCTGTCCTTTTTGGAATAAAGGCTTTTCTTATTCTTTTCAAATCTTTTCTTCTTTTCATATCTATTTGACTTGTAGTTCTTCTTGTGTTTATGATGTTTTCTCTCCTTTTCATCATGCTCTTCTTCATCATCACTATCATCTTCCTTTGGATGGGGACACTTAGCAGCAAAATGTCCTATCTTTCCACAATTGAAGCATTTGAAAGGTAGCTTACCTTTGTATTTTCCATATCCCTTTTGAGATGGGGACACAAACAAACCTTCCTTTGCATCTGACTCATTGTTGGTGCAATAGCTTAATTGATTCTTCCTTTTTAACTTTCTCAAAGCTTTAAAGGTTGCTTCACACTTTGGTGGCTTCTCCAGTTTTGTCCTCATTTCATATGCCATGAGAATTCCATGTAACTCGTCCATTTTCAACTCATCTAGGTCTATATCTTTCATCTCTTCAATAGCAGAAACTTTTGCATCAAATCTTAATGGTAGAGACCTTAGTACCTTTTGAATTATTACAGATTCTTCAACTTTTTCACCAAGCCCTCTAATGGTGTTAACAATCTCATCCACACGAAGAAAATATGCCGCAACATTTTCTTCATCTTTCATTTTCAAGTTCTCGAATTGTCTCCTATGAGTTTGGAGCTTTGCCTTTCTTACTTTGTTATCACGCCATAGATGGTATGACGTTTATCCCGATGTCCTTTATCGAATCAGCAATGCATTACTTTGACAAATTCTGATTCTGATAAGCCACACAAAATTGTATTCATGGCTTTTGCACTATTTTCACTAGCCTTCTTTCCGTTGTATCCGCTGGTGGAGTTTGTGGCATTATATATCCAGTAACTACTACTTGCCAAATATCAAAATTCAGGGCCATTAGATATGTCTGCATTCTTATGCTCCAAAATGCATAGTTTGTTCCGTCGAACAATGGAGCCTTATTTGTGAAGAAACCTTCTTGAACATGATGACTAGCCATGTGTGCCTCTGAGATCTACCTTCTAGCAGTTAGACTATATCCGAAGGAACCGGCTCTGATACCAATTGTTAAGCACGTGTATACATTGAGAGGGGGTGGATCACTAAGATATACTTTTACTTATTAAAACTTATATTCATAATTAAAGCATTCAAATAACATAACACAAAGTCAACCCCGATTTACATGGAAAACCATCACTCGAGAAAAACCACAACAATGATCGCTTGAATCTACCATCCAAATCAAGCCCAAAATTCAATGTTTTACAAATGTCCGTGGGCACCAACCTACTGGAGACACCAATCCCCCAAGCCAAGCACCAACTCAGCCAATTCCTAAGCACCAACCCGCTGGAGACACCAATCCCCAAATTGTGAGGCACCGACCTTAACAAAATAAAATTTTCACCTTCGTAGTTCCTTCTTCAACCAGATGATGGTAATTTTTGCTTCTCTTCATAAACACAAATCAGATTATACTTCCAACATGGACGCTGGTCCAATTAATGAAATCAGATCGCTTTATATTTTTGTTCTTCCTTCTTACTCTTTATTCAAATGATATTCTCATTTTACTTTTTCTCTACTCTTCTCTCTTTTACTTCTTCTCTCAAATGATGTATCTATTTCATCTTTTTGCTTATATTTCTCAACCTTTTCATCTATCTTTTATAGCCTTAATGTGCCTCTTCCCAAGAGGGGCAACTATCAAAAGATGTCTCTTAAATTAATATTAATTAACTTCTTTAACTCCTTCCAAATGGGTCGGTTGGACTTGTATTTAATGTTTGTTTATTTATTTTATTTCCTTAGATGAAATCGCTGGCCCTTTCATAACTAAAACGCTGGTATACAATGTGATTGTTGTTCATTACATTCACGGTTATATTAAATTTGATCACTGTAAAATCTAATCACTACATATTAAATCTGATCACTGTATATTAAATCTGATCACTGTAATTGTTGTGCATTCTCCTTCGACATCAATGACTCCTTTGACATCAATGAAAATATTTCCAACAATAGAAGATCCAACTGCTAAAAATATGGAGAACACAATGGTGCAAGAATTTGATACCATCATGCCCTAGAACACCACAAACTTCACCTTAGGGCAGGTCGCCACCCTTGGGAAGGGCTGGAAATGACCGCAAACTAATTTTAGCACAATTTAATCTTCGTGTGAGATCACCCTTTTGCAAGTTTAAGGGGTTTCGTCCTCAAACTAACCACTATTGAGGGGTTTCGTCCTCAATAGGTCTTTCAAGAGGGTTTTTCTCCTCTATGTTAAGAAAGAAAGAGCGAGAATGCTCTAACTCCAAGAAAGAAAATCATCAAATGATCAAGTGTGTCTCCCTCCACCCCAAGCAACCCCTTTTATAATGAAAGGTCGCACCAAAATTCAAATACATTCCCCAAATAAGGACCAACCTCCTTTGGGAGAAATAACGTTCTTTTTATTTTTAATTTGTATTTTCCTTTTGTCTTTTTAAGTTGGCACTAGCATATTCCTCCAACTTCAGTTTATAATGTCACAATTAGAAAATTGCCTAATATTTAATACATGGATACAATTATGACATTAATCACTCCCTTATTGTTTCCTTGGGCCCACAAGAAGTGGAATGGGCCAAAGGTCTTCCATGGAACTAACCAAGAGAAAGGGACATCACATGTATCCGGACACAACATGTACACTTGTTGGATCCATCAAAAGTGGAAAGTGTCAACTTTCCCAAAGCTTGTTGAAGTTCCCTTGTATTGGCTTGTGATCTAGGTTCAGGTCTTGGCCCACCTCTGGTTTTTAGACTCGTGAAATTTGTAAGAGATATTTCTTCCCAAATATTTGTTGGAAGAACTATATATTTGGAATAGCCAGCAGCAATGTCATCTACCACAATGTTGAATTTCCACCTCTGTAACCTCTTCCTCCCTATGAAGGAAATTAGGTTGGAAAGGCCTAGCAGCAGAACCAATAACGGTTCTCTAGGTATGATGGTCGTTGTTCGACCGTGAAGAACTTCCCTTGCCATTCTAATTTCTAGGCACATTCACATTTTGCATGGTGTGAATTAACTAAGCCATCATATCAACTAGGCATTCTTGCTCTTGGACAAGTCTATCAAACTATACATCATCTAAATTTTTATTAGCCATGATTACCTTCTCTTTCCCTACCACAATTTCTAGATCACGTTGTTCTAACCCTTCCTTTGATGGTTTTGGACCCTTCTTTTTCTCTCTCTGGTAATATCGATACTCTATCACTACCTTGCATGAAGTTGATGTTGCATACAATATTAGTTTCCCAACAGGCTGGCAAGAATACCAGATCTGATACCACTATGATGTCCCTTAATTGGGAAAATTAGAAAATTCTGAAAATTCACAAAACCCTTACTGCTGGAAATAAAATACTAGAATTACCCTCAATTTTTGAATTTCTAAACAACACAATTTATGGCAGCAACCCAAAATTTTATTTTATTTTATTTGCAAACAACCAAGTACAATTTAGAGAATTTTTCCATGTTAAAACCCTAGCTGGATTTACAATTTATTTTATAGAAATAGAAGCCCTAGCTAATTAACTGAAAACCACACAAAACCAACCCAAAAGATGCCCTGGATGTCAGATGGTGAACAGCTGAAATTCCCAAGGGTGGCATCCAAGATGGAAAAGGTTGGAAATGATGACATTAGCCCTCAAAATGTGACATCAGCCTTCTAGGAGAATTTCCAACCAACAAAAATTGTGTCCTAGTTGAATCTAACAAAATCTGATCTCCCCTAATGATGCCTTGATTTATCCATGAATGCTGAAATTCAGTTATTAAAGCCCAATTGCAGTCCCTAATTGGAACCACCTCACAAGACCAGAGGGTTTCCATCCCCAAGTCTCAATCCACCAGAGGGTTTTCATCCTCTAATGCTGAAAGCTGAGGCAAATGCTCAAACTCCACAAGATGAAAAGTTGAATGGCCAAATAGAATGCTTTCCAAATGAGCCCCAATGTCCTTTTATAATTTTCCTTTCACTTTTTCCAATGAAAAGCCCCCAAAAGCAACATCCCATCTTTTAATTTGATGTTGACTTGCTTTATTAAAAAGTCACCTTTATTTTTAATAATAAAACATAAGTTGCCTTTTATAATATAACATAAAGTTATTTTTGGCCAACTTAGTTAAATTATTAATTTTATTCCCCTTTTACCACCCCATTAGCCTACAGGAAATAATGGATAGGCTAAGGGTCTTCTAGCTGAATTATTTTTGAGAAGGGGACATGATAGCATGCCATGAACAATGCACTAAAAGAAATCGGAACGACCGGATGGGTCAAAAAGATAGTGACTGGGATTAGGGAGGGGCAAATGTTCATTTGCAATCACCACACATCGTCGGACTCTTTCGAAGCTTTTCAAGAAGGAATTCCTCAAGCCAATTGACACACCTTCTTTGCAGCCTACTTTATTTAGTTGGATAGGATGCTTGATGTGCAGGAGCCCCCGCAAGATATGATCACTACATCGGATTGGACTAAGTGGCATGAGTCCAAAACAAAGCAAGGGAAGAGGGTCAAAAAGAGGGGATGAGAGACATATTTTGGGCCAATACAAAATACATCACATCATTTTTATCTTCGGTTTTTAGCATCATCAAATATGAGGATTCTGATAGCCCCAATCTTGGTGAGATATATGAGTGCGTACGCAACATGCTTGGCCAAATAAAGGCAGCTTTTCGGGTGAGGGACCCCACACTAGAATTCTACCATAAGCATATTCAACTCATCATTCATAATAGGTGGGAGAAGTTGAACACAACACTTCATATGGCTGCATATGCATTTAATCCAAAATGATATGTGATGAGGCCAAGTAGAGTTATCCCTTTGGATGACGAGGTGAAGAAGAGCTTTATGAAGGCCTAAAAGAATGAATTGTGGAGAGAAGGCTTTACAAGTCAAAATGGAGTACCTCAAGTTTACTGAACTTAATGGCTACAAATCTTTAGCAAGGATGGATGGCGGCTAACATTGGCACAAGAGAAGCCAATGAGTTCGTAGAAATTATATGGGTATCCAGGACCATTGTGAACACTTGCAATTTGCCTCCTTTCCCAGGTTTCTAGTTCTTATGCTGCTAAGAGGAATTGATCAACATATGGTTGGATCCATTGTTAAGAGGAATAGATTTACCTCTAAGAGACTGCTGAAGCTTGTAGCCATTACACGGCCTTACTCTCATGGATCACAAGACAATTGAGTACAAGAAAACGCCAACATTACAGTGGGATGTAGGTCCCGAGAAGCCAAGGCAAGTAGAAGACGAACAAAATGTGCAGCGAGGATTGATCAAGATCCCCATTGAGAATGAGGACGATAGTTCCAGCGAGTAAAAGTCCATGGATGTTATTTTAGATGATGATTTTGATTTTTGAGTTGTACATTTCTTTTTTTAGATTGTTGATGTATTTCAGATTAATGATATCAAATATTGTCAATTGATCAATCACAATGCTTTTATTTATGTCTCTTCCAAGTTATTTTTATAGTTTGGTCACTTTATTTGTAGATTTTTGAATATTTCTATATTATTTTAATTAGCTGTCCCCAATCATCCCCAAAATTTGGAATTTTTTTGTTATCCTAAATAGTTTGTACGGCATCCCAGATTCTAAGGTAGTTGTGTTAGCTTTCGTTGTCTACTTTCTAAAAGTGTGTTTCATCTAATTTCTGTATTTAATGTTCTAGATTATTTTAATACACGTGATTGTAGTATCTTAATTAGATTAACCCTAGTTTTGATATTACAAATATATTTAAGGTCTTCACTTTGTAATGTTCCCACAAGGGAATCTGCATAACTCCACCTACTGCTGAACCATGTGATCATTGCCTAACACTCCAACAACTCCGTGTAAAAGCATTATCATGATGTTTCTTGCACACCTCCAATCAACAGTTACAGTTAGACAAGTGTATACTAACACCTTATGATGGAATAGAATTGCATTACTATATTGTGCAGCTCCTTGCAGCATCACACTGCATAGCCAATCAGTTGACACCACTTTCCAATCTTTTTGTGCCCAACTTTCCAATACATAGCTATCCTATGTGGTACCCACTGCACAGCCTACTACATCTTCCATCCCAATGCATAGCCTTCTCTGCAGACAAATATTCCTACACATATATTCTATATATCAGTAATATGCAAGGCTCCTGCACAACACCTACCCTACACATAACTATCATGCGCAAATCCATGCAAAATATGAGATGCATATCCAACAATCTCTAACTTGTTGAATGCTTTGCAAAAGAGAGCACAAATTCATACCTTTAGCAACAATGGGCAGCCATCCCTATTGATAACCTGTACCAAGATAACGTCTTTGTACTCATTGCCTTTGTTAGCAAATCCACAACATTCTCATTTGTGTCAACCTTCTCCGACAGTATCTTCTTCCATTCTGCCATTTCCCTTAAAAATGGTACACATCGATGTGCTTCATCTAAGAATGATACTTAAGGTTCTTTGCCAAACAAATTGTGCTTTGGCTATCACAATCTATCCTTACAACCTTTTGAACAAACCCGACAGTTGCACAAAACCTTTGAAACCACATTGCTTCCTTATTTGCACGACTAGTTGCAATGCACTCAACCTTTGTAGCGGATATCATGACAATTGCATGTTGTTTGTTCATCCAACTTACTGCTCCACCAAACAAGTTGAACACATGTGCACTAGTATATCTACAACAATTAAGATCTCCAACCCAATCAAAATCCACAAAATCATGTAGACTCAATGTCTTGGTTTCACCAGGATTTCCCAAATAGCAAATTGCATAATCATAAAACCCGCGCAGCTACCAGAAGCTCCTCTTCGTTGCAGTCCAATGCTTTTTTCCCAAATTGGACATGAAGCTTCTCACTACTCCCATTGCATGCGCAATGTTAGGCCTTGTGTAGACCATTGCATACATCAAGCTTCCCACCACACATGCAAACAGGACTTGAACCATGTCCTCCAACACCTCGTGTCTTTGAACACTGCCCAATTGATAGTCTTTGACCCACAAGAAAGGGGGTGTGCACATGTTTATTGTCATGCATCCTAAACTTCTCCAAAACCGTCTCAAAATATTTACTCTGATCAACCTAAGCATCCTGATTACACGATCTCGTTAAATTTCCATGCCCAAAGTAAATTTTGAAGCACCAAGATCCTTAATGTCAAATTACATAGAAAGTTGAGAGTTAATCAGCTTGATCATTGTCTTGAAACTTCCAATCAGTAGCATGTCATCCACATAGAGGACTAAAACAAAATAGATTGATGTCGATTTAGTCAAGTAGAGAGAATTGATTCTTTTGAAAATATATTCATGTCTTTCTAGAAAAGTCATTTACTGAAGGATGCATAGACAAAGACCTACCTAATGATGGAACCTTCACCGATCCAAACACATCCATGAAAAAATGGAAAACTCCTATGGCCCTTGCAACGATTGAAAGAAATTTCAGTTGATTTTGCTTACCATACACACAATGCTCACAAAAGTAAGAGTCTAATGAGCAATCAAACATCACTTTCACCATAGCTTGTCTCAAGTGCACGCAAATCTTTTCACAGATATGGCCCATCCTTTGAAGCCAAATATTGTATTTTTTCCAGAAGTATGGCTCTCTTTCCTGATCCAACTTTGGCCTCATGAAAAATAGTGTTGATGCAAGCACCAATACTGGCATCAAATCTAAACAACATTTTGTGCCCACTCCTCTTCCCAATAACATGGCATTTGCACCATCTTACATCTATATTTGGTGAATGTAACCTGCACACCAGCATCACTTATCTTGCTTACCAAAATCAGGATTATTGCAAGACTTGAAATGTGCACAACACCTAGGAGAGTCTCGATCCTCCCATCTCGCAACTTTAGCTTCACTCTTCCTCATCCCACGATCTTGTAGATTGAGTTGTCTCCTAGAAAGACACACCGCCGTCATGCATTTCATACTTGTAAAACCACTCCTCGTGAAAATTCATATGGAGCGACGCACCCGAATCAATCAGCCATACATCAATGTATGCATGCGTGCTTAAGGCTACCACATATGCATCTCCAAATTCATCAAAGTTAGATTTGGATTCCTTGAAGGATTCGACATCAAGTGGTTTCCTCTTTTCCACCTTTTGACTATGCAATCTTTCTTAAAAAGCCCTATTTCGCCATAGTTTTAGCATTTCTTCAGAGTTCTTTCCAAATTCTTATATTTACCATTAAACTTCACCAGCCAATCCCCGATTTCTGCATACTTCTTTCCTATGATCTACCTCGTACAACCAATGCATCCTTGATTTGACAGTCTTCAACAAATTTCCCCCTCATTTCTTGACAACAAATTTATGGCTACATCTGCAAGTTTTAACTTAGATGTAGTGGTAGTAACAGCCATCATTAGATTATCTCGAGTCTAGAAATCAACAAAGCAAAGTAATGTACATTTCTTCTTCATTCATTCTAACTTCAACAGAAAACAACTAACTTCCCACAGTATTAAAGGCATCCAAATGTTCAAACATTGAGACCCTACCATTCATCCTCAACAAATACAACATCACTCATAGGAAACATTTGTTCGCCAAGGATTGCGCCTAGTACAACATTCCCAACTCATCCCCAAGTTATTTCACGGTGCTTCAATTGATACATTCAATAGTATTGAATTTCACTAACATTGAGCCAAGAGGAACTACTAACATCAGTTCCTGCAGTACCATCAAGCCCTTCTTCACATCTTGAAGTTTATGCAGCAAGTTGCTTCGCAATGCTTCAGTTGATACATGCAATACTACTAAATCTAACAAACATCAATCTAAGAGGAACTACTAATAGTGAAACCTGCGGTTCCGCCTAAGCCCTTTTTCAGAGCTTGATGTCCATGCAAGTATTCCAAAACCTCATCCACATGTTCAAGGTACTTCCGAGAGCATTCATCGATCTCCAACAGATGCCACACACACTATCATCAAAGCGGTGGCACGAACCAATTTGTGCTCAATCTACCACAAGTTTGTCGTATCTCCAAGACCATCCATCCATCTCCAACAGATGTCGCACACACCCCTACAGAGGCACATAATTTGTGCAAATCGGTCATGGCCACCCAAGCATGCACCATACCTTCTACAAAACACATCATTGGCTTTGACAGAGTCTAGCACATCTCCATGCCAAACCACAAAGGCCAACTCAACAGCGAGGTGTCGACAACCTTCTACCCGCAATCCAAGACAATGTTCAATGCAACTCCGCGCCACGCCACGTGGAACTCCTCGTGGTTGTCGTTATGTTAGAATCTCTCTTTGCATATCTAAAGGTGAAGAGTCACACATAGAGTCCCAAAACGGTTCAACTTCCATAATGGTTCTTCCTACCTTCACGGCATTGTAATCTATATATGTATACACATCTAGAGCTTTAGATAGCAATCAGAGTAGAAGATACACAACCATACATCTTTCTCAAGAGTGCCATTTACAGGATGCATAAATAAATAAATACATTTATTGTTCCAGCTTTAATATCTCGGTGTTAATAGTCTATATTTCTAAACAGCTTTTGCATACGTATATAACACATTTAAATCCATATTAGTGTTGACCACCGGGTCACCTCTTGAACAATTCATTACCTTGCGCAAGATCCATCAACAAGGTCGAGTCCCTCACCTCAATGTCAAACCACGAGCTCATCGAACTATCTCCCATGTCATTTCAATAAGGTTCAAATGAAAAAGAACAATCAAATGCAAGATGAGCCACATGAGATGATGAAACATGGAATTTCAAAAGCGCTCATAGAACAAAGGAGAGTCATGTCCAGATAGTTTGATATAATCCTTGAATAGCGGGTTCCATTGACCTCATCATCAGGGGAAACTTTTGGTGGTCAAGTCCCCTAGGTTTCAAGTAAATCTACACACTCTTGTGTTTGAAGAAACAATTAATGCGGATGCGAGATAATGGGTTAGATCTAGTGTTGCGCGGGGACACGCACCCCCCCTTTTCCAGCCTTCTTCCCAACGTCACGGGGCGTCCCCAAGATTTGGGGACGGGGCGGGACGCTTTCCTCGACGTCCCGAAAATCAAAAAAAAGGCGGGACGTCGCAGAGTCCCCTACACCATGGACGCTTCAAAACATTAAAACATAAGTTAAAAACTTATTTTTGATACATTTTTTATTTCTTTTAATGTATTCTAATATTTTATTACATGCCCTAACCCTAAAAGCATCAAAAACTTATAAAAGAACATCTCACACTCATTGTAATCACACAAAGCAAAGACTCAAGAGCAAGAGTAAAAAGAAAGAGAAGGAAAGAGCAAGGAGCAAGGTGCAAGGAGCGAAAGCAAGGAGCAAGGAGTAAGAGCAAGAGCAAGAGCAAGAGGTATGTACATACAACCATTCTTTGCTTTTTTTTTTTTTAATTTCCAAATGCAAAGTTCAAAGTGAAGGCATTGCTTGTATTTTTTTTAATTTGCAAGTGTATTCAATGTTTTTTTTTTTTTGTTATTTTCTATTTGGATTAGCAAGGGAGGGAATGAGATAAAGGGAGGGCATTGCATTGCTTGTTTTTAATTTTTTTAATTTCTAAATGTATGTTAGGAAAATCCTATTTAGCGCTCACATTGCCGTTGAATTAATATGGATGAAGTGAATCATAACAACTCATATATTAGTATTAGCATATATTCAACATAACAATACGATTAACGTATTGTTATTATAATAGGCTTGGAGATATTTTTGAGGATATTACGGTTGAGCTAATATCCTAGAATATAGGAGACATCCTCCTATATATATGTAATATGTATGCATGGACAAAGATAGAGAGATTATTGTGTTCCGTATTTTGTGAATTTGTACCAAAGTCATTAATGTATTCATTGCTGTTTTTTTTTGTAAGTGTATTCAATGTTCATTATTATTTTTTTTCCTATTTGGATTAGCAAGTGAGGGAATGAGATAAATCATAAAGGGAGGGCATTGCATTGCTTGTTTTTTTAATTTTTAAATGTATTCATTGCTGTTTTTTTAAGTGTATTCATTGTTTTATTGTATTGTATAGTTATTGTTTTATTTTTTAATTATTGCAGCTGTAAAATGAGTCCAGACAATGGTTATGAAGCTGAATGTGAGGTTGAAATGGGTAATGAGATGGGTGTGCAAGGAGAAGGAATAGAAACACCTAATACTAATAGTTCACATGGGAGTGTGGACAAGTTCAGTTGCCCCTCCACAATGTTGAAAAAGTATGCTAGGGGACCTTTTGATAAGAAAAAACCTTCGAAACAATTTGGTCAAATTATTCCGGGTCCTAAATCAAACATTTCAAGGGGCACTAAAACATGGAAATGAAACACATGCTCATTATCTTGGTCAAGCAACATTACTAGGCTAAATGCACATTTATTGCACATCCCGGGAAAGGTGTAGGCATGTGTGGACAACTATCACTTGAAGAGAGGTCAGAAATGGTGAGGTTGTATAATGGAGATATGGTAGAAAAAGTTCCAGAAGTTCGTGTCCGTCATGTTAGTGGCACCCTTCTAGTTCTCACTCTCTAAGAACTAATACTAGTTTCTCAAATACTGCGGTGCAACATCTTATGAGGTGACTGAAGTGGATGCTTTTGGTAGTAGGGGAAGAGGAAGGTCATGGCCTCCAATCCAGTTGTCGACATGTATGATACAAAGGCTAGAGAAGAGGTTGATGATGCCATTGAAAAATTATTTTTGCTACTAGTATTCCATTATGCTCACTCTCCTTATTACAAGGAGGCTATGGCTAAGGTAGCCAAAGCAAGTGTAAGTTATGTGCCCCAAGAGACGCGAAGTTGAGAACCACAATCTTGGATAGAACTATTCCAAGGTTAACTTACTTGATGGAGGACATGAGGTGCACATGGGTCTCTCTCGGTTTCGGTTGCGGATCATCATGGATGGGTGGACAGATATCGACACTACCCACTCATAAATATCATTGTTTCATGCACAAAGGGTCCTTACATTTTTAGGGCAATTGATTGTTCAAAAAAGAAGGATGCAGAGTTCCAATTCACCATTTTGTGACATGTCATTGAGGAGGTTGGCCCCAATGTTGTGTAGGTTGTCACGAGATCATGCAACTTATGGTGCGGGGCAGGCGGTAAGTTTGTTGAGGCTCATTACCGACATATATTTTGGACCCCATGTTGTGTGCATGCCATGAACAATGCACTAAAAGACATAGGAAAAATTGATTGGGTCAAAATGCAATGGTTGATGCTAGAGATGTGTAGATGTTCATCCGCAACCACCATACGTCATTGGCACTCTTCCGTAACTTTTCAAGGAAGGAATTCCTCAAGCCAATGGACACACGTTTTGCATCATACTTTATTTTCTTTGGATAGGATGGCTGAGTTGCAAGAATCATTACAGTGTATGGTCATGACATCAGAGTGGTCTAGGTGGGATGGGTCCAAGACAAAGCAGGGGAAGAAGGTGAAAGCAATTGTGGTGAAAGAAACATTTTGGACAGATGTGAGATATATCACATCCATAGTATCTCCGATTTTTAGTGTGATAAAATATGGGGATTCTGAGAGCCCTAACCTTGGTGAGATATATGAATGTATTGATAGTATGCTTGGCCAGATGAAGGTTGTTATTCGGGCAAGGGACCCCACCTTAGAGTTCTACCATCACCATATTCAGCCTATCATTGAGCGGAGATGGGAGAAGTTGAACACTCCTTTACACATGGTTGCATATGCACTAAATCCAAGTGGTATATTAAGAGGTAGAGTTGTCCCGGTAGATGATGAGGAGGTGAGGAAGGGTTTCTTGAAAGCCCTAAAAATGTATAATGCAGAGGATGGTTCACGAGTCAGAACTAATTGGCTCAAGTTTGCTTATCTAGAAGGCTACAAAAAATCAGCAAAGATAGACAGGACCACATTGGCACAAGAGAGTCCAATTATTTGGTGGCGATTGTATGGACTTGCAAAATTGCTACGTACACTTGTTATTTGTCTCTTTTCACAGGTTTCTAGTTCCTCTGCTTCTAAGAGGAATTGGTCAACATATGGGTGGATCCACTCTCTTAAGAGGAACAAACTTACCTCTAAGAGAGCAGAGAAACTTGTTGTACATAGTGCCTTGCGTCTCATGGATCACAAGACACCTATGTACAAGGAGACCCCAACATTACGGTGGGATGTGGATCCTGAGGATTCAAGGCAGATTGATGAAGATCAGGAGCAACGAGGATTGGTTGATATCTCCTTTGCAGATGATGATGTTGATACAGATACTTCTAGTGAAGAGGAGCGGTTCGCAAGTGTTCCTTCAGAGGGCTCTGATAGTGATTATTGAGTTGTCACTTGTCATTTTGGTTATGTAATGTCATATAATGATATATGTACTTTTGAGTTATATGACTACGAGTTTATGACATAATATAATACATATGTAGGTGTACTCTTCTCATGTTGATTATTGAAGACTTGTTTTTAATTTTCAACTTTAGTCTTTCATTGTCATGTTGAAGTTTTGAACATTGAATATAATATATATAGCATTTTGGGCCTTGGCTTATGTGATGAATAATTGGATTAATCATTAATGGTTTCAATCTTCAAACTTTCAATTTTAAGTCTTAGTTTATTGAATTATTCATGTTATATTTGTAAAATTAATAAATTATATATATATTTTATCAATTGTCCCAATATTGTCCCCAAATTTTGAAAAAAATTGCCGTCCAATCTTAGGTAACTATGGTTAGATCAATTAGTTTCATGTTTTTCTATAAATGACTTTTCTAACAAAGAGATAATCTAGATTGCACTTTTGAAAGTCTCTTCAATATGATTAAATCTATGAAAAGGAGATGTTCGCCATTATGCACGCCTTGGCCAACTTCAAGGAATATTTGGTTTGTGGAAGGTTTGTGGTTAAGACAGATCACAACTTAAGATTCTTCCTTAACCAAAGAGATTTAAATGACTCGCGGAGAAATGGGTAAGCAAAGCTTCAGGCTTACGATTTCAATATAGAGTATGTCAAGGGGAAAAACAATGTTGTAAGCGGATGCATTGTGTAGTAAACCCAACTTATACTCTATGTCGATATTTCTGCGTGGAGGGTGGCTACCATGTTGAGAATATTCAAAGAACACATATGCTACCTACATTCTTGAGGGAAGAATATAGGATGACGCAATATAAGGTAGTTGATGATCTCATCCTTTACAAGGGTAGAATTGTAATATCCCTTTTGGGGACAAAACTGAAACTAAGGAAATTAGCTCAAACTTCCAAAACAAGCAAATCTTATTAGTATGACAGCAATTAATAAAGGACCAGAAAAATACTCTCAAACCCTAGCGACTAGAGAGAGAGAGAGAGAGAGAGAGAGAGAAATCCACCGTAGAAACACTCAAAAATTATGGGAAGTGATTCCTTGGATTGCCCTTGATTTTAGAAGCCAGAAAATGTGATCAAATCATCAAACTCGGAATTATGGAATTTATTATGGCACAAAAATAATTGAAACTTGTAAATTCAATAACTCTTAGAATACAAGGAATCTCCACACAAATGAATACTCAAAATGATCATAAAAATACCAGCAATCAAATGAGACCAATATCATAATTTTCCAACCATGGAAACCCTCTCAAAATTGATCCTGAAATCTGTGAATAAGTAGATGGAGATGAAAACTATTCCAAAAATAACCAAAACGGAGATTCCGGCTTTATAAATTATGCCAAATCAGAATATAAAATCAGATTTGTAATTTGTGCCCTAGAAGGCACTCAAACACCATCAAACCCTAGTCGCTCCAACTAGGAATGGCTCTAAAATGCATGCAAATGTTTGTAGATGATGTCTTTGATCCTCCAACACTCAAATCTACATAAAGGTCTTCAATAAGTCTTCACTCCAACCAAGGAAAGAGGGTTTTCGTCCTCTAACCAGCCACTAGAAGGGTTTTCGTCCTTCTAGGAGAAGCCACACACTTGGGTTTTCATCCAAGAGTGGAGAACAAGGAGCCACTAGCTCACAATGCCCAAATAGAAAAATGTGCCAAGATAGATCCTTCAAATGAGCTCTCTAATCTTCTTTTATAACCTCCTTTTGGCGCCAAAGCTTGGAATAGCAAGGCCGACCCCTTAAAGTATTCTTTTAATCTTTAATTGGCTTTTAAAGTGCATAAAACCCAGCCAACCTGCTAAAGGCAAACACATACTAAAAAGAAACATTAAAAATTAGAAAACAAATGCAAATAAAAGTTCAATGTTCTTCTCCAACTCCTCTATTTCTTTGTCATGATGAAGGAATGGCCAGAAGTCCAAGTTCTAATTCTCAAGTGGGAAAAGGGGACATTACAAGAATTTATCCCGTCCCAAAATCGAAGATGAAGAGCAAAGTCTTGAGAGCAAAGTGCATGATACATCGTCGGGTCATCCAAGGTACTTCAAGTCTTACAAGTAAATCGGGAAAGATTTTATTGGAGTGGCCTTAAGGGGATGTTCTCAAATTCATTGGGCGGTGTTACTTGCCAACAGTAAAAAGCGTTGAAGCCCTTACCAATTCCCAACCAAAAATGAAAGAGTATCTTCATGGATTTCATCACGGGCTTTCCAAGATGCGGGGTAAGGGTTGTATATTTGTAATGTCCCCTTTTTTAAGCTAGCACCAACTAAAAACTTCTTGTTATTTCTCTTCTCGTGGCCAAGAAGGAATTGCATAAAGGAAGTCCTTGGGTTTCGCTTTTATTGTTATTAATATTTTTTTGGTGTTTTACTCCCTAAGCGTGTGTCGGTTGGGATTATAATGTTCCCAACATGAAATTAAAGATAAAGTGAAGCTCATTAAGAGGTCAGCAAGGTTGGGAAGTTTCCAACAAAGAATTAGAAGATAAAGCAAGCTTAAGAGGTCGGTCTACACCTTATGGCTCTTGGCGCCAACCTAAGGATATAAAAGGAGTCTTAGGGGCTCATTTGCACATCATCTTTTGGCATATACACTTTATATTTGGTCTCTAGGGCTGATTGCTCTAAGTCCATTCCACTATTGGGCGACAATCCATTAGTGTGGCATCCAAGGAGGACGAAACCCTTCCTTGTGGGAAATTGGAGGACAGAAACCCTTCAATTTGGTGGTGTTGAAGACTTTCATTGAAGACCATCTTGCTGGTTTTTATCTAGGGCATCAAGAAGAAGACCTACAAAGAGCTTTTGCATTATTTGGAGTCCCTCTCCTAGGGAGCGACTAGGGTTAGTGTTTTCAAGTGCCTTCTAGGGCACGAAACTTCATTATTATTTGATATTCAAATTTATCATATTTTTAAGGCTGAAATCTACAATTTGGTAATTTGTGGAGGAGTTTATCTATCATTTTAAACCCTTGTTTGTGTTTGCCCTGTTGTTGTCATAAAATTAATTACAGCTGGGTATAATATCTTGTTTTCTCCATTTCTTTGATGTAATTTGGATGGATAAATGTTGTCGTGCTTGAAATAATTATTTAGAAGCATTTTCAGTTGGTGCATGGTTGTATGGTGAGTTGAAGTCCCTATACAGTTTCTCTACTAGGGTTTTCTGATATTTTTAGATCTGCTATTATAAAAATCAGAATTTACTTCACTTGGGATTTGTGTTATTTCTTTTATTTTCAACTTCAGCCCTAGAAAGGGACATTAAAATATTTGTGGTATTGGATAGAATTACCAAGTATGATCACCTCTTTGTTGTGACTTCGAGATCAAAGTACCACAAGTGGCAGATTTGTTTTTCAGGGAAGTATTCAAACTTCACGGGCTACCTAAGAACATAGTGAGTGATAGGGACAATAGGTTCCTTAGTCTATTTTGGCAGGTTAATTTTCATATGGCAGGGATTGAGCTAACCCCCAATACTAGTTATCACCCTCAAACAGATGGAAAAACAGAGATTGTGAATAAATGGATGGAGGGATATTTGAGAAATTACGTAGCGGACCAGTAAAATGCATGGATTAAATAGATCCATTTGGGAGAGCATTGTTATAACAACACTTATCATATGTCTATCCGTGTGTCTCCATTTAGAGCTCTGTATGGGTATGATGCTTTGAATTTCATTGATTTGGTCATCATGGATAGTAGAGTTCCAAGGACTAGGGACTTGGTTAAACAGATTCAAAAAAATTGGAGTCACTCAAGGAAAATCTCCTACGGGCACGTAACTAGCAAAAGATATATGCAGATCAATATCGCACAAAGTGGTCTTTCGAGGTGAGAGACATGGTTTATTTGAGATTACAGCCATACAATGAATTTTCTCTCAAGGGAAGCGAGCTAAGAAGCTCAAGCCACACTTCTACGGGTCGTCACAGAGTCACACGGAGGATTGGGGAAGTGGTTTACAAGCTCGAGCTGCCAGAACACAGCAGGATCAATATTGTCTTTCGCGTTTAATGACTCAAGAGAGCACTTGGGCAACATATCAAACCTTTAGCTGAGTTACCACCATTGGATGATGAGGAGAAGCTGATTTTAGTTCAAGGCGATCATAGATGGAATGATGAATATTTACAACGTCAATGAATACAAAATATTTTGAGTGTTTTATCAATTCTCTCTTATGGTCCATGGACTAAAATTTTGAAAATGTGTACTATATATAGTTATATACATATACATATATACGCATACCCATTTCCTGGCAACATAGTTTTAGATTTATAAAATCCTAAAAAAAACTAGATTCTAAATAAGTTTTACATTTATAACTTTACAAACTTATAAAGTAACAAAAAATCCGAACTTGGAATTATAATATATAACGATACATGAAATATTTAAGAAAGCAAACTTACTTTAGTTGTTCCATTGTCCACGATAGTTCAATTTTGAACACTTGCTTTTCGCTTCACAGCGTTTTTCTGCAATGCGTTTTTTCATGGTGTTTTTTACGTCAATTTTTCACAACATTTCACTTTCTTCACAATACTTCAGAGATTTACTATTTATGTTCACATATTCACAAAGCAAATGTCAATTGCAAATAAAATGAAACCGAAATAGAGCTTCCGCAATCAGAATACAATGATATTCACTTGATCGGCTTTGTGATTCAATCCATACGAATGAAATAGCTAATTTCAATGGATTTATTTCACTAGTTTGTGATTCGGTGAGTTTCAATTTTTATGGTTGAAATTTAGCAAAAGCGGTTACTTAGGTCTTTATAGATGGAGAATAGCAATTCTATCCTATGGAAACTTATGACCATTATGATGAATAATGGATGGGAATGGTAAAAAAGCGGAACTTGAGAAAGATGAAGATCCGTAAATCGATTCATATCACCACACCAAAGAAGCAAAAGACCCCAAGCATAGTAGCCAAGGCTGATTTTCCAAATCAAATCAAACTCAGCACTGACCGACCGACAAATTTCAAAATCATAAAATACAAGAAATTTAACCAAGAAACCATTCCACAAGAATTGAACTTCAAAGACATCCAATGTGCTAGCATACATACTACTCGAAATCAAATGTAATCCAATTGCACGATGAGAAACACGTCAAAGTGCGCCCTCATGCACCTCATTAAAAGGCATTTTTGCCTCCTTTTTGGAGCCCAAACTCTCAAATGATTGAAGCATATTTGAATTGTACAATGTACCTTCCATGATAGATTTAAGTATGATGTTTGTTTAGTCACTTGGTGATAATTTCAAGGGGGGCAAGAAATAGTACCAAATTCAACATATGACTAAAAGCACAAGTACTCCATGCCATTGGATCTAAGGTAGGCCCAATTAACTCATGCGATGATTTTTCTACACCATTGATCCGGTATCTAGCAACCAATTGATCTCTTGTCAACCATGTTTTGTGCACCTACCTTCAATAGTAGAACGACGTGAGCGCATTCATACTTTGCAATCCCTTTATCACAAGCAAGCATTGGTGCAACTTTTGTAGCAAGGGCTCAAACTTGTTCAAGTTGTTCTTTTAAATGATTCTCTAGTGGATTTCGACCATACAAGGCTCTTGTACAAAAAGCAATCTTGGTCCTTAGAAGATTGAGTAGCAACCTCTTCCTTGAGTTCTCATGAAGTTTAACAAGGCTGCCCCTTGAACTAGAAACTAGCTATCTTTGCCAAGTCTAGGAAGATCAAGTTGATGACGATGACGATGACACGAGAATCACTAATTCCACATGAGGACACAAAGCCATATGAGGGTGCTAATCACTTCCATCTCTTAAGGAGAGATGAAGACATGGACATGTTTAATTGTTTATTTTCTTAGCAAATTTCAATTTAAATGAGATATGTGTTGTTTTCCATGGATAAAGCTTTATATCTCCTCTCGTGTTTAATTATCTCTTGCGTCTAAGTTCTAGCTTAGATCTCAATTAGACTACCTTGAGTGTAATTCGCTTAGTTGAGGCCAATTAAGTTATCAAACTAATAAATATATTGTGCAATGTACACCAAAACTTGGTGGGTCGCTATAGATAGGCACTATATGTATATTCACACAAATTTTTGGCGACTTTTTCAACTAAAAAAATCAACAAACATTCCATAGTCGTGACATATGATTCATGTTCAAATTCCATAGTGTCATCTTCAAACATCACATCACAAAGTGGCATATGATTCATGTTCAAATATCACGGTAGCATGTTCAACATTGCAATGGCATGTTCAAACATCGTAATGGCATGTCTATATAAAGCAAGTCTACTCTTGAGAAATTTCTAAAATAAATCAAAATTTTGTAAAGCCCTCACCAAAGACCCCATTTGGTCTTTGGCTATGGATTTACATTCACAAGTACTATGTGTCTTGCTCAATACATTCATGAGAGTGGTGGAGACAAATGGCACTACATCATAAAAGCATGTAGCTTATATTGACACCTATATCAAGTATGATAAAGGCATGAAAGTAGACAACCTAACCGACTTGTTTGAAGAGGAAAGGCTAGACAAACTGCAAGTTTTTTAAATCAAGATTCATGGTAGAAAATATAACCTCAAAAAGAAAATGAAAATTTTGCAAGACAAATCAGATGGCCCTAGTAGCATGCAGTTGTGTTTGCATATGGCACATTTATTTCAGCTTTTGGTTTCATAAACCACTTGGTATCTCAATGTCATTAAAATCTGTTTCATTCATTCATTTAATACAATCCATGGTTTACAATAAAAAGGTAATATGTAGTTATTCACAGCCCATCGAACAAGACAATCGGAAAAACTAGCATTGTGTCCTATTAAAATTTACAAATAGTAAATGCATAAAATCTTAATTAAAATAAATAATGTAGACCTTTTTCAGCTTACTATAAATTAAAATGATAAAAGCACAAATTTTTCATAAAAATAGTAATGTAGTATTTTCAAATTTATCTACGAAATGAGTAAAAATAATAATCGAGGCAAAACAGTTATATTAGAAAAACATAAGAAAGTGAAAATAAAATAAAATACGTACGTGAGAGGGTCTGTAAGTACATTCCTCAGCGAGGGCTGCTCATTTCCTTCAATTTCTTTCTCGCCGGGTTTCGAACCTCGGCTTCCTGCTAAATCGTCTGATTTTCCCGGACAAATTTGGTCCTCCTCTAAACAGCTTCCAATTTTAGCCCCGGCTTCTCCATCCGCCATAACTGTGTCCACATCCTCCATTTATAGCCGAAGCAAATAAATAATATACAAATCGCTCCAGGGTTCCCTTTGCTAAATATAGCGAAACATTAATTTCTATATAAGTCTTGAATTATTTTCAGTTGGGTTGGAGTGAAATTTTCGACTCCCAGCTTTCCCCGAAACCCTTCGGATCGGACCAAAAAAGTAAGCAGCCCCGATAGCATCATTTCCCCGGGTCTGTTACGGACGTTTGCCGGTGTCTACCCTCTTTTGACCGGTTATACCGGGTCGACGCTATTTTGTGGCCTGGAAGGGAATTTCTGGAAATGACTTTTAAATTCAATGAATGGTCGATTCAAACTCCTCCAACACTTTTAATTTGGCGGTGTGGAGCTTTTATCTAGTTTTGGCGTCACATTACGGCCACCAAAATAATCCCTACTAGCAATTGCACATGAGTTGCAATCAACGCCGGTGATGTTAGATTGTAAATTTATTATGGAGGGAATTGATTGTGACAATGTATTTGATATTTACTTCTGCATTCATGTTGTTTCACCTAATTAATTAATTCCAAACACTCTTCAACGAAAAAACATTGCTTTAACAAATAGATATGCAAGACAACTCACATTATTTCACCAAATCTATTAATTGCAACTATAAATATCCAGAATCTGCAAAAACAAATATCTAATATATTGTTGCAACTATAAATATCCAAAATCGGCAAAAACAAATATCTAAAATCCAAAGAACTTGTAAACATTGAATCAGCTTGAGTTTGACACTTTGCAGAAGAGCATCTTCAAAGGAGAACGCCTACTGCGCGAATTAAGTAATATTTTGGTCCCATAGACTCTCGTGGATTTACTTACATAATAGGTTGGGTGCTCGTGTCTCATTGTTCAAAATGGGGTTGATTAGTGGTGCTTGCCTTGTGTTACAAAGATTCTATTTGAAACTCGAGGTCACCGGATATTCCTTGATACCTCTAGATTACCAAAAAAAAACTTTTGGTCTCATAGATTATTTGGTCTTGAATGTTATCAATCCCACCAAGGCAAGTACTTTTGTAATCAAATAATTAAAACAATCAAATGGGTTGAATCCAACGTTGTATATAATGGTGTAAAAGGTGTTGTGTGGCCATCAATCAAGGTACAAAATTCATGTTATACAAGTAATAAGGGATGAGGTCGGGATAGTGCCCCAAGTGAATTTGGCATAATGAAAACCCCTCGGACTTGGCGGCAGCTTAAGCCTAAGAATTTCGTGCACCTAAAATCATGCAAGCCTCATATTCAATCCAAATAATAATAAGAGTAAGAAGTCAACGAATGAATGAAGTAGTTTTAATTACATCTACATAACCCAACGGTGTATGGGACCACTAATTATAATTGTTTTCTCTCTCGCTCAAATATTCTTTGAGGCTTGTGATATCCTTTACAAGGTTGTTCCTCGTAATTTGAGTTATCGATGCTCCAAACTTTTTTATTCTTTTTCCCTAAAATGGCTCAACCATGGAGACCACTCTTAATGTTTCCATGCTTGTCTGCGAGTCTCATATCGAGAACATTTGAGAATGTTGTGCTCCTTTGTTTCAATTGTTCATGTGGTGCAACAACCACAAGCCCTCTTTGCCCACTACTCTTTAGAAATTGTTTGTCTCCCCAACTCACATCTAAACATGTGGGAGCTAGTCCTCAATTGAGCAATGAGGATTTTTTCTCTCCATTTAATTTCAACCCATCTATACACTTCGTCATTATATTCATAACTCAAAGTTAAACACTAAAATATAGTAATCTTTTCTTGTTTGTTTATTTCCTCCATGTCGCTCCAAACTTTTCATTAGCGTTTTTTGTCTTTATTACTTTGGGCATTTAGTTAAACTATTTTTCCATTTACTCATCCACTTGTGGTTTTGCTTCATCAAAGTGTTCTTCCTTCCATTCAAATATTTATCTTTTACGGCCCTAACCCATCTATTTAAATTTAAATTTAAATTTAAAAATTAATGTCCAAAAGTAACCAAAAAGGTTAATGGGACTACAAGAGGAGCAAAGAGAACAAGACAATGCAGGAAAGTAAAAACAAAGACAAAAAATACAAGAAGCAACTGGAAAGAGACAAGATACAACAAGTCTATGTGTCATGCTTAAGAGGTTCTACGCCTGGTAGATCGTGACTGTTGTGTGGAGTCATGAGCTCGTTTATGCCACCGATGTTGTGTAGAAGGCTGAAGGAATGAATCAATAGTCTGAGACCCAAGGCTGTCATGATGATGTTTGAGGAGGCCATATCTATGTTGGGTCATCTCCCTGATAAATAAAGCTACACACCTTTGGTCTTCATAATGGATAAGGGCCCGTAATGAGCCTTGAGTTTCTCGGAAGAGACAATAGTACTTGCACGATCTCATAGTACACAAGACAACGAAATATAAAGTGCTCCTCTGATTCAGTTCATTGTTGCAAAGTGTGCAAGTGCGTTGGTCTCTAGGAATGTAATGCTCTGTCTCCATGTAAAGTTGATGAGAACAAACTCGTAGTTGGCCCAAGGGGAATCTCAAACCAAGTGGAAGCCTGATGTATTTGGGGGAATGACACATTCATCTTCAATTTGGAGATAATGCTCCAAATAGTGGTGCATTTTTGTTGGCAATGGTTCTATTGGTTCAATCCAAGTTGATTTTATGTAAGCTTTGTAGATCTCCTCTCTAATTCCTCTATGAATTTCCCTTCTTAGCATGTGGGGAGAATTAATAGAGAATGTGAGAGGGGGAAGACGATTAATATCCAATCCGATGCTTTGGAGGAAAGTTGTACAATGTGCATACCAAGTGGTTTGGATCCCCAATTCACATAGCCTCATGGATGATTGGAGAGCCTTGAAGGGATATCTATTCTGCCCAATTGGTGTATCTGTCATACATCTTAGTCTATGAAGTAAAGCATCACATCTTATGAAATATAGTTGAGATACGGAGAGGGTGTGTGCCAAATTTAGCCAAGATGATTGCATGTGGAACTGAGCATTTTTCCCGAAGAGTCCTGGATAACATGGAGATGAGTACTCTATCAACACGAGCCCAACCAATGTGCCAAAGATCAGGGCCCCAAATCTCACAACCATACAACACTATTGGTGTCACTAGAGTTTGGAAAATGCACAATTTTGCTTTGGCATCTTGAAATTGAAGCTAGAAACATTGTCTCTCAAGTGTATTGAGGGTTGCATAACCTTTACATAATCTCTCTTCTGCTGCATGAAGCATGTTCAAAGGAGGGCCCGTGAAAGTCACTCCAAGATAAGTGTAAGAGGAGACCACTTCCACCAAGTTTCCTTTGTACATGAGGTTAGTTGCATGGGCAACCCTCTTGGTTGTATTAAATACCATGACCTTAGTTTTCCTCAAGTTCACTTGTAAACCATGAGTATCACAAAAAGAGCTTAAGATGTCAAGGTGTCGTTGTAGGCCTGCAACAATATGTGACATGAGGATGATATCATCTGCAAATAATAAAATAACAATGATGATATCATATAAAAGACAACCATCATCTCTAAGACTGAAATTTGCAATGATGTGCTCTAGTTCATCAATGTAAAGACCAAATAGAGTAGGAGAAAGTGGGCAGCCTTGTTTAACACCGATGGTGCTATTGATATCACTGTATAACCAGTAGGAGTTCAGACTTGGCCAACCACCTTTTCATAGAGTGTCATCACAAGAAAAATGAAATGCTCTGGAATTTGCAGGTCGTGAAGCGATTGGATTAGAAGGTGTCTAGGTAGAGTATCAAATGCCTTTTAAAAGTCAACAAAACAACAATAAACCATACGCTTTGTTGGCCCTTGCTTCTTCAATTATGGCTCTAAGTGTTAATACATGGTATATTGTTCGGTGATCCCGTCTGAACCCCGCTTGTCCTTTTGCATAGAGTTTCTTGGATTCAACAAATATGGAAATCAAATCATCTAACACTCTAGCAAATAACTTGCTCAATCATGATGGTTCTATAATTATTTGGCTCATGTTGATTCCCTGATTTAAATATGGGGCAGATGATATGAGACGTCCATTTTGGTGGGAATCCATGGGAAGCCACTAGATTAAAGAGATCAACAATGTGCTAAGAGTTTTGGACTGTGGTGAAGAAATTCAGCTCTCAAGTTCTTTATGTCTGTTGATTTCCCTACCTGAAGTTTGAAGATAGCCCGTAACACCATATGGTATGTGAAGAGATTTTTACCCTGCCACCTATTCTCTACTAAAATTGGAACTTGATTGGGATGTTGTAGAGAGAGGATGCATAGTTGAACCATGTATCTATGTCCTGTATAACACATGAGGATTTCCTTGGGAGGAAGGTTTTCCAAAAAGACTTCGCTTTAAACCTCAACATGTTGAGTGTGTCCCTTTCTTTCTTGTGAATATATAGCCTCTTCTTTTTCCGTAGGAGCCGGTGGTATATTTTTTGGACTGACTTCTTCCTATAAGGGTGTTCGCAATGATGTGAGCCACAAGCTTGTGGAGGGATCTGCAACTACTATCAAACCAAACATTCTAGGTGCAATGGCCAAGTGGGACATTGGTGGGATGATTACGAGTGGAATGGGGAAAGGATTGAAGAGTTGTATTCCAAATTGTTCTGGAAAGATATTCAGCTCTTACCATTGGGCATTGGATAGAATTTATATCTTGGAGGTTAGCTGTCAAGTTTTCAATATAAATATCATCAAACTCATGGTCGAAGGAGATACAGGTGGAATACTGGCAAGTATAAGAGGTAATATAATAATTAGGTCATAGTTGTTGTGATCTAAAAGAAAACTACATATCTCGTCAAGGATGCTTTCATAAGGAACCGAATCCTTCATTTTGAAATTGATTGTTATTAGATGTTTTTGGATCTTTTCAATTTACCTCCATTTTAAACTCATTGTACCACTAAAGACACACCTCACAACCATATAATACCACCAAATACAACCAACTAACCCAAAAGGACCCAGTGATCTTCCAATCCCATAACTTAGTAGTCTTACATATGATTTGTAGTGCATAAAGAGTTCTCCAACTAAAAACAAAAATATTTACATTTGGCACATGTTTTTTTAGAATTATATTTTATTTATGTAAAAATAACTATAGAAATTGATTAAAATGTAAATTGTTAAACAAATGAAAAGTAATCTTTGTTGTTTTATTAATAACATAAATACAAAAAATAAAATCTCTATTCATTGAGTGGACGAATCAATTTTAAATTTTATAATTCCCTTTGTTTTGGAGATAGATGTACTTGGGATATTAATTTTGTATATTACTACTATTCATTGAGTTCGATTGCATTTGACTTTTATTCTAAATATTATTATTAAAAATTATGTAATTTTTTATGCTTTCACATAGTTATCAAACATTTTTTAGTCACTAATTTTAAGTATTTTTTCAAATTGTACAAAACAATATAACTTAAAATAATACTATAAAAATGTAAAAAAATATTTTCTATTTATTTCAACAATTTTAAACTCATATATCTATAAATATTAATATAAGGTATATATAAATCTTTATAAAAAGGGGGCATATTTTAAATATGTAAATGACAAAATTTTAATTTTAAATTTTTTCAACTTTTTTGGTTAAAAACACAAAAATTGTAAACGATTGTCCAAATTTTAAATCATTACCACGATTTACAATACAAGGGCGGGACTAGCTGCTACATAGCACTTCTTAGTATCGTAATCAATTCTTCTTACTTAATAATTAATTGTTACAATTTTTTGTCAATCACAAACTTGAACAAAAACATTACTTTTACACATTCTTAATATTCATACTTTTTAAAGCTTTAAATTTTATAAAAAAAAAAGTAAAAAAATAAAATTGAGATCTTATTCCACCGTTCAATTACAAAATTGTAATATTTTTACTCGGATACTTTCTTAATGTTCACACTCCTAAAATTTTCTTTTACGAACAGAAATGCAAAAAAATATAGTTGAGATCTTATTCCACCCTTCGTATTGTTCAATGCACTTAAATTACTAAGTGACATAAAAGTCAACCGAAAAATATAATTTTAATTTGACAATCATGGAATGTAATTTTCGATCGGTTGCCACCAAACAATTTTATAGTGTCACATCATTTTATTATCCTCAAATTTAATTTGTCGAGTGCAATAATTTTATAGCTTACTTGTAGTAGGTCAATGCAAGGAAAGTGTGTTTGTGCAAATATTAAATTGTTTTGTATATCGAGTTTTTTTAGCAAAATGAAACTAATCATCTTTAGTAATGCCTGTGAATGGAAACTGTCTGGAGAGACGGTGCCGGTAAAGAATTTATGACTCACTGTTCTAACATATTTGAGGTGAAAATACTCAAATGATCAGCAGGAAAAAGGGTTGCATAAATATTCTTTAGATCACCTGAAATAGATTTAATTTTTGGAAATAAAACAAAATTAGAGAAGTTGATCTAAAGATAAACTTGAAAGGCTAACACGTTACACGCTTCAATTGTGTCAAATATTTATGCAAAATACTGAACATTAACAACACAAAAAAGGAATCTTGTCCAATAATTGAACGAGTAAGTGCGAGTGCTCAAATACTCGCAGATGCAAAGAAATTCACTAGTTATATTATGCAAAATCAATCTCCTTAAGAAATCCAAAAACCGTAGAGTCGTTCTGTAAAGCGAGCATAAGATCAACTACTAATGCTCGCTTGGATGTCAACATAGAAATCAACAGTGTCATTTGGATGTCAGAATTCATACAGTGTCATTTGGATGTCAACATAGAAATCAACACTTGTAATTTCAAATTCCAGTAGGCATATTTGATGGAGAATGTCCACTGGAAGCACCGTAATTGACCAATCCTTCCAAAACCATCACTGCAAAATCTTTATCTTCTCCATCTAAGAAATGGGCAATATCTAACAATTCGCATTTGGGACGGCCTTCTCCTGATCTGTATCTGTTCATGCGAGAAGCCAATTCGCATTCTCCCCTATTACTTGGGCAAGGATTACTATTGTTTTTTGCTATTTATTTTGGTTGTACCCTACTGCGGAATCAAGCATTTTTGTGCAATAAACTACTGCTTCCTATTTTTGTCTGCAACTTGCAATCTGCTGAGTTATTGTGGTTTGTGCCGGCTTCTGCATGCTAAGATATTAGAACGAAAGGATTGTTGCAGATTAGTTTGGTCTCAACCACTCTGTTGTTTTTGACATGCAGTTGTGTGAAGCTGGTTGGGCACGTTGCATTAGGAGATGCGTATAAAGACTACGGCGTTGCATTTGGCTGCGCATGTTTTTTTGTACAATGTTTTCGTTTTCTTATCTGTATTTCCAATGCGTTTTTGTTGAGGCTTCAATTCCTGCCTGTGCAGATTGATAACAATGGGCAATATCTAACAATTCGCATTTATCTAACAAGCCCTCGTTGTCTTTGCGTCGCTCAATTCGCATTTGCGTCTGCACTTGGTGGAGGTTGGCCAATGCCGATACCAGAGAAAATACCCACGTTAACCTGGAACCCATTGAGTCTGGCCCTGTAAATCCAGAGGTCATATGCTCTGCCAATTTTGACTTCGCAAAATTAATTAAAAAAAAAATGGAAATTTTAAAAAAATTCGAAAGTGTTACTTTGTGTGATTTATTGCTCTCATCACGATCGTCTCATTTTTTTGATCATTCCGGTCTTCGTTTCGTCTATTTCAGGCAAGAACTCCTCCCGCCAAATCTTAAAGTGCGTTAAATATTAATTAATTAATTAACATTTAAATAATTAATTACTCTTTGTTTGATAAAATTAATTTTTAATAACTTTGGGGTTTTTAATTAATTAAAATTCAAAGTGGACAAGTTTTATTTTAATTGTCGAGGGAGAAATAAGCTTCCGCTTCCCATTGGGATGCCAAATTGGCTTCCCGGGCCGGATTTCCCTTTCTTGGCAAATTTGTTTTAAATCCCCGCTTGTGGGATTTCTTCCCCGATTGCCAAATTAATGAATTGGCAAACGGCAAAAAACATCTCTCAATTTCCCACATGGGGAAATAAAATGGGGATTGCCAGCCCGCCTTGCCATTTCCGTTGGCAATTGGCAGTTGATTTCCCCATTTCCCCTAGCAATTAATGCCACTACCCGGGAAAGAGGGAAGTTGTTTTAACGGGACGAATTAATCCTCATAAAATCCTCCTGTCAAACTCGTTGGAAGAAGTCATGCGAAGCTTTCCAATTGCTTCTTATTTCTTCTGAAGGAACAGAGTAATATTTTATCACATCCTCAAAGCAATACACTGAAGGCCATTGTAAAAGAGGAAGAGGGAAATACAGTAAAACACTGCATACTCCAAATGAGGGATTAGAAAGATGTTAGGACGTGGGAATATGTGAAAAAAGACAACAAAACAAGAAAACAAGTTTCCACGCAGGTTAAAGAAAACAATTTGCATCAAGATTTCACGCACTCATCAAGCAAAAATACATGCACCAAGAAATAGCTATACGCCTAGCCAAGGAGACAGCAAGAACATAGGCCCACGCATAGTTGTTTTAAAAAGAGCCCACACATTCACAAAATCGGGAAAGGACCAAAGAAATCTTATTATTTTAATTGTTTTCTTTTACATAGTAAAAGATAAAGACCACATGGGAGGAAGGAAGGAAAACAATCCAAGAAAGGGGCGTTTTATTTTGTTTAAATAAGCAAGACCGTGCGGAAAGAAAAGGTAATCAAATCTCGGTCTCCAAGTTTCTCCACGCATTCTCCAGGTCTATCCACGCAGCTACAAAAGGAATAGCCCACGCATTTCCCAAACCTGCCCAAGAAAATAACAGTCCACAACGAGTCAGTGAGAAGACTATGCATCAAAGAAGTCTACACAAGTGAGTAAAAGAAATAACATTGGCATGCATCGCGTCGAAAAACAAAGGTCATGCACAAACCAAGAACCAAGTATCCACGTAGCATGCGAAGTTTTAATCAATTTTCACGCCTGGGTAAAAGAAGAAAACAATAGTTTTAAAGAGAGATTGTTTCCAACTCATGTCTTGTAAGGAGCTGCAAAAGAAGACAAAGCAAAAGTTAAAGCAAATCTCAAAGCAAAACAAAGCCCACGCATTGGTAAGAATTCAAACACACCAAGTTAATGCATGCATAAGACAAATAAACAAAGAGAATTTTCATGCAGTTGGAAGATAATAAAAAAAAGGGAAAAGTGTCACGTTTCAATAGAGAAAGTAATATCCACGCCAAGCTAGTATAAAAATCCACGTTGGCAAGAACTTATTCAGCGCAAAAAGAGCACACGCATTGTAGAAGGAAGATCTATGTTCCCAGACAAACCAGGCAGTGCTCACGCAGAGGTTTTTGGTGAAGAAGTTTCATGAGAGAATTTAACTTAAAAAATCATTTTTATCACGCATTCAAAGGTCAACACAAGAAAAAAATAAAAGAAAAATGAATTTAATAAAGAAAATGATAAATGCGGAAAGAACGTGTTGCGGGTATAGTTGTCAAAGTAATCAACTTTAGAGATCGATATCTCGAACACGATGATCGTCAAGAAAAAAGGTTTGGTTCGTTGAATTCTTCCCATCTTCGTGTACTCGTTTTCCAAATTTCAAGTGTACAACACGTCATTTGATATTTTTCAAGAATACGACAAAAACTCGCTTTGCTTATTTTTGCCAGTGCGCGTGGTTTTAGCTTGGCGGAAGGCCTACTTTGAGAATCCATATCTCAAGCCCAGATGATCGTCAAGAGAAATGGTTTGGTTCGTTGAATTCTTCCCACATTCATGTACTTCTTCAAAAAATCAAATGTACAACTCTTCGTTTGATATTTTTCACGGAGTCAAATAAAATGCAATTTGCATGATTTCACTGTGCGTGCGCGGTTTTCAACTCCGTCTGTGACTCATTTTGAGAGTTGATATTTCGAACTCAAGTGATTGTCAAGAGAAAAACTTATTTAGTTCAATTATCCCCACCTTCATATGCTCCCTTACCAAGTTTTAGATGCCCAGGGTGATGTTTGGTATTTTTCCCAAGCTAAAACTAAACGAGATTTTCGCAGTTTTACACCTGCATTTTCCTAGCAATTTCATAAGAGTCAACTTTGACCTTTAAATATTTGACTGAAGAATTTGATTGGGAAAAAACCCTCTGACATGAAAACTTGTGGTACCTTAATATACTTCCTCATCCAGTGGATTTTCTCATAACAAGATTTGCTATTTTTCCCAAGGCAGTTTTACAGGCATTTTGTGCAGTTTTGTAAGATGGAAGTAATCACCTGAAATCATGTTTCTGTCACAATCATGTCATCACCAATCAAAATAATGTTGCGGTATAAGTTCTAGGGCATTCTAATCACCTCGACGCTCCATTCAGAGTATGAGAATATCGTCGATGCCAACTTGGGACACGTCGATGTAAGTCGGTTATGCGATCGCATATCGACAGAAGGAGATTCAATTTTCCTGATGCTTGTTCTGAATTGCATAGATGCACCACGACTCCCGCACAAAGGTGGCGATTCAACTCTAATGACCCCGAAGCGGAAACAACCTCTGACTTCCTCATTATGTGGTATAAGTCATAGCTATTGGCATTGGTCCCTTCGGAGTCAAAAGCCATGGTTATCGACAAAGATCGATAATGGGAGAATCTTGTCTACATAAATTTTTCACTTGATCATTGTGGCAGATCTATTCATCGACAAACCAAGACCAACAACAAGTGCAATTGTGTAGATCATCAAGTAAGGCCACATCAATCAAGCATGTGCCTATCGTGTCTCGATTAGCAATAAGTGCGGAATACTTCATCGGCCAGTCTTAAAGTTGGAGTGTTCTCGAATTGGATGATCATGAATGGATCAGAATTCTAACACTTCGGGATGGTGACAAAGACAAAATACAAAACTCTAAAAAGTGAATTGCAATTTTGGCTCTTGGAATATCTTCTCAATGGCAAAAGATCAAAAGTTGGATTCTAACAAGCCAAGGTGGCATAACGACTACAGTCTCGTGACAAAGAAATAATTCATCATGGAAGGCTATTCAGATCATGTGGAGAATTATGCGTAAATTTTGAATGTGAATACGAATGAAGACGAACTTGCTCACACCAGAATGTTGTTCAAACGGAGGGGTGGACAAATTGCTCAAGTTTTAAGATCGGCTCTCTTGTCATCCGAAGGATTGCGGAGAACGGTCAATGAGTAAATTCCGTCGACCGGGGATATGCGGACTCTTGCCCAAAGGATAACGCATGACGACCCTATGTGTTTTGATCTAGGTGTGCATCCATGTCATTTAAGTGGGGTCCACGTGTACCCACTTCTTTTATTTATGTATTTTTCCTTAAATGACTTTTTAAATTAAGTGGTTTCTATTTATAGTCGCTTTAAATAAAGTTGGTTGAAAAAGTCAAAAGTCACTTAAGTGCCCTATTTAATGATCATGTAAACCCTAACTAATTTTTAACCAACTTTTTGGTTATAAAAGGAAATAAGGGGCTCATTTGTAAGGGTGACTTTGAAAGAGGAGAAAAAATACTTTTATATGCAAGATTTATTTCAAAGAAAGAAACTTTGTGTTCTTTTGAGAAGACATTTTGGAGTTAATGAAATATGAACTTTGTGTCCCATTCATTGTCTCTTATAACATTTGATGTTCTTATGTTCATTAGATGTTAGTGTTTGAATCTTGCATGCAAATATTGTCTTTGATCTTATTGTCAACGTTATTAATTTGTTGTTCTAGTTCATAGTGATCAAGCTCTGATTATCTACTTGCTCACATGTGTTCCCTTTTACACATTCTTGTTTAGCTAACTCAAACTCCATTTTATTTGTGTTAGTTATTCATCTTTCCTCTTCGTGTAATATTAGGCTCTGTTTTTACCTAACTCTTGCATGTTCTTTCAATTCATTCCATTCCACTCCTTTCCTTCATTCCATTCCATCTCCCTCATTCACTTTTCTTTCCATTGATGTTCCAAAACACCCCCACACATATAATTTTGAATTTACAAGTGTACATATAGTTTTGGTTTTCAATAAAGTCGGCCTCACCTTCATTGAGGAGGGACTTCGTTCCCCACACTGCTGTTGCATGTCATTTGTATGCATGCAAATCCATATGCTAACATTTTTGTGACTCTACCGAGAATTCGTAAATCGTTACCTGTGCTTGGTTAAATCTTTATGACTATCCCCTCCGACAAGCTCTAGTTCTTCAACCGAACCTTGTGCACTTTAAGATTTTCAAGTAGACATTGTTGCCAACCTTCGAACAAAGTGGCTTGAGAAAACCGCGAAAGCTTGTAGTATTTTTTCGCTTGTTGTTGATAGAGCCATTGACAGAAAAATCTACGTCGAAGACCTTAGAAGAATAAAGCACCTCGCACTTGTGGCCATAAGACCTCGTGGACACGTGTTGATCATTGTTCACCAACGCGGTCCTCTTCCACTAAGGCAATAATTTTGTTTCCTTGTTTAACCTGCACATCAAATCTCTCTAGAAATTTTTGTGCGAAATCCTCAAAGAAAGCAACGGATTCATCCCCTTGGGTCTTCAACAGATGATGCCACCATTTGTGTGTTATTCCATCCATGTATCTAGAGATGAGCATGAGGGCATCATCCTGACACACCGGATTACATAACAAATATCTTTCAAATTTCTTCAACCACAATCTAGCAGATATTCCATTAGTGCCATCAAAGATAGGAACTTGGGTCCACTTCATATTGAATAA
The DNA here is from genome assembly GCA_018340775.1 of Taxus wallichiana var. yunnanensis. Classification (NCBI taxonomy): domain Eukaryota; kingdom Viridiplantae; phylum Streptophyta; class Pinopsida; order Cupressales; family Taxaceae; genus Taxus; species Taxus wallichiana. Next base: position 868,044,111 of record CM031238.1, read on the forward strand.
TTCTTACCTTTGTTCATGCAAATCTGATTTCCCAACAGGTTGGGAGGATAAACTACTATGATACCACTTTGTAATGTCCCCAATGGGCATATTATACTCCCAATTGGATTCTTAGCAAATCCCAAATGCAATAACACAAAATCTAAAGACAACTGCTGCAAATCTGATTTATTACTAGTAAATGCGACTAGGGTTTGAGTGGGAACCCAACACAATTAGCACCCAAAAAATTATATTTTGATCACAAACTGATTGTAGTATTTTTAAAAGCCCAAATATATCAAAAATCAGATTTTTAGAGGTCACTAATGACTGAAAAACAGATCTGAAATCTGCATAATAAACTGACTGAAAATACCTCTTAAAAGCCTCTAAAAATTCTGAAAATGCTTTGCTTTGATTCCCAAAAATCAGTAGATGATATGACAATAATATTCAGATCTGAAATACCTCAAATACAATGCAAACCAGCCAAGGAATGAGTCGCTCCACAAGAAGAAATTATGATAACACTGCTGCAATTTTATTCTCCAAAAACATTGGCTGGAAATGACTGAAAAATCTGGTTAAACCAATGAGAATTCCTGAGTGGAAATCTCTCACAATTCTCTTGGGGTTTTCGTCCACAAGAGAGAAAATACTAAGGGTTTTCATCCTTAGAATTTATTTATGCAAAAGCAACAAGCTTAAGACACAAATAAGAAATTATCAAAATGATCATAACATAGAATGTCTTCCCCTCAAGTTGACTTCTCCTTATAAAGGAAGAAGAGACCCAAAACAACCTTTTTCTCCTCCAATCGCATTCATGATTCTTTCTATGCATTTTCTACCCTCCATTTTCCCTTCCTAGGACAAGTCGTCATTTCTCTTAGGGAGAATACAAAAGGCATTTAATAATTATTTTCTTCTCTCCCAAGGTTGGTCGCTTTTTCCTTAGAGGGAATATAAAATAGAAATGTTTTATCCTTTCTAAGTTCCCATTATTCCCCCCTAAGGCAAGTCGCCATTTTCCTAGAAAATACAAATTAAAGACGTGCTTTTCTTTTTATGCACTTTTCTAGGTTCTATTTTTTATGTTAAGTTTATCAATTTATTAAATATGCTATTATATTTTATTTTTTTTTTTTGCACAATATAATAAAATTAATAAAACTTAAGTCACCCTTATATTTTTTTCTTTGGCCATCAGATTGACAAAATGGGCAAAAGGTCTTCGATTGGGAAGGGAATATTACAATTATATATTCACACTCATGTGTGTGTGTGAAAACTATTTGCATGTATTGAGTTCTACATGTTTAACTTAGATTTGTTAAATAATTTGATTTATTTAAGAGTTTCATGTTAATTAATAACTTTATCCTTTTTTTTACAAAAAAATTATTGATTGGTCATAAATTGTCTTGATTTAATAACACCATCATTTATCGGTCTTTAAAAAAATCCAAAAAAACAAAGTCTAAAAACATATTGTGTATTTTTATGGCTTAGCTTAAAGAACAAGAAAAATTATAATATGATGATCAAATTTAAGGTATGTCATTTTATTTAACCTTTACACTATTACATCCATTTTCAATTATACCTAAATCTATTACACTTCACCAATAACCGTGACTATGATTATAGATTTTGTTCATGCAATCTTGATTTGAACCAAAGCCTAAATGCTATGTGTTGCCCAAAATAACTCTCCCGGACTATTTTGGCAACTTGCATTTCATTTTGGCATTGGCATATTGTTTTAACAAGGCTCACAAGTTGTAGGTGTTTCCCTCCAAATTTAAAATAAGATTTCATGGTTGCATGCTTTATAATGTTTCCTTGGCTTTCGCAACGGCATTCCAACTTGTTTACAAAAATACCCATCTCTAATAACTCAAGTGTTTTGTGGGGGGGAATTACTTTATGTTTTACAAGTTGCATGTTGCACGCGTGCAAATCATCCCCAAGCCCTCACAACCTTACTCGACGGGTCTTTAGGCCCCTTAAACAACTTTGCATGCTCATGCAAACATGCACACTCGCCCTGACTCCCCACTCTTACAATTTGAGTCCCGATCTCCGCACCAAACTATGAGGTGACAAATGGTGGCAAGTCAAAGTGACCCCTATGATCGGAGGTCTCAACCCCGTGACTAATCATAAAATGCTATGTGGCACAAGCGTAGGATCAACGAAGTTAGAGAGAAACATGGCGGAGTTAGGAGGTAACAGATGGCATGGCACAGATTGAGCGGTTCAACGATGACACGTGGAATCCTTTACGCACGCTTTTAGTCAAATACATCCAATGGACGTGATGACCGTAGAATCAATTGTCATCGATAAAATCTTCAAGTTCGGGGTTTAAAACAAAAAAACATTCGAAGTCCAATGTGCAAATAGTCCCCAACCCCACGCATACAATAAGAGACTAACACTTGGTAAATGTCAAAGTGGTGTACATGTAGGTAGAGGCAATCACAACGGCCAACCGAAAGCCACCATGGCTCGCGTTCTTGTGCAATGCGACCTATAGAACTTTAAATCGCCATAATTTCCTCTCGTAACTCCAAATCGACAAACTTGGTACCATTGGAAAGATCTCCTCAAGCCTTTCAATTTGATAAAACTAGATTTGGGATTTAATGACGTTTTGTGGAGGAAGAAGCGAGAAAAATATTCTTGTGATTAAATGTAAATACGAGTAACTTAACCACTAAAATTCAATGTTTAATGCTTAATTGGTGGTGGTTAATCAAGGAAAATCGTGTCTTCTCTCGGTTTCCCTCTTCTCTCTCTCCCATTCTTCTATATAATGTAAATTGATGCACATTTGTAAAGGGGGCCTTTTGGAATACAAGTGCATCATTTTTTTAGTGTCGCACCTATGTTTTGAGTTACTAGCCTCGAGAATTAGATGATTGGAATGAGATTTTTCCTTTCTCTGCCACCGTAATGGACTTTGCATCTTCTTAAGCAATCAAATTTGTGTTTTTGGCTACTCTCTTCCCTAAGACGTGTTTTACTTGCAATCTTGCTTCTCGATTTCAGTTTTGGTTTATTGTGCATGTTTTATCTCCTTGTAGTGTTTTATTTCTATTGTGCTCTATGGAAATGGAAGGTAAAATATTGTTTTGCATTGTGGTACTCATGTCTCGCCCTCTCCGCTTCACTTTTCTCCCATTTTTACTCATTTGAGTGTCTTTCCCCTTTTCTCGTGCTATCACCTCCCTTTAGTTTAGGATTCCCTTTTCATGCATCTCTCTTTCCCTTACTCCCTTAGATTGTTAGATTAGATTTAGATAGTTGCATTTCCGGTAGTAGGAGTAGTTTTAGCATTAGGAATAGATATATGAACCAACCTTCACCGAAGGTTGATCTCATCACCTCTCAACACCCACATTGCAGAGATTATCCCATGTTGCCTTCAAACCCCGAATCATCATGATTTAGGTATGGGTGTAGATTTGAGCTCCAACATTTATGGCACACTCGGTGGGGACGTTTAATGCACTTTTCAGCATCTTTGTTAAGTTTTGGTGTGTAGCTTAGTACTTTCTAGCATTGGGAGGTTTGTTTCAACACATTGTGGGTTTTACCCCATGTTTGAAGAAGAGCATACGCTCATAAAAATTAAATTCAACGTCATAATAAATACTTTAGTTACATATTTATAGGAAGATTTCTATAACCACTCCTCTAACCTCTCACACTAAATCTAGGTGGATGGTATAACCACCTTTATTCCATAAATCTCTCACACCCAATTTTCACTCAACCTTCCCTAGAATCTCTCTCCTAAAACCTACGTGAGTTGTTTTCACAACTCACTTACATTATTTAACTAATATGCACCACATATTAAATATACACACTTATTAATTAATATTTAATGATTAATCTAACCTAACTAATGCACCCATGTTAGGACTAATTCCTAACATTCCCCCCCTTAGTTCTAACATGGGGAGAGAACACTCTTGGAGTTGTGATGAATGATTGGCCTTGTTGCCTGGATTGCAGCTGACATTTGAGATCCACTTGATTTACATTTACCCCCCTTAACAAAAACTCCTTGGATGACGGTTTCTATCGAGAATGCATCCAATCATAAATAATAGGGGCTTGCCAAAAAAAAAGAATCTTAGTTTTTCCTAAAATACATCTTTTACAAATGTCCCCCATTTTAATTTTTACCACCTCAAACTATATAAAATATTTTCATCACTTGAACTACCATACACAATATTTTACTTTTATCTTGTTGAATATTTGACTTTTTGTTTTCAAGAGATTTATTCTTACCAAAATTAATTCGAACTCATGACAACCGACAAAGAAATGGATATAGTTTTCGTTTTAGGGTAGGGTCTTTGCATTCACGCATTTCAATACACCATTGAAGGAGATAATGCCATGTTGTCGAGGAGCCTAATCGAGATGAGATCAATGAGGGTTGATTCGAGTTGACTGAACCAAGCCAAAATGCTATTGAGATCACCACATTTTGTTGAAGCCTCTGTTTCTATTTTTACAGCCGTTGTTGGAGAATTCCTAATGAGTTCAAAGAAAAGACAAAACCGAACTTATTGGGTTCTTATGTATGCCAAATGAGAGAGTTAGGTTCATTTACAGAATCAACCAAAATGTAAGCAGGTTGAGCTCAACGCCTTCAATAACACAATACAAAATGCTAAAGCTCTGCGAAAAATTTAGTAAGGCTGACCCAAATTCGACAAAACCAAGCCAAAGAAAGATCCAAATGAAATGTTTGCATTGTCATTGTTGATGTTAGGTGGGAGACAAGTTAGAGAAGTAGCGAGCCAAGCTAGTCAAGGATCGATGCAACCCATGATGATGGGTTCAAGATCGGGGTAACCAAACCGAGTCAGGATTCAACCTGATGTAAATGAAATCAAACCCTCAAGTATGGCCTACAAGTGAAAGTGTACGGTCAAATAAATATGATCCATATATGCACTTTGGTACAACCTATAATTGTGCAGGCTCGAAAGGGAGATACGAAAAATAACCGAGATCTGTAAAATAGAAGTCTTCAAAACCAGATATTAATGTATATCACCAAAATGTTTCAAAACTAACTAAAACCATAAACTAAACTATATTTTTTTATTTTTCTGATTTTTAATGAAAACTATGAACTGAATGAATGAACTACTGCGGAAAGAGCAAACAAAGTGGAAGAGATAAGACTATGCATGTGAATGATGAATGTCACCGAGTTCACTGCGAGGTTTATGGTATCCGCTAGTACTACTGAGAAATACGTAAGAAGGGTGAACACTACAAACTTTAGATTTTGCACGAGGCCTCTGGTATCCCACTAGTCTTTCATTTGCATCGCTTGACTTCACAACAAATGAATGGGCAAAAAAGGGAATGGGGTCACAGAGGTCCGCGGGATTTGTTAACACATTTCCTTAATCAACTTGACAAATGAAACATTAGTCGAGTGAAAAAACTAGAGATGTCCCTTTTGAAACCATCTCTGATACCAAATGTGGGTTTTACCCCATATTTGAAGAAGACCATATGCTCATAAAAATTCAACGTCATAATCAATACTTTAGTTACATATTTATAGGAACGTTGTTATAACCACTTCTCTAACCTCTCACACTAAATCTAGGTCGATGGTACAACCACCTTTATTTCATAAATCTCCCTCACACCCAATTTTCACTAAACCTTCCATAGAATCTCTCTCTTAAAACCTATGTGAGTTGTTTTCACAACTCACTTACATTATTTAACTAATATGCACCACATATTAAATATACACACTTATTATTTAATATTAATCTAACCTAACCTAACTAATGCACCCATGTTAGGACTAATTCCTAACACACATCCGCGACTCCAATCATTGAACATATTGATTTCAAAGAACTAAAGTGCCCATTTCATGAGAAGAATACAAACTAGACAAAGTGCAGCAAATAGTGAGTGTTACGAATACTTGCATCTATCATCAAGGAGAAGAAGGGGCGAAACAATTCAAAAATCACCATCCCCTCCAAGTAGAACTCTTTCTACTCCTCCCCTGTAGGCCTTTCTTACTTGTCTTCTAGATTTTTCTGGACCCATTCTAATCATGGCACAATAAAGAAATTTACCCTTTGTCGGTTTAATGGTGGTAGTCCTTTGGCTCTAAATGTCCAACATTATATTCCAACATTTGCACTTAAAAGAAATCCTTTTTTACTAGAGAGAATCACACCACCCCTACACGATCATATTCAAGATCATTGTCGATGTGTGCTCGGTGCATCCAAATATGACAGATGATGTTGTTGTTAAAATTCTTACTTTTTCATTGAAAGGTAAAGAACTCCAATGGCACATAATTTTGAAACCTTCCTCTATTCACAATTGGGATGAACTTGGCACAACCCATCATAATCAATTTGAAGAGAAGACATATAACATATCTTTGTTAGAGTAGTTAACAACCATCAAGCGAGCTCCCAATGAGCTTATGGCTGATTTTGATTTTAGAATTCAAACAACGAGGAAAAAATTTCAATTCTCTTAAGACTAAATCCACAAAGGTATTTTATTTACTTCTTAAGAGCTCTCAATTTTGATATTGCCATTATGATACAATCTATGGGTGTTATTCAATTACCGGATGCATATCCAATAGCCAATAGGGCTGATAATTGTTTAATACGGGTTGGAAAAATAACCCTAGGGCACCTATGCCTTTGTTTCTTGAATTTCCTCAAGCTTCCCACCTTCTAGTCCTCTCATTCGGAACAAAATTCCCGATTTTCTCCTTCTACATCCTATTCTCCCCAAAAGCAAAAGGATGATGATGAAATGAAAGCTTTGATCAGAAACTTATCAAACAAATTTATATCCTTGGAAAAATAACAAGCCCAATCTTATAGAAATTACCCAAATCCTAACCAAGGGTAATCTTCAAACCAAATATTTAATCAAGGTTATCACCTATAGAAACCAATATCCAAATCAAAGATATGGGAAAAATCAATAAAATGACAAATGGTAGGGTCAAAATCCACATCTTTTGCTTCAAACGATTACTCTTGCTCGGTATGTTCTGTTGTTAGCTCGAGTAAGGTGTTGGCTCCATTGAAAAACATTGTGATTCAAGAAATAGAATTGTGTTTCCCATGTAATCAACCACATAATCAATATGTTTGTGCAAATGCATTACAAGCTTAGGCCCTTACGGTTTAAAATTCTTCCAATCAAGTAAGAACCATTGATAGAAATAGTCGAATCTAATATGGAAGAAATGCAAGATTTCAATCCAAATACTAATCTTATGTTTTTTGGGGCTGATGAGTTTTGTGCAATGAATCAAGTTATGGACAGTTCAAGTAGACCCCATACTCATTTTGTTGATAACACAAGGTCTAAGAAGAGAGTATTGTATTTTCAACCTTCGTTATCTTCCAATCGAGATTAATTTATTTTGTAATGAAAAGAATATTGGGGTAAATTTAAAGAAAAACAAATTGCATGAGGTTCCTTAAGCCTGCTTTAGTAAAAGAAGATATTTTTCAACCAAAGGCACTGTCCCAATGTTGGAGTAGTCGAAAAGGAAAACAATATACCTCAAATGCACAAGTCCATGGGCCTCACTTTTAACATTGTTGACTAGATGAAGAACATAAATGTAAATGTGGCAATGTGGGATGCTTTGGCCATTCCATCACAATGAGGTTTCTTGCATGAAGCTCTAAAGAAGTTTCCCAATCAAACCAAGGACCCATAAGACTCATTCTCGCACACAATTTATGCAAAGCAAAGGAAAAAAAAAGTAATCAAAGTTGTGAAAACCCCACCCTTTTACATGTCTTTAATTATAGGCAAACATCTTGTTCATAATTGCATGATTGAATCAGGGGCTAGTAATTTTGTGATGCCTAAGAAAATTGTTGATATCTTAGGTCTTAAGTACAACCCTATTTCTAAAGGTGTTTTGCAACTTGATGGCTCAACCATTAGCATCCTAAGAGTGATCAAAGATCTTGAGTTAACCCTTCATGTTTTTCCAAGTCTAACTATAACTCAAGATGTATCAGTCATTGAATTGCCTCCTTTGTTTTCCATTTGTCTATCAAGAGATTTCACTGCCAAAGTGGGTGGTTACTTGTCTTCGATTGGTCTCATATGCTCCTAAGAACTAGATATGGTACTAGATTTACCATAGAGGATAAACCTATATTTTTCTATCATTTTGAGTTTTATTATCCTATTCCTCCCTAATGTAATTATCTCATACACGAAGATCAAGTACACGAGTCGGTTTAATAAGAACAACATATCCATCCTTTAATTCCTGACCCCATGTTAGATGAATGGGCCAAGGAGCATTATGAATTTGACCCTTATGATACAACTGTGTGAAACTAGACTTAGAACTTATTAGATTCACAAAGAATAATCTACTTTCCCACACCACTTAAACAAAAAGATCATGGTTCGGAATATGGAAAATGTTCTTTAATCGTTCAAGAAACAAAAATGTGGTGAAGTTGGTGTAGTTCTTATTTCCCCTTCATATGAGAAGTTATTATTTGCTTATATATATTACATATTGTGTGCTTTAATAATGTGGTTGAATATGAGACATTGGTTCATGGTCTACTTATAGTCAAAAGAGATAAATCAAAATATTGCAAATCTTTGGAGACACTAAATTGGTCGTTCGTATAGTAACAAGGAATTTTTTACAAAGAATAAGCTTTTGAAAGCTTATAAACCCGATGTTTGGGACCTCTTGGAGAGTTTTGATGCTCTCAATCTGTAAGTGGTGCCAAGGAAATTGAACAAAGAAGCAATCTAGATGGAAACCCTTGGTTCATAATTCTCACCGACTGAGGACTTTGTTGTCATTACGGAAAAATTGACCAACAACTAAATCAACCCTTTTACCTATCATAAAGGTTAAGACGGAATCAAACCAACTTTAATCGTATGAGGGACTTAGAAAATATTCTAAGTGTAGGGTAGTTTATATCTTAAATCGTTTATAGACAAAACAAACCTAAGATTATGGGAAGATCATTTAATTCATTCGAAAAAGAGAGAATATACAAACAAGAAAGAAACAAAGAAAAGACACACAAACAAGAAAGACAAGAACAATAAAGAAACAAAACCCACAATCTGCATATTATCAACCCTATCCGACAGAGTGATATCTATGAACTAGATAACCTCTTGGAGGGAAGAAAACAAGCTTGCAACATTTTTCATACTTCTATTATATTCAGTTGCATAAATAATGTTTGCATATAATCTTAAATAGGCCCTTTTAACTCCCGATAAATTATCCTTTTACTCCAGATTTCATGCAATCTATAAATTAAAACTTAATTCAGATGTACTCTTTTATTCCAAATTTCTGGTTTTAAAACAACAAAATGTGAATAAAAATTAACCAAGTATACAACATATACACAATGATACAAAGTCATAAAAGACCAACATGAAATTCATATTAAGATGAGCAATTGATTTACAAATGAGAAGGACAAAGTTAATGAAATCAATTTTATTCAAGATCTAACAAATACAATAGCCAAAATGGCAAATTATAAACCCATATGCTCAAAAATCTATGTAAACAACCTTCATTTGTTCCTGGATATACTGATTTAATTCTCCATTTAGATTATAAATTAGACACAAAAATAAATATTCAGATAATCAAAATAATAGTAATATAACCGAATATACCTTATGTATCTAATGCTTACACTCAAATCATCGAACTCGGTTATCGAATCCTGTAATCAAAGCCTTATTCAGAATACTTTCACTGAAAATATAGGATGAAAATGCACTAAACTCAAATGTAAATTACCTTGATGTTCCTCCCAGTAAAAAGAGTCCTTCATGTTCTTTTTATTTACTTCTCCATGAAACAATTACAACTGATCTCTTCATATTAAATGATACTTTAGAAATAATCTCTTAAAAATGTCACTTAATAGATAATATAGCAAATGATAGAGATCATCGATTAAATTTATGATAGATGATTAAAAATCATATCATAAATTATCATGGAAAGATAGTGATAGCAGACAAATATAAGGGTGAGGGACCCACAATATTGAAATAAAACATTAATTCCAAATCATCCATATAACCATATCATTTGCATTAAATTTTCTAGACCACATTAATCAACATCAAAATATAGAGTTTAATATTTTCTAAACATCTATATATATATATGCAACTAGATTAAACATTCCACCATAAATATAATAATATCATATCATCAAAATAAGTGCATCTAAACCAAAATATAACCAAGTCAAATGTCACCAAGTCTACATAATAACTATCTCAAAATAGCAAGTTTTAGAGTCAAAGCCAAGTATCATAGTTTAATCATCTCCCACTAAATCAAGTATTGTAGTGACATCAGCTACCTTGAGTTTTGTATACTCATACGATTTTAAATTCAGGATTGTGTGTCATGGCATTAGACTCATTGTTTACTTCCAACTTAAAAGCCAAAGACCATATTTCAAGGTGAGCCTTATTATAAATATCAAACCAAACTTGTATCACGATCAGTATCAAGCACATTACAGTCATTAGAACAACATAGCTTTACGATCACCTTTGCATTTATAACCAATTCATCCTATCCTGAAGTCACAATGGTCATTTTAACCAATAATTCTCAAAATACAGTGGAAAATTCTTTACATTTTGAAATAAAAGATGCATAGTCGAGAATATGCAAACACTTAGATTTCTTGACCACATCATTTAGTAATTTGTTTCAAATACCGATTTCATGCAAATGTTTTGGCAACTAATACCAAATTTCATAATATTCAACTGAAATCGAACTCTATTTTCATCTTTAATCATAAATGGACAATACCCATAAATTTAAAATTCATGAAGATCTCTTAAAACATGTTTGGAATGACACAACTCCTGATAGATGCTTCTTTTGCTCACAAAATACCAGATTTTCAAGAAAAATATTTTTATAGCAAAAACACGAAAAATGGGTAAGTCAAAGAACCATGGTCATTACTAATACTAAAGCTCTGTAAGTTGAATCAGGAAAACAACGTCATGGTTTATCACTTTGAAATCGATCAAGATTATCAATTGTCAATGAAAACCCCAAAAAAACTTAAATCTCGCAACATATCTTTCCAAATATATTTAGAGAAAATATTGCCACACTCATTCAACAAAACACAATATCAAATCATTTCCACAACATTATTTTATCAAAACAAAAATCCTTTTACCTCCATTCATTCAAAATGCCAAATAGAAACTTCACTCTACAGATGAGTAGAGAAAAGATCCAATGAAACCCAAAACGTCGGTGACGATGAATCACGTATTCTCCAAATGAATCAACCATGCAATCTTAAAATACTAAAACCTAGATTGTTATTGGGCGAAAGACTTCGAATATGAAAACATGTAGAGATATAACAAATGCCGACTCAACACGACCAAAATGAGTCTTAAAACTTGAGAACAAGAGCATCCACAACAAGTCAATAACTAAACATACCTCAAAAGGTATAATGATCTCGACGTTGAGCTTCCTAGAGCACACAAATGCAAAAATGGAGGACCCAAACAATTCCAAATAAATTTTGATAGAACTCCATTATGACAATGAAGAAAAATCAAATGACCAACAAAACTCGACAAGTAATGGAAAAGGATAGGTTTAAGGATCGCATTAAATTCTCAAAGTACCTCAAGCTAAGTTTCATAAACATGTTTTAATGCCACCATCCTAAATTCTCAATTCCCGGAAGATAATGCTACTTGGAATTTTTTTTAAATCAAGCAATGTTTCAAGCTAACCGCTTCAATAAAAATGCCAATTTACATTGTCAACATAATTTAAAAAAAAACTACCATATCAACCATGACTTGGTTTTTAAAACTTCTAATATCCTTGCATTGTCAATGTGTCGAAAGATTTGATCACCATTTATTCCATACTCCATAATCAATAACCAAAAAAATGTAGTATATGCCCGAATAGAAGCTATATCCTAAAGACGTTAAAATGTCACCATGACATTACGACAAAAATCAAAGATTTTATCTCATTGAGACATTGTTGAGCCAACTCGTTTTAATGTTGCTTTGTACAAATTAGTGCAATCAAAGACAACGACACTTACTAGTACTTTTACTGTAACCATGGAAAGAAAATATACACCAAAATGCGAGCTTGAAATTTGAAAATTGTTAATGTAAGTTGGAACTCAATCATCATCTTTACTATACTGTGATCAACAATCTGAAAAATGTCCATGATAAAATCTTATATCAATGTGAAAATCCAAAAATTAATGCCAACATGCAAATGTTTGAAACCACTTTAAACATGAATGATATTGAACTAAAGTTTCAAATTAAATAAAGTGGCCCCGCCATATTTGTGATATTATCAAGGAAGGAATAAGGAAGACACTACAAAATGTTCAGAGAAATGTTTTCTCTCATTTCTTGAAGAAAAAGGGGGTAGGTAAAATTTGAGACATAACAAACTTCATTCAAGGTAATTAACAACATTTTAAGTTAGTAAGCGAGACCATCAATTCCAGATAATGAAGTCAACTGACAGGTGTTTGATAGTGATGAACAAATTATTCGTTTGCTTCGAAATGAAGCCGATTTTTCTTCAAAATGTAATCTGATTTGCATAATAGCTATGTTCATCAAGTCATCCAATTAAGAACAAACAAGTTGCCTAAATGATTAGTCACCCTTGAGCATATTTTCAATCTTCATGATGAGTTCAAAAGAGAACAATAAAACATAAAAACAAACCAAGAAGATTAACAACCTATCACTATTACATAAGGCAAGGAACTATTGATTGGAAAGGTATGCACTTTGAAGATGTAAAATAATATTTTATCTCCTTGTGTCAAAATTTTAATGATATCATCTCGTGGGATTATGAAGACCTTAAGGGCTTTAATCCAAACATTGTTCAATACTCAATTGACATTGATCCTATTGTTAAGCCAATTAGAAAAAGCAAAGAATTATCAACCCTACGATAGAGACCCTCATGAGGAAGGAATTATCCACGTTGATTGAGGCAAAAATAATTTTTCCTATAAAATACTCTACTTGGGTGGAAAATCTTGTTCGATGAGGAAGAATAATGGTGAAATAAAACTTTTTGTTAATTTCGAGATTTGAATAAAGCTTCCTTAAAAGATCATTATCCTCTACCTTATATGGAGTAAATTTTACAAATGGTAGCGAGGAGATAAAAGGTTCTTTATACTCGATGAATATTCGGGATTTAATTAAATCAAGGTTTAATAAGATGATCAATTCAAAGTTGTATTTACAACCAAATTGGGAACATATGCATATCAAAAAATGCCCTTTGGTTTATCGAATGCAAAGCCACATTCCAAACAAAGAATGGATATTGCTTTCAAAGGGTACATCAATCAGTTCATCCTTGTCTACCCGGATGATGCTAACATTTTTCAAAGCAAGGTAAAGATCATATCAATCATCTTGAGAAAGTATTTGAGAGATGTAGGGAGTTTGGGATATCCCTCAACCCTAAGAAATGTAATTTTACAGCTCCTCAAGGTAAAATATTGGTCCAGATTATTTCGAACGATGGTATCATTGTTGATCCTGAAATAATCTCAACTATCCTCTCTCTCACACACACACACCTTTCCCACTCATAAGAAGGCTCTACAATCATTCCTTGGGAAGAACAACTTTGTTAGGAGGTTTATTCCTAATTTTACATGATTGGTTAAACCCATCACTCCCATGCTCAAGAAGGATTCAATTTTCAAATGGACAATGAAAGGAAAAGAGAGATTTACCAAAATCAAACAAGAAATTGCTCAAGTTCCTACACTTATCAACCCTGATTATTCCAAGGATTTCATATTATATGCATATGGAGTTCAACCTAGCATTGTTGGTGTTTTTGACACAATAAAATGACAAAGGTACATAGCAGAAAAATGGTTTTTTTCAATGTCGATACTAAAAGAGTATGAATTAAGGTACAATCACATTGAAAAATAAGTCTTTTCCATCATGAGATATCTAAATAAATTCAAGAGCATTCTTGCCACTAATCATATTAAAGTTTTAGTCTCGCATTCTAGTGTGAGAGACTTCATTATGGGAGTATAAATAAGTGAGAAAAGAGCTAGATGGGTGACCAAAATAATGGAATATGATGTGACTATTAAAGCCACAAATATGGTAAGAGGAAGAGCACTTTGTGAGCAATTGGTAGTGGATGTTAAAAATGATAAAAAAATCTCTTTCTTCATGAATGAGGAACTTCTAAAAAATGATGAAATTTAGCAGGATGAAGGAAATCCAATTTATAATCACATTTGGATTGATATCATGACAACATTCTTATCCACTGGTCCACATCCTCCTAGCTTTAGCAAAACAAAAATAAGGCATTTGAGGTTGTAGTCCATTCCCTATGCATTGATTGATGGAATTCTCTTTAAGACAAATATTGACAGAGTGTAGTTGAGATGCATTGAAGGTAACTAAGTGAACAAGGTATTAATGGAATTATGCAATGGCTTCTCTGGTGGGAACTTCTCATCCAAAGACACTAAAATGAAAATACTAAAGGTGGGATACTTCTATCCCACGTTATTTGTTGATGTCAACCAATGGGTTAGAAAATTTAAAGAATGTGCTTTCCTTATTGTTAAAAAGAGGTTGGCTGCCCTCCCACTTCATCTAATTTGAGTTGATCAACCATTATCCAAATGGGGTCTTGATTTCATTGACATGATTAACCCTTCATCAAGTGTTGGCCATAAGTGGGTTTTGACAAGAATCGATTACTTTACCATGTGGACGAAAGATGTGGCACTCGGGAAGCTCTTGAATCGGTCATCCTTGACTTCATTGAAGAAATTTTGACAAGATTTTGGGTTCCTCAAACCATTATTTATGATAATGCAAAAGCCTTTCAAAGCTCTACAAAAATATTGGCCTCTTTGACTCGAGATTTATTATAATACTTCTTATAATTACTACCCTCATGGTAATGGTTTGGTAGAGTCTACTAATAAGAACTTGATTAGAATCATGAAGAGAAACATGTATATCAACCAGAGGCAATGTCATACAAAGGTAAAAAATGCTCTTTGGCTGATAGAATCGCAGTGAATAAGGAAATTGACACTTATCCTTATAAATTGGTTTATAGAAGAGAAGCTAGGCTCCATTTATCCTTAGAATTTCCTTCACTAGAATTATCTCATTAGTTAGAATTCAAATGTGCAGACCAAAGAGAAATTGGAATGATAGAATTGGTTAAACTTAAAGAATTGAGAAATTCTATCATGGTCAGATTGGAAAAACATCAAATTTCAACCAAACAGTGGTTTGATAAAAAGGCTAGAGCTCGAGACTTTCAAGTTAGGTGATTTGATTTTAAAATGGGATGCAGACAGAGCTAAACCAAGGAGACACTCTAAGTTTGAGTAAATCTAGAGTGGGCCATATATCAATAATGTTTGTAAAGAAGCCAACTCTTTTGAGTTGTATGACCTTAATGGAAATGCATTAAAGATCTTGGTCAATGGGATTTACCTTAAACATTCCCATTAATTTGTTTCATTGCATATTGTACATATTATAATAGTACAAGAGTGATCTAATATGTGATCTGCTCAAACTTTCATGTTGGGCAACCTAGTCTTGAAATGGGATGCTGACAAAGCTAAACTAAGGTGACACTCTAATTTTGATGCAATTTGGAGTGGGCCATATATGAATAATGCTTGCAAAGAAGCCAACTCTTTTGAGTTGTCTGACCTTGATGGAAATGCATTATAGATTTTGGTCAATTGGATTAACCTTAAGCATTCCCATTAATTTGTTTCATTACATCATGTACATATTAGAATAGTTTAATTCCTACAAGCGTTCTTCAACACATTGTTTTTCCGGTAGTATAGGTTTGCTTTGTAATAAGTGTTTGTGCGCTCTCGTGCATGTTTCCTCTTGAGGCATGTATGATTTTCACATTATACATAGTTTTGGGGCCTTATGGTTGTTACCTAGTCCATTTTGGAGGACTACATGGAGGTATTTTGTAGGAAGAACTTAAAAGTTTTGAGGATTACACTGCGTAACACCCCACAAATCAAATGCAAAACATCTAAATCAGATTTTGGAATAGTTTTACAAACCATATATAGAATACCCAAAACATTAGCTTTAAGAGAATAACAAGGTACTCTTCTATTTTATTCGTGGTTTTCAAAGCAATGGAGTGGAAAATAAAATTTATTTCAGTTTTCCACTCTCATTAAATCTAATTTAGAATGTTTTTTTATGAATAGGTGATCATCTCAAGTAGAGCAGATTAACGCTAAGACTAGGTGTTATTTCGTGTCGATTTAGGGATACGAATTTTGAGTTGAAGATCGGTTTTGAAGTATATCAGGCTTGACTCTATACCCAATAAACGCTTTAGGCTACTGGTCTCCATATTTAATAGGTAAACCTCTCGAAAAGTCACCAAAGTGTTGCGTAAAATAACTCTCCCGAGCTATTTTGGAAATTTGCATTTTCATTTTGGATTTGGCATTTTATTTTAACAAGGCTCACAAGTTGTAGGTGTTTCCCTCCAAATTCAAAACAAGATTCCATGGTTATAGGCTTTACGATGTTTCCTTTGATTTCACAACGCCATTCCAGCTTGTTTACAAAAATACCCATCTCCAAAACTAAAGTGTTTTGTGGGGGTGTTGTTTTATGTTTTTCAAGTTACATATTGCATGTGTGCAAATCATCCCTAAGCCCTTGTGGCCTTACTCAATGGGGTTTCGGCCCTCGAGCAACTCTACATGCTCATACAAGCATATATTCTCACCCCGACTCCCCTCTTGTGTAATTCGAGTCTTGATCTCTACAACAAACCATGAGGCGACATGTGGTGGCAAGTTAAAGTGACCCTCGCAATCAAAGGTCTCATCCTGCGACCAATCAAAGAATGACACATGGTACATGTGCAAGATAAGAAAATTCAGAGAGAAGCATGGTAGAATTAGGAGGCAAAAATTTCATGGATCAAGCAGCTTCAAAAGGACACATGGAATCTTTTCGATCAAGTTTGAGGCAAATACGTCCAAAGATACATGAGGACCGTAGAATCAACCGTCATTGATAAAACCTTTGGGTATGAGGGCTTTAAAACAAAAGAGTAGCGAGGCATGTAATGTGAAAATAGTCCCGACCCTCTGCAACCAATAACAGACTAACATGTGGTGAATGTTAAAGCGATGCACAAGTAGGCAGAGGAAATCACAACAACTAAACAAAACCCATCATGTGTCACATTCCTATGCAATGTGACCTGCAAAACTTAAAACCGCAATAACTTCCTCCACAGAGCTGCAAATCATGCAAACTTAGTATAGTTGGAAAGATTTCCTTGATCCCTTCAATTTGATAAAATTAGATTTAGGATTTAATGGTGTGTGGTGGAAGAAGAAGGAGAAAAATTATGGTGATTAAATGTGAATACATGCAGCTTAACCACTAAGATTCAATGAAGGATGGGGCTCTTTCCTTCTTCTTCAGGGTAGTTAACATGAGGGAATGTTTCTGTAGGGTTGCACATGCTTAGTTTTGGTATTCAATGCTTAATTGTTGGTGGTTGGAAAAAGAAAGTCATGTTTTCTTTGTTTTCCCTCTTCTCTCTCTCCCATTCTTCTATATAATGTAAAATGATGCCCATTTGTAAAGGGTGGACCCTCTTGGAATACAAGGGATTATCTTTTAGTGTTGCACATATGTTTTGAGTTGCGAGTGCCTCATAATTGGATGATTATAATGAGATTTTTATGTTTTTCCCCACTACATGGATTGCATCTTCTTAAGTAATGAAATTTGTGTTTTGTGGCTACTCTCTACCCTAACTCCGTGTTTTACTCGCAATCTTCTCTCTATGTTGCGCTTTGGTTTATTGTGCATGTTTTATCTCCTTGCAGGTGTTTTATTTCTATTGTTCTCCATGCAAATGGAAGGTAAAATGTTGTTTTAAAATGTGGCACTCATGTTTGCCCTCTCCTCCTTCATTTTCAACCATTTTTACTCGTCCGAGAGTGTATTTCCCCCTTTTCTAGTGTTACCACCTCCCTTTACTTTAGGAATTCCCTTTTCATGGATCTCTCTCGTCCCCCACTCCCTTGGATTGTTAGGGTAGGTTTAAATAGTTGCATTTCTAGTAGTAGGAGTAGTTTTATCATTAAGAATAGGTAGAGGAGCCAACCTTCTCTGGAGGTTGATCTCACCTTGCAAAGATCATCGCATGTTGCCTCAAATCCCCAAATCTTCGTGATTCAAGTACATGTGTGAATTTGAGCTCTAATAGTATGATTAGATAAGCAAATAATGATGGACTTATCATGATGTAACATGTAAATGTGAGTGACAAAGAATTTTTTTATAGCTATAATGAATACACTTCTAACATGATTTAACATCAATTGATAAGAAGCCTCACCGCAACTAATCATTTACAATTCAATTACCAAATGACATACATCTAAATATGTAAACCTATCAAATTTAAAACCTAAGATTTACTACTGAATGTTAAAACTTAACAATTTAGTTTTGAAAAATTATGCCAATACTGAGGCCACGTTGTGGCCTTGTTAAAACCATTTGTTCATTCAATGATGGTGGCCACCATTTTTAACATCTTGTATTTAGATTAAATTGTTTTACATAACTATCTTAAATACATCTCTCTAGAAAATGTCGATAGATATTTATTAGAAGGCTTTTATATGTTATTTCATGCATATTTGATCCAACCCATAATGGAATTAAGAATCAAATGTATTAATTTTGATAAGGAATATAGAAATATTTTAGATGTTGTTATATGTTAAGGAATTTGCAATCAAATTAATAAATAAATGCTTCAACATTCAATTTTGGCGATTTATACAATGATATAAAAAGTTACAATCAATTAGGGCACATATTATGTATAACAAAAATGGAAGAAGATGTATGTACTTATCTCTTTTACTAGCCTACAAGTACATATGAGTGTAAGAGAAGGGTGAAATAGCTTGAAATCCCATGCTTATGCTTTATATTTTATTGTAGAACTATGTTACGCACGAGGATGAAACCATTTTCTACGATGCAGTCGATTGCCAATTTGGTCTGGATAGAAAATGATGTTTTATAACTCTTTGAACCCTTGTGAATGACTGATGTGTTCCTCGTTGTAATGTATTAGGTCCGAACGATGCGTGAAATCCTTTGAATTCAAACAACTTGACCGAAACCCAAACCTTAGGTAAACACCGTGTAAAAAGGTTGATATTTGGGTTGAAGTACAATCCATACACTATTTGCATTTGTACTAGTCCAAAGAAGCCTCAACCCACATGTAATTCTTCAGCTAGAGATGTGACATAATACTATATGGATAAGATTATATTTGATAACTCAGTCACTTGATAAATTCTTTAATGACTTGTCTTGCTCATGCTTAACTTGGATTTGATGGCTCTTGATTTGGGAAGCTTCACTCTTAAACCTAGTTTAGAGTGTTTCATGCCTATGTGAGCGTTGCTCCTTATTTTTATTGTTGCTTTAGGGAAGTTTTAGAGTGCTTTTCTTGCCTTTTAATTGATTCGTACTTGGAAATGCAAGGTGACTGTTAGTGATATCCTAGTGAATAAATGAGTGAATTCGACTTGCTTTGAAACATGGTTTTGTTGATATAAGTTTGTATTAAAATCAACCTATATTGGAGATAACAACCCATAAAAGATATTAAAATTTGAGAAAATGATATTTAGGTGGCCTTGGTAGAGACCATTTTTCCTAGCACGAAACTATCAAAAGTTTTATTCTAAGAGTAAAGCATGGTGTTATAGAGCTCTAGATTAAAAAATCGAGAGAGGTGGACTACTAATGATTGATGTGATCAATTCTATAAGTGGCTCGATAGTGTAATGAGGGGAACAAGTCTTGCAATAGGAGTAAGGATGGATTAGAATATAACAATAGGCTTGAAATTAGTGCACAAGTCATGGTCAAAGGGATTAAGTCAACGTTGGCATTATCAAGTGATCAATTACCAAAATTAGGTATCTACATTTTCCCTTCCTTTAAGCTAGAAATGAAAAATTACTTGCTTAAAGGAAAATATACCTAAGTGCATAAACACGATTTATTTCTACTCAATTTATTGATTATTTGAGATGTTTTGGTGGTTGCAAGATTTCAACGTGAAAGCATGCAACATAAAGTGTAGTCAATGTTTGTATAAAAGAACTGAATTTTAACTCTAAATTAAAATTGAACTTAAACTTCAAAATTAGAAGTGAACAAGTCATAAAATGAGTACACTTGATCCCTTTGTGAATAAAGGAGCTTATTGATGAAGCAATCAAAGAGAGGGATCAAAATTTTGTCATGGAGGATTGGGGTGATTATTCATGAATTTGTAGGAGTAATTGAACTAAAAGGGAAATGGATATCCAGATGTTGAAGTAACCAAAAGATATTAGGGGTTACCCAATGCACCAAATGAAAAAAGAAATTGAGTGTCAATTATCCCAACTACCTTGAAAGAGAGTGAGAAGAATGGTGTCCCAAAGCTTCGAAAACCATATGTACAATGGGTTTCATCAAACCCAAAGTAAAACCATCCATACACGGAACCAAATAACTATAGATGGATATAGATTCGATATAGATTCCAAATGTGTAAAGTTGTGCAAATTGAAACAGAATGAAGTACACTCCAACCACCACTATGTATTTTGAAAGTGCTTTTAAAATTGTGAATATCCAAAATTAAATGATGCTCATTTTCATTCCCATATTGTTCCACTATGATAATGTGAATGCATAACAAATAGGAAATGTGTAACTCATTATTGGATTGAAATTGTTAAAATGTCCCCACACTATGTCATAAGTTACAAAGATTTTTTTGTCAAAATTGTTTATTTGTTCATGAATTTGTATCATAAACCTATGAAAATTTATGTTTCTCAAAAATTCAAAAAATTAATTCTAAAATGTTGCCAAAAAAATAACATCTAGCGACTCTATCCTTTCTTTAGATAATTTTTCCATATTGAATCTCTATGAATGTTTATATCGGTTCTAATGCATGTGTCCCTATAACTTTTTCCACTATATTTTATGATTTGTAACGTGTTTATGTGTCTCGAATTAGATTGACATCATTGTTATAGCCCAATTTGAGTGCCCCCTTTTTTGAGGTGAGTAAGATAACACATACAATGCTTAACTCAAAGTAATTGAATGTGTGTATCTATTATTTTTGGTTCAGATTCAAATGTATAAACAATAAAATATAACACACTAATAAAACACCGAATATAAAAATATTGCAATTTAATTCATTCAGGATGATTTTCATTATGAAGAGATTACATATAAATAGGTAAATGACATCCTTAGAATAAGGAGTCAAACCATATCAATTACCCAATCCCCACTTATCTCTCCAACATGATTCTCTCCACCTTTATTTTCTCATAGCTATCTAATAGTGAGTTGTTCTCACAACTCACGTACACACAAAATATAATAATATCTCACACTCACTTAACTATTACAATATTATATTATCATCTGGATAATATAATTCCACAAACATTATTAATGTTCACACTAACACATTAATTTCCTAACATTCACCCCCTTAGTGTGAACATGGGTGAGTTCTATCTAGTACCTGCTCATGTTCTACAATCTGATGGTTTTCAAAGAGTACCATCAACTCCAACAGGTTTTCTAGTGGAACCATTAACCAAGATATATGTGATTTTATAAGAGATTCAAAACTCTCAAATTGGTTTTCTAGTGGACCACCAACCACTTTCATAACAGCGCGCATACATGTTTCCCCACCCCCATCTTTATATTCAAGGGAAAATATAAGAAATATTGCTCACGCCGCAGGTCACTTATTACAAGAGTGAACATGAATAAATCATCTATTCTTATTACATCACACAATGAAAATTAAACACACAACAAAAATAAATGCCACAAATTCATTGTGTGGCCCCTTCGCTTGCGGCTGGGAAGAGGTCACTGATTAACCTCCTTCCTCTGTTTCCTCCGTCCTCCATCTGAAACTACTTAGTCACCCAAAAAATTTGAAAATGAAGCTCAATATGAAATTATCCCATAAATTTGAACTTGGTCCTCAAGCATCTGCGAAAATGAAACCAAGAGAAATACGAGCAACCTTTTTTTTACAATTTTCTTAATAATCACCTAAATGACACAAAAATGACTTTAAAATTTTTGACTCGACTTTATGATGTTTGTAATGATACAAATAAAATTAAAAAATAAATTACAACTTAGACTTGTGTAACTAAACAATAAATAAGACTTGTTCCCTAATGAATTAACGAGAGAGAAGAAATACCACGTTACTTTTCTTCTTAAAAATAAACAAAAACCAAAACAACACATGGACGGTAAAATAAATCAGAGACTAAAAAATAATGACCAAATGACTAGAAGGAAGGTACATGCGATCCATGTGGCATGGCAGGTCTGCAATCTCCCACGAACTACATACCGTGTGGCAAAAGAAACATTTACAAAAACTCCTAACTTGTATAATGCAGGCTCGGTGAAATGCATTTTTCTCCAAAAATATTATCTGGGTTTGACTAAATTTTTTTTGTAGTTGTATTACCCATATTTCGTGAAACCCAATAAGTTTAAGAGAAACCCAGATCCTAGAACAAAAACTACAATCTATTCTTTAGACGGATTTTCTTAAAAAATGCTCTTGCTCAATCACAGAAAATCCATTGTCAGGTTTGCATACCTGCTCTGATACCAAATATTATTTTTGGTTCAGATTCAAATGTAGAAACAA
Source organism: Taxus wallichiana var. yunnanensis (assembly GCA_018340775.1). Classification (NCBI taxonomy): domain Eukaryota; kingdom Viridiplantae; phylum Streptophyta; class Pinopsida; order Cupressales; family Taxaceae; genus Taxus; species Taxus wallichiana. The sequence continues at coordinate 868,067,065 of CM031238.1, forward strand.
TAAAATATAACACACTAATAAAACACCAAATATAAAAATATTGCAATTTAATTCATTCGAGATGATTTTCATTATGAAGAGATTACATATAAATAGGTAAATGACATCCTACGAATAAGGAGTCAAACCATATCAATTACCCAATCCCCACTTATCTCTCCAACATGATTCTCTTCACGTTTATTTTCTCATAGCTATCTAATAGTGAGTTGTTCTCACAACTCACGTACACACAAAATATAATAATATCTCACACTCACTTAACTATTGCAATATTATATTATCATCTGGATAATATAATTCCACAAACATTATTAATGTTCACACTAACACATTAATTTCCTAACAAGATATTAACCCTAAATCAATTAGAATGAGATAAATTCAATTGAGTTAATTAGGATTGAATAATATATGTTACATAACATAAAACAATAGATTATTTACATCTATACATTGGAAACTAGGTTATTTGCAAGCATGTTTATAAAGAAATTGAAAGTGCAACTAGTGTTAGAAGGATGACTTAGCTGATTCAAGTCAATTTTTAACTCATCATTGCGATTTGGGAAGTGTGTAGAATTTTGAAGGTGCCCAAATCAACTATTCCTTTCCAAAATTATACAACGTCAGGATCTGTGCACTCAATTTCAAGTCTGGATTTTATAAACTAGCCTTATTCTAGAATCTTGGATCGGTAGATCACAAACTTTTGATTATTTCTAGGTTGCTTTGTTGTCACCGTATCATACTTTTGTATGTTCGATTCACATGTAACGCTAGTTTTTGCATTTGTATCGAAAAAACCTAACTTTCTACAAGAACCTCAAGCACTCATTAGATCTAAAAATAAAAGATGTAAATGTTTGAGTCGATCCTAACCTCGACGATCATCCCTTTTATGAATCATCGAGCGGTGCTCTAAATTTTAGACTCAATGTAGTTCTCATAGTGCATTGTGCAAATGTGCATGAAATCTAGAACACTTGACCTATCTTTACTCTTGTGCTTCCACACCGATAGTGTCTTATGTTACTTTTCTTCGATGAAACCCTCGTCTGTAAATATGTAAAAAAATTATGCCACCCTAGGATGTGATATGCAGTATGAAGATTATACTCTTGTTTCCTAGCTAAGTATTTGGCACATAGATGGGTGTTTGCTCGATAATAAATGCGTAAGGTGAACTTGTATCTATTGGAGTCCATCATTTTTAAATTTGAATCCTAGTGGCATGAAAATACAACAAAAAATACAATATGTGAAAGATAAAAAATGACGAAGATACACAATGGGTAGAAAAGACCAAAAACCAAAAAAGTGGCAAGACCATAACCGTAGTAGAGTATTGACCAATTTGTACAATCTCAAACCTAAACTAAAAAAATTCAAACATGCAATGGAAAAGGCCAAAGATTTTATGACACAACATAATGAAAAAACATCAAGCAATTCATACATCGAGGATAAATCAAGCGTTGAAAAAGTAACAAACAAAGACTTGCACCGGTAAGGCTTAGTTTCATCGCTCAAGGCCCATATACATAAAGGCTAACAAAAACATGATGTAATAAGGATTTTGTGCATGTTTTAGAGTCTACTTTTACATCTTCTCTATGTCGGGGAATGATTTTTTTAGTTTTAAAGGAGAAGAATAGTGTACTCAAGAGCATTAAAGCATGAAAGGATATATGGTGCATCAACATAGTAGTTAAGACATGGTGAACAATATGGAACACCAATGTGACCCACTCGGAGATGGGTAGTAACGTGTTATAAGTGTAAAAGTGTGTAACAAATGTAAAAGGTGTGTTTGGAGACTTAGACATTTTTGACTTGGTCTTTTTAAGAAATGCGGCGATGAATTCCAAACAAGTGTTTGATAATTATGTGGGAATGGGTATCCAAAAGCCTAGGAAAGAGTGTCACAAGGCATCTTATTTGGCCCTTAATAATGCTTTTGTGTTGTGGGACCACACCGGAATAAACAAATATAGGTCACAAAAAAATTATGCATATGGGTGTACTTGTAGTAACTACGATATTCATAAGTCGTATATTTTAGTAGGTGTTTTTTCCCTAAATTTGTGATAGATGCAGTGGCCTATTTTCTTGTAGCTTAGTATTCAAAAACACTTTGTGTTCAAATTTGACCATTTGGTCATTTGATCTTGTATATCGATTTGTACATGAGGGAGGGAGAAAGAGGGAGAGAGAGAGATAAGATGGCTTGTGTATCCAACCTCAACTTAATAACTTTAGTGTTTAGTGGATATTTGCATCTAGATTTGATTTTTGGTCCTTAGGTTTACATATTGATTTGTATATGGGAGGGGATGATTTTGCAGAGCTAGCCCATATAGTTTTCCCCTTTCGATGAAAGGGATGATAGAAAATAGAATCATTTGAGACAAAGTAACTCTTGATAGAAACTTAAATTTTTGTCATTAGATGTGAAAAACATGTTGAGAATAAGAGTCTTCGAGGAAATTGGATTTACATTGCTTTGCTTGTGAGCATCAACAATAGAAGTAACACGAGATAGAGTAAGTGCATTGGTATAAAGTGCAAACCACAAATTGTAATAGTGAAAGAGATCCAATATTCAATAAAGTAGTATTAAAATTGTAGAAGGTTTAAAATAAAGACTATATCATGATAAAGGAGGATAGAATGTGTTGAAAATTCACAAGAGAGATCAAGTCTCGATATAATTGAATATATGTGTATTGAATTTTCCAAGAATAGTGACTTAGAAAAAGTATTGTAATGAGCACATAGGCATAGAGTGTGTAAATAACATTGTTGAAAACAAAGATTTTGGGACCCAAATAGAGTTTGAATGAAGTGTCATCATATTTCAATACAAAAATATGGGTAGTAATAGTCCCATTGCACGCAGATTTACACAAAAATAAGAGAAACTACATCCAAATTATGGAGTACAAAACTTTGAGGTGTTAAATAGTCGTTAAGAGCATGTCGCAATATGTGAGTATATGCCTAAAGGGTGCCATTTACTATAAATACTATAGTATAAAAGTCAAATATTACTTTCATTATTACCGTGATTGATAATGACTTATGTTTTAAGAGAGATAGGATATTGTGTGCCAAAAAGGCTTCAAGCTTACAATTTGACTAGGTAGCCTATGTCATTTAGGCACAAATGGTTGATGCATTAGTAAGAGTAGAAAGCTTGTGATTCCATTAAAAATAGTAGTGATTTTTACTAGTTTTGTAAAATTGTTAATTTTTCCCAAATTGAGACCATGTGGGTATATAGGATCAATTGGTTTGTTTTCAACTTTTGGGTCGAAACTATATGATTTTGTATGGTCTTGTCCCTAAGTTATATGGTCCAAACTATATCCATATGGTTTGGACCCAATATTGAAAATAATGAATGATATCAATATATAATCGTAAATCTTGATAATTATCATGTCATTTAATAATTTGAGAGTTTTTAATGATAGATGATCTAATACATGTTTGAATTGGTCTATGATTGTAGAAATATGTGCATCTCGAGAGAGTTTCGAGGTTGTCATCACATGGAGACCCCTCTTGATTTGGGTCGGAATGGCGATGTTTGGGATGTCTTGGATAGAGCCAATTCACCCCCTTGTATCCAAATTAGGGAAGTGCCCTAAAATATGCATTTGATCTCCGCATTGTGTGAGCGGTTGAACCCGGATACTTGAAATTTTGGTTCCACATAGGAAGATCACCACAACTATAGTATAATTCTAACATATTATGAGGCTCCCGATAGCAGGAGAGAGGGCGTAACTATTACTAGCAAATTTTTCATTTCAAATGCACAGGGCATATACATGTGACCTTATAGAGTCGACCATTCACTTGAATTCAATTGTGATGGTTGGGGTTCCATGATTATGAAAAATTATTAGAGTGTTATTAGCATCTTTTGTGGTAGTAGATATTGGTGGGGGTTTTATATCATACGAGATGTGGCAAATATGCCATTTGCGAGAGGATGATGGTGTTACAAATGTTTGGGGCTTAAGTATGTAAGCCCATTTGTACAAAGATTTTATACAAGTTTATTATGGAGAACCACGGAAGTGGTGTAGTGGTTGTGAAATTATTTCATATATGGTCCTATGATCATATAGTTGTAGTATGGTTGATTAGAGGTCATAAGGTAGATTGGGCCCACATACAAATTGTGTATCACAATGGGTGATACCTAGGAGGCAAGGCCTAGACACCACATCATATCGAGTCATACGAAACGGGTTGAACCCTAGTGGGATCATATGGATACTATATAAATGTTTTTAGGGATGGGAAGAGGATATCATAGAGTTTCATAGAGTACAAAGGACCATTTGGTTAGAGGACCGACAATCAATCGGGGATAACATAACTATATCGGTGTGAGTGTGTGATGCGGTCATTTGTCCTAAGTACAAGATGTTCTTCCAACCCCATACACGTGGAGGAGATCAACACACGTAATGTTTAGAGATGGGGGTCGGTTGGTACTAGCACCAACAAAATTATTTCCCCACTGACCAATAAGGTAGACCCGGTGAGGTCATAGGTGCCATAGACGATGTCGGATGTACTGATACTTATATTGTATGATGGGCAAGGTCCTAATGGGTGTTGTTGTTTCATGTGATCATAGGTATCCTAAGAGGTGGAGCACCATGAGGAAGAGATGGTCCATGCTTCAAGTAGATGCCTATATTGTGATTATGTAATATGTAATGAATCGATTGTGATATATTTAGGAAATATTGAATGAGTAGTCAATAATATGTAGATGTGTTGTCATATACATGCAAGTGATGCATATTTGATGATGATTGTACATGCATATATGAGGAAATTTACCAAGAACTTACCCAATAATGTTTTAGTTTGTGGTATGTTAGAGCAATTCAATGATGTAGTCGGGGTGTTTGCATACTTGTTTGACCATGTAGCCATGCTTTAGATACCACATGTATTGTATTACAAAGTTTGTAGGATGAGAGTCGAGTAGAAATGGCATATTAGCCTCAACCTCCACCCGATATAGAGCTTACATAGGATCTGGTGATGAAATTAATGAGTTCACATGCACAATATGTAGAGGTCAGGGCATAATTAAGGACCTTGCAAGAAAGGCTATGATAACATAGATCACAATCACATTCATGTGGTCGTAGAGATGTAGAGGAGTCCTCGAATTCTCAAGACCCCATATAGGTTTTGAGTGAACATAATGATTTTAGTGGTGATGTATATATATTTTTGTGAAAGGCATGACCCTTGTTGTATTTTCATTTTTGAACATACGATAAATACACACACACACAAACATAGCCTTCTATGTTGAGTTCATATGGTGTCACTGTGTGATGAGATTCTTGATTACTATTAGCCTAATTTGGAGTATCTTTAGTGCCTTGATGTGATTGCATAATGTATAATTTGATGTGAAACATGTTGGCTATGATGGTTGCTTTGAGTAAAGATGGTCTATTAAATTTCATGAATGAGAAAATATGGAAATGCATCTTGAGGTTTGTATCGCGAGTAAAGGTGATGAAAGAAGTCTTGACATCATAGTACGTAGGAATAAAGTTGAATGGTGAGGAAACCTATTATTAAGAAATAAGTAAAGTTAATCATCATATGTCCATAGGAAATCAAGAAGAGACGTCGCGTTGAGAAAATTAGACTAATACGCATGATGAATTGTAAGTTGAGAAGTCATGACTGCCTAACGAAATAAATGATGTGTGGTCACTTTGGATCACCAATATGCATTATTAGTGATAACACCCGATGTACTAGTTGGTTGAATGGATGATTGTCTTGTAATTATTGCAAAATATATATGATTAACTTGAGTATCTTACACTACAAATCATTATTCCTTTGTGACTTATTTGAGATTAACTTTTAATATTGTTTTAGTATTAATAACCTCGTTTTGAGGAAGAGATTTTATAAGAGGTTTGAAACGGCTTGACCATAGAGGGACCATCACCAAGAATCATAGTTTCTCGAGGGTGATGTTGCATGTTATTTACCATAAAATATAATTACTTTCTTTAAGCCACTTAAGTTTTGATCTAGCGCATAACATTATCATGATGCCTATTAATACGATCAAATTTATAAAAAGGTTTTCATTTTTCATATTCCAACTTTTAGGGTAGATGGTGTAAAGTAAAGGGTATCCAAATCAATCGTTTATCAAGTAGAGTAAGAAAAATAATGTGTGGATGATCTAGATATTTATCAAACTATAGTGGTTCATGTTTAGGAAGTGAAGGAGACTTCAAATTAGTTGTATGTTTAGGTGTAACATGATAGGAAGAATTTCTACATTGTGGAGGTGTGTGTAAAAAGGAAGCTATATCACATGAACTGGTGTATGTAGGTTGTTTGCATGAGGTAAAAGTAACATCATGGGAATGTGTGGAGGTGTGTGTAAGAACAATTTCATGCTCAAAATCAGTAAGACATAAACAAAGATCAATAAATGAATAACATTTGGCATATAGTAACTTCTCCTTGAGTGGGAATATGAGGCCTTAACAAAATATGTATTACATTTCTAGATCCATATGTTTAAATATTAACTTTTCCATACTATATTTAAAGTGTAGGATATAATAAGTAACTACCTTCATCTTTCCTTGATGTAAGGAGGTTAAACACTCATATATGACTTTTGTAACCTTGTTAACAATAAAGAAAATGATAAAATCTTCTTAAATTTCTTTTAAACACTCAAATTTGGTAATTTATCCTTTTACAATGTTGTTGTGACTATGCTCCTTTGTTATCTATAAATATCCACATCATATCTTTGTTCATTACATCTCATTATCTCTCTCCTAACTTTCTCATTGCTACACATTGATGTTTTATCACATTCTAAATACAAATACACAAAATCAATATGTAAACTTTGTTTATCATAATTCAACTTTCATATTGCACTCATTGTCACCTAGTCCAAAATTTTACAGTAGGGTTAGGATGTAATTTCCTATCATTGCTAACCTATACAATCTTGGACCGACACATCCTCCAGACTTTGCTTTCAATTTTATTATCTTTGTTGAGTATTTTATCCTCCCGTATCGCCCTTTCCATGATAAATTACCTTTAGAAACTCTATATAAGCGAGTTCAGACCACTTCATTTACTCAATAGACACTCTCATGAGCACTCATTACAAATACTAATAAAAAAAAGGCACTCAAAGATCCCTAAATATTTCTAAAGTTGGTGCACATACATTAGGATAGTCCCTACTATAATTCTCAAGGACTCAACTAGGTTGAGGAGTTTAACTTTCCTAAATTCCAAAAATCCAAAGATCTTAATCCATTATATTAGCAAGAGCAAGATCATCTTAAGCATTGTCAAAGTGGTTCAAGCTTCCAACTGGATGCATCCATATAATGTTACACACTAGGTGGAGAACTACGTGTGGTTTGAGGCCTCTCCAAAGTACTGCTAACATAACTAATACATAGATTATACTTCAACCAAAACACTAATCTTCTTGCAAGGTCTTCCACCCATACTTAGGGTTTGAGTTTGATTCAAATTAGTTAAGAGATTTTTACAATTGTGTGACACTTAGGAATGACAATGAAACACATTTCTTGGCAACCAAAGGGTATAAAAAGTTATAGATCCCCGCTCTAATCAAGTATAAGATTGTATAATAGGTCTAAGGTCATACAACCAACCTTAACAAAGTAGTATAATTTTGTACCAAATAATTTTCCAGCTATAGTGTCAAAAATAAGTATTTTCGGTCCAACACTCCTAGTTTGCCCAATTTTACACCCGATCTCTCATGTTTCACCATGTCCAACTAAGTGCATCTCTCCTCTTGTGTTTTTTAGCTTATAACATATCATTATCAATAACTAAAAGTATTAAAGTGATGTTTTGATATTATATGATTAATATTGAAAGTTAATTAATTAGAACATCCCCTATAGTGAACGTTACATTCTTTTTCTGTTTGTGCATTTACATAACATATATAATTGTTAAAAAAGGGTGTTAACAATTCTACAAACATGCTCATAAATTTGAGGGAGGGCATTTAAAATAAATCAATCATTATTATAAGAAGTCACGGTAGACCTATGATACTTAAAGTGTAGATAATGGTTAGAAATCCCATCAAACAATTGGAATATAGCCATGAAAAACTTTTGAGGGAAAGTTGATTGAAATATTTTACGGCGAATGAGATTTGCATCTATAATATTAGAATCAATGACGACATAGAAATCCTCTCTCTCAAGGGTTAATGTATGTACTTACCATTATAAATCACCTACTACATGCATGAGAGAAAGGGCCTCTTAAGGAGGTGTTTCATAAACACTAAGATGTTAATTCAACGGTTGGAATTTACCATTTAGATTAGCCACATGGGCATTACTTTATTTAAAATTGATTTCATCATGTTGAGGCATATTAAGAGCTAGAGGTTATGATCTAAAGGGACCTTAACACTTTGTAATTCCAAATTTTCAAAAATAAGCTAAGTAAAAGTAATGACACTAGATTCAACATATGAGGGAGGGTCACGGTTACAATAGTTATGACCTATAGAAGTATAATATCATGTGTATTAGTTGATTATACAAGAGACATGAAGAATCACCGGTGGTGACATCATTTTTACATTCGGGAGGGAGAGTAAAGACACATGTAATAAATTGAACATTTTTAGGAGACAAATAGGAACATCACCATGTAGAGAAACATCAGTATAAACAATAATATTACTAGAAATAAAAACATTGTCGATTAACAACTTTACTATGAACAACAACATTGTTAGGAATATAAACATTGGCACGAACATTATGAAAAATAAGCAAATCATATAGACTAGTAACCTAGTTATGACATGGAATATCACAATCACTATATGCATCACCATTTATGGAAGTAAAAAAATGTTCATCACCGCCATCATCATTTATGTTAGCATTAGGAATAAACGTAGCAAGATTAGCTTTGGTAAATAACATGGTACATACCCATGTACCTAAAAAGACATCATCATTTGAAATAGAATCATCCATACTCTTATTGGATTATATACTTAGGAGATGTTGCATCACTTAAATAAGACACCTAGCAAAAACATTGAAGTTTAGAGATTCATACCCAATAATCCATCCACTATCACTAGAGGCATATTCAAAACTAAGGTTATCATCGAACATGGCTCCATTAAGCCATTAATATCATGGTCATCTATATGGGAAGATTCAACTAACGAATGAAAAGAAAGGGTCTCATGTGGTGCCTCTAATATGGATAAGGAGATATCTTAAGACATGTAAGCGTAAGGTATACTATCAATGGTTGGTACACTAAGAGTGGAAAAGTGAGGTGGATGATGTAACTTAGGACAATAATCATAAGATGTAGCTTCATACTGTAGGGAGCTAGCTAAGGAGACTTTGGTAGAAGGCATATTAACAATGGATGATAAACTACAATTGAAAAGTTAAGGTGGATTCTATAGCTTAGGATGATAATCATATGATATATTTATAGACACTCAAATTTGGAAATTCACCTATTGAAACTCTTAGGTATCGAATGCCCCTTTACTAAAATAAATATTCAAACCACATCCCCGCTTCAATACATCTTATTGTCTCTCTCCCAACTTTTATATTTCTACATACCGATGTGTCATCACTTTTTGAATATAAATACATGAAATTAATATTTAACCTCTACTTATCGTGATTTATCTTCTAGATTCCACTCATTGTCATCCTGTCCAAAAATGTATAGTAGGGTCAATGATGTAATTTATGGTCTTTTCGACCTATACTTGCCTTAACAAACACATCCTCCAATTTTGGTCAATCATCTTTGTTGGGTTTTTAATCCTCAGGGATTGTATTTTACATAACTAATTACCTTGAAACCTTAAATAAGTAAGTTTATAGCAGTGAAATTTCTCACCTAGCAATCAATTAACACTCTTATGAGCAATCATTGCAAACACTAGTACAAAAGGCACTTGTTTGCAAAATAGTTTGTGAAGGACAAAATATGGGATTTGTCAATGCTTACAGGACTAGGTCACTCTGCTTCAGAAAGGGGCACCTCCCATTTATTGAAAACTATAAACCGTATAAATTGATCTAACCTATGGGGCAATCATAGGCGAGAAACGTGCAAAGACACCCTCATTGAATCAGAAACAAATGACGAAAAGAAGAGAATTTGTGAATTGGGAAAGAGAAAAGTGTGGGGAAAGAAAATAAAATGAAGAGGGAATTATGTTGATGGGAGTATCACAGAATCTATTAACTAATAATCGAGAATTATTCTAGCTCAGTTGTAAAAAATAGGAAAACACATATAACTAAACAAGGAACATGAAACAATAACACAAATGGACACAAATTTCAACCACCATTTTTTATTTCATTCCAATAAAGTGCAAAGTCCTATTTTTCCTTACAAAATTACTTTATGTTTGGCTTAGTATAAAGAGAGAAAGGAAGAAAATATTTAGTTTTTAGAGAGAAAATTCTAATCCTTTGGAATGAAGAATCCATTCTTATATGGCCAACTAAAATTTCCCTTCGCCTACTTTGGTGACCTTTCATATTCCTTTACAAAATAAGACACTTTTCCTTATTTTAAGAAAAGTACTTTTACAAAATTGGAATATAAATTCACTTAAGTGAATAAGACAAGAATCATAAAAAGTGCACCCCAACAAAGAAATAGAAATCACAAAGTTACAAAGGTGATTCCTTCATGAAGAAATAGGATTCGAGGAAGAAGAGAGAATCTAAAGTTGTGATCAATCCAGTCATTTGTTAGCACTAAGGATCCATTCCACTTAATCATGTTTCAACTTGATTTGATCTTTAACATATCCTTTTCCATGTCGGATCAACTTCTAGTACCAATCCTCCCTTTCAACTGCTAGAAACTAGGCGATCATTGTTGCCTTCACTAGTGGTGAGAACAAGTTTAGAACACAATTTTGATATAAATTATCTTCAAAAATTCCAAAACATACTATAAGGATCCGTCTCTAATAATGAAGGTGTGGACAACATTCTATGAAGGCTTGCCGTCAAGTAATTGAGTTGTGCCTAAAACAATTTCTTCTTCGTGTGAATGAAACAATAGTTGGAATATGGTTTCTCCAAAGAGAAAAAATGTTATCTTGGAGCTTTAAAACCTCTGGAAACATGACCTTGGTTCTAATAGCTTTCCATCAAATCCAAAGGTGAAAAAATAAATCCCATATGTAGAAGTTATGACCTTGATAACACAAATGACCATTTCACGGTTGTATTTGAGAACGCCCTATCTAGAATAGACAATTTGCAAGGAGAAGAAGGTGAGAAATGTGATACATGATGAAAAACCCATAAATAATCATATTTATCTCAACTAAATCTTCTAGGGAATGATTTTGATATAAAATGAGAGTAATGTGTGGCAATTTCGATCGTAGTCTCTCGGTGAAATTTGGTGGCAATCCTCTTTTTTATTGATAAACGCTTTTCTTGGAGCTTTGAATCGGGGGTTAAAATAGGTCCCACCCTTACAAAGGTGAGGAGAATAACATTTATAAAATATATTTGTCTACTATATAATAGCTATATAGAGGATTAGTAAAATAGAGGAAAGATATACATTTAGCCTCGACACAAAAAAAGACAATGAGATAACAAATAAATTAGCTAAAGTTAGCTATCGAAACCTCCACAATCTCTAATGGATTGGTATCCACGGTCATAACCTTCCACCCACCAATATTTCCATAGGATCCAAGTTTTTAATTATCTCTAGGAAGGAGTAGGAGGAATTGGCATGCACGCGAAACTGTTGAATCGGATCAAGGAGGGGACAAATGCTTATGACCACATTCCGTGAGATTAAGGGCGGGGAAAAAGATGGTCCCGTATGATGATAATGGAAAATGGAATGAAGAGAAACCAAGAACTATAATATGGTTTTATTCTACCACTCGAGTTCCATGCAAACCCCATGATCAACCCATTCGAGGCTACCAAATAATCAACTAAAAAAGGATGTGGCAAGACACACCTGAGCTAGAGCTTCCTCTAACCCACATGGATGATGCGAAGGATGATGTGGTTAGCGATAGAAAGTGCAATGCCTTTTTCACGGTTGAGAAGGAGGAGGTGAGAAGCAAAAATAACGTAATCTCGAGTTGACTCAGAGCATGACCCAAACCATGGAGATAGTCCAACCCGGTGATATTTTCAATAGCTTTCATGACCAAAGGGGAACCCACAATGAATATATTCAAAATAAGGCAAGGGGAGACTGAAGAGAAGAAGAAATATTCTCTCTTCTCACCACGAAGATGGAGGAGAGGATATGGGGGAAGATCCATACTATGAGAAAACAAAGAGAATAGATGGAGAAGAATAGGAAGGTCACAACCGATCGCCCCAATAAAAAGAAGCTCCACACATGTCAAGAGGGATCAACCACCTGTGGAGTGAAGTTAGAACAATCATGAAGGATAATGACATCGATAAACTCCCATTATTTGCCTTTATTAGAAATGAATGTGTCATTATTTTGAAATATGTCGTAGTTTGCCAAAGCGTCTATTGCATAATTGGTTTCCCGAAAGGCATGATGGATTGACCACTCCTCTAACAAAGATAACCAATAAAGGATTTGAGTGATGATAACATTAAGTTGGCAAACCTCAATTTTACCCTTTCGAGATAGCTTGAATGATGACCTGTGAATCCCTTTCAATACAATGTTTGGAACAACCAAAATCAATGACCATTCTAATACCAAAAAAGAGCCTTAACCTCCACCAAATTGCAAGATCATAACGGAAGTTTGAAGGAACTTTCCTTAACATCCCTTAGAATGCACCCTACGCCCAATAATCCTAGATTTCCTTTAGAGGCTCTGTCAGAAGTTCAATTTGCAAAACCTAGGGGTGGAAGCCATTTCTCCTTTTTTCGTTGAAGGATGTTTTCCATTTTGGAGAGACCACGTTTAATGATCACACAAGGAGAAGGGAGACGAATAAGAGGCCAAGCCTGCCGAATCTCCACGTCCATGTTAGAGAAATTAGATAAAATTTTACATTCGAGTTGACATTTTCCGATATGGCAACTTCCAATTTGTTTAGGAAGTTAGGAATATATCTTGGAAATTTCGGCACTAAGAGGGGGTGAATCAGTGCTTATAAAATTTTTGACATACAATTCAATTTCCTTAACTTAGTTATGATCAAACCAAAAATAATTCACAAGCCATAAACAAGAGAGCACACATGAGAGACAAGATTTAATGTGGGAAACCCTTCAAGGGAGAAAAACCCACTTTGAAACCAAAGAACTAGCTTAGACAAAGAATGTCCTATAAATGTTACAATGATTTCATGTTGAGCATCCACTCAACTTGGAGCTACAACTCCAAAATTTAGCTGATCGCCACTTGAGCTTTATCGCGATTTAACTTACATGGAAGCTTCAACTCTCAACACTTCAACTAAGCTTCAACTTGATCTTCTGTAAGCTTCCACTTACAAGGAAGCTTCAACTCCCGATTGTTAAGCATCCACTTAGAATTCTTCACAATTTTTGATCAATTATTTTTTTCTCTCACAAAAAATTATGATCACTTCTTCAGCTCAACTTATTCTCTTCTCACTCTCCTTCATCTATTACAAGTACCTCTAAAACATTTGCACTATGACATCTACAACTACTGCAAAAATTCAGCCCACAATACACTAGATATATGTTTTGATTTCATACCCTTGTTGCACCTATAATTGCATATTCATCAACCACACCCTTCATAAACTCAAAAATATATTAAACACATCGATTCAAACCTCTTGAAAGTCTCTTGCAGCTTCCCCTTTTACAAGAAACTCCTGAAGTTTATACTTAAACTTGAATTGGAATAGGAAATGACATCATCACATCATGTCTTCATGTAATGATTACACCCGACTACATGTCAGTTACAAGTGAACAACTTACATAACTTGTCATGGTAGTTATAATATTAATTTAGATCACAAAAAGAAACTTAAATTCATTCCACGCCTAAAGATATTCCTCTTGAACCTAACATCCGACTTCCGACTTCTCTTTTGTAACTACCCTATCGGTTTTTGTCTTCTTCTTTTCAAGGAGATTCCTTTGTATTTTAATAAACTTGGGTGCACATTTCAAGTGACCCCACACATCCTTCACGATCTCCTAAACTCGCTATTTCTCTAAAAAGACTCCATTAAAGCTCGTATTTTCAAGCAGGTGTGCACAAACACGACTTCTTCAAAAACTAGTCAAGAGATTGCTTCACCAACATAAGTAAATGCATGTTAAAGCTTCTTGATGCTTGGAGAATATTTTTAGGGACCTATTCTTCACCTTCACCAACTTGGAGCAGCTCAAACACGTCTATTCTCATCAAAACACATTGATCTGAACAAGGTCCCGACTAAGTTACGAGACCCTAAAAATTAGTCCTAAAAAAAAGAGTATAAATTTGTCTAAAAACATGATCATGGCTCATGCCATACCTTTCTGGAAATCTCCGACCTTGTGAAAAATTAAACTCACCAAAAAGTTTCTATCCAAAGATCCTAGGATGGAAAATATTACATCTAAGAGACAGAGACATACTAAGTTTCGTAGTTCCAAAACAAGTCTCATATAATGGGCTTCAAAATCACATAACACATTTTCATGATGAACCAAGGCTTGTAACACTTCACATGGGACTTGTACATCAACTTCAAGTACTCATTTGCATAGGTTATTTAGAGAAAAACACATTTGCACCCTTCATTTCTCAAACCTACTTCACAAGCCTAAAAGATAAGTTTTGGATCACTCAAGCTTATGCATAAAAAAACTTCATCAAACTAAACCAATCACCCTCATAGATCATATGAGATACCTTCATGTTGTTCAAGATAAAAAAAATCATTTTATGAGGCAATTCATTATGTGTACTCTTCATACCTTCATGTATGGTTTCTCTTCGTAGCATTCTCAAACGGTAGGAGCAAAAACACACCTATATCATAGAATTTATCAAAAGTACCAACCTATATGACTTCATGAACATCAAAAACACATCTCCAACATCCTTCACAAAATATTTGAGCATGGGTTACTTTGCAAACTTTGTCTATACATTAAATTTATCACAAAACACTTGTTTTCTTGTGGGGTCCACCATGATTCATGAGCTAAAACCACCATTGAAAGATTAAATGATGAATCCCTCTATGATAAGAATCATAAATAAGCAAAAACTTCAATTCAACACCTAAAGAGACAATTTTCTCTATACCGATTTCAACTAGGTTTAGGAGGGTTTCAGACAATGTCACAAAAATGAATAAAAATTTCTTATTTTTTATCCATTTAACCTTATAATTTTTACAATTTTTTTTATCAATATTCTATTCAAAAATGTCTCTTATGATTTATTTGAAGGAGGCTCCACAATTTAGCTTTAATGCTAAGAAGTCATAGTGTTAGTTTAGCATACCTTGTTTAACCTGGTTTTGGTGAAAATGTAATATGTTGCACAAAACTCATCCTCATGTCCTAAAATTTGTCCACACCTTCATGACTACCTCCTCTATGATCTCAAATGGATAATTTGTCATGGTTCACTCTGAAACTTCCAATCCAATCTCATTTGTGCATGTTAAACTTGTTTGTTCTAAAGGGCGGTCCTACAATTGACCCTAACCATGCCTTAAGTGCTTACTTATGACCTAAAAATTCATATGAGGACTCTTGAAATGTCCCTACATAGTTTGAATGCCTACATTAGCTTTATAAAACTTTTTTGCTTCATATTCTCATGTTATGTGCTTAAATTAGGCCAAATTGAGCTAGTTTGCATTGTAGTTCATCATGTATGTCCTTTTATTTACCTTGTGTCCCATTAAACATGTCATATTATGTGTTTTATGTCTCTACTATGATTGACCATTAGCTTTGAGCATTCAATCCACCATTCCATGTCACTTTTTGACTAGGCCTAGGGATTTGACATCATAAACTTAGCTATTCGAAATATTCAAATCATGTGTCATTGTATTCATCATTCGAACATGTTTCCACATCACATACCTACTAGACAATTCCTAGCATCATCCTCATGTGCTCTCACATCATCACTCTGCATGTACATGTCCCTAGCTACTCAAGAAGTCAATGCTTACTCAAGTGTTCTCAAGCCTTCGACTTTTCTTGCTTTGTATGAATCACTCCAAGCTCCCTCTAGCTCTCATGCATCATGCTTTATTATTAATATACCTTTGACATCAATGAAAACTTAGCATACACATGCCAACAATATCCCCCTATGTCATTAATGGCAAAACCTGCAGATTCTTCTCCCTCTTTTTACATTAATGACAAAGTACTGTGTTTTACTTCATGGTTTTCTCTTGCATAAGTTTGTTTAACCTTTATTTTGGTTGGAAATAACAACTAAACTCATGGTTTAGAATCTTCCTCTTGTCTCTCTCTTCCTTAGCGTTGTTTTGGTCTTCAATATGCATCAAATTCACTATTGCTCCCCCTGAGTATATGAATTCATGTCACATATACATGCCAACAACCTGATACCTAGGTGAAAATAGTCTCCTAGCACATTAATATGTCAATCTTAGCTGAGACAGTTCAATTTTATGCTCACTTCCTCCATATGCTCATTGTAGGCAAATCTAGGACTTAGGTCCGTGAATTAACTTTTAATGCATTCTGGAAAATCTTTGTTATGCTCTGAAGATCATATGTTTCATGAATCTCTGCTTTCTACCTCCCCCGAGGTTATACCATCAATAAATTCCTTTCTATGCAAGAAACTAAATCTCACACCTTGATCTCAACTCTTGTTGATGAGCCAAATGTATCACCACAGTCATAAAGTGCTTTTTCAATGCTCCTTATCTCAATTCCATTGATTGAGTTATACACCTACTCACCCTTGAAGTGTACTTTCTCGAGACTCACTTTGGTTTGTTTTGATACTATTTCTAGATTCCTACAACACTTCTTGCATAGCTAATTGACATTCAAAGCTATTCTCTTGCTTCTAACACTCTAATCGACCCATACTTTTCTATTTCGGACTGTAGCTCCTTTTTATAGAATGCAAACTTACTTTATCATGATACCTTTATACTTATAGCAATATCTCTGTGTCATTTTACTTCAAATTGTCTTATAGAAGCTTCTTTGTCATCACCAATACTTGTTTTAGGATCAACATTGACTCCCCTTACCTCACTTAGACTTCTTAGACACTGTAGGTGAGTATTTTAGCACTCAAAATTCTTATTTCATAGCAAACCTTAGGAGTTCATACAAAGCTCTGGAGTGGACTTTTAATTTCCATCTTAGGTATACTTGTCTTCAATGATTTAAACCTCCTTTGAAAATTTTGTTCCAACATCTATGTGCTTTCAAACTTAACAGTCAATTGAGCTTTTCATTCTAGCATGCATTTGAAGTTCTTGCCAACCTACTATGTTCTCTTGAAATAGGATCTTACCAATATCTACGAAGAAATTTCATGCAATTGTTACTTTTATGTTGATGTTTGAACATTCTAAAATTTAAATGGTGTTAACCAAAAGATTATTGTTCTAGTTGTGTTTTCATCACTCTCCATTGATCCATACCCTGTCCCAACCTTATTTCTTTGACTAATTCATGAATATCCAAGAGCAAAAATATTGTTTTGAAAACAAAATTCCTTCGAACCATCTTCATGTGATGATTTCTTCTTACCCTTTTCAACCTTTTGATAAACAATACTCGGTTTGGTCTTTGGGATGACTATCTTTCAAATCTATGTAATATTCTCTTCAAGGCTATGACAAAGTTCACTCCTTTTTCAAACTTTTCATGATTATGGCGAACACCCACACCTACACCACTAGTCGAAGACCTTGTGTCTTGTGAATGGTCCACAAAATATTAACAACAAGGTTTCTCATTACATAAGATTGTTGCTTCATTTAACACTTTCTTGCAGACTTGATAAATGTGATTCATTTACACATTTGACCGAGATAGACTTGAATCGGTGTGACAAAGTGTCATCACTACATTTTCTCATATGTCTCCTGGGAACATTTGATTCTTCGTCATGATAGGCCATAGCTTTAATACTATATGAAGCTTATGGTTAACTCATATACTTTTTCCATTACTCTCATTTGATTAGCATAAACCTTTTGGAAACTAGGTGCATTTACCTTTCTCTCCGAGAATTGCCATATCCTATGTGCTTTGACAAATACACATATACTTCTTCACATCTAGATGATTAGTTTGTACTCAAATATGCTTAGTGTAGACCTAAACAAACTTTTCAACATGCATTGCTTTCATGAACTTATTCTTGAGGATTAGAATGAATCTCACTATGATGCACTAGGATGGAGCTAGATAGACTGATTTAACACAGTCATGGATTCAAGGTTCTTCTTCACAAACTTACACTCCAGAAGGCTTTTATGCACGCTATAAGTAGTGACTTTCTCGACATGATATTCTAGATATGATGGATCAACCAACACACTCTTTCCTTTATTTGGATATTCAAGAAAGATGTCTCAAATATCCTATACTGAGACTAGCATGATTGATATCCGACCTTGACACTATATAAAGTAGCGGAACCATTGTTCTTTGCATGGGTGGTAAACCTTGACTTTTAAGAGCTCTACACATATCAATCTTACATATAGAATTTTAGGAAATTAATTGAGCACACATACCTTTTTCTTGAGCATACATTTTCCACATGAGAAGTCTTTAAACTTCTTAGCCATTTCACAAAAACCGTCACAAGTTTCATGGGCCTTGTTTCCTTGTTACCTTCACTAATTTCTTGTATATTTCCTCTAAGTTTTGTCCAAGACAATTGTAGTAATGTCTTATGTCTTCAAAAATGAGGTTTTTACACAAAACTAAACTTCTAGGCTTTAAGAAAGTCCTTTACACTCAAGCTTTGTGTTTTTCTATGTCACATCCCACAATTTTGGTCTATTTTATCAAAAAGGGATGAACCGACAACTTATTTGTGCATGGTCCTTATTATAAACTTTGTTGAGATTTGTGATCGTAATTGATTTTATTAAAGGATATTGGAAAGTAATGAACTTGTTATAATTAATTTCAGAACATGCTTACGTATCATTGTTATGTTGATCCTATTTTCTAGTATTATGTGACTAAGTTGGTGGGCTTGGTTTAACAACACCTAGATCCTAACTTGCACTCGCATAGTGCCCGCATTATGTTCGTTAATCCAAGTTCGATCTGCTACACCGAATAAATACTTAGTTAAGGTAAAAGGTTGCATTTATGCTTTAGCAAGGGCATTAGGACCCTATTAATGTTAATAAGTGCTCACTTAGAGCCTTGGCTTTATGAAAAGACAATGTTTATTTATCCTTAAATTGCAGGATTAAATAAAGTGATTTCCCAACGACCTAAGCTTATTATAATTTGGGAAATTATACTAAGGATAGAGTGAGTAAAGGTTATGTTACCTTTAGCTAATAATACAAGGGCCAAGGAATTAATCATCACCGACCCCAAATGTAATAACGTGATTGGACTATGTTTTGATGGAAGCTCACCTTTAGCTTAGGCAATAATATTAAGGTTTATGATGTTTCCAAACATTTTAGACTAATGTTTGATCACCATTAAATCAAAATTTATCAAGAATGTGCATTCAAACCCATAATGGGCAAAGTTCAAGTTGATAGGGTATATTAACACCCACCCATATGTGGCTTGTATTAGCTGGAAATATTAAATGGCATGTAAAATCCCGCCAACCATGCAATTGGAAAATGGCTAAGTTAAGAGGCACAATTATCTGGAGCTAAACGTATGACATGAATTTATTTTGAGAGTTAAGTAGAGTTCTTTAAATTTAAAAAGAAAAATTAGAGGCAATGGTTTTGGAGGGAAATTGCACCGTCCTCGTAGGCATTAATGGCATTTAATATGAACATGAACCTCGGGAATGTATGAGGTGGTTTTGGGAAACTTTGAGTTGTTATGTTTATTGTTGTTTCGTGGTTTGATGGTTAGTTGATGGAGCTTTGCATGAATGGAGCCATTCTATTTTTGTTCTCTCTATATGTCATCCTGAACTTTGCATGTGTATTCCCACCATTTGTCGAGAGATATTATTGGGAAATATTAATGGACTAATATCAATAAATGGAAATGGAGACCGTTTAAGGTTTTGTTGGAATTCAAAATCGAACCTATACTTGAGCATGTTAGAGAAAGTTGGAAAAAGAAGAAAAAGGGTTTCAGACTTTCCATTACATGCATGAATCATTCTATTCCCTTCCAAATGGTTTATTCTATAACTTATTTGTATAAATAAGTTTCTCAATATTGTCTAGTTGGTTCAAACAAGTTTTTAGGAATAAAATTAATGTTGGTTTTGTTTGTTTTTACAATATGATGTTAAATGCGGGAATGTGTTTTTGTGGGTTGTTATGATGGTTTGTGTTATGCTATTCTGTTGGATTACTGTAACCCCTTATCCTGGGTCACTATTATTGCTATTGTGAAGAATATTTTATTAAATATGGGCCATACCCAAATGCTTGAGATATCATAACACAACGATCTTACCGTTTAATGTTATGACTTGTAACTTGATAAATTATTGGGTATCACAAGATTTTTGTTTGGTTAAAACATTATTTGGGTTTTGTTTTATACGACCTGCTTAGGGTCGAATCGTTTTATGGTCTTTGAGATTGTCTAATGATAAACCCATGTGGGTTTTATATGTTCTAGTTAATTCCAATAACCTCCCATAGTCAATCACTCTTGGTGAGTGAATCGACTTACCTAACCATCTCTGTTGAATTCATTGAGTCATTTCAAGTTGTAATCTTAAGGTTTTGTATGGAAAAACATTTCTTGTTTTATTGATCAATTTCTAAAATATGGGAAGCTGCTAATGACCTGTTATAGGTCTTGCTAACTCGAAAATGTTGATGGAATCTGAATACTCTAAAATACATGGTTACTATTAATGCAGATATTATTAGATTCATTGTGTTTTATTATGGAGAATGATCTCCAGGCATTTGTGGGAATTGTAATCATGTTTACCCTTCTTAAGGAATCAATGTGATATTTGGGTTCGCAGTTTTGGTCTTCGTACTAGATAAGTGGTTACAAGTAATATGTGTGTTTTCGATTTGATTACGGTAAAAGACATTTACCTTTATATTCTCAAACTTTCTTAATATTTTGTTTATGGGTGTCGTTCTTTCTTTGGTAATAGTATGGCCATTACATGTATCGTTTGGAATCGTATTGTTTCACTTCCTTATTACTATAAAGGGGAATTCTGGTGATATCATGCATATATATGCGGTGAGTATATTCCCTTTTTTATTTGACTCTAAACCATGATTGGTAAATTTGTTCTTTGTTGTGATTAAGGAAACTCATGGTCTATTGGGTAATCTTTTATATGTTTAAGGTAATAATAATTACCTTAATTTTGTCGAATACCTGTGATAGTTATTGTTGAATGATGTTATATTTATTTGTCTTGGGTTACTCCACTACAAATGGATTCGTCTACGTTGTGGATGGAATAATATCTAGTGATAAGTATTTGCGCTTCAGTTTTATACCCATGATAACTTTTTCAAACTCACTTTATAGAAAGGCGATGTATTACTCTTAGTCGTAGCCTAACTTCGACATTGGGAAAAGTAGCAATTTATCTATATATACTTTGCTAGTATTAGAAAGGGAAAATTGTTCATAACATGAACTCTATTTATTGACTTTTAATCTATTTAAGTATTAGAAAGTGTATTGGATGATATGCATGAATTGTTATATGCAATGATGTGTTATGTTCTTGTGAATCCTTCCATTGAGGAATGCAGAATTTAAGACGGTGATTAGTTATTTTGTGGTTCAAGTAAATCATGTTATGATTTAGTAAATCGATTCACATATAGTATGTTATTAGGTGATTTAATATTACGAAGAATTCATTTATTCAAATATTTAATGGCATAAGTTGTTAAGTAGGAAAGAGAACCTTTCATGCCAATTCATTCAACTGACCTCTTCTAACATTTTGCAGATGGCGGAATTTAAGTCTTCTTGGCGGGTGTTGTTGAAAGATATTATATGTTTGAATTGTTTGAATAATTCCATAATGTATTTATTATTGTGATTGTAAGAGAGTGAAATCTTGATGTTCTGTATGATTAATAAAAGGCTATTTAGCCTATTAATTCAGAGTATCTCGAAGTAAAATTATATGAATTGTAAAAATTATATTTACAGTTGTATAAATATTGATCAGTGTGATTGGAATATGATGCACTATTTAATGAATGTATTATTATGTGACCTATGTTGATTAATGTTGTTTAATGCAAGTATTAGATTATAACATATTTATTGGTTAAGTACATAAATATGTTATAATTAATTATACATGGTATAATTACAATGGTGGACATTGTTTATTCATTTTAAGCGGTTATTCAATTAAGTGACATCGTTGCAATGGTCCTACACTAAAGTAAATAGACAAAAATAGGACTGCAAGATTTAACGCAGTAAGCTAATTAAAATTTACAACTATGATGTAAAAAGAATGTAAGAGTATAACTTTAATCTACATTTGCAACTTACATGAATATAACAACATGTTTAACTATACCTTAAAGTTATATGAACACTTATTAATCACATGCGTAATGATTATTCATAAAGAAAGGAAACCTATTATCGCATCAATGTGAAAGGGATCATCATGACAAATGATATCTCACTGTGGTAACTTGATCATTAATAATGATGCATAATAAATTAAGTGCACTTAAGGAAAAAACTATTAATGATGTACTTAGTGTTGATAGATAACATAAGATCTATCTGTAGACCTAGATCTCTAGGATTCCATAATTGGTTATATGATACGAACATGATGTTGTCTTTTAATAACAAATGACATGAAATCACATGGATTAAGTATCATTCATTGTATGCACAAAGCACAATGGTATGGAATGAGGTATACAGTACTTTTAGATCACTGGGATAGGGTACATATGTATTTATCCGTATTAATAAAATAAATCAACCTAATAAATAAGAATGGACATTAATGTTTAAGTTGTTAACTATGAAACTAATAACTTAGGAAATGGAAAAGAATCAAGATAACTGAATTAGGTGAAGACAAGTTCCTAATGACGAATGTGTCGTCATGGAACCGAGCATGGAAAACATGTCTCTGAAACTTTGGCCAAAGTAGTGTAAGTTGCTGATTACATTGTCCCGATTCACCAAGATCTAATGTGTAGGATCTCAGGATGGGATTCAAATGACTGAGATCCAAGTATACACTTAGAAAACATCACTTTATTATCAATGCATGTAAAAGGAAACTTACGATGGAAAAGTAACATGTGAGCATGGGAATCTACAAGTACCTCCTCCTCATACCTGACCTCTCGAGGTTGTGTTGAGACAGCCGGTGAATGTTGAATGTGGATGGATATGTATAAGTTAATTGGGTAATCTTGAATCCTGAATATGCAATAATGGAATATGCAAATCTAAGGTGAAGAAGGCCCTCCTAACCTGGATTAATGTAATGGTTTGTTCGGATATAATGGCTACTCGGAGGCTCCAATCGATGTCGAGCTCTGCCGAGATCCTATTTCTTGGTTGTTGGATATGTGGGAAGTGACCTGTGGGAGCTTCGTATATATCTCCAGACAAGGTCATGAAAGTAGTGGTAGGTCGTTTAGTGGATTTTGTGGTTAGCTATGAGTGGTTTTCTGGTCTAGCCTAGAAAATATTGGATTGATTGGCTTCTATGTTTAATACGGAAAACTGTGCTATAATATCTGGCGGGAGTGGTGAAGATCTAAACACCAGCGTTCAAGCCGGTGTCAATACTTAACTAATTTGTAGGCCCATTTGGTTGTGGGATTTGGGGATCACAACCATGAGTTCGTGGTTGTTGTGGACCTGATATGGTCCCGTGAAGAATCAATCCCTTCTCCCAACTATCCAGTAAATCGTATGCTTTTTCAGCCTCTACGTTTAGAACTAGAAGTTGTATGATTTTCTTGGAGTACCTAATAGGTGTTCTGGCAACTTGGATACGTAAGCTAGTGTCTATGTCAACGAGGAGGTCTCCTGCGTTAGGCTATGGAACCAAAGGATTGCAACCAAATGTTTGCTCTCGTTCGAACCCTTGCACGGTCATTCAGGTGTTTTATCAAGGCAATCTATAGTTTGGATGGTTTGACCAGA
This sequence comes from Taxus wallichiana var. yunnanensis, assembly GCA_018340775.1. NCBI lineage: Eukaryota > Viridiplantae > Streptophyta > Pinopsida > Cupressales > Taxaceae > Taxus > Taxus wallichiana. The sequence goes on from CM031238.1 coordinate 868,091,469, forward strand.
ATGTGTAAGCTTTGTCGTCTTCGATATTCAATCCTCTTAGTTGCTCACTAATTGCTTGTAAGTTTGTTGTTGCTTGAAAGACTTGTATCCTAAGGTCTTGATCTATATCAGCTAAAGTCGTGGGTAAATTTGGTTGAGGTACTATAGGTTCAAATATATATTCTCTAGGCTCTCTAGGTCCTGTGATTGTCATGCAAAATGATTCGACCTTTTAACTAACATTTAATAAACTGATTATGAAAGAGGTATTTACACTATGTAAGCATTCTTCTATTTTTGTATTTTCCAATGACATATTTCAATGAAATTGAAGAGCAGCTACTCTAGTATATCTATAAAATGAACAACTAATATAATAACATAATAAAAAAACAACGTAGCTCTGGTATGGTTGTTACTTTGTGTGTAGTTGTGATTTTATCTTAAATATCTAAACATCTATATAATCTGAATTTGAAAGGCTCTCGATCCTACCTTAAAAGTGAGGAATGAATCATAGTTTCTCGGAAACTATTAATCCCCACAACTTCCCCATGATATCGAGAGTGAAATTTTAAGCGTAATAAAATAATTCACTACTCTATTTGATATGTCATAACTAGAACTTTGATAGCTCAAACCTGGCATTTATAGAACAATGGTAAATCTAGTTGTGTGTGATTTCATCCCCTCAATGTGATCTCCTCCCTCAATGTGATCTCCTTGTTCCTTTGTGTCCTCGTGAATCCAGAAAGTGTGTATATGATAGTATCAACAAAAGATAGCAATCAAACAATGACAGCTTTGGATATAGACCGAATACAATGCGAGTAGGAGAGGGATAGCGCAAGTGAACAGAGCTTGACTATGCAATTCCTAATGGGATTTATTGAGAATACAACACAAGTGTGCTGAGAGTTTCAGAAATTATCCTTGTGACAAAACAAAACCTGCAACTTTAATGCATTCTAGTCTAGAAATGAAGCTATTCTATGTTTAAACTGACACTATGCAGTAGCAATGAAACAAGACTTGAAACAAAAAGATGATATGACCTCCGAAATGCCAATAATGGAAGCAAAACCTGAAACTAACAGAATTCTAAGCAAGGAATTGAAAAAAATTGAACAAGAGAAATGAGAGGATGAGGGGCCATTTGCTTGAAAACAAGTTGGCTATTTATAACCAATGCATTTACCAGAGGGTAACTCCCATTTGATCTCTTTTACCATAAACAAAGGAAAAACACTATTCCTGGGAGCAGAAAACATTAATGCAAGCCAAAGTGGTTGAAGAAAGCATGTAAAATCCAAGATTTACGTTTGATGCGATCATCGGAAGGATCTGGAAAATGCATATAGGACCGCCGCCCTGTGCCGGGGTGGCGGTCATGGGACCGTCGCCCAAGCAGGGCGGCGGTTTCGTCACTAAAGACCAAAATGCAAAAAGAAAGGGGAAAAGGGGAAAAACAAAGCATGCAGAGGCGAGGGGGGCATGTGGGATACAAGTGTATGCTTGCAAGCCTTTCTCGATTCCAACCACCTTACAAGGAGACTGTATCATAATTAGGGCATGTGTAACATTGTTCGGCGGTGCAAGACCTTATAATTTCTGGTAGGTATAGAAACCAATAGTATACCTTGTATACACACTCGTAAAGAGTAATATATGAGGGATCGGTTACTAATTGACTCATGCAATTGCACATGGTTTTGATTGTTATCGGATGGATTGAATTTAAGATTTATGTTGGATTTAAATGTTGGGTATTTAAATCAGTGAAGCATGAAGTTAATGTAAAAAAATATATCCCAGTTGAGAAGTGTAATAAAGAGGTGTTACATTCTAGGACTGTACTGATTGGTATTTCAACTATAAACTTTCCCCTATGCTTCCAAGACAATTTTAAGACTTAGGAAGACTTATCCTTGGTTCTACCAAGATATATCAAGAGCTCAAACCATTAGTAAAGAGGGGATTAAAAAAATGCATCAAACTCACTCTTTCTTTACAACCCAACCATGCATAGCTAGTAGCCTTCCCACAAAAGTAATTTAGTGGTAAATTTTGCATTATTCCAAGTTTGGACAAACAAAGAATGTGTTCATCAACCCGTTAGGCTCATTCACTGTTCCATCCATTTCAAAACCCTCTCCTTAACAAAATTAATTAGCTTGCTCTGTTAGGTCTCCCAAGCACAATTTTAAGACTATTTAGGAAAAGTTAGTCCATACGGTGTCATTCCAACTTGAAGCTTTAAAATCTTATTTCTAAACATGTTAAGGTCATTTGGTTCAACTTTTAGATGTTTTCATCCTTGGAAACTTAATTTATGACATTGCCCCCAAAAGATTCTTTCCTTGTTTTCTCCTTAAACATTTTAATTGGACCTTCAAGTCATATGTCAACATATCTTTAAAAAACTTTTACCTCTGTGAAATTTAGAAAATTTAAAACTAGATCACTCTACTAACGTTGGCTCTACTTTACTTGTTATTATCTCCTACCATGATTTAGAGATAAAAATTGGGTGTTAACATTCCGAAGATCTTCATAAACATGTTTCTTACGGAAGTACATGTTGGATTTCCGTGCCTATTAGAATGTGCAAAATGGATGTCGTGCGTCAGATGCGCGTCGAGGCGAACGCGGTGTTCTTAGGATGCAACCAAAAAATAGACAACGATATAATGAAGGGGCACATGTGTAATGACAAATGGGTCATCAACGTCATAGAGAAAAAAATACGGGTTGTTTCCAAAATGTCGATCTTCGTTGCTCGATGGTGCAAAATTTGGTCAACTATGGGGCCCACTTTTATTTCGAAGGGGACCCAACCACCAGAGTGATTTTACTCAATTTGGACAGCTCATCGATTTTATGGGTGAGTTTTACATAGAGCTATGCATTGAGTTAGCAGGCGAGTGACCGAACTCAAGGACAAGTCAAGGTGAGCTCGTGAGGCAAGTTAATCATGCAACATTAGGAGTTCCCACCGGTGAGTGGTTCAATGAGATAAGGGCGAGAAAACTCATCATACACCACAACCAAAGATCGCAACAAATCACAAAAATGATGGAGTGTGTGGCTAAAGCCACGAATAACATGACAACAGCTTGGGCTATTTTAAGCCCTACCTAATCTCCATCCCCACGCATGCGGACTTATCCCCACGCCCAAGCCAACAAAATAGAGGACTTGACGGATGAGGTTGTGACGTGGTAACTTAGGAGTTGGCTATCTCGGTGTAGAGATCAACATGGACGTAGCTCGGTGGGACAACATGACGATAAGACACACAATAGACATGGGGTGACCGTTGAGGTAGACGTGGCGAGCAACGCACCAAACGTTGCTACCAAAAGATAAACAAGGGTTTCAACCCACAACCTATCTATTGTTAAGTGGCCACCTCAACTAACTCACCTATCCCGATGAGAGTTTGTGTAAAATTGGTGGATCATGCTCCTAAGAAAGAAAAGCGGGCCTCCTAACCCCTGTAAAATCCCTCCTCCATTCCAAAACATAAGATCCACATTTTCTAAAAGCCGAGCAAAGGAGGGTTAGGAGAAGACATGTGGAGAAGGCCTTAGAGATATTTAAGGAAATATTTTGGAAGAGATAAAATGACCTATTTATTTAAATATGCATGGAGATATGTAAAGACTTATTATTATTATTAATAGGCGGGATGATGATGATGACGATGATAAGTCTTATTGTTTAATAGACACATTGTAAAGAGGGAGTAATTATTGTTAACTCACTGATTAGTTGTAAAGGATGATTTGAAGCCTTATTCTCATGTGGGAGCCCAAAGACATGATTGCGAAAGGCAAGGGATGTGATACAAAGACACTAGAAAAGAACACTCGAAACAAAATCTTTAATTCTTTAATGTTGGGTGTATCGCCAAGTTAGTTACTTAGAGGTCGTAGAGGAGAGTTGCAATCATTGTCGAGCTTGTTGATGACACTTGGGCATAAAGGCTTGAGGTCGTGAAACAAAGTGGAAGATGATTATCTTCATCACTAGACATCGGATATGATCTTAGCTCGGTGTAGAGGCGGGAGGATGTGCAAAAAGTTGAAGATGATCGTCGTAAATCGTCACCGGACACTATTTGACTTAGCACCATATAGAGGAAAAGACCATTTAACGGAGTGGAGGTCATTAGGAGGTGTCAAACCGGGAGTTGTGGCGAGCACTCGAGCTTTTAAGACCAACCTAGGATCTTCAAATTCGATTGGCACCAGGTTTGATTGAACATTCTTTGTAGTATTATAAGTTTATTGTACTTATAATCAGATTGTTATAATGGATTGGTTAAACTATTTTGTGAACCCGGGGACATATGCATTCTTTCGAATCGTGTCATCAACTTGGTGTAGTGTTGGTTCTTATTCTTGCATTCCATTTCTTTGAAGTTGATTTATTTCAAGGTTAATTCGACAAGAGAATAATTTTCTTATAATGATCTATGGTCAAGCAAATTGTTTTGGCCAATTTACGGATCAAGTTTTATATCGAACAAGTTATTTCGCTTGTAAGCTTGCTATCTCCGAAGCAAGTTAGATATCGAAATCGGGTTGTTACTCTGCGTAACAATGAGATGGAATTGTACTAGTTCATATTATGACCCGTTTTACTCATTATACCAAATACTACGATGCACATGATGAATGTGCATCAACGAGATTAGTCATGTCCAATTGTCGAAATGAGACAGAGCATGAAACTCCTACATTCTATGTTGCAGAAAGAGAGTCAACACCAAGGGACCCAAAAAGAATGGGATGGTCCTCAGGTATGTGCACATTGCTCTATGAATGGGCATGAGAAGGATTAATGTTCCTAGACCAAGCACCAAGGTGGTTCCAACTTCGAATGGTAGAATGTAGAAAGTCACTGACAAAGACCAATAACGATTAATGCGTCTTTATAATGATAACTCGGTAACCCAGAGAAGAATTCTCAATTGAGGAAACATCTACAACTCATGACAACTGAGAAGTAAGAGTTGCAAGATAGGTTTGAGACTCAAGAAGAATTCCTTGCAGGATTAATCACAGAGTTACGACGTGAACTGCAAGCTAAGTAAGTACTCCTAGCAACATTGTAGGATGGTGAAAAGGCATAGAAGAAGGTGCGCCCACCAATAATACTTTTGTAAGTGATTTAATGAAATTTCCTTCACATGAAAATGTAAATCCTACTTTTAGTGAATTTGAAAAGTAAACTAGAGGTATAGGATCAAAATTTCTTTTTAAAATGGGATATGAAGGAAAAGGCCTTGGTGTGAATATCCAAGGTATAACTAACCCTATCTAGGTGGAGGAAAGACCTCGATATGTGGGTCTAGGATATAGTAATGACAAAATGAGGCAGGAGAAAACTCCAAGACAACCGAAGCGGGACAAGCATCAAGCATAGAGCCCAAGCCACCACTCCTCCCAAAGTAACCTGCAACAAGGAACAAACCAAACTCTCTGAAGAAGAATGATGAGAGGAAAGGCAAAGTCAACAACCCAAAGAGGTATGATCATGTATTATTTGACTACAATAAGGAGCCCATAATAACCCTAGAGCTATTGTGGACATATCCATGTGCATACTATGGATCCAATAGCCATTGTGTGATTTGGTGTGGAAAGAAAAAGAAACACGCCAAGAGGGTCAGGACAGGACAATGAAGACAAGGGTTAAGGACTTTGTGACACGTTTATCATGCCTAGTGTTCTCTCGTAACATTGGTAATCAAATCTCTATATAAGTCCTCGTGAAGACCAAACATTGATTATCTATCTTGATTTGGCATCAGAGTGGCGCAATAGAAGGTAGTGAGCCCAAGTGCCACAGGTCCCATGGATCAAACCGATTATCCAATCAAGGAGTAGCAGTTTGAAGACCACCATGTCAATTACAAATATCTCTTCATCGGAAACATAAAGTTTTGGACCCAGGGCGAGAGGAAAAGAAGCTTTTTGGGACAAAAGCCTCCTCGATCGGAAGGTGTGATATAGAGGTCAAAATTGGGTGATCGGGGATAATTTCTTAAAGTTCCCTAAACATCCTTAAAGGGTGTTAGTGAAGAGTATAATCTCGAGAGATTTCCAATGACTATGAGAATGCGTCAAACGGACATCGAGCTCTAGATATATTCGGTCAAAGTTCGATTGCGGGAAAGTAAACTTTGGTCAATTGGTCAATATTGGACCAATCGCACTGTGACACGTGGCTTTCCACCATGAATCGAATTCGCTTGATTTGCCTATCAAGAGATGACAAGTGGACTACATGCTATGGACTGAGTTAATTATTTCCATACCACATTACATGAGTCGAACTTATATTATCTTGGTAAGCCCACTTTCCAAATGCCACACATATATGCCAAACCACTATATATATATATATTAATGTTTATACATTAGTATTAAACCATACCTAACCGCCAACATTAAGCCATGCATGGATGTTTCCATGTGGAAGGGAGGAGTGAAGCGGTTGTAGTGGAAGCTTCCATGTGAGAAGAAAGAGGTGGGGGCGGTTAAGCCCATGTGGTCCCATGACCACTTCAAACCAAATCATGGAAAGGCTATTTAAAGCCTAAGCTTTTATCCCCGCCGCCAAAATGTGGACCTTCTCCGAATTCCGCGCCAAAATTTGGGTATCATCCCATTTTTCAAATGTAATCCGCCCACATAGGGATTTAATCCCATTAAACATGTTAATCCACCACTATGGGGAATATTATCCCAATTTTCATGTACGGGCTATGGTATTTTTAGCCTAAGGATTATATGTAATGCATTTTTAAGGGCCCTAAAATTGTATAAATAGGGAACCCATTTGCATTGAACATAGACACCCCAAGATTATTATTTGTTAAGTTTATTGTGAGGACACACACACACAACGCAACAGAGAAGCTCATTCCTAGAGCTCGGAAAGGTGGAGAGCAAGCCAAGAGGAGAGTTAGTTGCCATGGGCATAGTTGTGTGAAGACCTAATTTATTTAGGCATTATTGTGGCTAGGAGTTATTAATACTACCTAGTCGGCCCATAGCGCCACACCAAATTATTGTGAATCTTGGAATATCGATCGGAGTGCCATAGGGCGTTACGAAGCGTCTGGAAGGCCGATCAAGAACCGGAGGATTCTCGAATAGTGGAGCTGGTGCCATCGAGCTTGCTGAATACGCCAGAAAGGGGAAGTTGGGTGTTATTTTTCACCCTTGTCTTCTGAAGGTTTGGTTATTCTTCTAAGCAAGTTCTTAATAGTTTCCATTAGGTTTTTTTGTGAAAGTACTATTGTAACTTACAAGTTTTTACTAGTGGAATGGTTCGATAAGAACCTAGGGACGTAGCAATTGCGAAATTTATAATCAAGCATTTTACAATTGTCTTTATTGTCTTGCATTAATTTTTTTAATTGATTACTTAAAAGGAGCAAATTGTCGGCAAATATTTAAAGCCTATAAGGGTCTGAGATCAAGTAGATAAAAACTTGATTATTTTCATATCATTGGTGTCAACATTCTCAGGATCTCCCTAGACATGTTCCTTATGGAAGTATAAGTTGCGATATTTACGACACCTATTGGAACGTGTAAAACAAATTTCGTATGATCCAAATGCGATCTGTTAGGTTGTGGAGCCTGCTTTTCATGTGTGAAAGTGTTGAGACTCGTACACTAAGAGTATTGTACACTTTTCATATATCGAAACGTGATTTTCTCATATGGGCGGGTTTTTCGACCCATAGGTCTATGGGATGATTTTGGCCCATGGTTTTGATATCCACGGTTTTGTAAAACTGCTTAAGTAGTTGTCTATTTATATGGTTTTGTGCATATGGTAGAAAATAATGTAAACATTGCCGATGTGTTTTGAATTCGGTGTGAATTCTCGTGAGAGTTTGTTGAGCATAGCTCCAAAAAGATCCGGGTATTGTATTGAGAGAGCGGTGGCTTGTAATAAAATCGAGAAAGTGATTCTTGGTGGACATAGCCCAAATTGGGTGAACCACGTTAAATATTGTCTCTTTGTGTTATGTTATTTTATTCTGCACTTTTATTTGAGATCTGTAATATTTTCTACATATTAGTTTCTACTATTTCGATTCTCGTGGGGGATTATTTCGCATATTTTAACACTTATTCCCTAACACACCACGTAGGACGAGAAGTTCGCAAGACATAACCAAACCATAAACATCAATGCAATGACTAGGCACGTGTGCGATGGAAAACATGTTGTTAGTATCACGAGCTAACATACAGGTTGTTTCGAGCGTCGGTCTTCGCTCGTTTGATGGTGTCAAAATTTGGTCAACTATGGGGCCAACTCTTATTTCGGAAGGGGACCCATATGCTAGAGTGATTTCACTCAATTTGACAACTCATCGAGTTGATGGGTGATTCATACACAAAGTTATGCATTGATTTAGCGGTGTGTTGACCAAGCTCAAGGAAGAGTTAAGGTGAGCTCATGAGATGAGTTTATCAGAAACATTGGGCGAGCCCACCGATGAGCAACTCAATGAGCTATGGGTGAGCCAACTCATCATACACCACAACTAACGGCTGCAACAAATGGGAAATATGATGGAGAACGTGGCCAAAACCATGAATAACACGACAACAATTGGGCTATTTTAAGCCCTATCCAATCTCCATCACAGCGCTTGTGAATTATCCCCACACCCAAGCCAATAAAATAGAGGACTCGACAAATGAGGTCATGATGTGGTGACTCGGGAGTTGGCCAACTCAACACGTAAATCAACGTGGATGTGGCTCAATGGGAAAATGCGGTGAAAAGACATGTGGTAGGCACGGGGGACCGACGAGGTAGACATTGCAAGTAAGGCACCAAATGTTGTGATTGAAAGATAGGCGGGGATTTTGAATCAGAAACTATCCATTCTTAAGTGAGCACCTCAACCAACTCACCTAACCCGATGAGTTCGTGTAAAACTCGCGAATCATATTCTTAAGCGAGAAAAGTGGGCCACCTAAGACTATAAAATCCTCCCCTCCATTCCAAAACACAAGCTCCTCATTTTCACAAAGCCAAAGCAATTGAGAGTTAAGAGAAGAAATGTGGAGAAGCCCTTAAAGATATTTAAGGCAATATTTTGGAGGAGATAAAAATACCTATTCATTTAAATAGGCATGAAGATATGTAAAGACCTATTATTATTTGTAATAGGCATGATGATGATGATGATAAGCACTATTATTTAATAGGCACATTGTAAAGAGGGAGTTATATTTAACTCACTAATCGCTTATAAAGGCCGATTTGAAGCCTTATTCTCGTGTGGAGCCCAAAGACGTGATTGTGAAGCCGAGGGATGTGATACAAGATTGAAGAAGCACACTTATACAATAGATATGATTCTTTGATGTTGGGCGTATCACAAAGTTAGTTTCTTGGAGACTGTTGAGGAGAGTTGTAATCATTGTTGAACTTGTTGATGACGTTGGGTCTAATCTTAGCTCTGTGTAGAGGCTGGAGGCCGTGCAACAAAGTGGAAGATGATTGTCGTCGTCATAAGACATCGGATCGATCTTAACTCTGCGTAGAGGCCGGAGGCCATGCAACATAATGTAAGATGATCCTCATAGTCGCCGGACAATTTGTCTCACTTAGCACCATATAAATGCAAAGACTTTGCAACGAAGTGGAGGTTATCGGGAGATGTCAAACCAAGGAGCCATGCACGAGCACCGAGCTTCAAGACCAGTCTGGGATCTTAAGTTTCGATAGGCATCGGGTTCGGTTGAACATTTGTTATAGTATTATAAGTTTATTTATACTTATAATCAAATTGTTATAATGGATGTTATTATGCGAACTTGGAGATGTAGGCATTACGCAAAATCATTATCAACTCAAGTATAGTTTTTGGTTCTTATTCTTGCATTTTATTTCTTTAAAGTTGATTTATTTCGGGATTAATTAGGTTAAAGAATAATCGCCTTTAAGAATCCATGGTCAAGGAGTTTTTTTGTTAAGTTTATGGATCATGCCACCCATAAATGTATTGATAACAAAGGTTGTCGAATAACCATGCCCAAATAAAAATATAACAAAGCCCATTTTCCCCATTATTTTTTCATTTTTTCCATTTCTTTTAGTTTTTAAGGCCCAATTGTTGGTGATGTAGAATTGGAGGACAAGTTAACATCGCCGACCGAACGACCCCTCCAAATGGCTAAACAATGTGCTACAACATTTTTTTAAGCTCCATAATATTTTAAGCACATCTTCACTCATGTCGAAATGCAAACAAGATAAAGATGATAATGTGGAACACATCTAGCAAATAATAGTTGGGTGGGAATAAACCAAGCAATGGAATAGGTGTTGGACATGCAAGTATTTAATTAAAACATTTTTCTTTCCAAATTCCCATTCATGTTATCTCTTCCAATTTCCTTTACCGACATCCATGCATTCAACAGAATCCTTGCATTCAAATTTGTTGGCTCATCAATAGATTATGATCTTCGCACCAATCAACTGGATTATAGTCTTCCTACCAAACAATTGAATTATAATCATCGACTAAAATGTTTCATTTTCATAATCTTCGATAAGTTAGAGGATTAAAAGAGAACCAATACACAAAAATAGCATCCTTTGCAATGCCTTAAACATTGATTACACTAATAGACGTTTCCAAATGTGAATCTTAATAACTTTTCGTGGCACATATTTGATAAATGGTTCAATGTTTCTCTCCCTCAAATTCAATTTCTTTATTGTTTCTCCTTCAACATTTCCATCACACATTTCTTTTGTGATTGCTAATTTGTTAGATTTAATAATTACAACATCGAAAGAAAACCCATAAGCACATTTAAATATGAAATGAAATGAAAAGAAAACTTTTAACGTCCATGAGGCTAAAAATAGCCTATGAGACGATAAAAACAATTTCTTTTTAATTCATGAATTCTGATCTTTTGTTAATCTTGATGATTGTTGGCAAGAAAATTTGTCGAGGGACAAATTGGTGGTTATCTTGCCAACGCTCTGGGAGTCTAAGTCCCTCTACTTAACCAGTGCAGTTTTCATACGTGCATGCGTGAGTAAAAGTGAGTTTTATCTTGGTGGCCTTTCGGTCGGGGATCTAATAGGGGCACTCCACTAACCTTGCGAAAAAATCTTGCATATATCTGCAAGAGAGGAATTTGTTAGGAAAGCGGAAAGGGAGTGAAAAAGTGAGAAAAGAGAAACTAATGTTGCAAGTAGAAACTCAGAGACTTGCATACACCACCAGTTTCATTACATGCACTTGAATTTAGAAGAAATCAAATCTCCATAACAACAACAAGATCAAATAGTGTTTAATGAGCACAAAGTACCAAAAACTCCTCGATCAAAAATGCTAAAATTCTTTCTTCCTTTATTTAAGCTCAAGCATAAATTATACATAACATAGAAATAGAAGAAATTTTTGAGTAGGGAAAATGGAATAAATTTGTTATCTCTTTGCTCTCTTCACAAGGATATATATCTCATGAATTCCCCAAAAATAGCTCCAATATCTAAGAAGTCTAAGAAGTTTTCTAAGAAGAAGTTCAAATGAAGAGCTTGTTACAATTTATAGAAGAGAAGGCAACTCTTCATCTTCCTTGACTTTTCAAATACTTTAATTTGACTTTAGATTGTTCATATTCCACTTAAATATTTAAGTCCCTTTTATAAAATCAAGGTGACTTAAAGTTTACATTATGTTTCTAAAGTCACTTAAAGTTATATTAAAAATTGCAAACCTCAACGCAAAAATATAACATTGATGAGAGAGAGCATTGGGTGAGAAAAGAAGAGAGAGAGAGGAAGAAGAAGAAGATAGAGAAAAGAAGAATTATGTAGAAGAATGATTTGTTGCAGTGGATTTGATCTCGCTTCTTAATCGGTTTTCACTTCGCGCTCCCGAGAAGGCTTGTCCCTCCAAGCTCCTTATTGAAATGAGTCTGCTACAGGGTTCCACTTTGTCAGCATGAGGAATGCGAATGCAACTCAAGGTATTTGTCCATCCATTAGCCACATTGTTGATGTCTTTGCACTTCCCGAACCATGATGAATGTTTCTCGAGATAAGTGCAATAGAGGCCCGAATATCTGAGAGGAATTCGAGGGTATCCTTAGTGAAGGACAATGGGTTGCCTACCTCTTTCTTGACATATTCTTCAAATGGACCAATCAACTCATCAACAATTGTATCCTTGCCCATTATAGGTACTCCAAGTTTCTGAGTTTTCCAATTTACACTATCCTGCAATTTGTATGCTTGTTCCTCTTTTCCTCCAGCTCTCTGTGATGGCCTAATTGATTTCCTCAAACCTGATTTCCAAGGCCCTTACCCATACACATGACAAGTCTTCTGAGGGAGTTTCAAAATCTTCATGTCGATCAACTCTTGGTGATGAGTGTTGCTCATTTCATCTACTACTAGGCCCAAAGGTTCCCAATAGTCCCTTTCTTTCTCCAAGTCCTCCTTGAGTTCTTGTGTCCTATTTGCTATCGCACACATGTAAGCGAAGAGTTTGACCACTTCTTGGAGCACTGACTTCCCTTTTTGAAATTGAGTTAATCCATTCATTATTCGCTTGCCCCTACATTGTGAACTTGTGTGTCTTCTGATGGATTCTGGATTGAAGCTACTTGATGGGTGAAACTTCCTCAATGGGAATTGTCATGGCATTAGGATCAACTAGATGTTGCACATAGAATGACAAAGTTCACACCTGCTCTTTTAGTTCATCAATCTTCTTCTTATACTCCTTATTCCTTGCCACCATGCGAGCGGAAGATTACTGATACATGTGCAAATCCCCTTCATGAGTTGTCGATCCTAGTTAGATTGTGCTCATCTCATAGTTATATGGTGTCATCTCATCCATTGGCTTGATTACTTTGGGTCGAGCTACTTTGATGTATTGATTACCCGTTTCCCCACTGTAGAATCGTGAGGTTGTATGTGTGAGCTTTCTTGATCTTTTTTCTTTGGCCAATGAGACAATCACTGATAGATCAGGGGTTGTCACTTGCTTTGATGCGGGTGTTAGGAAAAATTGTTTTACGCTTCCAAGGAAACATCTCATTGGATTCGGGCTCAATGATAGGTGCACCAACAGTTCACAGCATTACGAAGGAGGAGGCAAATCCTGAATGAGAGAGGTATGGGTGTCGAAGAGGTGGGACCTCTTGTGGTGGCTCAAGACCGGTCTTAGATGTTGTGTTCTTCATCCACTTGTGTCTCGGCCACTAGATTTTCTTCTTGCATTTATGCGATCAAGTCTCCCTCTCACACTCACGCAAATGAGTCTTCTTCTACCCTGGCTTTCTTTAGCGTCTTGTTGTGAGGAAAAGCTTCTAATTCATGGTCTTCCTTTTCAAACTTGCTTCAGAGTGTTTAGAATTGGAAGTCACCTCTACAACTTTTGAGGATAACTGATCGAAAGCTTGCTTATGACATGGGGGAATTCCTCATGACTGGAAGATCATGGTTCTCTGATTTTGAAACCAAGTTCTCGTTCTCCTTACCACTTTCTCGATCTGTTCATTTATATCCCCGATTCATGAACATACCGGTTGACAGGAGACAAAGGGGACATCTTGTTTGCTGCATACTCGGGATCATACATCTCTGTCCCATCAACGTGTAAAATATCTTCATATCGGGATAACTTGAATTTCTTCATCTCACTGATTGTCATCCTCATATGGTCCTTTTCATGCACTTTGAATTCATTAACGTAATTGGCCCAGTAGTCCTTGACTTATTGCTCATGTTTCAATTTTGGGACGTAGAAAGAGTCAAGATGTTCTCGAATGTCAAAATTAGGCTTGACAATGTAGGAATGAAAAGTCAAATGAGTGAAAGCAACCTCCAGATGAGATGCGTCATTTGAGCTCTTGCATGTGAATACCTGAGAGAGAGATAGGAAATGGAATCAACTTCTTCCTCCTGCTTCTAAGCCTATTATTCACTTGAATGATCTATCTGCAGAGCTCGAACAATACAATTTGGTTACTAAGGTAATGAGACAACCTTATCGAGCTTGGTTGAAGCCATAACTCGCAGTAGGAAAGTAAAGGTCGAGAATTGTATGAAATAAGAGCCATATTTCTTGATCAAGGATGTCGTTTGTGACAACATCCTAGCCTCTAGATCCCCTTCTAAGCTTCAAACCACATACATTGTGAACACATTGTTCATGCGAGTGAAATGCCTATGGCTTTCCTCCATCACCAACTGTGGAAGTTTCTCGAACACATGCACCTTGGCAATAATGTTTTGTGTGAGAGCCAATCCTTTGAATGATCTTGAGCTAGCGAGGAGATAGACCAAGTAAGAAGTCATGTGGAAATTCTTCATCATGGGTACTTGGAGCAGTTGTAGATGGAGATTGTCGCTAATGATCTGCCCCCAGTCAATCCTCTGCTTTCCTTCTATCACCATCAAGATGAAAAGGCCCATCTAGTCTTGAAAGTCTCTCGTGTTCTCTTCACTCGTAAACTTTGTTGAGCGAGTTATGACATCGACTATCCTTCTCGAAACTCACACCTTGAAAGGTTCTTGGACATCCTTGAGGGATTTCTTCATGTTTTCAACCACAAACCAAGTGCTACCCCTTATGCATATGCATCCATTGTTTCCCATTGTGCAAGGCCACATCTCTTTGAGATGACATCTATCTTTGGGAGATGTTGGTATTTGTAAAGAAAGTGAAATGGTTTTAGGCCTTATGATCACCATTGTTGTACCATTGTTAGCTTAGATGGTTCATTGTTCAAGCTCATAGTGGTGAAAGCGGGCTAGGACCAACTCAAGACTTTTCAAAGACACTTTGGTGTCCTGTTGTGCGAACAAACCACTTGTGAATATCTAATATTCAATCTTCTTTCCGTCCTTAGCTGCCATGCGAGTTCTAAGGTCATTCAGGTCCATGTACAAGACATCACTATCTTCTATCTCATATTCGCAGGTGAAGGCCATTCCACTTTTGTCCCGTCCACTTCTGCTTCATGTTTTCCTTAGAAAGAGCAACTTACTATTTTTAGTAAGTATGAAAAAATAACTCCCTCGAACCTCAATTGAATGTTGCGACTCTGATTTCCTCTTCTCCATGCGTTCCTCTCTCCTTCTGGATCAAATTTATATTTTTGGCAGGTGCTCGTGGGACCACTTACTATTTTTAGTAAGAGTCAAAATTCCCGTTACGATGAATTCTCGGTTGCAGTGTATCTTGATGTCTTTGTCTCCTTTACAAGTTCTTCTATTGATGACTTTCCCAAAATAGTAGTCCCTATGCAGAAGACTTGCTATTTTTAGAAAGTGGGCTTCTGGAGGTCGGATTGACATGGAACAAATTTTTCTAATATGGGTTTTTTCCCAATATCGCCCCTCTAAAATTTTAGACCTACCCGCTCAATAGTTTAGGAGATTTTAAACTTTTAATTTTTCAACCTGACAGTGCTTCTAGACACGACAACCATTGATGAACCTCGAAAATTGCAGGTTTGGTTTTCTCCTCTATTTACGAAAAAATTATATTTTTGATATGGGTTTTTTCTTCTTGTGCTTCAGTGAAATATTGTTTCGATTCTACGGTGGTTTGATGGGAAATCAAACTGTTTCCTCCGTTGGGTCGGAAAGAGGATTTCTTCATTGTGAATGTTTTATGGCATGAGAGGAGGGTATGAAGGTATGTTTTTGATGGTTTTGGATAGAGGAACGAACAAAAAAATGGTTTATCAATCCGTGCATCTGTTTGCAAGATTTCTCCAAATTTTGATTTCATAACAATGGGGATTTTCTTTTGTTCTTCTCTATTCTTTGTTTCTTCTTCTTAGCTCGATGAAATCTCTTTCTGAGACCTGCATATTGCCATGGGAAAGGGATTTTAATGCTTTGATGGAGTTGGTTTGAGATTTGGTAATGGCAGAGAGATGGTAGGAGATTGCAGAGGGAGTGTGCAGATATGGCTGTGCACGGGAATGTTAGAAGTTAGAAGCGGGAAACAGGTGGGTATTTAAAATTTTGAAATAAAGCTGAGAAGGGATATGGAATTTTTTTAATGTTTGATGTCTTTGACCTGTGAGGGATGCGAGGGACATCAAATTCCACGATGAGCAAGGCGGTGCCACGTGGCGGAGATTCGACGACAGGGAATGAAGGCTAAAAAAATCAACTTTAAAGCACTGAGGGGTTGGAAGCTGGTCATATGGGTGACCAAAAGTCTCCCTTAGGGGATGGGAGAATTTTTCCATGTTTGATGTCCCTGACCTGTGAGGGACATGAGGGACATCAAATTCCATGGTGCTCCTGGTGATGACACGTGGCAACGATTGGACGGTTGAGGCTTTGAGCTCCCATGAAGCTTACATTGAAATGAACTAATGATCCTAAAGATCACATGAGGATCCAGAGGTCATATGGGGGCTAGGTGCATTTTTCCATGGTTGATGTCCTTGACCTTGAGGGACGTGAGGGACACAAAATCCCACCAGGCTCCTGGAGCTGACATGTGTCCTCCCAAAATTTGACTAACTCCCAAACTCGCTCCAAGAGGACAACTTGAAATGACGATAACTTGAGCTCCCGATGGAATTTTCTAATAAATGTTTGTATTATAATGATTGGAAATGACCCTTTGAATTCAATGGTGGGGGTATCAGGTCTTGATTCCTCCATTTGATCCTTGAAAAAGTGGATTTTTGATTTGGTACTCCACTTTGTGCATGAGAAAAAATGCTTGCAGACCCAATGCGCCAAAGTGTTGTGAAAAAACTAATTTCACCATCTTGTAGGGCTTGGAATTATTTTTCCGACGATGTTTTGTTTTTCCTAACTCCATCCGGAGCTCTCGAAATCACCTTTGGAAGTTTAGTAGTTTGTTTTGCCACGCAGCATGCCGAGGCACAGTGAACCCTAATTTTGGTGAAACTGCCCCAACTTCTCCAAGTCCTTCTAAAATCTTCCTGAGTCGCTTCAATGATGTCCTAATGCCTTTGAATTTCCTCCACATCCGTTTTGGCTTTTCCGATCCTCTCCATGGGGTTGCTCCGGTCAGGAAGGCCAGTGATAGCCCTTCCCACAACTGCCTGAAGCTTACGAACTTTTAATGAACCCCTAAAATCACCTGGGGGGGATGATTGGACTTTTCTATATCACCTAGGGAATGAATTAACACCAATTGAGAGGTTCTTTGGATTGACCGTGGGTAGACTGAGGTGCCTTGGAATGATAAAACGTGAAGATTTTGGTACAGGGGTATAGTTGTCATGTTCGGAAATTGTCAATTTCCTTGTTGCACATTCTCCGCAAGACAACAATGATGAAGTCCCCCATTTTAACTATCAACTCCTTATCTAACATAACTTGTAATGACAATGTGTTAAAATTGATTGCATATCTCTAACAAATGTCATTATAAGTATTGTAACTAAGCAATTCGAAATGAGTTGCGAGTTACGTAGGAGAGGGAATGAGATTTGTGTATACAATATAGTATGGGTACAAGGTGAAGGTGATTTGTGTTTGTATTGCATTACAAGTGGGGTTTGCGTATATATATGTACAACTCTTTACTTATTTAATGTTGGAGTTTGCCAATGGATCCTAGATCGTGGTATTGTTTTGTGCGCATGATGGGGGAAGGAGTATTTCCATGCCTTGTACGCCGTGTGCCAATGCTGTATGTTGTAAAGTCTTTTCTCCTCCTCCTTGCGTGATTTTAGTTTATATATATTTTAGTTTAGTTTTATTTTAATGTTTTTATTACATTTATATTTTATATATATAATACTTTTAATTTTTATTATATATTTATATTTGATTTTTATAAATTATATATATATATATATATATATATTAGTTTTTATTATATTTGTATTTAATAATATCTTTATTTTATATTTTTAAAAATATAAAGTTTTTTTTGTAGTCGAATTTAATCACGAATTTAATCGGTAATTTTTTAGGGACGATTTTTTTACGAATTTTATCTTCGACGAATTCGAACATGAATCCGAATGCGGTCACTTAAACTTTATACAGTACGGTAGTTGTAAAAAATCAAAAGCCCTAATCATAGCCACCCTGAAATCTAAAAAATCGGAAGCACTAACCATAGCTGATGATTTTTATACGATTTATTAATTTATAGTAGCTGAAATTTGAAGGTTTTTAAGGTTTTGATCTAATTCGAAAACAAAAATAAATCCATATGAGGTTCTTGGCAAGTTTACACAATTTTATTGAATTCAGTTTTAAATAGCTGAATTTCAATTTCTTAAAATTAAAATCAGCGATTTCCATGACTTAGGTAATAATAACTTTAACATGTTTTGACTCTTGTTATCATTGCATTACTTTACCTAACGTCATCTTGCGATTTATCTCAACTGAGATTACATTATGGTATGGCAACATTGCATTTTAGTCATTACTCAATTGACCTCCACGAGCCCTTAACCTGGTGACATTTTCCCTCATGCATTTATGTTAAAATGTCATTAGGTTAATGACAATTCATGAAGGTCATTTGGGTATTGACTAAAAATCACAGGAATGAAAAATCTCGCAAAATTCAATAATCCAATTAAATCTCGTGGAAAGCCATCAACTTAGTATAAAATTCAAGGTTACTACATTATGATATTTGTCATATGTTGTAGTTGCAAACACCCTATGTATGCAAAATGTGGGAGCATATGGAAGGTATGTGAACTATTTGACAAAATGTCTCAATAAAATGTAGCAATGTTGGTAACAATGAAGCCTTGAAAAAAAAATGCTTTAAGAAAATACTGCTGCTTAGCCCAATTTGAAACGCACAAGTTACATCTGGATCTTATGCATGAGTAACTGACTACTGTTGGTCTGACATGGTGCACCTCATTGTAGTGCCAGATTATATTCAGAGATTGCTTTACATGGCATTGTCAATAATCTCTATAAGAACATTACCCTTTTTGAAATGATGGAACTGATTAGCATCTCCCATAACAATTTGTCTTGCAATAATCTTGGAGATAAAGTTGGTTGCAGTGTGGCAGTCAACACATACATGGAGGTTCTTGACAACTCCAATAGTTGTCACAGGGGCATGATTTAACAATGCAAATGCAATTTCCAATTTCTCACTATGGTGGTAGAGGAATAATTCTTTTTCCTCCTTGTCCATGTCATACGGTACATGTTCTGAATCTGAAAAATATCCTGCTGCCTTCATCTTCAAAGACATTTTCTCCAACTTTGCATAGATCTTCTGTGTCTGTGGGTGTGAGCTATCTCCTACACATAAAGCATGCACCATTTTATGGCCTTTAATCCAACTACATCCAGTTATCTTTTTAATTCCTCCATCTGTTGTCAATTTCCTTACCATTTGAACCTCACCTAACTTGTGCACTTCTGCATAGATGTTTGACAGAAGAACATAAGTTGCAGCATTTTGAGGATCCAGCTCGAAAAGAAGAGTTGCTGTAAATAATCATAACCTGATATTCTTATGTGTGCTACAACGGTACCAAACAAACATATCCACACAACCCCCACAGATTTATTGGCATGTTGATGATAAAGTTTAGAGTTTCCTCAAGATAGCCAACACGGCCAAGAATATCAACCAAGCAGACATAATATTCAATTCTAGGTGGAATGCTATAAGCGGCACTCATGCCACTAAAGTATTTACAGCCCTCGTGCATAAAACCTGCATGGTTGCATGCTAATAAAACAAAAATGAAGCTTACATGGTCAGGTTGTGTTCCATTAGACCACATCTCTTTGAGGTGGTTTGTCAAACAGTTGACTTGTCTTGTGTATGCTTCCACATTTTGCATACATGTCTACTAGGGCACTTGCAACTACGTCTGACAAAATCCGCTTCCATTATGCTTAGGTGATTGTCCATGCCCTGCTCTAAAACTCCCATTTTGACACAGGCTGGGAGGATTCTGGCAAAGGTTGTGGAGGCTGGTTTTACACCTGCCAATTGCATTTGCTTGAAAGGTTCCAAGGCCTTGAAAGTTTACATGGTCACGGTGTGTTGCTACTGTGTTCCATTAGACCACATCTCTTTGAGGTGTTTTGTCGAACAGTTGTCTTGTGTATGCTTCCACATTTTGCATACATGTCTACTAGGGCACTTGCAACTACATCTGACAAAATCTGCTTCCATTATGCTTAAATGATTGTCCATGCCCTGCTCTAAAACTCCCATTTTGACACAGGCTGGGAGGATGCTTTGGCATTTGCTTGAAAGGTTCCAAGGCCTTGAAAGTTTACATGGTCGGGGTGTGTTGCTACTGTGTTCCATTAGACCACATCTCTTTGAGGTGTTTTGTCGAACAGTTGTCTTGTGTATGCTTCTACATTTTGCATACATGTCTACTAGGGCACTTGCAACTACATCTTAGAAAACCACTTCCATTATGCTTAGATGATTGTCAATGCCCTGCTCTAAATCTCCCATTTTGACAGAGGCTGGGAGGATGCTGGTAAAGGTTGTGGAGTCTGGTTTTACACCTGGCAATTGCATTTGCTTGAAAGTTTCCAAGGCCTTTCAACAAAACCATTTTTTGCATATCCTGTTATCATTGCAGTCGATGACACCACATTTCTCTCAGGTATTTTGTCGAACAGTTAACATGCTTCCACATTTTGCATACATATCTACCAGGGCACTTGCAACCAAAACAATTGACAAAAATCCCTTCACCATAATGCTTTGGCAGATGTCCACACCCTTTTTCAAAGCTCCTATTTTGGCACAGGCTGGGAATATGCTAGCAAAGGTTAATTGATCAGATTGGACACCTGTTGGTTGCATTTGGTGAAACAGTGTCAATGCTTTGTAAGGATGCTCATGTCTTTTGTTAGCTGATGAAATTAGAGGGCAAGGTGCCCACGAGTCCAACATTGTGGAACTGAATCTCTGGGTCACCCTCTCCAGTGATGACCCACATCCAAAGCGATTCTTCACATGTCCTCTGCTAACCCCCTCTTCATTACACAAGCTGCTGCTGTCCTCATGCAAATTCAAACCCCTCTTGTAAAATGCCTCAACAGACACCCTGGGTAGTGACAATCCTCCCTCCACGTCAACTTTAAAAATAAACAAAGATTAATTAAATCTCACAAATAATGAGAGCAACCACGTTAACTTCAAAAACAAACAAAAGATAAATAAAACCTCATAAATAAAGAAGTCAACCTTTATGTCCAGAGTTTGAATCCTTGGAAAGCTGGAATCTTTATTTGAGTAGAATAAATGAGGAATGATCTGGTGATATTACACAGCAGTATTGCCAGTACCCAAATTGAATGGCATACCTTTTCAGGATCCCCGCTTTTGGATTCGGCACACACAGTGTGATCCTATGCTATCAACGAAAGATAGAGGGATATGCATCAGGAAGCAGTAGAGATGCCTAAGATGACAGGTGTGCAGCGAAACTGCTTTCAGCGTGATATCAAATCCACACATACCAAGCCTGTGCCACTTTCGGATACTGATAAATTCAGATGCAAAATGCTGATTGACGGAAAAAGCTGATGGAAAGGTGCCGGAAAGGTAGGCCGGAAAATGTTGCCGGAATTTGACACTTTCCAGCAAAGTCTACTTCATAGTAAACGCCTCCGGCGAATTATACGTAGTGCCAACGGAACTATGAATACTATTATTTATATACAGAAAAACCCGATTCGCGTGTCTCTACGAAAACAAACTCGGTATATTTTCTCGCGGGATACGAATGACCGCGACACAGAGGCCGCAATATTCAGATTTAAATTTCTCTGTAAACACGGCCTCTGTGCCAATTGTGACTGAATCTCGACATCGACTCAGGGATATTTACAATTAGTTAAAAAAACAATCTACCGCTCGAGTAAAAACACACAATTTCAAGGTGTTTATCTTTTGCCCATTACCTAGTCAAGGGAAAATATGTTTAGTAACCCATTAAATGGATCTGATGTTTGTCCAGAATGCATTGTTCGTTATAGGGTTGGAATCATTTTTGTATGCAGAATATCCGCATACAAAACTTAATATTTTGCTTCCGTTTGAATTTCTTAATATTTTACTCGATACATGAAACGCTGAGAATTACTTCAAATTTTCTTCTCACAATTCTTAGACTTTCACGGCTTTGGCATTTGTTAGTACATCTATTAAAAACGAATATAAAAATGAACATTATAGCTAAAATTTCATGGCCTTTGGATCGGGGTTTTTACTAACAATTTTTTTACTATTCCTTGGCGTGTACATAGAGATTGGTACTGGACATAGAACGCAGTTTGCAGACTTTACCAAAACAGGCTGCAGGAAGGCCGAGGTACGTTCTTAGTTTCAAATTCGAATTTGTTCCTTCTTGTTTTGGCGCTTAAGGCTCTTAAAAACGATTATAATTTGAATTCGAATAGTTACTCTCGAAGGTCAATCATTATAATTTTTGTTATCTTGAATCAACGCGATTTACTTTTTCTGAGGATTGCAAATGGGGTTCTGACATCTCTAGGGTTTATTGCACGCTTAGTTTTTCCAATGGGTGTTTTCGGAATCATTTTGTTTTTATTTAATGAAAAAGCGACTATTATGGATTTTTTCAAGTTTTTCACTAAAAACTTCATTAAGAAGTTATTTGCGAAGAGAGTTTAGTGCCCACTGCCCACCTTTTATTTTTACCATTTTATATGTTTTCCCTTAATGGGTGTTTTCAGAGTTCACCGAATATTTTGGGTTTTTTTTCAAAATTCCGGATTTTTTTTTTAGTGTTTCATCGTACCATTTTGTGCTTGTTAGTGTTTAAGACTTTAGGAAGATGGACTCGTAGTGCCATAATGTGCCTTGACCACTGTGTGAGAAATTTTTGTAGCAAAATAGTCTTACACCTCCTTGTGCAGATGATGCGGACTTGTAAACAATAATAGCAGAACCACCTGTGCTATTTGGAAGGGGTTGCGTTTTTGAAAAGCTCACAAAATTTTTGTTGGGATTAATTTTGATGGATCCCCATACCCTGTTCTAAAGCCTGTAAATTTCCACTTTTAGACGATGCTAGCAAAGATTGTTGAGCTCGGTTTCAATTCTGGAAAATGCAACTTGACATTTCATGGGTACCTTATGCATCAATAACTTACGTACTTGTCTCATCGAGCATTTGAAATTGCAACATCTAAATAAATGTTTTCTTTTGACTCAATTTTGATGTAGCAGGGCTATTATATGATTTAATTACTTGTATACTCGACTAACCGGGTATTTGCTATTGCAATATCTAATAGAAGTCTGCTCTCGACTAAGTTTCCGTGATCTTGATAGCCTTTTGTAAATCTCCACGTTTTGCCGAGTCGGGAACATGGGAGAGAACATATTCTGTCTTTAAGACTATTCTACTCAATTAATAGTAGGGTAATTTTTCATTCTCACACGACTAGGGATGGAATATGCCCCCTTATCTCAATCGGAGTAAGCTGAGTTTAATTGCAAGGAATGCCTAACAACCTCGCTTCTAAAGATCCCTGGTTTAAATGTTGTAAATATGGGCCTTATGACTAGTTCAAAAAGGTATATTGTCCTTGTTCTCAAGCTTGGTGATTGTTAAGTGAGTATGATTCATGTTAGGAAATAAGGGATAAAATATGTGGAACAATCCCACACAAAATCGCAATAGTAGAAACTAATATGCAAAATAATATCACAGATCTGAAATAAAAGTGCAGAAAATAAAAGAACACAACACAGAGACAATATTTAACGTGGTTCACCCAATTTGGGCTACGTCCACCAAGAATCACTTGCTCAAATTTTTATTACAAGCCACCTCTTTCTCTCAATACAATACCTAGATCTGTTTGGATGTGCTCAACAAACTCTCTTGAATTCACACTTGAACTCACACACCTACAATGTTATGTCTCCCTACCATATGCACAAAAGCACATCAATAGGCAACTACTTAAGCAATTTTACAATACCGTGGGTACCAAAACCATGGGCCAAAATCGCCCCATAAACCTATGGGTCAAAATACCGCCCATATGAGAAGAGCACGTTTCTTGAGGTATTAAGCACGTCTTTTGAGGCCAATTTTTTTCCTCAAGGGTTGTGTCCCCGAACCCCTACTAGTGGGGGCTGCCACCTCGCTCCCCGCTGGGGTCCACCCCGGCCCCAAACATTGGCGAGAAAAGTGTGGAGAGTACAATATTTTTGGTGTACTGAGTCTTCAACACTTCCACACATGAAAACAGGCCCCACAACATAACAATTCAACTACATCTGAATTGTAGAACTACAAAATTTAAGCCCATCACACTCTATTAATAGTAGACTAAATTTACATTCTCACATGATTTGGAATAGAATATTCCCGCCTTATCCCTATCAGGTAACTTGTGTTTAAATAGAAAAATTGGTTGCTAACCGACTTCTAAATATTCTTGGTTTGATTGAAGTAAAGATGGGCCTTATGACTAATTTGAAAAGGTATGTTGGCTTTGTTTTCAAGCCTTGTAATTGTTAAATGAGCAAGAATCAACAAATTGATACATCCAAATGTAGAACTATAAAATATGGAATTGGTTTTCCCTTTGGTTCTCCTAGTAGATAAGATAGATAAGATAAATATATTAATGTCCAACAAATGACCACAAGAGTAGGTCAAAGGGACTGTAGAGTACACATGTGCCAATACAAAGCGGGAAAACCAAAAGGTTTCCAAAAGTACAAAGCAAAAAGCAAAAGAAGAGCCATAGAAAGGTAGAAGAGAGGGAGAAGGCAGAGCTGGAAAGAACAATCCATGAACCCAAACTAGGGGGTGGAAATGCCCAAGAAGAGAAGAAAGAAGACCTAGGAGAGGCAATGAGGAATGCTTATCAGGGAGTGGTAGACCCAACTCTCCTAACATTCGGGGCCGAGCCCGAAAAGAAACTCCGACAAAATGATGATCAAAAGAGGAGGTAGTGAGATGTCGAGGTTGTGCAGCCGTACTTTGTCCAGACAGCGTGGTACGTCGCAGGGACTTGGTGGATTTGGTCTGTTTCATGGTGCTGGAACTAGTATGGTTGTGTTGATGAGATCTTGGGGATCTGTGGATGGTCTCCTAAACCGTACTAATACTGGAGTGTGATATAGAGCTGGTATCAATTTGGCACTTAGTACCTTTCACCGAAGGTAGCTCCATGAAAAAGTAAGTGATCTGCTAGGTAGAGTTTGGTTTAGAAGGGGTATGAAGAGTAGAGACAATGCAAAAATATTTGTCTTAGTTTAATTCCAAGCATTGGCCACTAACTTGCTTCTTAAAATCT
The DNA here is from genome assembly GCA_018340775.1 of Taxus wallichiana var. yunnanensis. Classification (NCBI taxonomy): domain Eukaryota; kingdom Viridiplantae; phylum Streptophyta; class Pinopsida; order Cupressales; family Taxaceae; genus Taxus; species Taxus wallichiana. The sequence continues at coordinate 868,116,795 of CM031238.1, forward strand.
TTGGTTTAATTGAGGTAAATATGGGCCTTATGACTAGGGTATTGTCTTTGTTCTCAATCCTATATTTGTTAAATGGGTATGACTCAACATGCTAATACATCCAAATTGTATAACTACAAAATATGGAATTGGTTTTCCTTGTGGTAAGGCTCATATTTACTTCATTAAACCAGAGTATTTAGAAGCAATGCCATCCATTTGCCCCACAATCACGCTGCAAACGGCGCGTAATTGCCTTGTCAATGCAAAGTGAGGTGGTGGCGAGAGATGTTGGAGAATAAGAGGATCTATGGATGGGGACAAGCACTGTTGGCGCGAGGCATATTCGGAGTTGCATTAATATGTGAGGCGGCTGCGGGTGGGGTTGAGTATAGGGGTGTTACTACTGGGTGTGGACACGAGAGCACATAATGGTGACCGTGTCGGTGGGGTTGGCATGAGTCACGAGTTGTTTTGGCTAGAGGCACCATTTGGTTTACGTTGGAGGCGGATCAAAGGCTTTCGGACACATGCCCTACCAGGGTGATATAGGGCATTTAGGCGGTGTTGGAGAAATTGGATATGGAGGGTTTAGTATAGAGGTCATACCAAGGGGTGTGCGGGTTCCTTGGATGGCGGGATAATGAGCTACATGTGTGGCGAGATACGACGAGAGGAGATGGGTGCGGGGGTATAGGGTGTAAGAGATAGAGTTGGTTTAATATGAGTGAGTATTGCGGCAATTTGGGTTGCCTCTCAGAGCCATTGGTGTACATCCGACTATGTGGGGATAGGAGGCCCCAACAAGTGGTGGAGACAAGGGAGGAGCCGAATCTAGAGATGGAGTTGGGTGATGGGGATGATGTGGGGACCACACGACAATTTGAGGTGTGGTGGAAGATTTATGGCCCTAGAGGGAGGGTAGTAGGAGCACGAGGCGCAGAGGTGTACAAGTTGTGGGAGGCCGAGGAGGATATAAAGGAGTTAGAGGAGTATGAGCCACTAGTGTGGAGGCATCGACAACGGGTGGTATAGGGAGTCAAATTGTTGATGAGATGGAGGGGGATAAAGTGGAGGTGTAAGACATCTTGTCGAGAGAGAGGGATGAAAAGGACAATGAGCAATAAGGGTTTGAGATAGAGTGCTTTGGGGACATGAACAAGGGAAAAGATTGGGGAAGGAGCCATCAAAGGTTCATTGGGAGATGGGGAGGGTAGTGGGCTATGTCGCAAGTCGGTCTGCAAACACGAAAGGGGGCAGCTCGTGAGGCCGAGGTGATAGTAGATATTGTGCACAGGTCGTTGGATGAGGTAGTGGTCGAGCAAGATAGGCTATTATGAGAGATTGTTGAGGTGACAACGGGGCATAGACTTGCCCGAAAGAGGATGCGATAAATGGAGGAGGGTGAGCGGGGTAGAGCGCAAACCCGAGAGTTGAAGAATAAGTTAGCGAGCATGAGGGTGACAGTGATGGATCTCGTGAGTTGGGGATGAGGTCGATTTGCTTCGGGAGGATAGTGAGAGGCAGATTTGTGAGTTAGAGAGGTGAGTAATAGACGTAGACAAAGATCAGCAGCGTGTTAGAGTGATAGAAGGGATGTTAGTAGAGTCGTAGCATGAGGGGGGCATTTACGACAACTTGAGGATTTGTTAATGTGGATTGGTCGGGAGTTGGCTACTTGCGCTACGTGGGCAAGCTGCTATCGGGGATTATTATAGGCGCATGCCTTGCATGTGCATGTTACTTCATTGTCTCGGGCATTGGGATCGTGGTCTAACTCACATAGGATGAGTATGGGGCATCCTATGAGCCCATCAGTACACTCCGTGAGTTCGCACGTAGGGGATAACATGCTAGGACCTGATGTGGGTCTTGTGCCTTGATTATGTAGCTCTGTTATTTATGAAAGTTTTATCGTATGAAAACGATGGTTATTTATATATATATATGAGGCGTAGACCTCGTTTTTGGTGTGTGTGCGCCTTGCGCAAGTGCAATGTGTTTTGGTTTATGTAAATGCAATGAATGAATAAATGTAGATGATTGTAAATAAGGAATGCATTTTATTTTTTGTATTTTTTAACATACAACCATGGATGTGCTATGTATGAAATATATGCAAATAGAATGACAAATTTAGGATGATGATATTTTATTGTGCGGGTGAAATATGATATGCAACAAAGATGTTAAGTGTGTAATTAACATGACAACATGTTTTGATGAGATGGGAGGCAACAACACCATGCGATTTGAACAAGGTCTAATGGTCACCAAATAACATACTAACCCTTTGACTTATTGAGATCTTGTGTGTGCAAGTGAGTGTTAATTACCGCTTGTTGTGAAGCTTTGTGGACAAACCGTAGATCAACTAGTTATTGCATTCAAGGATTAGGCTATTTTATTAAGTGATTAGGTGATTGTGGAGGGAAGAGGGAAGCCATTTATTACTCCGTTTCCAACTAGGTGTCCATAGCCCGACAAAGATACATTTGGTGCTAATCAAAACATTGCTCTATTGCAAGCCAGACGTTCATGGCCTTAGTAAAGATACTTGAAAGACTCCCAGAGAGAGTTGCTTGTTGCTTTGTCATTTGACTTGATTTTTCATTTGGGTTTTTGACTTCTTTGAAAATATTTTTGTGCTCTTGTGTCTTTTTATGGGATTAAGCACCACTTTTAGTGAAGCAAGGTGCATGGATCTCTCAAGATTCGTTCTTAAAATCCGTTCGGTGACCATAGACGAGGCTCAAAGAATCGTGGATCTTTGCTCTAGTGCATAAAGCATATTATCAACAAATTATGGAGATCATCAACACATACTAGGCGGAAGTGAAGCGGTATGAGGATACTAATGAAAATGCAGGTCGCGTGGTGTTTTATAATATTTTTAGGGAAGATATGATTTTTAGAAGTTTTTAGGATTATATATGTTTTTTTGGATTTTTCTAGGTATAAAAATGCCGCAAATGCATGCTGTTAAGTGGCTCTGGTTCTTTGTAACCTTCCATATCAGCAAGTTTGTATGCTCCAAAACCAAATTTGTGAATGATAAGATATGGAATGAACTAGTTAGGGGCAAACTTGTCACGTTGCTTGGGTGTTACGAGATGAATTTTGCTGATTTTATTTTAGGATGAGATCATCGATTTCAAATTTATGAGTGCAAACATTTTTGTCATAAGCATGTGCATATGATTGTGGTAAACGTGTAAGTGATCGAGGGTGTTAATATACTTTTTATGAAATGGTTTGAGTTGGGCAAGGTGCTCTTGATGATATGCGTTTAGTGATAACCATCCCATTAAAGTGACCACCGTAGGTACCTTTGTGGGCTTTAGTTATAGCAATTAGAGGTTCTTGAGGCAAGAGGACCCGTAAAAGGATATATTATGACTACATTTATTGAGGATGTCCTTTAGAAGTACATATTGAGCTGCCTTCTATAGGGAAGTGCATCTTCCAGATTTAGTGAGGTCTTGTGATAACGTTTATGTTTTAAGTATGCGACTAGTTTGGTGTACCACGTGGGAGGAGTGCAAGTGGAATGAAGGACCCAAGGGAAGCCATCACGCCCATGCGGTTAGTGGAGCGTGATTGTTCCTAAATCACGTAGAAGGTAAAGCGCACAAGTAAAGTGCCAGCCAAAGTTTTGTAGTGTTGCAAAATACGTGATGACATTGAAAGGATCCGTTAATTTGGTTGACAACCAATTGAGAATCACCAACAACATGGAGATGTTTGGTGATAAGGACAGGCGACTTACGATCGATGACCAAAGCTTTGTATTCGGCTATGTTATTAGTACATGGGAAATTAAGCTTGAATGACAAAGGTTTAGGTGCCCCTTGTGGTGTAATAAGAACGAATTTGGCACCACCTCCATGATTGGTCTTGGAACTATGGAAATGGAGAGTCATAAAAGTCTTCTCTAGTATCAATTGGTTCATCTTGTTCGTGAATGGTAAAGATAGAGTCGTTTAGAATCTCAATGTTCAACATATGTGGATCAGTGATCGTAGCTTTAGTAAGTTGGTCAACAGTGACTTGACCCATGGCCATTTAGGAAATAAATTCTAAGTCAAACTTTGTGAGAAGCATGATCCACTTGGATGTGCGACTATTATGATAAGTGCAAGGGATTGGTTTTCGCAACAATGAAGATTTTATGATTTAACATGTACTGTCATAATCGTTGAGTGGAGAACATAATTGCAAGTCAAAAGTTTCTTAATATGCGCATAGTTGAATTTGTAAGAGTCTACTATGCAACGAATGTAATATACAACATTCTCACAATTAACTTCATTATGCTGTGCAAACAAGCTCCCTAAAGCAACTTCTTTGGCCGAGATATACAAGTAGAAAGGCAAATGGGGTTGTGGTGGTGATAGAACCGGTGGTGTCAATAGGTATTGTGTTACAAGTTTGATTGTAGTTTGGAAATTCTTTTCCCGTCAAAGGTGACACCCTTCTTAAGGAGTTTGTTAAAGTGTTTACAACGATCAAATAATTGAGCGATGAAGCGTCGAATGGGTTGGATCTTTCCTTGGAGGCTACGTAGTTGCTTTAGGTTAGTTACAGAGGGCATGTCTACGATGGATTTTACCTTAACAAGGTCAACTTTAATGCCATGTTGTGAGACGATAAACCCTAAGAGTTTGCCCGATGTGACACCAAAGACATTTCTTGGGATTTAATCAAATGTTATATTCTAAGAGTTGAACAAAGAGCTTTTATAGGACAGAATAGTGGTCGATTCGTAACCTAGACTTAGCTAGTAGATCGTTGGCATAATCCTCAACAATATTGTGCATATTGTCATGGAGAACATAAGTCATCACACATTGATAAGTGGTGCTGGCATTTTAAGGTCAAAAGGCATGACCTTGTTACAAAAGGTCCCCAAGGTGTTGTGAATGCGGTTGTATGTTGGTCCTCGGGTGTGATTTTTATCCTGGTTGTACCCAAAGAAGGCCCCCATAGAGGAAAACATCCCATGACCGACAATGCTATGATGTAATGTGGTGTCCCCAACGGGATATAGTAGAATCCAAAAGGGAACACCTGTAATTTCTGATTTATTGCAGCAAACTGGTTGAAGAAAATTTATGATAATAATGCAATTTATCCTCAATTTACAGATCTGAAAATACCCTAGAAATGGCGAGCTGATCTAGAGATCAATAACCCTCAAATCTGATCTAAACTTACTCAAATCTTTGCCAAAATAACCAGAATTAATCATGCATGTATGAATACCAAAATATATAATTTTTGGACCCAAAATAAGTGCTGGAAATTTATTAAAAATATGCAGAAGTACAACTTACAAAAATGGCTAGAAAGAAGGTTTTCCAAGCCCAGATCAACTGAAACCAAGCTGAAAATGGCCTCCAAAATTATGGCAAGGCTGATGGTGATGAGATCCGGAACAACCGTGCCCTAGGTTGATCAGACTTCACCCACAAGGGGGTTGCTACCCTGGAATAAGGTTGGAAATGAAGGTAGAAATCAACCAAAACACCCTTGTCTTCAAACCCTAGCTGGAAATGCCTCAAATTCACAATATTGGGCCTTTAGTCATTGCCGAAATTTCTGAAATACTCCTTGAAAGCTCAATAGAAACTCTTGAAATGGAGGATCTTCACACAAAGGATGAAGAGTTTTCGTTCTTCAACCTTGGCAAGAGAGGGTTTTCGTCCTCTAATGCAAGTACACCAAAGGGTTTTCGTCCTTCAATGTAGAAATGGAAGAGCAATCAGCCCAAACCAGAAAATAGATATCAAAATGACTAAAAGATGTCCTCTCCCAAGTGTGGTGACCTCCTTTTATGGTTGGAAGTGGCACAAGGACCCATGCAAAAGCCCAAATGGTTCGCTCCACTTGGAGGAGTCACTTTAATTTAATATTTTTATTTCCCTTTTGATTTATCCCCATATGGGTCGCATTTTCTTTTTAGGGAAAAATAAAAATAAAGTGTACATTTACTTTATTAATTTATCACTAATAAAATAATTAAAGTGCTTATAATAAAAATTACTATGCACTAAAATTAGTTTATTAGGATTAGTTTCCCTTATTTTCTACCCCTTAGCCGTTGGGAAACAAAGAATAGGCTAAGGGTCTTCGACTGTTATTTTTGAGAAGGGGATATTACATGTAATGTCCTTTTTGAGCTCAAATTTGAGGAATTTGGATTTTCCCCAAAACCCTAATGGAACATTGCTAGAATTTATGACAACGACATGCAAAAACCTGAATTTTATGATAACCACATAGAATTTAGAGCCAAAGAGGGTTAGTGCCTTGTTTTTGGTCCCAAAAATCCTAGGCGACCTAAGTGAAATTCAAATTTTAGTATTTCTCACACAAATCTTCAAAAACATATCAATAAATTGAAACCCTTGATGAAATATTGCAAAATATGTGCCTCAAAATCAAAGTACATAATTTTGGAATTAATTATTGGCCACAAACAACCGAAAGTTCATATCTTCAAATACTTGGAGTTATAATGTAAATGATAGCTCAAAATGACTACAAAAATGGCAATTATCAAACAAAATAAAGTTTAGATTTTCCAACCACAAAAACTGATTGAAATGTTGTCCCAAAATTCCCAAAGTGGTCGCCCAAGTTGGAAATGGGTATGGTAGCCCCAAAAATGCGCCCTAGTTCGAACTTGTGCCCTAACACCGATGAAAAACTTGCTTTTCTGAAATTCTGAATATGAAGTTCACTTGTGACTACCAGATGAAGCCACCAAAGCAACATTGAGGGGTTTTGTCCTCAATAGGATCCAATGAGGGTTTTCGTCCTCAAAGGCTGAAAATGTGAGCTCAATACTCCAATTTTCAAAAGAGAAATATCAAGATTCATATTAATACCCTTATAATGAGCCTTAACATTTACTTTTATAGCCTTTTATCTTTTTTTCGAATTAAAATTTTTCCCTTGTGGAGTGCTCCATGTGGGATAATAGAAATACTTTACTTCTATTTTAACTTTCACATTTCCCACTTAAGGTGGGATGACCCCACTTTATTACATTCTTTTTCTATTTTGAAGTTGGTACATTTCACTTTAGCCACCAACCTATTATTTCTAGTGTTATAATTGCCAATTTGCCTTTTTAAAAAAATATTACCAAGTTGAAAACAACAAATTACAATTATAACACGAATGTACTTCCCTTATTTTTTTCCTTTAAAGCCCATGGGAAGTAGAAATGGGTCCAAGGTCTTCGAATCGAACTAGCTTGAAAAAGGGGACATTATAGTCCTTCTTTCCGAAAATTGCTTGCCCACAAGCAATTGCAACCTTGGCTGTTCTGAAATTTCTACATCCTTCATCTTTCCATTTTGTATTGCAACATCATCAAAAGAGCAAGGAATTGGCTTCCTTGACAAAGCATCCGCCACCACATTATTTTTCCCTTTGACATATTCGATATCAAAATCATATGCTTGAAGCTTACTTACCCACTTATGTTGCCGGTCATTCAAATTTGTTTGGTGAAGAACAAACGTCAAGCTATTACGGTCGGTTTTGACCACACACCTTCCACAAACCAAGTATTGCCGGAATTTGGCGAATGCATGCATGATGGCCAACATTTCCTTATCATAGATGGAGAAGTTCCGCTCATGCTCCTTGAGTTTTCGGCTCTCATACGCAACGGGTTTCTAATTTTGCATCAAAACAACCGTTATACCTTCACCTGAAGTATCACATTCAAGCCCAAATGGAATAGAAAAATCTGAAGCAACAAGTCACTGGGCACAAATTCATCAGCTTTTTGAGCTTATCGAATGCTATTTGGGCTATTTTGGACCAGCTAAAAGCTCCCTTTGTAGTTAAATCAGTCAAGGGAACAACAAGTTGTGGAAACCCTTTCACAAATCTCCTATAGTAGCAACACAAACCCAAAAAGACCCTCAAATGTGATATATTGGTAGGTGGTGGCCAATCCAAGATGGCTTGAATTTTTTGTTGATACACATGAACCCCTTGTGCATGCACAAAATGTCCCAAAACAAAATTTCAGCCAACCCGAACTCACACTTGGATTCTTTTGCATAAAAGGACTGTTGTTCCAAAATTTCCAGCACCTTATCCAAGTGTTGGAGGTGCTCCTCCCATGTCCTATTATAGATCAAGATGTCATCAAAGAAAACCAATACAAATTTCCTCAAATGCTTGCTAAAAACATGATTCATGCATGATCGGAAAGTGGCTAGTGCACCAGTCAAACCAAAAGGCATAACCAAAAAGTCAAGTGCCCAAAATGACATCTAAATGTTGTTTTTGTACATCCTCTTCTCTTACCCGAATTTGGTGGTAGCCGGATATGAAGTCAATTTTGGAAAAGAAGGCTGCCCCATGTAGCTCATCCAACAATTCATCAATCCTTGGTATGGGATATCTATTCTTGATGGTCTTCTTATTCAACAACCGGTAATTAATGCACATCCTTAATGTTCCATCCTTATTCTTAACCAACACAACCAAAGAAGCAAAAGGACTAGAACTAGAACTAATGTGACCCATTTTATGACAACTCTTTAATTGCCTTCTCAATTTCTTCCTTGTAGGCTCTTGGATGTCGGTATGGAGTAGTAATAACCGGTTTAGAACCCGGTTCCGCGATGATGTGTTGGAAACCCCTATCCGGTGGCAACTCATGTGGAATACTACCAAAAACCTTAGCATGCTTATCAATTAGGGGCTGAATATCTATATGATATGGCTGCTGTTCTGGAAATGCATGAGTAGAACTTTCGGAACAACGAGCAGCCCACACAACTTGCCCTCTATTGAAGGCTCTTTCCATCTTTTTCCGTGACCACTTGTGGAGCTCCATTAGCCATGCCTTGAAGTACAACTTCCTTTCCTTCCACCTTAAACTTCAGCTCCATACTTTGGTAATTTTGTGTGAATTCTCCTAAAGAGTGTAACCGTCGAACACTAAGCAAAAGATTTGTCTCACCTATGCCATCCACATAAAAGTCATCACATACCTTATGCCTTTCAAGGGGGATATCAAGCTTTGGAGTCCTCTTTGTGCATGGAATAGAAAACCCATCAATGTTGTTTTTGTACATCCTCTTCTCTTACCCGAATTTGGTGGTAGCAGGATCTAAAGTCAATTTTGGAAAAGAAGGCTGCCCCATGTAGCTCATCCAACAATTCATCAATCCTTGGTATGGGATATCTATTCTTGATGGTCTTCTTGTTCAACAACCGGTAATCAATGCACATCCTTAAAGTTCCATCCTTCTTCTTAACCAACACAACCAAAGAAGCAAAAGGACTAGAACTAGGACTAATGTGACCCATTTCTCGACAACTCTTTAATCGCCTTCTCAATTTCTTCCTTGTAGGCTCTTGGATGGCGGTATGGAGTAGTGATAACCGGTTTAGAACCCGGTTCCAACGCAATGATGTGTTGGAAACCCCTATCCGGTGGCAACCCATGTGGAATACTACCAAAAACCTTGGCATGCTTATCAATTAGGGACTGAATATCTATATGATATGGCTGCTGTTCTTAAAATGCACGAGTAGAACTTTTGGAACAACAAGCAGCCCACACAACTTGCCCCCTATTGAAGGCTCTTTCCTTCTTTTTTCCGTTACTACTTGTGGAGCTCCATTAGCCATGCCTTGTATTACAACTTCCTTTCCTTCCACCTTAAACTTCAGCTCCATACTTCGGTAATTTTGTGTGAATTCTCCTAAAGAGTGTAACCGTTGAACACCAAGCAAAAGATCTGTCTCACCTATGCCAACCACATAAAAGTCATCACATACCTTATGCCTTCCAAGGGTGATATTGAGCTTTGGAATCCTCTTGGTGCATGGAATAGAAAACCCATCAGCCATGGTCACTTTGAAACCCTTGAAGTCTTCTGCTTCAAGCCCCATCCTAGCAACCAAACTCTCATCAATAAAATTATGCGTAGCTCCACTATCAATCAAAACTGTCACCTTTTGACCCTTCAACACACCTTTCACACAAAAAGGATGGTATCTAGGGGCATTGGATAAAGTGGCAAGAGTGCTGTCCATAGAGTCGATGTTTTCATCTGGTTCATGCTTTGGCATCACCTCTTCAATTTCAGCTCCTTCTTCCTCTTCACAATCTGAAAATACTTCAATATAATGCACATGCCCCTTACCTAAGCAACGGTGATCTAGTGACCAAGGATCCTTGCAATTGAAGCACAACCCTTTTCTCCTCAAATCATTCCTTGTGTCCCATGCATTGCTTGTTTTAGGCAGCTCCTTTTGCATGCTTGGTACTTGTTGTAATGGCTTCTTTGGCTGCTCCAAAGGTGCTGTTTTGGACTGCCCAAAAGGTCCCTTTTGCTGCCCATTTGTTGCTGCTGTCCTTGGCTGTCCAAACCCCAATGTTGTCCTTGGCTGCCCACTAACAAAATCGGTCGTAGTCTGCCCACTAATCATGGTTGTCCTTGTAGCTGAATTTTCTAAATCAAAGGATTTTCTGACTGTTTCTTAGAGTGAAAGAGGGTTGAAAGCCCTTATCAACCCCTTGAGGGGTCCACCAAACCCTCAACAAACAAAACTACAAGCCTCTTTTCGGATACATCCATCTTGTGTATCAGTTTGCATCAGTTGAATCTTTGCATCAATCGTGTATCAGTTTGTGTGTAAACTAGACTGAATGCATCTGGTTATTTGGGTGTGCATACTTAATTCACATAATTCAACTTCATGAAATTTAGTTTCATCAGACATTTCTTTTCTCTCTGCCTTATCCTCCTGTTTGTTTTTCTTCTGAGCAATACCATTAATTAGGACTCCATTAGTCTTGTAGGTGATAGGTATAGTTTAGTTTGTAGAATAGTGAGGTAATGTAGAGAGTGGTGCTAGAGGGACTATAAAACTGTCCAAAAATATCCTCATTGGTCATTTATAAGATCAAAAACTTGCAACTCGTGCCCTGTGTTGTTTTTTTGACTCTAAACCGAGGACATTAAGAGCCTATCATTCTTTGAGCGAGAAATTTTTGAAGTTCTTCTTTGACAACCAATGCAACTTGTGGGTGCATTTTACTTGTTGGATTTAAAAAAGGTTATAGATGATAGTATTGGGATCCATATCGAGTCTTCATAAGAATAGCGAAAGACTCGAATGATTTAGCGTAATAAAGCGGTTTATTGTTCACGTTTGTTATCGCATAGGCACTTTCCCAATAGGACTTTGGGGTTCTTTATGTGTACCAGTGTTAACCTCGATGGTTTCCTCAAGAGCATATGCGACACATCATCCGGTTACTTGGGTATCGGAAGTGTGTCAATATCATTTGACGATATAGGTTCAATATCCCAAGTAGGATTGACCATAGTTGTATGAGTGGTCGTGTAGTGTTGTAGGGCTCTTTATTTATGGCTCCGAGGTGCCAAAAATTGGCTTCCTCGATGGGAAAGAGATCTTGTGGAGTGGACTGATTGGTGAGATCTTGATCTATTTGAAAAGAATTAACTTTGTGAACGGGAATGTTATTGTAAAAGAGTGGACCTCCAGGATTTGGCAAAAGTGGGGTGGAATTGGTGTTGTTGCCATGGATGTCCTGCAAATCACGATGAGCATTAGGATGATATGTATAATATAATGTTTGCTTCAATCATAACTACTTGTTCCCACAAAAATATTCATCTTTGATGAAATGGAGTTGTTTGTATTTCATACAAAAGTACCCACCAATCTTCAAAATTAACATAATTTGTTAACACACTCTCAGACACCTAGTTAGACGCTGGTTGATATTTTATCTAGGCTTCAGACTCAGTCTGGGCAGTCCATTGGTAGAAGAAGGGCTACGATGGATAATAATGGACATTGGTCTCCTTCTCCTGTTGGGTTAGGTGAAATTAATACTAATGGGGTCTCTAGAGGTAATTCTGGTAAACCCAGAACAGGAGTAGGGAGGTCACATGACGGTGTTTCAGTTTTCCTGTTTGTGACAAATTTAGGGTTTCTATCCAATAATATGGTAGAAGGATATGTGATTTTGAGAGGACTCCAGGAGGCTTTGAAGGTAGGCTGGCAGCATATCATAGTGGAGTCAGACTCTCAAATTTGGATTAAGTATCTACAACATGTTACCCCTAGCAGCCAAGTGGATTGGAGATTGGGAAGAGTGTTGGATACAATTGAAAATATTCAGCAAAACTTTCAGAAAATAGACTTCTGATATATCCCAAGGAATCAAAATAGGGTGGCTGATGCTTTGGCAAATTGGGTGCTGGACAAATCCGATATAGTTTGTTATGGTCTCCCCTCACGTTGGTGGTCATCACAAACCAGGGATGCTATCTACTCTCTTCTTTCTTTAGATGCTACCAAGGTTTGGAATCTGTAATTGCTTGAAGTATGTGTATATGTGGATAGTGATGCATTTCCTGCTTAGTTGTATTTGGAATGCTAGAGTTCAGCACTACACCTCTCAGGCTAAGCATTGGGTCTGTAGTGTGTATGTCTGGAAATTAGATGATGTAACTTTGTCATCTACTATTGAATAAAATAGATCCTCTTTTTAAAATAAAATAAAATATGACAGTTACCAAGCACATTTGGATCCTTAAAGATCAGATAGTGAGAAAACTATGATCCTTCCAAACTCTGGATCTACAACAATCTACCTTGTCCTAATGCTCATTGTGATTTGCGAACTGTCTTAGGTGTATAACCCGCCGCCTTCATTGGTTTAGTCAAACAGTCCAACATTACATGGATTTCCCCATTTGGGGATGTGACGTGTCTCCTAAAATGAATATGTGCATTCTGTTTTTAATCTCAATCCAGCTAGACCCTAGTCTCTTTTGTAATCCCCGTCCCTGATTAATTTCCTAATCGTTGGTACATCATTCTATATTCTTGCTGCAGCATAGATGTTTCATGGCATTACACAATTACTGATATTTTCTAGGTCTAACAGAAAATATGTTTTGGAGCCCACTTTCTAAGGTCTGGATTGCAATGTTCTGCAGTGAGCATGTCTGGAAAGTAGACGGAGTAACTTTGTCATCTACAATTGAATAAAATAGATCCTCTTTTTAAAATAAAATAAAATATGACAGTTACCACGCACATTTGGATCCTTAAAGATCAGATAACGAGAAAAAATGATCAGTCCAAACTCTGGATCTACAACAATCTACCTTGTCCTAATGCTCATCGTGATTTGCAAACTGTCTTAGGTGTATAACCCGCTGCCTTCATTGGTTTTGTCAAACAGTTCAACATTACATGGATTTCCCCATTTGGGGATGTGACGTGTCTCCTAAAATGAATATGTGCATTCTGTTTTTAATCTCAATCCAGCTAGACCCTAGTCTCTTTTGTAATCCCCATCCCTGATTAATTTCCTAATCGTTGGTACGTCATTCTATGTACTTGCTGCAGCATAGATGTTTGATGGCATTACACAATTACTGATATTTTCTAGGTCTAACTGAAAATATGTGCGATGGCTTTTGCAAGCACGAAGCAAAGTCCCCTATATTCGAGCATCGGGCTGGAACGATATATTGATGATAATTATACATGTATAATCCAAGCATCTGGCATGATTAAGGTCAACCATAAAAGCATAGTTTTCCACTCTGGGTTAAATGTGACACTCTTGACTCATGAAGTAAAAATGTTACCAGCCTTCCTGAACTAGGCCTCATGGATGTATGCATACAAAACACCAATGAAAGTGATGTGATACGAAATTAGCTATAGATAGTTTCTCAAATGTATAGTGAGATATCTATACACTCTCGCATTTGGCATGCATGTCTACAAGGGCCTTCCTTGCAAAAGCACAAGCATCCAACAGGAATCCACTTCTGATGATATAGGCATGGAGTTCACCAAGCCAGGTCACCGTCTTGAACATTCATTAAATCTTATTTTTGTAACTGGTAATGCAGTGAATATCTATGATTAAGGCTATTGAGCACCTGTGGTCGAGAACGTTGCTCTTTGAGCTATTTCTTTGGTTTGCGTTTGACATGGCCATTGCTTCTGTGTGCTGTATTGTCGTAGTTATGTCTAAATTTTGAATCAGAGCATGCATTTGCATTTTGTTGTGTTCTATTTTTGTAGGGTAAAGCTTTCCCAACCAGCCATGGTTCTCATCTTGTTATATTTATTTTGTTGATGTTTTGTTCTTTGGCTCTACACGAGTGGGTGAAGGGGTTTCTTCTGTAAATAAGGGTTTAACATCAGTTACTTGAGGCTGACCATGCAATCACTGTAAACAAGGTACATTTAGTTCCTTTTGTTTGTTATATTTTTCTTTTAATTTTTCATAATCTATTTCTTTGTGCATTTTAGTGATATTATTGCCCCTTCTGAGAATGTTTGAGCTAACAATGTATATGCATTTCTTACAATGCAGATCACATACTGGTTACTATTTATTCATAAAAAGACCACTGATATAATCTGAGCAACTTTTTGAGCAATTTAACTGGAAACCTGTTATTTTCAACCCTTTTTGATTACTTTTGTTTAATCTTTGACATGTGTTTTACACTGTTTAAGATCTTTTTGGAGTTTCTTTCTTTCATGATGCACTCTCCATTGTATGGAGCTTCAGATTGCCATTTTGTATGATAGATTAAAGCTATATGCGAACAAGTCATTTTGTTCTGCTGACAAAATAGGTTCTGGTTTCAGGTATCCTATCCTGTAAAGACCTGTAAGGAATGGCTTTTGAGTCCAAACCCTACCTCAGTATATTGTCTAAAATGTTGACCATAGTCTAAAACATCATAAAGTCAGTAACATCATAAGGTTGTAAACAATATGTTGTCACAAACCTGCAACTTTAAAAAAAACAAAACTGAACCCCATTTATATTAGAGAGAAATCACAAGGTGCAAATTCTACTGTGCCAGGCCTGAAAGCTATTAGTCCAAGCCTGGGCCGTGTACAAAAAGGGATACTATTCGCCCTCATTATAAAAGATCAGAATTAAGAATGTCACTCATATCTTCTTGGAGCTTGGTCGACCACTACAGAGGGTCCTTCCATAACAGACAAGGTTGTGGTGGTCCAGAGCCCAATTGGCCAACCGATCTGCCACTTTATTTCTCTCTCTGGGAATATGGCTGAATTGCACATCTTGAAATTGGTCCTGCAACCTGTGAATTTTCCAGACTTCTCTAGCTATCTGCCAACTTTTGCTGTGACCCCCTTCCGGGCTTGATAACAATCTGATAATGATCTTAGAATCTGATTCAATTTGGATTTTCTGCCATCCAATTTTCAATGCCTCCTGCATCCCTTTGTACATTGCCTTGATCTCCGCTAAATTATTGGTTGAAGATCCCAATTTTTCAGCGAAGAAGAAAGCCACCGATCTGTCAGAAGTTCTACCAATACCTCCCATAGCAGCTTGGCCCGGATTGTCCCTTGAGGCTCCATCTGTGTTCAATTTACCATACTCCATTGGGGGAGCTGTCCAGTGCCCATCCCTCTGTATTTTCTTTTTATGCTGAAAAGCAGGCATAGTTGTATTCCTCGGTTGCACCATAAGCTGTTTACACACGTGCTCCCATTCGGGGTGGGATTAGGAGGTAAAAATCTTATGTTTGATAGATTCTGCAACATTAATTTTGGTTTTCTCCCAAACATAATGTATGTCTTTGCTTTCCTGTCAAAAATTCCGCTGTTTTGTTCTTTCCATATATTCCAAAGGAGAAGAGATATGCCAGTCCAAAAAGCCAGAAGCATATTTTGACCTTTGGGGATGTGACTGTGCTATTTTCTAATGAGCTGCTCACATGACCAAACATTGATCCTAGGAAGATTAAGCAACTTATCAAAAAGTAGCCATAAGGAGACAACCCATGGGCATTTGAAGAACAAATGAGAGAGGGCCTCCTCATCATACAAGCATAAGGTGCATCTGAAGGGGCCGTAAAGCCCTCTTTTCAGAAGTCCATCCCCAGTTAAAACTCTTCTTTTTAAAACCAGCCAAACAAAGAAGCTCACCTTTGGCCATATAACAGGTTTAAAATGAGTTAGTGGAACCAAGTAAAGCTCGGTTTAGTATATTTTAGAGTTTGGTCAAGAGAGGAACATGGATTGACATCTTGTTTGTGAAATATTTTGTCAGGGGACAAAATATGCAATTTCATCAACGCTCGTGGGACAAAGTTCCTCCTCTTGGGAATGGGGAGGCTCCCATTTATTGAAAGTTGGAAACTATGTACACTAGACTAATATTTGGGGTGGCTAGAGGCCGGAGAATGTGCAGAAACACCTTTTGTGATTGCAACAATAGACTAGAGGAGGAGAAATTTGTAGGTAAGGGAAGAGAGAGAAATGAGAAGGGGAATTGTATTAATGAGTTGAACTCAGATTTCATTAACTACAACTTAGAGGTGATTCCAGTTTCAATTGGAGGAAACAGGCAAGCACAACACAACATCATAGCAAGATAATGAAACGGATAATGCAAGATAAATACAAAGCCTTATCAAGATATATTCATTCAAAAAGAAGGCACAAAGTCCTTCAACTTCTTACAAATGCTAGCATGTGCTCGACTGAGTGACAAGATGAGAATGGAGGAAAATATCAATGCAAGAAATAGAAGAATACAACCTGCTAGAGAGAGCAAAAATTGATCCTTTGGAATGGAGAGAGCATTCCAATTTATAGCCAAAACAAGTGACTTTTGCATTCCCATGTGACTTTTCAACTTAAAGTGCAATCTCAATGAAGAAATAGAAATTTAAGTGACTTAAGTCACTTTTACAAAAGTTATTTCTCAATGGAGAAATAGAATGTTAGAGAAAGAAGAAGAGAGAGAAGGTGTGATCAAAAGAAGATGATCCGAGATGAAGTTCTGCTCTTCCTTCATTTTGGAGATGAATATTGCAACTGGATAACATCTTCCTCGGTTGCTTCTCTGATAAGAGCATATCTTTTCTTGGACTTAGAAATGATGCTCCACATCTTATCTCGACTGATCATCTTTGGTCATGTTTGGAAAGCTCTCTTTTGACTCATCTCTGTGAGCAATGATAGACTACACAAATCAACTCTTTGTCACGAACACAATCTCTTGTCTCCCACACGAGGAAACACTTATCTTGCAATCATCGGGTAATGTCCCATTTTCCAAGCTAGCTTGCTATGGAAGACCTTATGTCCATTCCTCTTCTCGTGGGCATCAAGGAAGGAACAAGCGAGGGGAACTCGCCATGGTTGTAAGTGTTGTACTTTTGTAATTAATTATTTTATTTACAAATCATGGCTTTGGAGTGGTTCGACTAGGTGGTGGAAGACATCTCAAACAATGCAAGGAGGATTTTTATTTCTTCATTATGGAGGTTGGTCTTGCGAGAGGTCTTCATGGTGACTTTAATGTTCTTTTCCTTCATTAAGGTGGTTGGTCCTCTCTAGAGGATTCTATTTGCCCATTGACATCTTCAAAGCCTATATAAGGTGGTTTGACTTGCTAAAGGAGCATAATACTATTTTAGATATTGAATTCTCTTGGAGGTGGAGCAAGTGGCTTCTCTTCTTGCCATTGAAGGACGAAACCATTCCTTGGTCACCTATTGAGGACGAAACCCTTCAATAGGATCACACTAGGGGACGAAAACCCTCTTGTGTGTAAGGGTGATCTCACACGGAGGTCACATTGGAACTTCAAAGTGATTTTATGCAGTTCTTCTTCATTTCCAGCCCTAGGTGACTTGCTTGGGGTTGAGTTCGGTGCCTTCTAGGGCACATTTTAGTATTTTGAGCTGGTATTCTTGTTCTTCATATTTTATAAGGCTGGAATCTACATTTTGGTGATTTTTGGAGAAGTTTATATTTTTTTCCAGCCCTCGGTTTGGCTGTATTGTTGCTGTCTTGAAATTAATTATAGTTGTGATTTATCATTCGTTTCTCCATATTTTTGATGTATTTGAGATTGATAAATATTGCCATGGTTGGATAAATTATTTGGTGGCATTTCAGCTCTATTTACATGGTTAAATGTTGATGTGAATCTCATATGCAGTTCGCTGCCCTAGAGGGCTGATTGATATTGTGTGTTGATTGTTTGAAGAGCATTCTCAGCTGTTTCAGATTGATGTGTATGTTTGAAGGTGCAATTTCAGATTTGATTCATTTGGGTTTAAGGCCAAACCCTTATTTCCAGTTTCAGTCCTAGAAAGGGACATTACACATCGTAAAGCATGCACCATGAGCCCTCGTGGATTTGATAGTATCAAAGATTCATGAGACTCCTTAGTGGCAACATAACAATGCTTCTAATGGAAACACTTCCTATTTGTGAGATGGAATCGAGCATTGATTGAATGGACAATGTCTTCTTGAAGAATAAAAGTACTTCGTATTATGTCCCTTGAATGGAGGATGGTAAGGAGAGATTGAGAATATGAGAATACACCAAAACCATGGCTCACGTCATAGAAGCCTTCAATTGATTCAACTAGATGTTTCATGCTCAACAATTCTCTTGTGCACTCTGGCTTAGGTTAGCAAATGAATTTTTCCTTCTTTTCAGGTGTTTACATTGGTCCTCGGTGATGCTTTTGGATGCAACATGGATGTGGTCATTATAGATGAAGAACTAGTCCAAATCACTTGTGAATGGATTTGTTTGAAAGATTTTGAGAGAAGAAGTGATGTTCCAATTTTGAGACAATTCTCTCGTCGGGATCAATGGGAAAATGCAAAATCCAATGAAGTGGGCAGAATACTGTGAAAAAATCAGTCATCCATATCTTCAAAAATACTCCACCTCATCATGCAAGAGATGGATCAAATGAAAGGTTATTTTAAGAGGAACATTTGCTCCAATATTTCGGCAGTTTGGCTCACTCGAGTCATCGGGACAATGCAAAAGCATTTTCAGCTGTTTTGGGCACAAATGGAGTTTGTTGGCTGGAAAATTCTTTCTTGAATAAAAATAAACCTAGTTATGATAGCCCATGAGGTATAGCTCTTCTTAAAGGCGTTTTCAAATGGATCACTTTGGCAAAGTTTCAAGATTTTTTGACCATGGGATCACCGACAATGAACAAAAGAGCATTTTGGAAGCTAGGGCACGGAGCTGGTTTTAATGGCTTCCATGGAGGAAAAAATGAAGTTTTAATGGAGTGATCCACATGCACTTTATAAATTTTCAAGTCGGGAATTTGCAGGAAATCATGACATTTGAAAAGTGACTTAAGTGGAGGCGGGGTTTGGGCTTTACAAATGCAAACTTGAACACGCTCCTCCCTTTGCAAACTCCACTCCAAAAATGCACTCCAATGGGGTGAGGGCACACTTATGAAGTGCATGGAACATTGCAGAAGTGTGTCGATGGATGGAGGAGGCCAAAATGTGCCCAAAGGCTTAGGTTTGCAAGTTATCACTCCACACAAGCCTATCTTCTAATTTGAAGTTACTTTTTGCTTTTGGGATGAACCAATGGGGTGAAGGCGCAGTTATGGAGGTGCGAAATCATAAAACACATCAAAACTTTGTTTTCCACCTTATAAAAGACTCCGCCGTGCTCCTTAAGTGCACCAAAGTCACTTAAGTTGCTGACATCAACAACTCAACGAAGAATTAGAACATGAAAACCACTTTTTGGGTCCAAGACCAAAACTTTGACATTTCCGAGGTGTATAATATATCATTTTGATTGGAAATGGGCCAACAAATCTAATGGAACCATTTAGAAATCTTGAAAATGCATTCTCTTTGAATTTTGAGCCAACTCACCCTTTTTGGCATAGGAAGGCGTGACAGTGAGCTGAGCTGCCATTGGAGCTTGAGATGAGTATGAACTTCAATTAGATTGTGTTTGTTAGATTCAATTTTGCTTAATGTATCAAATGAGAGAAATATTCATGCGCTATGGGAGAAGTTGGGGACTTTGTATGAGACAAAGTCTTTGGTGAACAAACTGTTTCTTGGAAAGAAGCTATATTCATTAAGAATGAATGATGGTGGCTCTATCGCAGAAACAACCAAACATTTTTAATATTGTGGTAAGCCGCTTGATTTCTATTGACACAAAAATGGAAGAAGAGGATGAAAGTATTACTCTATTGTGTTCTTTGCCTTAATCTTGGGATAATCTAGTTATGGAAATTACTAGTACTGCAACAAAATTATTAGTTGAGAATGTAGTGGCGGCTTTATTATTAGAAGAAATGAGGTGGAAATCCATTGAGGATTATGAATCCAAGGATGCTTTGTATGTGAGAGGTTGTACTAAGAGAAAAGCAAGAATAAGCAAGGACAACCAAAGTCGAAAAGTAAATCAAACACGACAAAAAAAGATGAAAAGAAAGATGAAAAGAAATGTTGGAATTGTGGTAAAACAAGGCATTTCAAGAAAGATTGTAGATCTAAAAAGACAAAAGGTTTAGTCATTTGGTGACGGTGGATCTTCGAGATACAAAGCCCTTTAATGAAGACTCGAGAGATTTGTTCTTGGCAATGTCTAGCTCACATGCATGTGATGGTGCATGGTTGATTGACTTGGGTGCCTCTTTTCATATGATCCCTCATCGGGAGTGGTTCTATGAATACCCTGACATCCAACAAACCATATCTCGCATCTAGTAACTAAACTTAGGCATGACGGTGATGTACCATATATATGAGATGGGTTAAAGCATGGGTTGTTCCGCATCAATAAATATCCGTGTTATTGTTAATTTTTTTATAGACATGACATATACGTATTTAAATGATGTTCATCAATAGATTGGTTGTTTACAATTATAACAATGAAAAGATCAATTGAGGTGAACTCTTCTCGGGAGACAACTCAACTAACAAGATCATAGGTCACGAGAGAGTTGCGTTGAGGTTCAAATATGTAAGGGTTAAAACTCTCCCGGTGTTTGACACATTCTAGGTTTGACCAAAAACCTAATATCTGTAATTAAAATGAATGATGTGGGTGTGTAGGTAGTCTTTACTCAAGGTAGTTGCAAGATGGTTCGAGGAGTAATGGTACTGGCAAGGGGAGTTCGTACAAGAACATTGTTCAAGCTTGAGGCAAGCATTATGAGTAATGAGTGCAACAACTTTGTGGTTTCGAGAGGATAAGAAAGCTGCAGCTCGACTCCTACATCTCCTGCAAAGAAGACGATCTTTGTGGCATCGAAGGATGAAAAATATTGGAAAGAAAGGGCTTCGTGCATTAAAAACCAAAGTATGATTAAAGGAATTTTTATTTTCCTTTTAGATGTTGATTTCGTGAGCATTGTGTGTTTGGAAAGCAAACTAAGGTAAAGTTTCTAAAGAAGTGCTACAAGATCAGAAGGGATTCTACATTAAGACATAGTGATGCGTTTGGACTCGTGAAAACTCCATTACTAGGAAAAAATCTATATTATGTCACTTTAGAGATGATTTTTCAAGGAAGACACAGGTATATTTTATGCGGAACAAGTGTTAAGTTTTTAATAATTTCAAATAGTTCAAGGTTCGTGTGGAAAATCGAACAAAAAAAGAAGATAAAGTTTTGAGAAGTGATAATGGTGGGGAATATTGCTCTAATGCCTTTGAGCAATTTTGTAAACAATGTGGAATAGAAAGGCAGAAGACAACTCCATATACACCACAACAAAATGGAGTTGCAGAAAGAATGAATAAAACTTTGTTGGATAAGGGTAGGAGTAAGGTTAGTGGTGCAGGTTTGGACAAGAAATTGGGAGAAGCAAGATAGCTGCTTGTTACTTGATCAATAGATCACCCACATCCACCCTTGAAGATAAAACTCCACATGAAGCATGGACTGGTAAGAAACCCTCTATTAACATTTAAGGTATTTGGTTATATTGCTTATATGTATATCCCGAAAGAGAAAAAGACAAAGTTAGATAATAAATATGTTAAATGCATATTCCATTGATATCTTGTAATGGTGTAAAAGGATACAAGCTATGGAATCTAGAAACACAAAAGGCAAGTGTACAATCGTAATGTAATCTTTAGAGAAGTGAAGGGATTCTGAGCAGAAATAGAACCAAAGAATGATAATGAACAAGTTTATGTTGAACTAGAAGAGGGTGAATTTGTGTCCAAGTTTGATGCAACTGTAGAAGATGAACCAAATAGAGAGTTGCAGAAGAGGAAGATTTAGATCAAGCAGCGAGTAGGAGTTAGAAGATGTAGAAGCACAAACTCCGGTCTCGAGAAGATCATATCAGGTGAGAAGGGAACCTGATAGGTATAGCCCTCTTGATTTCCGTTTTGCATTTCTCTTATTATTTAATTGTTAGTTATTGATGATGATTTGAAGATCAGAAAGGAGGCTTTTGGCTCGAAAGAAAATAAGTCTTGGAAGAAGGCTATGGGGGAAGAAATGGAGTCCTTAAATAAGAATCATACATGGGACTTGGTAAAGTTACCTCTGAAGAAAACTTCGTTGGTTGTAAATGGGTATTTAAGAAGTACAATGCATAAGGGAAAATGGAGAAGTATAAAGCTCGCTTGATAACAAAAGGGTTCTCACAGGTAGAGGGACTTGATTTTGGTGAGATTTTTTTCCTGTTGCTAAGTTACATTCTATTAGATTTCTTCTAAGTATTACTGTTGCTTTCGATTTGGAAATAGAAACAGATGGATGTTAAGACAATTTTTCGCATGGTGAGCTTGAGGAGGAAATCTACATGAAACAACTAGAAAGCTTTAAGATTAAAGGAAAGGAAGATTTGGTGTGTAGGCTGAATAAGTCTCTCTATGGCTTGAAGCAATCACCAAGAATGTGGAACCAAAAATTTGACAGTATGTGTTGGGACTTGGACTTGGAAGAAGCAAAGCTGATCCTTGTGTTTATGTTAAACAAGAAGATGAAAATTTTTTTATCATTGTATTATATGTAGATGACATGATATTAATTGGTAACTTCAAGCAAATGACCATCAAAGTTAAATTTCAACTCTCATCTTGATATAAAGGAAGGTGTTGCAAAATTTATTTTGGGCATGGAAATTAAAAGAGATCATGTAAACAAGAAATTGTGGTTAAATAAGAGGATGTATGTTGAGACTATATTGCAGAGGTTTAAAATCTAGGAAAAGAAATCATCAAGATTCCCTTTCTTGTTGGTCAAAAATTATTTCCTAAACAATGTTCTAAAATCAAGAAAAACAAGGACATGTCTCGAGACTCTCGGGGCCATATGCTAGTGCAATCGCGCTGATGTATGCCATGATCTGCAGGAGACCTAATATTGCTTAGGTAGTGGGAGTAGTGTTGGTGAAATAATTTGTCGTGAGGACAAATTGTGAGATTTCACCAACGCTCTAGGACTAGGTCCCTTTGCTTGAATGGGGCAGCTCCATTTATTGAAAGCAAGGAAATGAAAACAATATAAACTAATTTACGGGTGGCCCGAAGACCGGGATCACACAAAAATACTTCCCTAAACTTGTGGCAATTGGTCAGTATGAGATACAAGGGAAGAAAATTGCTTAGCAGAGAGATAGGAGAGGGAAATAGGAGGGGGATTTTAATCAACAAATAGCATAACCGAGTTCATTGCATTAAAATCGAACATTTAATTTGCATCAATGAGAAGAAACCATTCACAAAGAAAGAGGAACAATCAACAAGAAACACAAAGTTTTATTGCATCATGTTGCACAATTTACAATGCTCATGGAGTACAAGTTGAGATAGAGAGAACAAAAGTAGACAAGAGAATAGAGGAAATGAAGGCACTTGTTCCTAGAAAGATAATGGGAGCTAGTAAACAAGAAAAACCCTTAGTGCAAACCTCAAGTTCGGGACTGCAAAATTGGAAATTGGGAAATTGTGAAAAATTAGCTAAATTTAGTAGGTCAAGGTGAGGTGTCACTTGCTAAAAATAGTTTGTGTTTGGATTTGGAAGAAATGAGAAATCGGATGATGAATGAAGTAAGAGAACCTGTGGAAGAAAAGATTGTTTCTAGTGGGATTTTCAGAGTAGGAGGTCACCCACTTTCAGTACAGAGCACTGAGTTGGTCTTGGCCTTGGCTAAACACTATCCCGAACAATCTCTCGTGAATGACAACTCATTGTTGGCGGTCCTAACTCCGATGGGAATCTCAAGTTGTTTCAGAAATCCCAACTCATAGCAATATGGTGATAACCACAAAAGAGTTTGCAACTCAACAATGGCTCAGGACAGACTCCTATTTGCAAGGGATTGTGGTTGGCTCCTGGTTAAAACTTAGGAGAAAACCATCAAGGCTTCCGAAATCACTGTATCAAGGAGTGAGTTTCATGAAGCCTACTCAAATGCCATTGTTTTACTGAGTAGGGTAATTGGCGAAGAACACATCAAGGACTTCCAGAACTGGATGGCCTAGTTCATACTGACAATCATGGAGGGGAATCAAATTATAGATTGGGGCCATATGATCAATGACAATCTCCAGCAATGCTGATGCAATTGTTCACCAGCAAGAGATTCACAATGACCTCCTATCTAGTGTATGCCCTCGCATATACTAAACTATACAGAGGATTGTCTGTTGTAAAAATGTTCCTCGAGTGCTACCGCCTTCGAGAAGTACAAACAGATCACCTTTAAGGAAATCAATTTCCATTTCACACGGTGAATTATGTAGTCACCATTTTCATCATTCGGCTCCTCGAAGGAAATCTAGAAAGAAGAATCTCTCCTCGTGCAACCGAGAAGGTTGAGAAATATGGGTGTCACTTCACATAGTTTCACACCTTCACCTACATCGGGTGAGTAGTTTTGACCTTCTCTGCTCAGGCTACCTAAGTACCCTACTGACAAGATCATCATGGTAGAGCTCTGCAAGCAACTTTCTTAGTTGGATCTCAAGTGCAAATGTTCAAGGAAGAAAGGAATGTCATTCACCATTTAGACACCTAAATTCCGCTTTTGCAATCTTATTGCCAAAACGCACACAAATCACTCTCATTCTTGCCAAATCCATTATAATTAGTGGTTTTCGCTAATTAACTAACGTTCCTTACCAAATTAGCCAATTAACACCACATTGATTGCGTAACCCCTTTCGCATTCGAATGCCACTTTACGACGAATCGTAAGCCAAAATCCTCTTCAAAATAGACAATTAGCGATTATAAGCTAATTAAGCCTATTTTGCCCTTGATTTGGTCAATATGCCCTAGTATTGACTCAAACCCCTCTTCCAACCACTCAAAATCACCCCATTCACCTCCACAATGTCTCAACAAGCTTCAAAAGCTTATCCTAGCCTCCTAGTTGACCCTAAGCGGTCAATTAAGGCTCCACACCTCTTAATCACTTGGTAATTCACTAATTGTGATTAGCAAGGCCTAATCATGATTAGTAATTCTAATCTAATTTGGGGCTTTTAGTCCCACATGCACCAAAATACAAGTTTCTCCCAAAAGGAAAACTATAAAAAGAGTGCACCTCATTCCTTTATACTTTTACCTTGCTTTGATTTGCATCTCATTTAATAAATATGATTTATAGCCAAGTTCAATCCTTTCCTAAAGCCTTAATGGGGTTAGTAGATGGATATCCAAAATGACCAAGTAGTCATTCGAGGAGTAGAACCATAACCATTTGATTGCTCTCTTAGGTCTATTTAGGCCCATGTTAGGTAATTCAACCATATTAGTAAGCATGTTTAGTTAGATTTTGCATTGTTTTCATACTAGTTAAGCATTCTTTTAAGCTTCTATCTTAATGTTACATTCCTAGACTTAGAACCTTTGCTAGATGGATGGCAATGGTATTATCTTTCCTTGTTTAGTCATGCAATTTGCTTTGTAAAGTTTAGGGTGCTTTCACCCCATCTCACTTCTTGTTTTCTCGTTTAAGAGTGCAACGGATGCCACAAACATTGAGACCTCCCTGGTTGTGTTTCACCTATTTGCATATGTTCCTAGGCCCAACTTTGACATAAGGAAAGACCTTGATTCTTTTAATGTTCTCAGATTGCATCACATTCCACAATTGGAAGACTATTGCGCCAATTGTGCGAGATGATCTTGAAGTCGGGGAAAGAGACTACATGAGGATGACTGTGGAAGAGATGGAAGCATTCGGGTTTGATTGGTTCACTGGAGGAGTTCAAGATGGTTCCAAGTTGTTTCTTCCAAAGTACTAGGCGATGAAAGCGTTCGTGAAGATGGAGATATCAAAGAGCGGACCAAAGTGGTGATTCAAAGATCAAGAGATTGGTTCAGAAGAAAGAAAGCCTCTAGTAAGGAAGAAGGCACCACTTCAACCTTACTTAGGAAACTATCACGCTCATCATCTCTCAAGGAGCCCGAGAAAGTTGTTGGTTCATCTCATTCAAGTGAAGACCTACAAGAGGAAGGTTGTGGAAACCAAGAGCACTGAAGTTTCACCTCCCATGGAGTCTTGCAAGAAAGCTAAGATCGGGGAGGAACAAGTTGAAGAGGAGGAAAAACAAATTGAAGAGTTGGAACAAGGAGAGATTGACCCTCCCAATCTCCCGTGCATCAAATGAGCCAAGTGTCTCATTTGAGGCAGTTGAGTCAGCTCACAATGAGCAATCATTGATCCCACAATAGCACCAGAGCTTCATAACATCTTGTCCACACCATCGGATCCATTCCCATGGGTTCGTGACTTGCTCGACGGAGAATCAAGAATGGTGCAACAAGTTGCAACACCGAACTTCAAGCCATCTCAAAGTACATGAAAGCCAAGAAGTCAAGGAAAGCACAAACTACTTCAAGATTCTACACTAAGGCTTCCAGAGCTCAGTTTGTAGAAGTTTCAAGACCCAAGGTGGACAAACCTTTGGAGGAAATGACTCCAAATGACTATGAGATGACTAGAGTCTCACTTGGTCAAGCTACGCACGAGGGTGACACTCATATTTTCAAGGAGTCCTCAACTCGGATATTGGAGCGGAATGAAGAATACAAAAGAACCATAAATCAATTAGAGGAACATGTGAGGACCTTGTCTTCATATGTACAATCATTCTTGGAACCAGCTCATCATCCTTTCCTCTAATTTGAGGTGGTCTCACCCATCAATAGCTTTGACCCACAAGCCCTCAAGCAAGCCCAAGGATTCACAATGCAAGGGAGAGCAAATGACAAGTGGGTGGGGAAAATCATTGAAAAAGGGAATGTGCTTTTGCCCGAGGTCCTCTCCCTGTTCCGCTTTGTCTCAGGCACCATCTCAAGAATCAAAGGCACTAGGGTGGAAATGGAAAAAGAAAAGATGATATGGGATAGTGTTCTCCCACTGACCTCTGAAATGGGTATCCTTGACACCTCATTCTTGATAAGCAAAAATGTGTTCATGGACCCAACTAAGAACTTGTCCCCTATTTGGTTCCGCACCATGGTTGTAAGGTGTGATGCATCAAAGATGCTTTGATAAAAATTGAGGAATGCGAGAACGAGAACAATGCTCAAGGAATTCTTGAAGATCTAAGCAAATGTGTAGAAGAGCTTTGAGCCCTCATATCAATGAAAACACATCCTTGGGAGAGCTCGTGACTCCTTTTCAAGAAATGGTTCGGAAAGAGGCAGGAGATCCTTTCTTTTTCAATGAAGACACCCTGGAGTCACTCGTAACAATCCGTGGTTCTATTTCAAACATTGCTCGAGATCACAAAAGTTGGTTCACTGAGTGCAAGAAGCTAAGCCACATTCCAGAGGCTTGGATCAACACATTGGAGTATGTGAGCATTCCTCAGTCAAAGAAGATCACACCGGCAGTTGTTTGTTTTGTCAGAGAGGTGAAAGGACTTGAGTTCAAACCAATTGAGTTTCCACATGAGGCATCAAAGAGGAGCGGTCTTCATCAAGCGGCGGAGCTACTTTATCTTTCTCCATTCTCTTTCTCTTTCTATTCTCACTCTTCTTTGACTCCCCTCCTCTTAATTTTGTGTAATGATGACTTTTTGTCTTATTCATTAAAGTGACTATGTAATATTTGTGCAATGTAAAAGTCCCTTTTGCAATTATAAAAAGGGGACTTATTTTGTCTTTCCTAAGGACATTTGAAAAGTCACTTGTAATGGGAATATGAAAAGTCATGTGGGGGTAGATGAAGAGATGGATTGTAAAGCTATAAAAGGAGATGACCTCCTCATTAGTAAAAGGATGGTTAATTCTTGTTTACTAGCTCTCATTGTCTTTCTAGAAACAAGGTCCTTCAATTCCTTTATTCTCTTGTCTTTTGTCATTCTATCTCCATCTCAACTTGTATTCCACGAGCATTGTAAATTATGCAACATGATGCAATAAAATTTTTGTTTCTTGTTGATTGTTCCTCTTTCTTTATGAATGGTTTCTTCTCATTGATGCAAGTGAAATGTTCTGATTTTAATGCAATGAACTCAACTATGCTATTTGTTGATTAAAATCCCTCTTGTATTTCCCTCGCCTACTCTCTTGTTAAGCAATTCTACTCCTTTGTATCCCATACAAGCAATTGCCACAGTTTAGGGAAGTATTTCTGTGTGATCCCGATCTTCGGGCCACCCTAGAAATTAGTTTAGATTGTTTTCATTTCCTTGCTTTCAATAAATGGAGCTGCCCCATTCAAGTAGAGGGACCTAGTCCTAGAGCATTGGTGAAATCTCACAATTTGTCCTCACGACAAATTATTTTGCCAACAGTTTTTAGTGCCCACTGTGGGGTAAATTTTGCTGTCTTTGCACCACATCAAATACCACAAAATCCATAAAAATATATATTCCAAAAATACATAAAAAGTCATTTATCCAAAAATCCAAAAAGAAATTCTGAAATCTGAAAATCCATTGAGCCTTATGCCTTCCACTAATGGCTATTCCTGGTCCTCCCCCTAGTCCTAAGACCTAAACTTCTTTTCCATACCCAAGAAGATATTGCATTGGACTTGAGAGAGGCCATTTGGCATAATAGAGTGAATTTCTTTCATTACCACACAACTACAAGAATTCTAGATTCTGAAGAAGAATGTGCAAAAGCTTTGAAAAGAGCAAGACAAGTTCAAATTCAACAAAGGAGAGCTTGATAAAATTCTGATTTGAGTTGATTTAAAGTTTGCAAACTGGCTGATCGTAGATACACCAGGTCTGAGAGGCAAAAAGGAAACGTTGATCCTATCTTTGAAGAACTCCAAAGACGACAAGAGCGAATTAAAACTCTCGTCAACCTTTTCCTCTTGTGAATTTTCTCATTGGTAGCTCAAGTGGTGTTGAAAATCCCAATCCCACTCCTCTAGTTTCATCTTCAGGTTTCTCCAATTTCTCCAAATCCGTTGGACATAGAATATTCAGATCCTAAAGAAGACTTTGGAGAAGAAATTCAGTAGAGTTTGCAAGCTTATGATAGGTTACAAGATTGGATTTCTCGGTCTTGTCAAGACCTGTCATTGGAATGTAATGCCATTATGCCCGAGTTAGTAATCTTTTACTCGTATTAATGAAAGAAGCTTTCGTTGTTTTTGTTTCAAAATGTGCTTGAGGCCTTGCTTCGGTGAGATCTAACACTAAATTTGTGGCTTGCATGGTGTAAGGCAACCCTTCATCACGACCCCTAATCGTGATCGCATCAATTTAGTATCGGTGCATGGATTTCTAAGTCCCATCAAGAGATTGGTATAGACATTAGTTTGATTAGTGTGAGTGATCATTTTTGCCGCTTTCTATATTAAGGGTGTGGGTAGAAAGTAGTTGCAGACATCTTCCAACATTTGGTTTGTTGGGTAGAAGGTGTAGGTGATAGTATCTTGTTGAGAAAATTGTGAGGAAAGCATAGATCGCACGTAGAATGGATATTGCTGCTAGAGCAAATAAAGCACCTAAAATTACACATCTTGTGGAGATGATGAGAGTAGTCTGAACTGTTTGAAGGCATCTCACATTTGAGTGTCCGAACAATGATAGTAATCACGTTGCTCAAATGTGGATGTCGAAAGCAACGTGTTTAACAATGGTGTAAAAGAACCCAAACATGGAGAAAATCTCATGATGAAGGAGGTGTTATTGAAGCTGCGAAGGAAGAGAATATACCTACGTAGAGAATGAATTTGTTTAGAACGTATGCAAAATCTAGATGTATGTGTTGTAAAGTTATTATTGATAGTGGTGGCATGGATATTCTCGTTTCTAATGAGGTGGTTGAGAAGTTGGGTTTGAAGAGAATTGATCACCCAAACCCATTTAAGGTGTTATGGTTGTTGAAGGGGCATTAGTTGCTTGTGAGTGAGTAATGAAGATTGCGTATCAAGAATAACACATATGAAGATGAATCCTTGTGTGATATAATGCTTATGGATGTATGCCATGTGTTATTGGGTCAACCTTGGCAGTATGAAAGAAAGGCAATACATGATGGCCGCGCAAATATATACACAATGGTAAAGGACAAACAAAAGTACAATTTGAATCCTTTGAAGGATACGAGTCTGAGGCGAGAGAGGAATCCACATACATTGTTGATTTTAGAAAAGTAGTTCCTAAATGCTGTGAAAGGGGATTGTCAATGTTTTGTGTTCATTTTGAGGATTGCATGTAGAAGATAGGGGAAGGCAAATCTGCGCAAACAAAGGAGATCATGCGAGAAATGAAAAAGATGTTAGGTGAGTACGCGAATATCATGTAAAGGGATATTCAAAATGGTTTACCACCTACACACAATATCAATCACTAAATGGACTTGATACCGGACTCTAGTTTACCAAACAAGGCCGGGAGAATGAGGATATGATAGGGCAAGTGCAAGAGTTTCATGAGAAGGGTTTGATCACAACATCATTGAGCCTGTGCCATGTACTTGCAATGTCGATAACACACAAGAAAGGAGAATGGAGAATGAATATTGACTCAGAGCCATCAACAAAGTTTTTATTGAGTATAGATTTCCATTTGTGTGCATGGATGTTTTGATGGACTATTTGAGTGGAGTGAGATACTTCAAAAGCTTGATCTGAAAAGTGGGCATCACTAGATTAAAATCAAATGAGATGATTGGAAGGTTGCCTTCAAAATGCATGATGGATTGTGGTAATGGTTGGTCATGCCATTTGGGCTAACCAATGTGTTGAGTATGTTCATGCAATTGATGAACGAAGTTTTGACGGCTTTCTTAGGTAAGTTTGTCATTGTTTATTTGAATGACATTTTAATTTTCAACACCATGCAAGAAGAGCACTTGGTCCATTTGCAAAAAGTGTTAGAGCGCTTGGTAGATGAGAAATTGATGGTGAATTTGAAGAAATGCATTTTCATAAAGAAAGAGTCAGTGGACTTGAACTTTGTGATATCTCAAGAAGTGTTGAATATGGATTTTGAAAAGGTGCGAACTATAGTGGATTGGCTGTCACCCAAGATTGCCACAAAGACGTGAAGCTTCCATCAACTAGAAAGCTTTTATCGAAGTTCATTGGAGGATTGAGCGAGATTTGTGCAATCGATGACAAAGGTTTATGTGGGGAGACAAGAAAGAGTTTGCGTGGACCGAACGTAGAGTACAGCTTTTAAACCAAGAAGAAGGTCAAGTTGTAGCCAATGTTGGCCTTTTTTGATTTCATTAAGGTGTTTCAAGTTGATTATGATGAGAGAGTAGACATTAGAGTTGTGATGAGTGAGTCAAGGAGGACCCATTGCATATTTTAGTGGGAAACCTGGATGATGCAAGGAGAAGATATTCAACTTGTGATCAGTTTTTACGCCATAAGACAAGCTCTAAAGAAGTGGAGGGACTAGTTACCCAAGGAGTTCGTGTCTACAAACCACCAAGCACCGCAATTCATCAATAGCCAGGAAAGCTTACTCAAAGACACATGAAATGGTTTAAAATCTTATAGAGTTACTCATTTGTTTTGAAGGATAAAAGTGGGAATTAAAATAGAGTTGCTTAAAACTCGGAGGGAATGTGCGCCACGCTTAGAATACATGTAGGAAGGGTTGTTTAAAAGCAAATAATTGTTCGTGTCGTGAAGATCAATGAAGGAGAATTTAATCCAAGAGAAAATGTTACGAGAGGATTATCCAACCACTTTGGGATAGATAAGACCTTGATGAAGTTGAGTGAGATACTTTTTCTTTCAAATGTCTATAGTTGTGCGTAGATAGGTGTAAATATGTAGAGTGTATTAGTTGGCAAAGGGAAGAGTGTGAACGTAGGGTTATATCAACCTTAGTTTGCCTATTTGGTGAGTACTCACCAAATTTCTGGTGGGACAAATATTCACCAATACTTGCCATGAATATTCACTAAAATGATGTTTCCAAAACCCCAAAATACCAATGAAGTGAGAAATCAGCCTTATAAATTATGAGGAATATGAATATCAACCCAAATGCCTAGATGTGCCTTAGAAGGCACTCAAACCCTCCTCCACCCAAGTCACCACCCTAGGAGAGGGTGCAAAATTGATGTAGAAGACCTTGACAACTCTTTCTCCTTCAAACCCTAGTTGCAAACCAACAAGATCACCTTCTTTGAAGCCCTTAGAACCACCAATTGGAGAGTTTTTGTTCTCCAACTTGAACAAGGAAGGGTTTTGTCCTCCTTGCGTGCCACACCAAAAGTTTTTCGTCCTCTACTTTGGAATGGAATAGAGTAATCAGCTCCAAAACCAAGTATAAAATTATATTAAGATGCATGCCCAAAATGAGTCCAAGCGACCCCTTATATATTTGCTTGGTGGCGCCAAGGTCAATCAGGGAGTTTGTCCCATGACCGACCTCTCAAGGATGATTGATTTATATTTTTAATTTGCCTTTTCACCCCTCTAATCAAGTCAACTTGCCTCATAAGAGAAACCATGAAAGAAAAAGGTAAATGCTCACAAAAAAGACTAAAAACATCAACAAACACTTCCCTTGTTCACCTTCTTCTGGCCCATGGAAAGTGGAATGGGCTAGAAGTCTTCAAAATGAATTAGTTCGAAAAAGGGGACATTACACCACTGCCAATACCTAAGAAACCTTGGGAATGTCTGAGTATGTATTTTGTTTTGGTTTTGCCCAATTCACAGAAGGATCATGATTCTATCTTTGTTGTTGATAGGTTCTCTAAAATGACTCATTTTATTGCTGGTAATAAAACTAGTGATTCTACACATTGCTAACTTGTTTTTCAGGTAAGTTGTGACATTGCATCGATTGTCACGCAACAATGTATCTGACAGAGATACTAAGTTTGTTGGCCACTTTTGGCAAACATTATGGAAGAAATTGAACACGAAGTTTCAGTTCAGTTTTGCGAATCACTCACAGACTGATGGCCAAATTGAAGTTGTCAACAAGAGCCTTGGCAATTTTTGTAGATGTTGGGCAGGAGAGAAGGTAGGAACATGTGATTTTATTCTTGCACAAGCGGAGTTTGCTTATAACAACTTTGTAAATACTAAAATTAAATAGGAGCACTAGGAAGTGACCTTTCTAGATTGTTTGCAAGATAAGTCCCAAAGGAATTGCAGAGCTGCAAGTGTTTCTGCGAGAAGAAGGAAGAAGTGTGGAAGTTGAAGACTTCACGCAGTACATGAATGAAGCGTGCGAGCATGTGCACAAATTGTTGGAGAAGAGCAATGAACAATATAAAGAGTGCATTTCCTTGAGGAGAAGACATTTGGTGTTTGAGGTTGGAGACTTACTTCTTGTACACCTACGGAAAGAAAGGTTCTTGTGAAGAAGATTGGACCTCGCAAGGTCTTGAATTTATTTGTGAAGAATGCATATGAGATAGAGCTTCTAGACGGGTAAGACATCTCGCATATCTTTAATATAGTGGATCTATACTTGTATTTTGAGGGGCAGACGAGTGGTGAAGCAAACTGCTTAAAAGTAGATTGAGAGACACCAACTACTAGACAAAAAACATGAATAAATTGAATACATTTTGGATGATCATGTAGTGAAGACAGTGTGCAGAAAGGAGCATAAAGAGTATCTGGTGAAATGAAGGGGTAGAGATGTTGAAGATACATCTTGGCTTAATGAAGCAGAGATTGCTAGAATTTGTCATTCCATTGAAGACCTTCAAAGGTACGGTTGAGCATGGGTTCAAGTGTCTTTTTTACCTAAGGTGTATGATGCAAGAACATCGGGCTCACAACCAATTTTGCATCACCCAAAATTATTTATAGTAAATAAAGGCTTGCGTAGTTGTATGCACTCCTAAGCATGCTGCACAAACTTATTGACTTAATCATTTTTGCAGAAGCTGCAAAACTCTATACTTAGCCGTAGAGGATTAACCAAGCCACACAAACCTACACAAAGGCGCAACATTGTCTACGTTGCACAAAGCTTTCATATGTTGCAAAATTGTTTTGGCTGCACAAAATTGAAAAGTGCTGCAAATGCCTATCAATGCTACACAACCTTGTTCCATGATGTCGAACACTTGTTCGTTCCATGTAAAAGTCAGTGCATAACCTAGTGCACACATATTAAGCCTCAAAGTATCTATATGGCCTAACGCCGCCTATGTCGTGAAGCCTTGCATTCTTGTGGGACCACTACCATTTTCTGCCATGATTGGATTTGTTTCTAATAAGATCTCTTGTCAAAATCAATACAATTAGAGGGGGAACACACGGGCCTTGATCTGTTTTCCATAGCCGGGGACCAACCGAATGATCTGATTGAGCTTGATCCAACAAAGGAAAATTCATGGGAAGATCAATGGTGATTTGAGACATTCTAAAGGAATATTTGCAAGGTATCTTTACTTGCAAAGGCATCTTTGTTCTCTTGCCGAGAGCGACTATGAATTTTATAAATAGAAGGGAGCTGTGAGCATGTAAGACACCTTCCTATCATGTGTGATTTGGGTATCTATTATATAGTTACCAAGTTGAGCCGAGTGTGGTTCTATACAACTTTTGTACAATGTTGGCAAGCTTAGGATAGGTCATAAGATTGGAATTATTAGAGAATATTTGCAGAGTCATTGTCATAAGATCAGTAAGTGGAGTGTATTGCCATTGTACTCTAGTCCGTAATATTTTCTTCATATTAATAGAAGTAGCTTATGTTGTCCTTGTTTAAAGCTATGATTGAGGTATTACTTCGGTGAGATCCAACTCTACATTTTTGGCTGCATGTTCAAGGCATACCTTCATTGGGACCCCTACTACGACCGCATTAGAGAGGCATCCACATAAGTCGTTAAGATTGAAGAGCAAGAAAAATGAAAGATGAATGGTACAACTCCTTCCACTCCTCCCCATAAGAACAATTCTTCAGAACAAAAGCAAGACAAGTAGTCTCAACCAATACTACAACGACCTCATAGTGGCCTCTGCAGCAGTGATATAGATTGCTCATCCAAAGGGTCCTCTTCCCAAAAAAAAAAAAAAAAAAAGGTAATTAGATCAAAGGTGTAGTCGCCACGAGGTTAGCACCCACATCGACCAAGAATGCTGTGCACAACATACTTTGTGTTGGAAATATTGTCATTGATGTCAAAAGAGGTGCTGAACTGGTAAACGGAAATCTGTCAGAAAGTAACGGAATTATTGACGGAAATGGTAGAAAGTAACGGAAATAACCAGCAGTATAGAAGGGTAGAAAACGAAAGTTTAAATACATGAAAAGAAGCGTTTTTGCATGAGGATTATCATGGTATAAGCGAGATATACACAGCTATACATAAGAGAGAGATATCCGCATTTTAAGGTGTTCATATGCAATGTTTTATGGTGAAAAAGAAGATTTAATGATGGCTGGCAGCGATTTAATGATAACAGTGATTTGTCTAAGGAGGGGCAGCGCTCCTATCAAGTGGTTAATTGCATTGATTAATGTGCATTTAATAATTATGGGCTGCATTAATTATTTTTTGGTTTTAGCCGACTAATGCACTTAATTAAGTTGTGTTAATGGAAAGGTTGTGTCGGTTGGAACGATGTGTCTTTTCGAAAAGGTACGAAAGGCTATATAAGAAGATTCATATGAGACTTATTAAGCATGGATTCAAGTTGAATATCTTAAGGAAAAAGAAGAAGAAGAGGAAGCGTAAGGGCAGAATTTTAGAACAACAAATCTGAAAGTAAGAAGAAGAATTTTCCATTATTCGTTGAGGAAGGAACGAGTTCAAAAGTCGAAAGCAAATTTTGTAAGGTTGGTGCCTTCATATTCGAAGAGATCGGTGTCTCTTGCTTTGAGTTGGTGCTTATTAGCAAAAGGGGTGGGTGCTCCTGTAGGTTGGTGCCTACAAAACTATAATTTGGGGATTGGTGTCTGTAGTAGGTGGGTGCCTACAAATTTTACAGAAATATATATAAAGAAAGAAGTTTCTCCGTGGTTTTCTCCCGAAAGGGTTTCCACGTATATTTGTGTCTACTTGCATTAAGTTTTGTGTTCTTTGATTGATTTGATATATTCACATTGCTCGTGATTATAGATCTAAGTTTAAGTTTCGAATTTTGAAATAATATCATAATACTGATTCACCCCCTCTCAGTATTATCTTGTGCTCAACACTTTGTGTGAATAGTCTCCACATCCTTTTGTGGATGAAGTAAAGCAAGACACAAATCTTGATGCTCACTAATTGAACATCCAAACTTAGCCAACATCCGCTGATCTTGAAGAAAGAGAGTGTCTTTTTCACACCGAGTTTTGGGTTAAAGGACATTGCTTCATGTCATCACCATAGGGAAAGCCACAAGACTTTCATTGTGCAAGATGTGATGATGTGTTGGATGGTTTCAGCAGGGGCGTGATATCGAAGTCCCTCGACAGTGCTCATTTAAGTATGGGATCTCACCCATGCGGGATTCATCCACTTATGAATCATGATGTAGCTCCTTTGGAATTTTTTGTTCTTCCCGATAAGCCACATGTGTATGATTGCGATGCAATCTATAGAGCTAAGCCACATCCTTGGATAATGAAGATCGACAATGATATCTTTCACATTTCAAAGTCTTCTCCCAAGTCCAACATTTCTTTGGTTTTCGGAAGCTAGCTTAGAAACTTGTCTCACATGCTTAGATGTTTGTTCTACTCATGGTTAGTCGAGATTTATCAAACAATGATGTGCAAAAGCACACATTCGTAACATAATACTGAAAAACTTTCATCACAACAAAAGCAACTTGTCAAACTCCTAAAATGATATGGAGATGTCTTTGAAGACCTCAAAGGTGTTTCTGCATAATTGTTCGGTTAAGAACATAATGTAGATTATATTGGCGGTATTATGAGATTTGAAGACAAATTCAAGAAGTCATCGACCAAGGAAGATCCACGAGAAGGTATTGAAGCTCACATTAAGTCTTGTGTTCATGCAGCAACATAGCCAAGCATGTAAACCACAAATTAGGCATGTACAAACCTCTTCCAATTCGTTTAGGCCATGAGAGTCTATCAACATAGATTTTCTCGGGTTTTGCAAATAGTGCGTGAATCGAATCATCAACTTCTTTGGTTCTGCATGTGCAACAAGACAAACCATTTCCACATTAAGGCCCATGTCGGAAGGTGGATCAAGACTTCTTCTTCCAAGATCAATGAAGGTTATGGAAGGTGAATCGGTTGGACATACAAATGACTCATGCGACCATCTGCATGATGTAAACTAATATTTCAACGTTGATTTGATGGCATGATTAGGAAGATAGGAGATAACAATACAATTCTATAACACCCTAATGCCATTACAATCCTTATCGATTTGGCGTACATGAAATACACAATTCTACTCTTGCATTGTATGTTTCCACGTCTTTTTGTTCATAGTAATAAGAGCATTTTGCTCATGTTAAATTCCAAATGTGTAATGGCTATGACCTGGACCTGCGTTGAAACGTCCCCGACTCTCCCATACCAGGGCCGATATGTATCGATGCAGTGCGGTATTGATATGTTTTGGTGCGCACCCACGGTCCCGAGTATGGATTTCCGCACTGCGGGACTCGTGGGTCGTACTGCACTGCAGCTGCACTCCTCGCCAAAAACAATTTTTTAAAAATTAAAAACTCAAAAAATAAAAATAAAAAGTTCCTAACTTAAAACTAATGTAACCTAAACCTTCTTTAACCCTAAAAGACCCCTCCCCAAAAAAAACCTATTTATACACCCAACTCCTCTTGTTAATTCACACACTCATATTTTGGTATTTTGCTAATTTTGAGCTTGAAAGAGACAAAGAGAGCGTGAAGGGGAGAGAGAGCTTGGAGGAGAGAAAGAGAGGTTGAAGGAAAGAGAGAGAAGGAGAAGGATCAACTATAAGCCAACAAACAAGGAGGATTAGTTTTCAGGTATTTTTCATGCATCCATTTTTTTAAAAATCTTTTGATCAATGTTTTTATGTAATAATCAAACTAGTATGCGATTAATGATCAATGATCATGATCTATTTAATTTTTATTTATTTTACGTTTTTTAAAATATTAATTAATTTTTTCGTATTTAAAGTTTAGTATTTAAGTTCTATTTTATTAAACGTCTACCCTCTATGTATGCTCTCACCTTGCACCATTTATGGCGAACTCGGTGATCAAAATCAAGAGATTGACATGTAGGGTTTATATGTTTAATTTTTTTAAATTAGTTATATGTTAATTTTTTTTTATTTTAAAGTTTTAAATTGAATTAATTAAAAACTTAAATGTCTACCCTCTGTGTATGCTCTCACCTTGCACCATTTATGGTGAACTTGGTGATCCGAATCAAAGATTGACGTGTAGGCTTTAGGATCTGAATATTTTTTAAATTTATTAGTAATGTTAGTTTTTTTTTATTTTAAAGTTTTAAATTGAATTCATTAAAAACTTAAATATCTACCGTCTGTGTATGCTCTCACTTCGCAACATTTATGATGAACTTGGTGATCAAAATCAGAGATTGATGTGTAGGCCCTAGGGTTTAACCGATTTTTTTAATTAGTAATGTGTTCGTTTTTTTGTTTTAAAGTTTTAAATTGAATTCATTATAAACTTAAAGTCTTAAACGTCTACCCTTTGTGTATGCTCTCACCTCGCACCATTTATGGCGAACTTGGTGATCAAAATCAGAGATTGACATGTAGGGGTTAACAAATTAATTGTATAATTTGTATTTGTTGTTTTTAATTGTTTATTAAATTATTTAGCAATGTTTTAAAAAATATCTCTTATTGTAGGTTAAAACAAATTAAATAGTTGTAGTCATGGCATTCAGTTCAACTTCAGGGGGCATGGGGAAGCAAGCAATGAGGGAGGAACACAAGGAAGTGTTCCGAGTGGCTTGATAGTGAAAATAGATCCTCATTCTCCTTTATGGAGGCATGTGGAAGTGCTAGAGCTCATTGCCTGGTGGTGTCCATGTGTTTGGATGTGGCTCCATTGTGGCACCACATTTAAATCCTCATATACTCGTTTGAAAGCTCATTTAATTGTGGTATCGGACGGGCATTAGAGCATGTAAGAAGGTGGAGAAGAATAAAATAGCTATGTACTTAAGAGAGCAAGAGGAGGCAAACTTTGAAATTGCAAGAGCTCACTCTAAAACCATTTCTTTAGAGCAGAGGACTATGGGAAAACCACCATATCATTCCATCCTTTCATTGATAAAATTGCTAAAACTGTTCCAATTGAAACTCCTTTCGATGAAGATACCCCATCAAGAAAGAGAACAAAAGGGCCTCTAGAAAAAGCATTCAACATAGAGAAGAGAGAAATTGTAGATGAATTGGTGGCTCGGTGTGTTTATGCATGTGGGCTACCATTCAATGTGTTAAGGTCACCATATTGGCAGCAGATGGTGAGAGACATTAATGAGGCACCACAGGGGTATACAAGCCCCAACTATAATAAGGTTCGCACATCTCTTTTGGCAAAAGAAGTGCAACACATACAAACATCTTTACAGCCGATTAGAGATTCCTAGAAGGATTCAAGAGTGTCTATTATCTCAGATGGATGTTGTTAGGAAATATTATTGATAACATTATTATGTGTGTAAATAATAAAATACAATCTCATATTGAGTTGTATTTTATAGTTGTACGTGAGTGATTCTAGGAGATAGACTAGAGAGAATTAAGGGATTGGTGTTGACGCCATCTTTATAGGAGTTTTTATCTCTATATAATGTAATCATTACTCTATGTAATATATCCCGAATGAATTTTCAGTTTCTATATTATTATTATTTGGTGTTTTATTATTGTGCATTTTTTATCAGTGGTATCAGAGCTGGTAGCTATTCAACTGGTTGTTACCTGGATGAGCTGTGTTTTCTATTGGAGTGTGGATCCATTTTTTAGCGTGATTTGCATTGAAATCTATCTATTTGTTACGTGTCTAGTACATGTTTACTGTAGAATCTACACGCAGTCCTGTCAAAGAAAATGCTAAGCTGTATTATATTATTTTCTACAACGACCTCAATTGCTGATTTGACTGCATGCACAAACTGACGTCTTCAAACACCAGCTGTCCACTTGCTATCTCGTGTTCAGATTTGAAGAGGGCAGGTGTTGAAGGAAAAAATAAAGGATTATATTTGATATTTCTGAAAGCTTCAAATCTGACAGATCTATTCTGAAAGCTTCAATGACACATCCACCTGAAGTGATGTCAAGGAGAATTTGCAAAGATCTGCCTAAGCTGTTGTAAAGGAGTTGAATTATTTTTATAACAACATTGTGCAGTTAGCTCATCAGTCAGATCTGACAGTTATGGGAGAGAAGCGCATTCTACAGTCCATGCTTGAAAGTATCGATCCTGAGGACATTATAATATGATGAGGTATCTTCCATAAACGTCCAATACTGAGAGGTTTTTTGCGCTGATAAAATCAATCCAGCAGGTAAATAAAGTAGAACGTGATACATTGTGCAATGAAGTTGTGGATCGACTGATTAGAATAATCGTATGATTGGATCCATCACACGTGTACTATTACTAAATCGACCCCAATCAATGAATTTTCCTCCTTCAAGACTCTAGCAAGTATTGAGAGGCCTGCTATCATTTCCATCTTCAGTATTTATGCCATCATGTCACGTCAATCAACCTTTGTTCCCCTTGCTTTGCTCCCACCTGAAATCATGTATGGCACATGTTATTTGTTTGTAAATTCAAGATTCTGAGTCATGTCATTTTCTATTACATTGTTTCTTTGGTCACTATAAGTAATTCGAGTCATTAAATGTAGTAGTCAATAGTTTGTTATTGTATTGTTAAAATTTTATAGTGGGTTGTTGTCAAGTTGATTCATTTTCAATGTCTTTGTAATAGTGATGTTATTGTCGTGAATATTAATGTTGTCAAGAGTCGTATTTTGGTAGGTGAAAAGGTCATTTCATATTCTTATTAAATAGGTGATCTTAGGATTTTATATTATCTGGATTCATATCAGAAATCTGCAAAATTGAGTCGAAAAGTTAAATGACTAAAAAGGACAAATGAGTGCATTTTCAAAAATAATCCGACACTCAATTTTCCATAAGGGAAAATGCAAATGAAAACCGTCCAGACCCGAGGGTTCCTCCTCGACCTCCAAATGCCCAAAACATGGGTCGCGATCGTCCTCGCACTATACTCTTTATTCTTCACACCCCGTTACATGATCTATCACATTTATGGAGGCTGGAGGCAACTGAGGAAGGAGGTTGATCGCCCAATGAATTTCT
Organism: Taxus wallichiana var. yunnanensis; assembly: GCA_018340775.1. NCBI lineage: Eukaryota > Viridiplantae > Streptophyta > Pinopsida > Cupressales > Taxaceae > Taxus > Taxus wallichiana. Next base: position 868,158,352 of record CM031238.1, read on the forward strand.
CGTCGGACCATCCCTCAACAACCGTAAGGTATTGATCCTCGGTGGCAATATTTTCATCCTGTGGTAGATAATAAAAAGCACATGAAACATTCTCAGATTCAAAATGTGTGACAAATTCCTATATGTAACCTTCCTGAAAAATATAGTGGGAAAGTAAAAACCACATGCAAACATGGATCTTGAAATGGTTCGTGGAGATCCCAGAGAACCACATGAGGTGAATAAACTAGAGTGGAGAAATTGTTCATGTCCGGGTCTGATGGTAGCCTCCCATGTAAAACCATAGAAAGTGATAACTTTCCCTTCCTTTCTATATCAAGGTCATGAGCTACAAGTCGCATTCTCTTGCTTGGCATTCTGCATAGTGAAAATGTTTTTCTACCTTGTTCACATTAGGGGAGTGTATATTAAAATTAATAATGTTAACAATGGGGATGAATGTTAGGAAATAGTATTGATGACATTATTATGTGTGTAAATAAAAAATACAATCTTTATTGAGTTGTATTTTATAGTTGTACGTGAGTCACCCTTATACAACTTACGAGAGATTCTAGGTGAGAGAATAAAGGGATAAGGAGTGATTCTAGGAGATAGACTAGAGGACATTGAGGGACTTTCTAGGTAAAAACCTCGACACCATCTTTATAGGAGTTGTTATCTTTATATAATGTAATCACTACTCTATGTAATATATCACCTGAATTTTCAGTTTCTATATTATTATTATTCGGTGTTTTATTATTCCCACACGTGCATTTTTATCAAATGTAAAGACTCCCAAAACAAACCTCTTATCAATATTATTGGTGTAAGTCCTAAAGGGGCAATGTTTGTGAAGGTTGTTGATTGTGAGGGGGAAATAAAAGATGCCCAATTCATTGCAAACATTCTAATTTCGAGACTATTGAGTCGGGGGCGCTCGGCGTTTCTAAGTCATCATGGACAATGCAAAAAATTGCAAGGCAACAGGGTTGATAGTAGACAGTAGGTATGAGCACATATTTTGGACACCATGAGCAATACTCTCCCTGAATCTGATGCTGCAGAAGATTGAGAAAATCACATGGATTGAAGAAATCTACATGGAGGCAAACAAGATTAAGATGTTTGTCACCAACCATCAAATGTCTCAAGCCATTTTTAGAAGATTCTCGAAGTTGGAGCTGTTGAAGGTAAGGGAACAACTCATGAGTCATATGTTTTACTTTTAGTTTTTCATTTTAATATTTAATTTTAAATCAATTTCACTTTGTATTGTTATTGAATTCTTTCCATTCCTTTTTAATAGGTTGTTGAGACTAAGTTTGCCTCTCACACACTCGTCTTTAAGATGACTTGTGAAGGTGAAACATGCTTTGAGTAGCATGGTGATTGACAATGTTTGGACCGTTTGAGGCAAACAAATACAAAGAGAGCCCAAAAGATAAAGGCATGGATCCTTGATGATGATTGGTGGGCAAAAGTTGAGTATTTGTTGAGTTTCATGAGCTTGTTCTAAGTATGATTAGATTTGTAGACAAAGATAGTGCTTGCATTGGAGAAATTTATGATGGCATTGACTCCATGCTTGAGAAAATAAAAGATATCATACAAGCCAAAGAGCAGGACCCTGAGGAAAAGTTTTATAATGAAGTTAAAAGTGTGGTCATGAAAAGGTGGAACAAAATGACCACCCCATTGCATCTCCTTGCTTATGCCTTAAATCCCAAATATTACAACAATGAAATAGTTGGGTTACCTAGTAGGCAGCCACCATATGATGACCAAGAGGTTGCAAATGGAATGGGGGCAACATTTAAGAGGTTGTTTCTTGATCCACCTATATCTAGTGCAGTCCGCAATGAGATGGGGATGTTTGTATCTGGAGAAGGTAGCATGGGAGAGGTAGAGGCTCTTTGTGACAAGGCCACCTTGACTCCAATCAAGTGGTGGATTGTACATGGCCATGATGCCAAGTACATACAACCTATTGCGATCAAATTGCTCTCACAAGTATGAAGTTTGTAACTTGTTATTTGATATTCTAATTACCAATTAAGAATTAAAATTTAAGATGATAGCACTTCTTTTTGTATATTAATAATACTTTGTTTTTGTGACAAGTGGCTAGTAATTTTTCTGCAGAGCGAAATTGGAGTACTTATGGCTTCATCCACTCAGCCAAACGCACCATGTTGGCATCCAAGAAGGCTGAGGATCTAGTATACGTACATTCCAACTTGCGCCTCTTAACGCATAAGATAAAAGTATACTAGAGGTCCTAACAAGCTTTGGGACATTCAACCTGAAACCACAGACTTTGAAGCTTCTGCTACTTGTTTGTCTAATGTTTCACTACTTGGCATTGATGGAATTTCCAGGAGCCCTTCACAAGGGTTCGACAATGGAGCTAGTGGGAGTGGAGCTGCAAGTGCCATCCATGAAGATGATTTTGAGGATCATCTAGATGATATGTTTTAGGCTTTTAGCCCTAGGAAACTGAAAGTGAAGCAAGTTGAGAACTTGAATGTATTAAGTTATTAACTGTTATGTTTTGAACATTATGAATCAATACAAACTCAAGTCTCAGTTCTCAAAGTATTTGAAAATTTGTTTTCTTGTTCTATGAATGATTGTATGAGTATTAAATTTCAGTATGCAAATGCTTCTTTAAATTTATAATTTTTCACGCACACACACGCACACACACACAAAACATTCCCAATAGTGTAGCGCACTCGAAGTTTTCAAAAAAATTTGCCGTATCAGCGTACTGTACCTGTACCCATACCTGTACTGAAACAGTCTAGGTTATGACACATCTCTATGTTGAGATTCCATTGCATGTTCTATTATCTACAACTCTGATTGAGAAGATCTGTCTAGTTTAATTAGTTGTATATTGTCCTCTGTGCACCTTTTGGGCTTGACATGGATCATGCTCGCTCTCATTTCAAAGTTTTTTTGAGCCTGTTTGGTGAGAAATTGCATAGCTTTGCTGTATTTCTTCTAATCGGACTGCTTTTCTGCAATTTTATTTTTAATTGTTGTTAGCTTTGGATTTTGAGAATACGTATTTTTTATGTCCACCGTTTAACATACTCTGGTATAGGATTGTCCTGCAAAATCAGAATGTAATACAACAGACCGTGAAATTTGGAAGCCCTCTTCATCCATTCTTGCAGACATAGAGAGCAAAACATCTACAAATCAAATAAAACAAACTGAAACCATGACTGTTCCTGAAATTTTATGCCACCCTTAGAGCTTCTATTCTTGCTATTCTCTGCATTATGATTTATTTTAGACATGTTAATGCCCGTTCAAGACTGTAACTTTGTTTGGTAAAGTCTGCCTTCTGTTTTGATATAGGTTTTATTTGTCAGGTAATAGTTTTTTTTTGCTGTTTTCTTGATAAAAAATAGCAGTCTTTCACTCGAGAAAATATTCAGATAATTGCATAATGGGCAATTGATAACATGTTCACTACACTAAGAAATATTATTATTTCCTATTCACAATAAAATGTTTGAAGTTTATCCGAAACATTAGAGATTCATTTAAGTTTTTCTGATCATCCACCGTTCTCATTTTGTTTTATTTGTTTTTGTTGACTTTTTTTGTGGGTGAAAAGGGTTTCTTCTATGGGTGTTGACAGTCAGATGCTTAAGGCTGACTGTGCAATCACTGTAAAAAATGTATTCTCTTTTCCTTTGAATTTTATTTCTCCCAAAAATTTCATGATATTTTTCCTTGTGTATTTTGGTGGAAACCTCTGTTGAAAATATTTGGTCAGATTTGAATCCCATTGAAGGAAAATGTTAGTGAATTCCTTGGCTTTGCTTTACTTGGTTTGATGCGATAAGCATTTTACCTACATAATTGGAACATAAAAAGACGCTTCGTTTGTATTGATATCTATGAATGTTAGCTTTTATGTTCTTGCATTGTATAGATATCCTATGTTACAAGGTTCTTGAATTTTAAAGAAAAGTTTGAATTTTGCCGAACTTTATTCTAGGCAAACATGAAATCAAACTTTATCCATTATTTTTGCATGGGAAGTTTTTGACACAGTTTTGTATTATTTTACAAATGTGTGTATATATACATATACCGACTGAAAGTAGCAGACAAAAAGCTCTCTCCGCTCTGCCCCTCTGACATATTTCTGCATTTTTTCCAAAAAATAAAAGTGTTAGAAAAAAATGGTTTGAACTTAATGACGTTTTTTTCCTCGAACTGCTTCCCTTGGCCAACTTGAACCAAACTTTATCCTCGTTGAACATAAATGCGAATTCAAACCTTGTGATATAGTTGATATCGATAAATGTTAGCTTTTAGGTTCTTGCATTGCATTGATATCACTAAATGCTTGTCTATAAATTCCTTCAACAGCTATATGTCAGTAGCTACATTTGTTTTTCATACGAAAAATTTAGAAAAAATAGTAAATATTGCATTCATCATCTGGCGTTCATTTGTAAACTTGGAGGATGCTTTGAGCTCATGTAAAGAACAGTGAACCAAAAAGAGGAATTCCATGGAATTAAAAAGCTTCTGAAATGGAACAACAAACCAGAAATGTTGGAAAGCAAGAATAATTTCTTGTAGTCATCATTGTCTTAAATCAAAATATACCTGATTTTTTCATCATGTATGTTTCATTTGTGTGCGATAAAAGAATTCAAGGAAAGCCAAAATTCCTTGCCTGAACCGATGATATGGTTTTCTTCTAAACTTTAGCTTCTATAACTAATTAATACCTTTTTCTAGTTTGGCCATTTCTCTGTGACATTTCTATATTGGAGAACAAATACCAAATGTCAAATCATGTTGGTTCTAGAGGCATATAGTCTGATACATAGAAACTGATTAAAGTATGGAATGTAGACAATCAAAATTGCACTAGTAAATCTGATGGAATCGTGACAGTAGCTAGCTTTCCCAAGTCAATTTCCTGTACAGTAACTAGATTTTTAACTCTGGAATGCTTTATTTTTGGCTCATCTAAATTGAGATGACTGGTCCTTAGGAATATAAGTATATTCTTTAGCAAAGACTCTGGCATTTATTGACAAACATTACTACACAATTACATGTCATGGCCACACAAGACAATGGAACATGTACTTAACAATCTTTAGCTGGTGAAGAAGCACTTTTCTTCGTCCCCACTTATATGTAGAATCTTCACATCACATCAATATTCTGCATTTTCTGTCATTCCTTCTTGATACTAGGCAGCAATTGTTCTTTCATGCCAAGAAGGTAAAATATCATTGATGTCTTTGGTAGTAGCCTTCTTCTTCTGAAGTCAATCCTTGTATGGCTGTCTTATTGAGTGGCAATCAATTTCCTGTTCATGTTCTCTACATACATATTTCAAGTGAATGTCCATTTGTGTAAGAAATTAATGCAACCATGTCATCAGTTTCTTAAGCTGTCCTTTCTACACCAAGTTGTTATTCACTTCTTGACAAGTGATCAAAGTGTCTACCTCCTATTGTACCAACTCACAAATTGCTATCTGCAATCTCCTGTATGTATCCTTTAAATGTGTTTTTACATATAATTTTAGTGTTTTGATTTTTGTAAATCATTTCCATGTGCCTTATCAGTGGAAGTACACAGGTTGTATTCATTTCCTTTTTAATTCTTTCTACTTAAAATCTTGATTCTATATTCCAAGGGTTGGCTTTTTGTTTGAATAGTTGTTTTAACTGGAGAATTCAGGCACCGAATATGCTGGGGCATTATAAGCACCAGTTCATTGATCTTGTCCAAATGGAAGAGAGTTAGAGCTAAACTGAAAAATGTTTAGAATCTTAAATGGTTCAAATGTGGATCAACAAAAACTTCAAACTTCTTTGTGAGTTTTCAAGCATTGAATTAATGAATGCAAATAATCTCAGATGTTTGGAAAGACACCTGATGATTGACGTTGACCTTAATCCTAGTGATGATTGGATGATTGCAAGGAATTATTCATCTTTCTGTAATTTTTCGGATGTTATTTTCAAACACCAGATAGGATTCGAACCTAAGACCTCCCATTGCATGCTTGGATGCTGTGACACTGAGCTACCAACTCATTTGTGACTAGGGCTTTTGGTAAGCTCCTTTTTATGGTTCAGGTGGGGCTCATTTTCTCCAACTACCCATTCTGAGCCAAACTTTTCTGCTCGTGGTTTTGGTCTGCTTTGATACCATGTTATTTTCAAACACCAGCTAGAACTCGAACCCTGGATCTCCCATTGCATGCTGGGGTGCTCTACCACTGAGCTACCAGCCATTTGTGATGGGGGCTTTTTGGTAGGCTCTTTTTTGTGGTTTGGGTGTGGCTCATTTTCTTCAACACAGGAGTGGTTTCATGTCTTGTACAAAAATTATGGCTTAGTTGCTTGGGGTTTTGTCTCATCTATGCTGTGGTTAACTTACAGATTTTCCATTTCCAATAATAGTAGTAGAATTGTAAAAACGCCCGTTAAACTCACCTGGCTCATAGTTTGTACCACTTTGGTTATTATGTTCTGCATGCCAGTCAGTTATATCAATTACATGGCCAAACCCCTAAAAATGTTAGTGTACTTGGAATAATACAAATTAAATACAAGTAAATGAAAGGATGAAATTTTTAATTTATTTTCTTTTGTTAAAACTTAATTTTGAATATCATTTCTTTATTTTAATTGGCCAGATTTTCATGTCATTTTCCCATTATAATCAGAGTAATATAAAAACAGTTATGCTCTAGTTGACATCCATTGACGGCTAAATGTGGTGCTACTATGTTTCTAACAACTACAAATTCTCACCAAACTAGTATTGTAGTTGCAATTGTTTTTATCTGTCTTGAAATTTTGGTACCATTCTGCACTAGACTACATGAAAACGCATACAGGGTCCTCATACTAGCTTGAAACGCGTTCGGTACTAGTACGAGGATTGGTATCTTGTGGGTATGGCCGAAACGCGTACCCACGAGAGACAGTGCGTTCCGGCCGTACCCATCCCCTTAAAACGTTTTTTTAAAACAAAACTCAAAAAAACTTAAAAAATATGCAATTTTTTTAATTTTAAAGTTTCCTATTTCTAACCTAACCCTAAACGACCCCCCAAACACTTATATAAACACCCAATCCCTCTACTTTTTTCTCACACTCAATCTTTGTTATTTTGCTTGAGCTTGAAGGAGAGAGAGAAAAGAGAGGTTGAAGGAGAAAGAAAGAACTTGGAGGAGAGAAAGAGAGCTTGGAGGAGAGAGTGATTGAGCTTGAAGGAGAAAGAGAGAAGGAGAAGCAAGTCTACAAACATCAAGGAGGATTTTTCCAGGTATTTTACATGCATTCAGGCATTATAAAAAAATCTTTTGAGCAATGTTTTGTATATGAATATGATCAATGATCAATATCATGAATGATGTGTTTCAAACACATCATTCATGATTATTGATCATGATCTAAATTTATTTTTAATATTTATTTATTTTACGGTTATTAAAATATAATATATTAATTATTTTTTCGTATTTAAAGTTTAATATTGAAGTTCTATTTAATTAAACGTCTACCCTCTGTGTATGCTCTCACCTCGCACCATTTATGGTGAACTTGGTGATCACAATCGAGATTGACCTATAGGGCTGATTGTTTAATTTTTTAATTAGTTATGTATTCGTTTTTTTTTAATTTTAAAGTTTTAAATTGAATTTGTTAAAAATTTAAACGTCTACCCTCTGTGTATGCTCTCACCTCGCACCATTTATGGCGAACTTGGTGATCAGAATCAAAGAATGACGTGTATGGGTTAACAAATTAATTTTCTAATTTGTATTTGTTGTTTTTAATTAAATTATTTTAATATTTAACAATGTTTTAAAAATATCTCTTATTGTAGGTTAAAAGTTAAAACAAATTAATCCTACAATCATGGCATCCATTCGACTTCAAAGGGGGCAAGAGGGGGAAATGTTTCGGTGGTATGGCAGTGAAAATGGATCCAAATTATCCTTTATGGAGACATGTGGAAGTGGTAGAGCTTGTTGTCGGTGGTGGTGTCCGTGTTTGGACGTGTCCCCATTGTGCCGCCACATTTAAATCCTCATATACCCGTTTGAGAGCTTACCTGACTGAGGCATCGGGGATGGGTATTAGACTGTGTAGGAAGGTGGAAAAGAAAACCATAGCCATGTACCTAAAAGAGCAAGAGGATGCAAACATTGAAGCAACGCAAGAGCTCGCTCTAGAACTGTTTCTTTACAAGTAGAGGACCATGGGAAAACCACCAACATCAACACCATCATTTCATCCTTTCATTGAGACTCGTGCTGAAACTATTCCAGATGATGACCCTTTTGATGTAGATACCTTAGGGCCATCAAGCAAGAGAACAAAAATCCCATCAGAAAAATCATTTAACACTGAGAAGAGGGATAGTGTAGATGAATTGGTGTCTCGGTGCATATTTGCATGTGGACTACCATTCAATGTCTTGAGATCACCTTATTGGCGCAGATGGTAAGAGGCATTAATGAGGCACCACAAGGGTATCAAGCCCTAGCTATAATAAGGTTCACACTTCTCTTTTGGCAAAAGAATAACAACACATTTAGACATCTTTACAACCAATTAGAGATTCTTGGACTGATTTAAGAGTCTATATTATATCAGATGCATGGAAAGACTCCATAAACAAACCTCTCATCAATATTATTGTAGTATGCCCTAAAGGGCCAATGTTTCAAAGGTTTGTTGATTATGAGGGGAAGTAAAAGATGCCCAATTCATTGCGCAAATATTCTCATTGAGGCTATTGAGTCGGTGGGCTGCGGAGGGTTGTCGCAGTCATCACGACAATGCAAAAAATCGGTGCAAGGTAGCATGATTGATAGTAGAGGGTAGGTATGAGCACATATTTCGACACAATGTGTGCAATACACTCCCTAAATCGAATGATACTGAAAGATTGAGAATGCATGGATTGAGCAAATATACACGGAGGCAAATGAGATTCGAGATGTTTGTCACCAACCATCACATGTCTCAAGCCATATTTATAAGATTTTCAAAGTTGGAGCCGTTGAAGGTAAATGAACAATTCATTCTAAGTTTTTAAATCAATTTTAATTTGTTATTGAAATGTTTCCATTCTTTTTAATAGGTTCTTTGAGACTAGGTTTGCCTCTCACACACTTGTCTTGAGACGACTTGTGAAAGTGAGACGTCCTTTGAGCATGATGGTGATTGATAATGTTTGGACCGTCTGGAGGCAATCTAACACAGAAAGAGCCCAAAAATAAAATCATGGATCCTTGATGAGCATTGGTGGGGAAAAGTTGAATATTTGCTGAGTTTCATGGAGCCTATTTTGAGTATGATACGATTTGTAGACAAAGATAATGCTTGCATTGGAGAAATATATGATGGCATTGACTCCATGCTTGAAAAAATCCATGATATCATATAGGCCAAAGAGCAAGACCCCGAGGAAATTTTTTTGTGAAGTTAAAAATGTGATCTTGAGGTGGAACAAAATGACCACCCCATTGCATCTCCTTGTTTATGCTTTAAATCCCAAATATTACAGCAATGAAATAGTTGGGAAAGCTGGTAGAGCAGCGACCATATGATGACCATGAGGTTGCAAATGGGACGAGGTCAACATTTAAGAGGTTGTTTCTGATCCAACTAGATCTCTTACAGTCCTCAGGAGATGTCGATGTTTGTAACACAGGGAGAGATAGAGGCTATTTGTGACAAACCCACCATGGATCCAATCACGTGGTGGACTTGTCATGGCCATGATGCCAAGTTCTTATGACTAGTTGCGATCAAATTGCTCTCACAGGTATAAAGTTTGTAACTTGTTATTTGATATTTTAATTACCAATTACGAATTAAAATTCAAAATGATATCATTCTTTTTTTAATTAATAATATTAATACTTTGTTTTTGTGACAGGTGGCTAGTAATTCTTCTGCAAAGCGCAACTGGAGTACTTATGGCTTCATCCACTCAGCCAAATGCACCATGTTGGCATCGAAGAAGGTTGAAGATCTAGTATACATTCATTCCAACTTGCGCCTCTTAACCCACAGGACGCAAGAGTATACTAGTGGTCCTAACAAGCTTTGGGACCTCCAACCTGAAAACACGGACTTTGAAGCTTCTGCTAGTTGTTTGGCCAATGTTTCACTTCTTGGCGTTGATGAGGAACTTCCAGGGAGCCCTTCACAAGGGTTCAAAGTGGAGCTAGTGGGAGTGGAGTTGTAAGTGGCATCCATGAAGATGATTTTGACGATCATCTAGATGATATGCTCTAGAAGTTGAGAACTTGAATGTATTATGTTATTTACTATCATGTTTTGAACATTATGAATCAATACAAACTCAAGTCTCAATTCTCAAAGTATTGGAAATTTCAATTTTGTTTTCATGTTCTATGATTCATAAATGATTTTAAGTTGTATGACTCTATGAGTATTAAATTTCAATAAGTATGCAATGTATCAGAATTAAATTTCAATAAGTATGCAAATGCTTCTTTAAATTTATAATTTATATACATACATGCATATAATAACATACCCAAAAGCGTACCATACCCGAGATTTTTAAAAATTTTCCGTTTTAGCGTATCGAGACCATACTCGTATCCGTATCCGTGCGCATCTAGATTCTGCATATATTTATCTTTATCTTTATCTTATCTTATCTTATCTACCAATTTGTACACATTTTAAAGGGTCAACACTTCAAGTGAAAACGAAGAAGTAGAATTTGACAAAAATAAATTAGTATAAATGTAGGAAAATTACTTGGACTTAATTAGAAAATAGAAGATAATACCACAACAATGGGTAATGGTGCTTTAGGCTCTCAATTACAATTATCGAGATAAGTAATTACCAATAGGATGTCAATTTGGAGACTGTTCCAGAAAATCATATTGCTCCATATGCCCTATTTCAACTTGCAGATATCGATTTCAAGAGGCCTTTATCATTGGTAGCTTTCTCACAACAAGAATAATTGAGATTTTGCATTTGAATAGGGCAGTACCAAGTTTACCTTTCTTCCAAGTTTGAACTTGCATCCTCAAAAAAAGACCCAAGGATACTCGAATGACCCTTCTCCGTGCTAGTCATTTCGAAGACCTTGGGCCCATTCCACTTCGCGTGGGCTAAAAGGGAATGAACAAGGGAAGTTAGTGTCATTTTTTTAGTTGTTTTTGTGAGCTTTGAATTATTTTTAAGTAATTTTCTAAGTATAGTTAGGTCAGCTTGGAAAAAGGAGAAAAGCCAATTGAAAAATAAAAGAAAAAGGAACTATTATGTCCCCAAGGAGGTTGGTCCTCTTTAGGAGGATTCTATTTGGTTTTTGGCACCACCTCTAGCTATTTAAAGGGGTCGCTTGGCTTGGAAGATGTCATGTCCTTTTCAAGGCCTTAACCCATTCTTTCCCTGTGGGTCTAAGGAGAAAAGCAAGGGGAAATCTGGATTCTATTTTATTATTGCTTAGATAGTGTTCTTTATCATTTATCCTATTGGAAGCCCTATGCTCCAATAGTGAATCTTAAGTAGTTTAGTAATAAAGGTATTATGAGCATGTAGGCTCCAAATACCCATTTTAATATTTAAAAGCACCTACTTAAGGGGTCGGCCATGATGTTTATGTTTGTTTAAGCACTCCTTATGGCTATTTAAGGAGGTCGCTTGGGCATTAATGATTCATGTTTTGGAGATTATTCTTATTTTGGTGAAAGTTGGCTAGTGTAGCCCTTTTACTCTCTCTCAAGGACGAAACCCCTTGGGTTGAGGATCTCTTCCAAGGACGAAAACCCTTGGTTGGGAAACTTGTGAAGGACGAAAACCCTTCATAAGGTTTTTGGTATGCAAGTTGGTTTGAAAAGGAATAAAGTATCTTTCTCTTGCAAGTGTTGTCTCTTTGGTGCAAAATATATTTTATTTCAAGTGGAGCGACCTACATTGGTGTGGTAATTTGGTATGTGTGGTGATTCTTTGGCAAATATGAAATTATCCTCCTATTCTTTATATTTTATAAAGCCAATATCTTAAGTTTCATGAATTTTGGAGTTTCCGATGTTGAGCTTTAAAGTTTTAAAATAACTCGGAGACAAGGGTTTTATTGAAATTCATATCTCCAAATTTAGAGCATTGAAAATCAGTTTTCTTACATGAGATGATTGCTGGTGATATATACTAATTTAGAGAATTAAAGAGAGCTAATTCAAAGGGTTTTGAAGGCATTCAAGTGGGTTGGAAACCCCAAATCAGGTCGCTGCCCTAGGAAGGGTTTGGAAATCAGTTTTTGCAAGGTTTATAACAGCAGTCTTATAAGTTTGATTTGAGAGCTTTTAGCCATTTCCTCAGGTCCCCCAAAAAGGGACATTACGAGAAGATGTTTATTCATGCTTTCAAATTATTCTCTTAGAGTTGGAGCACGCTTTGCTTTCTCTCTCATCCATTGAGGACGGAAACCCTCTTGGAAGACCTATTGAGAACGAAACCTCTCAATAGTGAGTTGGTTTGAGGACGAAACCCCTCAAACTTGCAAAGGGTGATCTCATACGGAGATTGCATTGCGCTGAATTCAGTTTTGAAGGCATTTCCAGCCCTTCCCAAGGGTGGCAACCTGCCCTAAGGTGGAGTTTGGGGTTTTCTCACGACACGACAACTTCAAATTCAATCATCATCGTTTTCCTCCTATTTTTATCAGCTGGAATCTTCATTTGTTTGGGCGAATAAAGTATCTTTCTCTTGTAAGTGTTATCTCTTTGGTGCGAAATATATTGTATTTCAAGTGGAGCTACCTCATCGGTGTGGTAATTTGGTATGTGTGGTGATTCTTGGCAAATACGAAATTGTCCTCTTATTCGTTATATTTTATAAAGCAAATATCTTAAGTTTCATGAATTTTGGAGTTTCAATGTTGAGCTTTAAAGTTTTAAAATAACTCGGAGACAAGGGTTTTATTGAAATTCATATCTCCAAATTTAGAGCATTAAAAATCAGTTTTCTTACATGAGATGATTGCTGGTGATATATAATAATTTAGAGAATTAAATAGAGCTAATTCGAAGGGTTTTGAAGGCATTAAAGTGGGTTGGAAACCCCAAATCAGGTCGCTGCCCTAGGAAGGGTTTGGAAATAGGTTTTTGTACGATTTATAACAGCAGTCCTATAAGTTTGATTTGAGAGCTTTTAGCCATTTCCTAAGGTCCCCCAAAAAGGAACATTACGAGAAGATGTTTATTCATGCTTTGGAATTTATTCTCTTAGAGTTGGAGCACACTTTACCTTCTCTCTCATCCATTGAGGACGGAAACCCTCTTGGAAGACCTCTTGATAACGAAACCTCTCAATAGTGAGTTGGTTTGAGGACAAAACCCCTCAAAATTGCAAAGGGTGATCTCATACGGAGATTGCATTGTGCTCAATTCAGTTTTGAAGACATTTCCAGCCCTTCCCAAGGGCGACAACCTGCCCTGAGGTGGAGTTTGGGGTTTTCTACGACACGACAACTTCAAATTCAATCATCATCGTTTTCCTCCTATTTTTATCAGCTGGAATCTTCATTTGTTTGGGCGAATAAAGTATCTTTCTCTTGTAAGTGTTATCTCTTTGGTGCGAAATATATTGTATTTCAAGTGGAGCTACCTCATCGGTGTGGTAATTTGGTATGTGTGGTGATTCTTCGGCAAATATGAAATTATCCTCTTATTCTTTATATTTTATAAAGCCAATATCTTAAGTTTCATGAATTTTGGAGCTTCCAATGTTGAGTTGTAAATTTTTAAAATAACTCGGAGACAAGGGTTTTATTGAAATTCATATCTCCAAATTTAGAGCATTAAAAATCAGTTTTCTTACATGAGATGATTGCTGGTGATATATAATAATTTAGAGAATTAAATAGAGCTAATTCAAAGGGTTTTGAAGGCATTAAAGTGGGTTGGAAACCCCAAATCAGGTTGCTGCCCTAGGAAGGGTTTGGAAATAAGTTTTTGTAGGGTTTATAACAGCAGTCTTATAAGTCTGATTTGAGAGCTTTTAGCCATTTCTTGAGGTCCCCCAAAAAGGGACATTACGAGAAGATGTTTATTCATGCTTTAGAAGTTATTCTCTTAGAGTTGGAGCACACTTTACTTTCTCTCTCATCCATTGAGGACGGAAACCCTCTTGGAAGACCTATTGAGAACGAAACCTCTCAATAGTGAGCTGGTTTGAGGACAAAACCCCTCAAACTTGCAAAGGGTGATCTCATACGGAGATTGCATTGCGCTGAATTCAGTTTTGAAGGCATTTCCAGCCCTTCCCAAGGGGGCGTGACACCTACCTGCCCTAAGGTGGAGTTTGGGGTGTTCTAGGGCACGACAACTTCAAATTCAATCATCATTGTGTTCCTCCTATTTTTATCAGCTGGAATCTTCATTTGTTTGGGCTTGGAATTCTTCATTTACTAGCCATCTGCTAAATTGATAATTTCCAACGGATATTAAATTGATTAAAAAATATATTCTTCGGTACCTTGTCCTTGCAATTAATTCCCCTTTGAAGAATAATATTTTGAAGGGTTTCTATATTATTTCCAACAAGTTTGTGGCTGATTTTTATCATAAACAATATGTTTACAACCTGCTGCTAGGGTTTGAGAATTTAATTTCATTTTTAAATTATCCATTACTAGTAGTGCTTTGTTACTTTAGGCATATAACATCGATATTGTGGTTAATTGTTTATAATTTTTATAAATTTTTGTACCGATGTACTCAAGCCGTACCGTACCTAGGGTCCAAAAAAATGGTGAACCCCCAAACTTGTACTTTTCTAAACTTTGTTCCAGAGCAACATGCCACAAATCCATCTATTGATTCATGTTGCAAGAGAAGCAAATGGAAAATTGTCACGGGGTTCATTACACTTTGTAAGAATAACAACATAATACGAGTTTAAACTGTCTACACCAAAGCTAAAGGACACATATCTTGTATAAGCACAATGACTTGGGAAATGCGGGGTCTTACTCATCATGCACGAGTTCATGGAAGGCAACAAGGACTATTGATGTCATAGGGATATTGATTAAAAAGGCAAATATTTTAATTTGAAAGTAGAAAGTATTGGAGAGCTTTGTTTACTTGGTAGAGATTGCATTGATTTCAATTCTGCATCTTATATATCAAAGGGTTCGGTGACCTCATATCTACCGGAACTCTGAATCTGAATATGTCATCACCGCCACAAATTAGCACAACTCTATGAGAATCACCTCAAATTTTATATTCATTCTCGCACTCCTTAATTATGTTTCCTCCCGAAAAGCTGTTTTGATATTAATGATGGCATGACAATTTGAAGTTGATGGAAGTTGAACAAAAGCCCATAAATCATGATTTTTTTTTATAGTAATGCTCTCCAAGCATCTTGGCCATAGAATGCAAGAAAAAAAGAAAATTCTTTTAATGCCCATGAATGACCAAAGTACGTCAACGCGACTCGAGAATTCATCAATTCTTGTAGGCGGGGTTCTTCATCGGTTTGGAATGAACAAGATATCACAAAGGCTCCAGAACATACCATGACATCACACGTGTAATGTCCCTTTTTCCTGTTGAGAGCTGATATTTGGTCTTCTTGCCATTCCTTCTTCGTGGCAAAGAAGCAAAGATGAAGGAGAAGAACCTTGAGCACCTTTATGATATGTTTTTCTACTAATATTTTATATTTTCTTTAGTGTTTCCCTTTCTTATATAGGTCGGCCTTGCTTTTTATATTTTGGCACCAATTGAAGGATATAAAAGGAGATCTAAGGCACCATTTGCTATCTAGAATTTGGCACATTTCTTCTTATTGGAGCATAGCTAGCTTGGAGTTGCTTGTTCTTGCATTTGGGGATGAAAACCTCCTTATGCGACTTGCTTAGAAGGACGAAAACCCTTCTAGAGGTTGAGGGAAGGATGAAAACCCTTCTCCTTGGCTTGGGATTGATGTTTGAGGCTGATTTGGAGAGAGATTTGTTATTTTCAGCTTGTTATTGATTTATTATGAGTGGGCGACCTACCTTGGGTAGGGTTTTGAATATTTGGTGAACTATTTGTAATGACCCTTTCAAGGGTTTTAACCAAACACACCAAATGCAGATTTGAATATTAAATTGCAGCAAATTGAAAGAGTAAAATCACCGACTTGAACTATCACCAAAAATGCCAAAAATCACCACAAACCAACAAGCCAATTTATTACATATATATTATGGAATATTAGGAGCCAAAATCACAAAAGAATGTTTAAGAATACACTGCTGTAAATTAAATATGAACTGGACATTGCAGCGAAAAGAAAGATATGAAATATGGGTCTAGAAACCCTCTAAATTCATTAAACTTCAGATTCCGACCTTTAAAAATATTACAAATCGAGTAGCAGAAACCAGATTTCTCAAATACTTCACCAAATGTGCGAAACCCTACCCAAGGTAGGTCGCTTCACCCTAAATGATTCGATTACCCGCTTGAAATTACAAATAGATTTTCAAATCAGCTCTTTACTTCAAGACCAAACAATGATGAAGGGTTTTTGTCCTTCACCCAAGCCACTAGAAGGGTTTTTGTCCTTCTAAGAGCCTTACAAGAGGGTTTTGTCCTCAGTGATGAACAAGGAGCAACATGCTCACAATGCCCAAATAGAATAAAATTCGCACAGTCTAGATACTGAAATGATGCCTCTAATCTCCTTTTATTTCCTCCTTTTTGGCGCCATGCTTAATTAAAAGAGGCCGACCTTTGTATAATGTAAGAAAAGGGTTTTGTCCTCAAGTGGATGAACAAGGAGCAACAAGCTCACAATGCCCAAATAGAATAAAATGCGCTTAGTCTAGATACAAATGATGCCTCTAATCTCCTTTTATATCCTCCTTTTTGGCGCTTGCCAATGCTTAATTAAAAAAGCCGACTTGTATAATGTAAGAAAACACTAAAGGAAATATAAAAATATTAGATAAAATATATTATAAAGATGCTCAAGGTTCTTCTCCTTCATTTTTGCTCCTTTGCCATGGAGAAGGAATGGCAAGAAGACCAAATTTCAGCTCTTAGGTGGGAAAAAGGGACATTACAGTCCTCCCTCCCCAAAATTGCTTGTCCTCAAGCAATTACAAATGCCTGGATTCCAAACAAGTCTCGAGATGCTCCTTTTTAACTAATCACCATCTAAGCATTGGTAACCCACCATCTCTGTTGGCTAGATTTTCTGCATAGCTGAAAACCTAGGCAGTCATGAGATAAATCTCCCTCATTTACCGGTGAGGCTCCCGTGTAAGATTTTGTTAGTTATATATCCTAATATCTATTTGTGGGTATTACTTTAACCGTGTAGCTCATGAACCATAGCTATACGGTTTTGCAACAAGTAAGCAGCTGTAAAAGAAAGGAAAAATCTGCAGAAGAGGAAAATAATAGGAAACAAAAGAAAGTAGAGAGGATGTGCAACCCAAGCAATAGTTTACAGAGTTGATTGCATGCACATAGATTAAAACAAATAGATCATTAAGCACAAAATTCAAAGCAAAGGAAACTTTCAGATCTAGATCTAAAATAACACAAAGTTTATGAACAGATCTAGAAATAAAGTAAGAAACAAAATGCACCGTTGACACAAAGTTCTCTCGGAAATCTCTTCTATATTCCTCTGCTTGCAAAAATCAAGGGTTTCAGCTCAAAGTCTGGAACACAAGAATGCTGATTACAAATTCTGATTCTTTAACTGTAGGTTCTTCCTCTACTTATAGCACGTAGAGGGGAAATTACAAATGGGAGACTATAATTGAACTAGATCATAAACAAGAAGTAAAAAGAACATCTGGCAATCATCTTCCTTTAATTCCTCTCTTAGTGACATGCATCAGGAGTTCAAGCCAAAATTGTGCACATCTGTCACTTAACTCAAAGAGTCATTCCAAATAACTTAAAGTAATGGTTTTTAAACCAATAACTTTTAAGTTTATAATTACATCTGGGGACATAAATAAAAAAGAAAGAAAAGAAGGAAAATCACAAATTGTAACTCCTACACTTTCTTTTTGTTTTGATACTGAATATACTTTTCGAACATATAGTTCAGCAATTTCCCATCCGCTTTAGCCACAACTTCTTTCTCTGTCTTGAATTGCAGCAATCCTTCATTCAAAACTTCAATGCTCGCTTCCACCTCCTTCAAACTAGGCCCGAACTTCTTAATGTCTGATTGCAGCGTTACCAGCTTACTGATTGAATTCATCGTGAAAGGCCTAACAACTTCATCAATCCTCTCTTGAATCATCAGAAGAGATCCTTCCAGGGAATCAGACACTTTGTTGGGAATGGTCCTTTTGTATGAAGAAACGTTCCCAACCACTTCCTCATTGGTGAAAGCAATTACATTGCTTGACAGTGACAATACCATACCCTCGAGCACCCGCATTCTTTTCAACATAATTCTGAAGATCTCCAAGCGGAAAGAGACTGTGAATTCAAGTGCTTCCCCTTTTCAACCGATCCATCAGGCACAATTCATTCTGCAATCAAAACCTCCTTCGAAACTTATTTATCTCGACCAAAGTGCCCAGGTTACTTTCAGCCACTGTATTCATATCTACCGTGCTTGTCATTAGTTGCTTCAGCTGAACTAATGCATCCTTCATAACCTTTAGACGAGTGGCACCTCCCTGAGCTGTACAGAAGCTTGGCGAATGATTAGGCTCTTCCATTCGTCGATAGCTTTAACTTGGTTACCTGCATTTTCCACTTCCTGCATCAGATGATCACTCACCTGCTCATGTGCTGAAATTGGCTGAGAGAAAGGTTTGGCAACCTTAGCAATGATCTCGCACAACTGGGAAACCTGCTTTTGAAGTTCAACTTTTTCTGCCTTCTCTTTGTCAAGCTTAAGGAATAAAGCATTTATTAGTGTCTGCGTGTCTTGCTTTAATCCTTCGGTAGTAGTTTGACCTATTGGCACCTTGGTTACTGATATATCTGTTGCCGTAAGCTTGCCTTTCTACTTTCCCTCTGCTGGAACTGATACCTCAGCGAACTTTTTCCCCGATTCTTCAATAATCAACCTAGAAGTCACCTTAGCAACTTTAGGTTTTCTATCTTTTCCGCCCAAACTCAGGAGCAACTGCAAGTCATGTTCCTCGTGTTGATCTCCTCTCTAGCTTTTGGGATTGACTGCGAAGCCAACCACTTTGAGAAATTGCTTTTCGGAGAATGAGAAGTCATTGAATGCACCACCATCTCGTGCTCTGGTTCCTCTCCATCCGAATTTGCTACAGTGTCATGACTGCCATCTTCTGAATTGTCCAAAGACAATGCCCTTTCAAACTCTGCCATCTGCAACTTTAGCTTTTCTTCAGGAAGAGGTGAAGATCGGAGCAGAGGAACGACAAGATCTCCCTGAGGTTCAAAGGCAGGTGAAGTCTTGTGAGTTGACGCTGGAGAAGTTGGAACTAGCACCATAGCCGTAGAAGTGACCTTTTCCTGTGTCTGAGACTTCTTGTGCACTTTAAGCTTTTCAGGCCTTCTACTTGCTTTCACCTTCGTGCTTTCTTTTGATGGAGTCTCTTGCGCTAAGGTTGCCTGTGATCTGATTCATCAAAGCTTCATCAAGGCAATACCCCTTTGTCAGCAACCAGTTTGAGGTGTTGACCGAAGCGACAGATCTTTCCTCGATCGTGTGGCAGCCACCAATGTTTTCCTGAAGAGCAGCTCTATCCCCTCCCATCTGATGATAAGTGTCAAGTAACACAGGCCCATCATCTGTGAGATCTGCAGGTATCCGAGCTAATCCATAATCAAACACTTGTTGCGCCGATAACCTGCTGAAGTCTTTCTTTCTGACTTCGTACTCGTTTCTGCACTTCATCCAGAAGTCTTCTAATGAAGGCACATGCGAGTATTCCTGGGAGATTGTCTTCTTTGCTACCCCATATGGATCGAAGTTCAGCCGTGCTGGGAAGAACTCATGCTCATACTCAAAAAACATTTCAGCTTCGATTCCTCTAGCCTTGTGGATGCTCTGGCAGCTGTAATAGCCTACTGTGATCGGAAAGGAACCTGTAGACTTGTGCCGCTTTGATTGTAGGTCATGCATCTCCACGAGCTGCCTGCACAACTCCATGATGACCCACTTGTCGCTTGGATATCTTGGCAACTTGACTGGTTCTCCCAAAAATCCGGTTACCCTGAGGTATGTGAAGTCTGCAAACTGGATGAAAATACAGCCATGTTGGGATACAACTTCCCAAGCTTCTTTGCTCACCCTATTGGTCTTCAGATCACTGTTCAATTTGCAAATGAATCCATAGAAGAATCCATCGTTGACCACCTTGTAATCTTTATGGCATTCAGGAACTGATCAATTGCGGGTAACACTCAAAAATGGGATCCTTCGAGAGTATGCCCGTTTATCTAGCTTGGAAAATATACCTTGCGAAGTTGTGTATACCAGGTATGAAGTCATCTTGAAGTGTATGTCCACCTCACACTTCGGAGCTGCTCACCGATGTTATCACTGATGATCTCCGCCCAATTGATTATTGAATCAACTTTGTTGATCTCAATGGTTCTAATGAAGGCATACATCCATGAGCGGAAGTTGTGAGTGTTGGCTTCTCCATTTATCCTGCATAGCAATTTAGTAATATCATCCACTTCCTGCACCAAATTGGATCGTGGAAGAGTCCTCGGAACTTTGATGGAGACCTGGGCTTCTTCATATATCTGCTATTCATTATGCCCACACAGTCTGCTTTGTGCTTCTCCCATCTGTTGCCAGCGTCCAACATGCTAATTGTAGTCACCACCGGTCGCGTTGGAATCTTCAGACAATAATTGATAAATTGTGCATCCAGCCTGATTATCGTCTTTCCCGCAACATCCCGATTGTTCTGGATAGGAGATGGTATGACCTTGCACACTCCATGAAAAATTTAGGCAACTGAGTTGTGACTGGGAATGCTTTGAAGCTCGAATAATTCCACTGCTTTTTATTGCCCGCATAAGAGACGTCTTTCCAGCCCTGGATCTGTCAATCAATTCAGAGAGGGGTTCGGGGCCTAAATCTGTGTCATTGATATCAGCAAATCTGGAAGTAATGCATGATTCTGCTGATCCTTCTCTTTCATCCCGCTTCATCATGGCGAAGCAATCTTTATGAGAAACCTTTGTCTGAACTCTTTTTCTTTTAATCTTGCCGGAATTCTTTGCAATTGGTGCAGATCTAGTAATTTCTTCAGATTCGAAGATATATTCAATGTACCTGACATTGATTTGAACTTCCTTTCACTTATATAAGCACCTGTAATGAATACCTGCAATTAATTCAGACAAAGATGGAATCCAGAGCATGAACACTTGATTTTTATCACAAAAATCTGCATATAAAGTCTGCTGCCCTAAAATTTGAGGCTTTGCTTGCATGCAAAGCAAGCATAAATATTTTTAACTTCACCTGGGCACTTATACCAACATGCAGATAATTAACAAGGCTTAAATCAAGCTCCTCCAACCCTAGGTGCCAAACTTTGAAGCTTTTCAACAATGAAAAACACTTTTTGATGCAAAAATCCTCCTTCCTTGGGTGCCAAAACTGTCCGGGCTGCAATCCTTTGCAAAAAGAATTAATTACATCTTCACTATGGCAGCCCATGCTTATATAACCCTCAACATTCTATTTCTAATAATTGTCCATTCTATTTCTGGCAATTAATTAATAAACAAACATGTTTATTCACCCAAATTGGGTGCCTATTTTTGCATGCTTGCTGGCTGCCATTAAATAAATTTAATTTATTTATTTTTAGCATGTTACCTTCAGTTCTCTTTGACTAGCCTTCATGCATTGACTTTCTATTCATCCATGGCGCCAAAATTAGGCAGAAAAACTATTAATAAATACCATTAATATCATTGTTTAATCACCAAATGGGTCGCACTTTTTGACATGGGTGAATTCTAAATTTAAGAAGTCAACTTCTGATGGGAATTTTCACCCTGCACCGCAGCTCTAAAAATCCCTTCTTCCACTTAAGTGATTTGACTTTCATTATGGGAATTTTTACCTTGCAAGGCAGGTAAAAAATTCCCTACTGCCACCTCCAATTTTCCCACTGCAGCTTAAGTGACTTTCTAAAAAGTGCGACTTGTATTAAAAATAGCTTCTTTTAGAAAAGTGCGACTTGTATGGGTGAATAAAACCCTTCGATGGGAAAAGTTAGCTTGCTAGGTAGGCGAAAATTCCCATCGGTGCTTTAAGTGATTTTTCTTTATTTTATAATGGGAATTTTCACCCTGCAAGGTAGGTAAGAAATTCCGTCTACTTGCTTTGCCTCTAATTTTCCCATCACAGCTTAAATGACTTTGACTTCATGGGAAAAAGTACCTGCAGGCGGCGTAATAAATTCCCACTGTGCACGTGCGACTACCAAAAATCCCATTGCAGCTTACACTCACTAATTCCAGAAAATGCGACTTGCCTGGGAGAGGCTTTTTGTGCATGACTTCATCATTTTTGGTTAGCAGTTTGCATTTTGAGGTTGATTCCTTCTGGTGCTGTGTTGGTAGATGATCTCTAGATGCTTCGGCAATTAAACAAACTATACTTGGCGAAAAGAATTGACCTAGGGGAATTTCACAGAGAAACCAAGGAGAAAACCGAAGAAAAATGCAAAAGAAATAAATAAAAGCGAAAAACGTTGCCAGAAGTTGCAGACAATGCCCTGAATTCATTCTTGGTGAAAACCCTAATGAGACGAGTGAATATTGGCATGCAATGGGTGGTCCCAGATTTCCTTGAAATCTGGGGACACCAATCTCTTCTTCAAAATTCAAGATGAGGGAAGCTAGAATCCCACCTCCAATTGTACAAAATAGTGCAAGAGTGTCATGGTGTAGAAAATACAATCTCCGGCTATAGAATTGTCTTCTTATGAGCCAAGGCTTCAAGAAAAACAAACTGAAAATGAATAAATCAGCAGACCCTTTTGGTGGAACCATCTTCAATTTGACCCTTGGGTCAAAGTATTTGCCATCCCATCTTTCTCCCATGTTTAGACCATTGATTCCTTGAGAGAAATAACACCAAAGTGATTGAATGAGGGCGGCAAAGTGATTATAACAGCCATGAAGTGTTTGGTACCTCTTCAACCATGTGCTTAGAAGCTCCTTCTTTGGTACCTTATAAGTAAATAAATGGCTGGAAAATTTGTGATCAGCAGTAGAAAGGAGAGTACAATAGATGAAATCATGACATACCTTCAAAGTTCCCCTTTCCATCCATGCTATGGGAGTTGGCCACAAAATTACAGCTGATAAGAACTTGGAGAAATGGCTGGAAATGCTCATACAAAAGCTTATGGCAATGTTCTTGGAAATAAAAAATATGGTTGTCTTACTACCTTCCTCCATCCCAACAACCTCAAGACCATTATCCCATGATTTAGAAGCTTCAAAAGGAACATTCTTATCGTTGTTCGGAATTGTAAATAACTCATAATCTGACTGAAACCAGACCAACAACTTACTTTTCTTCTAAACTCATGGGGTGGCTGAATTTGTACATGCCCAACCAAAAATAAATTTTTCCAAAGGGCTGATATGTGAAGAAGAGTATCATAATGAAATTTTCCCAAAAATTGGAACCATTGCATTCCCCAAGCAACATTAACTTCAGCAGGCTTAATTTCAAGAAAAACATTGCATACCTTGTGCCCTTTTATGAAATTTGACAACATGAAGATGCTATCGGTGACCTTGAAGCTTCCAAGGTTAATTATGACCGTGCAATCAGGCCTTCTTCCCTTTTTAAGGCTCACCATAGTACCAACAATACATGTGCTAAAGCAATTTAGGTGTTGTTCCCAAGTATCCTTGCACCCTTGGCTACACCATTCACTTCTTATCTTCCCTTTACTTGGCATAGGCTGATCATTAGAGTAAAAACTCAACAATAACATGGAATAGAGCAATGTAATATAGTTATCATACCTCTCTAAAAATGCAAACTGTTTTGGCATGTTGGGGAGCAATGAATTCGAAACTCTCTTGAGCCATGAGCTGCCCTTAACCTTCCTTAAACTCAAAATTTCTGAGTTAGAACCAGCACTCAGAAAATATTTCAAAATCACCTTACCTTCATGCTCTTTTGCTTTCCGAGTGTCATTCTCGAGGCCCCTTTGCAAAACTGATTGGCCTTGTGGATGGTGAAGGTGAGAACATGGCAGCCACATAAGAAAGAGAACATAGACCTCCTTCCTACCCCTTTGTTCATGATATCCATTATTTTGCTTATGCCTCCAAGATTCTTTAGTATCTTGCCACATGCAACCATTAAAAAACAAAGGAATATCATGAACAACCAAAAGTTCTTTACCTTCTTCTTTGCTTGATGATTGCTTGACAATTTCCCCATGTTCTTGAGCTTTCGTAGGGCTGAGATTTTCCTCAATTGACCTTCTTTTTGCTGCTGTTAGGTACAGTCCAGCCCCTTCATCTTGTTCTTTATGGGGATTTTCTCCCATTTCCATGGCCCAAAAGGGCTTGTTGAGGTATTATCAACACAACTCCAAATTAATCTTTCAAACATAAGTATATCAAGCGGATGGCCAACCAAACTAAAAGAGGAAATGGTTACCTTAGTATGCAAACCATGGGCCTTGGAAAGAAGGTTACCTTTTGTTACTTCAATCTCAGCTCTTGTGCCTAGAGTGGCACTTGTTTTGATACATGCATAACTTGGGGTTTTCCGGAAAGGATGTAAGTACCCTTATCACTCAATGTGCACCTCATTCTGCCCATATTTGTATCAAACTGATGATGATGATCAACTCCATGTGAGGGTGAACTAGGTAGCAATAAATCTGAAATGTATTCGATCCTCGGACTTGCAACAAGACTTTCATCCTCTTTTTCCTTATCCTCTTCGATACTTGGAGCTTTCTCCCTTTGCACAACCATCATACCTTGTTCACATGTACTTGGGATATCTTGGTGGCTCTTACCCAAGTTTAATTCTTCGTCTTTGGGCTCTTTATTGTCTGCTGTTATAAACGGACCAGCAAGCTGACTTTTATCATTTCCACTTGGGAAATGGGTTCCATCGGTCCCTATCACTACCCCTTCTTGTTCACAACCCCTCTTTCACCTTTAAATTCATCAAATGCAAAAATATCATCATTATTAGTCAAACAATGATCAATACTTACTTCACCATGTTGACCATCTAGAGCAATAATGGAGGTAGGGGCTGAATCATTCTTCATGGCTCTTTTCCCTCCATGGTGCCAATCCGAATACTGTGTTCCTCCTTCCTTGGCTCGTGTTCCACAATTTCATTAAACCCTTGTGTCACCAAGGTGTTGTTAGGGGACCCATCCAAGTGATCAAGTGTGGCAAGAGGATTGGAGGTTTTTAACCCTCCCAAGGGCTGCCCCTTCTCAATGACCAGCTGCTGCGATTTATCATCCAATTTCTTGTCCTTAGGGCAATAAGCATGCCCATCATCTCCCAACGCGAACTTGGGGTTTTGGCCCCTTCTTCAACAAGCTCCATAGCCACTCCTTGCTTTGCCAACAAGATGGGGCTCTTTTCCACTAGGGTAGGGGTATTTTCCCCAAAACCCTTGTGCATGCCACGAGGCTTGGACCGAGTTCCAATGCCCACTCTTTCTGTTTCCAAATTTATGAACTTTGAAAATGTTAGGGCATCACGGATCTTCTCTAAAGAGCTTGATATTCCTCAAAGAGAGTTACCACCTTGTTGACTTTCGAAACCCTAGGCTCTTCATTGAAAATACCTTCTTGCACCTTCATCCATCTGTCCATTGAAACCCTAGGCCTTTGAGAATCCATGCTTTGATACCACTGTAATGACCCTTTGAGGTTTTAACCAAACACACCAAATGCAGATCTGAAAATTAAATTGCAGCAGACTGAAAGAGTAAAATCAGCGACTTGAACTATCACCAAAAATGCCAAAAATCACCACAAAACACCACAAACCAACTCACCAATATTTTATATATATTTTATGGAATATTAGAGCCAAAATCACAAAGGAATGTTGAAGAATACACTCTGAAATTAAATATGAACTGAAATTGCAGCCACAAGAAAAATATGAAATATGGGTCTAGAAACCCTCTAAATTCATCAAACTTCAGATTCCAACCTTTAAAAATATTACAAATCAGATTATGAAACCAGATTTCTCAAATACTTCACCAAATGTGCCAAACCTACCCAAGGTAGGTCGCTCCACCCTAAATAATTCAATTACCAGCTGAAAATTACAAATAGATCTTCAAATCAACTCTTCACTTCAAGACCAAACAATGATGAAGGGTTTTCGTCCTTCACCCAAGCCACTAGAAGGGTTTTCGTCCTTCTAAGAGCCTCACAAGAGGGTTTTTGTCCTCAAGTGGATGAACAAGGAGCAACAAGCTCACAATGCCCAAATAGAATAAAATGCGCCAAGTCTAGATACAAATGATGCCTCTAATCTCCTTTTATATCCTCCTTTTTGGCACCAATGCTCAATTAGAAAAGGCCGACTTGTATAATGCAAGAAAACACTAAAGAAAATATAAAAATATTAGATAAAATATATTATAAAGATGCTCAAGGTTCTTCTCCTTCATTTTTGCTCCTTTGCCATGGAGAAGGAATGGCAAGAAGACCAAATTTCAGCTCTTAGGTTTTGTTGATCAGCCATGGAATCAAAGCTTGACAAATGGGTAGAAGGACAAGAGAGGTTGATGGACTCCATTGGATTGCTAGCTTATGTTTTACACAACCACCATGCACTAGGAGGTAACAATGGTGAAAAGGGTGCTTCCGGTGATCAACACTTAAGGCAGCCACAAAGAACCCAAAGTGAAGCTCCTACTCGCTCTTTCCGTCCTTCTTTCCTACCTAGGAGAGAGGCCATGCATGAGGAGGAAGCAGGGGCAGCCATTGGGGCAACACATTGCTTCATGTTTTGAAGAGTACAAAGCTCTTCCGGAGGAGATTCGAAATTCCTTGACCCTTGCTGAGTTCTTGGGAGTGAAGAAAGGGAGGAATAAGCCCCACACTAAGTTCAAGGAAAAAGAAAACCCAAAATTATTGGGTATGGTTAGGGAGCAGCCCTTGGAAGCAATAGAGGCTTTCGTCACTCTTGCCAAAGACAAGCCATTGACTGATTTTTCAAACAACACCTTGAAGATACAAGAGTGGGGTGTGAATATGGAGCAAGAACCAAAACACGAAAGAGGAATCATGGATCCTACATCCCAAGGTAGTGTTCCCTTGATGTTGGATAGTTTATTAGTGCCTAATGATTGTTTTGGATTGACTTTGGATAGGAAAAAATCAGAGGAAGAAGAAACCCTTCCAAGGTTTCCAAGGAGACACAACATGGCTGCATGGTTTGAGGAGTATAGAGCCCTTTCATCTAAGATTTGTGATGCCATATCACTTACGGAGTTCATGGGGTTCAAAAGAGGTAAAGTGGGAGCCCTAGAGGTGCCTAACACACTTTCTAGGAATGAGTCATTGACTGATATTCAAAACAACAGTACAAAAGAGCATGTTTTTGAGGAGAAAACCATGGAGCATGAGCCAAAAGAAGAGGAAAAATCAGATTTGCATATGGGTGAAGTAAAGTTGGTGATGGAGGACCAATTTCCAGGTGAGAATGAAGATAATGAGCTTGCTGGAATTTCCAAAGCAGCAGCTCATTGGAGGCAAGTTGATGATATACATGACCGTGGTAAGAACCATGAAGAGGTTCCATGCATGGACAACACAAGGTATGGTAGAAATAGTCACATTTCATATTTTTGTCTCCTCCTATGTCACTACCATACTTGTTTCATCGTGGGCAGCTTGTTGAAAGGAGGAACACATGGCAAGTTTGATGCTTCATGGTGGCCATTATGGAGAACACTCTAAAAAGAAGGATTCAATAGGGTTGTGGCTAATGAGTGTTTATTTCCATGCATATGGTTAGAAGGAAAATCTATGGAGGATGTTATGCATTCACACCACTTGGTGAAGAATGAGATGATGCAAAGTAACTTCATCACCAAGGGGCACCAATCATTCAAGCTAGCTTTGGGAAGGCACATGGTAAGCTCCGCATTTCCATTTGTTGTTCAACAGTCATTTGATCTGGATTTTCAGTTCCTAGTCAATGCACATACTCATAAAAAGATTTCTCCAATTGAAATACAAGTTGTGTGCATGAAATTGGTGTTTGAATTGAAGTGGAATGAGTGTTATTTCTTTGATCTCAGGCATTGTAACTCAACTGGAATTGAGAGGTATGATTGGAAGCGATAAGAGGGTTGATTTGTGGTGATTTAGTTTTCTCTAGGGAGGTAAATCCATCATTTACAATGTTTGGATATGATGTGAGTCATCCTCTACACTCAGATTTATTGCAGCAGTCCTATCTTGAAGTAATTCCATTCTTTTCATGGATGATATGTTATGAAAACAAGCTCCTTCATTCCATTTTTGAACAACAGTCATATTGGGGAAGAATTCCTCTCTTACCTTGGTCAAAGTGTGTAAGGAAGGTCCCTATACTCACTATTTTTGATCAACAGTATCATCCAAAGAAAGTTTCACTTGTTTTATGGTTGACACATGCTAACAACTCTCCATTTCCAATTGAGTTAGTGCAGCAGTCATTGAGGAGTAGATTTCCGCTATGTCACCATGTCAAAGAAGCTAAGAAAGACCCAAGAAAGGGGGATAACAAAGGGCCTATAAATGAGGGCATGGAAGTTGAGATTGGTGGACTCCTCTTCACCATCACAAGCATTCCATACCAGCTGGATACCCATGAAGAAAAGGTATGTGGGATGACTGATCTATATGTTGTTGAGTATGGTAGAAGCACTACTACTTCCCATATTTGCTTGCCCCCCTTCGTGTTCAAATCTATGCAAGTTGGAGATGTTATGGGAAGGGTTCCAACTCACAATTTTCAGATGTCTTGCAATCCTATGCATACTTACCATGATTCTTATGACAACAGTGATTGGTATTCAATGAAATATTTTTGGCATGAAGGAACTTGTGTGTTCATGTTGGAAATTAGAGCCAAAAGAGGGGCTCTTGAAAGGGGAACAACTCCGCTAGAATTGGTTTTGTGGAGGCAGCCCAAAACCACCCAAATGCAACTCCAAATCACTCATGCTAAGGGGCCTAAGGTGCTGCTACAACCAGGTAACCATGAAGATTTGTTTTTAGATCAGTTCTACAAATGTGCTAGAAGTATTTTCCAAACTTCCCTCATGGTACATAGAAGCATGAGCAATAAAGGAGAAGCAATAGAGGGAACTTTAAAGGTATGTCATGATTACATCTATTGTACTATCCTTCCTATTGCTGATCACAAATTTTCCAGCCATTTGTTTACTTATAAGGTACCAAAGAAGGAGCTTCTAAGCACATGGTTGAAGAGGTACCGAACACTTCATGGCTGTTGTAGTCACTTTGCAGCCCTCATTCAGTCACTATGGTGTTATTTCTCCCAAGGAATCAATGGTCTAAACATGGAAGAAAGATGGGATGGCAAATACTTTGACCCAAGGGTCAAATTGAAGATGGTTCCACCAAAGGGGTCTGCTGATTTATTCATTTTCAGTTTGTTCCTCTTGAAGTCTTGGTTCATAAAAAGACATTTTGATAGCCGGAGATTGTATTTTCTATACAATGACACACTTGTACTATTTTATACAATTAAAGGTGGGATTCTAGTTCCCCTCATCCTGAATTTTGAAGAAGAAGAGCAAGATTATATTGGTGATTGGGACAACAGAAAGAGATGGTGGATCACCAATGTTTGGATGGTGATTTTACAAAAAAGGAGCAGCTGAAACTTGTTTGGGATCCAGGCATTAGCAATTGCTTGAGGACAAACAATTTTGGGAAGGGAGGACTGTAATGCCCATTTTCCCGCTTGAGAGCTGATATTTAGTCCTCTTGCAATTCCTTCTCCATGGCAAAGAAGCAAAGATGAAGGAGAAGAACCTTGTGCACCTTTATGATATGTTTTTCTACTAATATTTTATATTTTCTGTAGTGTTTCCCTTTCTTATACAAGTTGGCCTTGCTTTTTATATTGTGGTGCCAATCAAGGATATAAAAGGAGATCCAAGGCACCATTTGCTTTCTAGACTTTGGCGCATTTCTTCTTATTGGAGCATAGCTAGCTTGAAGCTACTTGTTCTTGCATTTGGGGACAAAAATCTCCTTATGCGACTTGCCTAGAAGGACGAAAACCCTTCTAGAGGTTGAGGGAAGGACGAAAACCCTTCTCCTTGGCTTGGGATTGATGTTTGAGGCTGATTTGGAGAGAGACTTGTCATTTTCAGCTTGTTATTGATTTATTATGAGTGGAGTGACCTACCTTGGGTAGGGTTTTGAACATTTGGTGAACTATTTGAGTAATTTGGATTGATAATCTGATTTATCATATTTTATAAGGCTGGAATCTGAAGTTTGGTGATTTTTGGGGGTTTCTATGCCCTAGATCTATAATTTTCTTGTGGCTGCAATAATCAGTTCATAATTAATTTCCAGCAGTGAGTTCTTTAGTATTTCTTTGTGATTTTGGCTCTTGTTATTCCATAAAATACATATAAAATTGTGGCAAGTGGATTCAAGGTGTTTCATGGTGTTTTTTGGCATATTTCATGGTAGATATAGTCGCTGATTTTGCATTTACAGTTTGCTGCAATTTAAAAATCAGATCTGCATTTTGTGTGTATGGTTAAAACCCTTGAAAGGGTCATTACACATTGGTAGATTTAGCAAGTTGAAACAAAGTGTTTCCTTCCTCGACTAGTGTGGTATCCGATGGTTCTTCGCAACAACATTGAAGACTCGAATGTACAATTGACATGATCAACATACATGTCTCTTCCTAGATGTAACATAATAAAAAAACTTAGATTTATGTCTCTTCCGTATAATTATGTAAGCCTTTCTTTATGACAGTTGGAAAGATTGGATGGTAGTCCTATCAAACATCTCTGACTGTGCCCAAGGCAGAGGAGTCATTTGTGTCATCGTCTATCAATGTGAAAGGGCCAATGGAAGATATGTTAATGCTCTTTCGGGAGTGTCTAGGGCTGAGTGGCCTAGGTTGGGTAGTCCTAGGAGGAAGCAAAACACTCTTGGAATCCCTCTTAACATCCAATGTTGAAGAAAGTTTAGTGGTAATGAATAAAAGTGTAATGTGTGTTTGTTACCGTGGCCCAAGAAGCCATTGCGAAGGAGCAGATCCACGATGCGAGCATTAGATCCATGATGCTTTGAGCAGGGTGGATTCCCATTGGCGAGAGCTAGAATGCTTGAGCACTTTAGTTGCATGCGGCAAAGATGAGTGCTGCCTCAACGACCTACCTCCCTCAATGTGTGAATCCACAAATTAGAAACGGTGTTTAATGCCACCAACCTTTGTGATGGGCTGAAAGAAAGAGGTGATTAACAACTGGTATACAAAACTGATTAAAATAAATTATCCACCACGATAAATGCAATAATATAGCTTCTCCAAATTGCACTTTGGACTCTTTACTAACTCATCAAAATATGGAATATCAACACAAAAGAAATTTAAGCCAAGCGGAATGATAATGTTTGTATACATTATGTATTCTCGAGACTCATACTTCGAATTTTGATTTTCTTTGTTCCATGGCATGATCAGATTGCATCGAGAGTTTTGATTCGTCAGTGCATCTCCTCTTCCTTGGTTATTTGAATAAGAATAAGTAATGGAAGAAGATGGAACCTATGCAAATATAGATCTTTTCATTCATTTGAAGTTTGTAAAGTTCTTACATCAATTTCACTCCACACAAGTAGAAAGGGCACAAAGTCCGCAATGAGCTATTGAATGTTTACTATTTAACATTTATGTATTTATAGTTTTGGGCCCTGAATATTTTGAAAACTACGAAAGTGTGAATGCATCTTTTGAAGATTTTCCCGCCATCTCTAAGTCTATGTCCCAGTCAAACAGTTCTATCTTTAATTTATTGATCCATTTCTAATTACTTTCCGACCATCCCTTGTCTCTCTCAATCATAGGGAATGATGTAATTCTTTACACTAGTTACCTGAGTGATGCGTGTTGAAACTTGAGAAGACTTCAACAAAAAAAAAAGATAACCGCAGCAATAGAGAGAACTCTATTTATCATCAATATAAAGGTTCATCTAGAATTGGTAACCAATTTGTACATTGATTGAGATTAGCTACCATTAGGAACTAACATGATTACTCGACACGTCAAAAATTGAAGAAGACCCTTTTCAGTTCCATTTCTTATCAACAAAATAAAAGAGCTTATATTTATGTAAGCCTTTCTTTATCTTACTGCGATTTGTCCAAATCATAAATATCATGTTTGATCCTTGCCTTCACTTTCCTAAAATAATATATGATCTTATGAAACCCTTTGCAATTCACTCAAATACTTAACATTTCCGTACTTCATAATGTCTCATTCATTATGTTTAAATGACAGTATGACACTATAACAAAATGTCAAAGATTCCCTTATGTATGAAAACAACTTAAAAAATTCTTCAAGTTTATCGACATCAATATTTCAAATCAATATAAATTTCTTTCCCTTTGAAAATAATGGATCAGTATCAGCTGTCCAGTGAAAAATATTGATATTCCTTTGAAAATGTTCACGGTAGGTATTATAAGTATTGTTTACTAGTGTTTAATAATCAATCTGCTATGGTAATTGTTGTCACCTAGAAGTTGTGCCATGATAGAGAATGGTGTGTGCACTCTTTCTCCCGTTGACAAAATTTGAACACCTCAAGGTCAGGGTAACCTAACTCCAAGGCAAACCTCCGAGAGGGCTGGTTCCCTTGTGAATCACCTAAAAAACGAAAACTTTGACAAGTAAAAAGAGAAGGAATGCGGGAAATGAGAAATAGGGGTGATACACCAATAATTTGATACTTGCATGTAACTCTGCACACAGAGAATTTAAAGATTCACACACTTGCACAACTCTAGACTATTTTGCAAAATTAATTCAAGGGTTTAGGAAAAGACAACGGTAGAGGGAATGAATTCCACACTAAAGCAAATACAATATCCTACAACAAACACAATGAACAATATGAAAACAACGATATGAGATGGCAAAAACAAAGCTTTATTTTATTCAAAGGTGCAAGTACAATGCCTAAAGATGCCAGAACAAATTAGCCTTCAAGTATATGATTTTACAATAAAAATCAGCCCATAGGCTGCTCCCAACAAGAATAGATTGTTGTCTCGCATGCCTTTTATTATTTATTTATTTTAGTTCTCTAACCCCTTTGGTGCATGGGACAACAACATGCTTCTTTTAATTAATTAATTCCTCCATGCCTTTGCACCAACCACCAAAAGAGATTATTGCATGCTTATTTTTATTTAAATCCATCTTTATCCATCCTTGGCGCCAACAACAGCTTCTCTCTCTCCCTCTCTCTTTTAATTCCTCCATGCACCTATTCTTAGCATCAATCTCTAGAAATAGAACAACATCTCTTCTAATTCTATTCAAACACTTAAAAATAGAATAGGATCTTCTATTTAATGTCTTCCATGCACAATCCTCTTGTTCTTCCTTTGGTGCACTTGGGGCTGCTATTTTTATCCAATTTTATTCTATACTTGGTGCCAAGGACAAACAGACAGCTTTTCTTTATTTAATCCTTATATTTGTGTCCATCTATAGCGCCAAGTATAGAACATCAACATCTTGCTTATTTAACTTAGTATGCACATCCATTTTATCTCTCCGTTGCCACAAATCCATGGTGCATGAATTATGGTAACATTTTGGTGACATCACAGGATTGTTTGCTTGCAAAACAAAGAGATTAGTAGCCTTCGCATTTGTTGGGCTATGGAGTCACATACCTCTGTCAACAACTTGAATCCTCTGAAACAAAACAACTGAAATACCATCTCCAATAAAAGGAAAACATGTACATGCAAACACTTCTTTGAAAAAACAACTAACTAGAAAATTGAAAAACAATGTGCATGCAAGCACTTATTATGCAAGAAACAAACCTAGCCTATTCCTAATCTAACAAAGAGAAAGGAAAACTAAACAAAACCACATACTTGGTTGGGAGAAATAACTTCCTTTTCTCAGAAAGTGCGGCCATGAGATCAATTTTGCAACTAGATCACATGGTAAAAGTGCAGACATGGTTTGCACCATTGATTTGCTCAAAATATTAGTCCAGAAAAGAATAAACACCACTGTAGGATTTGTACTTTATCTTTGTAGATGTTGGGGCTGATATTTGAAAATTTGAAGCTCTTTCGTATGCTCTGAATTAAGCACAATTGATGAAAACTCCTTCTGTGGCTCTAAGCTAGCCAAATACCTGATTGGACATGGTATTCTCATAACTGATAAACTGATTTTTCCGAGACGCCCCTCTTCTTTGTGCAAACTTTATCATTTGGAGTACTTGAGGCACTTTCTTGATCATATTGGATGTGTGGAGGAATTTCAATTTGCTCTTTCTCATCATTAAAATCTTCTAAGTCTGATAAAATCTCATCCTCTTTATTGTTAATGCTTGAGGAAAACTCCTTTTGAATTTGAATTTCTTTGTTGATTTCCTCAACTTTTATTGAATTATTTTCTTCACTAGAAGATGATATAGGCTCAAGATTGCTGATCTG
Source organism: Taxus wallichiana var. yunnanensis (assembly GCA_018340775.1). Taxonomy (NCBI): domain Eukaryota; kingdom Viridiplantae; phylum Streptophyta; class Pinopsida; order Cupressales; family Taxaceae; genus Taxus; species Taxus wallichiana. The sequence goes on from CM031238.1 coordinate 868,193,113, forward strand.
ATCCTTAGAAACATTCATATGCTCCTTCAAAACATTATCTTTATGTTGTATCTCAAGAGATTTGAGAAAACTTTGTCTAACCTTTGCTTGTTGGTCATATTCCTCTTGTTGCTCTGTAACTTCAACCACTTTCTTGCACTCCTCTATTGTAGGCTTAACCAACCGTGGAATTTGTTTGTCCTCAAACTGTAAGCTCCATTTTGTTAGATTTTTCCTGAGAACTTCTTCACTTGGCTCTTTAGTTGGCTGCTCTTCCAAACTGATTTGTTGATTAGTTTCATTCTAGAATGGATTTGGGAATATGAGGGGAGGGGTGGGTTGGGTTGCTAACTGATTTTGCAATGGTTGAGATGATTGGAGAGGTGTAAGATCTTGTGGAGGAGAAGCTTTAAGAAAGCTAGGAATTTGGGACTTGGGCTCCGGTTGAAGTGGTTGGAAAGTAGAAATAGGAGGGCTGCATGATGATAGTGAAGAATTACCCCATTGACAGGGTTTCTCAACACTATATTGGTAAGCTTCCATCTCTTCATTCCACTCTGATATTTGTGGTATCAATTCAGACACAAAGTCTAACTTCTCTTGAGGGCTATACCAGTTTGGCATAGGACCGACCCATGGGTAGGGTACCTTGAATCCAAGCTTGGCTGCCTTGATGGAACTTGTTGCCCTCATTTGTACCATTTTTAATCTCCAAGTGTTGTACCTGCATCTGCAAATCATCATTAGGCATGGAATTGTTTCCATAATTTGCATATTCCTGCTCCTAAAAACACCATGATTAATGGGATAACCATATGGATTAGTAAGGTTTGGATCATGGGCATATTCATTATGATAGGGCTTATAATACTGATTTGGAGGAGGATTTTGGGAAAAATGAGGTGGAGGGGAATAATAATGCTCTTGGGATTGGGAATTCCAATGAGGAATTGAAGTCATGATTGCACAACCTCATAAAAAGATGGAAAGATGGAGGAAATGGTCTCTGATTGAGAAAAAGGATCTTTGGGCCAATGGAGTCGCCAAATGTTGAATATTTGTGTCTGAAACACTGATATTTGCTAAGAACAACATCAACTTCTTTAGCAAATTTTTGTACTATCCCACCGAGCATGCCAAAATTGTTGTCACCTAGAAGTTGCACCCTGATAGAGAATGGTGTGTGTACTCTCTCTCTTGTTGACAAAATTGGAACACCTCAAGGCTGTGGGTAACCTATGTCTGAGGTGAACCTCTAGAGAGGGCTGGTTCCCTTGTGAATCACCTAAAAATGAAAACTTTGACAAGGAAAAGGGAGAAGGAATGCGGAAATGGGAAATAGGGGCTGGTTCTTTTGTGAATCACCTAAAAATGAAAACTTTGACAAGGAAAAGGGAGAAGGAATGCAGGAAATGGGAAATAGGGGTGATACACCAATAATTTGATACTTGCATGTAACTCGAACACATAATTTAAAGATTCACACACTTGCACAACTCTAAACTATTTTGCAAAATTAATTCAAGGGTTTAGGAAAAGACAACGTTAGAGGGAATGAATTCCACACTAAAGCAAATACAATATCCTACAACAAACACGATGAACAATATGAAAACAATGATATGAGAGGGCAAAAACAAAGCTTTATTTTATTCAAAGGTGCAAGTACAATGGCTGAAGATGCCAAAACAAATCAACCTTCAAGTATATGATTTTACAATAAAAATCAGCCCATATAGACTGCTCCCAACAAGTATAGGCTGCTGTCTGCATGCCTTTATTTATTTATTTATTTTATCTCTCTAACCCCTTTGGCGCATGGGACAACAACATGCTTCTTTTCATTAATTAATTCCTCCATGCCTTGGCGCCAACCACCAAAATAGACTGCTGCATGCTTATTTTTATTTAAATCCATCTTTATCCATCCTTGGCGCCACATATAGGACAGCAGTTGATTTATTTATAAAAAGTCCTATCTTTGGCGCCAACAACAGTTCTCTTTCTTTTTTATTTAATTCCTCCATGCACCTATTCTTAGCATCAATCTCTAGAAATAGAACAGCAACATGCTCTTCTAATTCTATTCAAACTCCTAAAAATAGAATAGGATCTTCTATTTTAATGTCTTCCATGCACAATCCTCTTGTTCTTCCTTTGGCGCATGGGGCTGCTATTTTTATCCAATTTTATTCTATGCTTGGCGCCAAGGACAAACTAGACTGCTTTTCTTTATTTAATCCTTTCTATTTTTATCCCTCCATAGCGCCAAGTATAGAACAACAACTCCTTGCTTATTTATCTTAGCATGCACCTCCATCTTATCTCTCCATTGGCGCAAATCCTTGGTGCATGAATTATGGTAACAGTAATCATTTCTAAGTGCTTCTCCAAACCTAGCTTGACTTGAAGCAGGCTTGAAGCAAGAAGTGGCAAATACAGGTGTGTTTTTACGAATAATGTTTTTAATATTTTTGAATCTATATTTATGACTACCATGGAGGAACCCAATGGGGTTTGCTCCTATTCTTCTATACTCTACATATATGTATTTTAGAAGCATTTAATTTAACGAATATAGACAATAAAATAGTGAGATTTGTATAGGTTTTCTTTATTTTTTAAAGTGAAGGGAGCTAACATTTGTAGTGGGTATGAGCAGTGCAGGGAGTTGAAATGGGTGAAGAGAAGGAGAGGGAGAGAGTGAAAAGTGCAGAAATAGAAGCAAGAGCGAGGAATATAACACACAAAGTTCGCTGCACGGAATGTGGTAGTCAGAACATTGAAGATTCTCAAGCTGATATTGCCATTCTCCTGAGAAAGGTATTTACTCATTCTCAGGATGGCTCACAAAGAATGGCCTCAAATGTCGAGTTAGTCTTCTGTTATATTTAATTTTTTTTCAAGCTCCCAATCTAGTTAATATAAATATGAATTACGAAAGCTTGAATTCTTTTACGTATTTATTGCTTATTCTTTTCCAATATTAGTTTTTTGGGTTTTTTCTATCATTGCAGGCAATTTTAGGTCTTTTGAGTAGGAAAAATGTTTTACTTCTGTTTTATTTTTTTGTTGATTAATTTTAATTTTCTCTTTCATAACAATTTGCTTGGTAAATCTTGGGTAAGGTTGTTTTTGTCTGTTTAAGCGTTGGTCTATTTATTACACAACAACCTCATCGGATGTCCATTGAGGTGATGTATTCAATGTCTCCTCATTGGAATAAGTAGCTTTAAGTTTTACCATTGCAGCAATATTCATTCACTCCCTCATTTCCCTCAAGTAACATGACTAGAAAATCAAAGAAGTCCTAAGGTATAACCATCTAGTGATGTAGCTTTTTTGTGCTAAGAGGTGCATTCAATAGTCTAGAGGGCTAACTCTGTGTAACACAATATTGATTGATGCTTGCCAAAGCACCTGGGTTAAACATGAGTGAGCCGATGCTGATATTGTATCTGGTTTTTTAGTTTTAAACATGCATGAAATACCACAATTTCCATAACATTCATACAATGTGGGTACGAGAAAATAGGTATTGACACTTCTAGCCTTTTAGATACTTCTTAGTGCATGCCAGGTTTGGTTTGGGTCTTTGAGATGGATTTCTACTAGTTTCAATCTCCTGCAATCTCCAGTTGAGGAACGAGGTGATCCGTAGTCAGCATAGATATTCCATGGCTAATTGACCAACATGAATCTAAGCTGTTGAGAATACAACTTAGTTGATTATGCTTCTTGTTCTCTTAGTATTTTGCTTAGGAAAATAGTTAATTGTTTTAGAATTGTCTTTTCTTAAGTGCTAGGATTGATTGTAGGTAGTTGCATTTATGAAATGAAACAAGTAAAGGATTGGAAGCATAAAATAAAAGAGCTCAACACTCCAGAAACCCAATATGGGAAAACTCTAGAAGAGTAAAGTTGTGCATTGTCTTGCAGTTGCCACCACCTCCTTGCAACATCACAAGCCGGTTTGCCTTCTCGAGGCCTCCAAAAACATTAGCAACATGCATGTCTTGCTCTGCATTTTGTTTATTACACTCTCCTACAGTAAACTTACATGCTACGACTCAACAAACGGACTGAACAAAGATTCCAAACTCAGCCAAGGGACTAAACAGAGATTATAAAAGCTGATGGCCTTCGAAAGGACAGATTTCCAAGCATTTGAGCTTTCTTGGATTCTTTTGGATCTGTAAATGCACCGAATCTACATGCATCTTGTTTTCTGTATTGTATGGGATTGTCTCAAGCTGAACTTGCTGTACACTATAGAGATTCTTCTTAAGCCGAGCCCATCATGTGTGCATTATTTTCATCTGCTTATGGCCCTAAGTTGTCTATCTGACGTTAAAACCTCTCTGCATCCTATATATTTATCCCGTACTAAGTTGCATATTCTGTTCTCTGTCGAATTGTCTTGTAAGGGGTACTGATCAAACACTACAGAACTTCTGTCATGCTCAAATTTGTTGCATAGTTATTGGGAGGTATCTCTTTGTATTAAATCCTTTGCAGTATGGCAGAAAAGGCGAAGCAGCTAAGCACATACTTCCTCAGAGGTTGAAAATCAATTTGTGGTACACGCACACTATGTTTCGCCAACACGAGCCATATAAAAATGCAGAATCCTCTGAGGTAAGTGATAGGAAATTAGCTCAAAGGAAAATACTTCAGCAGGTCGACACAATGAGTTCAAGCATTCCCTGCAAGGCCAATGGTTTCTTAGAATTCAGAAGCAGGGTCTAGGTCACCTGGACTTACCTGCTTTGGGCAGCCTCAGGGGACATCACAAAAGGCTTCTATCGCAGCGATGCCTAATCGGCATATGAGAGGCTCCTTTCAGGTAACTAGACCTAATACTGTGTCATTTACCTATGTTTCTACTTCCCCTGTATTTTTTTGCTTCACATATTATTCTCCTCACAGCATTGCTCTCGTCATCATGCTACAATTATTCTTGCTTCACAGACCATCCATGATGCTGGTATCATTCATAATAGCGGTATCGTTCATGATAGTGCAATTACATTATTACGTTGGTTAGTGGAGAAACCATAAGTTATTCTGAATTGTTGAATGGATGAAAGATTTTAATGACGTCCACGAGACTGAAGAGATTTTAAATACCCCTGTAACGTCCACTGTGTTTATCCTTCCCAGTAGTATGCTCAACACTTTGTTCTCACAAATACACTCCCTGTTACAGTTTCGAGCCCTATCCCACAAAGTGCAATCTTAAGCTTCTACTCTTTTCAAATTTTCATGTATTTCAACATACCAGGGTGTAGACCATCCTCTTAGTATAGTCATTGTTATCAGCGTATAATAAAATAAACATTTGGTAGCCAGGTTAGTTATATTGTTAATTCTTATAATAATAAACATTTGGTAGACAGGTTAGTTATATTGTTAATTCTTGTAATGTGGGCTATGGGTAGCGTATTAATGAGTTGGTATGAACAGGCGGGTCAATGGTTGTGTTTTAAGTTTTAACCAACCACCATTGGTTCTCATCTTATAAATAGCTAGATGAATGTTGGAGCAACGGTGCTGATGTGACAAGTCCTCCCTGTACCAAACAATTGTACCGTATACTACTTTATGCAAAAAAGTTGTTATTCTCTCATGTTCTTCTGTGCTATGTCCATGGTATGCATTTATGATTCTGCAACAGTAATTGTAGTAACTGCTGTGAGGGGTCGCCCTACACAACTGTGTGTTGGTTCAAAATATTGCTGATTGTTGTTTCAAGGATCCAAAATATTATATTCTTAGTAACTTTCAGATGAAGCATTGTGATGTTTCTTTGAATATAGTTGCATGGTTGTCTACCTGAGGACTTTCCTCTTATTTGTTGAGTATTGGTTTCTTACCAAGTGACACTGAATGCAACTCACAATTATGGAGCCATCTTGATGATTTGAGATTCACAGTACCAAGCAGTAGGAAATAAAACTCTAGGAAGCAATATGGCAATGATTGTTGCAGAGACCTGAAATATATTACGCAGAACAGGAAATTTTTAAGGCGTTTGTTTGCCTATTATGTATGCAAGAAGGCCCTATGTACTTGTAGATAACTTGTGAACTTGATTGAAAGCTGATCACTGTTAGTATTGATGGTTGAAAACTCATGCCATCTACTAAGGTAACTCTTGTATACATTTTCATGTAACTTGGATTTCTCCTTTGAAATCCACAACAAATTCCTTATGAATTAAAAGGTGGTAGTCTTTGAGCATCGTGTAATACTCCATTTTGAAAAGTTGAAAAGTTTGTAGAGCTTTGCTAATATTAAACACTCAGATGGCACAAATAATAATGTAATTGATATAATACATTCGGGTTGATCAACTCATTGTTGGGATATTATATTTATAGGAGATTAGACTTTCTATAATCATGGAGAGTCCCCCGACTACTCACCCACAAATCTCTCACATAATTCCTCTATTCTCTCCTACAATTTCTAACACCCTCATTCTCTCAAACAAACATATCTACGTGAGTTGTATTAAGTTATTAACAACCCACTCACATACCAATTAAACCTCACATTACAATATTGCAAATATACTAACAATCATAATGTGAACACTAATATAGGTAAGTTCCTAACATTGCCCCCTTAGTGTGAACATGGGAGAAGAGAAATATATCTTACAAATGTTGCTCCTTGAAAACATTGGTTAGACCAAGTAACACTTCATCCGATTGTAGTTGTGAACCAAATTCCATTGAGGTTCCCTGAATCCCCAAGTTCTTGAATCTCTCCGGATTCTTGAAACTTCCTTGAGCTAGCTGAGCTTTGAATTCGAATCTCTCTTGGATTCCTAGAGCTTCCTAGATTAACTATACAACATTTTTTTTTCGAAATCTTCTCCTATCCCGCAAGAGACTAATTCTTTGGAACATGTCTCTTTCCCAAACCTCACAACAAAGTTTTATTGATCACAACACAATGAAAAGTAAGAAAACAAGACCATACTACAAACACATTGAAAACATGCCACCAAATCTTAGTGCAGCCCCATCGCTAGTGGTTGTGAGATTTAGAGGTCGATGTTCGACCTCCTACCTCCGTGCCTCTATCCTCTAATTGACGTGCTACTTACTCTGCGGATTGGAACTTGAAGCTCATTGGTTTCCACATTGTGCTTTATTTTTATTTCCTCCCGCAATGTGAAACACTTTATTTTATAGGATGTCGGGTTACACCAAAAATGCGTCCGTAAGGCAATTTTTAATTTTATTTTTGACACTTTTGCAATGACATGGACTTGACAACGGTAAAACTTTGATTTTGGCGACAAACTAAACTAAACTAAATATAATGTTTCTATAGCTTTAGCTATCTTAGAAACATTTTTATTGACAATTTTTTGTTTAAAACATATGTTACACCAAGTTCCCTGGACGAGACGACAAGGGACAAGGGGACGTGTTTTCGGGATGGGGATGGCAAGGAAAGAGTGGATGTGTTTCGGGACGGATTTTTTTGGAGGCCTTTTTTTAGGGGATGGCAGGGACGACTATTAAAAATAAGGAAGACTATTAAAAAATAAGGAATTTTTTAAAAAATAAGGAATTTTTAAAAAATATAGGAAATTTCAAATATTCATATGATAACATTGATAAAGCATTCATCACACACATTATAGAACCTTAATACATAAAATTGGAGCTGAATTGAGATTTCACATAAGATTCAAGTTTCAATTACAATAATAATTACAATGAAATGCCCAAGGGTTGCAAGTTTCAACTACAAAATGTCTAAAACATAGAAAATGAAAATCTATTGTTGCCCCTAATCAAAATCCGCTAAAATGGCATCAAAATCAGACCCTGAGTTTGAGTCACTGGAACTATGAGGGATTGCCTCATCCAATGGAACCCCAACCAATCCCACCTGTGCCTCCTCATCAACCTATGTGGCATCTTCGGGATCAACATCCCAACATGCAACTGAGTCTGATGATACTCAGGAGTCTGTCGATCTTGAAGTCGTAAGGCACTATGCATGACTATTAACTTCTCTACTCGTCGAGAGGTAAGCTTGTTCCTCTTAACTGATTGGATGAGGCCGTATGTGGACAATTCCTCTCTGCAACAGAGGAACTGACAACTTGTGAAAGGAAGCGAGTGGTAAGAATCCTCAAGTTTGGTGCATCCTTGCCATGCGAGGTCCACCATCCAACAGGGTCTACTTGAGCTAATGTAGCTCTACCTCTATGTTGCATTTGAAGAAACCCAGTGTGACTGAACCGCAAGTCCAAACAAAAAACCTCCCTAAGTCTTTGATGTTTGAAACCTTGAAAAAATGAAAAATATTTTTTTAAATTTGCAAAATGAACAATGGATGTGAAACATACCTCAAATGGTGTAGAATAATGCTCTCTTGCCTTCTTCTCACTGTTGTTCTCTTTTCTTCTCTATGTTGTTTTCTTTCTTTGTCTTCTCCTTCACAATATGGGAAATGACAAAAATGAGCTCTTTTTTAGTTTTAGTTTGTAAGAGAGGTTGTTTTAGGTTTAGGTTAGTTAGGAATGAGTGCGGGGTCCTTGTGGGCCTCCATATCCATTTTATTTGTTATTAATTTTGAGCTTTTTTGTAAAGCGTTTTACCTTTGTTGGGACGTAGGGGATGCCTAGACGTCCTGTTATGATTGGGGGACTTGTAGAAGTCCTTGGCCATACTTAGGGACGTCCCTTGCTGTCCCCTGTTATCCCTCTTTTTAAATTTGGCGCCACAGGGGCATCCATGATTTTTTTGCATGAATTGGGGACGGGTAGGGGATATTTCCTACCCGTCCCCGTCCCCGAAACATCCCCTGTTGGGGATGGGAATAAAAATGCGGGGATGCGTCCCCGTGGAACATAGTTTTAAAAATTTGACAAATGAACTTGACTCAATTGAATTTTGACAATGATAGACAACTTTGATATTGAGAACACAATTTTGAATTATACACAATGTAACTATGATATATTTGTCAATTAAGATGACAATTTGCTCTAGCAATGACTAGATTGATTTAAAAACTTTAATTAGACTCATACTTATGAGTCTAATTTTGGCCATTATCTCACCTAAATTTAAAACATGACACAATTGACAACATAGACTTTATACTCCTTCAAGACAAATTATAGATCAATACTTCATAATTGACACCACATGACACTTTTGGCATAAAAACTATATAGAAAATACCCTAAAATAAAAGAAAGACATGAGTATTGATTCACAAATGCACGCGGGTTTCTTGCCAAATATACAGATGGAAAGAAGATTGTAGTATATTATTGAAATACGGCAGAATGGCTTTGGTAGATGGACACCAATAGAGATGGAGGGAAAATGCATTTGGCAAAGAGACAAGGAAATGCAAAAATTGAACATAGAGAATGTAATGTCAGAACTGAATTCAAAACGACATGAACTTGCAGATTTGATAAATCAGCGTTCATTTATGGTAGTCAATGCACGCTAACATCCTTTTGTTAGGGCATGCAATGGGTGATAGGAATGCATACAATGTGTGTGAAGCTGGTTGCAGCATATACACGAGCTTGGCATCTAAGATTGCAATGCAATAGCTCGCTCAACATTCAACTGAAATTGGGCATTCAATATAGCAGTCCAACTGGAGCAAGTGCATGGATCCACCACTAGAAACATGTGGGAAAAATACGCAATTGTATCTACAAACACAAGATTGGGGGCTTGCGAAGATTGAGTGGATTGGGATGACAAGAACAACTTTTGTGCTTGAATTGATGTAATATCCCCTTCCCAGTCGAAGACCCTTAGCCTATTTTGTCTACCCAACGGCTAAGGAATGAAAAAAGGGTGACTTAAGTTCTAATATTTTATTATAAAGTGCAAAATAAAAACAAAATAAACTAAAAGTTCTTGTATTGTGTCAAGATATTCCCAAGGAGCCATATTAGCCATTTTCGCCAAATACCCAGATGCCCAAAATTGTTTTATTCTGTCGTTGGGGTTTGCCTACGAAATTTGTATTTAATTATTTTGAGCCCTGTTTGAGGCAATTTGTGCTCCGGTTTAACCCTGTTGTGATCGTACATATCAATATTCCCATATACTAGTAGGGTTTTAACCAGAATGAATCCTAGGCTTTATTTGTGACTTCTGGCAACGTTTTGTGTTTTCCCGTTTTGTTTTCTGTGAAATTTCTCTGGATCAATTCCTTTGCTAGTTTGGCCTAATTCTTTTCCTGGAGTATCTAGAGATCACCTATGCACGTTATGCCAAAAGGAATTCGCCACCGGAGGTCTAGTTCTCTCGGAAAAGACAAAGTCGTGCACCAAAAAGCTTCTTCTGGGCAGGCCGCATTTTTGGAAAAAGAGGGTTTGAAGTGAATCATGGGATTTTTGGAAGCAACAGGCAAGTGGGAATTTTGTACCTGCCTAGCAGGGTATTTTTTCGTATGGAAGCAACGCCACTTAAGTCACAATGGGAAAATTAGAGGCGTGCGGGGAATTTCTTACACCTCAGTAGGGTAAAAATTCCCATTGTGAAATAAAAGAAAAATCACTTAAGGCATTGATGGGATTTTATTATCTGCCTTGCAGGGTAAATAATCCCATTATGAAAGTCAAACAACTTAAGTGGATCATGAGATTTTTGGAGCTGTGGTGCAGGGTGAATAATCCCATTGTTAATTGGCTTTTAAAAATAGAATTCACCCTTGCCAAAAAGTGCGACCCACCTTGGGTGAATAATAATGCATTTAAATAATTTTTATTAATGTTTATTCACCCAATTTTGGTGTCCAAGCATGGAGAAAAGTCAACAAAGAAGAAGAAGGTAAGGGAATTTAAAAATAGAATTCCAAAATTAAATAAATATAATTTATTTAATGCAGCCCCCTTCATGTCAAAAAGTGCACCCCATTTGGGAGAGGAATAATACTTTTAAAGTATTAATTGATTTAATTAATTCCTATTTTCAGTGGCTAAGGTCAAAGCATACTGTGAGGCTTGAGTTAACTGGAAGCAGAGAGCTAAAATTAAATAAATTTAATTTATTTAATGGCAACCATAAACATGCACAAAATAGGCGCCCCATTTGAAAAGTAAAGCTTATTAAATAATTAATTAATTGCCAAGAATAGGAGAGGCATTAATTAATTATAGAATTATGATGATTATATAAGCAGGGGTTGCCATAAGGATGAATTAATTAATTCAAAAGCAGAGAAGTGCAGCCCAAACAAAAAGTGCGTCCCATTTGAAGAGGAATTTTTTTCAAGGTGTAATTTTTGCTTTGGAAGCTTCAAAATTTGGTGCCTAGGTTCAAGGAGCTTGATTTGTGTCCGAATAATTGTCTGCATAATGGTTGTACAGTGCTCGTGAAGTTGGTAAAATTCATGCTTGCTTTGCATGCAAACAAAACATCAAATTTTGGGGCAGCAGGCTTGATATATGCAGATTTTTATGATTAAAATCAAGTGTTCATGTTCGGTTGCCGTCTTTGTCTGAATTAATTGCAGGTATTCATTACAGGTGCTTATATAAGAGAAAGGGAGCTTAAATCAATGTCCAATACATTGAACATATCCTCCGAATCTGAAGAAATCTCCAGATCTGCATTGGTTGTAAAGAATTCCGACCGAATAAAAAGAAAAATAATTTCGATAAAGATTGCTCCAGCCATGGCAAAGCGGGATGAACGAGAAAGATCAGCAGAATCATGCATAGATCTAGATCCAAATCCATATTTGATATTTGCAAAAGCTTCCGGCAAAAATTCATCCTCTTGTTTCGAATGCACCCGTGAAGAAGTCAGTGCTTGGAGAATTCCTTCTAAGACCTTGTGCATGTTCTCCCAATCTTCTAGTTGAAGCCTTCATTGAATTTGCATTCACTCGGAGTGCTTTCCAAAATTTTTAATTGCTCATATGCAATTAAAAATAAAAATGATGAGTTATTTACAACAAACATTGCACTGATGCATGTACTGGAGAAGAACTACAAAAGCTTCAAGAGAAGAACTAATCCAACCGCTTCCAGATCTAGTTTGGTGAGAATCAAAGGCAAAAGAATCAGCTGCATGCAGAATATGAAAAAGGACAAGATTGCAGCTTTCCTCTTTCTTCTTCTTTCTCTTATTTCCTTCGACAAAGTAATTGAGCGATCAATTAAATTATAAAACTTAAGTGATTGGTTTAAAAGCCATTACTTGAAGAAGTCAACTACTTGGAAATAGGTGGCAGACATGCAAAATAGAAGGTTCTATCTTCAGTTGCAAATCATGCATGTCATGCAAAGAGGAATTCCAGGAGGGAGATTGCCAGTTGTTTCCTTTCCGACTTCCACATGTGCTAGTTCAACTAAAAGCTTCCTATTTGTAATTTCCCCTCTACATGCTATAAGTAGAGGAAGAACCTACAAGTTAAAGGATCATAATTTGTAAGCAACATTCTTGTGTTCCAGACTTTGTGCTGAAACCCCTGATAGCCACTTGAAGCAAAGGAATATAAAGGAGCAGATTTCCGAGAACTTTGTGTCACGGTGCATTTTGTTTCTAGCTTTCTATCTTAGATCTTCTATAAACTGTGTTATATTAGATCTAGATCTGGAGTTCCTTTGCTTATAATTCTGTGTGTTGATATCTATTGGTTTCTTCTATGTGTATGTAATCAACTCGTTATCTATTAATTGGGTTGCACATCTTCCCCATTTCTTCCCTGTGTTTAATTATTCCCTTCTTCTATAAATATTTCCTTTCTTAAACAACTGCTTACTTGCTGCAGAACTATACGGCTATGGTTCATGAGCTGAATAGTTGAAGTAAAACCTCCATATAGATACTAGCATATTTTAATTGACAAATTTGACACGGGAGCCTCACCAAGAAATGAGGAGATTTATCTCATGATTGCCTAGGTTTTCAGCTATGCGAAAATCTAGCCAACATGTGTTAAGCATTTGGCTTGCATTTTTACTCTTGAGGACGAAAACCCTCCAAGAGCCCTAGAGAAGGACGAAAACCCTTCCTCTAGTTTGTGAGGATTCTCTACACAAGGGTTTCCATTGGGCATCATTGAGTTAGCAGTAATTTTCAATCTTTTCAACATTGGAAGAATAAAGGTTGCAGATTTTTGGCAAGGGTTTGGAGAGAAAGTGGTTATCATTTTTCTATGCCCTTCTTCCATGTGGAGCGACCCACTTCTAGTGCATATTTGATGTATTTGAAGGTATTTCTAATCTGATTTGGAGTGTGGATCATAGATCTGATTTTTATAAATCAAATCAGCTTGTTTTCAGAATTTTTGGGGTTCAAGAGATATTATTTTATCTATTTTTATGGGCAGCCAGTCTGCAGATTTTATAAATTAATTTCAGCCTTCTTGTGCATCAAAATTTGTATTTTTCTTCATATTTTGGCTTTATAAAATTGAAGGATCAGATTGGAGTGGAAATATCAAAGTTTAATCGCTGATTGTTATGAGTTTCCTTCCATACCCTAGTCGCATTTTTCAGTATAATATTCAGATCTGCAGTAATTAATTTGGGTTATATTTTATAAGTCTGCATTTGGTGTTTGGATTTGCCAAAATTCCAAGTGGGGGTCAAATATGTCCATTTGGGGACATTACAACTGAAGCAAATCACACTCGAATAATGCCCATGTCTTGCTCTCAACATTATGCATGCCATTATGAGGAATAACATGCAGGCCCAATTGATACTTAAAAATCTGAATATTGTAGGCACTGATCATTTGATAGTTGGGAGACCATAATCGTTGGCCAAATGCAAGGAAACATACAAGACAGGGTGCGTGCAGAAGCAAAATGTAACTGATCAGAATTGTACGGTTCTGTTCACTGAAGTATCAATATATTGAAGAGAATGGATGTGAATAAATTCATGAATGCACAGCTACTCAGAGACACCTTTATTGAAATTTCACCTCCTTAGACTATTCTGTTCACCAAAAAAGACACTCGCACTATAAACTAATAAAATAACAATAGAGAATTTCACCAAACCATAACTCAGGGCAACATACATAGATGTAGCCGCCCTGTTTTTTAATTTTCATAACTCTTCTATTTGATCAGCCTGCTCCAATACCAGATGAAAGGTTTGGTAGTTTGCTAATGCTAAACACTCGGATGACACAAATAATAATGTAATTGATTTAATACATTCGAGTTGATCAATTCATTTTTGGGATATTACATTCATAGGTGATTAGACTTCCTGTAATCATGGAGATTCCCCACAAATCTCTCACACAATTCCTCTATTCTCTCCTACAATTTCTAACACCACCATTCTCTCAAACAAACATAATGTCTACGTGAATTGTATTAACAACCCACACACATACTAATTAAACCTCACATTACAATATTACAAATATATTAACAATCATAGTATGAACACTAATATAGGTAAATTCCCAACACATCTCTTGCATTCCATGTCATCATAGCATAAAATACATAAATGCTCTTAGGAAATGATCTGTCATGTACTTAGCAAACATTGTATGTTGGATTGCATGAAACAACAATAGTCTTATTTTCATTTGAAACTTTGCACACCGTGAATTCAACTAACAATACCATGAAAAAGTCAAGAGTTGCATAACACAGATGTAACTTATCTGTTACTGTTGTGCTTTGACTAGAACATACATTAAGAGAATGTCATGGTTAGTGAAACATTAGCTATTCCATAATACAAGGTTTTCAAATGTCAACACAATAATTGATTTTTAGTAGACATTTCAATTTTCAATAGCAAGCAATGATTAGCCATAGATTATATTATTCTTCAACCAGTTACAATTCTCATAGTTATTAGCATTTAATTAATTAAGTCATGGATCAGGTAACTTGATCATGTCTTGGTTATGTAGTATAAGATGGGACCAAGGATTTTTAAATTCATTTCAAAGTATAATGGTATTATAATCTTCTGCCAATGACTTCTAATTCCAAGAGCGACTTTACTTGTATGAGCATATGTAAGTATTTGATTAGTCATGGATTCGGTTGTTTCTATTTATCTTCATCTTCTGAAGCTTATCAGATCATACCAACTACGTATTAATGACCTGGATTAACTTTGTAGCTCATTATGGTTTACCCAGTTATGGTTATGTCTCGATCATGCCCAATGAGAGGTATGGTTGTTGGAAGACAGTTCAAAATTTTAAGTTGAATTATCCAGATATCCTGTTAAAATCACTAGAAACTGATTCGAAACGTCTCTATTGTGCATTTGATTGTATTAGTGTTTTTCTGAATTTTGATATCGAGAATTGGTAAATTTAAAAATAACAGGAAATTTCCAAAATTGAAAACTGTTCTAGAAATGTGTTGGAACTGTTCAGAATCTGTTCCAGCAATATTTTCCTAAATGCAACTGCCACCGAAACATTTTCTGTTATTTTGACTTTGTTCCATCCTAGAAGCATATTCCAAACCATTGGAAATTGCATTTGTGTAGGAATAAATGAATAAGACTTCCCCTTTTATAATTGTTTTGTATGGTTATGCGGTTGTAACCGCTAACTAATTTTGTAACCGTCTTTGCATAATAAATACCTAGACACACAACCCATTTGTACAGTGTGTATTCCGGTTTTCTCTTCAATCATTCTTTACACATTTATTCGGTTTATTCTCTCTCTCCACAAATTCTAACAGTGGTATCAGAGCGTGGGGCAAGCAAAGAGAGGGAGGAAGAAAGATATTTTCGTGAGTCCCATTAGGGCACGCTGAAGAAGGAAGACATTTTCGTTTTTGAAAGAAATCACGAGAAGATTTTTGAGGGTCGAAGTAAACAGTCTTGTTCGTGAAGATTTGTTGCACAGTCGAAATCAAGGGCACGCCATTAGGGCACGAAAAATCACGTTGTATAGTCGCGAATCAGAAGAATACACTCACGTTTTTCAAATTTAAAAAAAAAAAAAAGTCACGAAAATACAGTCGAATGGCACGTTTTTCAGGAAATTAACAATATTTTCGAGCACGAAAATATAGTCGCGAATGGCACGTTTTTCAGAAAATAACAGCATTTTCGAGCACAAATAGTCAGATTTTAATAGCCACGAAAAATCGTGATTTTAGACATTTTTACAGTCGCGATTTGTGCTAATATGGTGCATTATTACAGTCACGAATTGCTAGGGCACAAACATTTTTCACAGACATAAGGCTGGAAAGACGCAGAAGCAAAAAGACTACCTGCGCTAGGGCACGAAACTGTGCAATTGGTATTTTATTTTATTTTATTTATTCATTGCCAAAATACGCAGTTGTATTTATTCTATTTTATTAAAATGGAAATGCCCATAGAAAAATATTCTGGTCTAAATTTTCATACATGGAGAGTGAAAATACAAATGCAACTTATGAATAAAAATTTGTGGGGCATTGTAAACGGGAAAGAGACAACACCTACCGATGCATCGAAATTGTTAGAATGGCAAAGCAGAGATGATAGAGCGAAAGCTATTATTGGCCTTGCTCTCTCTGACTCTGAACTTCATCATGTAGACCTAGACAAATCATCAAAGGAAATTTGGGATACTCTAAATAAATTATTTGGAGCGAAAGCAGTCAATGCCAAATTTTCCCTGAAACTTCAGTTATATAGGTTCAAAATGGATGACGGAGTCTCTATGTCAAGCCACATCAATAATCTAAGGTCCTTGATCAGACAACTAGCAGAAGTGAAAGCTGCGATTGAGGATGAAGATGCCAAAGCTATCCTATTAAATAGTCTATCTTCAAAATATAGCAATGTAGTTTTTACCCTCAGTCAAATTCAATCTCAATCTCTGGATGATATGATAGCAGCTCTTCTAGCTGAGGAAAAACGAACTACAGAGGATGCAAAAGGTCATTCCCAAAGAAGAAAGTGCATTCTATTCTAGAACCATAAAAATATCATAGAAGATCAGATAAGTCGGAGATTGAATGTCATTATTGTAAGAAAAGAGGTCACACAACATGGGATTGTCGTGTTCGAGCCAATGATGTGCTCAAGGGTAAAGTCATATCAAATACAGCCAATATAGCCATGGTTGAAGACCCACCAGATGCAGAAGGTAGTGAGGACAGTGACGAATACGCACTATAAAGATGCTCTAAACTTTGAAGGCAAGAAAGGATACAGGGTAGATGAAGCTCGGTATGGATGGTTGCTCAGATAGTTCGGAGACTGTGGATCTTGGGAATTATACCCTCACGAGGGTCATGAGACAACTTGATGGAGCTTGTGGATGGCTCAGTATGGATGGTTGTCCAATAATTTGGGAGATTTGTGATTCGGGAGTTCGGGGAGGTGGAATCCGGGAACTCGGGAATTCAGCTCGGGAGCTACACCTTTACGAAGGTCATGAAGCAACTTGATGGAGCCCTATCCTATCATAGCATTGCTTTCAAAGTGAAAGTGTTTGAAGATAGCGTAGTTCTGTTTTGTTAGATTGTTTGTTTTTGAGTTATGTAGGGTAAGTCTTAAGAGGGGGTGTAGGAATAAATGAATAAGACTTCCCCTTTTATAATTGTTTTGTATGGTTATGCGGTTGTAACCACTAACTAATTTTGTAACCGTCTTTGCATAATAAATACCCGGACACACAACCCATTTGTATAGTGTGTATTCCGGTTTTCTCTTCAATCATTCTTTACACATTTATTCGGTTTATTCTCTCTCTCCATAAATTCTAGTTAAACTCATTCATAGAAATCTGTAGTTGCATGGAGTAATCCAATGTATTAGGCCAATTTAAAGTCTGATTTCAATTTCTAAGTATTAATATTTTGTTGCAAGTGATAAGCATATGTTTTTAAAATGTATTTTTTCTAATTTTTAAAAATTAGGTGTTTACCAATTTTCAGGGCATTTGGTGGTTTGCATTTTTATGGAGTTTTCGTTTCAGAAATCGTAACCATTTCCAACTTTCATGTGACTTTCATGTTGCAATATGTACTAACAATTTCGTTTTATTTCGTTTTTAGCTGGTCAATGAAAATGCTTGAGGCTTGTTTCTTTTCACTTTTATCTGGTATTGAATATCTTTTCATTTTACAAGGCCTGTGCATTTTGTATGTCATGGAAACTCTTAATGGCATTGGCTGAAGTTGTACTATTGAGCTTATTGTTTGTTTGTGGGTGCTGTCTAGTCAATTCTAGACATTTATGACCCAACTCGTTATGGATTATCTTAATATGTGATAATTGTTATACTGTTACATTCAACGGTGCCTTCTTTTCAATTTTCTTCTTATGATCTGTGACATATGGCTTGTTAAAGACTGGCACATACGAAACTGCTTGAGCTCAATTGTGCATCTAACTTCAGTCGTGACTTTTGAAGTTTGTGAGTGTATTTGTTGTTAATGCCACTGGACAACTGGTTCACAGGGAGTGTTTGTTGGTGTTATTGTGTATGGTGATTAACAGTTCTTGTATTTACTTATTGAAGTTGTACTCAAAATCTTATTGTATACTTTTCATTACATCTTTGATGTTTGTATTCAGGAGTTCTGGACAGAACTAATGTTAGTCATTTGAGGCCTTTTTTCTTAGTATTTATTGTTCCGTTTGCACTAACGTTAGCCATTTGAGGCATTTTTGTTTAGTATTTATGATTCCGTTTGTGAATGCTTTGAATTCTGTTATATATTTTCATTTTATGTAGGATATGATGTCAAAATTTACACCCATAAACCCTTCAAATTTCACCATACTAATTTTCTCTTTCTTATCTGAAGTCTCTAATTACTTTGGGAACAGAAATGTATGAATTTTTCTATTCCAGCTCGTAGATAATTACATTCAATCTATTTAAAAAAGTGATATTATGGAAAGAGATGGAAAAGATGAACTCTTTTGCTCGATCATCTGCTTATGAAAATGCACTTTTGCTTCCTAAAAATTGTGATAAGTATCCATGTTTTCAGATATTGCGCTGTTATTTTTATCGGTTTACTATCATGTCTATGTTCACAGTTGATTCGAGATGAGATACGATCTGGGAAGTCAGATAAAGATGTTTATGATAAGCTTGAAAAGGACTATGGAGAGTCAATCCTATATGCTCCTCGGTTTGATATACAGACTGCTGCTATATGGCTATCACCAGTATGTTACAATTACTCTTTCTTGTAAAGTCTTACTGTTGTCTACCTTTTATGCTTCTAATGCAAAAACAATGTTTGATACAGGTTATTGTAGCTGGGGCATTTGTAGGAATATGGGCATATCGAAGACACCAGGAAAGGGCTAATGTGCAACTTTTGGCTTCAAGGTTACTAAGAAACATTCCTTTGACTCGAAACGAGAGGCAAGCAATGCTTGAACTTTTGCAACCCCCACCCCCAAAAAGCAAGTGGTGGTCATGGAGTGGTTGAAAGCATCCTGCATCCTGTTTGCTTTGCTCTGTTGTATTCCTGCAAATATATAAATGTCAGCGGTCTTATGTTCTGCAAAAGAACAAATATACATTGGGTACAGTGAAAGAATATCCATGTAAATACCATCCTATATTTCCAACCTAAGTAACGGATACAAAGAAAGTATCTCTTGTTTCCTCTAGTTTTTGAATGGGTGAGTTTATATTGTCTAAATTCAACCATAGCTAGTAGTCATTTGTTTTGTAGGCAAACTTAGGGAACATTTTGGAACATTCACAAATAGGACATAGTAGAAGATAACAAATATTATCTTCTCTTTTATATTTTTCAAAATGAAGTTGGTGTTGATTTATCAATTTATTCAATATGTTGGTGGAGAATAGTGATTTTGAGGTGCGTACATTGGTGTTAAGTGCAGTGTTTATTGCTGTGGGGTGTTGACATTGATCCAGTTTGAAGGACTTTCAGTGTGTATGGTACGGATGCTAACAACACCTTACACATGAAAGAACAACAAACCAAAGTTTCCCTCATTTGCTTGGAGTTTAAAAACTTGTGCACAATTGAATTTTTGTGTTTTAGAATCTGTTGCTCCGTTGAAGAAAATTGTTGTCCAGTCCAATGAAAAACTATCTTTCCAATGATGTTCAAGTCTAAATTCTCGCTTGCAGTATGCTATCTAACCTTGCTTGTCCTTTTTCTAGCTTTCTCGCTTTCCTTATCATCTTTTGCAACTTTTCCTAGGCCTTCTTGCTTTAAGTGATGGAACCACGTTGATAGTTACGCAACCGCCTCAGTGGTTGCGTAACCGCCATCTGTGCAAACCGGCAGTTTCGTGCACTTTCTCCCAAGCCTTTTCCAGCGTGTTTTGAACATGTGTCATCTTCTTCAAACTCATTTTTAGTGCACGTTTCTTGACCAAATTGGTTGTTCTTAGGCTTGTTAGATGCGTACAAACTTCTCCTTCCCTTCTTGTTGTTATTTGTGAGTTAACTACCCCTTCTTTGAGTGATGTGGCATTTCTTGGCTGCCAAGTGGGTTGGACCACTTCCCTACCAAGTTTCTATAAGAACTAGGCTTCTTCCCGAAGCATTGGTTGGAGTTTCTCTATTTAGATTGCACTGTTATGTTGCCAGAATCCCGCCAAGAAGTACGTAAGCAAACTTGTTCTTTCGCCTTGCCACTCTCTTGCTTGCATTGTTGTTAGACCACTTGCAAACCAACCAGCTCCAACATTCCACCATTCTTCTTGCACATCTTTCCAACACAGCTCTCTGGATACGTTGAACACACATTGGAAAGAAGTTGAGGGGACATCAAGAAGCATTGCCAACATTGGATGTGTCTCAGTACAACATTTCCAGTTGGGGGTGTCTTTGAATTCTTGCAAGTTTCTTTGTTTATTTTAAATAGATTCAAAGCTTTAGTCTGGTTAAATACATTCTTTCAGAAAGATTCAATTGCAATAGTTATTATAGTAGATTTCCTTTGCAAAAGCTTCCGTTGAGGATTTCCTCTCAAAGATATCCTGTGGATTTGTCTCGAGAAGGATTCAGAGGAAGTTTCACATTACTGGTGCTTTGTTATCATTTCTTCATTTATTAAATTGTTTAGGAAAGTTCATTACATTCAAAATTCAATATTGGTTGCACACGAGCAAAGCTTCCGTGAAAAGTTACTTCTCTGCCTATCCTTGTGGATTTACACGGAAGTTAGCTTTAGAAGCTTTTGTGTCTGTGTTAGATTTACATTTCTTCATTAGAAAGCTTCGCATCCACAATTACAAATAGGAAAAATCATTTGTTTTATTAGATTAATTAAATTTTCTGCACAAGGAAATAGCCACATCCGACTATTTCTTTGTTTAGTTTAATTTGCATTAGAATAGAAGTAATTTCATTTAATTAGAAGAAGTTAGTTTGTCTATGCACATTTCTTTTGTTCCAGTAAACATAAAATACAAAAACATTAGATTAAATTAATTAGTTTGCTTTTATTTGTCTTTTTCCCTTTGTTTAAAATCATTAAAAAGCACAAAAACAAATAGATTAGTTTTGTTTCTTTGATTCAATTAATTAGCTTTCATTTGTTAATTAGGCACATATAGTTAATTAGTCGGAATTAACACAACTCCTTACATATTCCTAGTTGTCTTAGGATAGACCTTGCCCTCTTGCGGTTTCTTTGCGAGTTTTTTTGTTTCTTTGCTTTAATAGTTCGCATATTCCACATGACCATTCAAAGCCCTAGACAACACAAAGATTTGGTGTGCACGTGTACCTCAACCAAACCAAGCTCCACAATTGATAGACGTTGACCAAGGCCTTAGACATCTCGTTTTCCACACCCCACTTCCACCCTTAATTATCTCATAGTTGATGACCTTGAATGTTGAAGCAGACAATGCTTATGTGTTCTGGCATAGTCAACTAGGTCGAGATTAGACTCTACAATTCACCTATTTGTCTTACCCACATGTTTCCTCTCACACCTTCATAACCTTGTTTGGATACTTTTTCGAGGCAAACACATGGCGCTCCCACGCATTCCACAACCGGTTCGAGGGTGTTTGGTGACACTGATATTGATAGACTCCTTTGTGTGTCCATTCTCCTCGACCATTCCATTTCACTTGCCCAAGTTAGACAAACATTCATTGCTTTAGACAAGCAGATTCCCATTGTGCCCGTAGAAGACATTCGATTGCCTTGATCACTTGTTAGCCACTTTCGCCCACTTTCGCCCATTTTCGCATAATTCACCTATCCGCCCTATTTATCCATTTCATAGTCATCTTTCCATTCAACATTGGTTGTCTCAGACAACCTCTCCTGAGGTCAAGTGCGCCTTACGGTCACTTGTTGATTCTTAGACGACGCTTACCACTATTCTAGGTGGAGATTGCCATGATTCTAGGAGGAGGTTACACATTCACCTCCTATATGTACATCTCTTGCATTATTCTATTTGATTGTATTGAGTTGGAGCTATTTCTGTGTTATTGCAATTATCTCTCTTGTATTTTCGTAATTTGCAGTCTTGTATGCTTGCATTGTTTTGTCTTGGAACAATTCACGTCTCACATCATTCACCTGTGCATTCTTCGAACCAGAGATCCGCGATGCTTCTTTGATAGTTGATGTTGACATCATCTCTGACATGAAAGAAAAACAAACCAAAATGTCTCATTTACTTGGGATAAAAAAGCTTGTGCATAGTTAAATTTTTGTAATTGTAGAATTTGTTGTTGCAAACAAGGCAAATTGTTGTACTTGAACTCGAAAAATAACTTTTATTCTCAAGAAGAGTTCAAAAGCCTTTGTAAATAATTTAATCTATTTGTCATTTTTCGTTTCTATATATTCATGTAACGAATAGTGAGGTCAAGTGGTAGATGTCATTTGGTTTTACATTAATAGTTGAGTTGCTTCGACCTTTAATAGTTTTGTGATTTGCCTATGTTCTTTTTATGAGAATGTGGTGGCATTGTTGTGATATTTGACAATTGTGGAACAAACATTGAAAAATGCATGTATTGCATATCCTATATGTTTAATTTGAAATTTCTATGTTTGTCGGGGTGGGCGCAACGGTTAAGATGAGATGTCATTGTGCAAACCACCCAAGTTCAAGCCCAAGCAAGCTACGAGGCCCATAACTAAAGTGCTTGATCCATTGTTTCATTTTTATAAGGAGTTAGTATATTTTATATTAGGTTATATTGTCATGTTGGTTCTATTAGAATATACGACTTACTTTTTATAATTAAGACACTATTAGTTATGTATTAACTAAATGTTCGATCAGAACTACCTCAACCATTTTGAACTATCTTTTGCTTGATAAAATGATGGACACAATCTACGAGGTGTGAATTTCAGTTTTCTCTTCATTCTCTCTGTTAACATCTTACATTGGTATCAAAGCTTAGGGCTCAAACTAAGGATGAACAAAAGTTGAGAGGACATGGTCAGTATGAGGCTTCAAGGACAAAATATAGTTGATTCCATCAGCAAAGGTGTAAAAATGATAGCTATAAAAATGCCATTTGAGGGCATTTCAAAGCGCTAGGCTATAAAACTAAGTCTGCCATTTTTAAGTTTTTGAGGGTTATTCATTCAATTAGGGCAAAAAAAAGATGTCCTTCAATAAAAAAGTGATTTAGGTTTTTTTCCACAAAAAGCCTCGACATCACGAGGAAGAGGGAAAACATGACTTTCAAAGGTATTTAGGGCAAAAAAAATAAAAATACAATTATGATTTTAGGGCACACAACTAGAATCATGATTTAGCAAAAAATCCTCTCAAGCTAGGTTAGAAAGGGTGAATTTTATTTGTAATTTGTATACTAGGGCATGATTTTTGGGATCAGGAATTTCGGTAAGAAGTCAACAATTAGAAAGCATAATGTAAATTGCAATTTTTTGTTATGCAATTCCGAGTAAAAATCATGGTATAGTATTTTACTGTTGCATTTATTTCCTTCCTAAAGTGAGAAATTCAAAATATAGACTCAGTAACTTTCATTTCCACTGTGCATTAATTTATGGATCTATAATCACATAATGTGTAAAATGGACGATCAAATTCAATATGTCTAGCCATAAACACCGAGGCCTTTCATCAAATAGCTAGTATAAGTTAATTTTATCATTGATGACAAATATGCTAGAGGTATTTTGTTAAACATTTTGCCTACTAAATACACCAAGGGAAAACTCAAAGACAAACGAAATGGGTGAAAAATTCGCGATGGAGAATATGTATTTAAAAACCCCACACTTTAAAGATGTGAAGGGATCAAGTGTAGATGAATTTTAGCATGGATTGCTATTCGGTTCGAGAGTTTGTGGATCTTAGGAATAATACCCTTATGAGGGTCATGTGACAACTTGATGGAGCACTATAGATGCTCAATATGGATGGTTGTCCAATAGTTTGGGAGGCTCGTAATTTGGGAGTTTGGGAGGTGGAATCCAGAACTCCAAATTCAATTCGAGAACTACACTTTTACAAAGGTTATGAGGCACATTGATGTATTTCTACCTGTCAAAGAATATTTTTCAAAGAGAGCTTTGACGAATGCATGAGTTTGTTTGGTTATGTTATTTTAATTTTCTCTCGATGTTTGTTTTTGCTTTCTATAGTATGTCTTAAGAGGGGGCAATAAAATATAAAACTTAACATTTTATAATTAAGTTACATTAAGTTATGTATTAATTCATGTTTGGTCAGAACCACTTCAACCATTTTGTAACTATCTCTTGCATAATAAAATGATGGACACAATCTATGAGGTGTGCATTGGAGTTTTCTCTTCATTCATTCTCTATTCACATCTTCTAATATCTTAGACATCTTTAGGGGATTTTTTTTAAAGGATTGTCAATGCTACATTCTATGTATTGCCTATAATTTCATTGTGTTATGGTTCAAGGTACTACTCATGATTTGACTTGGTATAAACAAATCCATGGTTTTGTGTCCTTTAGTTATAGGTTGTATGTAAGATACAAAGTGCTCAAGCATGGAATAATAGTTTTAATAGTTTTAATGCCTAACATAGTAGAATATGTAATCTTTTTCTCTAATAAAAGTTCCTATGTAATGGCTCCCGCCTTGCTTATGCCATTTGCCTCCAACCCTAATCGAGCGTTTGGTGGACTAGCCCTTCAGTTGGGGTGACTTGTGAATTGGTGAGCCGATGGGGGTCTCTGCTATTTGTGGCCCATGTGTTAGAATCCCTTGTGGATTTTCTTGATTTCTCTTGTGCATATCCTAAAAGGCATTCAACAAGTTTGGAGTTGTCGTTGTTATTGCTTGGACACCCATTGGTCACTTTAAGTCACCTTGGTGACCTGAGCTCATCCATGCAAAGGAAGGTATGAAATGTCCCACTTCCTAAGATAATCATGACGAAGACCCTTAGCCCATTTTGTCTTCCCGACAAGTAAGGAATAAACTAAAAGGGAGACTTAAGTTATGATAGTTTATTATAAAGTGCAAAAATTAAAAGAAAATATTATAAGCACTTATAATAAAATATTATAAACTTAAAAATAGAAAAAGAAAAAAACATTTAGTAAAAATGAATTACCCAAGGGAAAATGCGACTTGCCTAGGGAGGGAAAAGTAAGTGGGAAAAATTTGATTGGGCATCAAGGGTGGCTATTTGGGCCCTAAGCTCTATAAAAGCAAGTCGACTTGCTTGAGGAGAGCATGCTTATCTATTTTCTCAAAAATCTTATTTTGTCTGAAACTTATAGCTTTACAATTTTCTCTTGAGGACGAAAACCCTCCAAGAGTTCTAGAGAAGGACGAAAACCCTTCCTCTAGTTTGTGAGGATTCTCCACCTTGGGGTTTCCATTGTGCATCATTGATTTAGTAGGAACTTTCAGTGTGTTTCCAGCAGTCAAAGAAAGAATATTTGCAAATTTTGTCAAGGGTCTTGAAGAAAGGATTGCTATTATATTTTGTGCCCTTTTCTCCAGAGCAATGACTTACCTCTAGGATAAATTTGAAGTGTTTGGAAGTGTTTCAATTCTATTTGGGGTTGATGTTAATAAATCTGATTTTTATAAATCAAATCAGCCTATTTTCAGAATTTTTGGGTGTAAAAAGGTACCATTTTCAGCTATTTACTAGGGCAACTCTGTCTACATATTTTACAAAATTATTTCAGCCTCTTTATGTCTCAAAATCTGGATTTTTCTTCATATATTGGCTTTATAAATTCAAGTGGATCAGATTGGAGTGGAAATATCACAATTTAATGGCTGATTTTTATGAGTTTTCTTCCCTACCCTAGTCGCATTTTTCCTTTATAAATCAGATCTGCATTAAAATTAATTGCTATATCTTTTATAATTTGTTTGGGGTTAAAATTTGTCCATTTGGGGACATTACAAGGTACTTTGGAATGTTTGGGTGGAGGCAAATTTGGATTTGGGAATGCAAGCAAACATAATATATAAAGGCAAGGGTCACCCCGATTTGTTTGTCGCTGCTATCTACTATGGATCAAAGGCAACTTTAAGGTCGAAGATCTAGAGGAAACCATTTCTCAAGGCACGAGGCTTCAAAATTAATTTTTGAAGGAAAGTCATGTACCCTTTTTATAAATTAATTAATTGAAGGATCGGTACTTTATCCTTATTTCCTACGGGTATGTGATAAATTTAAGGATAACAATCATATTTTAAATGGTCCTAAGTAACTTTATTTTATAACACCATAACAAGACACTTATGTATTATTATTACTAGCAATCGCATTTAGAAATGTACGATGTGAATGCTGAAAGGGATATAGTGAAGAAGCAAAATTGGATGAAGAGGAACAATGGGAGAGGAAGAGGGGTGTAGCAAATGGCGTTTGAGGTGGAGAAGTGCATGTGAAATGAATGAGGAATCAAGGATCCAATGTGAAAATATATCGCCTACGACTAACACGATTTGTCTCACAATCAAAGAAGGAGAAAACTTGTGTTGTAGTAGAAGACGCACGATAAAACTATAGAGGGAGATATTTGAAAATGCAAGTAGCTGATGGAAAATGTTGCCGATGTGAATACTTGTTTGAATTTGCAGATCTTGAATTTATTGGGTAGTTGGAAAAAATGTAAATGTAAGGGGAATTTGAATGCATGTTTCATGGACATGTCAAGGACATGAAGATGCAAAGTGTACTTAGAATACTTAGGTAGCGATATCATGCACAATTAGGGGTTGTGTTTTTCTCCAACTATCAGGGTAATGATTAGGTAAGCGCAAAGATTCACGCCGAATGTAATTTGTATATAAAGGGGAAAAATAAATGAGGGAAAATCCAACATGTCCCAAGTTCATAACGTGACCGCAATGACTACTTATCAGATAACTTTGAGCCCATGTATCCAATCAGTAAGGTCAATTAATTGCGAGGATTAGATGGACGACCATGTATCGTTAATTGACACCTTACAACGATTGGTCATACGAGTCAAAGGTAGATTAAGGCTTTAGATTGCATGCCCCACACGTTTTCCACGGATCATATTGTTCCTACCCAAATGATATGTGTTATTTGTGGTCCACAAGCATTTCAATATCACAAAAAGACAATAAAATTTGGGAAAACTCAAAAGTTTAAGGGTTCAAACCCAGGGTGAATGAATGCACCATGTAATAATTTGTAGCCTCCCTTTTAAGTTGTAAGCTCAAGTAAGTGTAGGAAAATTGATCCAAAATCATAAGAAAAATTGCAACATTCATCCAAAAATTTGCTTTAAACAATAATTTTTCATATTTAAATTAACATTACGATTTTTAAATATTTTTAATTAATTTTAAAATCTGCGAGCACTATGTAAAATAAGAGAATAAATAGATTGAAAACAGGAATAAGATTCACGCAATTGATAACGAAGTTCGGTATTAAAACCTACATCTTTGGGTCCATATAAATGCGACCGATCTATTAAAATATGTCTTAATATACTTACAATATTTCAAAAAGGCAATAACAGACCTTCTCCAATTGTCACAATATTCTCCCTAAAAACTCAACCCTAGTCTCCTTTGGAAATTTCTCAAAATTCCTCTCCTAGCTCTCACAAATGGGTTTGGAACATACACAGCCTTATGCAATTACCTCTTCAAATAGCACATAACACATTTTATACCATTTAGCACCTCCGGCGCAATTGTCAAGCCGCTTATCTTTTTACCCAACCACCACGGTTCGAGCCCCACCGTGCGCTTAGCATTTGCTATGTCCCACATTCAACGCGAATTATGTAGTGAAGTGGTTTTTATTGTATTCAAAGTGGCTATGTTTATTGGCTTATGAGCCATTTTGTTGGCCGAAATGCGCAATGGTTGGGTCATGATTGAGAAGTTTGGTGGTAAGGAGGTTTAGTGCCATGCTAGAGAGATAAGGAGGGTTTGTTAAGGAGATAAGGCGAGATATGTGATGAAGAGATAAGCATGATGTGGCGTAATGCATGGAAAGCGCCCGTAGATAATATACATGAGGTGGCAGGCAATTAAGCAAATGGGTTGGTGAGGTGGCCAAGTCGACTCGATCGGCCAAGTGAACTCGACTCGCTTGAAGTCGGGTTGTCCACTGAGCCCGCTTGATGTAGCATGTTTACAATACATTACAATTAGTCCCACATTCATCATGTTACAAAAACTTGAGCAAATATATACACAAGCTCATCAATGGTAATATGAAGATTGAGGCCAAGGCACCCCTCCACAATCGAGTATGCAAACCTAGTTGAGGGTCCCCAACCAACAAATAATGGGCCCACTGTTTTGCAACCAAGTGTCGAATACCGACATTGGAAACACAAAGTTTTACTTCATATCACTTGTGCCACTTGTTGCAATTTCGTTGGTCCACTTGGTGAATGTGCATGCGTCCATGTCACATGCACGCAGCCTAAATTTTTACCAAGGCCAAATATTTCAATGGGCTATATCTTCGCATACGTGTTTCATTTCTAAAGAAACAAAATACTGTCGAAAAGCTCTCATTTTACTCTACGCAATGCAACTATCTCGTGAGTGATTCTGAGAAGATTTTAAATTGGTTTTCCTCAATGAGGATCCTCTAGATCAAAAATATATGGTGTACAAACAAGCACCACTAATTGAGTCCCATGAGAAATCAGACATATCAGTTAAAGGTATCTTTTATATGTTAATAAAGTTTGTTTTGTAATTTAATGGCATCAAGGTTTTTGATTGCACAAAATTTAATTGGATAGGTAAGATGTAGACATGAATTGTTTTTTGTCTTATTCCATGTCTTACTAAAAACGTGGGAATTAAATAGTCAGCATGTCCCAAACCCATTCCCCGACCTAGATTTTTCTTACCAAAATAATATTTGATATGTGCTCTACTTTATCATCTTGATCTCACCTGTGTTATTAACATGGAAAAAATGTCAAAATAAATCCTTAACGTATTACCATGTAATACATTAAAATCATAAATCCTTAATGTAGTAAATGGTGAATGCATCACATCTATTTTAATGTGTCACACTACGCTTAGTGACCGTGTCATGTTTGTTATGATATAAAGGCAAGGGTGACCCTTAATTTGTTTGTCGCCGCTATATGCTATGGATCAAAGGCGACTTTAAGGTCGGAGATCTAGAGGAAACCATTGCCTGGGCATGGGAGGCTTCAAAATTAATCTTTGAAGGGAAGTCATGTACCCTTTTTTTGAATTCAATTAATTGAAGGATTGGTACCTTATCCTTATTTCCCGCAGAATATGGAATGAAGTTAGGGATAATAATAATATTTTAAATGGTCCTAAGTCACTTAATTTTATAACACGGTAAAAAGACACTTATGTATTATTATTACTAGCAATTGTATTTGAGAAAATGTACGATGTGAATGTCGAAAGGGATATAGTGAAGAAGCAAAATTGGATGAAGAGGAACAACGGAGAGGAAGAAGAGTGTAGCAAATGGCGTTTGAGGTGGAGAAGTGCACGTGAAACAAATGAGGAATCAAGGATCCAATGTGAAAATATACCGTGGTACGAATAACATGATTTGTTTGTTAATCAAAAGAAGGAGAAAACCATGTTGTGGAAGACGACGATAAAACTGGCAGAGGGAGATATTTGAAAATGCAAGTAGCCGATGGAAAATGTTGCTTTGATGCGAATACTTGTTTGAATTTACAGATATTGACTTTATTGGGTAGTAAGAAAAAATGTAAACGTAAGAGGAATTTGAATGAATGTTTCACTGGACATGTTAGGGACATGAAGACGTAGAGTGTACTTAGAATACTTAGGTAGCGATATCATGCAAAATTAAGGGTTGTGTTTTTCTCCAACTATCATGTTAATGATTAGGTAGTGCAATATTCACGCGAGTGCAATTTGCATATAAAGGGGAAAAATAAAAGAGGGAAAATCCAACATGTCCCAAGTTCGAACGTGACCGCAATGACTACTTGTTGCATAACTTTGTAACCCATGTATCCAATTGTAAGGTCAATTAATTGTAGGGAGTAGATGCATGGCCATGTATCGTTAATTGACACCTTACAACGATTGGTCATACGAGTTAAAGGTAGATTAAGGCTTTGGATTGCATGCCCCACATGTTTTCCATGAATCATATTGTTCCTACCCAAATGATATATGTTATTTGTGTTCCACTTAAACATTTTAATATCACAAAGAAGACACAATAAAATTTGGGGAAACTTAGAAAGTTTAAGGGTTTGAAACCCAGCCGAATGGGTGCATCCTATAATTATTTTGTAGCCTCCCTTTCAAGTTGTAAGCTCAAGTAAGTGTAGGAAAATAGATGGTGCGCAAACAAACACCGCTAATCGAGTCTCATGAGCAATCAACTATATTAGTTAAAGGTATCTTTTATTGTTAATCAAACTTGTTTTGTAATTTAATGGTATCAAGGTTTTTTGGATATGTAATATGTATACATGAATTGTTTTTGTCTTATTCCATGGCTTACTAAAAACGTGGGAATTAAATAGTTAGATGTCCTAAACTCATTCCCAGACCTAGATTTTTCTTACCTAAATAATACCTAATATGTGCTCCACTTTATGATCTTGATCTCGCCCATATTAGTAACATGAAAAAAATGTGAAAACAAATCCTTAACGTATTACCATTTAATACATTAAAATAAAAAATCCTTAATGTATTACATGGTGAATGCATCAGGCCTATTTTAATGTGTCACGCTACAGTTTAGTGACCGTGTTATGTTTGTTCTGATGCAAATTCGTCATAAATGAACAAGTGATAAATTTGGTCGGGATTTACGTATTTAGCTAGGCCTGAACCCATCACTTTTACATAGGTGAAAGTTTGGCCAAGATTACAGAGGCCATAATATTGTAATACACGCCCCAATTTTTATATACATTTTAGGTGTAGAAAAGCTATTGAATATCTCTATACCTTGGTGGGTTAAGCATCAAGTTTTGATCTGAATTTGCAGTTGTTCAAGAGCATCAAGCACGAGTCCTTGTATTTGCTTATATCGAGTGCAAGCTGAATTTTGGCATATAAGAAATCAACTGAATGTGTGTTCATCATTATATTATTATACATACCATATGGCTGAATTTAACTGATGAAATTCTAGTCAAATAGGTTAGAGCTTTCGTTTTAATGTTGAATAAACCAGGTCAAATCATAATCAATTTCAATTTCTCCACTCTATAAATTCCAAATGTAGGAAATATTAAAATTTTAAAAAATGTAGAAAATATAAAATTTCTAGATTGAGATATAAATAATGTAAGCTTGTGGTGCATATATTAGATGCATCACTGACATTTGAAAATCCTGTCTGAGAACTCCATGAGACATGTATCAAACAGAAAACAAAATGCAAGTAATGTAGAATTGAGACAAACAAAACCTTTGTTTATGAGTACATACACATGCAACTTCTTGCAAACATGCATTCTTCTACTCCTAAGTAAACAATACTCTAAGTGGGTTCGTAATCAAGGCTTTCCATTCTTATATTATTGGAAAGGTTTTCCTTTTAATTATGAAGTTCAAATGGGTTTCCTCCTTTTCAGATCTATAGATCAAATTCCCATTCTTCAAAAATGAAATATATATCAGAATCATCATTCTCGTCCACCATTTCCCCAACTCGTTACGGTTACACTTCATTGTTTTTATTGTTCTAGGGCATATCAACACAAGCAATGAATAAACAAAAAAAGAATAACACCTAGAAAAATAGGCCTAAAACATGTTCATGTATTACCATATTTTATTTTAAATCTCATGTTCATATCGACCTTGAAAGAATCTTTGCTATCCTTTCTCTCTCCTTGCCAACTCACAAAAAGGATCTATAATCTTTCCTTGGTAAGATTAATTTTGTTAGGAAGTTCATTCCTAACTTTGTAGGACTTGTCAAGCCCATTACCTTGATGCTCAAGAAGGATGTGGCTTTCAAATGGATTGTGGAAGGAAAAGAAAGATTTACCAAGATCAAATAGGAAATTACTCAAGTGCCCACGCTTATCAACCCTAATTATTCAAAAGATTTTATCCTTTAGCTAGCCACATCAAAGTTTTAGTTTCATAACCCAATTTGAGAGACTTCGTTATGGGAGTAGAAATAAGTGAAAATGGAGTCGGATGGGTAACCAATATTATGGAGTATGATGTGACCATCAAAGACACAAAATTGGTAAAAGGTAGAGTACTATGTGAGCAGTTGGATTTTGATGCTCAAGTTAATCAAGAGACCTCCTTCTTCATGGAAGAACATTCAAAACATGAGCAACATGTCGTGGATTTGCATAATGGAAGTAGTTGGATTAACAATATGTCCGGATTCTTGTTCGTGGGTATTTATCCTCCAAACTTAAGCAAAGCTAAGAGGTGACACCTAAGGTTGCAATATGTTCCTTACACGTTAATTGGCGGGGTTCTCTTCAAAGAACCTCAATGGAGTATTGCTAAGGTGCATTGAGGGTGAACAAGTAAACAAAGTCTTGTCAGAGTTCCACAATGGTTTATCTCGGAGGACACTTTTTAGCTAATACAATAACGATGAAAATCATAAAGGTAGAATACTTCTAGCCCACATTGTTTGTTGATGTTCATCAATGGGTTAGATAATGTAAAGAACATGCTTTATTCATTGGTAAAAGAAGATAAGAACCCTCCCACTTCATCCCATTCAAATAGATGAACCATTTTCTCAATGGGGACTTGATTTTATTGGAATGATTAATTCCATGTCAATTACAGATCATAAGTGGGTCTTGACAACAACTGATTATTTTATTAGGTGGATGAAAGTTGTGGCACTCAAGGAAGCTACTAAATCAACTATCCTTGATTTTCTTGAAGATATTGTGACAAGGTTTGGGATTCCCAAACTATTATTTTTGATAATGAAAAAGTTCTTCTAGAGCTCTAAAATATTTGATTGGTCTCTTAGACATGGATTATACTTGAAGACCTCTTCCAATTACTACCCTTAGGATAATATTTAGGAGGAATCTACTTATAAGAACCTTATCATAATCATGAAGAGAACAATGTAGATCAATCAAAGGAAATGGCACACCAAGGTAGAAAATACTTTGTGAGCTAACATGATCACATTAAAGAGAGTAGTTGGAAACTCTCCCTTCGTCCTTGTGTATGGTAGAGAATCCAGGATTCCCTTGTCACTAGAGTTGCCTTCATTGGAGCTATCCCAAAATTTAGAGTTTGAGGGTGAAGATCAAAGAACAATCAAAATAGAGGAATCAGTTGAGCTTGATGAATTGAGACAATCTACCATGATCAGGTTAGAAGAGCACCAAAGATCAACCAAGCAATGATTTGACAAGAAATTCAAAGCACATGCTTTCAAAGAAGAAGACCTAGTCTTAAAATGAGACATACACAGAGCTAAACTAGGGTGGCACTCCAAGTTTGATGCTCTTTGGAGTGGGCCATATATCATCACAGCTTGCAAGTAGGCCAACTCTTTTGAGTTGTCCAAACTTGATGGGGAGGCACTTCAAATCCCAATCAATGGGATCTATCTCAAACCTTCTCATTAAATTTATTTTCTTGCATCTTGTACATACTTGTGTTTCTTTGTTTTCCCTTTCCTATAGTTATTATTGGGGTTTCCTCCTTTTATTGTGTGTTGATAAAAATTGAGTGTCTTTCCCTCAATCTTTGAGGTGGTATTCTAAATAAGTGCTTTTGCAAAAGTGTTGGTCTCATTTGCATCCCACTAGCCGAGTCCATAGAGAATGATAGAACAACTTGGTTTCATACTTAAAATTCAAGAAATATGCTTACTCCATGCTTAATGGATGCTTCAAGGCTATTGATATTTACATCTACAAGCAAATGTTCTCCAAAATTCACCAAACATTTGTCCAAAATAGCACCCCATATTATTTTGAACAAATCATCCAAGTTTAAGACCTAGGTGGCTCCGGATTGAAGATCCATAGAATGAAGGAGTTGAGGATTTAATGATCCATAAAAGATTGGTCAAATGCTAGTGCTACTCGAACTTGGAAAACGAAAAATTCTGCAGAGCTAGTTAATTCCGTGTAATAAAGCATGAAATCCACTTAGGAGAATCCACGATGTAGGAATATGTGTTGAGGGACAACACATGACAAAAGAAAGAAAGTTTGAATGCAACCAAGATTGGAAACCACATAACAAAGAACTTAGTGTTTTGCAGACATAAAACATCTAGTATTCTCATGAGTTGACAAATCCACGGGGCTTTCAAATATTGTATAAGGATAAAGCCGCAATAGAAAAAATATGGAGTACCATGGCATGTAAAGAAGGTAGGTTGAATGTGAAATGCATCAAAATCATGTAACAAAGGAACATAGTCATGGGTGTTAAAATCAATGAGGTATCAAAGAAGACCTCCACAACATAGTAGGAGCATTAAATGAGTAAGTGTAAGAGTTTTGAAAAGGTGTGGGACATGAGAAGTTGTTAAATGAAAGAGGCAAATGTGGATCAAGAAAATCATCTAAAGTTCATATGGTATGACACATCCACGCTGCTTTTGAACCAGACACTCAACTACTCCACTAACCCGAATTTAATTTTGAGTGGCACCGTCCTCTTGCACTAACGATCCGATGGTGTGTACTTGGAGAAATATCATGCACCCATACTTGACCTGTGATTGGTCATTGGTGGGGGTAGGTGGTTATTTTCATTAATCAATGGATGTGATCGATCTCTTCTCCCTTCTCTCTAAAATTATATAAATGTAAGTGTTTTGGCACATAATACAAGTTCCTTTCTACTGAATTTGCAACTCCTTATAATCTTGCAAAACTCTTACTCTCAGCGTTTATAACTCGCATATGGAGATTTCTTGCCTCGTCCCAGTGTCTGTAAATGGTAAAGTTTTAATATTAATGTAAGTATGACTTCGTTTCTTTAAATGTTATGCGTTTAATGTGAACATCTTTATCCTCTTGTGCACCTTCATTATATTCCATTATATTTCTTTCCAAGCTATGTGCATCTCTTAATTTTTCACTTTTGTGTTCACATCTATGTCTTTTAGAGCTAAAATCGATCCATTTTCTAGTTTGGTGCATCACCTTCTTTTTATTTTAGTTTTCTCTCTCTCACCATGTCTCCTTGGAGTTTCTTCGTTAGGATTAGATAATGTTAGAGTAGAAGTTGGTTGAGTAGTTGTAGTGGAATGGGGAGAGGAAACAAAACTTTCACCCGAGGTTTGATCTTGATTGCCCTCCACACTTTCGAGATCATTCATTTTTTCACTAAAATGATGAATTCCTAATTCAACAAGGGTGTGAATTTAAACGACAACAATAACACGTAAAGATATAATACTTTCTAGTAGGAGAATAAAGATCAATATGCTCAATAGATTGATTGTTAAGTCGATTTATATGCCTAAATGACATAAGAAGGAAGCATGTGCAAACTAAAATATTAAAAGAATCATACACCAAGAGAGTATAAAAATCCCTAGGAAACTAGACTTTGAGCAAACATGTTCGATACAAGAATCGTGTTCACCAAATGTTTGCACCCTTTTAAGATTTATTATATTTATATGGAATGCACAACAATAAAAAAAGGAATGTAAAATTTGTGTTAGGGATTTATTCTCAAACAATACAATATCATAATAACATTAATACTTGCAACCAATGATCACAATATGGTAAAATCTTAAAAACACAAGAAGGAAGATTTAATCATCTATATAGAGTGATATCGAGAGATTTGCGTGTAATTATTGGATAAACTAGATTTTCTAAATCGAGAGATACTTTATTCCGTAGACTCAGTGACTCGAAAATTATTTGGTATGGAATTGTACAACTCTTCCATGACTGGTTTCATGATTCTTGACCTATTATATGGTCTTGGACCTGCTTGGAATGAGTTTTTGCAACTTGTTGTGCCCTTTGTGATTTAGAAATATGTATCACTATCAAACCCTAAGTGTCGCACAATCTTGAAAACATTTGAAATCATCTAAATCAAACTCAAACCCTAACCATGGGTGTGAGATCCTACAAGAAGGTTAGTATTTGGTTTGAAGTGTAATTCATGCACCACCTACATTGGATCTACTCCAAAGAGGACTCAAACCACACATAGATATCCACCTAACATGTGATATCTAGATGAATATAACTAGTTGACAACTTGAATCAATTTGAACATGTTTGAGATGATTGTACTCTTGCTAAAACATTTAGTAGGGATCTTTGAGTGCTTAGGAATTTTGGAATATGAACTCCTTGACCTATATGAGTGCTTCATACTATAGTATTTGATATCTTAGTGGATTTTCATCAACTTTGGGAAGATTTAGGGAGCCTTGGGTGACTTTTTTGTTAGTGTTTGCAATAGATCTTATGGGAATTCCATGTTGTTTCACATTATTGAACGAGGTGATATAAAATTACGTATATAAGGATCCAAAGGTGATTTGTTATTTAAAGGGTGACCCATGATGATAAAAATACCCAACAAAGATAATGCACTTGCAGTAGAGTTGGAAAATGTGTTGGTTCAAGATCGTGTGTCAACTGGGATTTGAAATTACATCTTGTCCTTCTTGTATGGTTTTGGACATGGAAACAATGGGTGAAATATGGAAGTTTTATAATGAATAAAAGAGTTTAAGTATTGATTTTATGCATTTATATTCAAAATGTGATGACAAATAGTGTGTAGAGATAAGCATGTTGGGAGAGAGATAAAAATTTATTTTAGCCAAGAAACACAGGCATAACAAATAGTGTCAAAAGGATAAATTGTCAAATTTAAGTATATAAAGATTTGAGAAAAAATATTGAATGAGATGAAATGGAAGAACAATTTTTTTACATGATTACAAAATCCACATAGAAGGAGAAGGATGATGCAACAATTTAGAAAGGAGAAATTTCGCTTGAAGTGGGGTAGATGCTAGGTTAGTTTTTAGATATTAAGTCATAATATATTTTGGATGGATTATCTCTTATGTGCAATATTGTTCATCATATAAATTTGATTCAAGTTTACATAATAAACATTATGCATATAGGTTCACACCTATGGAGGATAAGGAAGTGAAGAAGAAAGTTCAATAATTTCTTTAGAAGAGTTGATCAAAGAGTCTCTCATATGATGCACACTAACTATAGTATTAGAATCAAATAAAAGACACGTGCACTGATTCTAGGGACATACAAAATATTACCATCAAGTACAGGTTTTCATTTCTATGCATGGATGATTTGATGGATGTTTAAAATAGAGTGGTGTACTTCAAAAAGATTGATTTAAAGAGTGGATATCACCAGGAAAGGAGAAGATAAGGTGTTGAGTGGAAATCTATTTTTAAGACACAAGATGGGTGTAATGAGTGGTTATTCAATTGTGATAACTAACACATTGAGCTTGTTTATGCAAATTGTGAAAAATGTTGAATACTTTTCTAGTAAAGTTTGTTATTGTGTGTATCTAGATGAATTTTGGATTTTTAGCAAGACATAGGAAGATCATTTGATTCATTTGTGGAAAGTGTTAGGGAATTTGTGCAAATATAAGTTTGTGGTAAACTTGAAGAAGTGTAGTTTATTGAAGAGGGATTTAGTAGACTTGGGATTTTTGTTATCTCAAGTAGGACTAAATATGTATCTCGAGAAGGTTAGAGCTATAGTGAAATGTATGCCTCCCAAGAGTACAATTTAAGAGAAACTCTTCCGTGGTTTAGTGATATTAAATAGAAATTTCACATAATAATTTTTCAACATTTCGTACTCAATCACAAAAGTGATGCAAAGAGATAAGTAGGAGTTTATGTGGACCTCATATGTAAAATATGGCTTTGAAGTTGAAAAATAAATCTTGAAGGCATAACATTGTATTTTCTTGGTTTTTAAGAAATAATTTCAGTTGATTGTGACATGAGCAAAACAACCATTGGAGTTGTGATGAGTCAAGTTGGTATGTCCATTATCTATTTTAGTAAGAAATTAAATGAAACATGAAGGATGCTCATGTTTATGATCAAGTTGGTTTGGGAGGAGATAAGGTAGGTTAGGAAGCATGCATGGCGATAAGATAATGAGTCAAGGGCGCAATAAGCGGGTTCATGGGTAGATCAACTCGGTTAGCTAAATTGGCTCGACTTGTCCAGTCAGCTTTCCACTAAGGTATACAATGCAATGCATTACAATATATTTCAAAGCACTATAAGATAGTCCCACATTCACTCTGTTAATAAAATCAAGAGCATATATATATATATATATATATATATATATATATAAAGCTTTGCAATGGTAATATGAAGATTGGAGGCCAAGGCACCCCTCCACAATCGAGTGTGTCGAACCGGCTAAGGTCCCCACCAAGAAATAGCGAAACCTACCCCGCAACCAAGTGTCAAATAACGATGTCAAAACAAAATTTTTACTTCATATCCATTGTGCCACTTGTTACAATTTTGTTTTTGCACTTGGTGGACGTGTATACGTCCATGTGACTTGTCGCAGCGCATCTAGATTTTTGCCAATTGACCAAAAATTTCAAGGGGCCATAACTTCGCATACGAGCTATGTTTTCTAACAAACAAGATACCGTCGAAAGCTCTAATTTTTCTCTACACAATGCAACTGCCTATAAATTATTTTGAGAATATTTTAGATTGGTGTTTCTCATCGAGGATCCTCTAGATCAAATGAGGTTCATTTATAAATTCCCCCTAAACAGTCAAGAATGAACCATAGAACAAGAGTTTGTCATCGAGAAATGGGTTTTTTCGTGTGTGAATAGATGTTAAAAAATATATGTCATGAATCACAGAGTGTGAAGTATGTAATGTGAGGTTCATTGATTCAACGTTCCCCCAACAGTCAAGTGTGAACCGTAGCACGAGAGTGTGCATAGGGTCATGACGGTGACAATGTACCGTAGAAAATGTGAGTGCTTGAAAAGATAAGGCATGAAGCACAGAGCGTGAGAGAGTGGTAAATTCTAGAGACAACTGGTAGTGATAGAAGGGGAGAAAGCATGATGCCCCCAAGTTTTCCAATGATGGAGATCTATGTGGTGACGCAAGAGATACCATGCCATTATGGGAGAGTGTTAGTTGTGTCATGAGAAGAGAGAGAGTCATCACAATGGTAGGCAAAAGCAATAGTAGGACTAGGGTTGGATGTTGGGTTAACATGAGGAAGTTTAAAGAGGTTAGCTATGATAGGGTGAAATGGTTGGACTTGCTTGGTTGATGGTTTCTGATTTGGAATTGGTAACGTTATGGAAGACTTGGCGACAGGAGGAGGGGATAGAGGATGAATTTCCAAAGGAGTTTGACCGCTTAGTTCGAATGGATTGATAGGCAATTCTTGATCAACCATCAAGGAACATTAGTGATCATGGAATAATGCTCATTAGATATAAAGGGATTTGATTTGGGAGACCAATGGGATTTAGCAATTAGAGATGTAGCAGAATGTTATGTAGCAAATGAAATAAAACCCCGATGCTTAAGGTGTTTAATTCGTTGTTTTAAAGCATAACAATCATCATCATGATGTCCATTAATTTTGAGATAATTACAAAATGGGAGTCCCATGTAGTTGGCAAGCCGATAATGAGGGTAACAATGAGTAGTTGGCAATTTGATCAACTAGTGACCGAGGAGCTTAGGAAGAATATCATGTTATTTAACATGTAGATCAAACTTGAGAGATGTTGAGTAAGCGGTAACACTTGGGGTTCACTTATATGAGCACATGTAAAAGACATATGATTAGATGAGGTGTAGAAGAAGAACTAGCATGATCCTTAAGATGTTGGATTTCAACTTTTAGAGATGTAATCGTGGTTTCTATAGCTTGTAATTTGTGTTGAAAAACATAGTGTAAAGCTTGAATTGACGCTAAGATGGGTTGATTGGATGGAGTATTGGGATTGATAGGGTCGTCAGATAGACGATTGAAAATTCCACTTACTTGTGAAGGTGGCTTATCGTGGGGGAGGTACATAATATGTATGGATTTTTGAAGAGCCTCTTTTCAAGGTGGGTGCATTTGAAGTAATTGATACAAGGAGACTTGAGGAACCTTAGGAGCCATGAAAGAGAAATCAATATAATAAGGCTCCGAATGACCGATCATGAGTAGGGTTCACCAAATGATTTAATAAAAATAGAATTAAATTTGATTTCGTAGTCTCTCGCTATAATAAAAGATGTACAAATGTTAATATACGATAAAAGACGCAAGCAACAAAGCACGTGTAATATTAACCCTAAGCAAGAAGGAAATATAGGACTTAACTAATTTTCGAGTGAATAAGAAGTGATATGGGCAGATGAAATACTGGAAAATACTGAGGAGAGTGTTGCATAGGCTCGTTGGAGGTTTTGAACTCAAAACCACACAAGACAAGAGTGTTTGGGAGAAGACAAGAGCGCCTAGTACTGGTGTCTAGATCTCGGCGCGTTGGTGTTTAGGCAGATGCTATGAATCTGGATCTTTCAATGTCGATAAACTTTGTTGTTGGTCTCTATTTGTCTCTTTGGATTCGTTGTCTGATTTGTGACTATACCTGTAACCTATAAGAAAGAAGTTCACCTGCACATACCCAAAACCACATCAAACCTAAAAAGAAAAATGCAGAAAGGGAGTTAGACTAACCCCTGCAGCCACTCAAAGAGTGAACTTATGACCGAACGCTACACTACATCTCAAACTCCATGTAGTTCTTATGTGTGTGTGTAGAAATGATGCCCTAGGATGCCCTTTTGTAAGTTACACAATGAGAGCAGGATAAATATAGAATGTAGAAGATGTATAGAATGTGTGGGATGAAATATAATAGAACTTCCTCCTATGTTGTGTATGCAAAAGTGATGAAACCCTTGTCCCTTGTATGAGTACTAGATGGATGCCTTGATGCTCTTGTGCCTTTGAATGCAAGCTTAGGTGGTAGTATGTAATGCTTAGTGCTTGGTCCCTCATTTTGAAAACATAACTATGTATTTATATGATTCCCTTGTTTGAATTTCGTAATTGACAATTGAAAGGCCGACCCAAAGTGATAAAAAGTAATTAAGAAGTGAAAGGATGTCCAAAAGGATAAGAAAAGGATAAAGAGGTATAGGAGCACCCAGGAGGACAAGAGTGCTT
Organism: Taxus wallichiana var. yunnanensis; assembly: GCA_018340775.1. Taxonomy (NCBI): domain Eukaryota; kingdom Viridiplantae; phylum Streptophyta; class Pinopsida; order Cupressales; family Taxaceae; genus Taxus; species Taxus wallichiana. The sequence continues at coordinate 868,234,692 of CM031238.1, forward strand.
GACGCTAATGTATTATCTAGGTGCTAGTGTTTGAGGTCTTAGAAAGATAAAACAATTAAATGTTGGTAAGAGTACAAGACGTATAAAGCCAATAAAAATGCAAAAGACCAAGTAAAAGGCTAAAGGGAGTCATCAATTACTAGTTTTATTTCTTAGGAATCATGTAAATGCTAGCATGCTTTTAGAGCCTATAAATGAACCCAAGTGCATAGATTTTGTGACTACGAGAGAGACAAAGAAAAATGAAAAGTGGGAGAAAGTGAAAATATATGCTTCATTTGTGCTAAAAAATTGGAGAAATGCGAGGATAGCGCTAGAATGCAAGAGGCCGAGGAAGAAAAGGTAGATAAATTTCTCAAAGGACTCTATAGGAAGCCAAGGATCATAAGCGCGTGAGTCAAGAAGATGACTAACACGCTAATTGAGATGGAAGTTCATATGAAAGATGACTCTCTTGATAAGGCTAATAAAAATGCACTCATTGAGGAGTATGAGAAACTTAACAAAGAGGTTGTCGTGAAAAAACAAGGTGAAACAAAATCAACGTAACTATGAAATCTCACCGACTGTGCTAAAACAAAGCTCTAAGCAACAAGAAAAGAGCTTAATTAGAATATTTCTCACATGCACACAACAATTACAATAGGGTAAAAGGTGCCACCATTTTCAACCAGATAATGCCACAATTAGATAGTCTAAACCAAATGATTCTTGAAGCAACAAGAATCGACAAGTGCATGAAGATTTATCGTAGGAAGAAGTGTCATATATTTTGAAGAAACCCAATAACATGTTGCCCTCGAGATGGACAACCAATTTAGGTCGAGGTATTGTTAGAGCCAAGTTTGGTATTCTTTATTCTTTAAGTCCTTAAGGACTTGATATTCTTTATTCATGACCCATTATTCTTTGGTAGCGTGTGTGAGAATTTCACAAGGAATGCAAAAATATGAGAAGGGGAGCACATAAAGGTAACCACACAATAAAAAGGATTGAAAGTAAGCGCATGAGAATGATATTGAAAGTCATGCAGGAAGAGACAATATCCACAAAGAGGATCATGCAAATAAGATAAGATCAAGGAAAGGGCATGCAGAGCATCGGGGATAAGGATAAACATGAGTTTAAAAATAGACTAAAGCTTCAATTCTCAACACTTACATGAAGTTGACAAAAGGTTGGATAAAGATAAGGATAAAGAATGTTTTGTTAGGAGGATCAACATACAAAACATGATTAAGGCGGTGAGTGGATAATTTTTTCCACCATCTGAATGTATTAGTTAATTGTAATTGTAAACTCGAGGGCTATTATTAGCTCTTGTAAGACTAGTGAAGGGCAAGTTCCCACTAGTATAAATACCCATGGAGGGGTCTAGAATGGTATGTAGTTTTTATGGGATAGATTAGGGAGAGCTAGAGGAGTGATGTATGAATGACTTGTACTTAGATCTTACTACTAGATGGCTAGAACTTGTAACTATGCATCAATTAATATATGAGCATTGTGTTTGGTCTATACATGGTTGTGCTACATGTTAATGAACTAGGAATACAAGTATATTCACTAAAATAACAATTCACTTCACCTTTGCTAACCTTGATGGGACTTGGAGACCTTTCGCACTTTGGGTGAGCGCACCTTAGCTTCTCTAAACCATGATATGCCAAAGACGACATTGGAGGAACTTGTGTGTGACTAATATAGAGTTAAGACACACATAGGGGAAGAATGCTACCTGACTCCAACGTTCTCCAAACCCCTCATACTATCAAGGAAAAGCCTATTGTTCCACTTCAAATCTAGAAAACCCATGTGTTTCTTAATCCTCCATTTGTTGCTCAAAAATCTTATCATGCCCAAAACATCCCTTATGTTTTGTAAAATTCCCTCCCATCTCCACCCATGGCATTACATAGCCCTCCAAAGTCTTGTCATCAAGCTTTGAGAAACTATGGTATTTTACATACTTATCCCAATGCTCCACCCAACACTCACTAAAACCGAATATCCTACGAGGTTGGTAGAATGATATTTTTCTACTTTCATGGAGAGGAGGAATTACAGGATCAAAACATGTTTTGAGGATCATTTGGGTGTTTTAAATGGTCAGGTCAAAATTCTTGAGCCTAAATCATCTCTTTCTAAGAATGTAATTAATTAACAACCCCTTGCTTATGTCTCATCTCAAACCAGTTTCACCAAGTATGACAATTTCATAATAGTTGGGATTGGTGTGACTCTGATTAGAGGATGAGAATGTGAAAAATGTGTAAAAAGAGGCATCTAACATGAAAATAAACCAGGCAAATCCGGAGGAAAATTAGTTTGGACTTGGGGATGAAGAGAAAGTGTTTTTCAACACTAATGACATCCATGGGTTTGAGGAGGAAGGTTTTCAAAGTGAGAAAGGTGTTACAATTGAATGTAATGATCCTCATTTTTCTACATGTTTAGAACTTGTTGTAATTTTGGAGGATCACAGTTGATACTCTTACCTAAAAATCCACAGACAAGAAGATTCCTGGGTTTTTGAAGCCTATTCGGAGTCAAATCTTCATCCAACAGAAAAGTCTTGGCTAAATTACAAAGGGAGCAAAAGAAGCCCAAAAAACTCACGGACACCGGCAAGTGTCAAGCAGTGCCCACAGGGATGACACATGGAGTCAACAAAGGAGCATGACAAAGAAGCCCATGGAAGGTGCCAAGTGTCCACCTAATGCTTTTCCAGAGCCCTAAAGAAAAGTTGAGTCATAAGGATGCGCGAGCCTTCCACGTGGATCTTGTAATGGATGGACTCCATTTTCAAAGTAGGCCTTAAAAAGGTGATAAACCATCCGCCACGTATAAGTGATTTAGGGCCTTATCTGTAAGATTTAATGCTTAAGACCTTTTTCAAAAGATCGGAGGTGAAGGGTCATTTCATTACAAAATACGCGCCATTTGAATCAAGAGGTTGGGAACCAATGCACAAAATATCTGGTTATGTAATAAATAGCTGAAAGGTTTTTCTCAAAAGGCAAGTCCATCTTAAGGGAGTCGGTTATAGGATAATTAAGATGCATTAAATAGGCATGGCTCTCACTCTTCCGAAAGGGCCAAATTGTGAGAAAGATTTGAGGAAATCTGTTTCATCACTTCATATCATTTATCATAATTGAGGGGTAGTTGGAAAGGAGTTTGAAAGTTCTCTCTTACCTCCTCCTCCCATATTGTGATCGAAGTTTGACAAGAAAAAAAAATTAAAAAAAGGGAGAATAATTTTAGTTAGGTACTAGGAGAGTTAATCTTTTCTTCTTTATCGCAAGTCTCTCTTTTGTAAAAGACAGAGGTCTTGGAACTCTAGCCTTTTGCCTAGGATTTGTAACAAACAATCTTGCCTCTTTTCTAAATGTAATATTGTGCACAACTATTGGAGTAATATATATGTCTTGTGGTGTTTTCTGTTCATCATTCACATAGCTTTATTGTCTTTGATTGCCTTTATTTTCACATAGAAACTGTGCATCTCTCAATGTTGTTACTATCTTTGAAGTTTTGCTTAAGTAGTTTGAGGTAGTGTTCTGTGTGACCCTTTCTGACCTGTGGTGCATTTTGTCCACCCTTTTCAGTTATTTACCGTTTCCCTTCTCAGGTAGTCGGTCTCGATCAATCTCTTAGCAGGCTTGTTCGGCGCATCACCTTAGCTTTTTTTTTATGTTTTTGTTTAATTATTCTCACCCCTATCTCCCCTACAGAGAAGAGCCAACTTCTTTAAAATCTAGAGGTCTCCTTAGGGCATGCGTCCCACTAACCTAAGGATTCCCACAAATTTGACGGCTCTATTAGCCAAGGATGGTCGTCAGCAGATACACTAAGAACATCTTTAGTTGTTGCAATTAATCAAATGGAGCTTCATGTAAATGAGGAAGAAGAAGAGAATGAAAATCCAAGGGTGGAAAAATAGTTGTTTGCACAAGAATAAGAATAACACAATTCAAATCAAATTGCAAACATCCACCATGAAAAGGAAGGGTCTATGGTAGCTTCATTATTGGAGTTAAATGCAAAGAAGATGGGAAAATTCAAAGGATCAGTCCATTGGCTCCAACAAATATTTTCCCAATCAAATACTTGGTTGGTTTAGATCCAAAAACAAAGTTACAACCAGTCAGGCTCACTTTAGAGCATGAAGAAGAGATTTAAAGCATCAAAGGACAACTTTAATACATCCCAAACCCAAATGAAGATCAATTAAAGGAGGTATATGTTCTTCTCTTAGATGATAATTTGAAGAATAAGGAAGTGTGGGTCATCCTTTCACTCCCACTATGTGATCTAGTTTCAAAACTGATCACATGGCCACATTTTGTAAGTAAGGGAAGCTACTTTTCTCATCATGTATAAGGATTTTTTAGCTTGATTTCCTTTTGGTTTGAACAAGAGCATCTTAGGTTTGATTATTACAAAACAAGTGCTTGTGCACACTCTACATGTTTCCACTTGAAGCATGTATGCTTTCTTTTTGTACATAATTTTTGTGGGCCTTTTACGGTTGTTCACGGTCTAGATCTTTCATTCATGGTTGAAATCAAAAGATTTTGGAGCATCTTCCAAGTGTTTACTCAAATCTCCAAGAGCTCAACTTCAATCAAAACCAGTTCACACTCCATAGGGTTTCAAGGATAGTTATAAAAGTTTTAGATCATTTTTCAAGTTCATATTTGAATTCATGCCTAATGGATGTTGATCTTTACATCTAGCAGAAATGTCCCTTAAAGTTTAAAAGCAGCTTGTCCAAAATAACACCCCATGCTATTTTGAACAACCCATCCAAGTTTGAGACTTAGGCGACTCGAGACTTGAAAACCCGCTGAATAAAGAGAAATGAAGTTATAATCTTCCGTGAAAATGGAAAATGCTTAGTGCTTCGCGGCTTAACGATACATTACTACAAGGACTTGGAAAATATGGATATCTACAGAGTTGGATAATTCTACGCAACAAAGCATGCAGTCTACCCAGAAAATCCATGATGTAAGGAAAAGTGTTGTAGGATACCTCTATGCAAAGAGGCAGAAAGTTTAAATGTGACTAAGGTTAGAAGCCATGGAACAAGAACTGTGTGTTGCACGACTTCTCAAAGTGTAGTGTTATGTGGATTTCAAATGTCGCATAACAAAGGGCTAACATCGCGAGCTAAAAATGGAACATCGCAACATGTGGAGAAGGAATGTAAAGTTTGGAGTAAAGGCCACGAAAGGTCAAAGCCACGAAAAATCCCACAGAGCATAATGAAAGTTGTGGGACAAAGGATAAGAGACACAGTGTGGTATAATGTATTATGGGTTTGAGTGTTGCTCATGCGATCTTGGAGGAGGTCGAAACAAATCCGTCGAACATGGAAAAGTAAAGGAAGGTCATGCGAGGGCCATAAAAACGAAGGAGAATCTGTAAATCATAACATGAACATAACAAACCACACTTGAATTAAACTAGGCACTCAAACCACTCCACCAACCCGAATTCAATTTTGAGTGGTGCCATCCTCCTACACTGGAACTGATACGATGGCGTGCAATGGAATTAACAACGCCCATACCCCGTCCTACAAATATAATTGTGTGCAATCAAAGTAATGTCAAGCGCCTTTGATCTTATCCCTCTCTCTTATCTCCTTTCTATAAATGCAACTCAAAAACTCATTGAAAAGATACTATCCTAATTGCAAAGTCACCATGTCAAAATGGTGACCGAACTTTCCCAAGTTGCAGACTTTAGATTTGAACTGTAATGAATTTAGTGCCTTCCCCATTGATGTAATGGACTGTGCATCCTTAAAGCAATAAAATCTTGTCGTTGTGGCTCATTTATGCCTTATACTTGCATTTATTGTTTTCTTTCCTCTTCATTCATTTCTGGTATGTTGTGTGTGGATTATATTCACAACTTTCCATTTCCGTGTGTCTATAATGTGTGTAATGGAAGGGTTGATGCAGGGTTGGTCTATGACACATGTCTTCCCTCTCCTCTCTGTGTTTCCTTTATTCTTCCCTCATGGAGAGAGATCCCCTTCTTTTTGGTGCTATCACCTCCTTCCTTAGCTTAGGTTTCATTTCTTGCATTCTCTCTAACCCTGGTCCCTTGGATGCTTAGATTAGTTTTAGTTAGTTGTGATTTCGCTTAGGTAGTGTTAGCTCTAGGTTAGATAGGTAGAGGAAGTTAACCTTCTCCAGAGGATGGTCTCAACAATCAATTCCCACATTGAGAGATCATCCCATGTTTCACTGAGGTGTTGAACCTAGTTTCACAAAGCTACAACTTTAGGTGACAACATGACCTTACACATACAATATAGAATTTCTATAATTTTTTTACAATATGACATATTAACTCGTCTTTAAAAAACAAAAATTTCATCAAATAATACCTCAACCTTTATTAATAATTATGATTACAAACATTGAAGTACTTATATGAAACGACATATCAATTTATATTGTAAAAAAGTATACCACCAAATGACACTTTAACCTCTATTAATAATTTAATAAACATAGAACATTGAATTACTAAATAGAAATGACATATAAACATATTTTAACAATTAAATACCACCAAATGGCACCCAATTTATATTAATAATTATAATGTGACATGTGTGACTAAAATGTACAATATGACATATTCAACCTATATTTATGCTTGATAGGCATTCCCTTTTATAGTGACACCCAACATTTGACGTGTTAGCAATAAATCGACGGTTGTTTGGTTGAGTAGCACATGCGATGAAGTATGATATTTTTGGCTAGGCCTATCTCTCACGCAAGTTCGCACAATAGGGAAAAAGTATTTTCCGTCACGTTGCCGTTAGTTTTGTCGCGTCGCCGTTAGTTTTGACGGAAAAGGAAACAACGTATTACGTTGTTACCTATCGCTATTATCCTTGTAGCCAGCCGGCCTTGAACCCGGCCTCCGCGCCTATTCCCCCACCATTGCTGCTGTATACGTGAAACCATACGGCGCCGGTTCCTTTTAAAAAACCTCAAACGGAAATTTGACAGTTTGACAAATTTCCGTTTGAGGTTTTTAAAAGGAACCGGCGCCGTATGGTTTCATACGTGAGTGCGCAGCAGATGGGGGGCCCGAAGGCGGCTACAAGCAGATAGCGCTGGTCAAAGTTTTGTGCAGGTTCGCGTTGACTGCGAACCTGCGTGATGGATAGGCTCATCCGATATTTTTACCACCATCAGTTTTGACACCTCAGCGGGTCTGCAGAATCATGCAACAAACATGACAGATCTGTAGGGCCGCGTGACAATCCAGGCAAGGAAAATGATAGGTCTGTAAGGTCGTGTCGGATGCTTGCTCTCCATGCTCTGCTTCGGGTTTCTGATAGGGGCATTTGTTATGGATTTTTGACAGGCACCAGGTGCATTTTGTTTAATAAAAAAATTGTTGACGAGCAGTGGGGCTGTAGGATCCTTGTCCCACATCTATCGTCTCCACTTGTCGCTTTGTGGAGTACCGTTTGACCAAACACATCTGCCGCGCTAACAACTCTTTTCATATCTTCTGGTTTTACTTGAGAAAGTATCTTTTCCACCATTCTCAAGTTGTTTTTTGCATCCGCTACATGTAAAGGCATTCTATCACTGAAATCTTTGAGATTGCCTATGTTGATAGCTTGACGGGAAGAACGTCTGCGTCGCCAAGCGTCTAAAACCTGGGCATCATCGTGTTTGCAACTAATTGCATAATATAGAGTGCTTTGACCATCACGATTCTTACTATCCACATCAATAACATCTAAACTTATAAGCCATTCACAAATATTTTTATCTCTAGAGGAAGCTGCAACATGTAGTAGATTTCTTCTGCGTTTATCACATGATGTGGCCAGCTGTGCATTATTTACTTGCTTATATTCATCAAGCACTAACAACTGTATAACATGAGGTATATTTTGGTCAAATTTTATAGTTGTTAATGCTCGTGTGGACATGTATATAAAAAATTCATGCTCACTAAAACATGAGGAAAAATTAGAAATGTATTTTAAAATACAGATTGTCAGGGACATTTTTTCCACATTTTTTCCCTATGGCCTTTTCAAGTGACCTTTTTCCTGGCAACCTACACCTACAAGAAGACATAGACATACATGGGAAACCTCATGAGGCATAATTTTGTTTCACAAAAGGCAATCAACACGTAAGATATGCAAAAAATGGGTCCGTTGAAAAGGCCTTGGACCCTTATCTCGATGACAACCATGACCCTCCCACTCTGTCAAACTAGCACCCAACCTGACCAACCACATACACCAGCCATGTCAACTATTTGATGAAAGGCCTTTGAAAAATGTCATCTCATGAAATGCAAAGATTTTCGTATATTCAAAAAAATGGGGTTGTTGAAAAGGCCTTGGAAACTTTTAAATGTCAAAACTTGTGCTTGGTGCATGTAACACTAAAATGGGTGTTTTAGACAGGGTATGGACACTTATGAACACTAGAAAAATTTAATTCATTGGTGCGAAACCCAAATCTGCATTTTTCCATCATATTCCCAATATGTAAAAAGACAAGCTTTGGACCGATTATGCAAACCCGTCCAAGAATACTTGTAAGTGGATTATACCTAGATGTTATTGTTGCAAAAATATCCTTCACAAAGTAATTGCAGTGTATTTTTATCACATGTTGTAGTTACAAATGTTGTACCGTACATATGTATACAAAATGTGTACATATGGACTGACCCTTTCGAGAAGTTTTTACACGTCTATCTCTTTACCAACAATCTTCCACCCACAAGATTTGAATCCATCACAAGTCTCTTTTTGCCATATTCTTCTCCACATTCAAAATGTTGAAACCCATTTCAATGATTGGGAAAAACAAACTTGCTTTCACTCCACGCTTTACCAAATTTCTTGATCAAATGTTGTTTGAAGATGTTTGACATTTCTTATGTCCATATCACTAAAAACATAGTCTATTTTCATCTTTTGCTTCCAAACAATCAAAATGTTGAAAGCCCATTTCAATTATTGCAAAAAGGGTCGTGCTTCGCCACTTCCCCGTGTCTCTTTCCTTTACTTGTGGGAAACTCCTTTATTGGTACTCCACAATCATGTTTTTGATCTTTTCGTTGTTTCTCCTCTCTTTCACCTCCTTTAAACATTGCACACCATCAACCCAGACCCATCCCTGCATAATTTTCACCCTCGACATCTCCATTGCATCACTTTGGTGTGATTGCTAGTAATAGTTATAATGCAATCTATATAACTTTGGATTACTTTAAACACCTTAATATATGACATATCAACCTATATTACAAAAACCAAATGACACCTCAACTTATATTAGTTGTGATGTTACTAAATAATGTAATACTATTGCTAGGTCATGCTTTTAATATTTATGCAAAATTTTAAATAAATTTACTTATATTTACATGAGATGACCTCTAATAACATAGATTAATATTTGTCTACAACCATAGTTTCTTGTTTCATCCTAAAAAACTCAAAATTGTATTTGTTGTACAATTAAATCTTTTTGTGCTCAAATATAACCATTTTATTGCACGATCAATTAATGTTCTTCAAATTATGATATGGACTAGTCACCGTGTAACTCTTGTTAAAAATCCCACTTTTAAATTGTTTTACAAGTACTAAAAAGAATACTCTCTCAAATAGAGAGAATTAAAAATTACATTATCATATCAAAGCAAGTTTAAACTAAAAGTATCGGTCCCATATGAGATTCTTTTAGCTAAAACAAATGTAGTGTTAATCAAGCCATTGCTATGGTGGGTCTCCTAAGATATTTACAAAAATGAGCAGATGGAGGTAGATAGTTTGCCCAAGGTGGTCTTTAATGAGATCTTGCGGAAGAGAAAGAAGCCCTGGATGAATCAAAACAATAAGTGGATGAGGAAATGAAACATTGACTTAAATGTATGTCCTAATAATAGAAAGGAAAAAAATGCGCTTGTTATGGATAATTTTTGCAAGTCCATGTGTGAGATAAAGCGTTAGGGATAAAGAAGAAATATTAACTAAACGAATTTAACTCCGCTTGTGATCAATGCGAGGCCTATATAGGGGCTACTATCCATTGGGGAGCAAAGTTTCTCATAGTTCACTTAAGGACAAATTCATATTAGCTTGGGTGTGATATAATAGGTGGAAAATGTCGAAAGAGGCATGGAAAGAGAGAGTATGTGTCTTTTGCACCACTTGATCAAAAGAATAAGAAAAACACCTTATTTTGGAGTATAATGCCTACAATGACATCCAAATCAAATATGTAAAAATGATAAGATTTGTTGTAACATAACATTTTTAGGCCCTGTGAGCGTTAAACGATATCTATCTATCTATATCATTTTTTTGAATTGACAAACACAGTTAATTTAAAAATTCAAGTTTACGTACAACTCGGTCTCATATAGAAAATATCAATCTTTATAGTGTTGTAGGCGATTTTAACCCAAAAAAAAACAACAACGCATAATGTGAAGCACATGTTGCATCAAACGACCCAATCCAAAAAATAAAAATAATTTTTAAAAAAGTTATTGGAACTCTACATTCCGTGATTTTTTTGGTGGCAAATGTTGCATCAAACGACCCAATCCTTCAGAAAAAAATAAAAAAAAAAAAAACTAGGAAGAACATGGGCCCTATATTGTCATAAAATCAAATTATGCTTCCATGTGGAGTTAACCTTTTATAAAGCTAGAACTTGCTATTAGTCCAAACTTGTCCTTTTCAAAGAAGAAGAGAAAATGTGTAAATGGAATAAACAGTGACCACAAAATCCAACACCATAGGCTGACCTAATTATTTATGTTCCCCTTTGGCTTAGATCTTATCCTTAAAAATACAGGAATCATGCCCTCCTCATTTCTATACGTGGCATATTCTATTTGACATACCTTAGTCACCAAAAGTTTGGTAAAACGTTTCAAAAGTCACCAGCTTTAGGTATTTAATTAAAAAGCGTCCAAATCTAAGGGCGTCTAAATCTAAGGGCGCCAGCAGAAATACGCGTATTCCATACGTATACACATTGAATACAGAAGGTCGTCGTATATATATACGTATAAAGAAACATTTTTATCGTCCTTACTCACAAGTCTGCTCTGCTCTGCTCTGCAGCTTTCATATATTTCTCTGTGATCATTTTTTCTTTTTCCTTCCGTCTGCATTTTTTCCTGTCAACAGACATAAGAATGGCCGTGCAGGTTCCGTCGAATTCTTTCATAACATTTAGCAACACTTCTCAGCGTTGTCTTCCATTGAAGAATAATTTGCTGACATTGCCGTCATATAACAGACTGTGGCGCCTTTCGAACGATAGATCATCTTCTTCTTCGTCTTCTTTGTCGATCAACGTTAATTGTCGGAGAAATCGATGTATGTAGTGAAGATTTTGAAATGTGTTTGCTCCATTTTTTGTTTTCTGTAATAAAAATCTATTGGTGTCAGGGTTTTGTTTGTTTAGAAACAAGTTTAAAGATTTTGTGATATGTTTGTTAGTTGTCGGAGAAATTGAGGTATATATTTTGTGCGTTTCAAGTCTTCAATAATTATTGATTGCTTTAGCTGCACTTTTTAATTCTATATAAATGTCTGTTAATGTGAGGGTTTTGTTTGATTGACTACAGTTTAAAAATGTCTATGAAAAGATCTAAACATTTTTCTGAACTGTTTATTAATTGACTTATAGATCGAGGCATGTATTTGTTATGCTTAAAATATATAATAATTGTTGAATGTCTGTTTGCTACATGCTGATTAATCTTTAATAATTTCTGGTAAAATCTGGGTTGGGTTTTTGTCTGTTTGATTGTACATGTAAACATTTCTCTGTTTTGTTTTTTTAATTTTTAGATTAATCGAGGTATGTAGTAGTTATACTTTTTATTAATTATTGAATTGTTTTGCTATACTTTTTTCTGTAATAAGTTTCTGTTAAATTCAGGGTTTGTGTCTGTTTGAAGTTTTTTTGATTTCTTTGTTAATCATCGAAGAAATCGAGGTATGCAATTGTTGCGTCTCAAATCTTTTATGATCATTGAATGTTCTAGCTGCAATTTGTTTTCTGGAACAAAAATATGGTTTTTCCCGGGTCTTGTTAATATCAGAGTTTTTGTCTGTTTTATAATGGTTTTTCTGAATTGTTTGTTATTTTTCCAGAGAAATTGATGTATGTGCTTGATATTTCTAAAATCTTTACGATCATCAAGTGTTTTAACTACATTTATTTGCTAATAGAAGTCTGTTAATGTCATGGTTCTAAATTTTTGTCGGTTCAATAATATATGCAATATTTTTACTTAAATGTTTGTTAATTTTTGGAGAAATTGACGTATATTGTTTTGTTTGTCTAAAATCTTTTATAATTAATGAATGTTTTATTTTCTGTGATAAAATTCTATTAATGTTTGGCCCCAACATCGTTGCCAGGAAATTCCAGTATGGAGACAAAGGCTGCGTCGCCATTCCCATACCCACAATTTCTTTTGACTACATTCATATACAATTTAGCCATACCCATAGTCATTCACTCAGGTAACTGTTACCATAATCCCTGCGCCAAAGGAAGAACAAGAGAATAGGTGCATGGAAGAGATTAAAATAGAAGATCCTATTTTTAGGAGTTTTGAATAGAATTAGAAGAGCATGCTGCTGTTCTATTTCTAGAAATTGATGCTAAGAATAGGTGCATGGAGGAATTAAATATAAAAGAAAGAGAGCTGCTGTTGACACCAAAAATAGGACTTTTTATAAATAAATTAGCTGCTGTCCTATATGTGGCGCCAAGGAGGGATAAGAATGACATTGGATAAAAATAAGCATGCAGCAGTCTATTCTGGTATGTGGCACCAAGGATGGATAAATAAATTAATAAAAAAAGACATGCTGCTGTCCCATGTGCCAAAGGGGTTGAAGAATAAATAAAAAAACATGCAAACAACAGGCTAGTCTGGACGCAGCAACCTACATAGGCAAATTTTTGATTGTAAAAAGATTAGACACAGTTGGGCTGATTTGCTCTGGCAATTCTAGCCTTGTACTTGCACCTCTGAATAAAAAGCTCCATTTTTGCCCTCTCATATCGTTGTTTTCTGATTATTCATTGTGTTTGATAGGAATATTGTGTTGCTTTAGTGTGGAATTTACTCCCTCTACCGCTGTCCTTTTCTCTTAAACCCTTGAATTAATTTTGCAAAATAGCTCAGAGTTGTGCAGGTGTGTGGATCTTTGATTTCTCTGTGTACAGAGTTACATGCATGTGTTAAATTATTGGTGTATCACCCTTATTTCCCTTTTCCTGCATTCCTTCTCCCTTTTCCTTGTCAAAGTTTTCATTTTTAGGTGATTCACAAGGGAACCAACCCTCTCTGAAGGTTCATCTCAGACATAGGTTACCCACAGCCTTGAGGTGTTCCAATTTTGTCAACAGAGAGAGAGAGTACACACACCATTCTCTATCACGGTGTAACTTCTGGGTGACAACAGCTTTTTGCACGCCATGTGACATTACAAAAATTTGTTAAAGAAGTTGTTGTTTTTGACAAATATCAATTTTCAGACACAAATATTCAACATCCTGCGAGACCATTTCCTTTATCTTTCCATCTTTTTATGAAGTTGTGTGGTTGTAACTTCAATTCCTCCTTGGAATTCGCAGTCCTAAGAGCATTATTATTCCCCTCCATCTCCTTTCGACCAAAATCCTGCAAATTAGTATTATAAGCCCCTATCATAATGAATATGCCCATGATCCAAACCTCACTAATCCATATGGTTATCCTAATAATCATGGTGTTTTTCAGGAGCAGGAATATGTAGATTATAAAAACAATTCCATGCCTAATGATGATTTGTAGATTCAGGTACAACGTTGGAGATAAAAATGGTACAAATGAGGGCAACAAGTTCCATCAAGGCAACTAAGCTTGGATTTAGGGTACCCTACCCATGGGCCTATTTTATGCCAAACTAGTATAGCCCTCAAGAGAAGTTAGACTTTGTATCTGAATTGTTACCACAAATATTAGAGTGGAATGAAGAAATGGAAGCTTACCAATATAGTGTTGAGAAACCTTGTCAATGGGGTGATTCCTTAGTATCATCCTATAGCTCTCCCATTCCTACTTTCTAACCACTTGAACCAGAGCCCAAATGTCAAGTTCCTAGTTTTCTTAAAGTCTCTCCTTCCATTCATTCTCCTCCACAATATCTTACACCTCTCCAATCATCTCAACCATTGCAAAATCAGTTAGCAACACAACCCACCCCTCCCCTCATATTCCTAAATCCATTCTGGAATGAAACTAATTAGCAAATTAGTTTGGAAGAGCAACCAACTAAAGAGCCAAGTGAAGAAGTTCTCAGCAAAATCTAACAAAATGGAGCTTATAGTTTGAGAACAAACAAATTCCATGGTTGGTTAAGCCTACAATAGAGAAGTGCATGAAAGTGGTTGAAATTACAAAGCAATAGGAGGAATATGACCAACAAGCAAAGGTTAGACAAAGTTTTCTCAAATCACTTGAGTTACAAAGTAAAGAAAATGTTTTGGAGGAGCATATGAATGTTTATAAGGATCAGATCAACAATCTTGAGCCTATATCATCTTCTAGTGAAGAAAATAATTCAGTAACAATTGTTGATTGGTATGATTCTGATATAGAAAATAAGAATGTGCTAACCATGCAAGAAAAGTCATCCACAACTAAAGAACACAAATCAGAGTTGGATGAAGAGCAGTTTGAGTAAAGATGAAGAAGGATTATCGATCAGTTAGAGCTGCATCATGGTAAGGAGGATGATTTTAGCTTAGCAAACTTTTTGCTAAATGAGAATAATGATAAGAATGAGGAAGAAGTAAAACACAATTCAGATTAGCTTACAAATAGTCATACAGAGGAGGAAATCAACAAAGAAATTCAAATTCAAAAGGAGTTTTCCTCAAGCATGAACAATAAAGAGGATGAGGTTTTATCAGACTTAGAAGATTCTGATGATGAGGAAGAGCCAATTGAAATTGTAAGTATTCCAAACCCATCATCTATCTTCCTCAATAAAGACTCTCTTGTTATTAAATCTTCTTTTGAGCTTGAAAAAGAGCCAAATATGAGGTTGTTTGCAAAGGATGAAGTAGAAAAAGTTTCAAATCAGTCTACAAGCATCCAATATGATCAAGGAAGTGCCTCAAGTACTCCAAATGATGATATTACACACAAAGAAGAGGGGCAGATTAGAAAAATCAGTCTATCAACTATGAGGAAACCATGTCCAATCAAGTATTTGGCTAGTTTAGAGCCACAAAAGGAGTTGCCATTAGTTGTGCTCATTTCAAAGCATAAGAAAGAGCTTCAAGTTGCCAAAAATCAGCCCCAACATCTACAAAGACAGAGTGTGGATCCTATAGAGTTTATTCTTTTCGGGTTGATATTTTGAGCAAATCAATGGTGCAAACCATGTCTGCATTTTTACCATGTGATCTAGTTGCAAAATTGATCTCGTGGCCGCATTTTTGAGAAAAGAAAGTTATTTTTCCCAATCAGTTTGTGGTTTTGTTTAGCTTTCCTTTCTCTTTGTTTAGATTATGAGTAGTTTAGGTTTGTTTCTTGCATAATACGTGCTTGCGTGCACATGTTTTTCTTTTGTTGGAGAGGGTATCTCGGTTGTTTTGTTTCGAGAGATACAATTTGTTGTGGAGGTATGTGACTCCATAGCCCAATGGATGTAAAAGGCTACAAATCTTTTTGTTTAGCAGACAAACAATTTCGTGATGTCGCCAAAATGTTACCATAATCCATGTGCCAAAGGAAGAACAAGAGAATCGATGCATGGGAGACATTGAAATAGAAGATCCTAATTTTAGGAGTTTTGAATAGAATTAGAAGAGCATGAAATTGTTCTATTTATAGAAATTGATGCTAAGACTAGGTGCATGGAGGAATTAAATATAAAAGAAAGAGAGCTGTTTGACGCCAAAAATAAGACTTTTTATTTATAAATTAGCTGCCGATCTATATGTGGCGCCAAGGAGGGATAAGAATGACATTGGATAAAATTAAGCATGCAACAATCTATTCTGGTATGTGGCACCAAGGATGGATAAATAAATTAATAAAAAAAGACAATATGGCTGTCCCATGCACCAAAGGGGTTGAAGAATAAATAAAAAACATGCAGAGAGCAAAGCGAGGCTATTCTTGACGCAACAACCTATATAGGCAGATTTTGATTCTAAAGAGATTAGACACACTTGGGCTGATTTGCTCTGGCAATTCTAGCCTTGTACTTGCACCTTTGAATAAAAAGCTCCATTTTTGCCCTCTCATATCACTGTTTTCTGATTATTCATTGTGTTTGATAGGATATTGTATTGCCTTAGTGTGGAATTTACTCCCTCTACCACTGTCCTTTTCTCTTAAACCCTTGAATTTATTTTGCAAAATAGCTTAGAGTTGTGCAGGTGTGTGGATCTTTGATTTCTTTATGTGTAGAGTTACATGCATGTGTTAAATTATTGTCAGTATCACCCTTATTTCCTTTTTTTTTCCGCATTCCTTCTCCATTTTCTTTGTCAAAGTGTTCATTTTTATGCGATTCACAAGAGAGCCAACCCTCTCTGGAGGTTCACCTCGACATAGGTTACGCACAACCTTAAGGTGTTGCAATTTCTACTAGAGAGAGAGTATACACACCATTCTTCTATCGGGTGCAACTTTTGGGCGCGACAACAATGAACTCCGATTTGAATGGTGTCCCATGTCCCCGTATCGGTAAAGATTTTTCTGAATTGTTTGTTGTTTGTCGAAGAAATGGAGGTATGTATTTGTGATGTATAAAATTGTAATGTCCCCTTTTTCGGGACATTATTAATATATATTTTTAATTTGCATTGTAACCCTTTGGCATGCCTAGTGCTATAAGTGGGAGTTTCTTTAGTTAGTTTAATGTGCAGATAGGTTAGCTACTTTTATTTATTTAATTAAAAAAATAAATAAAGTGCACATAGTCTTAGTATTAAATATTTTAATGAGAGTTTATGTTTTCCCTCCTAAAGGAAAAGGTCGGTCTTTATTAGATATTGCACCCCTTAGTTCTATAAAAGGGAGTTCGCATTTCCTTGAAGGGTTATGTTGATGAATTATTGATTTCACTCCATGCTTGGAGAATTGGGATGTATGCCCTAGTTCTTGCATTGATCTCTCTCTTATTTGTATCCATTATTGAGGATTATTGAAGACTCCATTGTTCTTTCCATTTTGCTCTTTTGTGTTGAATGTGTTTATGCATGAAATATTCTCTCTAGCTTTGGTGACTTGTCTAGGGTATTGGCGCATTTTATTGAGGGTAAAATCTGCATGTTATTGAATATTTTGAAGGGTTCTAAGAGCTGGAAATAATTTACATGTTTTATGCTAACCCTAGCGACTGGTTTGGGGATTTTGGGGTTGTTTTGGAGGGTCTTCGGTGATCTAAAAATTCAGATTTTAATATTTTTGGAAAGCTCTTGAATTATAGATTAGTCTGCATTTTATTTCACGAAAAAAGATGAAGTATTGAGCAAGTTATGAATTTTCCAAGTTTTAACTCATGCTGTCTTGTGGTTTTATCTACATAGTTTCAGATTTCGTGGGTTGATTTGCATTCCTTCTACTTATTCAAAAACTTTGATCTCTAGCTTGTTGGAAAGCTAAAAATATGAAGAATCTTTTGGCATTGGTTTGATAGAAAAAAATTAGATGGTGAAGGAGTTATTAATTTTTGAAGTTTGCAACAATCTAGTGCATTTATTAATTAATTACTGCTGTAATTAATTTCAGATTTGAAGTGATTAATTTCCTAACTGGTTCTCCCATCTAATCCACCACCTTGGCTCACTCCAACCCTATTTGGGTTGTATTGAAGCTAACATTGGATTATTTGAGGTCAAACTTGGAGGGTTTAGTCCTTCTAGAGTCGATTCAATAAATTAAATTGCATATTTGGACGAGGATATTACAAAAATCTTTTATAATTATTCCATATGTATTCTGAAAATTTTTCTCGTAGTAAAACTCTCTGTTAATGTCGGGGTTTTTGTTTGATTGGCAATATATGTAGAGATATAACGATGCATTGTGGAAACAACATATAAGAGCCGAGAGCTCCACAATGAATGGTTTATAAGGCACAATTGTCATTTGAAGGTTTTGCAAATGAACTAGCAAGCTAAGCGGAAATTCCATGACTAAGTGCTCTTGAGCTAGAGTAGTCTTGGGATGGGTGATCCCTTTGAAAGTCCCGATGCTTCACCCTTGTGAGCATCACCTAGATACATTGTACAATGCGTGCTAAATGGGCCATTCATGCTCATGAGAGTTGGGTTCTTACGAACCACCGCTTATGAAGTATGGGTTAAGAAGATTGACTCAATATTAAAGCACTTGATTATGGAGAAATGATATTGAATATGTGTAAAATGCTAAGTAAATCTTTCATGCTCATAAGATATGGATTCTTTTGATCACTACTAATGAGATATTAGTCATGAAGATTGATTTGATATCGACGTAGTTGATTCCTGATAAATGATATTTTCGTATTGTGAAGTGTTAAGTGGACCATTTATGCATGATCGTGAGAAATGGGTGTATAAAAACAAGACTTAATATTAAATTAGTTGATTTCCGATAAATGATATCAAACATAGTTCTCATACTTGTACTCGACAGGACCCAAAAAAACTCGACAAAAACTCAAGAATATTCAACCAATGCTTGGGAATACTCGTGAACTTAAAAATACTCAAATTTCTTTAAAAACATAAATTTTAAGCAACACATAGCTACAAAATGTATCAAACGAGCCCATAAAATGTTGGAGAAGTGTTTTCTATTAGATTTGAATACAAATACAATACAAAATCGCATCATCATGCGAATACATTTATGATAAGTAATATGAATTTATGATGATTAACATTAAAAATAACATCATAAATTTCATATCTATGTAAGTTACAATATACAATAAGTTACATTTTCCTCTTCCCCAATCTAGAGAAATATTGGGGAGAGGGTCTAGTGCCTCTACTAGTCCCCACACTCGGCTGCGTCTCCTTGCTCCTCCTAGAAGGCTGCGACTCTGGCTTGATCCTGGAAGTAGATGGTGGTGCTGGTGGCTCCTCTGCTGCATGTTGGAGATCACCTCCAAAGATGTCATCCAATCCAATATCTCCTTAGAGTCCTGCTAGTGCTTCTCCCTCCATAGCTTCCCTCTCAAAAGAAGCAATCTCGTCCTCTGTGAACGTAGGGTTTTCCTCTTCTTGCCCAGTCCACTCGTTGTATGGATCTATCTCATCCAAATCAATGAGCTCCTCTGATGTGGCCTCCACTTTTCTTGTGCGAAGCCGAAGATTGTATTGCACAAAAACCAAGTCGTTGAGCCATTTTTGACTCAACTTGTTGCGCTTCTTCGTGTGAATGGCCTCAAACAAACTCCAGTTGCGTTCACATCCAAAAGTGCTACAAGGTTGAGATAGAATTATGAGGGCTAGCTTTTGAAGATGCGGGGTATTCCCTCCCCAATCCTCCCACCAAGAACCTACAAACAAGATAATAAAAATTTATAAGTAATTAATAAAATCAAATCTGTAACTAATAAGTAACTTGATAAACATTCCAATTTTTATTACCCGGTGACTGTGTGGCTCTCCTTGAATAGCTAGCATCGAAGAAAAGAGCTTCCCCCTAGCATGTTTGTAACTTTGCAACTCTCAAATGACAAGGTCCCTCGTCTTAACATCTGGTATCATCCTCTTAATACATGTTGAAAGGCCCTCCATAACCTCTCCGTTCATATCTGTGAAGTTGTTGGAGTAGAAATACTTGGGGTTGAGGTAGTACCCCGCTGCATGAATAGGTTGGTGGAGTTGATTGTTCCACCTCCAATCAATAATCTCCCAAAAGGGACCATATCTGACGATATCCCCCCTGTAATAGTTTTGGATAGACTCTTTGGCCCTATCCATGGCCTCATATATAAACCCCATGGGGTTTTGCTCCCCATCAACCAAATGCAAAACCCTCACCAACGGCTCTGACACCTACACAAATTAAAATGTAAGGTTACAAACTTACAATACAAATAAAGTAAAAAAGTGAAAAGTAAAACAATATATTTATAATTTAACAAATTAAAACTAGCAATCGCATGTGTACAATGCAATGTGAACGCCGAATGATATATGTTATTTGATTTAGAGGGATAGTTATTACTTGTGTAGTTGATGTTGATAATGGGTGTGATTGAATTTGTTAAGTGTAGGAATATAGATGAACCACTTCATTTAAAGGTTCCATCTCTACATTTCAAACTTGTTACAAATTCGTACATATACATTTGCAATTCTCATATCATGAGTGGTAGCGCTTTTCTATCAATTTTATTTGTACTAAACATGTTACATGAAGACTTTCGTACATGTGCAGATTTTATATCATGAGTGGTAGCCTTTTGTGGCCATTTTTTTGCACTAAACATGAATACATTTGATATTTTTTGGATAGTTAATTACTTTTATAGTTGATGTGGTTTGTAATTATTTTGGGGAAATTATGTTAGTGTTGCATCAGTTGTTTGGTTGGTCTTTTGTTGAAAACCCTTTTTTGTATAGTCGATAACGGGTGGGATTGATAGTGGTAGTGTAGGAATATAGATGAAACATTACATTGATTTGTTCTATGTGTACATTTAAATTTGTTACAAATTCGTACATGTATAGTTGCAAATATTATATCACTACATTTGATCTAAACATGTATACATGAAGACCTTTGTACATTTACAGATTTTATATCATGAATGGTAGCCTTTTGTGGGCAATTTTATTTTCACTAAACATGAATACATTTTATACCCCTTGAACGACACTGCCGCTTTGGATACAAGAAGTGTTGAATAGAGTAGTAGTGGAGGTGCTATCAAAGTAGAGGGTAGTATTTACGACGGGATGAGTGATAGTAGTCTTGACTCCTCCTTTCTTCTTGCTCCAAGTGTTGTTACGTGCGCCATTTTTGAGTATCTTTTGAATGAAAAAGGAGGTGAAATCCAAAAATTTGCAAGTGAGGGAACTCTGGAGAAAGGTGTGAATGTCAGACCTTGGCTTTCAGTGGTCCCAATGTCAACAGTTGCTCTATGCAAAGTAAGTCCTTGAGACTTATGGATAGTTAATCCCCATGCCATTTTAATCAGAAATTGTCTTCGATTCCCTCTCGAAATAGGGGGTATGGGAATATGTAACGGGTTGGAGGGATCCCAACATGGGTCGTTGTATCAATCAAATTTGACAACAACAAATAAAGGTAATGCTTGGTGGTGGCATTGATGCGTCGTAGACATTGTCGGTGATTTTTCCTATAGAACCATTTATGAGGCCTATGTCAACCCAAAAATTTGCAATGCGGAGGCCTGCCTGGATTGTGGATGCAGAGATGTTGAATGTTGAAACACCGGTAGGGGAGAGTAGAAGGAGAGGTGAGGGAGATGTGGTTGATGTTGTTGTGAATGAATTCTAGTATTTTATTTATTAGAAATGATTTTCATGTGCTAGTTGTTCCTTGAATTATCAATCTTAGTGGAGGTAGAAGGGATTTGTTTGTTGAATGGTGTAGTATGGTATCAAGAACTAGTTGTTGTTCTGAAGACAAAGGAAGTGTGGAAGATGGTGGTGTGGCCTACATGTTGGTGTTAATTATGTTTGACTTTTCTCTCACGATGAATGATGAACCGAGTTATCTCGCAAATCGGGGGAACGTCGGGTATGTTCCAATTATTGTGTATGTCGAAATCTCGTTTCCCCAACATTTCAAGACTATCAAGACTCGTGTTGTTTCCCGGAAAAGTTGTGCAAAGACCTTCCATTCATGCAATGGTTCATATTGAATACTGCATTCGACCTCAGAGTCAGAACTAACATCTGTAGCATGTCATGTGTTTGTAGTAGTGCGTTAAACATGCCACAGTCTGTAGTCGTGCTTGAACATGTCCCAAGTGCCATTGATGTCATGTGGGGTTGAGCCAAATTTGGAGGCAATATTTCTAAAAGGGTTGTATAAAAGGAGTTATGACCAATAGAAAGGGTCATAGGACGTTGAATTTTTAGTAACAAAATTGACTTCAGCAAAAAAACCATAATATTTAGAAGAAGGAAAGAAAGGTAATGCTGGTGGTGGCATTGATGCGTCGTAGACATTGTCGCTGATTTTTCCCGTAGAACCATTTATGAGGCCTATGTCAACCCAAAAATTTGCAATGAGAAGGCTTGCATGGATTGTGGATGCGGAGATGTTGAATGTTGAAACACCGGTAGGGGAGAGCAAAAGGAGAGGTGAGGGAGATGTGGTTGATGTCATTGTGAATGAATTCGTATTTTATTTATCGAAATTATTTTCATGTGCTAGTTGTTCCTTGAATTATCAATCTTAGTGGAGGTAGAAGGGATTTGTTTGTTGAATGGTGTAGTATGGTATCAAGAGCTAGTTGTTGTTCTGAAGACAAAGGTAGTGTGGAAGATGGTGGTGTGGCCTATATGTTGGTGTTAATTATGTTTGACTTTTCTCTCTTGATGAATGATGAACCAGTTATTTGCAAATCAGGTGGAACGTCAGGTATGTTCCAATTATTGTGTATGTCGAAATCTCGTTTCCCCAACATTTCAAGACTATCAAGACTCGTGTTGTTTCCCGGAAGAAGTTGTGCAAAGACCTTCCATTCATGCAATGGTTCGTATTTAATACTGCATTCGACCTCCGAGTCAGAACTAACCTCTGTAGCATGTCATGTGTCTGTAGTAGTGCGTTAAACATGCCACCGTTTGTAGTTGTGCTTGAACATGTCCCAAGTGCCATTTATGTCATGTGGGGTTGAGCCAAATTTGGAGGCAATATTTCTAAAAGGGTTGTATAAAAGGAGTTATGACCAATAGAAAGGGTCATAGGACGTTGAATTTTAGTAACAAAATTGACTTCAACAGCGAAACCGTAATATTTAGAAGAAGAAGGAAAGAAAGGTAATGCTGGTGGTGGCATTGATGCGTCGTAGACATTGTCGCTGATTTTTCCTGTAGAACCATTTATGAGGCCTATGTCAACCCAAAAATTTGCAATGCGGAGGCTTGCATGGATTGTGGATGCGGAGATGTTGAATGTTGAAACACCGGTAGGGGAGAGCAAAAGGAGAGGTGAGGGAGATGTGGTTGATGCTGTTGTGAATGAATTCTGTATTTTATTTATCAGAAATTATTTTCATGTGCTAGTTGTTCCTTGAATTATCAATCTTAGTGGAGGTAGAAGGGATTTGTTTGTTGAATGGTGTAGTATGGTATCAAGAGCTAGTTGTTGTTCTGAAGACAAAGGTAGTGTGGAAGATGGTGGTGTGGCCTATATGTTGGTGTTAATTATGTTTGACTTTTCTCTCTCGATGAATGATGAACCAGTTATCTGCAAATCAGGTGGAACGTCAGGTATGTTCCAATTATTGTGTATGTCGAAATCTCGTTTCCCCAACATTTCAAGACTAGCAAGACTCCTATTGTTTCTTGGAAGAAGTTGTGCAAAGACCTTCCATTCATGCAATGGTTCGTATTGAATAATTTTACTCATTACTACTGCAAGAAAAATAGAGCAGCTGACATGTTACTCAACCAAGAATTCCAAGCCAATGAGCAAAGAATTAAAGGAAACCAGCAAAATATTCTGGAACTTGGAGAGCTTGCATTAATTCTAGACGAGAGAAGAGGACCAGGCTATCATTCCCAGAATTAGGACTCATGACAAAAGACTTTTTAGGGGAAAAAGTTTAAGGACAAAAACAAAAAGGAAAAAAGAAAACAACAAGAGGGTACAATTTGGTCTGGCTTCAGGCATAAGGAGGAGCAAAAGATCTTGCTTCAAAATATCAATTGGTTATAAAAGTTCAAAGATGCTAAGATTTCTCTTCCTTTATACTTCTAGGTAAAGTAAATATGCTTGACACAGAGTTCTTTCTTCAATTTTTGCTATGCCCAAGGCCCTAAAGAAATAATCAAAAAGGTGGAAAGCCCAGTCATTTGTAAAACATCAAAAAAACAATTCGTTATTTTTATAATTTGCTGTTCTTTAAGGGGCAGAGGAGACTTGTTCTGGACAGCATGGAAAACTACTTCTCGAGTTAATTTTGCTTTTTTCGTTGCCCAATATAGTAGACAGCCAGTTGATATAAAATTCAGACCCAGAAGGCCTGAAAATCGGGGTCAGACCCAGAAGGCTTGGAAATTGGGGATGAGAGAAAGACAATGGGAGTCATAATCGTGATAAATTGTGGCTAGAAATCCTTTTTTTGGGAGACTGAGCATTAATTTTCCAGCATTAAAAACATTTACATACATGCTTATTTTTGTTAAGAGGCGTTTGTGAATAGAGCAGTGACAAAGGGCAGTAATGGATTGCCTTTGAGAGAATGAGATGGGTTCAGACCAGAATGATTTACCGTGGCAGCAATAAGAAGAGAAGGCAAGGAAAAATAAAGCTAGATTCTTTATATAAAGAAGACAAGCATGGCTGGAAGACACATCAGCAAAAAGATGGACTTTATTTAACACAAATTTCTATCATTACGTTACGATTGAGATGGAACAGAAATGCTATCCAAATCAGAAAAAAATTAGCTGTGAGGTGTGGATCTACAAGGGACCGTCTCTTTTTCCTATAACTTTATTTTCTCCCATAATAACCTGAAAAAACAGCTGGCATGTTTGAAAGGCAGAAAAACCAGTAAATGGATTTTTGGTTTCTCGAATGTTAGCATCTTTCCTATGCCAATTCAGGAGTGTATGGAAAAAACAACACCAAAAGAAAAGAATGAGCAACTATAGGTGTAGTGTGAAGAATCGGTGTATGGATTTTTCATTCTTATTTACAACCGTGTTATTTTATAAACAGACCAGGTATGAAGAATTTCCTGAATCTTTCTTTCCTGTTCTCTCTGGCTTGTCTTATTTCTCTCCGGTGCATTTGTACATGGACATCTTGTCATCCGCCATCCAGTATTCCACATAAATTCATTTTTTACTGGTCCTTCAAGATTTCCTCCCGAATATAGCTACCAATGGACTTACTACATGCATTTGTAACCCAATCATTTTGGTCTCTGACTCTATGCATGTTCACAATGAAGAAGAGGAGAATAACGTAGATATCAAAGGTGATTTTCACCATCAATACAACCTACGGCGACATAATTTCTGCCCTTGTGGAAGAGATTAAGTGGGGAGGATGAGTAGAGGCAGAGGCCAATAGCCACTGCAGGCCAGGGCATGATATTCCATACAATCTTTCATCCCATAGAGAAGAGATGCGGGGTGGGGTTATCAATGGAAGTTATCATGGCAACCAGAACAAAAACCGGCATCATTTGAGGGAGCAACATACTGCTAATTTGAAATTGCATCCAGCTTATAGAGGCTTCAATAGAAATGAGAATAATGTAAAAATGTCAATGGTGGTTTCCACTGTCAATACAACTTATAGCAACATAGTTTCTGCCCTCCTGGAAGAAATCAAGTGGGGAGGATGAGTAGAGGCTGAGGGCGAAATAGCCACTGCAGGCCCAGGCCTGATATGTCACTGTCCCAAACACCATCTTGGTCTATCAAGCCACCTGTAT
Organism: Taxus wallichiana var. yunnanensis; assembly: GCA_018340775.1. Lineage (NCBI taxonomy): Eukaryota > Viridiplantae > Streptophyta > Pinopsida > Cupressales > Taxaceae > Taxus > Taxus wallichiana. The sequence goes on from CM031238.1 coordinate 868,260,409, forward strand.
AACTGTAACAGATAATAACTTACAGCATCACTTAGCTCAGCTAATAAATTAGTTCCAGTGACTTTGGATAGTCCCTCACGACTCCTTGACTGCAATCTGCATCAAACCTGTCATAGATGAGAAGAGGAGGTGAATAAATTGGCTATTTTTTTTGCCTCTGTACCGTCGACCAGCTGTAATATTTAGAAGAAGGAAAGAAAATTGGGGTAATACCTTAGAATTTAGAGGCAGGAGAGAGTAAATATCTGAGAAGTGGCGTTTCAATTTGATTCTTCTCTCCCGCTCCGCAACCATATGCTCAAATGCCGACTTATTCTGAAAGCTGATTCTCACTTACCAATCTTGAAAATTATTGTCAGCAGGAGCAACCGTTAGATCTGACATCTCCCTCGCTGATTTTCTTCTAGACTTGTCGATTTTTCTCAGAAACCTAAAGCATCTTTTATGCAAAATCTGAGCGGTAGGGGAAAGATGTATGGCGGTGGCCTTTGGATTGGCTTTAATGTATGTCGTGAAGGCACTCTGTTCGGATAGACTACGGTGAATTGGCAGCAGGATCAAAAAACCGTTAAAAATAGTAGGAAAATGTAAAAACGTCCAGACGGCCGTCAAACCGTCAAATTTAACATCGTTGTAGAAACGTCTGGAGGTCCTTTACCATAGGGGGAACGCCTTCGGCATGTAACAAAGGAATGAAATATAAATCTAAGTTTGAAATTACCTTGATGATCTCTATAGCCCTCTTTGTAAAGATATCATCAAAACTATCTCAGGCAACCCTCTCTCTCTGTCAACTTTCTTTGAATATTGTGAGTCTAGCCATGCTTGACGCACAAACATTTGTTTCAAAGGTGTCAACAAACTAGAAATACTTTACAATGTCAAGAAGTCAATCGCAAACCTTGTGACACCGGCTCGAACAAATTCTTTCCCCTTTGTGTGTTCTCTCATCAAGCTCAGAACCCAAGGGTAATTGTATATGTACTTCATTATGGTTCTTGCATCTTCTACAGCCGGCCTCACCTAATCAATTTTGCCTGTCCTCCAAAAGAAGGTCAAGGCAATGAGCTGCACAAGGAGTCCAAAAGAGTGATGGATGTCTCTCCTACAGTAGTATCCTCGCCGCCACATATCTTTCGCCGCATTGTTTGTGTGACAACTTGCACAACATTCTGTAGACACCAACCTCTTATACAACCGTCTTTAACATAACACTCTAATTCTTTGCATTTTTTACTATGTTAGAGGCATCAATAGACTTCAAAAACACCATCTCACCGTTTAAAGCCGCCAAAAAATTAACAAGGGTACGGTTCCTTCCATCCATCCACCCATTTGAAAGAATGGTGCATCCGAATTTTCGCCATTGTTTCTTTTGCTCTTCTAGAATGGTAGTGGCATCTGCAACTGCACCCTCAAGCAATTTCCCACTCAAATCTTTTGGAGAGGGTGCCTTGTACCCTTTCCTTGCAACTGTCAACGTTGTCACCAAGTACTCCTAGTATGGGCTCTTTGCCACATTGAACGACAGGTTGTTGTAGTACCAAAAATTTGCACAAGCTTTATCCGCTTCCTCGTGCATATCTTTGTTCCAGGCCATACCTTCCAATGAAGGTTGTGCTCTAGGTGTGTTCCTTGGCACAAAAAAGCTTTGTATGCCTTTGCTCGAACTCGATGAAGATGCGCCTCTTCCGGCTCTTCTGCTTCGTATGCGTGGACCACGAGTAGAGCCCACAATTGTTGCCGCATCATCCTCTAAATCCTCTGTCATCAGTAGCCTAGGTCTAATAGCTTGTGCTATGGTTACTTGCACCCTTGCCTTCTCTAGTTTCTTCTCCTCTAGCTCTGCCAATGCCTGCTCTCATCTCTCGCTTTGCCTCTTCCGACACGTTGGGGCAAACCGTAACATCTCACAAAGAAACAATACATGAAAGGTGATATTTCAAACGATTGATGCCTCCAGACATTTTTCTGCCACATAAATTGTCGGTAGCTAGACGTACACCATACTTCCATGCTTTGGATAGGGCATTCGCAGAATAGTCCCTGTTAGTGATGCTTTGACTCGGATGCGAATCGATGCCGAGCCTGATGCCATAGTGAAGCTCTAATCTGTAACACAATGCACATTTAAAAAATTAGAAAAACATAAGTTTGATTAAATTAAAAAAAAATGTGCATGAATAACAAATTTGCGTAAAAAAAAATTTACATACCTTTGGTTGTAAATGAGTATAAAAAAATTAAAAGCATTCGATTTTACATAACATGTATTTAGAATTACAAAACAAATTGATTACAATACACATACATAAAATTTAACTAGTTTACAATGAATTTGAGTAAAAAGAAAAAAATACATCGCTGTGGTTGCAAATGAGTATGAAAAAATTACAAGCATTCGTTTTTACATTATATGTATTTAGAATCACAATATGAATCTATAAAACCTAAATAATATACACAAAATTTGAAAAAACTTGAAAGAATTACAAAAAAACCTACCTCCAAATGCAATTTTCCAAATTCTCTCTTCGAATTTGCTTCAAAATCCACTCAACACAAGCAATGCAAGCTCAAATGGTTGTGTGAGTGAAAATGCGGGAGTGGAGGGCCTTAAAAGAGAGAAAACCATGTAAAAGCAGCGTTTTTTGAGTGTGAAAGCCATGTATACGTGTATAGGTAGTGTATGACGAGTTTTTGGCAAGAACTAGCCGAGTTGTGGCGAGTACTCGCCACAACTTGGCAAGTTATTTTTAGTTTTATGTGCGATTACTCGGTTGCGAGGACGAGTGGTGAGTACTTGCCAACTTGGCGAGTACTACGCGAGTATTCCATCTATGATATCAAATATATGTAAAGTTCTAAGTAGACTATTTATGCTTATGAGAGATGTGTTCTTATGAACCACTACTCACAAAATATGGGTCATGAAGATTGACTCAATATTTTTGCCATTGAGTCCAATAAATGATATTAGGTATATGTAAAGATTTTCTGAATTGTTTATTAATTGTCGTAGAAATTGAGGTATGTATTTGTTATGTTTAACTTAAATAATTATGGAGCATTTCTTTGCACTTTTTTGTATGTAGTATGTATTATTATTGCAAGGGTTTTGTTTGTATGGTAACATATGTCATTTTTTTCTCAATATTTAGTCAATTATTGAATGTTTCTCTGCATTTTTGTTTTACCGTGCTAAAGTCTGTTAATGCCAGGGTTTTGTTTGTTTGATTATCTGAATTGTTTGTTTAATTATACATGTAAAAATTTTCTGAATAGGTTGTGAGTGTATATTTGTTTACTTCTATTTCTGACATTTGTTTTTCCTTCCATCTTTATTTCTGTCATGTAACAGATATTATTATCAACCTGTAGAAAGGGCTTTAGGAACAATGCCATCTTAGGAATCATAATTTGTGATTTGTGGATTTGAAGGGAAGATTTTCAGGCCTTTCTATTATGGCGGTCTTCAAATTTATTTGTGCTTTTGTTGATTTTTGGAAACCCTTGATGTTTGTTTTCGTTCTTTAGATCCTAGTTTGAGGAGCTTATACATGTTTAGAGGACATGTTGTTTATATATTTTACAATAATTTTTGGTTTCAATGATTTGTTTGAAAAACATTGTGGTGGTGATCTTCTATCTAGTGTTAATTTTTTCTTGGTAAAATTTGGGTGATGTTATGGGCTGCATTTAATGCTGTGTTGGGTGTTCTTGGATCAACTTTTTAAGGTTTGTGAACACGGGCCACCCTTGAATGTACCCAATAATAATTATACCACAATTTTGCCACATGTCCGCCACAGTTTTGAGCTGCCTAATTGTGGTGGGTTATTTGAACCTGGTGATTTCGGATGTAGTGTTTCTTGCATGAACGTTTGAGAAATAGTTTTTCTGCCTTTTCTTTTCTCGGCCTTTTGCATTCTGTTTGGCTGTTCTTGTCGACGCTTTATCTGGTTCCTTAACTTCGGCTACATATTCCTATTGCAAGGGCAGAGAGAAATTTTGAAACATTTGTCGCAGATAATTTTTGGGTCAATCAAATGGAAAATTGAGCGCAGAAAGCAGAGATGTATTACATGTTTGTTCTTCAACGAGTTTTCTTAAAACCAAAAAGAAATTATAGTATGTCAAAATATGTCAAGTGGACCATGGTTTAGTGGTAAGGTGGAAGCCTCAATTGGTTATGTGGCCAGGTGCTTAAGTGGGCAACCACAAGCACAAGGCTGGGTGTTAATCCCAGGTGAATTTTGACATAATAAACATCCCACAGACTGCTGCTTCTTAGATTAAATATTTCGCAAGTTTGACAGTGCGCTATGGATATGTAGCATTTCCCATTTTCCCAACAAAATAGAAATATAAAATATGTACAATGGTGGGAAAAGGAAGGGCATTCAATAAAAGAAGTCAATTGTGAGGCCAATGCCAGCATAGCAAAGCAAAAAGATTCATATAATAGCTAAACAAACTTATTTAGCTCAATCTACTACTCAAAATGTTCCATGGCCAGACTATAAGTCCAGGGTTATCATAAGTCAACATGCCTTCAATAACATACTAATCCGAGGAGGAGAGAGGTCATCAATGTAGAAAGAAACCCAGTAATGAGATATATCTTAATAGTAAACTGTATGACACCAAAACTGCTGGTGATGTTAGTACTGGAGTGAGGAAGAATGCTAACACGTCAACCTGGGACCCCAAAGCTGGCTTTGGGATTGACAGAGCTTTTGGTGTAGTAGGACCTAATAAACTACCTCTTTCTCACAGCTCTTACCCATTAGGGGTACTCAAGAGAGAATTTTTGAGCACAGAAAACAATGGCATATAACACTGTTCTTCCTCTTCGATTAGTGGCCAGTTGGAGTGCTTGCTGTCACATTGACTAAGGTTCCATCCTTGATGGGCTCATGCTGCCCGCAATTTTCTTGCAATAAAATGTTATTTGTAGATAAATAATGCCAATCATGCGCTGTGCTTGATGCAATAAACCTGGGAGAGACTCTGAGGAGGATAGCGGCCTGATTTCAAAACCATTTCCAAAAAGGCCACTCATTATAGATTTCCAAGAGACCAAACAAAAATTACGCATGTGAAATTCATGAAACCAGTAACAATGTCAAATTTGTTAGCCCTCCATGTCTCAATGGGCTTAAGAATAATTTATTTCCCACAATCAGGCACTGGAGATTGATCCAGGTATCAGGCTGTTCATTGAGCTTGTAAAAGCTAGAAATGATAAGGAAGAAAATGCACTAGCACGACTACATGTTTGTGCTATAAGAAGAGTTTCATAAGACTTTTTGAGAAGTGGAAAAGGAAAGACATTATTTTGTGTAATACAGATAGACATGGATTATAGGCGAATTGCGTGATGTAATATATATTTACTAGAACTGATTATCAATGAAATGCACAATGCCTGTCAGATCATAGAGGTGTAATGAACAGATCCCTCAAACTGAAGAAATAGTTCTCATTAGCAAGGACAGAAAACTTAAGTTCACCAATTGCTTGAGGAAAATACAGTAATACCACACAATTTGTTATCATAGAACAAACCGATATTTGCAGAGAAGCTCCTATGGAACTCCAAAATCAGTCTTTATGTGGATTGCATATCTGAACTCTTTTATTAACTTGAGAGCTAATTTCTGATGGAGTGTTGAGTATGATCTAAGTCTTGCAAGTTCCAAGTATAGATTGCTATTCTTTCAGATTTGTTATGAAAACAAAGCCTGTGAATTTAAGCATCTACATTTATTTCACTCCATTTTGGCATAGTGAATATGTATTCTCTGAGCTGTTGTCTGACATTTGCGAAGGTTACCGAGATCACTACTATTTTGATTTTGTGTTGGTCTTTGGCTGTAATGAATGAGCGAGCTTACATATTCCAGCGAAGTTGAAGAATGTTCGTGCAGATTGGCAAGGGCCGGTTTACTCCCAAGCTTTTTCATGAGGCCAAAATCCATGAAAATACTATATATATAATAGTGACCTTTTTGCTTGCTCCTTTATCAGAAGTTGATGGAACACATATATTCATTGTCCTGAGTTTGATTGACGTCAGCGTTAAAGATGTAACTATTATCTTGATTTACAATATTGTATTCAGTCTGAAAAATAAGCAATGCAGTTGTAATTTGTCTCTGGCAACTTTGCAATCATTAATATAGATGAATAACTGATATACATATATATATCTAGGTAGCCGGTACAAGGGTACGGTGCTGGTAATGGTAATGGGGGATCTGGTATGCTGATACGGCAATTTTTTTTTGGGGACCCGGTATGGCCCTTGGGTATGGCAGTACAATATACATATAAAATATTAAAAATATAGCCAAATAGCCTTATACATGAATAGAGTAAACAAATTATTAATTAAGTGAAATAGCCAAATAACGTATCAATAATTCAATGCATTTTGTCATGATATTCATTGATTGAACTTCGAACAAGTACATTGTTCAAACTCCAAATGTTACAATGTCCAATTATTAACATAAATAATAACAAATCACTAACTAGACTGGATTTCTGGCTATTACCAGCTCCCTTCAAATCTGGCAGTTCAGATTCCTTTGGGGTTTCTCTTATTATTCCTGCACTAGGTAGCTGGTACAGGGGTGCGGTGCGGGTATGGGTATGGGAATCCGGTATGCTGGTATGGCAATTTTTTGGGGGCCCGGGTATGGCACTTGGGTACGGCAGTACAATATACATATAAAATATTAAAAATATAGCCAAATAAGCAAAAATTCAGCCTTATACATGAATAGAGTAAACAAATTAATAATTAAGTGAAATAGCCAAATAATGTATTAATAATTCAATGCATTTTGTCATGATATTCATTGATTGAACTTGAACAAGTACATTGTTTAAACTCCAAATGTTACAATGTCCAATTATTAACATAAATAATAACAAATCACATAACTGGACTGGAATTCTGGCTATTACCAGCTCCCTTCAAATCTGGCAGTTCAGATTCCTTTGGGGTTTCTCTTATTATTCCTGCATTAGTCTTACTTGCTAGTGGAGATGCTGCCACTGTGTTTTTTGATCCTACATTACCCAAACGCATCTCAACTGTTGCAGTTTCAGCCATTGTTTTAGGTACTTCTGTGAAGTTTTACCACAGTTGAATCATTTACGTAATCGCATCTATTGACCTTTATTGACCCCCAAAAAATAGTTTTTTTTTTTTTTTACAAAAAAGTTAAAAATAAAAAAAAAAAAAAAAAAAAAAAATTAAAAAATTGTTGTTTTTACTGGTGGGTACGCCCTGGGTACGGCTGGGTACGGCCAGGGTACGTCCAACAGTACCGGGTACGTCTGGGTACTTCCTGAGAAGTACCCAGACGTACCCGGTACTGCTGGCCATACCCTGTCCGTACCCAAGGCGTGCACTGCACCAGTACCATGTACGGGTGCGTACCGTACCCATACCCATGCGCTGCAGGGCACGTACCGGCTACCTAGTTCCTGCATTAGTCTTACTTGCTAGTGGAGATGCTGCCACTGTGTTTTTTGATCCTACATTACCCAAACGCATCTCAACTGTTGCAGTTTCAGCCATTGTTTTAGGTACTTCTGTGAAGTTTTACCACAGTTGAATCATTTACGTAATCCCATCTATTGACCTTTATTGACCACAAAAAATAGTTTTTTTTTTTTTTCAAAAAAGTTCAAAAAAATTAAAAATTGTTGTTTTTACTGGTGGGTATGGCCAGGGTATGTCCAGCAGTACCGGGTACGTCTGGGTACTTCCTAGGAAGTACCCAGACGTACCCGGGTACTGCTGGACGTACCCTGAGTGTACCCCATGTGTACCATACCCATACCATGTACCGGGTACATACCATACCCATACCCATGCCCTGCAGGGTACGTGCCGCTACCTAGATATATATTATGGGCATTGAAGCGGATACTTTGCTTGAAATGGTATTCTAGTACATAGCAGTTGCTGGCTTCATCTATTGAACATCCCATTTCTACTGATGCAATTGATTAGTTCTTTCTCAGCCTGGATTGCCTTGGTATCCAAGTGGTATGAACTTTGAAGTATAGCTTTTTATTAGAAAACATGGTTTGAAGTATAGCTTTTTATTAGAAAACATGGTTTGAAGTATAGCTTTTTGGTAGAAAAAATGCTGAAAGAATCTTCTGTGCATTTACTATCCTGATTGAGCACAGCACAAGCTGTGGATAACAGGCATATTAATTCATGTTTTTCTTGTGTTTGATCATATACGTTTTCTTATTCAGTGAAACTAACTAGTGAAATTATGAATCAAAGAAAGCATTGTTTGCCCTTCTTAAATCAGAAACCAAAAATAAAAATGATAATACAAAACTGATCATTTATGGTATGATTCGTTAATGTTATCGCTTTGTGTTTTGTATTTTGAATATGATCAAAATATTTTCTATTTCTTCAACCACTGACATTCAAAAATAAATAACTAATTCAGGGTCCAAACTTACATATTTGCGATGGATCTAGTACTAAAACACTTTCTGCTTTCCCAATTCTGTCATTCCTTCCCAATTGTGAAGGATGCTGCAAATATTTGCCTTTGTGTTTCTACCCTCAATCTTCAATGTTTTGCATCTAGTCTATTTGCACATTGGACTGTTGTGGTTGCTCTCGTTAACCGGGGCTAGATGAAGCTGTCAGCTTAATTTGAATCAGAAATTATTCTGGTGTTTAAGGGGAATAGTATGTCTTTTATGTGAGCACCTTTTTGGTTTATTTGTACTTAAATCAACTGCAATTTAGACTTTGTGAGTCTCCCACCAGTTACTGTATACATCTCTGATCTTTTGCATTGGAAGGGTATATTTGTCATGAACTTATACATTGTTGGCTTGAAATAATTATTTGCACTGGAGTACTTTTTGTGTTCAAATGATGAAAATTTAAAACCCATGGAGAATGTGCTTATATTTCAGCTTTTGGTTTCTCATGCGATGGTAACTAGATTTTCTGTTTTCTCTCCTCAATATAGTAACTGAATGGTATATTTCTCTCTTTTCCAGGTTGTGTTAGAGCATCATTAGCAGGCAGTGATGGCAAGCTAGGTGGAGAATCATCACTTGTTGTTTGCTTTGGAGAAATGCTGATTGATTTTGTTCCTACAGTTGGGGACTGTCACTAGCAGAAGCACCTGCCTTCAAAAAGGCTCCGGGGGGTGCACCTGCTAATGTTGCTGTTTCTATAGCAAGACTTGGTGGCTCGTCAGCATTTATTGGGAAGGTACTGAGCAATTCTTTCGCAAATTCGTTTCACTAACTTAGATAAATTAGGTGAACATAAAAACATTATGCAGAGTAGTTATTTATATTTACACTAATATAAAATATGTTTGCACTTACACCTAGGCTGGGCCGCTAGTGTGCTATGTTTGTTAATGTCAAACAGTGATTACCAGCTGCGTCTAGTGTCAAAGATTACAATTTAGATAATCCAAAGGGAAACAAATAATTTATTAGTTCCATCAAGCAGTTACAATTACTAGTGGGAGAGGACAGAATCACAATTTGGTATTTTCAGCTCATGATTGTGAGCCAAGATATGGATGCAGGTTTCTTGTTTGATCAGCGCACTGCATGTATCACCAAGTCTTATATCTACCTCTTTGCTTGTTGAAATTTTCTGTATACTTGTTGAATATGTTGCTTGATTTCCTGATATTTTTCATAAGTTTGCTTGATTTTTCCTGCATTTTTGGGATATGCCGCTGATCCAAAAGTGGATCCTGGAAAAACATCATAGCTCAGTTGGCTGAGATAATCAACTTTACTTCATAGTTCAGGACCAATACTATTTCAGGGTCTTTTCTACAAAAATATTTACTATGCAAAAGAAGTTAGCAACCAAAGTGCATTCACATGAACAAAATTTTGTTGGTCTTTTTCATGAATAACAATAACCAGGTGTAGTTCATTGTTTTACAACAAGATCTGGATAGCTGGTTCCATTAAACAATGTTTTGGTCCTTAAAATCCTTGAGAAATAATGTATTGCTTTGCTATACATTATCATGAATCATGCCATCCCCATGTATCATAGATACAAACCAAAGAAATACCCAAAGGTCACGTATAGTTGTAGACTTGTTAACGGAACTGATTCTGAATGGAATTTAATGACAAATTCCCCCATCAATTTTTTAAAAAATTTAGTGACTGATTTATCAAGCAGAAGGTTCACTTTACCATAAAGGGTGGGCCACAATTATATTGACATTAAAATTGAAAAAGGCTGAAATTAGTTTGAAAATATGCTGCAGATTGCCTGGTATTCTTGCAACGACTGGTTACTGGATTGCCCCTAGAAGCAGTTCGGGGACTTTGTAGGAAGAAAAATTAAAGAATTTCTATTAATCTTTGTAAGGGACCTGAAAGGTTCAGCAGGACTCAAACTTAGATTAAAAATAATAGCCATGTGACTGGTCATCATACTTGCCAGCACATGGTATCACCGTCTTCTCACTAGTAGTATTACACTTCTATTTTTTATTTCACACTAGTAGTATTACTCTTCTATTTTTTATCGCAAGGCATTATTTAACAAGGATAGAAAAATGCTGTTCTAACTATGCCATTGCTTCTTTTGCCTGTTTTGGTGTCAACTTACTGTGAGAAACCTTATTTAGGTGTGACTTTCCTAATATTTTGATCTCCATGTTCCAAGTGATGCAAATAAGAGGTGTTGGCATATATATGCACTTAACACTAGACTGAAACGACATCATTGGGCAGGTTATCTTTGGGATTGCCCGTCTTTATACAATTTATTTTATTGTTTGAAAATCATGCCTACGTAAGTATAATCTATAATAAAACTGTTTATAATGAAAATGTATATGTTTTCCAGGTTGGAGAAGATGAGTTTGGATTTATGCTTGCTGATATCTTGGAGAAAAACAATGTAAATAACAAGGGCATGCGCTTTGATGCTGGAGCTCGAACAGCTCTGGCTTTTGTCACATTAAGGGCTGATGGTGAACGTGAATTCATGTTTTACAGAAATCCTAGTGCAGATATGCTACTGAGTGAATCAGAGCTTGAAGTGGATCTCATTAAACAGGTACATGCAAGATGCTATGCACACAACAAAATATTTAAGGGGACCTATTATCTGATGGTCTGGTATATTACACTAAACTAATTGTAAAGTGCATTTTGCATGCCTTTAATTCAGTTTATATACTAAGCTAATCTTTATTCTTTCTATTGAGCCTTAATCTATGCAGGCAAAAATTTTCCACTATGGATCTATAAGTCTGATTGCAGAGCCATGTAAATCAGCACATCTAGCTGCAATGAAAATAGCAAAAGATGCTGGCGTTCTTCTTTCCTATGATCCTAATTTGAGGCTTCCTTTATGGCCATCAGCACATGCAGCTCGAGAGGGTATTTTGAGCATATGGGATAGTGCAGATATTATAAAGGTAATGACTGTGAAGACTTTGACATTTTTATACAAATTGAATAAATCAATTTCCTCTGTAGCCTTTCATTGACAGCCCCTCTGTATGGACTGGGTCGAATGAATAATTGAATTATGAAGTATTATCAACAAAATATATTATTTTTAATATGTTTGGACCTGATTTTGATGGTGTAATGCAGGTAAGTGAAGAGGAGATTGACTTTTTAACTGAAGGTGAAGATCCTGATGATGATGCTGTAGTACGCAAGCTTTTTCACCCAAATCTCAAGCTGCTGCTTGTCACAGAAGGTCAAGAGGGTTCCCGATATTACACAAAGGTAATAAATACATAATTGAGTCTGATGGTCTAGCATTTGTGAATTTTCAACAAAGTATTGCTGCTTTACATTCTTTCTTAGGACCTTATCTCACATTAAGAGCAGTTCATAATTTACAATGTACATAAAATGTGGAGGGACAGAAAATGCTACAATCAATATTGTTAAAGTAGATTTGAAACTTGCACCTAGAACCAAGTTTTTTTGAATTCTGAAAAATGTGTTGGGCATTTTGGGTCTGAAATAAATCATTGAAGTGCTAAAGGAGAAGTTGACACTTTGCATTTTTAAAGCATGCATTTATCAACTGCATAGATTCTTTACAATTCCATACATTAAAAAAAAAAACATGAACTAACTCGTCCCAGATTCTAATGTGCACGCTATGAGTATAGTACCACAATAGAATCAATACTGAGCACATTACCGCCATCCCTTATGGGAGCCCCACCAGAAATTTAACAATAGGATTAATGATTTTAAGCTTCCACAGTCCACAACAATTTCTTTTATTTCATACAGTTGTCTCCAGAAGCTCGTTACTAAGAAACAATAATATTTTTAATCAACCTCAACCTTAAGTACGAGTTGTTGATATAAATCTTTTATTTAAAAAATGAAAAAAAAAAATTACAAGTCACTATTCCGCATTGAACAAAAATATACAGTAATAAAAAGTCAATGGGGTCAACACACCTTCAGTAGTCAATTTAAATCAGTCGAAGTATGTGTGGTCAAACTTGGAAATAGAATCTGTCCTCTCAAATCTCTGTTGCAGAAAGTCAACATGGCTGCAGAAAATTAATGTAGCAATAACGCTTTACTTGCACTTTGTCAAGATAGAAAAAATATGGAAATTATTGAGTTCAAACATTCAAAAGTCGATGTCAAAAAGTCAATGTTGGGCACTTTTGGTCAATGCTGCTATTGATTCCAGAGAGTAGTTTCTTGATGCACCACTCAGACTGCACGTCAACAAGAAACAGCTAACAAAAATATTTACCTTTTATTTGAAAAATTTGATCTTTCTATAATCTTGTTCAGATCTGGCTGGTGCCTGCCATCGAGCGGGATCCAGATTCTTACATGGAGACATTTAGGTGTATTGACAGCCAGTACCAAATGTGGTTGTGTTATTATAAGTGGATCTGTAATTGGTGGAGATCTGCACCCTTGAGGGACCCTTGCATTCTTCATAGAAGCACTCAATACACTCGCAAGCACTTGATAGTATCAGGTTTGTTGTCGTGCTCTCAATGACCGCTACAAGTCACAATTAATAATTTGCAGGCTGGGACTTATTTCCCTGATGAATTTGTGACAGATTATTTGTATCTATTTGCCTGTTGACAATTGGTAGGATCCCCTAGCCTGATGTTTCTCCCCTGTTCTTCTTTAATTTCTCCCCATATTTTCTATTCTCACAGTGCAGTTTAAGGATTTGACAGGCAGGTTATCACCATGCTCTCGGTGCATTGGCAAAAATGGTTGCTATATGGGAGTTTTGGAGTTCAAATCTTGCAAGGCCAATTTTATTATTGAATTGTTTTAACCGGCTAGCTTATGGTTATATGGCCAACCGACAACTTGGGGCTTGAATGGCTATTTGTTTGAAAATGGCTTATACAGGGATATTCAATTTTTGGTGACAACTTTTGATATAGGAAGTGTTTATCAAAAGATTTCTTTGTGTTTTCTTATCATGCCTCGTGAATACAATGTGGATGACGAATTGACTAGGGACAATTATTCCACATGAACTATCAAAATGGTTGAGCAAGAAGACACAAAGGATGATGAGAAGACAATGGATAAATATCAAGAATACATGAATGCTGTTCTCTCAATCCTTTGTCAGTGAGAAATGATTTAATGTGTCATGAGTTGTGACTCGTTCAAATCCTAAGTTTTCTAAAGAAGCATACAATAAAAATGAAGAATTTGTTTACTAACAAGAGTCATGCTAGAATGTTACAATTGACTTATAAGCTCAATAGTTTGAGACTTGAAGATAATGCTGGTGATATCGTAAACAAAGAAGCGAGGTTATAGGCTGCAGATGTTATTCATGATGTCAAAAAATAGAAGATTGTTTCTCAAATTCTTAACACATTGCTTGGCACTATAAGATCTCCATGTCCATTCTTAGAAATCAAGCTTCTAAATGTACTATGAAGGAGTTTTCATCTAAGCTAAGCTTCTGTAGGAAAAACTGCAGTGTAGATGCTTAGGCGACATGGATCCTCCCAAGGAGAATGCTCTTGTCTCACGGTCATGTCATAAAAACAAGCAAGCACAACATAGGAAGACTGGTCAGCATTAGCACAAGTACAAAGGGTAATTGTCAGTATTGTGGAAAACCAGGACATTATTCAAGCTACTTCAAGAGGAAACATGATATGGGAGAACTTGATACAAAACAAGAGAAGATAAAACAAAAGATATTGCACTTCTTTAGATTGCTATAACTGCATCTAGTACTTAGAAGGGTAATTAGGTGATTCATTCCAGAGCTATTTATGACATATTACACAATGAGAATGCCTTATATCTTGTTGGGGATAAGAACAAGAACAAAATTATTTGGATCAAAATAGTCATTTTTAGTTAAAGACATTGGTAATGTGAATGTTGGAGATGTGTTTAATAATGTGAAACTACCTCCAAGACTTAAACTTATCTACTTGATGTTCCTTGAATCATAAACAAAATATGAAAGTAGAGCTATTTGGATAAATGTCTACTTAAAGATGTAAATAATGACTTAAGATGTAATGTCCCCAAATGGACATTTTTGACCCAAATGGGATTTTAGGCAAATCCAAACCCCAGATGCAAAAATAAAAATTATTTATCAAATTAAAACTTCGCAGATCTGAATGAACCCAGAAAAATGCGACTAGGGTTTTAAGAGGAATCCACACAAATCAGCAAGTACATTCATACCCATACCCATGCATGCATAAAAATACAGTTTTCTGAAGGTAAAATAGGCTGCAAAAATTTATATAAGTCTGCAGACTTGCTGCCCTTGAAAGTGAATAAAAATGGCACTTTTATTTATCCAAAAATTCAGAAAATGATTGGAGATGATTCATAAAAACCTGATTTTATAACAGCAGCTCAGAATAGTCCATAAACACCTTAGAATGTCATCAATACATCCAAAATATGGGTCGCTCCACTAGAGGTAAATAGAATAAACACTGCTGCAATATTTCTTCAAACCCTTGATTAGAAATCTGCAAAAACTCCTTCGTACAACTGCTGGAAATGACTAAAATCTGTGTAAGCTCAATAGAATTTCTTGAGTAGAAATTCCTCACAATGCTCTTGGGGTTTTCGTCCACAAGAGGGATAAATCCTAAGGGTTTTCGTCCTTAGAATATTTATGCAAAAGCTCAAGCTTCAGCTACAAATAAGAAAATATCAAATGATCATAGAATGAATGCCTAAGCAAGTCGACTTCTCCTTATAAAGAAGAGACCCAAAGGCAACCTCTTAAACATCCAATCAACATTCATTGAATTTCTCTATGCATTTTCCACCCTCCATTTCCCTTCCTAGGACAAGTCGCCATTTCCCTTAGGGAGAATACAAAAGATATTTAATACTTATTTTTCCCTCCCAAAGCTGGTTGCATTTTTCCTAGAGGGAATACACAATGAAATGGGCTTTTATCCTTTCTAAGTTCCCATTTCCCCTTCTAAGGCAAGTCGCCATTTCACCTAGGATGGATAACAAATTATATTTGGGCCTTTTCCATCCTAGATTTAATAATTATTAAGTCATATAAATTATTATAAGTGCTCTATATATATATATCTTTTTATTAATGACACTTTATAATAACTTACAATTGACTTAAGTCACCCTTAGGATCTCCCCTTAGCCGTCGGGTAGACAAAATAGGCTAAGGGTCTTCGATTGGGAAGGGGATATTACAGTCCTCCCTTCCCAAACTTGATTTTTCTATTTTTAAGTTAATAATACTTTATTATAAGTGCATACGATATTTTATTTTATTTATAAGAATTGTGGTTTCTGTTCTCTTGGTGGTAGGTATCGTCAAATATATGGATATAAGTTTTGATGTTTTGTTCTCCTGCTTTTGTGTGTGTGATGCACATTCTAATTAATCTGCGGCCGAAGGGGCATGTACACAACTCGAAGAATGCATCTTAAACAGTAGAGGCTTTGTTTTCATTTCAAAGGTAGTATACAATGATAGCAATTTAAGTGATTTACAAGAGAATGAAGATTCAAAGGACAAGATTTTAAGCATGGAATTTTCTATCGGGTGAATGCTTAATTAGTTAGATCGATGCTTGTAGAAAATGCAAAATTGAAGGAACTCATTGCCCAATTTATGTAGGAGATTACTTCTTTGCGATAGGATTCACATGCCTCTACAAAATCTAACACATACCCAGATCATTTGTGTTATGTGCCTAAGTCGTTGTAAGATTAGGTGGGAGACTATTTAAAGATGTGTGAAGAATTTTCAATGGATACAAAGGTATTGTGTCTAATCAATAATATATCAAACTAAATTTGACAAGAGGCGACTTTGTGTAGGTTGCATCCATGAGATTCCTTTAAAAGGTATCAATTGTGGGATGGGGGCACGAAGGAATGGGTTAAGAAGATTTGTGGTATAACATTGGTGCTTGTGGCTTGGAAGTACACATGCTATTTTGTTATTTTAGCATCAAAGCAAATGAATGGCCAACATAAAGATGGTTGTGAAATTCATAAATATAATGGCTTTATGTTTTTGGCAACGTTTTAATTGGTATTAGAGCCTCTTCCATGAGGCAAGGACTTGGAGATATAGTGTATAGTTGGTTTGCTTGTTCATATTAGAAACTCTCAAATTTATTAGAGTTTGAGTGGGGTCCTCGGGAAATTTCTGGTTGATTAGGCCCATAAATACTTGGTTGATACGATTATAATAAATTGGGTAATTAGTCAAGGCTATACCAAGAGACAGTAAATGAAGAGTGCATGGGGTTGCAAAGTCATTAGGTTCAAAAAAATTAAGAAAAAATAGATGCAATGCTTATCAAAGATGCTAACAAAGATGAGCAATAAGTACATAAAAACAATTCTCTTCCACATGGGCCTATGCTTTACAATTTACTGTGGGCATAAACAAGAATAAATCTGAAAATTTTAACAAAGGAATAACATTGGAGATCCAGGATTGTGAAAGGAAACTGGAGAATTTGGCTAGGAGGGTCAGATATAGGAAGATCAAAGATTGTATCAACATGAGACAATACGTGAACCACACCTAGGAGAAATAGAATGAGGATGGAAAGCTTTGAGATTTCTAGATGAATGTCATATATGAGCCATGGAAGGGGATTGTTAAGAAAAAAATGAGAAAGTAATAATAAGGAATGAGAGACTCAAGGAAAAATGCAGAAAGCAAAGAAAAGAATGAACCAACAGATTAGGCAATTTTATAAACGATTCAAATTGATCAAAGAAACTCCAGTTTTGGCGATTGATGACCAATGGATATGGCCAGAGGTAAGATTTCTAGATAGTAAATCCCTAATTGAAAAATTCATAGGTTATTGACCAATTGTGGAATAATTGCCTATATGTATAACATAATTTTTAAAACTTGCCAATTCCTCGCAATTAGTTTTGCTTGTAAGTACCTACGAGTTCGAACAAAAATGTAAAAATTCAATTTTTCCTCAATTTGTTTTCCCTTGCTATGGATTTGAAGGATGTTTTCAGCTGACATGCAGTAATCATCAAATTGTAAGATTTTTTCAACAATTTTTCAGTTGCTATGATATTATTATTTGCATTTTACTCATTTTTGTGTAAATCTAATAGAAAATAAAATTATTCACTAAAGTCATTTCATATGCTTTTTACAAGTATTTTATAGGTTATTTAAATTTATTTTATTTGTCTATCTTTTTGCCGAGTTTGAGTCCGAGTCAAAATTTGTGGTTTCTGATTTTGAGTTTTTGAACCATGATGGATAGTGAAAAAATGGGAAGATGCGAAGAAATAAGATACCTAGAAAACTGCTTCTTCCTAGTCATGTTTGGAAGTTCATAGGTTAGAAATATGGATAGTCATGAGAGCCTTCGTTTATGAAGAATGCATGATTGTATTTAGAACCATGGATGCCAAAATTAGATCTAGGTAAGGAAATGATGGCAAAATCACACGTGTGTTTTTTTATTTGTATTATCATCAAATTATGGAATGCTTCGGTTTTTTTAAATATTGGAAATCTTACTAGAGAGTTTGTTAGAATCTAAGTTACCGATTCATCCCCTCCCCCTTTGAATCGGTTTGGGGTGTACCTAGGTTGGTAAGGGTTTGGTTTGCTGCGGGTATGTATAAGTTATCTTGCTGAAGAACCTTTCCATACGATCATCTCGAGCGTACCCAAGGCAAACCTATAGGACTTTTTTCTTTCAAAACAAATTCACAATTAGACTTTAAGAAATAAAAAATAACTAAAATGTAGTCACAAACCCTGAAAGTTGCTAAAAACTCAGAAAGATGACATAAAACAAACCAAAGGGGTGATTAAGCATTGGGATGTAGACTTGGAGCATGTTGACTTGTATGCTTCCATTTCTTGACATGGATACTCTTTCGGCTTCGCAAGACCCACATGGCATAGCTAGTGGGAATGCTACTTGTTGTCACCTATCGAAAAATGTGGAATTTTTGAATTTTTTTGAGTTTTTGCCTAAGTGACCCTTTAACTTGGATGTATTTACCTTTGTTGATGTCAAAGAAGTGCAAAAGCTTCAACAGTTAGTTGATGTCTGGTCATTTTGGGCTTATTGCGGTCAATGCGGACTTCGGAGGAACAAGAGGAATAGTTCCTTCATTCCTCATGTTCCCCATTCACCGATTTGTCTGCAATACATTGTCTTGCAGTGTTAATTGGATTTCTTGGACTCAGATGTGGAACTCGCTCCATTCTTGCCTTTGTTTCCCATATTTCTTCATTCCCACATTTCCCTATCGAACTCTTCTTTGTGGCCTTTACGGGTGTTTGTGGAATAAAGGGAACCCTTTTCTCTCTTGTTCCCCGCATAGCTCTATTCACCGCAACTCATTGTTCTTCCCTTTGTTGCGGGTTTTGCAGCAATCGTTGGAACCAAGGGCAATGTTCCATCTTGGCATAAGTTCTTCGCACAACTTTACCACTCGTAAGCCTTGTTTTTTGCGGCCTTTGCAGAGATTGGTGATTTGGACAACACTTGTTCCCTTGGGTTCTTTGTTCCCTGCAACTCCGGTTTCTCCGCATTCCAAGGTGTTCCCTGAGTTCCTCAAAACCCCGTCATAACCGATCAACAAAAGAATTGGGTAAATAAGTTCTTACAAGCCGACCGACACCCGCATTACAACTCGCTTTGCATTAATTAAACCGCTTTTCGAGCCCATTGCTATATAAACCAATACTTAGCCATTTTTCCTATGTTGCGTGGATACGTCCCCACCTCCCGAACCTTGCTTGATATGTATCCAGTACGGATATGTTAGGATATGGGTATGGATACGTGATGGATACATTCGGGTTCTTCCCGGGTATGTGATGGGTACGTCCAGACGTACTCGGGAAGAACTGGAGGTACCCGAGGAGAACCCAAGCGTAAATACACTTTTTAAGGCATTAAAACACTTTTTTTTTCTTTTTTTTGACTTCGTCCATGCAAAAAAATGAACCCTAACATTTAAATGAATAAAATACTAAACCCTAAACATGATCAATGAAATGTAAAATCTTAAGTATTTTGTATGTTTTGAAAATTTGAACATTGATCCTAGTATATTTTTCAAGTTTTGTTTGTATTCATGTTGACATGGTATTCGTATGTCATATATATGGCAGCCACATGATCAATGAAAATGTGAAGTCTCAAGTATATTGAATGTTTTGAACATTGATTCAAGTTTTGTATTACTATTTCAGTTTTTATGGACTAAAAAATGAGTATATATATATATATATTTATATATATATATATATGTATATTTTAATATATATATACATATATATATATATATATTATTAAAATATACATACATACATATATATATATATATATACATACATATATATATATGTATGTATATTTTAATATATATATATATATATGTATGTATATTTTAATATATATATATATATATATATATATATATATATTAAAATATACATATATATATAAATATAAATATATATATATATATATATACCCATTTTTAGTCCATATATATATATATATATGTATATTTTTTATGTATGTACATAAAAACAAAATATTTATTTGTATATATTTAATTTTTTAATATATATGTACGAACGTATCCAAGACGTATCGCACCCTATTGTTTTTTAAAATTGACGTATCTGCAGTATCGAACTCAGTACCAACCGGTACTCGTACTGTATCCACGCAACATAGCATTTTTCTAATCATTTGCAAATTGAATAATTGTTGTGCCTGTCCATTTTGCTCCCCGCACCAAAGAAGGTATTTTGCCCATAACTCGATCATTTTTCATCCAAATTCAAAAATTCGAGTCATGCGTTGGGACTGCTCGGAGGTGCCTTTCTTTCAATACAAAAGGTGAGTGGTTTCATTCCTCTTGGCTCTAGTTTGATAGTTATTTGTGTTTTCAACCCTCACCTTTGAATTCCTCTTGAAATCCTCTCTCTGTTAATCTTCCATTTTTTCGAGTTTTCCTAGTCCCTCCACAATAAAGTTCCAATGCGCAAGATATGAACACATTTCATCCCTTGAAACCTCTGTGCCCGATATTGGAGACAACGATGTAAGGCACATGAACACAAATGATTTCCGGGCCTGAATTTCTGAAGATACTCCCACTGTGATTGCCCAATGTATTAAGAACAATGTAATTGCCTATGCTGTCGGGTTTCCCACCTCAGTGCAATGCACTGACACTATCCTAGCTTGTGCTTCAAACTTTGACCCGCAAACTAAGGAAGTTAAGGATCCCCAGGGACATATTATTGCTAAATTGGATGCCCACTATATAAATGTTGCCTTAGGGATACCAACTTTTGAGAATTCCAAAATCTTGACCAAGGTTGAAGCCCGAGCCTCTTTGATCAAAATCAAGATAACTATAAGACTATGATTGTTAAGTCTTGGCTCAAAATCAAGAAGAAAGGGGGTTCCAAGCTGCCCAAAACTCTCTACAGAAGTGATTTCAAGGAAGAGCTATTGGATATGATCACATTGCTTGCAAGAATAATGGGCATGCCTTCCACCAATGAGTTCCAGTATTGGATGTGTGTGTACATCAATGCGATATGTGAAGACAAACAAAGGCTGAATTGGGAGAGATCATTTGTGAGAACCTGACTCAACAATTGGTCAATGTACATCAGAGTAAAACCTTCCACATGACTTCATACCTGATGTATACCATAATAGCCTACAGGGTGTGGGTAGGGTTGTCGGGACGAGGAAAACAGAATGCACCGATATATGAGTTCTACACCCAACTCACTTATGAGAACAACAAGACTCACCATCGGAGAGTAAATGATGCCTTCACTATGTTCTTGGTCAGGATGTTGGAAGGGAATGCGGCTGAAAGAGTTTCTTCAGAGGCAAGGCAGTTAATCTCTACATATGGCAACCTCTTTATCCAAGTCAGAAAATTTTCATATATCAGGGTAGTTGGCTTTGAAAGTGCACCAAACAAGCTACCGATGTATTGCAATGATAAATTGATCCTCATAGAACTTTACAGGAATGGATGTATTGCACAGACTGACGCAGAGATAAGAAAATCTTAGGTATTCAATTTCCTATCTCACTGGGAAATTACACATGTAGGTCTGCCTTGGATGCACAAAATGTTGAGAGAACCATTTCAGAATTCAAATTTCATACTTACCAGAAAAGGTCCTCTTTTGATAGTAAGGGATTTATTTCTAAGAATCGCAGAATGACCTACTATCATGTGCCCACATTTGAAGACTACTGGGAGGACTGTGCAGATGAATATGAGGTGAGAAAAAGGTACTTTGGTAGATTATCATTGCAACAGATCAAAGATATCAATTTGTACCATGTTCTGAAGGATTTGAAGATGATGATTTTGATTTGTATTCTGTGGAATACATAAGATCTGTTCAATACACACCTTTACCAACCATTGATTGGTCTCAAAAGGAGAGGGACAATCTTGATGAAATAAACAATCTGTGTGCTATTGAGGACAAGACATTGGTTCAATAGGAAGATGAAGGAATTCAGGAAACAATGAAGACATCCTCCTCTCATGAAGCCTCCACTTCTCAGAAAGATGCTCCAACACAATTGACTCCTTCCTCCTCACCCTTGGACTTAGGAACCAAGGTGTACACAAAAAAGGATAAATCAAAAGAGGTAGAAAAGAAGGAAGAGACACATGAGAAAGAGGTAGAGCAAGAGAAAATCCAAGAACTTGCTGATGAAACTACCACTGCTTCTTGAACAAGTGTCACGACCCTCAGAGAGGAGGAAAATCAATTGAGGAACAAGAAATTGAAAAACAAAAGGATGAGGAAGAAGAAGAAGATGAAGGTGAAAATGGTGAAGATGAAGTGGAAATCATTGAACTAGACACAGGAAAGTTAGTGCCTTAAGGCCTAAGCTAGAGGTTAGGAGACCACCTTCTTCTTCTATTGAAACTCTTACTCTTGAAGTCCCCACTTCTCAACCTCTTAGCCCCTGAAATGCCCTTGCTTTGCATCCTCCAACTCCTTCCAGTGATTCATTCACATGGCTCCATTTCCCTTTTTAAAATCCAGCCCATGATTGATTGCAAGAAGAGGAAAGCTTCATCTCAGATTATAGCTCTAGGATTTGATGCAATAGCTGCTCTTCTAGGTACAACTCCTCCCCCCAAGAGGGCCAAGGCAACTTCTCGTCTGCGGCCTCGATTCCAAAGGACAACAATTCCTAGAAATTGCCAAGCCAAAAGGAGACAAGAATGAAAAAGAAATATCTATTTCAGACCTAGAGCTCACTAGGATTTCACTTGGAGAATCTATTGCTAGAAGGAGAAGTACACAATCTTAGGGAGACAGTTTCCAAAGTTATCGAGAGGGTGGAAAAAGGAAAGCAGACTCAAGAACAACTTGAGGAGCAGGTGCAAGTTCTCTCAAACTTCATTAAATCTTTCCTCTCATCAGATAAGACTCCTCTGGATCCCACCCCTCTCTTCACTTCCACCCACTTTGCTGCCACTGCTGGAATAGATGTCAAAGCTATTACAGAAATTCACAAGCATGCAACATTTGGCAAGCTTTTAAGTCTTGGGTTGAGGGCACTCTAGTTTCCGGATTGCAATTTATTGATGAAGCATACAGAGTATATGACAACATCATTTCTGCTCAAGAGCAAATTAACTCAGGAATAGATACAATTGATAAAGAACTCAAGCTTTGGGCAGACTGTATTCAAGACCTCCATATCATGAGCACAACTGATGAAAAGGTCCTCTTGTCACATAAATTTTTTGATGATTCTAAGAGCAACTTATCAAAGAATTGGACATACAATGTAGAATGGAGAGTCAAAGTGCTAGAAGAAGTTGCAATTGAACTGAGAGCCATGGTACAAAAAGGAGAATCATTGAAGGTAGAGATCTTTGCTGATTTGCAAGCTCTCCGTTGTCAGTTCTAAACTTCTACAAGGATAATTCAACAGAGAGGAATCCATTGGATCAGGTTAAAGCAAAATTCAAATCATTGATTAAAGAAGAGCTTTTCAAAGAGGATTCAACAAGAAAGACAAAATGGAATAACTCTCTGAATTGCACAATGTCGTGGTAGAAGCAACAAAGGTGCTACTTTGCAGAATGGTGGTGTTGCAAAGGAAATGGAATACTCTCTTGGAAGTTGGTTGGCTGCCATTGCAAACACTATAGTTCCCAAGAGCATGGAAATCTCAACTGTTGTGACCAAGTTCAAAGTTCAAGTGCTCAAGATAAAGGTCCTTGTTGTGGTTGTTCCTAATGTCCCTTCTTCTTCGGACTCATAGTATAATACCTAATTTTTCTATTTTGAAGTTGGCTTTATTATTTCAAAAGTAAAATTGTAAAATAAAGCCAACTTATGTAATTAACTAATTAAGTGTTTAGCACTTAATTAAGGACAATTAGTTAAAAGGTAGTTACATCCTCCCCTCAGCCTATATAAGGCTTCATTCTCACTTGTAAAGGGGTTGGATATTGGTGCACTTGGATGTAATATACAAAGTTTTGATCAATACGAAAGAAGATTTTTCTTTCCCATATGAATTCATTTCTTTCCATTTCTTTTCTTGCAATCTAATTAATGTGATGTCTTGTTATATATGTGGTGTCCCCAGATTTCATCCTGAAATCTGCGATTACCCTATCCGAAAAAATTTCGTACTTTGAAAATAATGGGTCGTTTTGTGTTTTTATTGCCAGAAAGTTCTTGTATTGTGTTAAGATATTCCCAAAGAGCCATATTAGCCATTTTCGCCAAATACCCAGATGCCCAAAATTGTTATATTCTCATTGTCGGGATTTGTCTGCGGGAAATTTGTATTTAATTATTTTGAGCCTGTTTGAGGCAATTTGCGCTCCGTTTAACCCATTGTGATCAAACATATCATTATTCCTATATACCAGAAGGGTTTTAACTAGGAATAAGTTTTGGGCTTTATTTGTGACTTTTGACAATTTTTCGTGTTTTTGTGTTTTCCCGTTTCATTTTCTGTGAAATTTCTCTAGATCAATTCCTTTGCCGGGTT
Organism: Taxus wallichiana var. yunnanensis; assembly: GCA_018340775.1. NCBI lineage: Eukaryota > Viridiplantae > Streptophyta > Pinopsida > Cupressales > Taxaceae > Taxus > Taxus wallichiana. The sequence continues at coordinate 868,285,008 of CM031238.1, forward strand.
AGCCCGATTCTTGGCCTGGAGTATTCGGAGATCACATACGCACATTGTGCCAGAAGGAAGTCGCCATCGGAGGTCCGGTTCACTGGGAAAAGGCGAAGTCGTGCACTAAAAAGCCCCTGCGGGGTTGGGCGCATTTTTGGAAAACAAAGGATTTAAGTGGATCATGGGAAAAATAGAAGCAGCAGGCAGGTGGGATTTTATTGCACCTTTGCAGGGTACTTTTTCCCATGATGGAAAAGTCACTTAAGTTGCAGTGGGAAAATTAGAGGCAACAAGGCAAGGGGAATTTATTGCCTGCCTTGTAGGGTAAAAATTCCCATGGTGAAATAAAAGAAAAGTGACTTAAGTGAAATCATGGGATTTTATTGCCTGCCATGTAGGGTAAATAATCCCATTGTCAAAGTCAAATCACTTAAGTGGATCATGGGATTTCCGGGGCTGCCTTGCAGGGTAAAAATTCCCATTGCCATGTGTTTTTAAAAATAGAATTCTATTATGCTAAAAAGTGCGACCCACCTTGGGTGAATAATAATGCATTAAATAAATATTTGTTAATATTTATTCACCCAATTTTGGCACCCAGGCTTGTGGAAAAGTCAACAAAAGCAAAGGGGAATAAATCAATTGGAAATAGATTGTCTAAAATTAAATAAATTAATTTATTTAAAGGCAGCCCCCTCTTGTGAAAAAGTGCGCCCCTTTTAGGAAGGATTTAATGCTTTTTGAAGTATTAAATGATTAAATAAATTCCTATTTTCGGTGGGTGTTAAAATATAACACATTATATAGAATGTAAAAACAGATTATGTAGTCATTGTTCGGTTGGTAAATGCTTCAACCACCTCTCTCTCAATAAATAAACCTCTGCTGTATCATTTGGATAGTGCGCTTCTTGCCTTCTCGTATTCTTTCTTCTTTGTGCATCTTCTAACATTGGTATTAGAGCCCTAAAAGGTTGCGGTTCTAGGAAGCCTTCAAGAGGCATGAACAACAAACTCAAGGAAGCCCTAACAAGGCACGAGTTTGGCAAAACAGCTCGAGGGCATCATGGTTCGAAGGTGTAGCCACCAAAGAAAGTCGTGGCGATTCTGAAAACCTCGAGGAAAACGCAAACGTGAAGGGAAAAACGTGGGCCAGGTGAAGGCAAAACGTGGGTCGCAACAATCGTGGTTTCTTTGGAGGAATACACGTAAGACCTAGGGTAGAGTCGCCGGAGGAAATACCACAGTCGCAAAAATCGTGGAGTTGCTCAGGGATTCGTGAAGACATGTGAAGAGTAAAAACGAGTTGCAAAAACGTGGGCATCGTTTGCACGAGACGCATTTGCGGGCGAACTCGTAAAAATTGTGGGTTTTTCAACGAAACGTAGGCACCGCATAAGGCGGACTTACCGGAGGAATATGTGAGATCCAGGGCAGAACATGAGCAACAAACGTGAACAACAAAGGTATAATTGTGGCAGAGGTAGCAAAAAGGCTTTATAAAACCTTTCTTATAAAATCTTTTGGTTTTGGTGTTTTTTATTTCTCTGCTGCCACGTATATGCATAAAACACCCTTTTGAATAAAGTAATTTTTGGTTTATTCGGTGGACAAAATACTTTATTCCATTTTTATTATTTTCATAATAAAATGGCGAATATTTCAAGTCTTATTCTTTCAGACTCGCAAAAATTAACGGGTACTAATTTCAATATTTGGAGTCATAAGATTTTAACAGTTGCGGAATTTCGTGATTGTGATAAAATAATTAAGGGTGATGAAAATCGACCAGCAACGCACTTTGAGGATTATGACAAACGTCATAAGGAAGCATTATTGCTTCTCAAGTTATCGGTGTCAGATGATTTGATACCGGAAGTGCGGAATGCCACTGTGGCAAGCAAGTTGTGGGTCGATCGAGGGATAAATATCGGCCGTCGAGAAGAGTCGGGTTTTATACCCGAAAAATATGCTCTTTTCCGCAGTTACAAGAAGATGGATCGCCGTCCCGAGCACCTACTTCGGATGAAAGACTTCCGAGACCAGTTATCTTCCATCAACAAAAAGGTGGATGACGATGATATGGTGGCTCTGGTTTTGAACAGCTTACCTTCTTCGTATGAGTCATTTGCGGAGGCACTCCATTTAATGGCTAAAAGTCAAACACTCACGTTTGACAAGGTGAGTTCCTACCTGTTGCAAAAGGAGCGGAGACAACTCCAGGCAGAATCTAATTGTGACCATTCAGAGAGTGCTCTTGTCACTCAGTCAAAGGGAAAGTGGAAACGTCAATTTGGTGAATCTTCCACTCGGTATCAAGTCACATGCTATCACTGTCACAAGGTTGGGCACCTCAAGAAGGATTGCCAGAAGCGGATGTATGATCTTTCGAAGCAGAACAAAAAGCCATGTAATGAGGAACATGTGGCAGCAGTTGCAGAAGAATGGGATTCGGATGACGGGTATGCTCTTTATTGTCTTACGACATCATGCTCAAATGACAGTGATACTAGTTGCTGGATTATTGACTCTGGTGCATCTGCACACTTTTCATGTCGTAGGGACTGGTATGTTTCATTTACTGCAAATATTTGTTTTGAATCAGTAGTACTAGTTGATGGAGAATCACTTGTAGTAGAAGGGATAAGAGATATATGCATTGTATTGAATAATGCTCATAAATTGTTGGTACGGAATGTTAGATATGTACCTTCTTTACAAAAGAATCTTCTATCTATTTGTCAATTGACTGAAAATCCCAATATTTCTGTGGATTTATGTGGAAAGAAGTGTGTTGTCTTTGATGTGAAACAAAGACGGATAATTGCCCTTGGTATTGGGGTAGGTGGTCAATATCGGCTTGTTGATCCGGCTGCGATCAACATGAATGCACGTGTGGAGGACAACTCCACCATTCAGGATGTGTAGGAGGCTGCAATGCCTTGGGAGGAAGCCATTCCTCACAAATCTGTTTACTTGGATACAGTCAACCTACATGCACCTATTGTGGAGGGAATATCCACTATACTAGGTGTACGGGAGGCAGACATGCCTTGGGAGGATGGATTTCCTCATTCTGAAGAACAATTTGTTGTGGACGGAGACTCCACTATTCCAGATGTATTGACGGTGCATGGTGAGATGGCATGCCCGGCCACTCACTCGAATGTCCTTGTTCAAGGACAAGAGAACATGACCAGTTGCTCATTGTGTTGTGAACGATCTTTCCCAATAGATGGGGATAGATGAGCAAATGGATAAGACGGAGGAGTTGGTTCTCACTCCTACCACCATTGTGATAGAGATGGTTATTTCTCCCGTTGAGACGAGACCACTGCCGAGACGGAGATGGTTATTTCTCCTACTATTGAGGAGTTGGTTGTAACTCCTGCACAGATGGTCACATTCCTCTTCTTGAAAAAGTTGGATGAACACTACATGGTTGTGCAAGGACGTGATCGAGGTGACTTCGATTACAGGATAATTGAGTCTTTCAGACAGACTCTTACAGCTACACAAGCCCTGGAATAGATTTTTTAATCCACATCTTCGAGGTTTTGATTTCAGCACTCTGGAGATGGGGCCGACACTCTCGACCATTGGTGATTCATCACTGGTCAATGAATCACGAAACAGAGAACCAATGGACCACTTGCCATATCTTTTGTTCATGGGACCAGATTTTTGTTTTGCATGTTCGTCTTCATTCGACAATTGCATCACAATTAAGCACCGCTGATTTTAAAGTACAACTTATGGCACAGTCTGTAAATGTAATGACTAAACATATGGGCTTTAGGAAATTTGTAAAATTTCGGGACAAACTTTGTCTTGTTTCCGGTTTAGTCATTAAGAGGGGGTGTTAAAATATAACACATTATATAGAATGTAAAAACAATTATGTAGTTGTTCGGTTGGGTAACCGTTCAACCACGTCTCTCTCAATAAATAAACCTCTGCTGTATCATTTCGACAAAGGTGCAGTTTTTGCCTTCTGTATTCTTTCTTCTTTGTGCATCTTCTAACAAAGGGCTAAGGTTAAGGCACACTGTGAAGCTTCAATTGAGTGAAGAGTGGATGATTAAATTGATTAAATTTAATTTATTGGATGGCTGTCCTTAAACATGCAATTTTAGCACACCAGTTAAAGAGAAAAACATGATTTTTAATTAATTAATTGCCAAGAATAGGAAGGGCAATTATTAATTATAGAATTATGAGGGTTATATAAGCATGGGCTGCCATAAGGATGAATTAATTAATTCACAGGTGAAGAAGTGCAGCCCAGAGGAAAAGTGCGCCCCATTTGGAGAAGGATTTTGCTCAGAGGAAGGTGGATTTGATGCTAAAAGCTTCTAGTTTTGGCGCATGCTTTGAAGAAGGCTGATTTGTGTCTGCATAATTGTTTGTAGAAGTGATACAGGTGCTCAGGTGATGTTGGTAAAATTCATGCTTGCTTTGCATGCAAATAAAACGTCAAATTTTGGGGCAGCAGGCTTGAATTATGCAGATTTTTGTGATTAAAATTCACTTTGTGCATGCTCCGGTTGCCATCTTTGTCTGAATTAATTGCAGGAGTTAGATACAGGTGCTTTTATAAAGAAAATGAACTTATATCAATGTCCAATACATTGAATATTTCCTCCGAATTTGAAGGATTATCCAGATCTGCACTAGTTTTGAAGAATTCCAGTCAAATAAGAAGAAAAAGAATTGTTCAGACAAAGATAGACAAAGCTATGGCGAAGAAAGATGAAAAAGAAAGCACAACAGAGTCATGCATCACTTCTAAATTTGCAGATATTGGAGACACGGATCTAGGCTCGGAACCTCTTGCTGAATTGATAGACAGATCCAGAGCAGGAAAGACTTCACTCATGCATGTAGGAAAAACTTCACTCATGCGTGCAGATTAAAAGTAGTGGAATTATTCGAGCTGCAGCTTTTCCATCCACAGCCCAGTTGCCAGAGTTTGTTATGCAGGTGCAGATCCATATCTAGATGCAGATGCAAATCCATATGCAGATCTAGATCCAGATCTCATAGTTGCAAAAGCTTCCAGCACAAAGGCTTCATCCTCTTGTTTCGAATGCAGCCCGTGAAGAAGTCAGTGCGTGGAAAATTCCTTCCAGGATCTTGTGCATGTGCTCCCAATCTTCCAGTTGAAGCCTTCATTGAAGTTGCATTCACCCGGAGTGCTTTCCAAAATTTTTAATTGTTCATATGCAATTAAAAATAAAGAGTTATTTACGGCAAACATTGCACTGATGCATGTACTGGAGAAGAACTGCAAAAGCTTCAAGAATAAAAGAGAAGACAAGGCGAAGGCAAAATTCCACCGTTTCCAGATCCAACTACTCCTAGGTCCAGTTTGGTGAGAATCAAAGGCAAAAGAATCAGCTGCATGCAGACATGAAAAAGGACAAGATTGCAGCTTTCCTCTTCCTTCTTCTTTCCTCTGACAAAGTAATTGAGCGATCAATTAAATTATACAACTTAAGCGATTGGTTTAAAAGCCATTACTTGAAGAAGTCAACTACTTGGAGATAGGTGGCAGATGTGCAAAATAGAAGGTTCTATTTTCAGCTGCAAATCATGCATGTCATGCAAAGAGGAATTCCAGAAGGAGATTGCCAGCTTGTTTCCTTTCCGACTTCCAAATTTGCCAGTTCACTCAAAGCTTCCTACTTGTAATTGCCCCTCTAAATTCTATAAGTAGAGGAGGAACCTTCGGGTTACTTGATCGGAATTTGTAAGCAAAGAACCTTGTATTCCGGACTTTGTGCTGAAACCCTTGATAGCCACTTGAAGCAAAGGAATATATAGGAGCAGATTTCCGGAGAACTTTGTGTCACGGTGTATTGTGTTTCTTGCTTTTTATCTTAGATCTTTTAGTAAACTTTGTGTTATTTCAGATCTAGATCTAGAGCTACCTTTGCTTAGAATTCTGTGTTTATATCTATTGGTTTCTTCTATGTGCGTACAATCAACTTTGCTATCTATTGATTGGGATGCACATCTTCCCCATTTCTTCTCTGTGTTGATATAATTCCCTTTCCTCTCTTCTATAAATATTTCCTTTCTTTAAAACAACTGCTTACTTGCTGCAGAACTGTTCAGTTATGGTTCATGAATTGAGTAGTTAAAGTAAAACCCCATATAGATATTAGCATACTTTAATTGACAAATCTGACACGGGAGCCTCACCGGTAAATGAGGGAGATTTATCTCATGACTGCCTAGGTTTTGTGCTATGCAGAAAATCTAGCCAACAATATGAAATTTGAAACTTTGTGTTCAATCCATAAAGTGAGATGTGTTGAACTTTGTGTCAATCTGCATTCTCGCATATTATGGGTTTTCATTTATACAAACACACATGTTCTTGAATTCCATTTGCATGCATAAGTAGAATAAAAGTCTGCATTCTCTTTATTTGAAAGTGCTGCTTCTTCCCTTCTCTCATTTTACAATTGGTAATCTTGTAGAACCAAGGAAGATCTGTGTATCTTTGATTAGTTAGTTAGTTGCAACTGTGTTTCCCTAACTAACTTGTCTTACCCTAGTCATACTACTGTAATTCCTCCATGTCTTTTCCTAGTTTCTCTTTTGTATTGAAAAGAATGATTCAAATGCCATGGTCACCAATATCCTCATCTGAAATTTATTAGTTTGTATATTTGTATATACTTAGGATTTTGGATTCTCGAATAAGGGAACCTCCCCATTAAAGAGGAGGGATTTCTGTCCCCTTTAGAACTGTTGATTGTCTTCAACAACCAATTTTCCAACCAACACTACTTTGCTTGTGGTTCTAATGAACCACACAATGATGATGCTCTTGATGAAGAACAATATGACGATGAATACTAATTTTGATTTAATAATTAATATTTATCATGACATTTGCATTCAATTAGCATTATCAATTTATCAATAGTGTTTTTGTGCTTACGTTGTTTATTCCATGAAACTACATGGTTAATTCTTGTGTATTAGGCTAGAATGTATATTTTGTATTTTTAATATTTTTTGCATGGCCATACTTAATCGTACCCGTGGTCAAAAAAACAATTCCATTACTTGACGAACCTAATATGTGGCGATTGAACCTATACCCAAAACGAATCGGTAACTTAGGTTAGCATAGATAATTTCAAAAAGGAAAAACCCGTCACACATGCATGATTTTTGTTAAAATGGATCTCTCCAAACCTCTTTTAACAACAATTAAACTTTTCACATACTTGGGACCCCGACATTATGAATTAGATTATGAATGTTTGCCATGGTTACCTAAGACTCCAGGACGTGGGGATGAGGTTTCCAGGATGGCAAAAAAATTCCTGGATTTTGGGGCCAGTGGGGAACGGCTAGTAAAATAATATATAAATTATAAATATTAAAAATATATAAATAAATTTTAATTTTTTTCCTGACATCTTGTTTTTGTTTTTTTTTGCATAGGGGTGTGTGTGGGTGACATTTTGTTTCCATCCTTTAATCCCACATCTAGAATGGCTGGGAAATGGGGAGGATGCGTCCCCACCCTAACACCAATGTTTGCTCTTAAGTTGCCATCTATGTTATAAAATAGAGGATTTGAAAAGGATTTGTCAGAAATATAAGCTAATGCAACATTTAGAAGTATAATAAAAGTATGATCCTATTGTCATGTTGTAAGCTCCTAGCAAAGTGGAAGCCTCATCAAGAGATATTCAGAAGAAAATTGAAAAGAAAATGGGTTCCAAAGCAACAGGAGAGGCAAAGCGACCAATGAATGGAGACGGGTAGAAATGGGTTCCTAAACAGTTATCAGAAAAGATGAAAATTTTATGAAAGGAATCATATGAGTTTCTTGGCACTAAAGGAAGATATTTTTGTACAAAATAAATTAATAATAGAAAAGAGTTGGACAAATGCCTCAACTTGTATTTGTGAAGGAAGAAAAGTGATCACCCGCTAGAGGAATTGGTCAATGAAACAAAATTTTATGAAGAAAATCAGAAAAATTTACAAACATTGGATCAGGAGGAAGAAGTTAAAGAAATCTATGAAATCCAAAAATTCCATCTACGAATGGGATTTTCCCATATCGCTCTTCAGCCTTGAGTGTTTCTCAGAAATATTTCTGTGGTATTTATATGTTAAGATGGCAGAGTTTTGATGTGGCTTGGCTGTACATTGGAAGACATGTGAAGATATTTGACAATATGGTTCAAATTCAACACAGACAAATGTCCATATGCCTTCTCTCTGTACCTGGTTTTTAGTCTTCATCTGTCTTCCCATGTACAATGGTGGAACAAAGGCTTCTAAAATCAACACAGGCTTTAAATCAAGACTTCTGAAATAAATCAAATCTATTGTTTAAAATAATATCCTATTTTATTAATATTTTTATTTTTGAATTTATATAAACTTATAAATTCTGGGATGTTTTAGGAATAAACATATATGTGTGATGGACTCACCATATACTTTTTGGTTATGTAACTGAGAAAGTGGCATATATATCGAAGGAGACTCTATGCTTATATTTATTAATTTTCAAATATTTTTCTTGAATCTTTTACTTATCTGAAGTGTTTTTAAAGTATTTTTTTCTTGATGTGATACTTGAGATTTTACCAAGTGAATACAAGATATCTAGGTAATGCCAACTGTAGAGGTGACAAGTATTTTAACTCATTAAGACAGGCCAGTTTGGAAAAAAGTGTTAATTATCTTTTGAGCCCTTGAATTTCATTTAACACCCTACTTGCTGTTGTACTTGTGAGTCTCATCGGACTACTTTGGTTGTTTCCTGGAACATTGGTAGAATTTTCTTTCTTTTTTCTCACGACTTACCAGTGACACATAGGAATTCCTATCCATAAAAACATCAAGGGTGGTTGTTAGACTGATCTTATTTGCAATTATGAGCAACTGACTTTTGGCGCACATTGCCTTGCTCAGGTGGTTAGTATCTGTCCTACATGAGATAGCATAGGGTTATTTACCATCAAGATACTAAATGAATACTACATATATGATGTGATTGCCACTAGTAATCAATTGAGTTGTATCCCAGTTATGGAGTTATTATCTTACAATCTATGCTTTCTCTCTTGTATCCGTGAATACTATTTGTGTGTTCATTGCTCATTATTTGCTTTGCTAAATTTTGTATGTTTCTGAGTCCTGTTGTATCATAGTTCTTTTGCATATTTTCTTTTGCTCTTCAGCATATGATGTATCATAGGCATTTTATTTACAAGTATAAAGCTTGATTGTCCACAAACTCCTAAAGGTTCAATCAGGAAATGTCTTTTCTGTAAAATGCCAAACCGTGTGCAGTGTTGCATCCAGACACACATCTCTAATATTATTGTTGTTTTTTTATTGCTGAAGTATATGAAGACAACCATATATATATATATTTTCCACATTTGGTTTCCCATAATTTATCCACAGCTTAGCCTCATGTCATGGAGGAATTATATCTGAAATCTAAGGGATTGGAAAAGCTTTTGGTTTTCAGGACTTCAGTGGGAAAGTGAAAGGTATGAAAGTTAAGGCCGTGGATACAACAGGTGCTGGAGATGCATTCATTGGTGGAATGCTAAGCCAATTGGCCAACAACCTTTCCCTGTATCAGGTATGTTGCTAATGATCTTGCAACTTTGTGTAATTGTTGGAACAAAAGACTGTAATTTGGTATTTTTATTTCACATAAATACAACAATGTTTTCTTGAATATTGCCTATTTTCTTGAATAAATAGAACAATGTTTTCTTGAAAAATGCATTAAGTGCTTCTGGATGATAGTTGCAATAAGGCTAAGGATTCTAATCTTGACTCATTTAATTTCATATAGCCTGTTAAAAGGATTATTTATTATAAATGAGCTAGCCTTGTCAAAAGACGATTTTGTAAGAATGGCGGGACACAAAGTGGGAAAGAAACACTAGTAAAGAGAGAGTCTACTATATAGCATAGGGTTAAGAAAACACCCCAAAAGTTGATGCAATATAATGGTAGATGAATTACTTGTATTACCGCCCTTGCTGCTGGCAGCAAATATTAACTATCTATTAACACACCCAAGATAGATAGCATGAAATGTGTGTAGCATAGTCATTAGGAAACTTGGGCTTAGTCCTTGTAGGCTTGTACCCTTACCCATATCTTATGGTGACTATATATAAATGTTATATAGCCATACCTTTATGCATAAATTCCTGTACCCTCTAAACAATGTCCTGATCCCTGTATCTGTACTTGAACCCAACGTATCCTGATGACTGCGGTCTTTAGATAGCAGATAGCAGTTGCATGAAAAATAATGGCAGAGATTATGTTAAGTAGTAGCCATCATCCAACTATGTTTAAATGCGCAGGTGCTTTTCATGCAAAAACTCGTGCAAATCACGGTTTATCTGAATCTCGAAATTGACCATGTGATAACTGATATCAAATGGTAAAAATAACATTTGTGGAGTTTATGTTCTATAATCTATTTCATAATATGGTGTCATGTTACCAGACACTTGAAGCAGCAGCCTGTAAACATTGCAAACATATATGGTCGAGTGTTAAATTAGTGAGCATCTTCCCTATAGATTAAGGCCCTTAAAGAATGAGAATGATGAGTTGACTTGATTGTCTGCCTTGGATTGGAACTCCATCATTTCCATAGTTGCTTATTCACTTTATCCTTGGTGCTGACTATGTTCTTTTGGATCCTCATCCAGGTGCTTGACAGACATTACCATAAAATGCTTTTGTAGAATTTGATCCTTAATCTCTGATTTTCCTTTGAGATCAACGTTATCATTCTGGAAAGAGTTTTCAAGTGATGTGTCATAGCTTTTCAAGCGATTTAAATAACCTGTTTTGTTTCATAGCTTATTTTCTTTAGACAAGACTTTGTTTTATGTCCTTGGCAGTGAAATTGTTTTTGGATGTCTAAGACTTCGTTTTATGTCCTTGGCACTGAAATTGTTTTTGGATGTCCCCTTTCTAGTCATGGTCCATTTACCCCTTGAGATCAATGTTGAAGGTCTACTGTCTTCCTTGCTAAGCATTTGCAGCTTCATGCCCGTTGAGTTGGCTCTGTTGACAACTCTTGATACTTACCATTAGTACTCAGAGTTAGTGAGGATGTAGCTTGTTCTGCTGTAATGAGAGCACTGCAAATGTTGGATGCTGCGAGTAGTTCAGTGGGTTAGGAAAAGACTTCAAAACCTGGAGGCAATAAATGGAAGAGATGTCAATCGACATTGCCCTCCGGTAACCAAAGCAGAGGGCTCTTACTCCATTTAAAACTTGGAGGGATTTCCTGAATCATTGGTTAAAGAATATGGGGCTTATAATAGCAGCATGGAAAAATGTATTGATTGAGTTGAGCATTTGCTGGATGTCACTGTTGTTGCATTCTCTTGCATGGAAATACTACTTGCTGGACACCTGTATACAAACTACTGTAAGAGCTTTCTTTCACAGTCATTAGGTTTGGTAGTTTTCTATTAGGTCATTTAGTAAGTTTGAGGTATTCAATTCCACGTTCGCGGATATCTTATGAACCAATTATGGTTATGGTTCTGACACTTATAATGTTGTAGTTTGTTGTCCTAATCGTCCCTCTTGTTTATATTATCAAGGCTGTATTGCTTCATGTTAGTACTTTAGCCTCTGATTTCTTGTTTTTAGCAGCTATTTTAAACAATTTATAAATTTCAGTCTGCAGGAAGACAATGACATCAAGATGTTTTTGTAATCCTTGTTTTGATTGGCGCTAGTCCAAATTTATATACTTAACACATTTTCCATTAGAAAAAAACAAGACTGAAGATGTATATTCTATCAAGTTGACTGATCAGGGCTCTAATTTTAAAACTGTAGTTTTCAGGCGTGCATGGCTATTTGTGTCCGACTTCGTAGTTAGAAATAAAAAGCATGATGTTAAAAATGTACAATTTTTGATGCAACTTGCTCCCTTTTCAACATTTCCTCCACCTGCAAATTTTGATTGATGTTTGTTCTTTGTTCATCTTTTTCTGTGATCTAGAATTGTGTTGCTACACTTATTCAGAATTTCTCATTAGTCCCATCCTCATTGATGTAAAATCTTCTTCTCTTCTTTGTTTTTGTGTTCTAAAATGATGTGAATAGGATGCTGAAGTTTTTCTTAGGAAATGGCCACTTATTTGTTTACTGTCTTCCATGTTTGATGAAGAGCTTTTACCGGCTAAAACTGGTATTTTACTTTTCCTTCGTTTTGTGTAGTTATTACCAAGTCAAGTTTCCACCAATAATGCATAATAACGTGGCAGGGCCTAGGCCAATCCCCTTAGTTGCTAGCATGTGCTAGCTAGCCCTTTAATTTGTCAGATCCCTCAAAGTTGACGGAGATATAGATAAACAGAAATTACCATGGTATATGGGTGATTTCATTTATGTTGGTTTAATGCAATGAATGTGTTGGAGACCAATTCAAAGGATTCTGCCTTTGGGAAGATAAATCTTCAGCTGAATTGTCTAGTCATAGATTCACATTATTGAAATGAGGAAGATTGCATCGATGCACCTTATTTAAAAGTGAGGTTTCTTTGTTGTCTTTCATAGATTTCTGTTTATGGTTTTTACATGTGCAGATGTTGACTATTTCAAACTAGAATAGTTAGCTGAGTATGGTGTGATTTTTTGTATGTCTTACAGCTCTATTTTTTTTCTGCACCCAACTTTACCAGAAGTCCATAATTCCTTCAGCTAGCAAAATCTCTTTAAACCTGGTTTTGATCTAAAATATTTTCTTCTGTAACCATGTAAGATTTTTTTTCCTTTTTCTTCTGCATGGCCACTTTCAGTTTGATGAAGCCATTTCTCGTGAGCTTGTGGTCTCATTTTGCTTGTAGAGCTGTCCTGGAAGCACACAAGAAGTACTTATAAGGGCAGCCAAAGAATGTTTTAATTCTCCCTTGGGAATTATAAACAGCACTTTTAAATATTAATAACTAATTGGCATCTTACTTCAGTTTACTTGTGGAGAACATTAAACATTAATAACTAGATCACATCTTGCTTCAGTTGCCTTGTGGACAACAGAGGATTTTTTTTCATTGCTGTAAAAAATGACCCCACTACAGATATTTGTGATGCATATAACTAGCATGAATGAACATGAAGCATTTAATATACTGATGATGGATGTTAAACAATGGAATAGCTGCTGCTTCATATAAGAACCTTGAAATAATTGTTTCACAATCTTTACTTGAAAGACTAATGCTTCTTGGCAGTTTCCCCTCTAATTTTGACAATTTGTTTAGATTAAATTCTCATAGTAATCTTAATGATTTTGAATTCTTCTACTGTTTTCACCTCCTCTCAATTCATTGTGACTTTAACCTGATATTGGATGAGTCTGTGACAGGATGAAAAGCAACTTAGAGAAGCAGTCAAGTTTGCAAATGCTTGTGGTGCATTAACAGTCACAGAGAGAGGAGCCATACCTGCTCTGCCTCTACGAAAAGCTGTTTTGGAAGCCTTAGTTCAAGTGCTAGTTTGATTTCTATCACCAAACATTAACCATAATAATTAATGTGGCTGGCTGAAACTGGAAGCATTGTATTTCTGAAGAACCTTGCTGGGCGGAGGTGTTTCTGGTGTTTCCAGTCTTATTAGAATTATCTGGAATAACTATGTTGCAGTTGTAATTTGTGCCAGATTCCATGTATGGAATAAGTGTTTGAGAGCTTTACGTTTCAATGTAACCTTTGTATTTTTGATACATTAGGAGTATTACAGATTCAATATAATTTCCTTTTTTTTCTTTTTAGTTGATATTGTGTGAATAAATGTAACTCTATCATTGTTATCATCTTCACCTTCAAACGTCTATATTGTGGCAGCAACTTGCATCCATAAAGCATAACCATGTTTGTGGGATTTTGTTCTTATCATGCCCCAACGGATCTACTTCCGGAATTTTATTAACAGGTTTTATGCCAACTGGAGTCTTTAAGGTGAATTTATCTCATGTCATGGTGCATTGCCCATGTCAACTGAGTTCATTAGAGTTTTCTTGAGATACGAAGACACTATTTTTTACTTCAATTGAACTAATACTTAGTTCAAAACCTATTTTGTTGGATCTTTATATATGCTATAAGCGAAACTGAATTTTTAGGATCTTTGAATTCATACAAGATGCTTTAATTATATTTTTCATTGTGGGATCTTGTGAATGAGATTATGAATTCAACCATTATGGTTCATGGGCCTGCCACCTATGTGTGATCTACAATGTTCCCATGCTTAAAACTCAAAAGAAACACTTTTTTTTTGACAACAAAATAATAAATGTTCCATTGCAGATGCAGATGCCTGACCAAGATGGTTGGCAAGTGGACCCTCCTTCGACCGAGTCGTCTAGTGGAGTGTACATCCCTCCTTGGGATGATCCTCCCCCTCCTCCCGGACCAATGGCTTGTGCCTAGTGCTCTTGTTTCTTATGTAATTCTCATGCTTTCTATTAGCCCTCTGGCATTTTTGTTGCCTACGTGGTGTTTTTGTGGGACCGTGAGTTCTTTGGTCACACTTGCTAATATATCTCTATTATATTTTAGGTAATATAATGGGCGATTCGAATGGTAAAAATGAAATAAAGGGTTTTTTTCATATTTGTTTGGTTGGGAGAGGGCGGGGGCCTATCTATAACTCTATATAGACTCCTAGGGTTAGCGGGAAGGGGCATAGAGTCGAGATATAATAGAGAGGGGGGGGGGGTGGTTATCGTATATGGCATTTCTGCTTGGGCTAGGCTATAGAGTATAGAGGCGAGCCATATATATAGAGAGAGAGGGGGGGCGGCACCTATATAGATCTAGCTGGCCCCCTCTCTCCCATATCTATATAGGGGTGTGGGGAGGCGAGAGAGGGGCCTCGCTCTCCCATTATGTACCGTTTGGATTCTATATCTCCCGAAATGACACCCGAGCCTCTCCTCGATGGTGGCTCTCCCTCCTCTCTAGATATGAGAGCCGAGTGATTCATTATCACTAAGATTCTTGTTATCAATATATTATGCAAGAAACATTTACACTTTGTTGGTTGATTTTTTTAGTTGGAGATGCAATCAATAGTTTAGGGGACAACAATCCCTCTTTAATGGGGAGGTTCCCTTATTAAGCCAAAACTTGGAACTCTAAAATATTTACAAATGTACAGGCTAATAATCTTTAATGAGGATATTGGTGTTAACAAGTAATCCCATGATTTTTAATACGGAAGATAGATTAATAAATGGAAAATCAGAAGAACGCAACAACAAAGATATGTCAAGATAGATAAATTAGGGACACATAGTTCAAGCTAACTTATCAATCAAGGATACATTGTTCCTCCTTGGTTCCACAAGATTACCACAAAAACGAATAAATGAAAGGAATAAACAACACTTTCAGATAAGAAGATTGTAGATCTTATCATACTCTTACATGTAAATGAAATTTAAGAACATACATGCTTGCATAAGAGGAATTTTCACTTGTAAATAATATACACATTGAATTAAAGTTCCATCAAATCTTAACTCATAAACAAGAATGCAAAACTTCAAATTCCAGGATAAAAAAATAGTATACCAACTGAAACATGAACAAGAAAAGAAGATTGGAAGAACAAGAATGGAGATAGGAAAGGGTTCTTCATGATTTCAAAATCAATGTTTCTTACATACAATATGCATCAATATCCAATCCCTTTTTGCAAAGAAAATGAAGCCTTATATAGCTAAAGGGGAGAGGATAACTACCCAAACTAACTAGTTATTTTAATTAAGTGGTAAAACACCTAATTAAATGAATTACATTCAATGACCTTATATTACAATTTGATTTTGTACAATAAAGTCAATGACAAAATATAATAACTAGTAAAGTCATGAGCCAGAAGAAGAAGGAAATGAAGGAACAACGAGATGCGAGGGACTTTGAGTTTCAAAGCAGACAACCGAGAATTTGGTAATTGTAGTTGATATCTTTGTATCCTTGGGTATAACGATATTGAAAAGATTTTCCGACCAACTTCCAACAGAGAGATTCCATTTCCTTCGATGTCCCACCATATCGAGCAAGTCCTTTTGTTGCTTCTATGATGATAGTATTAAGTTACGAAAGTTCTTCCATTTTTCCCTTGTCAACCAATTACGCCTTGAACAAGTTTTGCTTGATGAGTGCATTCAAATCTCCCTTGATTTGATCAACATAATTTCTCTCGATGAATTATCTTTGAACAAATGACAACGAATGGTTTACAAATCTGTAAAACTTTCATCTTTCGAGACTCTTCTTTAGAACCACATTTCGTAATTCATTTAAGGATTCTTCAAGGACCCTAATCCTCCACTCTACACTGAAAGTCCAAGTCCTGGATAAATTACTTTTGGAATCATCAAAAATATTCTCGAAAGAAGGATTTTCTCATCTGTGAGAGTCATGATTTGGAGATCTTGAATGACATCAACCTAGACTTTGATTTCCTTATTAATGTTGTCAATCCTTGAGTTGATTTGTTCTTGAGCTGAAATGATATTATCATAAATCTTACAGGCTTCATCGATAAATTCCAATCTGTAACAAGGATGCTCTCTACATAAACTTCGATTCTTTGGCAAAAGTGGCATGTCTGTGAATTTATGTTATTGCCTTTAAATCAATATCAACTTGATGCGATAGTTGGTGGAATTGTGGACAAGGGAGTTGGATCCAATGGAGTCTTGTCGATGATGAGAGAAAGACTTGATGAGAATTGCTAGTACTTGTACCTATTCCCAGTTGTTCTTGATTTTGCTTTCCCTTCTCAACTCTCTCAATAACCTTAGAGATAGTTTCTCCACTTCACACTGAGTTGATTCTCCCAATGAGATTCTAGTCAGCTCAAAATATGATATGGAAATATACTTCTCATTCTTATCTTCCTTTGGCCTAACAATTTCTAAAAATTGTTGTCTGTAGAGTCGAGATAAGAGGACATGCGGTCTTAGCTTTATTAGGAGGGGAAGTGCCAAGAGGGGCAGCTATTGCATCAAACTTAGGAACCTCAATCCTAGATTGAGCTTTCCTCTTTCTACTATCCACGGTGGGTTGAAGCAAGGTGAATGAGTCTCCTAATGATGTTGTTGGAGGAGACAATGAAAGAGTAATATGAAAATCGGAGTTTGGGAGACTGTTAGCATATGGATTTGCACGCATGCAAATGACATACAACAGTGTGGGAACGAAGTCCCTCCTCAATGAAGGTGAGGCTTCCTTTATTGAAAACCAAAACTATATTTACATCTATACATTCAAAATTGTATGTGGGGGTGTTTTGGAACATCAATGGAAAGAAAAGTGAATGAGGGAGATGAAATGGAATGAGGGAAAGGAGTGAGATGGAATGAATGGAAGGAAAATGCAAGAGTTAGGTAAAACAGAGCCTAATATTGCATGAGGAAGAAAGACGAATAACTAACACAAATAAAATGTAGTTTGAGTTAGCCAAACAAGAACATGTAAAAGGGAACACACATGAGCAAGTAGATAATCAAAGCTTGATCACTTTGTGAACCGAACAACCCATTAACAACGTTGACAATAAGATTAAAGATAATATTTGCATGCAAGATTCAAACACCTAACATCTAATGAACATAAGAACATCAAATGTTACAAGAGACAATGAATGAGACACAAAGCTCTTATTTCATTAACTCCAAAATGTTTTTCACAAAAGAACACAAAGTTTCTTCCAGAAGCAAAGCTTGCACATAAAAGTATTTCCTTCTCCTCTCTCAAAGTCACCCTTTACAAATGAGCCCATCCCTTCCTGTTATAACCCAAAAGTTGGTTACAAAGTAGTTAGGGTTTTACATGATCATTAAATAAGGCACTTAAGTGACCTTTGACTTTTCAACAACTTTATTAAAGACAACCCAAAAATAGAAATTACTTAAAATATCCATAGTTTCCCGAAAACAAATAACAACACCTTTTAAAATATACAATAATAACCAGTGCCTTATCCATTGAAATGGGGTCCGCCTATCTCAAGCGTATGAGAAATGGACTCTCCCACTTCGTTAGATACCAAGAAAATTAACTCCTTGAACCACCGATGAAATTAGGATCTGCCGCTTTTGCCAGTTGAAAGGATCTAAACCTTCCCAAGGTTTCAAACATCTTTTCTTCTTCTGGAGGTTCACTTGGTCGAAGAATAGCCTCACAAAATACCTGCAATTCAAGAATTCTACTTGGCATATCATTTAAATTAACAATTTTGGATTGAGCGTTCTCAAATAAGTTCTTTAATTTGATGCACCGCTCCATCGAAACTGACGAGAAATTGTTGGCGGGAGTGTACATGTCCTTAAACAATTGTGAAAATTGCTCTTCCACCTGCTCCGATGAACACCTTTGATTATGCTCATTTATGAGGTTGCAAGGAATCTCAGCCATGAATTCTTGAATCAAGGAGAGTGAAGTGAAGGCTTCATTACACATGCTTTCATAATGGATCATAGAATCCTCGAGAAGCGTCTTTCTTGATTTGAGATGCAGACACCAAAGAAAATGTGTCCCTCAATGTTCAAATTCGAGAATTCCTTCAATAGCTAAAATTGAAGATTCCATACTTGTCATTTCCTGTAAACTGGGCAATATCTCATCCAAATTTGATATAGTAGAAACAAAAGTTTATTTGAAAGAAAGAATTGGATCAAGATACGCACTGACATCTTCATGAAGCTTAACCGCGGTCTTGATCGTCCCTTGGCCTAAAACGAGAATCTCTGAAAGCCAAGTTTTAGTGACATGGTCCAATGTGTTTATTTCTTTTGACAAATTGAGAGTATCTTCATCTGGGGTAGCCACTGCATCGTGTCTTTGGAAAGTGGATGATATGGGATTTATCAAATGTTGAACATATTCCACCAATTGATTCTTTTCGGCCTTGAGCTGAGAGTTTTGAGACTTGTATTTCTCAAGTCTCTTTAGCACGATATCAATTGAATCTCGTGCCATCGCCACGTCACTTTCTAATGTAGATCTTCCAAGTCCAAGTCTGAAAACTTCATAATCAGTAGGTGTCATGGCATCACGCTCCTTATCAACTTGAGGGATGGCGATGTCTGCAAATCTATTTCCATCACTATCCACCATTATTCGAGAAAGCACCTTAGGCTTCTTAGGAATGGCGTCATTCGAAAGTTTGAAAAGGGCATCAAAATCAATGTCAATTGGCTTGACAACTCTCTTCCTTTTCTTCACTTCGGAATCAACCCAGGAAGGAGTATCATGCACTATTTCGCATACAAAATCCTAGAACTCAAATCAATATTCTCATTGTTCTCAACATCATGAGATCCCATTGAATCCTATCTACAACCTCGATTTGAGGAGAAACAACCTCAATATCAACCTCTTGATTATTTGGGAGATTTTGGGAAATCCCTTCATGAAGTACATGCTCCGAAGTGTTTGATATTTGAATTACTTGCACTGAGTGGACGCTTGTTCGAAGCATAGGCCGAGGATCGTTTGCAATTTTGTGATCCCGAAACATGATCTCGAATTGATTGTAATTTGACAAGTTCTCTCAATCATACCAAGATATGCTTCTTTCAATAATTGGTTGATTCTTGTTATCAAGAGAAAATTCATCTCTTTTGGTCCAGTCGATTCGAGGCAATGGGGTAAAAGCAACTGCATCATATGAGGGATCAATGACATCCTCATCATCATTTATGAATGAATCAGGAGGGCTCTTGATGCGGAAGGCCTTGATCTGAGCAAGTGTTAGGCGAGAGTACTCCTGTCTTCTTACCTCATGTTCGTCTGAACAAGCAGCCCATAAATCTTCCATGGTAGGATTATGTTGATACTTTTCTCCCAGAATCTTTTGCATATATCCATTGATATCAAACTGGGCTCTCTTCACATATGGATGGATGGTTATGAGAGCAAACTCTTTTTCCATGAGTTGTGCACTGAAAAGATTTGGACATTGGTATTCCCCGATTTGAATTGGGAAATGAATTCCTGAACGGTGCTTGTCACTAAGAAGGCAGTGAACTTGGAATAATTGTCGCGCTAGCTCCATTAATGCTCATTTGTCACTGACGAACTTAGTAAGTTTCCACGGTGTACCAGCAAAGCCACTCACGCGAATGTAGGAAAAAGATGAAAATTGAATAAACTAGGTTCCCCATTGGGAAATGACACTCATGGCTTCTTTAGAAAACCTTTCCTCAGTATTCCGATTCAGGTTCTAGATCACGTGGAAGGTGAATGCATCGTTGACTCTTCTAAAATGGTGAGAACTATTTTTGAAGTTGAGTTAAGGGTAATAGTGAAAAACACTATTTGACGGCCCCATGACTCCTCTTGTTTCAAGTCCCGAAAATAGCTTTCTTCTTGCTACCGCATAAGTCAGATACAATGTCATGTAGAAGCATCCAGTCATCTTAACTTCTATCAATTGTTTGTGAAGGGTGTTACTGATGATGGTGGCCCAATCCACAAACTCTTTCTTGGCTAGGATGATACAGATAAATTGATACATCCATGGGTGGAAAATCCTAGTAGAAGGTAGACCGAAAACTTGACTTAGGAGAGTAATCATGTCTCTGATTTCTTCCACGAACTCAACGCGGTATAGTTCTTTGGGAAGCCTATCAATTCGAGGTCTCTTGGTCACTAACTAGTTGTTGTTAACCATCTTGCTCCATCTCAGGGGTTCTTCATCCCAGAATTCTTGTGTTGACTGGCGAGTGATATCCGCATTCTCGGGAAAGTCGGGTATGCTGAGCAATTCCTCAATGTGCTCTGGTGTGATTAAGAGGAAAGGCTCGCGATTATCTTTAAAAATTCCTCGTCTCTTAGGATCATAATGCTCATGTGCAAGCAATAACCAATTCGGACACTACACCGAGACAGGAAATGCTGTTGCTTGGGGTAGACCACTATGGTAAAGTCTATATGAGAAAATGGTTTTGCCTTCAGTTTTCACCCGCTCGCAGAACTGTTGCACGTTGATGTGACCCAAATTTGTATCAGTGATGTTGTCATATGCTTGACTTAATGGAACTGGGAGGGATAATTCCTTGAAATTCATACTTCAGCAGATTTGTTTGATTTCTCCACTAGCTTCCTCGATCTCCCTGCAGATTTGTTAGATTTTTGGCCATTATGAATTTCACAGAAAAATGACTCAGGCACGTAAAACAACGCAAGAGGGTCGGGTCTCAGTCTCCGAAACCCCGTCGATGCAAGAGAAATATGTTCCATTTTAATTTTATTATTATTATTATTATTATTAAAAAACAATAATAATAATAAATAATAATCCCGGTTACAAAAATTATTATTATTCACTTTATTTTATTTTTTAAAAATAAAGTCGAGCAATTCTGGGTTACAATTTTTATAAAGCGGCAATATGAGTTCGATATAGAGCTCGGATCAGTTTGAGATGAAACTCGACGTTGGAGGCAATAAAAATATCTCGTTTTGATTCTCTTCACGTTTTTGATCATGCATGATCTCTCCCTTACATCGATGTTTTTGCATGTAACATGAACTGAAATCCTCGAACTTGAAGATAACTTCAGTCTCTGCGAATTCCCTGTGGCAATCTTCTCTGGAAAATGCATTGGAATTGAAGGTCTTTTTTTTTTTAAATTTTTAATCTGCCTTTCTTATCTTCCTTTCCTCTTCAACCTCTGCGCATGTCCTTTGTTGTCCTCCACGTGGTCTCCTTTTCTTCTTATTTTTTGGACTGTTCTCCTTTAAAAACGTGGTGATTCCTGCTGCAAAAACAAACAAAAACTAGAGCAAAATGCATGAAATTTACTCTATGCGTGGGAGCTTCTTTGTTTTATTTGTTGCGACAATCTTCCCTGAAAAATGCGTTGGAATTAAAAGACTCTCCTTTTTTAAATTTTCAAACTTCTTTCCTCCTTTTCCACGTGGTATTCTATTTTCTCCTACAGCTGCGTGGTCTGGGACTCTTCTTGGTAGAATGCGTGGAGATTAAAAGACTCTCCTCTGTGTGGAATCTCCTTCTTTCCTACGTGGTTTCTCCTTTGGATTGGCGTGGGACTGTGGAAACTCCCTCCCAGGCGTTGGAAAAACTGTTCCTTGCTTTCCCCCCACGTGGTCTCCGTATGCTACAACTGATGTGTGGTGATCTTTCTTTCCTGGCGCGGCTCTTTGGCTTTCAATTTTGCTGTCTTCCTTTTACCTCACGTGGTGGCTTCTCTTTTTATTTCAATTTTTGGACTGTTCCTCTCTTTTTATCACGTGGGTAATGATCTTTCTTCTGATTTTTGGACTGTTCTCCTCTTTATCCCTTGCATGCGTGGAAGCTACTTGTGCTTGGGATTTTAAAACTGTTCTTTTATATTTTATACAGCTCCCTCCTGCGTGGCCTTTGCTGCCTGTTCTCCCTCTTCCTACATAGAATGTTTTAGACTGTATTCTAACTGATTCTCTTGCCTGCGTGGGAGCTTGTTTGACAGGTGCGTGGAGATCTCTTCTTAGCACGTGGAAAACTGTTGCTGCAACCTCCTGTTATCCCTTCCTACTGCGTGGAAAATAGTTTTCCTTCACCTGCACGTGGCTCTTTGGTGGAATTTGCTTTCAATTTTGGCTATATCTTTCTTTTGCATAAAACTTCTATGGCTGTCCTCTTGTATTTCTTCTTCACAATGGTGTTCGCAGTATTGTGGGATGTGATAAAATATTATGTCCTTCAGAAGAAATAAGAAGCAATCGGAAGCACGACTATTTCCAACGAGTTTGACGGAGGAAGTTATGAGGATTAATCCAACTTCCCTTCTTCCCGGGTAGTGGAATTAAGTGCCAGGGGAAATGGGGAAAGCAACGGCCAATTGCCAACGGGAATGGCAAAGTGGGCTGGCAATCTCCATTCAATTTCCCCATGTGGGAAATTGGGAGATTTCTTGCCCGTTAGCCAATCCATGATTTGGCAATTGGTGGAGAAAATCCCACAAGCGGGAAATTAAAATAAGATTGCCAGGAAAGGGAAATTCGGGTTCGGGAAGCCAATTTGGCATTCCCGGCAGTTGGAAGCATAAGCTTACTTCCCCGGCAATAAAATAAAAATTTGTCGAATGAATTTTTCAATTAATATTTATTTAATTAAATACTCCCAAGTTATTTAAAAATTAATTTTATCAAACAAAGAGCAATTAATTAATTAATTTTAATGTATTTTAATGCAATTTAAAGCCTGGTGGGAGGAGTTCTCGCCCGAAAAGGACGAAACGAAGACCAAAACGATCATGAAAAGGAGACGGTCGTCATGAGGGTGATAAACCACGTAAAGTAACACTTTTGAAAATTTTCAAAATTTCCATTTTTAATTTTTCTTTTAAATCAATTTAGAGAAGTCAAAATTGGTGATAACAGAGACCTAAACTTCTAGAGTGGCAACTACAACAAAAGAATAATATCTTCTTACATCTATATTTGGTCTTGAAGCACTCGTTTCCCTTGGATCGGGGCAACTACTATTGGACATGTGTCATTGTTGTTGTCATTGATGTCAAGTAGCATTGATGTCAAAGGGTGTCTTGGTGTGCATAGGTGAGTGCATGATGTTGTCATTGATGTCAAATAAGGTGAAATGAGTGAAGGTTGATTGGTAGTGAGGTGTTTTGGTGTCATAAGGTGTTGCATTTGTCATATAACATGGTGTCTAAGTGCGAGTGCATGTTCTTGATGCATGGTCATAGCAAACAATGTGTAATGAGTGAGCTCCGATGTTGTATGCAATTTCTATGGTGTTTAGTAGGTTCAAGGAGTTGTGTCACGTATGTATGAGTGTCTCTGCAAGATGAAGAACATGTTATGTTCCATGAGGCATGTGTTGAAGGAAGACTAACTAGGCCTAGTCCCAGACCTAGTGCAAGCATGGCACGAGGTATGAAGCAAAGAAGGCCAAGGAAAGTTAGTGTAAGCATGAGAGGAGTGTTTTGACATTGTATAACATGTATAGAAGGCGCATAAGACCATATTTTATGTGTAAAGTGCATGTTCAAACGTCTTATTGAGGAAGGTGCAAGAAGACAAGGCCGAGAAAGCATGAGCGAAACCAGGTAACATGATGAGTTTCAAAGGTTTTTGAGCATGGATAAGCATTGGAGATCATAGAGGAGGTCATTATAGAGGCATGTACCAAGTTTTAGGTTAAGAAGTTGAAGGAAAGGCATGAAAACTTGTTTTAGGCTCTATTGAATTCTCAAAACACTATTTTCCAGCTCGATGGTCAATTTCAAGTACTCACTCACATGTGAAAAATTTGCATGGGGACCTGAGCCATTCATCAATGTTGAGGAATGGAGTTAAGATTATTTTGCAATTGGAATGAGGTAAAATTATGTGTCATTCTTTATGAACGATTGTTAAGAAGCCAAGTGGGTTTAAACCCTCCTAAAACCCTAGTCTTGTAGCGATGGAGAAAATATGAAGAGTTTGGCCATGTTATGACTTGGGAAGGCTAGTATGAAGGTTTAGGGATGTAGATAATTCATCGAGTTCATTTTGGTGGTGGTGACATGCTCTTGGTGTGATGGTAAACTACAACAAAACCTCTATTTTGTGAAGATTTGTAGGTACAAGTATGAGTTACATGTTTCATGATGAAAGACCAATTGTGGGAGCAATCTTAGGATGTGTGATAAATTTCCATGACAAGTTTGGGAAATATTAAGTTCAAGAAATGAGTTAAATATCTCTTCCAAGTTGACCTACCATTAATGGCCTAAAGAGGCAAAAACTAGTCATGGAGGTTTGAGAAGGTTTTGATGTTTTGCATGGTCTAGCAGTACATTATGAGCATGGATAGTTTGTAGAGGTATGATATGATGTGATTGAGCTCATAGTGTGATCATATGATGTGTTTCATGTTGAAACCCTAATGCCCTAATCAACCTAATTAGGCTTGTCAAGAAGGTGGTAGGAACAATTATGCAAGTGTGACATTCTAAGTGTGAGATATGAATCGAGTACATGAACATATTGGTGGAGTCCCTAGTGAAGTGTTCCATGTAGTGGTTGAGTGTGGAAGCTTCCCTTGAGGTTTTGGAGGTCATATTGCTCAAGATTGGTTCTTGAGACCTAATAACAAGTTTGAGTAGTTTTAGAGATGCAAGCATTTTGGAGCCTTATGTCTTGAACTTATGATTGATATGAGTTGTATGAGCTATCTTAGACCAAGACCTTTCCAGTGATGTGCCATATTTTTCTTGAAGAGGTGATTTGATATGTGAACCAACTCACTTTTTAAGAGTGATATTTAGGTGGTTAAGACCTAATTGGCGGTGCTTGCCAAATGGAATGTTGTATGTTGAAGATGAAGGTTGTAGAGTGTTTCATGCATGAAGATGATATTGAGAGGATGTTCCCGAATTTTACTGGAGCTTTTGAGTCATGTTGGAGCTGCCCTATACCTTTGAAATTCAAATTATGACTGTTGGAGCAATGACTAGTGTTTTATGCTTAGTTGAGTAACTTTGATTTGTAAGGCTTATGCGAGGCCTATATGGTCCCATTATGTAATTTGTATGAGTGTGTAATGAGTATTATTATGTTGTTTATGACTTACCTTGCATGGTCTAATGGTCTATTTTTGACCTATATGGTATTGTGGCTTGTGTCATGCATATAAGGCAAAGTGTAAAGCTCATTTGAGCTATGAAAAGGATGGAGAAGTGAGTGAACTAGAGGAAGTGTATGAAGAGGTTAGATGACTCTAGAGGAGAGTAAGGAAGAGTACGATAAATGAAGAATGTCGAGAGGATAAGAAGCTACAAGGTCACTTGACCTAATGAACACTATATGGTGCATGTATGAGCGAAGGATAAGAAGGTGTGTTTTGAGAAGTGTATGAGGTGTATGAGATGAACAAGTTGATCACAATCAGTTGGCTGAGAAATAATAGCATTAGGTGATATTCATATTCAAGTGGTTAAGTAGGTTCTTGGTCATCTTGGGGGGTTATAGCTTCCTTATAGAGGGGGTGGTCTATTAAATAGGGGTTCATGTTCCCTTTGGGGTTGGTGCCTCACTAAATAAATATCTTGTGATGTGTAATATTCAAAGGAGTCCTTTGTGTTGAGTAATATATGCAGAGGTTTAGTCGGTTTTATTCCCTTGATGGTTTCCCACTTTATAACTTTTATCATTGTGTTATTTGCTTGTTCATGTATGGTTATGTTTCACGATGCATAATGGTTAAGATGAATGATTGATGAATAACTAATAAATGGTTGATAAATGGTTAAGAAAGGTTTACAATTGTGCATGATTAATTGAATGGAAGTTTTAAATGATTGATTCACCCCCTCTCAGTCATTGTGCTTCCAAAAATTGGTATCAGAGTAAGATCCTTTTTAAGAAAGTTTAACTACTTAAAGAAGATCCTTTGAAGCACAAAAATGGTGAGTCAACAAATTAGTTCCTCTACTAGAAAAAACATTTGTGTTTGATGGGACTAACTATGCCTTTTGGAGTATTAAGATGATGACCTACATAAGTTATTTGGGATGTAATTTTTGGTAGTTAGTGATAGATGGGTATATTGTTCCTTAGACTCCTCCAATAAATGCAGATAGGTAAGAAAGCTAGCAATGATAATTCTAAAGCCATGAATGCCATTGTGTGTGGTTTGGGAGAATCAAAACTTATCAAAGTGATGCATTGTACTTCTACTAAGGCCATGTGGGAAAAGCTTAAGGTAATCTATGAAGGTGACTCTAAGGTGAAGATGGAAAAGCTCCAAACTTATAGGAGTCAGTTTGAAAGTTTGAACATGAAAGTAGAAGAAACAATTGTTGCATACCTTCTCAGAGTAGATCAAGTAGTCAATAATATCAGAGGATTAAGATAATAAGTACAATATCTTTGTGGTGGTGCAAAAAGTGTTGAGATCAATCATTCCCAAGTTTGATGCTAAAGTTTCACCATTGAAGAAGCCAAGGATTTGAGTACCATGTTGATGGATGAGCTCCATGGCATTTTGACAACCTATGAGATGAGGACCATTGATACAAAGCCTATCAAGAAAGAGGTTACATTCAAGGTTGAGAAGAAGTCAAAAGATAAGAAGACCACTAATGATGATGCTCCTGATATTGATGATGATGAATTGATTGCAATGTTTTCTAGAAAGTTGAAGACTGGTTCAGGTAAGTATAAGGGTAAATTGCCTTTCAAATGTTTTAACTATGGTAAGATTGGACATTTTTCCAATAGGTGCCCTCACAAGCATAAGGTGAGAGTGATGAAGAAGCTAAGGAATCTCATGATGAAGACAAGAATTCCAATAGGTCTAGCAAGAGCAAGAAGAACTGTTAACATACTTTTCACGCAAAGAATTGCCAAAGATACCGCTTGGCTATTTGTGGAAAAGTGGCTATTTTCGAAAAATTGGTTGTTTTTAGCTTGGTTAAAAATAACGTGTGATAAAAATAGAAATTGGCTAAAGGTGGAAGATTGGCTAAAATTAACGTGCTAAAAATAGCACTTGGCTATTTTAGAGGATTTGGTTACTTTTGGAGGTGCTTAAAATAGATGGAGGTCCAGTTCTATTTTTGGAATCCATGAAGGAAGGGAAGAAAGAGTGCTTTTATTATTTTAGTGACTGCTGGTTGGTGAATAAATAAAAATAAATACATGCAACAACAAAAAGTCTCTGTGCAGAAAGTCAGCGTCAAAAGACAAAGTAGAGAAAGAACAAGAATGGAAAAGACAAAAAGCAAAGGACAAATCAAAAAGGAAAAATTTGAATTGCTTATTCCTTTTTAAAGTCTACGCAACAGAGGGAAAAGATTAAACAAAGTAAATAAATTGCATGCAATAGGTTTGGTGCCATGAGAGTGAAGGATTAATTTATTTATTAAATTAATTATAACTCAAATATAGATTGGTGCCAAAATACAAAGTTTGGTGGATTAATAAATGAATAAAAGGTGGCATCACTCCTAGTTTTGGTGCAACAACTGTAGGAGGTTATTTTTAACTATTTAAATAATCATGCATGCCCTCGGGGTCATTAATGCTTTGGAATAAATAAAATAACATATTTTGCATGCATGCTTTGCAGCCTAGAATTTGGACACATCAGTCCATATAGGATGATTTTGACAAGGAAATGGGGTAGACACCACTTTCAACTATTTTACTATTGTAATCCTAGCTTGTACTTGCATCTCTCGAATAAAAAAACTTCATTTTGCCTTCTCATATTGTTGGTTTTCGAGTTTTCATCGTGTTTAATAGGGTATTTTATTTCCTTAGTGTGGAAATTATTCCCTCTCTTGCTTGTCCTTTCACCCAAACCTTTGAATTAATTTGTGATTGGCTTAAAGTTGTGCAGGTGTGCAGATCTTTGTCTTCCTTGTATGTAATAGTACTTATGTGTTTTAAATCATTGATGTATCGCCTCCATTTCCCTTTTCCACATTCCTTCTCCCTTGTTAAAATTTTAGTTTTCAGTGATTCAAAAGGGAACCAACCCTCTCTGAGGTTCACCTCGGTCATAGGTTATCCATAGCCTTGAGGTGTTCCCATTTTGTCAACAGAGAGAGAGAGTACACACACCATTCTCTATCAGAGTGCACTTTTAGGTGACAATAGTTTCTGGCATGCCCGATGGGACAAATTATTCAAAGAATTGATGTTGGTTTAGTAGTTTGCAAGTATAAAGTATTTAGAAATCAACATCTAGCGACTCCAAAGGTTTCTACAGACATACTTGGTTGCAGACTAGTAAAAGTTAATGCCAAAGGTGACCACCAGGTCAAAAGCTAAAGGTATACCATTTGAATTTATTCACTACCTTTACATTCTTATAAAAGAAGCATATTTCATAGATCTTCCCCATATTTTTCCCGAGCTAACAAGCCAAATCAATTGCCTAAAGTCCCATAGCTTCTGTCTTAAATTTCCTAATGGCTTTTCTTAGAGTTGAAGCTTTTGTGACCTTTAATGATGGAAACCCCCTGAATATTGCTTTGTATAGAATAATATCCCTACTTCACATTAAAGAGTTTACCATTCTTTACCATTTTAACTCAAACCACTCCTATAGAGCACATTAGAGATATTGCAAATCTTTTCTTTG
This sequence comes from Taxus wallichiana var. yunnanensis, assembly GCA_018340775.1. Lineage (NCBI taxonomy): Eukaryota > Viridiplantae > Streptophyta > Pinopsida > Cupressales > Taxaceae > Taxus > Taxus wallichiana. Next base: position 868,314,161 of record CM031238.1, read on the forward strand.
TTTATAATATCACTCAGGAGAATGTAGCCATGAGACTTCTTGCAGCTTCCTTCAAAGATAAAGCCTTGCAATGGTACCAAAATTTGCCTATCAATTCTCTCCGTACTTGGGATGAATTAGGAAAAACCTTTTGTAACCAATTTGAGGATAAATCTGACCACCTTTCCTTAATTGAGCAATTGAGCACAATTAAAAGAGCCCCTCAAGAGTTCATGGTTGATTTTAATTTGAGATTCCAAAGAACTTGGGAAAGAATTCCCGTGCCATCAAGCCTACAACAGAGCATGCTTTCTTGTATTATTTGAGATCCTTAAACAGTGACATCGTTGTCCTAGTTCAATCCATGGGGGTAATTCAATTCCTGTTGCCTTTGATCTAGCCATTAGAGCTGAAAATAACCTCATACAAGCTGGAAAAATAGCACCTAGACCTCCCATGCCTATCTTTCCAACTATTCAGCCACCAACTTCAGCTACAACCCCAATTCCAGTAGTAGCTAGCCCAACAGTTACTAATCCAAATCAACCTTCAGAGTTGAGTGAAATAAAAGGGATCTTGCAAGCTTTTGGAAATAAGTTTGTATCTATTGAGAGACAACTTGCTCAGCCTTACAGACCATATCAAGCTCCTTTCAATCTGCTAGACCTTCATATCCAACATATCCTACAAGCACCATATCAAGGCCCACCAACCATTAAAACTGACTCTAATGCTCCTTCTACATCTATGGCTCTTGTTCCAGTACAAACAAATCTAATTTAGGAACCCTTTTGGTGTGCTCCATGCAATCATTCACATGATCCTTTTTCTCATGATAATGGATTGCTAAATCAAGATTTGATTACATAAGGGACGATTCCACAACTTTTAGTAGTTGGGGATCCTCCTCAAGGGATTCTACGAAGCAACAAAACCACCACAAGAAATTATGATAAATTGGCAACAAAAGGATCAACATGCATCTAATACAAGGGTATACACAAAAGAACATTGAGAGAGCACACAAAGGTTAATAATTTGCATGGTTATTCTCCTCTATTTTTGATAATGCTTTGATAAGGTTATTGCTATCTCTAATGTGGAAAAAGACAAATAATTCATATTTAGAAGGGCAGCTCGGAATCACAAAAGAGTCGAGAGAAAGAGGTTGAAAGTGTGTCAAAAGGGCAAGCAAAAGGGGCAACTCTTCCCTCAATATCATAGATCAGATGAAGAAAGCTCACGTGAGCTTATCCATGTGGGATACATTGACTATTCCGGGTCAAAAGAGCATGTTACAAGATGAGTTGGCTAAGTTATTACTTCAGAGCGTCATTTAGATAAAGTTCATACATTACTTGTTAATATAGATCAACCCTCTAAGGCTGATTTTCAGGTTAAAAGAGTTGGTAAGCCTCCTCCTTTTCTACCTTTCTTTGATTATTGGTGATTATTTGGTTCATAATTGCATGGTTGACAGTGGTGCTAGTAGTACAGTTATGCCTAAGCAGATTGCAGATAAGTTGGGACTCAAATATGAACCACATGACAAAGGGGTTTTGCAGTTGGATGTCATAGTACTAAAACAATTGGTATTATCAGAGATCAGAAGTTGGGCTTGCATGCATGTCCAAGTCTTCCAATCCTTCAGGATATTGTGGTTGTAGATTTGCCTCCATACTTTGCTTTGTGTTTATCTAGAGATTTTACTACTAAGATTGGAGGTTATCTATCATCAGATTGGTCTTATTTGTTTTTTAGAACAAGGTATGACACAAAGGTAACAATCAATTCTGAGCCTCTTGCTAAGTTTCATATTGAGCCTTTTGTACCTAATGCATGCAATGTGAATTGTACTATTTTTGACCAAGGAGATCATCTAGATGATCATGATTCAGATACCCACTCTGAGAGCATACCAAATCTATTATTGGATTGAAAAATACACTACTAACAAGAAAGTAAAATACCAATAATCATACCTCCTCCTTCGCGTTAAAATGTAGCAAACCTCGAGAATGGGCTAGGAAACTTGGATTGAGCCACGATTTTGTGATATGTAGGTGCTTTTCTTGAAGACGGAGCAAGACCTTCCTGCAACAGCGATCCTCTTACTTTGCCTTTGATGGGAAAAAGGATTATGAGGCTATTTTGGCATTAGGACGAGGCGAAATGATGTTCTTTGCTCAAAGGATGCAAGAACTTAGATATGGCATGAAAGCTTATTCTCCGTGTGTTTTTAGAGGGGAGGGTAAGGTTGTATTTATAGCTTTGAGGAGTGATTAGCTTAAATTAATTTAAGTAATCATGGTTTGAAAATGTGGGCAAGATTAAGTGGGTGGTTTGAAAATGTGGGCAAGATTAGGTGGATGGTTTGAAAATGTGGGCAATATTAGGTGGATGGTTTGAAAATGTGGGCAATATTAGGTGAGTGGGGGCCACGAAGAATGGGTGAGGATTTGAATTATATTTTTAATTCATAAGTGGAGGATTTTAGGTGAGTGGGGACCACGAATGGTGGGTGAGGATTTGAATTTGAATTTTTAATTCAATAGTGGAAAAACATGGAGAATAATGACATGTGGTGAGGATTAGATTATTTTAGATTTTGAAATGGATAATTAATCAAATTATATTTGATTAATTCGAAGTGTATTTTGTGGGAAATGAGGAAGGAAATTAATTGATTTAGGATAGATGTGAAATTGGGGTGTCTACATTTGCCCCTCTTTGGAAGGTACTATGAAAGTAGTGTCCTTTGAAAAAAGTAAACAGTATGGGGAAGAATTCAATCTACTTTTTAAAAGGTAGAGTGAATGTTTGTTGGGGAGAATAGAAAGTGGTGAGTGACGGATGTCATGGTATCCTCCAAGACAAAAATGTCATGAGAAGATGTGATTATGGATAGATGTGGTGATGCCCCCTCGAGAGGATTGGCGAGAATGAAATATACGACAGAACTCTCGAAAAGAAGGAAATGGATTTGGTGGAGAAGAGGACGATAATGGAGTGGAAGAGGCTGGAATGACCGCATGCACAGCCGCAAATGGAGAAAGGATTGAATCGACCTTGAATGCTAGGTGTGAGGGTGTGTGGAAAAGAAAAGGGAATGGATAGGGTTGGGGTTGATTATGAGAAGAGTAAGGAGATAGGGGAGGGAAAAAAAAGGAATGAAAGAGGTAGAAATAAGAGAGGGATGATAGGGAAGAAGGGAATGATGAAGGACAAACAAGGAAAAAAGAGGAAAATGAGTAGAGGGTGAAGGGATGAAATAGAGAGATGTGCAAAATGAAGGAAGCAGAGAGATAGTAAAGAGGATACGTGGCGTGAAATAAATGAGAGAGTGAAGAAAAGTAGGAAATGGGAAAGGATAAATAAGAAGGAGAAAACGAGGTGGGAGTAGGGGGTGAAATGGAGGAAATGGAAAGAGGACAAAAGAAGTAGAACGGAGAAAAAAAAGAAACTATGAGGGCGAGAAAGTGTGAAAAAGAGGAGAGAAAGGAAGAGAAACATATACGAGAATGAACAAAAAGGTAGGGGTGGTAGAGAAAAGGGGAAGTGGTCGGAAAAGCGTGAAAATTAGGGGAGAGGAAAGGAAGATAGAAGCGAATACAAGGAGAAGATTGAAGGAATCACGTCATTGCGAGGAAGACCAAGGCAAAGAATATGGAGCAGAGCCGTATGGAGATGCATGTGGAGAGTGGGATGATAAAAAAAAAAGACGGGACAATCGCCGAACAACCGAGGTTATCGATGGGGATGTAAGGAGAAAACGTGATGGAAAAAGGGGAAGAAGATGATATAGGGGAAGTAAAATAAGATGAGGGTGGGAGAGAGAAGAGGATAACAAAAAAATGATGGAGAAGGAAGGGAATACGAAAGGGGTAATAAGTGGAAAGGAAATGGTAGAAGGAATGTTGAAAGAAGAAGAGAGGGGAAGAATGACATCGATTGGAAAAGATATGGAGATGCATGAAATGAGGATACTAGGATGATGGGAAAATAGAAAAAGGATGTATGATGAAGACAATAAAGATAGTGAAGAGGGCAAAGAGGAGATGGAGAGATGGGTAAAAGCGACAAGAAAGGGTGGGAGTGAGGGAAAAGAATAGGAGAGAAAAGAGAATGGGGGATAGAAGAGGCATGCCAATGAAAGGATGTTAGGGAAATCCTCTTGACAATGAGTGGTGGGGAAGGGTGAAAGAAAAAATGAAAAAAAGAAAAGCGAATGAGAATTTGAAAGAGTACGCTTGACAAAAAGGGGCGTTAGGAAAACCCGTTGCCCGATGAGTGGTGGGCTTAGATGAGGAAGGAATGAAGGAAACTCTAGAAGGTCGAGGAGTGAATGAGGTCGTGCGGAATGAGGATTGATAATTTTAGGAAAACCCGTTGTGATTATGAGTGCGGGAAGAAAAGATGATGATGAAAGAATGATATAGGAGTGTTAACGATAATGGCGAATATGTGTGTGGGTAGAAATGTAGGGGAATGTGAGAAGATGAAGGGGAAAGAGTGAAGAAGATGGGAGGGAGGAGTTGGGACGAAGTGAAAGCGAGGAGAGGATGGGGGTGATGAGGATGAACGAGGTGAGGATGAAGAACCAAGACATGAAAAGAATGGGAAGAAATGGTATGAAGGATGATGGATCAAGGAGGGGAAAATGGGGGAAAAGAATGTGATTGTAGGTGGAAGAGATGAGTTGTATGTTGTAAGAAGATATGTGGAGAAAGGATAATAGTGGGAGGAAAAAGTGGGTAATAGGAGATACCAGGTGGAAGAAACGATCAATAAAGGGAACTAAGAATGAGGCGGGGGAGAAGTTCATGATGACAAGTTAAGTGTAGGGAGGACCCTAACATAAGATTGTCATGTGACGGAAGTGGTTAAGTAAGATTGCCATGTGAGCAAAACTGGAGATGACAAATGGTCAAGCGAGAAGTGGTGTTTGCGAGAATCGAAAAGGAGGTGAAAGGATGTGATAATGGGGAATGCTGAGAAAAAATGAAGGGTGAAGGGTGGGTAGTGATGGGGAAAGGCAAGGAGACAGATCATCCTTAAGAGGGACTCTTAAGTGAGATCGCCATCTTTGGTGAGTGGTTAAGTAAGATTGCCAAGCAGAGGAGGGTGATAGTGGTGGTAAAAAGATGTGATGATGGGGAATGAAGAGGAAATATGGTGGTGAGATTGGAGAGTGATGGGCGAGTGTAAGATGACATGTCATGCTTAAGAGAATCTCTTAAGTAAGATCGTCATACTGCTGGAGAAGTTTCGTAGGGTCACCCAACCGGCAGGGATGATATCAAAGAAAAGACAAAATGATATTGGGAATAGGGGTGGAATGGTAGGGTGAAGAAGATGATCACGATGAGAGGTGGGAGAAATAAGATGGGCGAAATATGATGGGATGGGGGAAGGCCACAGGACAGATCAACCTTAAGTAGAAGTCTTAAGTAAGATTGCCATGCGGCTGGGATGGTTAAGTAAGATCGCCAAGCTGAGGAAGAAGGATGATGTTAGAGTTGGTGGGAATAGGGTATGACAAAATGGGTGAAGGGAACCCTCAAGTGAATTTGCCATACTACGAGAGCGTGTAAGTAGGATGACCTAGGCATAAGGTGGATTTGGGGAAGGATGAGAAAAGAGTGAGTGAGGTATGCCTAAGTGGTATATGATATGAGATGAGGTGATAATAAGAAAGAAAGGACACAAAGGAGTATAACATGAATGGATGAAGGAATATATGCAGTGGAGGGTGGAGAGTGTGAGGGGAATCCTTAATTGGGATGCCCACGTGGTGAGAGTAATGATGCGGGAATGGGAAGTAGAAGAGGTGGAGTTGGAAGATGTGTTTGGTGGTGATGGTTATTTGATGAGAGGGCATGTGGTGAAGAAGCTTCTACAGGCGGGAAGATCTTAGGGAGAGGTAAACCTCCTTTGAGGATTCCATATAGAAGGGTTATTAAGTAAGATTGTCAGCGGGAAGAAAAAAGGGTGAAAGGAAAGAATACGATGGGTGAGAGGGGACGGGAATGGTGAGAAGGGTAATATGGGTATAAGCGGCGGAGGAGTAAAAATGAGAAGTGAGAATGAATGGATCAAATACATGGTGATCATGGTGGGGAGAAGGAGCTGCTTTGGATAGTGAATGCTACTTGAGAAAGATCGTCAAGTAGGATTCATGCTAAACTGCAACAGTGATCAAGTAGGATTCATGGCTGGAGAATGCATTAGTATGGGTGAATGGATGGGGTGCAAAGTAAGATGTTGATCATGCGGGAAGATACTCACGTGATGAAAAGCATCTTAATTTTAATATAGCACATAACGAGGATGCATCGTGATATAAAAGATCGGGATGACTAGGCGTAATATGCGTGATAGCATAGGCGGGGCCATCAAAAGGTTTGATGCCCCGATGCGATATGCAAATGGAAGAGAGCATAGGCAGAGGCCATCGAAAGTATGATGCCCGATGCGACATGCAATCGAGATAACATAAGAATATTACGAGAACACCGGGATATATAAAATCAAGATGCCCCTGTAATATATCAAGATACAAAAAAGCAATTAATAATTTGCCACTAATAATGCAACACAAGAACCCGTAAACATGTCCCTAACGTGTTCCCGCACGGTGATGATTGATTAGATGTGCCCCAGTAGGGGTCTGAGGATTGGGTCGAGTCTCCTCAAACAAGGAAACAATGAGAGCGGATTTTCCCCAGCGAGGATTCACGCGAGGAGAAGTGGTTTGAAATTGGTAGTCATAAGGTGGTTGGACCATTCGTTTGGGATAATAGTTGAAAGGATGAATTGTGTTTACTTATTGAGTTTTACGATTTTGTGGATGTTTTTGGTCTTTTGAAAATTTTACAAATGTTTTTGTATTTTGGATATTTTCTAATGTTTTTGTTTTTGGATTTTTGATTTTCTAATGTTTGTTTTTGAATTTTATAACTTTTTTAGATTTTTGGAGTTTTTAAATGTTTTGTAGTTTTGGAGGGATTTTTATGAATTTGATTTTCAAATGTTTTGGATTTTGAAATTTTTATCTTGTTTTTAGATTTTTGATGATTTTAAAATGTTAGTAGATTTTTGATTTTTCAAATGTTTTTGGATTTTGAATTTTACAAATTGTTTTTGGAGATTTTTGATGATTTTCAAATGTTTTTGGATTTTTGACGATTTTCAAATGTTTTTGATTTTTGATTTTTTCAAATGTTTTTGGATTTTTGAATTTTTACATTGTTTTTGATTTTTGACGATTTTCAAATGTTTTGGATTTTTGACGATTTTTTAAATGTTTTGGATTTTTGACGATTTTCAAATGTTTTTGGATTTTTGAATTTTTACACTGTTTTGTGGATTTTTGACGATTTTCAAATGTTTTTGGATTTTTGACGATTTTCAAATGTTTTTGGATTTTTGACGATTATCAAATGTTTTTGGATTTTTGACAATTTTCAAATGTTGGTAGATTTTTTTACACTGTGAGTGGCAATTTATGGCAAGTGCGAGACTTATTTTGAGAGGCGATAAACATGGATATTATCCATATGTACCATGTTCCGTGTATGAACTTATGCTCAGAATAACACAAATTCTCTTTCCATTGGCATGATATGGTGGTGATGATATGATGAAAAGAATTCCAGCCATTCTTGACTCCACACAACTAGTAAGATGTGTGGGCTCATCACCAAATCGAAGAAGGACGTAGGAGGTAGATAATGAATATAGAGACAAATGCTAACAACAATCCCTTTGGGAAATTGTGACTCCATTCTTCATAATGGTACTTGAACCGGTTTAAAAAATGGCTTTCACTTTATGAGTCACATCTTTAGACTTAGGCAGGTTATGTGGCCTCTTGATTGATAAGATATGAGGTTAAGGGATAGTTCTCTCTTCACTTAGGCATCTAAATTACGTGTTTGGGGATTCTATAATTTGTAAGCACTATAAGATTTTGTATTTTGAAATGACTCCCTATGCCTTGCCCCATGCTACTAGTGAGAAACAAGGGCTCATCACAAAGGCAAAATATAGGCGAGTGAATTTCTTTTTGTCTTTTTTTTTTTTTTTTTTTGTTTTGTTTTATTTTTTTTTTTGAATATTTTGCAATGTTTTTATGCTTGTATGAGAATGACCCTCTACGCTTTGCCCCATGCCACTTGTAAGAGCAAGGGTTTATCACCGAAGACAAGGCGTAGATGCGAGTAAGGGCACCTTCCTCCATTCCCGATCTCACACTACTAGTAAGAAGTGTGGGCTCAACACCAAAGACTATGAAGGGCGAAAGATGTGACAATGAATTATTCATAAGTTATTGAATTGATGGATTTTTACAATAGTGCTTTGTATTTGGGAAGAAACATCTGCCCCCAATCTCAGCCCCACCACGACTAGTAGGGCGCGAGGTTGACAACAGAAGGCTGAGATGGACGACCAAACAAAGCCCAGGTAACGAAGTTTAGAGCTTTGTTATGAAAGAGAATGTATTAGAAGGGGATATATTACCATCGGTAAGCTTAGGTATGACCATAGAGGAAAGCGGCGAAAGTGGAAGAAGTATGATGCTCACAAACTTAATAGGATTTATATTAGCACTTGTCTCATGATGATAAATATGAAGATGTGATTTTGATAATGAAAATATACGCGATGGAAATGAATAAATTTGAATTATTTGGAGATAAGCAAGACAAAAGGAACAATGTACACGTTGTTGTTTCTGGAATATAGAACATCTCAAGAATAAAATTTCTTTAAATGAATGCATTCATTGGTTTTGAGATCTTGACCATGTCGATGGCCAATTTATAAGCTCCAGAGCCAAATTTATCTATGATTTCGTTGGGCTCAAATTTGTCTTGTTTGTCTCGTTCTTTGGGTGTGTTCTTTCGATTTTCTTTGAGAATGAAATGATTGACCTTAAATTTTCTAGGTTTGAATTTTTTATGGTAGCTATGTCGTAGCTGATTTTGATATACTTGAAGATGATCTAGGGCATTAAGTCGTTTTTCATCAAGAAGCTCGAGTTCATTAAGGCGTGAATGTTGATAATAATCTTTATTGATTACGTCTTTGAGGGATATTCTAAAGGATGGGAATTCAACCTTGACATGTAAAATATCTTCCCCACCATAAACAAGGGAGAAGGGAGTGGCCTCAGTTTGCATTGTTTGATTTTTTGCTTCTGTTTGTCCATGAATTAATTGATTTGACGATAGATTCAAAATTAAAGATGGAAAAGGTGGCATAAAGATATTCCTAGGTATACATACCTCGTAGAATATATGCACATAGAAGTCTTGATAGGTGAGAATCATTAGTGATGAGATGCCTGCAAGATCGATCGTTGAAAGTATGATGGTCATGACAGGTTGCATTGTTGCAAGTGTCCAAACTTGATGTGGTTGTGTTTCGACAAAAAGGCTAGAGATGTTAGGCATAAGAGCCAATATTGGAAGAATAGAATCAAACTTAATGGTACCTGTTGATGGAACCTCAAATCTGCAGTAGTGTCTCTGATAATATCAAGGTTTGAAAGGGAGTCTTGAAACGAGATCAAGGTCTCGTTAGATGTTGGAAGAATGTTGTCACCCAAAACAGGTTCAATATATGTTTGGGCTGAAAGAGAGTCTTGAAATAAGTTCAAGTGCTCAGTAGATGTTGGAAGAATGTTGTTGTCCAAAACAGGTTCAATGTATGTTTGAACTAATGGAAGGAAATTTGAAGAAGATATGGATTGGTTTGGAATTAGAGAGTCTTGACTATTGTCGTCATGATCTCGTGGAATTTCAGTATATATAGGAGTTTCGACAGTAGTCAGCTCTTCATGGAAAGTTGTGGTATTGGATGTGTCGTTGGTTGCAAGAGCATTGTCATCAAGTTCTACAGAGATGACGTCGTCGTCAATTAAGTCTTGGACGTAATTCTTAAATCGTACACATTTATCTATGTGATGACCATCAATGCGATGAAAGTCACAGTATGTGTTAGGTTTGTACCAGCATGGCTTAGCTTCCCCTTTGACAAAGGGTTTTGTAATTGGATATTTTATCAGTTTAGCCTCTTTTAGTTGATGAAAAACACTAGAGAGACTTTCTCCAGGGGGTAAAGTAAGCGTTGGACTTTACGTGAACTGATTTCTTCGTGAGGTTGTATGATCGGCTTTTTGGGTGATCGCTCACTGATTTGGGTAGCCATATGAGAGAGTTGTGTTGTCATCTTATTAATTTGTTCTAATAGCTCATTGTGTGATGTTTTTCGTGAATTCTTCATGTTTGAAAGAGAGGAGAGAACGAAGAAATGTGCGATGAAGAAATCAACCTATTGATTATGATCTTTGTTTTGGCTCAATCAAGTTTTAACAAGGCTATAAGGAGTAAGCTCAAACAAGCTACTCGGGATACAAGTGGGATATAACTTAAACAAGCTATGATGAATATGTTGATTGGTTTGGATTAAACAAGCTTAACAGACAAAAATGTAAGGAGTACACTCAAACAAGGTACTCAATCTGAGTGGGATGTAGCTCAAACAAGCTATGATGAATATGTTGATTGGTTTGGCTTTAACAAGCTCTGGATTTTTGATAGGAAGAGTAACTCAAACAAGTGACTCAACACAATTGTGAACTCAAAATGAGTTTTGAAGGGATTTGTGTCGGATGGGATTTTGTTAAACTCGACAGCTGATGAAATAATGAGTGAACTCAAACAAGTCACTCAATGTCATTTTGATATAGCTTGAAACAAGCTAGAAAGAATGTTCTGACAATTGATGAGATAAGGAGTGAACGCAAGTCACTCAATATCTATTGGATATAGCTGAAGACAAGCTATGACAGATGTATTATTGGCTAAAGTGAGCTAATGAAATTGGTGTGATGTTTTGGTCTGTGTTGTTGGATTGTTTGGATGTTTTAAGCTTGGTATTGAATTGGTCGAGAACTGATTTTTGTGGAACACAACTAGGGTCTGAACTTTTACTGAATGAACACATTGATATCAGCCAAGTTTTATGATAAAAATAATAATGCTAAACTATTGTGTTTTCAAACAATGACGATCATGTGGATTGATTGTTTTGGCTTATGAGGTAACTTCTTGAGGAATGATCATTGTTTCATGCAATCATACAAGTATCTTTGTGAAATGGTGGATGCGAGGCTCTTATTACTCGAAGATCGTCCTCAGATATACCCTAGTCTGATATACCTAGTGCATGCGGGGACGGGGTGGTAGTGCGAGAACCCCTTAGAGCCCTTTGGAGGAGACTCACCAATTCTTACTTGCTGTTTGGAGTGAATCACCACGTCGAGCAGAGTTTTGTGAAAAGGTGGAAGGTGATGGAGGGATGAATGTGTATGGTGTCCTTATAACTCCCGAAGATTTACGAGGGACGATGCCCGAGGCTTCGTTATTCTGACTATTTAGGCGTGACTCGCATGCGCTGCACCTGCAGCAACATTACACAGTAAGTGAAGAAGCGGCGGCGAGGTAAATACGAGCAATTTGTGATGAGACTAGGTCTCAAAGTGCAATCACGATGCAAAATCTTTGTTGGTGCGTGGTAGTCAAGTCCACGTCACCGGTGTAGCTTTGGTGGTGATGAAATCCACCTTGTCTACGTGCTAAAAAACAATATGATAAAGTGATTAAACGTAGGGTTCTTTCCAACTTGAAATAAATCACTAGCGAAAAAATAATTGCGTACACAGCGTACTTTTTTTTTTTTCAGTTTCAATTGTCTTTGAATGGTGGTATTTTTGCGGGATTTTGTTGTTTTTTTTTTTTTTTTTTTTTGACAATATTCCAATGCGGTTCTACGAAAAACAAATTAGTAGTTATCCTGCAAAAATGAAATGTTAGAAAAGTGATCGTGGTTGTTTTTGATTTGCGAGATCGCTCAAAGGCGCGAAAAGAGCATACACACCAACGACCAAAAAAAATTAAGAATATGACAAAGGAAAATAATTATTAAAATGATAGTTGAAAAACAAATCTAGAGGATCTATGATATTAGAACAAGAAACTAAAAAAATGTGACCGTTTGATTTTCCGATCGCTCGAAGGCGCGAAAAAAGAGCATACGCGGATCTGATTGGAATAGTTTTTTTACGATTTTCGATTTTTTTTTAAATGTTAATAATTATTGCAATTTAATCATGATTGCGAAATAGCGATAATGATTATTTTCACAAAAAAGAAAAACGATGAAAGAAGAGGGTGAAAACGTTATCTAGAAGTGTTGTCGTGGAAAATTTAAATGTAAGGCAAAAAATTAAAAATAAAAATTGTTTTCTAGAGCTCGAGTGGCCTCACGTTTCTGATTTCCAAGATCACTTTTGAAGTGCGAGGAAAGAGCATACGTGTGAGGATGTTTCGTGAAATAAAAATTAAAAAATAAATAAATAAATAAAACTATAATTTTGTTGTTTTTTTGTTAAAAAGACAGGTGTTAGAAGAAATGAAACCAAATTTTTTTGTAAGTCTAAATCTAAAAATTATTTTTTCATTGCATATATCTTTTCAATACCTTTCCGTTAAAAAAAAATGAAGTCATTCCGAGTTCGGGAGCAAAAGTTATGGCTTCCGGAAGATGGGCTACGAGAACGCTCTGAATGAAAATTTTGAACGTGAGAAAAACGTCCCGGGAGCTGGTTTTTATTTTTGACTTACATACTTCACACGAGAAGCTAAAATTTTGACAATGAGGTTAAAAAATAACAATAATAAGAAAAAAGAGTTAGATCATAAAATGATTGACTAAAATAAAAGAAAGAAAAAAAAATAAATAAATGATTAACTTCTACAAAGCGATTATTTTAGCAAAAGGAAATAAATAAATATATTTTCGGATTGGTTGTCCCATGACACTAAGATGATAAACTAATGATTAGTGCTTGTGTTTCTATAGATTATGAGTGAATAGCAAAATCAGAACTACTAAACACCAAGCAGGGAGATCAAAGACAGGAGATGAGCTGCGTAGTTTCATTGTTCTTTATAACTTGCGAGATACACCACAAGACACCACACAACAAAAACACTACCCAAAGCGTGAAGGTTAACCAAAGAAGACCAAAAGAACAATAGAAAAGGAAATAATAATAAACAATAATAAACAAAGAACAGATAAAACCACTAATTGAGAAAGTAATGGTAACAGATCGAAAGTAACCGGGCGTGCCAGAATGTAAGCTATGAAAAATACACTACTAACAAGAAGTAAAATACCAATAATCATACCTCCTCCTTTGCGTTCCGTAGCAAACCTCGAGAATGGGCTAGGAAACTTGGATTGAGCCACGATTTTGTGATATGTAGGTGCTTTTCTTGAAGACGGAGCAAGACCTTCTGCAACAACGATCCTCTTACTTTGCCTTTGGATGGGAAAAAGGATTATGAGGCTATTTTGGCATTAGGACGAGGCAAATGATGTTCTTTGCTCAAAGGATGCAAGAACTTAGATATGGCATGAAAGCTTATTCTCCGTGTGTTTAGAGGGGAGGGGTAAGGTTGTATTTATAGCTGAGGAGTGATTAGCTTAGAATTAATTTAAGTAATCATGGTTTGAAAATGTGGGCAAGATTAAGTGGGTGGTTTGAAAATGTGGGCAAGATTAGGTGGATGGTTTGAAAATGTGGGCAATATTAGGTGGATGGTTTGAAAATGTGGGCAATATTAGGTGAGTGGGGGCCACGAAGAATGGGTGAGGATTTGAATTATATTTTTAATTCATAAGTGGAGGATTTTAGGTGAGTGGGGACCACGAATGGTGGGTGAGGATTTGAATTTGAATTTTTAATTCAATAGTGGAAAAACATGGAGAATAATGACATGTGGTGAGGATTAGATTATTTTTAGATTTTGAAATGGATAATTAATCAAATTATATTTGATTAATTGAAGTGTATTTTTGTGGGAAATGAGGAAGGAAATTAATTGATTTAGGATAGATGTGAAATGATATTCAATCAATTCCTAGATCTGAGAATAAACAAGTTGATAGATTGGCAATTGTAGGGGCTGATTTTGATATTCCTAATGAGGTGAAAAGAAAGAATAATCAACATCATATTAAGGTGGTTGTAAGGCCTTCAATTCCTGATAACGATACTAATTGGCAAGTGTTTGAGAATGATGAACAAATTGTACGTTTTATTTAGGAAGAGGCTGAATTTTCTTCAAAAAATCAGTCTAAATTGCAGCAGCAATATGGTGAACAAATCTTGCAATTAAAGACAAATAGGTTGCCCCAAGGATTGGTAACCCTTGAGAGTATTTTTAATAGTGATGATCAACTAAAAAGAGACAAAATCAAGATGTCTACAAAGCAAGAAAACTATGAGGACATAGAAATCAACGATGGAAAGTTTTTAAAGCATGGTAAGTTGTGTAATTTGGAAGAAAAACAAGCTTTTGTTCAATTATGCAATGAATTCATTGATGTTTTTGCTTGGAAGTATGAGGATTTAAAAGGTTTTGATCCAAGGATTAGCTCAACATACCATTGAGCTAGAGCCTAATTCCAAACCGGTAAGGCAAAAACAAAGACCTGTTAATCCAAAGATTGAAATTTTGATGAGGAATGAACTAACAAAGCTTATTGATTCTTGTATCATTTTTCCTATTAAGCATTCCTCATGGGTTGCAAATCTTGTACCTGTGAGGAAGAAGAATGGAGAAATAAGGTTGTGTGTTGATTTCAGGGATCTAAACAGGGCTTCACTAAAGGATCATTATCCTTTACCATCAATGGATCAAATTCTAAGAACTATATCAGGTGCAGAAAGGTTCTCTCTTCTAGATGGCTACAGTGGTTACAATCAAATATTGGTAAAGAAGAGGATCGGTACAAGACAACCTTCACCACTAAGTGGGGAACATATGCTTACAAAAAGATGTCTTTTGGGTTATCTAATGCAGGAGCCACTTTTCAGAGAGCCATGGACATGGCTTTCCAAGGTTTGATCAATGTCAATGTTTTGATTTATCTAGATGACATTATTGTATTTTCTAAGTGTGCTAATGATCATTTGAGCCATCTGAGGCAAGTTTTTGAAAGGTGCAGATAGTATGGGGTTTCACTAAACCCAAAGAAGTGCATATTTTTAGTGCATGAGGGAAAACTTTTGGGCCACATGGTCTCAAAAGAAGGTTTGGCCATAGATCCGGAAAGAGTAAGCTCAATTCTAGCTTTGTCCTTGCCTCAACACAAGAAAGCACTTCAAATCTTTTTGGGTAAAATCAATTTTGTAAGAAGATTCATTGCTGATTTTGCTAATTTGTTAAAGCTACTAATTGCTTTGTGTTGAAAAATAATATGAGTTTCAGTTGGACAAAAGAAGGAAAATCAGTTTTGAGGCCATTAAAGAAGCTATTGCTCAAGCTCCAACACTTGCAAATCTAGATTTTTCAAAGGATTTTATATTGTATGCATTTGCAGGAGTTGAAACAATTTCAGCGATCTTAACTCAGCTAAATCATGATGATTTGGAGCAGCCTATTGCTTTCTTTAGCAAAGGGTTACATGACTATGAGGTGAAGTATACTTTTGTGGAAAAGCAAGTCCTTTATGTTATTAGAGGCTTAAAAATTTCGATATATGCTCTCTAATAATAGAATTCATGTTATGGTTACTCACCCAAGTGTGAAAGAATTTTTGTTGAGCAAGGATCTGAATGAAAAGAGGGCTGGTTGGATCACCAAAGTCATGGAATATGACGTAGACTTCAAAGTAACAAAGCTGATCCGTGGAAAAGGGTTATGTGAGCACTTAGTTTCAGATTTGGAGTCAAAAAAAAAAGCTGCTGGTTTTGCACTCATAAATCAGCCACAAGCAACTGAAATACCATCTTCTGTGAGTTGGACACATGACATGATTCAGTACTTGCATGCGGGTATTATTCCCCAAGGTTTGGATAAGAAAAAAGGAGGTATTTTCGGTTACAAGCTATTCCTTATGCACTCATTGATGGTATTTTATTTAAGAGGGATATTAATGGTGTTCTTCTGAGATGTGTAGAACCTTCACAAGTTGACAGATTATTGCAAGAATTTCATGAAGGTTTATCAGGTGGTCACTTATGCTCCAAGGACTACTGCTCTCAAAATCATGAAAGCAGGTTATTATTGGCCAAGTATTTTCAAAGATTGTTATGCATGGGTCAAAAGATGTCAAAAGTGTGCCTTCTTTGTGGGTAAGGAAAAGCTTGCAACCCTTCCTCTTCATCCTATTTCAATAGATCAACCTTTTATGCAGTGGGGATTGGACTTCATTGGAATGATCAATCCACCATCCAGTTTGGGACACAAGTGGATTCTTACAGCCACTGATTATTTTACAAGATGGACAGAAGCAATTGTATTGAAAGAAGCGAATGAGACTAGTGTGTTTGACTTCTATGAAGGTATTATTACTAGATTTGGAGTTCCTGCTACTATTATTTCAGATAATGCTCTTGCTTTTGTTGGTGCTAAAATTACAGAGTGGGCTGTCCAGAATGGTATTTACTTGAGTACTTCATCAAATTATTACCCACAAGGTAATGGGCTTGCAGAGTCTACAAACAAGAATTTGTTGAAGATTATCGAAAGCTTTTGGATGAAAATCAGAGGTCATGGCACACTAAACTCAAATCAGCTTTATGGGCTGACAGAATTACTCCTAAGAGGTCTATTGGTAACTCTCCTTACATGTTGGTTTATGGCAAGGAAGCAAGACTTCCAATTTCTCTTGAGCTGCCCGCTTTAGAGCTTATTCATCAGATAGAATTCTTGGAAGCAAGACCAATGGAGGTAAGGTATGTAAAACTTATGCAGTTGGAAGAATTAAGGCATGAAGCCATGCTCACCATGGAAGCTCATCAAGCACAGGTAAAGAAGACTTTTGACAAGAAAGCAGTTGCAAGAGTTTTTCAAGAAGGTGATCTTGTTCTTAAGTGGGATGCAAACAAAGAAAAACTGGGAAATCACACCAAATTTGATGCTATTTGGAGTGGTCCTTATGTTATTTCAGCGTGTAAGCCTCACAATGCTTTTCAGTTATCTCGGTTGGATGGAGAAGAACTACCAATCCCAGTTAATGGGATTTTCCTCAAAGCTTGCTTTTGAGGATTTAACATCATTAGAGTAGTTTACTTTCAATAAGTGCTTGCATGCACATTTTTTTCTAGTTTTCTTAGTTAGTTTTCTTTCCAAGAAGTGCTTACATACAATTTTTTTTTCTTTTGTTGGAGAAGGTATTTCAATTGTTTTGTTTTAGAGGATACAAGGTGTTGACAAAAGTATGTGACTCCATATCCCAATAGATGCAGAAGGCCACTGATCTCCTTGTTTAGTAGGAAAAAATCCCGTGATGTCACTATTGTCAACCTCAAAATTCCCCTCATTTTTTCAAGTCAAGTTTCAAAATTTTGAGTTGGTACCTTTGAGAGATGTTTGAGTAGAGTGAGAAGTCCGGAGAGATAGAATTTTTTTTTCCTCCATTCGAATGAAATTGTCAAATTATTTTTCTATGGCTGTGGATCACATTGAGCCTAGTATTACGTCTGATCCTCCTTTCCACGAGAAGCGGTTTGTTTTTCGCCGTAAATGGTGGAGATTCCCCTCCTCTTCTTTTTTTTCTGATCGTGAATGATGGGTGTATCTTCCTGTTAATTTTTGGCCCTAGCATCCACGAGTATGTGGAAATCTTTGATTGGATGCGGCGTGGTGGGTTTATTTGGCAAACTTATCATTTTTGTTATTTTTAAAAACGTGCCAAATTGGCTCAGTGGCCTGCGGATCCGATTGGTCAAATCAAGCTAAGGCGAGAAGGTGGATCATCGAGATCACTTTGGAAATTTAGCTTTGTTTCCAAAAGGAAAAGGTCAAATGTTAAGCCAACATCGAAAGTCAAAGCAAGGAAAGGCAGTGTTCAATTGAGGCCCGAATCGACTAAGTATAGAAGGACTGTGGAAGGTGCCACTTGTCTCTTTGACGCACTTTTGGTAGGGTGCAAACAAGCGGAGACCTAAAACATGCGCAAGCCTTCCACGTGGTCAGAGTCTGAAAATATAAAGCCAACCTTTTAATTGACTAAGTATAAGAGGGTCGAGGGAAGCCTCCACATGCCTCATCGGTGCGACTTCAGAAGTGAGACCCAAGGGACATACCCTGAATGAGCACCAACCCTCCACATATTCAGAGCCTCAAAAAGTTAAATCAACCATTGAAAGGTCTAAGGCCAGCGGAAAGAACCACGTGTCAACTCGGTGCAACTTTAGAGATGAAATACAAAGCGAGTCCCCAACCAAGCGCGGAGCTTCCACGTGTCCAGAACTCAATATGGTCACTACTAAATAAGTAGAAGGGACCCAACCAAAAAAATGGAGAAAGAGGAGTAGGATGAAATTGGTTAAGTATAAAAGGATTGGAGGATGGTGCCACGTGTCTCATTGGCACACCTTCAAGGGTCGAAGCAAGAGGCAGTCCCAAACAAGCACCAACTTTCCATGTGTCCCAGGTTCAAAAAGGAGACAGAGCCGGCTAAGTATAGAAGGGTTTACGGAAGCCTCCACGTGTCAGCTCGACGTAACTTCAAAGGAAAAATCGGGGTAGGTCCCAAATGTGTGCTGAGCCTCCACGTGTCCTAGGTCAGATATACGGCCCCGCAAAACAAAAGGGACTTAGCCAAAACACAAAGAAATAGACCAAAGCCACGAAAGGAGCCATGTGTCTCTTCGGTGCTCTTTCTAGAGGTGAATCCAAAAGCAAGTCCCAAATGAGTTCCAACTCTCCACGTGTCCAATCGGCACACCTCTTAAAGGTTAGGTTCAAACAGAGTCTCCAAATGAGCGAGAAGCCTCCATGTGTCCCGGGTTAGACATAAAGACCCCGTCAAAGAAAGGGAAAAAGTCAAATGTTAAGCTCGCGTCAAAAGTCAAAGCGTGAATGCGGGCCAGCGGAAAACTTTAAGATTTTGAGCCTTGTTTCCATAAAAGGCGTAAAGTGATAAAGTGAACCGTGGTCCCATTCATCTGCCAGAGAAAAAAAGTCAAATATTGAGCCGACATTGAAAATTCAAAATGGGAAGTAGGTCGGTGGAGAACTTTGAGATTTTGAGCCTTGTTTCAAGAAGGAGTAAAATTATAAAGTAAGTCACGACTCTGTTACCACTCAGGTAAAGCCACGTGTCAGACCTATGCCAAATGTGAAGTTGCGAGCTTGCATGGATGCGGGAACTTTTGCACTTTGCATATTTTGTGCAAAAGGCACAATTTCAATTTCGGGCCCACAGATCCATTTTTACATTTTCATCATTTTTGTATGGATTCGATTCAAATATTCAAATGAGCATAACTTTCGCTCCAGTGCTCGAAATTCGACAAATTTTATACTGTTGGAAATATTTTGGTCTCCTCTATGCCATGGAAGCATAAAATATTTTTTTAGCAAGGTTTAATGGTTGGAAATCTTGAAAATGTCTTTCAAGCCATTAATAGGGACCTGATTACTTCAACTACCTAGATCTGATCCGATCTTCCATACTTCCTTCTCCAACACACCAAACAGACATGGAGAACCAACTAGATATCTTGATTTGGGTGAAAACATGGAGAACATCTTTTGTGCCATTGATTGTGTGATCAGTTTGCTTCAACTAGATCAAATTTGATATGATCTTCCATCCTTCCTTCTTCAGCATGCCAAAGACATGCGGAACCAGATTTGACAAATTGAAGGCGGATCTGTAGGAGCATTGATGGTTGGTGGTTGAGCTTCCAAATAAGATTTATTTCTTTCTCTTCTTATCCTCTTTTCACTTCATCTATAAATGTAAGAGCTTGGCTCATTACAAAGGTTGGACTCTGATACTTTTGAAGTGTAATTATAGTTGAAAGTAAATCAATACAGAAGGATTTTTCCCTTTTCTCTATCTTCCTCCAATGTCCCTTCTTGCTTATCTAAAATTCATGGATCATTTATCTTCAGTGATAAGAAACTTTGTGTTCTTATTGATATGATTTCTAGAAATTTTGTGCAATGGAATGATATCTTATCTTGTGAATGTGAATGATTTTGTTCTGTATCACTCTTGCTCAGTACGTATAGGGTTATACTCTGCTATCTATATTTCCTGAAAGTGCTGTTATATTCTTCTCTTTCCTTTCTTCAGTTCTTCCATTCATTTGTATTGATAATCTTTTTGTATAAAATCATTTCAAGATGTCAGAGGTCCAACCTTAAGATGAAAGTGTACATTTGTATATAAGCTTTCTTCTTGCTTTCAATAAGGGAACCTCTCCCATAAAGAGGAGGGACTTGCTATCCCTTGACTGTGGTTTTGATTAAAGTACCATTTTAAAACCCAATAGTTTTTGGCGACTCTCTGGGGATTTTTTTTCAAACATATCCCTTTTAAAAGAAAAAATTCAAGATCATTTTTGATCTGGCGACTCTATGGTATACACGTGGGAAGAAAGCTCTTGGGGTTGAAGATTCTCATTTTCAACTTCTAGAGCAACAAAACTTCCCTCTTCTTCCAGCAAGAAGGAATAGAGGAACTCGTTCTTCAAGCACACCCATTTGTTAAAGATAGAAACTCCAAGAATAGCATTCCTCTAGAATAACTCAGCCCTAATATTCTTGCTTTGATACTTGCTTGGTGTTTCAGTTCCCCTTCAGACAATCTTCCCATAGATGGCAACACCTCTACCTTGGGGACAACAGATTGGGCCCCTTGCTCTTCCTCAACCATTGAATGATTTACCCAGGAGTAGTAGGAAAGGTTTTCCTAAATTTCGAGGTGATGGGAAATTACACCCAGATGAACACATTGCAACCTTCATTGTTGCATGTGGGATTCTTGGGGTTGAACATGAAGACGTTTCTATCAGGATCTTTGTGGAAACATTACAGGATAATGCTGCTGATTGGTTCTATCATCTTCTTGTTGGGTCAATTACTAATTGGACCACCTTGACAACTCATTTTGAGCAATGTTTCAAACTGCTTTGAAGATGTGCATGCCCTCTTGGCTCAAATTTCTCATATCAAGAAGGAACCACATGAACCCATGAGGGATTTTGTGGCTAAATTCAACAAGCTAGTTCTTAAAATTCCATAGAACACTCGCCCTGTAGATCAAATCCAAAAGTGCTTCTTCCTCAATGCTCAGTTTCCTAAAGTGAGTTATGCACTAAGGAGGATAACCTTGCAACTCGGATGCTGATCTAGAGATTGGCTATCAGTGTTGAGGATGATTTAATCATGTCTGGTAAATTGAAAAGAGAACCCTCCAAATCTAAAGCATCTTCTTCTTCCTCTTTCCTTGGAGCCAATTCTGATCAGTTAGTACAAAATCTTGCAAATGATCTCATTGCTATCAAGAAATAATTGGCTCAACATGCTCCTTACCAAGATATTCCAAGGAAGAATTTTCAGCCTAGGAACCGGTTACCTCCTTCTTAGAATAAATTGGCTATTGAAGGCCCACCTATCAAGGTTCCAATCAATGCAACTTGTGAAGTTCAAGAACCTAATGATGAGGAGTTTAATGAAGACTTTGAAGACCCAGAAGAAGAGGTGGATGAAGAACTGGAAGAGCTTGGTGGATCTCAAGTTCATTTCCTTACCACTGAAGGCATGGATGACGAAGATGAATATGATGAAAGAGTGACAAAGATGAATAGTGAGTCATATGTTGTTATGACTCGGGAGCAAACGAACAGAAAAAAGAAAAAATGATGTAGCCTACTAAGAAATCCAAGGAGTTTCCTGTAACTATTCCAGGTGGTTGCTAAAAGAGGAGCCCCTATTCCCACTACCTCCACACAAAAGGTGAGTAATGCCAATCCTCCTCCTTCTACCTCTGTTTCCAAAACTTCTTGTCCTTCAATTCCTAAAGTTGATAAATCAAAGGTTTCTCCTGTTCCTAGTAGTGATGCACCATCCACCTCTAGGTCTTTTGATATTATTGATCACCTCAAAAAGACCAAAATCCAAATTTCAGAGGTAGAGTTTTACCAAACCCATCCAAAAGCCTTTGCTAAAATGGTAAAATTTGTCAATTCCAAATCCAAAGCCTCATCTAATACTTCTAAAGGTCTTTTTCTCACTCCCTCTTCCTCACCTCAACCAATCCTTGTGGCTACAGTCACTTCCCCTAATGAGAAAATTGAACCATTCTATGTGACTCTCCTCATAGCTGGCCATAAACTTAGTAATTGTGTTATAGAATTAGGAGCATCAGAAAATGCAATGCCTATAAAAGTAGCTCATGCTTTAGGCCTGACGCTAACATGTGCCTTTGGTTCTTGCTATTCCATGGAGAGTAGAGAAGTGCCTTTGGTTGGAAGGATTAAAGTTACACAAGTAGTCTTCGCTGCTTTTCCAGAGAAAAGGGTCTTAACCACTATTTTGGTTGTTGATATCCCTCCCTCATATGGTATGTTGCTGAGTAGGAATTTTTGGAAAAAGGTAGGAGGTGAAATTCAGATGGACTGGTCACATGCCTTGATCCCAGATCAATGGAAAGATGAAGAAGCTTCTACCTGAGAAACAGATTGAGTATATTGTGCAAAAGACTGATGATCCAAAAGCACAAATACTCTATGAAGATATAGGGCATGACAACTATATGATCATGTCAGAAGATGAGGAAAATCTCCCTAAGGGAGTGATTCATGATCCCAATGACATTTGGACTTTAGAGTTTGATGGAAGCTGCTCTTCAGTTGGTTCTGGAGCTGGTGTGGTGTTAATCTCTCTAGAAGGGAAGATTCATCCATTTTCTTTCAAGCTTCATTTTGAAAATACAAATAATACAGTTGAGTATGAGGCTCTCATCCTTGGATTGAGCATGACAAAAGAAATATGAGTAAATAATCTTTGTGCTCATGGTAATGCGAGTTGATTGTGAAATACGTAAGGGATCTTTACCAAATCAAGAATAGGAGATTGAAACATTATAGAAATTTTGTTTGGGATTCCATTGAATTCCTTGATGCTTTCTCAATTGAAGTTGTGCCAAGAGAAAAGAATACTAGAGTTAATTCTCTAGTTGTCTCAGGATCTTTGTTGATTCATCATCTAGATTTCTCTCAAGAGAAATTTACCATTGAAATGATTCATAGGCCTAGTGTGCCGAGATAATGCAAGCAACTGATGCAGGTTTTCAATGATAATCAACACTTGCTCTCTTTCTTGGAGCTTAAAGATAACTTCAATCAGTTATATTTTGAAGGAAGTGAAACTCTACCTAGAGAATATGTGCCCTCTAATGAAGAAGATATCAAGGAAGAAATGGATCAGGATGGCTGTATTAAGTTGAAGGGTAACAAGATTCCCAAAGGACTGGTGAGTCTAGAAGATCTATTTGACAAACATGATAGGTTCATCAAATCTAAAGCTTCTCAAGGGACTCGACAATCTGCTGAGTATGAGAAGGTCAATATTGGAAGCAATGATGAACCCAGGGTGGTGAATATTGGAAAATGCTGCACTTAAGAAGAAAAGAAGAAAGTAGTAAGCCTATTAAAGAAGTATGCTGATGTTCTTGCCTATTCATATGAAGATCTTAAGGCTTTTCAACCAAAGGAGATGCAACACTATATCCCTCTGAGACCTGGGATCAAACCTTTCAAGCAGAAGCAAAGCGGTATAATCCTAAGGTCACCAATACTATTTTTCAAGAGATCCAAAATTTACTAATAGCCAAGATTATTTTTCCTATACATCATTCAACTTGGATTGCCAACATTGTGCCTGTTAAGAAAAAGAATGGTGAGATTCACATCTGTGTGGATTTCAAGAATTTGAATCAAGCCTCTATAAATGACAACTATCCACTCCCCATGATGGATCAAGTTTTGCAAGTGTCTCGTGCTCTAGATGTTTTTGTAGACACCTATAGTTTGATCAATGCACTATTATTATTAATATTACACTAACTATTCTTCCCCTTGCAAATTTACAACATCTCGGTAGTTAGATCTAACTCCCCTCTTATGACACTCTGTTGGTCGTATTCCCTCTTGCAAACTAATTAAATAGGTTATAATAACCTCTTATTGGCTAATATTCTCTTCTTTACCACCTTTATTAGCTCCCTGGAGTATCAATCCACTTCGTTGGATTGATTAAGTCTTTCAGAAGCCTTTTAGAAACCTAATTTCTCTCTAAATAGGATTAATTATCCTCTAAACACGGTTAATTAAATATTAACCATGGTCAATCTCTTCTAAACACAGTCAAATCTCACTTTGACTTGCTAAAAGTGCTTTTGAACTTTTGCATTTGTCCCACATGCACCCAAATCTCCCACTTTCCCAAATGGAAAACTATAAATAGGGCTAGACCCCCTCCCTCATTTCTAAGAATTCTCTCTTCTTCCTAGCACAAATTATAGTATTTTGTTTAGGCTTTAGATTGTATTTCATTTTCTTCCATTGAGCTATTAGCATTTGCTTTTGTATTTTATAGCACAAATATGGAGTAAAAGGGAAGAACCATTGGCCTTGAAGCCATTAATGTGGAGATCTCTTTCTCTTAAACAAAAACTAATGCTTGGATCCTCTTAGGTTCATTATTTCAAGCTTTCAAAGAATAGAGGTTAGTTTCATTTGCTTAGTTTGCTTGTTTACTTCAAATTAATGTATGCAAAGAAGAAACCCTTGCTCATTTCTTATCAGATGGTCCATTGATCAGCTTGTTCAAAGCCTTTGGGGTTTATTTAGAGATTCTTACCCCAATTCCATGGCTTTTGTAACTTTTCATTAAACACATTTGGCATGCCCAGTGGGACACTTATGTCCATCCTCCATTAATGGAGGTCTTTTGAGTTATTCAAAGTTCATTTTCAAGTTTTTTTGGTCAAATCACTTGTTATTTCCTCATTTCTGTTTCTAACACTAGATAAATGACCTTCATTTGCATGTATTTTGTGGGTTTGATATAGAAATAGGACACTTTGACTAACAACTAACTTGTTTACTTTTGAAAATTTGAAAATCCATGAGTTTTGTAGGTTTTTCATAGGGTACGTGTAGGTGTTAAGAAGGGGCACATACATGTTGAAACCCTAGCGTCCCCATTAGAATAGGTGTGCACCTGTCTGGTTGTCCTCATCATCAAAATTTTTATCTCTGTCCGGCTGGTCTATGTCTTTGTCTCTCTGGCCGTGTCTGTGTAAATAACTCGACTGTGTAAAAATTTGAAACTGTCTGTTTTATGCTTGGCGCGTCTCCATTGAAACCTAAGCGTCCACATTGGGTTGCAAGTGTCTCTATCTTTCTAGACACATATGTGTTTTTAGTATACTAGATTTCACTAATTTTGGTTTTGCAGGCGTATCCGTTGAGTTAGGTGCATACCCGTCGGTTAGGGAGCGTTGGTGTCGGTTTGGGAGCGCAAGTGTCTATGTAAAAATTGAAATTTAAATTTTTTTTTCTGATCTTTGCTATAGATTGCTAGGACTAACAAATTAAAAACAAAGTTTTTCTTTGGTATTTCAATTTGCATAGTTAAGTGTTTTCAGTTCTTAGCTTAAAACTAGGTTTGTAAAAGTGCGTATGCTCTCTCCTCATGCCTTCAAAAGTGATCTTGGAGATCATAAACACTTATACAAAACTTGTATCGAATGTTCAAAACACTTATTTTATAAAGGATAAAGTAAAATTTCATGTGATTTAGTAGGATTTTTCACATTGCGTATGCTCTTCCTTCGCGCCTATTGGCGATCTTAGGAATCAAAAGCAAGGTGTAAAGTTCTCTTTCTTGACATCAATCTGTTTCGCATGGAATGTTTTAGCTTTTGGGACAGAGTTGCTTCTATCCTTTCATTCCTTTGAGAAACAAATAAGGGTTAGGGCTAGGAGGAATACCTGTTGAATGTCGAGCGGGTGTGGGCGTACCGTAGAGAAAGATCAGATCGACTGCGAAGAACTCCTTTTTGTCTGGGAAGGACTACCTGCAAGTAAGAATACAAGACCACCAGATTTTAATTAGACAATAAATGAGGGAACTGCCTTGGGCCCAGGAAATATAAAACTTCCTTTC
The DNA here is from genome assembly GCA_018340775.1 of Taxus wallichiana var. yunnanensis. Lineage (NCBI taxonomy): Eukaryota > Viridiplantae > Streptophyta > Pinopsida > Cupressales > Taxaceae > Taxus > Taxus wallichiana. The sequence goes on from CM031238.1 coordinate 868,340,197, forward strand.
GAAGGTGGTCAGTTCCCCTGCTAATATGAATTAACACAAATTCTAACAAATAAGCTATTGTCCAATTACAATTTGTTTACCTTGTTAGAACAATAGAGAAAGGGCTGGTCTTGGTTTAGAATCACGGTGACCGATGCTGGTCACTGTAACCGGTACCGGTTGTTGTAACCGATATCGGTAGGGGCAATGTTTTAGGGGCTTTTGGTGAAGGTTGGTTGTAAGGTGGTTGTGTTGTTTTATAAGGCTGATAAATGGGTGGGGTTAGGTAATGGGGTGATGAGAAGGACTCAGAGAATACGGGGGGTGTTCTTGGGGTAACGTAAGGGTGGAGGAATGACAGCTAGATGTAGTGTGTTGCTGGGTAGTAGATCTAGGAATAGACTTATGATGGCTGTGATTCAGAAGTTCAAGAAATGTTATTAAAAGGACATACAAGATATTACTTACTGATTATTGATGAGGATGCAGGTCCAAGAACTGTGATGACGACGGTAGAACTTAGGTAGGATGACCTGACAATCAGGAGATGAGCTATCTTCCCTCCCGACGAACAGATGAGTGTCACAAGGCTCTGGTTACTCAGTTGCAGTTTTTGGGCTTGATGTCCTTCTCTGCAAACTCTTCTTGTTTCTTTTTCACTTGTCTCTGTTCAGCCAAGTAAAAATCCGGATCCTTCCAATGACTTCTGATTTTGATCCACGAAAATCCAACCCTTTGTTTTTGGTTGGGAGTGGTCATTTACAGGGAACCGATGGTGGTTACGCAACCGACGGCGGTCGAGTAGGAACCGGTATCGGTCAGGTCAAAGCGGGCTATTTTTGGTAAAATAGCCAACTTTCCCTCCTTTTCTCCCGAGGGATTAGTTGCGGGCTTGGTCAAGTCATTATGAGGTTGGTTTTAGGTGCGGGTGAGGAGTAATTAGTCATGGGTGTGGATGTGGACCAAGTTATAGGTCTTAATTAGGTTAGTTTAGGGTTAAGACTAGGTCATGATGAGGTGGCGAAATGAGGTGGCAGGTATGGCGATGTGGATTTATTAATTATAAGGTAATTAATAAATAATTGTGTAAGGTTTAGGTGATGAGGTTAGGTTGCGAAATGAGATGCGGGGCACAGGGGGTCGTAAGACACAAATTTGGTGTCTACATTAGCCCCTTGTTATCGTGTAGCTTGTCTTTGTTAAAGCTGCACGAACAATAATAAGAAGTGGTTACCCCTGTTAAGGGTATAGGTAATCCACCTCAAATCTATCACGATTGAGGTAGCGTGAATTCGTGGGATAGGGTTGATAAAGGGAAATGGTGTTGAGATGATGGTAAGATGGTGGGTAGGTCCAAGGAAGCGACGACACGTTGAAATGCGATGAGTGTGACCAGTGGTACATGATTTGAAGAGCAAACAAGCAATTCATAGGCAAAGGTCGATAGTTTATCCAAACAAGGGTGATATAATCCTGGTATCCAAGGCATAGGAAGTAGCTCCAGGGGATATAATGGGTAAGGTACAGGAACGGTTAGGCATGTTTGGCAGTACCAAATGGTTGGTTTGGTTGAGATAAACGTCACGGTCTTGGTCTAGGCAAAGTTGGTCGACTGATCAAGTCAAGGACCCTAATCATGCTAAAACACGAACAGGTGAGCTCGATTGAACAAAAAGCTACATGATGGGTGGATAAAATTGTAATTTGTTGATTTTGGGTGAGGTATTTAATTGGTGCGGCCTTGGGTCGGGCCAAATGGTTGGGTGCGGCCTTGGGTCGGGCCAAATGGGTTGGTTGCGGCCTTGGGTCGGGCCAAATTGGTTGGTGGCGGCCTTGGGTCGGGCCAAATGGTTGGTTGCGGCCTTGGGTCGGGCCAAATGGTTGGGTGCGGCCTCGGGTCGGGCCAAATGGTTGGGTGCGGCCTTGGGTCGGGCCAAATTGGTTGGTTGCGGCCGTGAAGTGGGCCAATGAAGTTAACAAAGGGTTTTCAGTGAAGGAGGATATAGGCAATGTTGTGAGAAAGGGCGATTAGTAAATAAGGGCAGAAATTGGGGAAAAGGTGGGATTAAACCGATATCAATTGTACATGACCCAGTATCGGTTAGATGACCAATACCGGTTCTTTAGGGCATAATATATAGATGCGGCCACACGTGTCCGCAGCGCAGTGGGCCATCATGCGCGAGGTGGGACTCGGCGGAGTCCAGCGTTATAGGGCGATAGATAGGGATCACAGTCTGATGGTTGCCCTCATCGAGAGATGGGATCCGGTGACCAATGTGTTCCATCTCCCGACGGGAGAGATGACGATTACACTGGAGGATGTGTATCGCATCCTTAGACTACCGATCGATGGAGAGGCAGTCTTCCAGGTGGATGCAGAGACAACCATGGACAGCATTTTACAGGTATTTGGGGATGCAGCCGTGCTATTGACTTATCACAACGCGAGCATTGCCTATAGGGACATGTATCGTGCCCATAGACATGAGACACGGCTTGCCGTGTTGATGATGATCGACATCACATGCTTCACCCTCCCGGACTCAGAGGGAGGCCGCTTTCCATGGACACTGATGGGGGTACTACACGAGATGGTGGAGGAGCATACATGTTATGCGTGGGCACCGATACAGATGCGTGCAAAGCTTATACAGAGAGGCTGTGGGGCTACCACGGATGAGGTGATTCAGGATTTTTTCTACATTCTTGTTACATTGCTGGGCATATGAGCATATCATATGCATTCGATCAGTAGGGCTGCCCCAGCAGCTAGGGCCACAAGTGATCTATAGATATGGCTTTCAGAGGTGGCTGGGGGTCGTGGGCCAGCCACGACGGCGATTCTTGCCGGACGGGATGTAGCATATTACCGGCATGTATTAGAGGGCGTGACTGCCTTGGATATTGTATGGAGGCCTTACAGAGGTCATCAGCCCCACGCGAGGAGCCCGATCATAGTTGTGGTGGATCCAATATACGTTCCGGATAGCGACGGAGGCCGGAGAGCATGAGCGGATACCCTTGGAGAGGGTATGACGGTAGATTGGGCTACGACAGGATGAGCCACCTCCCTTCCCTCGATCCCAGAGGGATGATGTAGAGGCCCCACTGCCTGCATCACAGCCCATGGACCCAGATTGGGTAGCCGAGAGGCCAGCAGATGATACTGTAGATGACGCCGGCTACACAGGAGCATTTTTGTATGTGGGCAGGGGAGAGAGCCACGAGGAGAGCACACCCATCGCATGCCAGACTTAGCGGTCACAGAGAGCAGAGAGGGACCAGCTTTCGAGATGGGATAGGTTAGCTACAGGGCAGCTTGCTCACACGCTGCATAGGCACAAATAGGTGTCCTACAAAGGGCGCTTAGCCCGCACGTGTACAGCACGTGCACAGTGCACCACCACGCACCACCACGGGCACCACCGAGCACCAGCACAGCACGTGTACCGCCATCGCAGCGCGACAGCCACGCATGTGTACCGCCACCGGTGCAGCCATAGGCACAGGGTGTACTGGTAGGATAGGGGCCATTGTTATTAGGAGTCGGGGGACCAGCCCCAGCAGCTATGGTGGCACGGGCCCGGTATATGGAGGCGAGAGCGGAGGCCCGGTACTATCAGGACATCGTTGATGGTACCGGGTTGACTATCAGCAGTATGCGGCGCATAGAGCGGAGACCTCACGGAGTCAGAGATCCCAGGGTGGTGCAGCTACACCGGTGGGTCGGTGACAGGGAGGAGGTGGGAGCCAGGGCCAGGACCCGCAGGGAGAGGTGCTGAGGGCGGTGGGGAGAGTTGAGACATCCCTAGGTCAGAGTTAGATGTTTTTGTTTGTAGATTGGATATAGGCACTGGTCTGCAAACCGGTTATGTTTATAGAGGCCTGCGTGCCCACATATGATGTATTCATTCATTTATTCATTTATTGTATATACTGCCCTGTCTGATAGCTGATACCGCCTCATGAGCCGAGTATATTTTTGATATGAGAGACCGGCTCATGAGCCGAGTCGAGATGTTTGACAGCTATTGCGGCCTGTGTGCCAGCTTTGTATTATTATGAGATCACAAAGGCCCCTATGCAGGGTAAGTTGTATATTTGAAACCTTTGATATATAGATATATATGATGATTTTGATCCATATGTTGTGTTTAAAATGTTTTAAGTATTTTGTTGATGGTTTGTGAAATTGAATGTATGATGAGTTTGATCCACATGGTTTATATATTGATGGTGTTGATGTCTTTTGTTGATGGCTTTTTGAAATGGAATGTATGTATATATAGATGATGAGTTTAATTCACATGTTGTGTATGCTGATGGGTTTGATGTATATATATATGATGTCGTATGTATGTTGTCGATAGTTGTTATAATGTAGATGGATGATGTTGCTGAAATTATGAGGATATATATATGTGATTTGGATGACAAATATTGATAATGGTGTTGTTATGCAGGAAAAAGAGGCGGGCGCCACAAAAATTTGCAAAAACGAAGAAACGGCTTAGGTTTAAGCAAAAAGGGGGCACATGACCGATATCGGTTATGCAACCGATGTCGGTAGCTATATGACCGATAACGGTTGTGTAACCGATATCGGTTATTTTAAAATTATATTTCCTAAAAATAGAACTGCTTGGTTGGCAACTTAAGTTCTTATTTTTAGCATTCTTATTTTTAGAGTCATGCAACAAGTTAAATACGCGAATGCGACGTTGTTTGACGACTGATACAGGTAATTGCATGAAAGAATTTGAGTGATAAGGAGGAAAGAGACCGGTGAAGTGAGCGTGGACTGAGATTCAGAAGGCAGAAAGACAAGTTATATTTGAAGAGGGTGGTGAACATGGCCGAACGAGGAGAAGCATCCAGCAGGCAAGGACGAGGGGGAAGACAAGTTCCACCTCAAGCTGCTGCATCCCGAGAGGTAAACTGTTTGGTTGTAATTTGATTCTTGCATGTTTTGTGTGAATAGGATGAGAGAGAGTAAGTGGGTAAAGATGAGAAAGAAAAGGTGATAGGCAAGGGTTTGGGATGGGGTGAGTGCTATGGGGTAGGTAAGCAGGGTGGTCACGTATGTTTTTAGGTATAGATAGGAGTAAACGGGCAAAATAATTATCGTAGGTGTATGTTTTTAAGCAGGGTGTATATTTTTGACAGTGACCGGTATCGTTTAGAGATAACCGGTATCGGTTAGCAAACCGGTATCGGTTATCTATAACCGATATCGGTCACTGTAGGAGTTTCCAGAATTTGAGAAAAAACCCGTGGAGATTTTTTTATTGAATAATTATGTGTCGTTTTGATGTATGCAGGCGGAAGCAGGGTTAAGGATGAATGATACTGTGCCAGCGTTGTTGTCACGAATCCGAGCGGATGTAACACCAGCTGAATGGGCATTGATAAATCGTTTGGGGTTAAGTGGAATCCGCTATTATTCACGAATCACGCGTAACCATGCTATGTTGCAGGTGTTGATTGAGAGATGGAATCTAGAAAAGAATACCTTCTATCTGCCAACAGGGAGATGACAAAGTGACATCGGAAGATGTGTTCCATATTTTGAGACTCCCAATGATAGAAAAACAGCAGTGTATCAAAGCGTTGCTGCAGACGGGGTAGCAGCGATAACAACAACAGATTTGGTTCAAATTGGTGCATGAGATTTGACACAGCGAGGTTTAACATTTACGTATGGTACAATGTATGCAACACACCCTGAGGAAACAAGGTTGGCCGTGCTATTAATGATAGCAGTGGGGTATTATGCATTACCAAGGGTGGAGGGTGGAAGATTTTCAAAAGCATTGATGAGTGTTATCTGGGAAATGATAGAAATGAGTGTGACTTTCACATGGGCACCCGCATATCTGGCAGAGTTATATAGGGGTTTATGGGTTTGCAAGGGAAAACACAAGACAACACTGGATTGTTCATACTTATTACATTGTTGGGCCTATGAGCACATTATTTGTGTGCGTCCAATAGGCTGACCCATCAAGTCGGGAGAGGTAGGAGTGCAGAGGTTGGGATTCAGACGATGGGTCCAGACAGAACAAGAAGCGAGATCCCAGGCCGTGATAGATGACATCGAGTATTATAGACAGGTATGGGAGATGGTGGCGATTGCAGATATTTGTTGGAGGCCTTACGGGAACTATATGGTGACAGAGAACATAGCTGAGGAGTTAAGGGGTGTGGAGTGATTGAGGTGGATCGCAGGGCACAGGCCGGGTGAGTACGAGAGGATTCCTCTAGATCGTGTGCGGTGACAATTTGGGTTCGTTCAGGATATACCTATGACATATAGACCATACATGAGGATCGACGCCGAGGCAGCATTCTCACCTCCCCGGCCTACACCTCCAGAAGGGCCAGAAGAGATAGCAGCCGATCGTAGGGTAATGGATGCGGGAACGACAGAGGCCTATAGAGTATGGTGGGTAGCAGAGCTGCGAGGTGCACGTGAGTGCCCTGACATAGCTATGATTACAACGGAGAGAGATCGTCTGCAGGATTTAGTTCACCAGCTTCAAACACAGGTGAATGAGACAATGGGATTGTTAGAGGTTTCACAGTTACGAGTGGAGAGACTGGAGGCAAGATTCCTCCACGCGAGAGGACGTATTCGTATGTTACAGGAGATGTTGGCGGATCAGTGGGAGGAACCAATGGCAGTGGCACCTTTGAGGATGGAGAGGCCAACTGAGGGGCATCGATGATCATGATCACCACCTGATTCGGAGGAGGCGCAAGGGTCTAAGTGAATTTCATAGGAATATAAGAATAAATAAGGATGCCGACCATGAGTCGATGATAGAGAAGGTGTATTTGTTTATCATCTAAAATAAAACTAAATATGTATGTTGTTTTGAGTGATGATAATAATAAGAATGGTTGTGTTTTGGATGTTGTTTTTGTTTGTTTTGAAAAAGGATAAAGATGAATGTTGGCAAATAGAAATACACAAAAACTATTTATATTTACAACACATGATAGGGTATGGTAGGGGATGGTCGAGCTAACCTTGGGAGACCCCATGTCTCCTAAGTGCGCCACATAGCCCATTGCACAAAGCAAGGAGGGGCCTCGATCGATGTAGTTCTCCTTAGGACCAGGAGAGGTGAATTCAGTGTAATTTGGCGTGGTTAGGTAATTTTCGGTTGGTAAAAATTTGATGTTGGTAGGGTAATGTCGTTGGTGTAGGTATAGGTGAAGCGAAAGTTAGCATACCCAAGTAGTAGGGAATCGTGTCTTGATTAAGGTCAACACACAATCCTAGAGTCGAGAAAAGAGGCAAGAGTGTCCCGTAGTTGAGAAGAGCTAAACAAACCACATATTAATGTAGGATGAGCTTGAATCCCTAGGTACCTTGTATAGGCGAGAAGTCGATAGGTGAAAAGAGTTGTATAATCACAATATATCAGATATACGTCACGTCCCTTGAGTTTTGTTGCTTTGATAAATGGTGAGGTGAGGTGGTTGATATGGGTGAGGGTGTTGAGAGCTTGTTACAAGGTGATTATTCTGATGAAAGAGAACCAAACCTAAATAGACAAGTCTATGACTCAAAAGTGCTTTTGGAATACGGCATTTATTTTGTTGAATATAGACTGATCGATGCGGGAAGTCTACAAGGGATATGTATTTTGTTACTCTTGAGGTCTTCACGAAGCTGATCAATGCGAGAAGCTTCTGATAAAGGCTGACTGTGTATAGCTGTCCTTCAAGGGAGCAGTCTATTTATAGTAGCAGATGCGGTGTTTGTGTATAGCTGTCCTTCGGGGGAGCAGTCTATTTATAATAGTAGAAGTAGCTTTGCACATAGCTGTCCTTCGAGGGAGTAGTCTATGTATAACTTTAGAGGTCTAGATGTCCGTTTGGCATGAAGCATCTAGTTTTGTAGGAAGTTTGACTCAAGAAAATCCCATAAGTGTTTAATTAAGAATGTGTCATTTTGATACTTTGAAGTCATGGACTAGACTAAAAAGGGGAAGGCATCTTTAAGGGGAGGTGATAATCAAACCATGTGAGCTTGATTTTGATTTTGAGATGTAGGAAACAAAGTGTATGCGGTGGTAAATGAGCTCAAGGGATGAGTGCAAGGTAGATAAGAAGTGATATAACACTGAATTCAACAGTAGAATGGTCGAAGATGCAAGACATTAAGGGGCTCAGGCTTAGGTTTACCATTAAGTGAAGCTAAACGATAAGTGCCTGATCCATAAGTGTGAGTGATAATGTAAGGCCCAATCCAATTAGGAGCAAATTTTCCACGTTTGCTCTTTTCTAGTTTGGTTACATGTTGATTCTCTTTGAGGACAAGATCACCAACCTTAAAGGTACGCTCATGAAGTCGCTTATCATAAGCACGCTTGATGCATTTTTGGTAGATTTGAAGGTGGTCAAGAGCCGTAAGACGTCGCTCGTCAAGAAGCTCTAATTGGGCTAACCGCTCTTGGCGGAAATCATCGTTGGTGAGAATATCCTGAAGAGATATTCTGAGGGAGGGTATTTGTATTTCGAGAGGCAAGATAGCCTCGGTACCATATACCAAAGAAAATGGTGTGGCATTAGTGGAGGTATGAATGCTAGTATGATAAGCCCAAAGGGCAAAGGGGATGTGATCATGCCAATTTTGTCCAGAAGTCATTAACAACTTTCATGAGGATTTTGTTTAGGGTTTTATTAGAAGATTCAGCCTGACCATTGGCCTGTGGATAGTAAGGTGATGAGAAACTAAGTTTGATACCAAAGTTGTCACAAAGGTCTTGTAACAACTTATTTTTGAAATATTTACCATTATCTGTTATTAGGTGACGAGGAATACCAAAACGACAGATAATGTGATGGTTAATGAATTCGACGATTTTTTCTTTTTTGGTTGAAATGAGTGGAATGGCCTCCACCCATTTTGTGTAATATTCGGTTGCTGTGATTATCCAATGGTGACGTTGCGAAGAGGGCGGGTGAATCTCACCAATAAGGTCTAAACCCCATTGTGAGAAAGGCCAAAGATCTCGTGCGACCTGTAGCAGATGGCTAGGAGTATGTTGAAGGTTGGCATGTTGTTGACACATAACACAATGCTTAACATATTCGTAGCAGTCGTTATTAAGAGTAGGCCAATAATAACCTAGGCGAAGGATTCGTTTAGCCATGGCAAGGCCACTAAAATGTCCACCACAAATACCGTCATGGACTTGTTGGATGGTATAAGTAACCTCCGCGCCGGTTAGACATCGAAGGAGGATGCCATCAAAGCCACATTTATAAAGGAGTCCCCCCATGACAACATAACGAGAAACACCTTTAAGAAAAGCACATTTGCCGTTACTAGTAAGGTTAGGTGGGAGAACAGAGGTTGTAAGGTAGTCGTGAAATTGGTGATACCGTATCCCGTGAATCGGCGTACACATTATTTATCATACAAACAACCGGGGTTGAGTAAGATGGGGCAAAGAGTTGTTGGACCAAGACGAATATGTCAGAGTCAGTTGGTGAGGTAGGAATTTGCGAGGCTAAGCAAGCCATAGTATCCGCAAATTTGTTAGTGGAGCGGGGAATGGTTTGGATAGAATAATGAGTAAATGAGGTCAAAAGTGAATCCACGTAATGTTTGTACTTTTGAAGTTCCTCATTTTTACATTGGTAGATGCCCATAACTTGATTGACTACCAATTGAGAGTCGCCGAAAATATTAATAGATTTGACACCTAAGTGTAACGCAACCTGGAGACCCAAAACAAGGGCCTCGTATTCCACTGTATTATTAGTGCAGGGGAAATCGAGCCGGAATGAAAGAGGCATAGGCTCAGCGTCAAGAGGAATGAGAACAACACCGGCCCCTCCGCCGCGCTGGCATTTGGATCCATCGAAGAAGAGGGTCATTGGATACGACTCTTCCCTGAGTGAAAGAGTGGCGATGAGTTCGTCAGGGAAATTAAAATTGGTAAATTGTTCCCCAGGTAAAGGGGCCTCCACGAGTTGGTCTGCAATAGTTTGTCCTTTGATTGACTTCTGGTGTATAAATTCAAGGTCGAGGTCAGCAAGGAGCATAAGCCATCGGGCGATGCGTTGGTTTAGATGTGGTTTGGCATACATATAATGAATGGGGTCCATGTTGGTGATGACAAAAGTTTTGTGATTCAGAGGTAGTGTCAGAGTTTGGTGGCTACGAATGATAGGGCTAGGCACAATTTTTCTAGATGTGTATACCTAGTCTTGTAATCCATGAGAGTACGACTTATATAATAAACGGCTTGTTCTCGACGTGCCGAGTCCCGATGTGCGAGCATGGCTCCTATAGCATGGTCATGGTGCGTAAAGGTAAAAGGTAGAAAGGGCGATCATCCCGAGGTGGGATAAGCACGGGTGGCTCGCAAGAGATAGGATTTGAGAGCTTCAAAGGCTTGGTGACACTCTTTGCTCCATTGAAAGGCAATGTCCTTTTTAAGAAGGTGATGGAAAGGTTGACATCGATCCGAGAGTTAGGAGATGAAACGCCAGATGGATTGAAGTTTACCTTGCAAACTACGTAATTGTTTGAGGTTTTTGGGTGGGGGAATTTCTAGGATAGCTTTGAATTTAGATGGATCGACCTCAATGCCACGCAAAGAGACGATAAAGCCAAGAAGTTTTCTTGAAAGAACACCAAAGACACATTTCTTTGGTTGAAGACGGACAAAATATTGTAACAGGTGATCGAAAATAATGGTTAAAACATCGAGATGTTCACTGCGATGTTTAGATTTACCAAGAAGATCATCGACATAATCCTCAAGGATAGTGTGCATAATGTCATGAAAAATGTAAGTCATAGCCCACTGATAGGTCGCACCAAAGATTCTTAAGGCCAAATGGCATGACATGATAACAGAAGGTTCCCAAGGAGTGATGAAGGCGCTTTATGTTGATCGGCGGGGCTACCAAATTTGATTGTATCTCGAAAAGCCATCCATGAGAGAAAGCATCTCATGGCCCGCAGTGAGATCAACAAGTTGATCAATACTTAGGAGGGGGAAGTCATCCTTGGGGCAAGCGAGGTTAAGGTCTTAGAAATCCGTGCATATCCGAAGTCCCCCATCGCTTTAGTGACATGTACGATGTTAGAAATCCATTGAGGATAGTCAATAGGAAAGATGAAGGAAACAAAAAGAAGTCATTGAAGCTCTTCTTTGACCAAGAGGGCAATGCGTGGATGCATTTTTCTCAGTTTCTATTTGACTAGTTTGGAATTGGGTTTTAGGGTGATGTTATGGATAGCAATGTCAGGATCAATTCCTGGCATGTCAGCGTAGGACCAAGCGAAAGCTTGGTCATGCGGTACTGGAGAAAGGTAGTAAAGGTGACTTGTTCTGATGCATTAAGGGATTGTCCGATCTTCACAATGTGAGGATCCTCCTCTGTGTGGATGTTAATTTCTATAGTAGACTCATTCAACATGGTTTGAGTTTCAGACGGTAATGCGCGTTGAATATAGGACTCGTCCGCACCAAGGTAAGTGAGGATGGAGTCGTCATCTAGCATTCAACAACATTAATTGAAGGCGAATCCTCTTCGATCATGTCTGGATATAGAAAGGGAAGAGAAGACGGGTCCTCATTATCGCGTTGATAAGTGAGAGGACCTAGGAAGATAGCATTTATGAAAAAAAAAAGTTAGGAGGGATAGATTCAGGATCTATCAACTCTGTGGGTGATGATGGAAAAATGGGTGATGATGGTTCGGTAGGGGTGACGTCGTCATCTTCCAGGAGACAACTGACACGAGGTTCCTTCGGTGTAAGTGTTCCAGGAAATCTGAGACCACTACGATCATTGTGCTTGCGTGTAGTTACGGGAATGATTGTATGTCGGCCTTGTTCATAAAGACCAAAACCAAAGCCTTTCCAAGCACAGCTGAGTCAAGAAGGTGAGGGCGAAATGACGATTTGTCGAGTATTAAAATCGGATTGGAAAGGAACCACACCAAGAGGAGGTTCAGGGGGTAACGGAGGATGCGTCGACACCCTCATATGTTAGGTTGGTGTGGCAATGAGGTGGTCCGTAGGGATTACTTCCCCACACGATGGTCATAGGTAGGATGCGCATGTAACTATCCATACTCTGTGGGGTATGGAAAGAACTAACATTATATAGGCAATACTCCCCAGAAGGCATTGAAAAACATCTACTAAGGGGTCCGAGGTTGGGATGTTAGTCATGCGGAAAGGAAGTGGTATTTCATGATGCGTTTCATTAGTCAAGACGTGGGTGCGGTTGAGGTAGATGGTTGAGGTGCGGTTGAAGTGGATGGTCGGGTTTGATGAATGGGTGTCTTGACTGGTACAAGCACATCATTAGGGTGATATAACATATTACTGTGCTTTCAAGGGGGAGGATCAGCTTTTACGGTGTAGGACTTCCCTTCGTACTCCAATTTTATACATCTATGTAAGGTGGAGGGAACACATCCCATAGCCCGGATCCAAGGGCGGCCTAACAACATATTGTATTGGAATTCTCCCTTAAGGACATAGAAGAGTTCGGGTAAAGTGCATGGCCCTACACAAATGTTAAGGATCACGGTGCCTAAGGTAGAAGTAATAGCATCATTGAATGACCGCAACATGATGGGGTTGGCACACATGCAACTAGAAGGGATATTCATTTGTTGGAAGGATTTTGAAGAGATGATGTTTAGGCTAGCGCCCCCGTCAATCATAACACGATGTACCCGAATGTCCCAGACGTAAGCTGAGATGAAAAGAGCAGGGTCAGGATCTTCAGCACCAAAGTCGATAATTTTGTCTTCGGAGAAACTGACAGCAGCGGCTTGCTGTACAGAGACAGAAGTGGTTGGGGAGATGGGTTGTTTGGTGAGTGAAGCAACGTGATTGGGTGTGAGAATGGAGGTAACAGGCAAGGTTTCATTAGGTAAGACCTCTATCCCTTGAAGGATTTCAACGAGAGCTTGTCGATGAGATTCAGAAGTCTGAATGAGCTCATACAGTGTCATTTTTACAGGTGATTGGTGAAGTTGTTTGATCATGGTTCGGTGGGCAACTCCATTAGAGACGGGGTAGGTGGGTCCATGAATAACCACTTTAGGTGGTGGTGTGATCGGGATGGTGGACGGAGAAAGGAGGCCGCAGGTGTGCTTTCTTTCGCTTTCCCATTGTTTTTCTGCCCTCGAGTAGCAACACTAATCATATTGATCTCGTGAATACGAGAGGAGGAAGACTGTAGGGATAAGTCATGGTCTTCAAGAGGTGGGGCTGTAATAATGATAGATCTTGGTGAGGCGGGGACAGGTGGTATAGGAGAGGGAATCGAAGCTAAAGGTCTCTCTCTTCGTAAGTTGTCTTTCTTAACTTTTTTATCTGAGAGAGGTGACTGACGAAGTATGGCTTTCAATGCTTTGCATCCCTCTATGTCATGTCCTGGTGTGCGGTGGTAAGCGCAGATTTTAGACTCATCATAACCTATAGGTCGAGGTTTAGATGGATCATAAGGTCTAAGTGGGGGTAGGGAAATGGTCGCATTCTCCACCAACATAGCAAGGATTTTGGCGTAAGACCCTTTGAGTGGGTCAAAGTCAGAGGAAGATGAGGCTATTGACTGGGTAGTTTCTGGTAATGACGGGTATGGTTGGTTTGTATGGGTGGTGGTTTAGCCAAGGAGTTTTGATAATGGGTTTTAACTAAACGTGGCTTCTTTGGCGCAGAAGCTATGTTTAGCTGGTTAGATGATGAGGCCACAGATGATGTGGTATCAGAAAACAACCACGGAGAAATAGGAGTGACAACAAACAAATCTTTTGATGATGGAATTTGTTTAGGGTTGGTAGGTGGACAGGATACGCGGGGTGACGGTGTTGATGTACCCTTGGATCTCTGTATGGGTGCAGAAGGCGTAGGTCATTTTAAAGAAAACACAGGAGGTATGATATATTGATGCAAGGTGGAGGGATGAAGTCCCAATATGGAAGGTGGGTGTGACGACGATGGTTTTAGTTATAATAGAGACATAGGTTGAGGAGATTGAGTCCTGTCTCTAAGTGGATGAACGGATTTATTTTTAGATAAATCAAGCCACTTAGGTGGGTGTGTTAGACTCGGGTATTGGTGAGGTCCCAAGCGTAGGGGAAGATTGGGTTAGGTTAATAGAGGTGGATGAGGTATTTGGTAGAGATGAGGGGGGTGAAGATGAGGACATAGGCATTTTAAGCTTCTGTAAACACTTCGGGTATATGGTAGAGGCATCTGGGTTGGTCATCTGCATTTGAGTAGAATATGGCGTACTCAAACGTTCCCGTAGGACCTTTCTATCTTCTGGGGAATGACAGTCCTCACGTGTGAATAAGAACTTTTGTATGGAAGAAAGATGGGTTGTGATTCCGGTCCACTGTGGGTGTGATACAGGGGGAAGATGAGGCACTGTATCAATGGGCGTTAAGAGGTCAACCAGTTGCTGAAAAGATTTAGGTGATGAAGAACTAATAGGTAGGAGGGCGTGTTTGAGAGGATCCGTCATGTTTAAAGAATGTGGTGATGTCGGTGCAAGAGGTTTCTCGTCTAAGGATGACAAAAGAAGTGGTGAACCTTCCTCTTGTACAACAAGTATGGTAGAAGGAGACGTTTGGGAAATAGATAAATTAGATAACATCCACTCACAGTCTTGCAAGGATGTGGTATAAGAAGGCTCATTTGTGAGAAGGGAACTCTGGGCGGTTAATTCTTTGATGGGTAAAGGAACGGAAAGGATTTCGTCTTGTCTTGATGGTGATGAAGGGGGTTCGGGTTCCTGCGTTAGTGAAGAAGCTTGATTCAGAATTTTTTCGATAGAGGCTTTTGGCTGGGAGTCGAAGACTGCATGGATCTCGTGAACACTCTCCTCGGCTAAGATATCTTGGTTTATATTACTGTTAGGAGAGTGATTCGGGAATGGTTTGTTGAAAATTTTCAAATTTCGGTTAAGCAGAGCGTTAGGATTATCGAGGGCTATATCCCCTGCATCAACCATTTCCTGCACTATGTTTTTCAACATCTTGTAGTTTTCATGACTGTGTCCCTTCACGCGGTGGAAGTTACAGAAGTCATTTTCTTTGTACCAAGAAGGTATGGTGCGAGTGGAATCAAACCCGGAGTGAGGTTTAACAGGAGGTAAGGTAATGGCTCCTGCTTTAAGAAATTTTTCCAATATCACACCATAAGTTTCTCCCAAGGGGTGTAATTGATGGGCTCAACTTTATACTTATAGGTGGTTTTTGGCGGGGTATTAGACGGTGGTTGGGATTTGACCATCACCACGTGCACAGCTCCTTTTGATTTTGAAGCAGTCGATGGGTGAGGATTGGTGGTGTTAGGTTGTTGGTGGAATCTTGAGTTCGGAAAGTGGGGTTTTGTTGCTTAAGAACCGCAATTTCTCTTCCTCTAAGGCTCGAATCTCTAGTTTTCGAGCCATAGTAAAGGCTTCACAAATGTGCGAAAGTTTGAATTTGGAGGGTAGGGGAGATGTGTTTAGCGCAGCCCACGAAAAGTTCGATAAGTTCGGCTTGAGGCAAGGCATATGTAAGTTGGTTGATAAGGCCCCGCCATCATCCAACGAAATCTACGATAGATTCGTCTTCAAATTGTCGGATGGCATAGAGGTCGGTGATAGATACTTTCTTGGCAATGTTAATGGAGAAATGATCCAAGAAAGATTGGGCTAGTTGGTTAAAAGAGAAGATTGAGTGCTGGGTTAAAGCACTATACCACTCCAAGGTGGGTCCTGATAAGGACATGGGAAAGGTGCGGAGTAGTAAGGCATCGTCGTGAGCAATTAGATAGCAGGCATGTCTAAATGAGCGCAAGTGTTGTTGAGGATCCTCCTTACTATTAAAATGAGTAAATTTTGGTAATTCCCATTGAGGAGGATATGAATGAAGGGGGACAGAAGGGTGGATAGGCTCCCGACAAACTTGCTCATATGTCAAGGCGCTACGACTTCCTGAAACAGAAGCCTCCAGATTTTGCATTTTGTCCATCATTTGTTTGATGAAATCCGTGGTTGGATGAGCTGATGGTGCGGTTGCAGCAAATGGAGGCAAATTGGGCCAAGGGCCTCCACTAGACAATGGTGGCGTTAAATGTTGATAAGGTATGGAGGATGAATGTGTTGAGGCGACCGAATAGGGATGTCCTATATAAGATGTTGAGGTCACGGGATACGTGTGTGGGAATGAAAATGTGGGTGGAGCTTGAGAAGGAAAGCTCGTGTGGATAGGTGGTAGAGAGCAAGTCATGAACGGAACAGTCTGCAAGAGAGACGAGGTAGGAGCAGTCGGCAGTAATGACATGTGGGGCCCAAGATTAACCAAAGGAAAGCCAATCTGTGTTGTATGAACCTCTGAAGCCGTTGGATTGGGAGACGGGGCTAAGGATGCAGCAGGCAAAGTGGAGTTATCAGGCGGAGAAGGAGCTAAATGAGTAGCTATACTAATAGGCATGCCAACAAGGAGTTGACCGTTGGGTGTACGGTCAGGGGCATGAGACAAATAGTATTGTACAACGTGTTGTCTACTCAAAATTCCCCTCCCTAACAAGAGCAAATTTCAAAAATTTTGAGTCTAAGTGCTTTTCTCTGAGGTACCTAAGTCATAAAATTGAAGAAATCCAAGTATTGGGCCTTTCTCGCATGTATTTCGGGCCTGTCGGACATTTTTGTCCCGACTGTCCCAAGTTCCAAAGTGCAAGTTGTTCCCCGATCGGCCGAAATCCCCGAAATTGTCCTATCTTCGGGCCCGTCGGAAGTTTTTGTTCCAAGTGTCCCGAAACTTTTGTGCAAATCATTTCATTTTCGGCCGAACCGCCCGAACCGCGTACTCCGGAACTTTCTGTCCCAAAAGTCCCAAGTCCAAACGGGCCCGCTGTTCCAATTTCGGTCGAAATGCCCGAACCGCGTACCTCGCGCATTTTCGTCCCAATTGTTCCAAAAGGCTTTTTGTGCATTTTCTCTTCATTTCGCCCGAGCCGCGTGTTTCGCGCATTCGCGTCTCACTTGTCCCAAGCGTGCCTAGTGTCATCCATACTTAGACGCTTTTCAAATTGGTGGTTGCGTAATTAAATGCGCATTGAATTCTCTCCGCTCCCCAAACGGCTATATAATGAGCATTTCCCCTTTGCATTTTCCCACATCTTCCTTGTTATCCTTTGCTCAAACCCTTGCCGCTTGCCAACTTGCGCACGTTCTTCTGCTTCTGTAATTCCATTCCAAGCCTAGTTTGCAACCTTGTTCCCCTGAAACTATCAACATGAAGATCAAATTTCAAGGACAAGAACAGATTTCTCCACTCGAGTCTGCTGTAAGCAACATTGGAGATAGCGAGGCCCGACATCTCGATTTCAGCGATTTTTGGGCAAGGATGGAAGATGCAAATCCCTCACCAATGGCTCAGACAATTCATGACAGTGGTTTGGCGTACGCTGGAGGATTCCCAATTTCAGTACAGTGTGCTGATACAGTGCTTGCATGCGGAGCTCACTTCGACCCCGATTCGAGCGAATTGACAAACGTACACGGGGAGCTCATTGCCAAGCTGGACGCTGCCGCCATTGCTGCCGCTCTGAAGATCCCGGAATTGGACAATTCCATAGTTGTTTCCCAAGCCCAAGCGCAAGCCATGTTCGATCAAGACAGTGACAAGTACAGAGCACGAGTGGCGAAGTCCTGGCTAAAAAACCCTAGGAAGGGAGCTTCCCGCCTCACCAAAACCCTCATCCGAGCAGACTTCAACGAAGAACTGTCAGATTTCATAATACTGCTGGCTCGGGTCATGGGTTTGCCTTCCACCAGCGAGTTCCATTTCTGGATGTGCCCGCTCATCAGTATGGTGTGCGAGGGTACACAAAATATCAACTGGGCTGAGATCATCAGCATGAATCTGACGGAGCAGCTATCCAACGTGCTGCAAACAAAGAAGTTTTTCATGACTTCATATCTGATGTATACTCTAGCAGCATCAAGGCAATGGTTTGGATTCTCATATATAGACGCCCACAAAGGCAACCCAGTGTATGCCTATTGCCCGCAGTTTACCTTGAGACCAGCAACCGCAATTTCAGAAGGGTTAATGATGCTTTCACTATGTACGTGGTCCGATTGCTCGAGGGTGACACCGCCAGGAGGTTTTCAGATGAAGCCATGAACTTGATATCACGGTATGGGGCCTACTTCATCCAATTCAGGAAATTCTCATACATCAGGCTTGCTGGTTATGAGAGTACTCCTCTGCGGCTTCCCATGTTCTGCAATGACAAGATGGCCTTGATCGAAATATGCAGGCAACTGGACAAGTTGCACAGAACTTGCAGAGACAAGAAGATTTCTGGCTTGCACTTTCCCATCTCTCTGGGAAATTACACATGTAAAACAGCCCTGGATGCCCAGAATATAGAAAGAACTTTGGTCCCTATCACCGTGCATTTCTTCAAGCCAAGAACCTGCTTTGACTTGAAGAAGTTTATTGAACAGAATATCAAGATAGCCTATCACCATGTGGCAGAGGCAGAAGACTACTGGGCTGACTGTGCAGACGACTTTGAGGCCAGAAGAAGGCATTATGGCAGGTTCTCCTTACAATTGATTCAAGAACTTGGTCTGTACCAAGTTCCTGAAGGTCTCGAAGATGATAATTCTGAGCTATACTCATATGAGTATGAAAATGTGATCAAGCACACCCCTCTGGAGGACCTGGATTGGAACAGAAAAGAGAGGGATGATTTGGCTGAAATCCTTGCTCCAGTCTTAGTCAGGACTAAGGTTTGGTTCAATAAGAAGGTCCGAGAATTCAGGAGGCACTCGGGAGAATCCTCCTCCAAGGATGAATCGACACCAATAAGAGAAGCACCAGTTCAAGGTCCGAAACACCAAAGAAAACCCTCCTGCCTCAGCAGCTCAGGTACCTGTGGAATCTACTCCTTCTCCATCCACTCAGGTATATAAGAAGAAGCTCAAGGAAGTAAAGAAGGAACCGGTGGAAAGAGATCTTCAGGAGAAACAGGCAGAATTGCCTATCGGACCAGAGAACATCATCATCCTCAGTGAAAGTGAAGAAAGTGAGAGGCCAACTCCTACAAATGTTCCTGAGGACCCAACAGATAAAGACAAGGAGGTCCAGAGCACTGAACTTCCAGGTACTATTGATTCTTCTACTGCCATTGTCTCCAGTGCTCCTTCCACATCCCAGCTTGAGTCAACAGCTGCACAGACCCTGAGTGTCATGAGCTCCCTGTCTCTTGGTCCCCTTGCTTCGCCTGCAGATTCTTCTTCCTCTTTTGCATGGGTGCAACCCTTGGTTGACAAAAGGAAGAGAAAACCATCCTCCCAAAACTTGGGACCAAATTTTGATGCTGTTGCAGCCATGTTGGGCACCACGCCTTCCCGTGCCAAGAAAGCAAGAACCACCTCCAGAATAGTATCTGATACTCGAGGTCAGCAATTCCTGGAGATTGCCAAGCCTGCAATGGACAAATCAGAACAGGACTTGCAAGTATCTGACTTGGAGCTACTGAGAATCCCAATGGGAGAATCTACCCCTGAAGGCGAGATTCATAACCTCCAGGAAACAGTCACAAGAGTTATTGGGAGAGTGGAAAAAGGACAGCAAACTATCGAACAGCTGGAAGAGCAAGCCCGAGTTCTTACAGGTTTCATCAAGTCTCTTCTATCTAAAGACAAAGTTTTGGATCCCACTCCTTGACTGCTCTACCTCCTCCTGTAACTCTAAGCCAAGATGAAGTGCAGGGTATTAAAGATATGCACAAGTATTCTGTCTATGGTAGAGCTATTGAAGCCATGGTAGATGACATGCTTGTTGCCGGGCTAAACTTCATCGATGAAGCCTTTAAGCTACATGGAAAGGTAGATAATTTACAACAGAAACTGTCCTCTACCATTGGGGTTATGGACAAAGAGCTTAAACTCTGGGGCAGTTGTATTGTAGACCTTCGCCTCATGGGACAGACAGATGAGAATATCTTACTGGCAAATAAGATTTTCGATGATGCCAAAGACAATCTATCAAAATCTTGGGTCTACAGCCAGAGAGTGGAAAATCGTAGTCCCGGAAGAAGTCAGAGATGAAATGAAGAATAACGGCAAAAGGGAGAAGCTTTCAAGACATCATAAAATGCAGCGCTCAAAGATATGCATTGTCATCTTCAGATGAAAACTCGCATTCCCTTGTCCTTACAAGAAATCAAAGCTCGGGCCTCGAGCTTTTGTCAAAGATAATCTTTTCAAGGAGGACTCCATCTCTAAGGACAAGATAAAGGAAATTTTTTCTCTTGACCGCTATTGAAGAAGCAAACAAAGACTATCATACTCACGTCGAGTTTGATAAAGAGATGGAGAAATGCCTGGGATTTTGGACTCAGTCTGCAACCAACACATCTGTCCCCGTGGCAGAGATATAGCTGAGTCATTGAAGAAGTTCAGGCAGCGGATTCTGAAGACAGTGGGTCCCTCCCAGTAGCCGGCCACCTGTCTCCTTCTCCTTCCTTTCCTCTTCTTTCCTTTCTTTTCGTATTCTTTGTAATTAGTTAAGGTATTGCATTTGGCGGTACTTAACTATTCTTGGTTAAAAGAAACGGTTACAAAGAGTAACCGACTTGTAAGCTATATAATGGCCTTTCCACGCCATTTTTGAAGGAGGAAGAACTTGGAATTTTTACTGAAAGTGTAAATAGATCTTAAAGAAATCAATACAAAAGGGCTTTTCATTCTTTGTCTATCTGATTCTTGTCATATCTGTGTTTTCCTTTAATATTGCGAAGATCATTTTTGTTCTTAACTCGCTTTGTCTCTCTGATTGCATACTGTTCAGTTTTGCAAGTACAGCGATCTTGTACAACCAAGAAGGAACTTTGTGTCCTTGATTTATAAATCTGAAGGAGGTTATTTATGGAACTTTGTGTCTTAAATTTAATCTCATGCAAATGATCTTGTCTTAAATCCTTTGAAGCTTCGCATACACGAAGAATTATTCTGCTATCTATAATTCTGAATGTTGCTATTCTGCTCATCTTCTTATTCCTTTTCCTCAGTCCTTGTGTAACTGATAATCCTTGTGGAAAACACTTTCGTAATATCCAAGTTTGACCATACCATGACGTTCTGTATATTTGTAAATAGGTTTGTTTCAGAATAAGGGAACCTCTCCCATTAAAGAGGAGGGACTTTTCGTCCCCTGTCTGTTGCTCTCTAAAAAGTCCTATTTGACGACCAACACAGCGCTAGGATTAGCATCCGAAATTTGGCAAATTCCTTATCTCCTATAGGAATTTTAGGAACCTCGCTGGTATCCGTAGGATTCCCTATAGAATGTGAAGGGGGTGATTCAGGCAAAGACACAGAGCAGGCATGTGAAACCATGGCGGTGGCTTGCTTCCGAGTGATAACAACCATGGACAAGAGTACATAGTAGTGTTTCAATCTATCAGGAACAGAAGCAGCAACAAAATGTTGGAATTGGCAGGTTGCTGGTTTCGGAAACTTTGAAAGAAAATAACCGATATCGGTCAGGTAACCGATGTCGGTCAGGCTGTAGCCGGCGTCGGTAAGCTAACCGATGTCGGTATAATAGAACTGGTGTAAGAAGCAGTAAGAAGTTGTTGATTTGGTGTTAACAGTGATTAGTATGCCTACCAAACTGTTCTGTAGTGATCACAGAAAACAGTGTATGACAGAGAAACAGAACTGAAAACAAGCAAGAATGCACAAACAAATTAACAGACTAACCCTAGGGTTAATTTTAATCAATTTGGGCTTATGCCTTTAGACGCAGAATGATGTCAATCCTAAACAAAAGACTTAGGGGAAATGTCAAGTTTGTTTTGGCTTATAAGGTTACCTCAATCGGGTGGAGGAATACCGCGGAAAAGGGGGGATGTTTTGAGCTATTGTGTTAATTATGAAGTGATTCAAGATGTGTTGTGCAAAGAAAGTAAGATTAATTTCCTGTCAATACCATGGAAATCACCCCCACGTGCACGACCTATTACTTAGTCTACGTTCACTAGAATTGAAAACAACAAGCAAGAATGTAATGCACGTGTTTTAAACCCAAATCGAAAATGTTATTCGATGAAGCAAAGAAGATGACTTTCACTAATGCAAAACTAGGAAAGCAAGACAAATTCTTTTACTAAATATAACAAAATACCGTGTGAAATTTTTAAAAGAAGAAAACAACAAGTATGCTCCCTATGTGAAAGCAAGCAAGAAACAAAAAGAAACCCGAAATGGGTCCCACCGGGCGTGCCAAAATGTTTCGCACGGAATGTTTCAGCTTTAGGGACGAGTTGCTTCTATCCTTTCATTCCTTTGAGAAATAGATAAGGGTTAGGGCTAGGAGGATAGGGCTAGGAGGAATACTTGTTGAATGTCGAGAGGGTGTGCGCATACCGTAGAGAAAGATCAGATCGACTGTGAAGAACTCCTTTTTGTCTGGGAAGGACTACCTACAAGTAAGAATACAAGACCACCAGATTTTAATTAGACAATAAATGAGGGAACTGCCTTGGGCCCAGGAAATATAAAACTTCCTTTCGAAGGTGGTCAGTTCCCCTAATATGAATTAACACAAATTCTAACAAATAAGCTATTATCCAATTACAATTTGTTTACCTTGTTAGAACAATAGAGAAAGGGCTGGTCTTGGTTTAGAATCACGGTGACCGATGCCGGTCACTGTAACCGGTACCGGTTGTTGGTAACCGATATCGGTAGGGGCAATGTTTTAGGGGCTTTTGGTGAAGGTTGGTTGTAAGGTGGTTGTGTTGTTTTATAAGGTTGATAAATGGGTGGGGTTAGGTAATGGGGTGATGAGAAGGACTCAGAGAATACGGGGGTGGTTCTTGGGGTAACGTAAGGGTGGAGGAATGACAGTTAGATGTAGTGTGTTGCTGGGTAGTAGATCTAGGAATAGACTTATGATGGCTGTGATTCAGAAGTTCAAGAAATGTTATTGAAAGGACATACAAGATATTACTTACTGATTATTGATGAGGATGCAGGTCTAAGAACTGTGATGATGATGACAGAACTTAGGTAGGATGACTTGACAATCAGGAGATGAGCTATCTTCCCTCCCGACGAGCAATGATGAGTGTCACAAGGCTCACGGTTACTCACGCAGTTTTGGGCTTGATGTCCTTCTTTGCAAACTCTTCTTGTTTCTTTTTCACTTGTCTCTGTTCAGCCAAGTAAAAATCTAGATCCTTCCAATGACTTCTGATTTTGATCCACGAAAATCCAACCCTTTATTTTTGGTTGGGAGTGGTCATTTACAGGGAACCGATGACGGTTACGCAACCGACGACAGTCGAGTAGAACTGTAGATCGGTCAGGTCAAAGCGGGCTATTTTTGGTAAAATAGCTAGCTTTCCCTCCTTTTCTCCCAAGGGATTAGTTGTGGGCTTGGTCAAGTCATTATGAGGTTGGTTTTAGGTGCGGGTGAGGAGTAATTAGTCATGGGTGTGGATGTGGACCAAGTTATAGGTCTTAATTAGGTTAGTTTTGGGTTAAGACTAGGTCATGATGAGGTGGCGAAATGAGGTGGCAGGTATGGCGATGTGGATTTATTAATTATAAGGTAATTAATAAATAATTTTGTAAGGTTTAGGTGATGAGGTTAGGTTGCGAAATGAGATGCAGGGCACAGGGGGTCGTAAGACACAAATTTGGTGTCTACACAATCTACGAACTGGAAAATTACTAAAACTTGTTGTCTACAGGACCCAGTGCTTGTAGAAGAAAGATGTCTGAAACACAAAACTTCTAATACACGTGTTTTATACAGGTTGCCAAATGGTGTGCTACTTAAAACCACATTAATTTAAGCAAGATAAAAAACACACCACTTTCATCACACTGTATTACAGGTTTCAGAAAAGGGTACGTCCCTATCCGCTCAACTGGAACATAACCCCTTTGGCATAACGCCTTAAGCTATAACAATGGGGGTGGTTCCAGGAACCCTAAAGTAATCCACCGCTGTGTAACCTTGTGGATGAAACAGGAAGCGCTCTGCTTACCCACTTGACTAGTATGCCTTGTGAGTTAGAGTTACAAGTTGTCCGTATCGTGACCTTAGTAAGAGTACATGATGGATGCATTTATTGCCCATTGTACTTGAAGGGGGAAAAGCCAAGATACTCCCAAGATAGTCAGGGTGACTATTTGGGTAAATTGCACCCGCTCTTAGATGGCTTGTAACACCTAGTTGAGAGAACTTATTAAGGAGGCCATTCTGTCTTGGAGCCCACTTTTGCTAGTCCATTTTTACATCAAGCCATCATGAAGTGACAACTCATTTGGAATCTAAACCTTGTTTTTCGAACAAGGCAAAGAATCCTTGTAAGTTTGATCTAAGTGTCTTTCATCATGAAATTAAACTACGTCCCACTTTCACTTAGTTTTATTCTTGTCTTCGACGAGGTGAAACTCTGCCCAAGTGGCGCTTGGTTTGTTTTCATATTTTGATATATACCCTTGCATTCTCACCGCCCATTTTTTGGGTGAGAAAGGTGCATACCTTGTGCATTTTTATTAGAGATAGTGCTCGCCACTTTTTTGTCCATTTACACCCATCCATGTTTGTGGCTGGGTTGTTAAACATCTAAAGTGCGCAAGTACATTTTTCGTATCTTTGATAAAAGTCCTTCCATCTTGATTTCAAGATCATCTTCACCATTGTGAGTTCGGTTCATCTTTTGTCTCTTCTTGAGTTGATAGTTTTGTTCGCATTCTAGATGTACAATATTGGTACTTACATCATGTTCTCATTTTTATGAGAAAATGGTATAAGTCCCTTTATTGCATGGTTACACTGCTCACACAATTAAAAACTCCTTGTTATACTTATCACTTGGTTTCGGTTTTCGACGTCATCTAAGTATTTTTGAAAAGTGTCGATAATGCCTTATATATATCGTGATAAAGTTTTCATGGTACTAACACCTTGCTTACTCGGTTAATGTATCATGGTGACATTATTACACTATATCTAGTCGCGACTTCCATTTTTCAGAAGGTTTGGATTTCATCGGCATTCAAACTAGTTTTAAGTATACCTTGTCGAGGATTGCGTCAACACCACGTCAATACTTAGGCCTTGTTAGAATTCTAACTTGACCTACATATTGATACGATATTGTCGCTATCTATTTTAGGGCATAGGCTTGGTAACAAAAAAATTGAGTGATCATTACATTTAGGTGTGCATATGAGTGTTCCTTGATAAAAATGACTACATAACACTGCATCTAGGATACACTATAGTATAGTTCAAACATCACCTTGAGCGGCTTACAAAACCATACACTTAGGGGTCACGCTAGCTACATATAAACATTTGCTAGTAATGCCTAAAATCACAAAAATGGCAACCAAATCAAACAAGCATGACATAGGAGAAAACCCTTTCGAAACCTTCCCATTTAGCGACAACAATTTGGCACCTCTCTTTTCTCAAGTCAAAGATACAGAGCTATTAATTGATCATAGCGGAGAAGAGTCAGACTCTTCTAGAGAACAATAGAGGTTAGACCTAAATAGATTTGATGAACTCCTATATTATAATAAAGATCAAGTACTCGCAAGAGTCTTAGAATTAGGATCTAAACTTCCACAAGAGCGCGAAGAAGAAACAAAGGTCATTAACCCTAAACTAGGAGAGCGAAGATCTCTCTTAGACATAGATAATCCTTTTGATGTGGGATACACTTCCACTTTTGGGCAACATAAGGCCACCGTTGAAGGAGACCCATCACGAAAACCTCACTATAAAGCTTCACGTAAAGTGAAAATTGAGTGTAAAGCTTCCCTCCTTTGAAATTTGACGAAGAAGAGGACCCCCTGGTTGAGGAGGAGATCCTTTAAAAATAGATCTTGAAATTGAGCCAGAAGCTAGCAAAATTAGGCTCTTCAAGAAGAAACATGTACAAAGATAAAGACAAAAACAAACTTAGCGATTTTCAATTTGTTCCACATATGGACTATACCTTTAAAGCGACTGTGTACAAATACCAATGTCTCCTACTAAGGAGAAACTCATTCAGAAAGAGTTACAATCAATGAAAAATATGCTTACTACATTACAAGAGGGAAATGTTGGCCATAATAGAAAATATTTGTATGAAGAACTATGACCTTACCCCTTTGATAAGGACATGTTACAACAACCTTTCCCAAAACACTTTACCGTTCCCAAGCTTGATAAGTATAAGTGTAAAAGTGATCCTCGTGATCATATAAAAGACTTTTACATGGCTTGCCAAGAGGTCGCATATAGTGATAATTTCTTAATATGACTTTTTCCTCAGTAGCCTAGGAGCCATGGGATTGGAATGGTTCTATAGCATACCCAAGGGCTCCATTACAACGTGGCCCACATTAGTGGAAATTTTTTTACGGCATTACTCCTATAATATGGAAAATGACATCACAATGAATGATTTATGCAATACAAAACAAAAAACCAATGAGACGTTTGCAGGATTTTTACAACAATGATGGCGTAGGTTAGCCATTGTTCTCCTTGTGCATTACCAAAAAAATAGTTAGTGAGCATATTTGTTCCTAACTTAAACCCAAAAATATCCTTTCACTTACAAATGCATTATGGCTCAAACTTTGAAGAAGTCATAGAGAAAGGCGGTCAAATTGAGAAATCCCTCATTGCAAAAGGAACACTTAAGTCTGTCATTAAAAACAAACATGAAGCCAAATCCATAGACAAACCTAAATTCTTCAATAAGAATAAGCATGTTGTTGGTGATGGCATTACAGACTCTAAGAGAGTCCAAGCCATATAGATAGGCCCACTTTTAAAGCTTTCACAAGGACCTCGTCCCAAAGCACCTACAAAATGTACATTTACATCCTTAACGAGTCCTTGTCTGCCATCCTAAAATAATTAGATGATGCAAAAATGGTGGAATATCCAACTACGATGGTACCATACCCAGAGGATGCTCCAAAACCTGGTTGGTTCAAAGACCATGAATATTGTGACTTCCACCGTGTTAAAGGACACAAGAGATAGGTGTTTGAGACTGTACCATTACATACAAGATCTCATTGAGGAAGGAAAGATCACCGTGGATTCTCCCCCTGAGTTCGGAAAAGGTCCAAATGAGAAAATGGGTATCTACAAGGAACCTTTTCCTAATCATGCAGATAAAAAGAAAAGGAAACCAGATCACGGGAAAACCTCCAACGACTATAGAACTACTCGCTTATGTTTACCCTACAAATGATAGTCCTTTTTATTCCCTCATTGGATGTATTAGCTCATCTAATGAATAGATCAACACCATCTAGATTTTAGAAAAGAGCTGCGTAGTAGGGATGAGACGTGCCCGCTTAGTCATACTAGATCTCATGCCTATCCCTCAGGAAGGTTAGTATAATTTAATAGAGAAGTTAGAGAAAACACCTGCTAGGATATCTATTCTTGATCTCCTCAAGATATCTAATGCCCATAAGAACATATTGTACAAGACATTGTAAAATTCAGGGGTTTCATAGATGTAGACCCTACAAGCCTTCAAGCCATGATTGCGTGCCTAGACTCTAATGATCATATTACTTTTGATCATAATGTAATCCCACATAACAACCCAAAACATAACTTACCCTTATATCTTGAAGTGGTGGTTACCCGTTGCAATATCAAGAGGGTACTTGTAGATGGGGGATCTAGTCTAAACATTTGCACTTTGAAGATGGTTAAGTAGTTAGGCTATTCAGAAATAGATCTGGGAGCTAAAACTATCACAATCACAACTTATGAAAATGAATAAAGAGAACCAACAGGTACTATAGTGGTTCCCATGGAAGTAGGCCCAAGATGTCATGACACAACGTTCCATGTCCTTGACTTGGACCTTCCATACAACATGCTCTTAGGGCACCCATGGATCCATGCCATGCAAGCTATTCCATCAAATTTCCATTAGTGTATCAAGTTATGTCATGAAGGTCAGGTGGTTACCATTCTGGGTGACCCAAAACCATTCACACATTGTAGGGCATTGCATAGTTTTTCTCATCCATCTTATGAGTGTCCTTCAGATGTAGTTGTCCCCCTACAAAAAGAAGCTATGAAAAAATGGATAGATTCAGAGTCCCTCACACCTTACAACCAAGACTTTCCTTCATTGGTCAACCCATTCTCTTCATGGGAGGCAACGTCGGCAAAATATGGCCCAGGTGAGCCATTCACTCTTGAATAGGATTTGTTAATATCAGACTTATCAGTATCCCCCAGGACAAGGGGTAAGCCTTATTTTCAGTTCAAGAGCACTCGCAAGCAATGTCCTAAACCATTGGAAAAATTTGTCCATAGTGGTCTCCTATATGAGGAGAAAATGTTAGAGGATCCTACCAACAGAGTGCCAGAAGGCACCATGGCTTCATGCCATCAAGCACCCCAATATATCAAAGGTCACCACATGATGTTTGTCATGGGCTATAGTGGGTTTGGATGTGGCATTAATGCACAAGGCTAGCTAGATCCTATTCCCATCCCTTGTTTTAAGTTTGATAAACATGGCCTTGGGATAAGGCCTCATAATGCTCTACCCTTTGAGAATGACACCACCTCTTTTGAACATGAGGACGTTTCATCTCATTCTGATAGCGACGCAGATTCCCAATGTAGCCTCTATGAGGATCTTGCTTCCACGAACCTATTCCCAAATTCAGCAGTCCTTACCTTATCCGAATCCATCCCCTTAAACAAATATCAAGTAGCCCTTGTATATCCTGAACTTATAGATTGGGATCAACAACTTCACGTGCCCCTAGATTTATTTGAAAATGATGAGGCATTTGTAGAGTTCATGGGACTCAGGGATTCTATTCCAGTTGGGGACCACAAGAAAGGATTTGCAATTCAACTAGACACGGAAGAATGTGTGGACATTTGAATAAGAAGACTGTAAATAAAAGTACAACCACTTCTAAGAAACCTAGTAAAAGGATAAACAAAAATCTCACAGTGACAAATTCTTTGAAAAAATCATAGATAAATAGAACGAAGAGTCTAAAGATGAAGTGATTTATCCATTTAAAGATGATAATGAGATACCACAGAGGTTGATCTTACTCTTCCCCTTGATCCTACATAGATGGAAGATGCTTCTAAAATTCTTGTTGAGGAAACAATCAACGTCAACATTGGCTCAGAGGAGCAACCTAGAATGATAAAGTTGGGGGCTTCTATCTCAACTTAGGAACAAAAGATCTTTGTAGAGATCTTAAAAGAATACACAAACATATTCACATGGACATATGCAGATATGCCTAGTTTAGACCCAGAGCTAGTTGTGCACAACCTCGTTGTGCACCCGGATGCCAAACCAATCAAGCAAAAGTTGAGAAATATGCATCCTAAGGTGGCACTCCTTGTCAAAGAAGAATTGGAAAAGTTGTTAGCTGCTGATTTTATTAAACCTATTGACTATTTAGAATGGATCTCTAACATAGTCTCGGTACAGAAAAAGCCGGTTGGCATAAGAATCTACACTGATTTCCCTGACATTAATAAGGAATGTCCTAAATATGACTTTCCCTACCTAACATTGACATGATAGTTGATTCCACTGTTGGTTATGAAATGTTGTCCTTAATGGATGGATTTTTAGGTTATAACTAGATACAGATTGCAGAAGAAGATCAACATAAAACAACATTCATCACCCCTTGGGAGCATTTTTCTACAAAGTCATGCCTTTCGGGCTCAAGAATGCTGGGGCTACTTATTAACGGGCCATGAATATTATCTTCCATGATATGATAAGTGACATCATGGAAGACTATGTTGATGACATCCTAGCAAAATCCAAGAGTAGAAGAGAACACCCTAAAGTATTGAGGCATATTTTTCAAATCTACGAGACTATAAGGTTCACTTGAACCCTAAGAAATGTGTCTTTGGTGTTTTATCAGGAAAGATCCTAGGGTTCATTGTTTCACAAAGAGGGATTGAAGTGGACCCTGCAAAGGTTACGACTATCATAGAAATGCCACCACCTACCACTCTCAAGCAACTAAGGAGTCTACAAGGGAAAATTCAAGCAATCCATCGCTTTATTTCACAACTTGTAGATAAGTGCCACCCATTTACCCATTTGATCAAGAAAGATGTCACATTAAATTGGGGACTTGACTATCAGAAGGCCTTTGCACTACTAAAATAGTACTTGGTCAGCCCACCTGTACTCATGCCACCTACCCCAGGTGAACCTCTCCTCTTATACATTTCTGCTACCCAGTTTTCTATTGGTGCATTGCTTGCCCAATATGACTTAGACCATAAAGAGAGAGAAATTTACTATCTTAGCCATACCTTTATCACATACGAGTTGAATTACCCCCAAATATAAAAGGACCTGCTTGGCAGTTGTCTTCACATTCCAAAAGCTTCGCCATTATCTCCTGAACAATAAAACCAAGCTCATATCTAAAGTTGACCCTCTCAAGTACCTTTTATCCAAACCTTCCCTCATAGGCCGAATGGCTAATTAGATCATTCTCCTGAGTGAATTTGATATCAAGTTCGTGAATCAGAAGTATTTAAAAGGACATGTATTGGTTGATCAGTTAACAAAAGTGCCTCTTCCAAGGATGGAACCTTTGTGCCTAGATCTACCAGATGCATCTATGATGTATATTGAAGAATCCATAGAATGGCAGGTCCATTTTGATGGATCTTTCACCTTCCATGGATCCGGAGTAGGAGTGGTCCTCATCACTCCAACAGGTGATGTCATACCAAGAGCATTCCAGCTGGGATTCCCGTGCACAAATAACATTACAGAGTATGAGGCACTCATCGCTGGCCTCAAGCTAGCTATTACTTGGAACATCCGACAACTAAGAGTCATTGGAGACTCTCAACTTATCATTAAACAAGTTAATGATGAGTACAAAGTTAAAGATGAGAAGCTTATTCCATATAAAAATATGGTTGAAACCTTGAAGGAATACTTTACACAGATTGTATTTGAGCAAAAACAAGGTTGTATAATAGATCCGCAGATGTTATGGCTACTATTGGGTCTCTGTTATGCATTCCCCTCGGAAAGTAAGATGCCTTTATTCATAGAGAATTTATAGGTGCCAAAGATATGATATGTCGAGTCGTGTTTAGCATGTGAAGTTGTTGGTCTCTTGTCCCCTTGGTGTGATCCGAGTCTTTTGATACCTACAAGATGGCACTTTTCCACCAGACATAACTCATTCTGAAAAGAAATCCCTTATCCACCGCATAGCCCGTTATACCCTCCTAGGAGGCACCCTTTATCATTGTGGCTATGACGGGAATCTGCTTTGCTATTTGGATGTTGCTGATTCTATCCACACCATTAAGGAAGTACATGGTGGTATTTGTGGAGCACACACCAGCGGCATAGTCTTAGCTAAGAAGCTATTAAGAGTAGGCTATTATTGGCCTACCATGGAATTAGATTGCTGCAACTTTGTAAAGAAGTGTGAACTATGCCAAAAATATGGAAACTTGATACATGCGCCAACACAGGCCTTATAGCCTATTGCAATGCCTTGGCCATTCTCTAAATGGGGCCTGGATCTCATAGGGAAGCTCCATCCTTCTTCTTCAGATGGTCATACTCACATCATCACTGCCACTGAATATTTTACCAAATGGGTAGAGGTTGTCCCTCTTACCTATGTCACCAGTGCACAAATTTCAAAATTCATCATGAACCATCTCATATGCCATTACGGGATCCCTTCAACCATTGTCACTGATAATGGTAAATCCTTAAAAAAATGGTTAAAACCTTGTGTCAACGCTTCCATATCCAACTCAAGTGGTCAACCCCCTATTACCCCCAAGGTAATGGATAGGCAGAAGCCACTAATAAAACCCTTGTATGGATTATGGAGAAAATGGTCAATAAAACTGGCCATAATTAGCACCTATAGATACATCCCATCCTTTGGTCGTATCGTACTTCCATCCACATTCCTACTTTGGTGTGACCCCATATTCACTCGTCTATGGAACTGAAGCCATCATACCTCTGGAAGTGGAGCTTCCTTCCTTGAGAATATCTCTCAGAGACTATCTTGATAAAGATGAGGACTACAAAGTTGCTCACCTGGCAGAGTTAGAACTATTAGATGAAAAGCATATCAGAGCACTCAATCACCTAAAAGTCTATCAAAACAGAGTGTCCAGGGATACAAAAATGCATCATTCATTGGGAATTTGATGTAGGAGATCTAGTTCTAAAAGAAAATCAGAAGAACACCATCAAAGATAGAGAAAAGAAAGGTAAGTTTGAGGCTAACTGGCTAGGTCCTTATGTAGTAATTGCAAAGTATGGATCAGGAGCCTATAAACTTACATATTCGACGGTGAAGAGATTCCAGAACCTATGAATGCCATGCACCTCAAGTGGTTCTACGCTTAAGCATGATGAGAATATCAGATAAGAACTAAAAAATAGAAAAACAAAGAAAAAACAAGCAAAAAAATGGAAAATTGAGAAAACAATAAAGAAAAAGTAGGTCATCCACATGTGAAAACCACACAATTGTGGCACAGTGGGTAGGTCTTTGAGTAAAACTAGTTTTTCGCGCTCAAGGAAGATTCTCCAGGCACAAGTTACTCTTACAGCAAGATGGGTAATCGTCACCACTTTCTAGATATGACTTCCTTTGCTAGGTCTAGGAACCCTACTAGAGCCACCTTTGGCGTCTCGTGATCTCGGGTCATTTTCTCTTATATCTGCATGAAGGAAATTACCTTTGTATACTCCCATCTAATGCTAAGCACACATGCACATTGTCACCTTCTCGTACATATACGTGTGGAATTCTAACTTTTATATATTCCCACATCACACTGGGGCATCCACACTTCTTTTTCTTGTACATTACTTTGAAACACGACCTTAGAAAATACAAAAACCATTTGGAAAAAAAGATACACAAAAACTAGACATATGGAAAATTTCCCTTTTTAGGGATAAAGTTGCATTCGTTTCACAACGTTATCTTAGGGTAACCTAGACAACAATGAAAACCGTAGCCTTGAAAATTTTATCTTTTGAGATAAACCCAAAAACATTAGAAAATATATCGATGCTTTGTCCTACAAAAACAAAGTAGTATTTAGGTTTCTTTTAGTTGTTGGTTTGTATAGTCTTGATGTACTTAGCTTGTTGAATTGTTTGTTCTTTGAATGGTTCATTTGCTTATCTTATATTGAATCTTGCTTGATTTGATTTTCTATTGCATTGCATTCATTTAGGAACTTTCATAATTTTAAAAATTATCGTAGGTTTCTTTGTTTGTTGTGTGCATCTATTAGAATTCATTTTACTTGCTTAGATTGGATGTCACTTTACTTTTCTTGCTAGCATTTGCATGTGTTCATTTGGTTGTATTTTTTGTGTTGTTTATGTGTGTATATTTGTTTAGTTTTGTTAACTTTTGCTTATGTTATTTGCACACAGTTGATTGTTATCACATCTATCATCTATCATTTCATCACATTTCTAACATCATTCACTTCATCATATATACAAAAATTCTAAGTATTACATCATGCATGTATGCTAAGCTAATCATCACATATCGTATCATCAATGGGGGCAAGAGGGGTTGTGCATAATCACAAATATATCCCCCACACCAATATCATCTAGTATCATCCCAAGTGCTAGAATAAGAACTCAAAAACATCTCATAAACCTAAAAACATGTGGTGCTATCTGCAGATACATCATCAATAGGAAAGCATGAAACATACACATTTCTAAATCTAAGGTATGTCACATACATAGAGGAAAGATAAATCATACATCATAATCAATGCTCATACAAAGCATAATCATAGTATAGTATATCAAAATGTCCATATAATACATGTATAACTATCCAAGTCAGTGCTCAAAATATACATCATCGATACAATATGCCATCTAGAAAGGGCATGCATAAAAAAGAATCAAGCCTTTATCAAGAGGCATCATCAAAACAATGACACATACAACTATACAAAAGAATCAACCTTCATAAGAGGCATATATACAATACATCTATACAAAAGGATAAGTAAAGAGCTCAACCATAGCTCTCGCCCTCGCCGAGGCTCTGGGTCCATGACTTGGTAGATGGAAGAGAGGTGACTGTGATGGACCAGCACTAGGGGTACAACCTCGCTATCCGGTTGGTTGCTTGCTCCCGGCCAACGTGTTACAATGGGCTGCTAAACTGATCTAACTGAATGACTTGATCACTGTGATCTAGATCCTGTTGTACTTGCATCTGACTACTCAAAAGGAACAACTTGCTGCTTTGTTAGGACTACTCAAGTAAGCAGTCCTATAGTATAAGGCCTCACCACCGAATCTCATAGCATCACGTATTAGATCAACATCTCCATAAGTGATACTTGCTTGTAAGGCAACATCTCACTCACCTATCAACCTACCACTGTCAACCTGAGCATGTCTAGAAGTAGCGGCCTCTCGATCTCTATTTGTAGTAATAACCTACACCTAGGATCATGCCTGATCTCTCTATATAATGTAGCCTTGTGACTATGCCTGGGCATGGTCCCTCTGAGCAACAACCATCTGCACTGAGTCTGAGACTGATGTAAAAGGCTTAATATCTGAGCCCCCTGTGTAGCCATCTCACTAATCCAACTCTGCCATAGGGTACTATCACTACCCTGGTGGCTTGTACTCTAGCCTGATCTCTCTCCACTGTCAAAATTTACACCTGAGCATGTGCCTGATCTCGCTCTACTGTGAGGGCTTGTACTTGTGCCCTGGTTGCATCTCTCTCTCCAACCACCTATAACTAAACAACAATTACTACCTGTAACTGTTGTTGAAGGGCAGCCAACGTCCACCATCATCGCCACCCTCTGGAGCATGAGGTGGCGGGCCCTGCTTTGGAAGTACCTGCTGGAGAGGGGTGTATATCCCTATTGGAATGCCTACTGGGGGAAACTCTATGTCAATGCCCTAAACACCTATCTTACCCTAAGCCTAGGGCCCGTCCCTATGGCTAGAGTAATGTTGGACCTTGTCCCCTGCTCTCCCGACATACGAGATATGAATCGGGCCCACTTCATCATCATCATCATCACTATCCTCACCACCAATGAGTCCACCCTCGCCACCACTAGGAGGCCCCACTGGAGGAGCTCTCACGCCAGCATTATACGACACCTTAGAAATAGTATAACGGCATGGAAGCACCCCATGATACCATGCCACATACTCAGGTGTAGTACCTGGATCTCTAATCTGTCTCATTGGAATCCACATAACAGGTACCATATGTTGAAATCGCCAATGCTCTATCACGAGTGATCTATAGACCCATATCAAAGCACTCTTGGGCCTGCGAGTGTACCACTGTCTGCCCAGAACATCCTGAGTGCTGTATGAACTACCTCAGCACTGATCCACCATGTATAACTCTTGCATATAGCTACGATTCCTAGGATAAAATTCTCTACTTTGGTAGTACTTGAGCTCTAAACTCCTCCTGGGCCACTTTGAAATGTCTCATGACCTCCAAACCATGCAAGCTTGCTTGTAACTCATCAAGCTCATGGTGATAGTGATAGGCATCCCCATATATGGCCGCACATCATCCCCTGTCTGGGAGCCAAGCCATTGTAGAAGGCTCCTCGGGGCCCGAACACTCAAAACACCTAAGGGGTGACCAATGGCAATGTGGTCCCATGCCCAAATCTGAAGCAAGTGAGCTGGTCCTACCATCTTATGATGATAGTAGGTAATTAAATGAAGGTCCTAGTATAGATGTGCTAAAATACACTAACCCTAATAGTAGATCTCCCCTCTACCAAACTACATTTCACTCTAAGGAGGCCGAGCGAGAAATGAAGCATCGGTCTTGTCAGTGAGTAAGACTCCACTGACGAAGGCCATCATATAGACCACTACTTGGTCTAGCTTTGGATCATCAATGCACCATGAGAACCTAATGGCATCCCATGTTGCGGTATCATCGGGGCGCCAAACAAATCTACAATATATCACTAAATATCAATCCAATGACTCGTAGATGGATGAGTTGACCTTGAATCGGGACCCATATAATGCACCACACGTCCTCAAGAGTAATAGTAATAGTAATGGGAATATATTCTAGCTCTCTAACACCCTTGCCTTCCTACTATTGCCCTCACACGTACTTTTAGAAGATATTTGATCTTTTGAAATTCTTCTGACCGATCAAAAATCTAAAATCTTAAATTTTTTTGTAAAACCATTTAAAAAACCAAAAACATTGAAATACTTCACAAATAGATTAAAACTAGTTAAACCATTCATCTACAGATGAAATCTATTTCTATCGCATGACACTCATCCCATATCTTTCCAAAATTTTCAAATATTTTGAAACAACGACTCGCAAATCATCTAAATCTTCAACCACCTACACAATCTATGCTTTTACTTCGTCTATACTGGGGAACTATCGGTTTCTGGTACTATTTTTGTCATGCACATTGCCTTTTCACTGGACCCAAGTGTCCTCCATCTTTCCCCTTGCATTATACACATTGCTTGGGGCATCATTCTTCACCCTTGTTTTTTATCAGAACATTTGGGACTCCATCTTGATAACAACATATTTGTGCAACTATCTTGAACGTTATTGGTTTAAGTGCATGTGATTGTACTTATTTCCCTGTTAGGTGATATTGTTTATTTATCGTATTGCATTACATTCGTGTATGTTGCATGGAGTTGTTTTTTTAGCACAAGACAGTTATTTGTACCTTGGATTTTCATGTCATTTTACACTTGTCGTATGCTCACATTTTAATAAGGACCGATGAGGAGGATTTTAAGCATTATGATGATTAAATATTGTTAGCATTTAATTTGTGGATAGCTCAATATCTCTCTTTCTTCTTGTTTCTCATCTTCTCTATGCACTTTTCTTTCTATTACTCTCTTTTCAATCGCCGATCGAGTTTTCTCCATCACCCCATCGACACTCGAGGGGGCATCCTTCATCCTTCATCCTTCATCCTATTAATTTTTCTTCTACCCCTTTAAAATTTATGTACTCGTTTACATTTGTCTAATTTATTTGAAGTGACGTGGCTTACGTCACCCTAAAGAGGGGAAAATGTAGACACCTGTAGTTTGATCAATGCACTATTATTCTTAATATTGCACTAACTATTCTTTCCTTTACAAATTTACGACACCTCGTCAGTTAGATCTATCTAACTCCCCTCTTACGACACTCTTTTGGTCATATTTCCTCTTGTAAACTAATTAAATAGGTTATAATAACCTCTTCTTGGCTAATATTCTCTTCTTTACCACCTTTATTAGCTCCTTGGAGTATCAATCCACTTCATTGGATTGATTAAGTCTTTCAGAAGCCTTTCGAAACCTAATTTCTCTCTAAATAAGATTAATTATCCTCTAAACATGGTTAATTAAATATTAACCATGGTCAATCTCTTCTAAAAATAGTCAAATCTCACTTTGACTTGCTAAAAGTTCTTTTTGGAATTTTGCATTTGTCCCACATGCACCCAAATCTCCCACTTTTCCAAATGGAAAACTATAAATAGGGCTAGACCCCCTCCCTCATTTCTAAGAATTCTCTTTTCTTCCTAGCACAAATTATAGTATTTTGTTTAGGCTTTAGATTGTAGTTCATTTTCTTCCATTGATATATTAGCATTTGCTTTTGTATTTTATCACACAAATATGGATTAAAAGGGAAGAACCGTTGGCCTCAAGCCATTAATGGGGAGATATTTTTCTCTTAAACACAAAATGAATGCTTAGATCCTCTTAGGTTCAATATTTCAAGCTTTCAAAGAATATAGGTTATTTTCATTTGCTTAGTTTGCTTGTTTACTTCAAATTAATGTATGCAAAGAAGAAACCCTTGCTCATTTCTCATCGATGGTCAATTGATCACTTGTTCAAAGACTTTGGGATTTCTTTAGAGA
Organism: Taxus wallichiana var. yunnanensis; assembly: GCA_018340775.1. NCBI lineage: Eukaryota > Viridiplantae > Streptophyta > Pinopsida > Cupressales > Taxaceae > Taxus > Taxus wallichiana. The sequence continues at coordinate 868,378,219 of CM031238.1, forward strand.
TTCTTACCCTAATTCCATGGATTTTGAAAATTTTCATTGAACACAATTGTCTATGCTAGATGGATTCTCTGGATACAATCAAAAGTCAAGTACCCCGTATAAACACAAGACTACTTTTACTACCCCTTAGGGCACCTTTGCCTACAAGAGATGCCATTTGGTCTTATCAATCTTTGGAGCTACTTTTCGAGAGGACAATGGAATTAGCTTTTGACAGCTTAAAGGGAAAGTGTATTGTTGTGTACCTTGATGATTTGAATATTTTTTCCAAAACAAGGGCAAATCATCTTCAACATCTGGAAACAATTCTTCAAAAATGTAGAGAACATGGAGTTTCTCTCAATCCTAAGAAGCTTGTCATTTGTGTTACTGAAGGAAAGTTGTTGGGGAATATTGTTTCCAAAGAAGGGATCAAGATAGATCTATAAATATTTCAAGCAATCCAATAGATTCCTCTTCCCACAAGCAAAAAGGGTGTTCACTCTTTCTTTGGCAAGATAAATTTCTGAAGAGATTCATTCCAAATTTTATAGAACTGACTATGAGCATTGCTCAAATAATGAAAGGAAATCAAACCTTTGGTTGGTCTTCTAAAGCTAAGGAAGAATTTGAAGATATCAAGAAAGCCATTGCTAAAACTCCCATCTTAGCATGTCCCGATTTCAGCAGGATTTTATCATCTATTGCTATGCTACGTGAGAATAATGTAGCTATCGTGCTAACTCGTAAAATTCTGAGGATCATGAACTTCAATTGCATTCATGAGCTATGTTTTGAAAGCTCATGAATTAAAATATACTATGATGAAGAAACATGCTTTTGCAAAGGTCAAAGTCACAAGCGCTTTTGTTTTTATATTCTTAATTCTCACTCTATTGTGCTTGTGCATGATACAACCATCAAGTCTATTCTTACACAACAAGTGTTTGGAACTAATTAAGGTAATTGGGTAGCTAAAGTCTAAGAATATGATCTTGATATCAAGCCAACTAAGCTAGTTTGGGGTAAAGGCTTGTGTGAGCTTATTGCTGAAGGAGTTGATGAAGAATTGTCCACAAAAGTAGTTGATGTTCCTGTTGTTCTCTTCCTCAGTTCAACAGATGAGTGGTATGTTGATATTGCACATTTTCTTACTTATGGAGAGTGTCCATCCCATTTGAGTGCCAAGGAAAAGAGAGCTATTAAGCTAAGTTCTACACAATATGTATTATGGGAAAATGCTTTGTTCAAGTGAGGCATTGATGGAAGATTCCTTAAGTGTGTGGACAAAGAGCAACAAAAGAAGTTGTTTTTCAGATTTTCATGATCAGGCTTGTGGAGGGCATTTCTCTTCTATTGTCACTGCCCATAAGATCCTTCGTGTAGGGTACTATTGTCCCAAATTTTTCATAGATGCATCAAAATGGGTAGGTAAGTGTGAATCCTATCAGATTTTTGTTGGGAGACATAAGTTGGCTTCTTTACCACTCAAACTAGTAGTGATTAATGAACCTTTTCAACAGTGGGGATTGGATTTCATTGGAACTCTTAACCCACCTTCCAGTGATGGACATACTCACGTGTTAACTACTACGATACTATTCCAGGTCAAAAGCACTACTTCGATGTGGGGTGTAATTTCATCAAGGAGAACATCTTGATAAGGTTTAGGGTACCAAACAAGATTGTGACTGATAATGCTTCCAATTTTTCTTCTTTTGAAATGATGGATTTATGCTATGGTTATGGAATTTCCCTTGCTCATTCTTCAATATTACCCCAAGGAAATGGACAAGCAAAATCAAAAAATAAGAATTTGGTAACCATCGTCCGGAAGCTTGTCAATGACTCTAAAAGGAATTGGCACAATAAGCTCTATGATGCTCTCTAGGTAGATAAAATTACACCTAAAAGAGCAATTGGGATGTCTCCATTCCAGGTGGTGTATGGTGTTAAAGCTCAACTACCAGTAATAGTGGAATTTCTAGCCTTGCACTTAATGAAGGCTATTGAAGATACAAGTTTCACCAGTTCCTTGGATAAGAGGATCATGTATCTCCAGAAGCTGGATGAAGACATGATGCAAGTTTTTGATAGGATCTCAACTCATCAACTGAAGGTGAAAGCTTTGTTTGATAAGAAAGCTAGGCCTAGATATTTTCAAGTGGGAGACATTGTTCTGTTGTGGGACAAAAGACATGAACCTCGAGGAAGCCATGGTAAGTTTGATTCTCTTTGGCTTGGTCCTTTCAAAATCGACACTTTACTAGAGAAAATTATTTCTACTGGGATTATTTGGATGTATCCTCTCTCCCACTTAATTATAATGGGAAATATTTGAAGTTGTTCAAGTCTTAGGTGTTTAGGCAATCCTTTTGTATATACTGTGTGCTGTGTTTTGTTTATGTCTTTCCTTTTTGGTTTGTTTCCCTTCCGTGTGTGTTGTCTTCTGTATTGATTTTACCTTTGACTCTATTTTCCCAATGGATAAGGCAATTGGTCTATTTTCCAAAAGTTTTTCATGAGTTCTTGATCTTTCCTTCTTCCTTTGTCCAAGCCAAGTCATCACTAGAAATAGCCAACTGTTGTCACCCTCAAAATTCCCCTCATTTTTTCAAGTCAAGTTTCAAAAAATTTGAGATGGTACCTTTGAGTAGAGTAAGAAGTATGGAGAGATAGAAAAAATTGTTTCCTCCATTCGAATAAAATTTTCAATTCCTTTTTCTATGGCCATGGATCGCATCGAGCCTAGTATTGTTTACTGATCCTCCTTTCCATGAGGAGCTTATTATTTTTTGGCATAAATGGTGGAGCTTCCCCTCCTCTAATTTTTTTCTACAATCGTGAATGACGAGATTATCTTCCCTATCAATTTTTGGCCCTAGCATCCACGAGTATGTGGACATCTCTGATTGGATGTGGCATGGTGGGTTTATTTGGCGAACTTATCATTTTTTTTTTTTGAAAAAGTGCCAAATTGGCTTTGTGGCCCCGAAGGATCCTGATTGGTCGAATCGAGCTAAGGCGGGAAGGCGGATCATCGGAGCACTTTGGAAATTTATCTTTGTTTCCAAAAGGGAAAAATTCAAATGTTAAGCCCACGTCGAAAGTCAAAGCAAGGAAAGGCAGTGTTCAATCGAGGCATGAATCAGCTAAGTATAGAAGGACCACGAGAAGGTGCCATGTGTCTCTTCGATGCACTTTTGGTAGGGTGCAAACAAGCGAAGATCTCAAATGTGCGTAGGCCCTCCACATGGTCAAAGTCTGAAAATATAAAGCCAACCTTTTAATCAACTAAGTATAAGAGGGTCACGGAAGCCTCCACGTGCCTCATCGGCGCAACTTCAGAAGTGAGACCCAAGGGACAGACCCTAAATGAGCACCAACCCTCCACGTGTTCAGAGCCTCAAAAAGTTAAATCAACCGTTAAAAGGTCTAAGGCCAACGGAAAGAACCACGTGTCAAATCGAAAAAACTTTAGAGGTGAAATACAAAGTGAGTCCCTAACCAAGCATGAAGCTTCCACGTGTCTAGAACCCAACATAGTCACTCCTAAATAAGCAGAAGGGACCCAGCCAAAAAATAGAGAAAGAGGAGCGGGCCCAAATCGGTTAAGTATAAAAGGATCATGGACACCGCCACATGTCTCATTGACACACCTTCAAGGGTCGAAGCTAGAGGTGGTCCCCCAAACGAGAGCCAAACTTCCACTTGTCCCAAGTCCAAAAAGGAGACAGAGCTGGCCATTGAATTGACTAAGTATAAAAGGGTTTGTAGAAGCCTCCATGTGTCAACTTGACATAAATTCAAAGGAAAATCCAGAGGTAGGTCCCAAATGTGTACTGAGCCTCCACATGTCTTGGGTTAGACATATGGCCTCGCCAAACAAAAGGGACTTAGCCAAAACAAAAAGAAATAGAGAAAATCCATGGAAGGAGCCATGTGTCTCTTCGGCACTCTTTCTAGAGGAAAATCCAAAAGTAGGTCTCAAATGAGTGCCAACTCTCCACGTGTCCAATCGGCACACCTTTGAAGTTCAAGTCCAAACAAAGTCTCAAAATCGGTGGGAAGCCTCCATGTGTCTCGGGTTAGACATAAAACCCCTGCCAAACAAAGGGAAAAAGTCAAATGTTAAGCCTGCATCAAAAGTCAAAGTGGGAAGGTGGGCCGATGGAGAACTTTGATATTTTGAGCCTTGTTTCCATAAAAGGCGTAAAGTGATAAAGTGAACCGCATTTCCGCTCATGCCATGGGAAAAGTCAAATGGAGAAGCGGGTCAATGGAAAACTATGAAATTTTAAGCCTTGTTTCCAAAAGGAGTAAAATTATAAAGTAAGCCACGACTCCGTTACCACTCAGGTAAAGCCACATGTCAGACCTATGCCAAATGTGAAGTTGTGGGCTTGCGGGGATACGGGGAACTTTTTCACATTGTATCTTTTGTGCAAAAGGCACAATTTCAATTTCGGGCCCACAGATCCATTTTTTGCATTTTCACCATTTTTGTACGGATTCAATTCAAATATTCAAATGAGCATAAATTTCACTCCAGTGCTCAAAATTTGACAAATTTTATACTGTTGGAAAGATCTTGGTCTCCTCTATGCCATGAAAGCATAAAATATTATTTTCAATAGGATTTAATGGTTGGAAATATGGAAAAAATATTTCAAGCCATTAATACGGGATCCGATTGCTTCAACTACCTAGATCTGATCCAATCTTCCATACTTCCTTCTCCAACACGCAAAACAGACATGGAGAATCAACTAGATATCTTGATTTGGGTGAAAACATGGAAAACATATTTCCCATTAATGTGTGATCAGACTGCTTCAACTAGATCAAATTTGATCTGATCTTCCATCCTTCCTTCTTCTGCATGCCAAAGACATGCAGAACCATATTTGACAGAGTGAAGGTGGATCTACAGGGGCACTGATGGTTGGTGGTTGAGCTTCTAAATCAGATTTCTTTCCTTCTCTTCTTCTCCTCTTTTCGCTTCATCTATAAATGTAAGAGTTTGGCTCATTGCAAAGGTTGGACTTTGATACTTTTGAAGTGTAATTATAGTCGAAAGTAAATCAATACAGAATGATTTTTCCCTTTTCTCTATTTTCCTCCATTGTCCCTTCTTGCTTATCTAAAATTCGTGGATCATTTATCTTCTGTGATAAGAAACTTTGTGTTCTTATTGATATGATTTCTGGAACTTTGTGTCTGGAATGATATCTTATGCTATGAATGTGAATGATTTTATTTTGTATCACTCTTGCTCAATACGTATAGGGTTATACTCTACTATCTATATTTCCTGAAAGTGCTATTATATTCTACTCTTTCCTTTCTTCAGTTCTTCCATTCATTTGTATTGATAATCTTTTTGGTATAAAAGCATTTCAAGATGTCAGAGGTCCAACCTTAAGATGAAAGTGTACATTTATATATAAGCTTTTTGCTTGCTTTCAATAAGGGAACCTCTCCCATAAAGAGGAGGGACTTGTTGTCCCTTGACTATGGTTTTGATTAAAGTACCATTTTAAAACCTAATAGTCACCAAAATGTTACCATATTTTTCATGCAAAGGATTGCCAAAGATACCACTTGGCTATTTGTGGAAAAGTGGATATTTTAAAAAAATTGGCTATTTTTAGGTTGGTTAAAAATAACATGTGCTAAAAATAGAAATTGGCTAGAGGTGGAAGATTGGCTAAAATTAGCATGCTAAAAATAGAAATTGGCTAGAGGTGGAAGATTGCCTAAAATTAGCATGCTAAAAATAGAACTTGGCTATTTTAGAGGATTTAGTTACTTTTGAAGGTGCTTAAACTAGATGAAGGTCCAGCTTTTATTTTTGGAATCTATGAATGAAGGGAAGAGAGAGTGCTTTTGCTAAAATAACATGCTTTTATTATTTTAGTAATTGCTTGTTGGTGAATAAATAAAAATAAATACATGGAGTAAAAAAATGTTTGGGCAGTAAGTCAACATGCTAAAGACAAAATAGAGAAAGGCAAAAAATGGAAAAGATAAAAAGTAAAGGACAAAGCGAAAAGGAAAAATTGAATTGTTGTTCCTTTTTAAAGTCTACGCAGCAGAGGAAAATATTTAAAAAAGAAAAGAAATTGCATGTAGTAGGTTTGGCATCACGAGAGTGAAGGCTTAATTAATTTATTAAATTAATTACAACTCAAATTTTGTAGGTTTGACGCCAAAAGATAGAGTTTGGTGGATTAATAAATGAATTAAACAAAGTGGCGGTGACTCTAGTTTTGGCGTAACAACTTGAAGAAGGTTATTTTTAAATATTTAAATCATCATGCATGCCCCTAGGGCCATTGATGGTGGAATAAATAAAATAAGATATTTTGCATGCGTTGCATGCCTAGAATTTGGACCAATTAGCATCCATATAGGATGATTTTGACAAGGAAATGGGGTAGACACCACTTTTAGCTATTTTTCTATTGTAATCCTAGCTTGTACTTGCATCTATGAATAAAAAAACTTCAGTTTGGCTTCTCATATTGCTGTTTTTTTGTGTTTTCATTGTGTTTAATAAATAATCATATTGTCTTATAATGGAAATTATTCCTTATATTATTGTCCTTTCACTTAAAACTTTGAATTAATTTCGCAGATTAACTTAGAGGTGTGTAGGCATGTGGATCTTTGTCTTCCTTGTATGCGTAGTATGTATGTGTGTTAAATCATTGGTGTATCACCTCCATTTCCATTTTTCTGATTCCTTCACCCTTTTCCTTGTTAAAATTTTAGTTTTTAGGTGATTCACAAGGGAACCAGCCCTCTTTGGAGGTTCACCTCGGTCATAGGTTACCCACAACCTTGAGGTGTTCCAATTTTGTCGACATGAGAGAGAAAGAGTACACACACCATTCTCTACCAGTGGTGCACTACGGTGACAACAAGAACTTCAGATTGTCCAAGGGAAAGAAGAAGTTTTATAAGAACAAGAAAAGCCTCTATAGTAAAAAAATAGCAAGGTTCTTTTGATCAGCGGTGATAGTAGCAGCTTTGAGAGTGAGGATGAAATTATCAAGAATTATAATTTTGATACCCTACTACTCTAAAGAAGAATATTCCATGATTTATGGTGATGGCTGGGATTCAGATGAAGAAGAGGAAGAAATTGACTTCAAGGTAGAATATGAAAATTCCCTAGAGGAACTAAAGCTTCAAAAGAAGAAGAATTAGAAAATTATGTCATCAAAAAGGAATATGAAGAAAAATTAGCCTTCTAGAAATAAGACTCACCAAGGATGCTGAAGAGTTTGAAGAAATCAATAAACAACTAAGATATAAACTTGAAACAGCACAACAAATCTAGAACACAAGGAAAAGGAATGTATCGGGTTATGCACAAAGTTAGAAACTCAAATTGGGATACTCACAGCCAATCTCAAGGCTAAGGAGGATGGGCATACCAAGTTTAGTATGGATATATAGTCCTTAAATGTAGAGCTAGAACTAGTCTCAAGTCAATTGAAGATGTACCAAAGACCCTCTAGTGAAAAATCTGGTTTAGGCTTCAAGGAAGAAAAAAATAAGGGAGAGAAACATCTTGAACCAAGTCAAGGACTTGCTTAAGCCACAAAGGATATCAAGGTTCAAAAGAATGCCATAAGATAACCTAATGTAATGAGGTTCTCAAGTAAGTTTAATGGTTATTTTTACTCATGCAACATTTTTGGTCATAGAGCTAGGGAATGTAGAAGGGTAGTCAAGAATGATTATCCATGGAGAAATGGTAGAAATGATCATTCATATCAATCAAGAGATAATACTTGCTATAAATTCCATGAGAAGGGTCATATTGCTAGATACTGTCATCATGAGCCACCTAGATAGAATTAGAGAGATGAAGGTAAGAATCTTGTTGTTTGTTTCAATTGTAACTATGTTGGTCATATTGCTAGATATCATTATATCAAGAGCCACCTATGCAAGATTGTATAGATGCAACCTATAGAGGTAAGGATCCCGTTGTTTTCTTTAATTGTAATAATGTTGGGCATATTGCAAGATATTTAAAATGGAGGAAGAATAGCTATGAGAGGAAGGCATATGTAAAGTCTAACCATGTTGAGAAAGAAAAAGAAGAACCTAAAGCAGCTTGTTCTAGTCATGATGATCTTATTAATCAAAGAATCTTGTCTGTTGTTGAATAACCTCAATAATTCTTTCTATCAACAGAAGAAGACTACCAAGTGGATGATGGAGAGATGAAGACACAACAAATAAGGAAGTGGATTCTTAAGTATGGTGACCTGTCCCATGAGGACAAGGGTGTTTGGTATTGTTGAATATATCCAGTTGTATGGAGTGCCTCCACTAGGCTTCATGGAGACATTTTCCGTCAGGTTGAACCATGATGATTTATTGAAATATATATGATTGATAGGTTCCCTGAACTATGTTTTTATGAAGGTCTACAACAAGAATGAAGGATTTTTGGTCAAGGTAAGTAGTTAGTCATGTTTGTTTCTTAGGTCAAGAAGGCAAGGTATGAGTTCATTCAAGACATGCGAAGAAAAGTCTCTTTAAGTTTTATATGATGACTTGATCAAACCATCAAATACATGAAGGTAAGTTGCATGATATGAATATGATTCAAGGTGAGTTTTAGTTGATGAATAGAGTTTCAAGACAATATGAGGATGGGTTTTGAGTGACCTTTTGGGCTCATGATGAGAAAATATGTGTGGTGAAGGGGATAGAAATATTCCATTAGGTCTCCAAGGTTATAGAGAGCATGATCCAAGGGGGAGTTAGTTCCATGGCTGGAAATAGTGAAAAAAGAGGTATGAAGTAGGATGTATATTTTATCTATGAAGATACAAAGAGGATATATTATCTCGTGGGGAGATGGTTTTAGTCATGAATGTCAAGAAAGTATAAGGTGAAGGAAACAAAGAGAACAATTATGGTTTACAACTGGTGAGATTACTTTCATGAATATTCAAAGGGGAGAGTACACGAAATAAGAATATTGAGTTCTAAAGGTGCTTGCATGTATGGTTGCCATCAATGACAAAGGGGAGATTGCTAAACACATGTCATTGTTGTTGTCATTGATGTCATGTGGAATTGATGTTAAAGGGTGTCTTAGTGTGCATATGTGAGTGCATGATGTTTTCAGCAATGATCATTGATGGCAAATAGGGTCAAATGAGTGAAGGTTGATTGGTAGTGAGGTGTTTTGGTGTCATAAGGTGTTACATTGGTCATATAACATAGTTTCTAGGTGTGAGTACATGTTCTTGATGCATGGTCCTAGTAAGCAAGGTGTATTGAGTGAGCTCTAGAGGTTGTATGAATTTTCTATGGTATATAGCATGTTCAGGAGTTGTTTCGATATGTGTGAGTGTCTCGCAAGATGAAGACAAGTTCCATGAGGCATGTGTTGAAGGAAAACTAACTAGGCCTATTCCTAAACCTAATGCAAGAATGTCATGAGGTATGAAGAAAAGCATGCCAAGACAAGTCATTGTAAGCATGAGATGAATATTTTGACATTGTATAACAAGTATGGAATGTGTATACAGACATATTTCAGTGTATAATGCATGTTCAAGGTATTATTGAGCCAAGTGTAAGAAGACAAGGTAAGAAAGTATGGGAAAAACAAGTAACAATATGAGTTTCAAAGGTAGCTGAGCTTGGATAAGCATTAAAGATCATGGATGAGGTCATTAAAGAGGTATGTACTAAGTTTTAGGTCGAGGTTGAAGGAAATGCATGAAAACCTGTTTTAGACTCTACCTATTTCTCAAAACATTATTTTCCAGCTCAATGGTCAATTTCAAGTGCTCACTCACACGTGAAAACTTTGCATGGGGAATTGATCCATTCATCAATGTTGAGGCATGGAGTTAAGAGTATTTTGTAATTGGAATAAGGTAAAATGATGCTTTATCCTTTATGAATGATTGCTAAGAAGCTGAGTTTAAACCATCCTAAAACCCTAGCCTTATAGATATGGAGAAAATATGAGTATTTTGGCCATGTAATCACTTGGGAAAGCTAGTATGAAGTCTTAGGGATGTAGAGAATTCATCAGAGCTCATTTTGGTGGTGGTGGCATGCTCCAGGTGTGATGGTAAGCCACCAAAAACCTCTATTTTGTGAAGATTTACAGGTACATGTATGAGTTACAAATGTCATGATGAAATAATAATTATGGAAGCAAGCTTAGGATGTGTGTCAAATGTCCATGAAAATTTTGGAATAGATTTAGTGCATGAAATGAGTGAAATCTCTCTTCCAAGTTGACCTACGACTAATGGCTTGAAGAGGTAAAAATTAGTCATGGAGTTTTGAGAAGGTTTGTGATGTTTTGCATGGTCTAGTAGTACATTATGAGCACATATAGTTTGTCGAGGTATGATATGATATTATTAAGTTCATGGTGTGATTAGATGAGGTGTTTTCATATTGAAAACCTAATGGCCTAATCAACCCACTTAGGCTTGTCAAGAAGGTGGTAGGAATAGGTATGCAAGTGTGAAATACTAAGTGTGAGATATGAATGTGAGTGCATGAACATGTTGGTGGATTCCTTGATGAAGTGTTCCTTGTAGTGGTTGGGTGTGGAAGTTTCCCAGGATATTGGAGGTCAGATTTCTCAAGACTAGTTCTTGAGACCTAATAGCAGGTTTGAGCAGTTTCTTTTATGGAAGCATTTTGGAGCCTTATGCCTTAAACCGATTATTGATATGAGTTGTATGAGATATGAGAGATCAATAAATTTTGAGTGATTTGACATATGTATCTTGAAGATGTGATTTGATATGTGAACCAACTCACTTTTTAAGAGTGATATTTAGGTGCTTAAGACCTAATTGGTGGTGCTTGCCAAATGGAGTGGTGTATATTGAAGATGAAGGTTATAGAGTGTTGCAGAATGGAGATGATGTTGAAAGTATTTTATTGAGTTATCTAGATATTTTTGAGTCATGATGGAGCTGACATGTACTTTTGGAATTCAAAATATGACCATTGGAGCAATGACTAGTGTTTTAGGCTTAGTTGAGTAAGTTTCCTTTATGAGGCTTATGTTGACATATATGGTCCCATCATGTAAATTTTATGAGTGCATAATGATTATTATTATATTTTTATGATCAACCTTGCATGTTCTAATGGTATATTTCTGACCTATAGGAATTGTGGCTTGTGTCATGTATATAAGGAAAAGTGTAAAGCTCATTTGAGATAGTGAAAAACATGGATATTTGAGCGAGATAGAGGGAGTGTATGAAGAGGTTAGAGGGATCTAGAGAAAAAAAGGAAGAGCATGAGAATCTAAGAAGGGTAGAGGAGAATAAGATACAAGTTCACTTGACCTAATCAACACTATATGAAAAATGTATGAGTGAATGAGAAGAAGGTGTGTTTTGAGAAGTGTATTCAAGGTGTATGAGCTGAACAAGATGATCACAATCAATTAATTGAGCAACAATAACATTAGGTTATCTTTATATTCGGTGGCTAACTAGGTGTTTGTCTATCTTGGGGGTTGTAGTCTAATTGTATAGTGGATTCTCTACTAAATAGCGGTTGGTTCTCCTTGTGGGGTTAGTGCCTCACTAAATAAAACTCTTGTGATGTGTAATATTCACAAGATTCTTTTGTGTTGATTAATATATGCATAGGTTTAGTGGTTTTTCTTCCCCTTAAGGGTATATCACTTTATATCTTCTCGTCATTGTGTTATTTTCTTGTTCATGCAATGTTTTGTTTCATGATGCATAATGGTTAAGATGAATGGTTGATGAATAATAAATTAATGGTTGATGGATAGTTAAACAAGGTTTATAATTGTACATGGTTAACTAAATGAAAGTTTTAAATGACTGATTCAATCGCTCCTCTCATTCATTGTGTTTCCAATAACTACTTCAACTACATCTTCTTTTTCATCACTTTCCTCACTTTCATCTTCTTCCTCCTCTTCAACCTACTTCTTTTCACTAATTTCTTCTTCATCATGTTGATGTGTTTATTCAAGAGCTGTTCCATTTCTTGACTCCTGTGTTTCCTCTTGATCACCACCTTGTCTAGGTGTCTCCACTTTCATCTCTCCCTCTTTGGTCTTATATTTCTTAGTAGAAACTTTGGTTCCAGAATCAAGAGGAGAGGAAGAAGGAGTTTACTGAGAAGGAGTTGCTTTTTGTGAATAAGACACCCTATGATAATAGGATTCCTTTTGTGAATCATTAAATTCTTTGATTTTTTCCATACAATGCCTTGATCTTAGGATAACATGATTGTTAAGATCATTTGGATTATCTTTCTCCTTATGAAACTAGTCAATGGTGGGGAGAGGAGTTTATTAAATAGAATTTATGAATTTTGTAGTGAATGGGTCCAAACCATCATCAATCATTCCCTCCTATATTTCATATATTTTAAAATATTAGATTTTTTACAGAGATAATCTACCACAAGTTCTCCTTTTGACCTCATAGTCATCAATATAGTCCTCCCAATAGTCTTCAAATGCTGGAAAATGGTGATATTTTATTCGTAGATTCTTCCCAATGATTTTTTTACTATAAAAATAAGCCCTCTTTTGGTATGGATGTAAATTGAATAGGGAAATGGTCCTTTCAACATTTTGTGCATCTAGGGTTGATCTACACGTGTAATTTCCCAAAGTTATGGGAAATTGTATACCAAGATCTTTACCTTTGCAAATCCTATGAAGAAGATCTAACTGCCTAAAATGATCAACTAGAATGATCTTATCACTACAATATATTGAAAGTTTATATGGATGTCCTTCGAACCCAACTATTTGAATATAGGAAAACTTCCTAGATTGTATGAACAAGCTGCCATAAAATGAAATCAACTTCCTTGACTCTTGAGATATTGTGCTTGTCACATTTCATTCAACCAACCTCACCATAAACATTGTAAAGGCATCATTGATCCTCATATGATGGATTTTACTATTTTCATAAGTGAGTTTTGTATAGAAATCATAGATAGCCAAATTTTTCCTATTTTCTTGGATTGATAAGCCAATCCATATTCTATAGCTAGCTATAGTATACATTAGGTAGGAGGTCATATAGAATGTTTTGTCCGTGAACTGTGTGAGTTGATGAGTTAAAATTTCACAAATGATTCCTCCCAGTTTAAGGGATGTGATCCATCACAAATCAGGTTATTATAAATACTCATCCAATTTTGAAACTCATATGTAGATGGAAAACCCATTACCCTTGCTACTAATGTTATCATGTCTGATAATTCCTCCAAGAATTTAATTTTGTAGAGGGTCTTGGGAAATTTAGACGGTCCTTTCCTTTTAACCCTTAACTAAGACTTGATAATCATTATATGATACTTTACGAGAGTGATATCATATTCCCTTTAAGCATAAACCATGGTCAAAAATTTGTAACCTTCGAAAGTTGGAGTACCCAATGTTAGGTTGATGTGGTGAGCATCTAACTATACAATAATCTTCCCTTGAGGATCCTTTATTTATTTAGTTTGAGTGTCAAATCTAGAGGCATAGGCTAGGACTATATTGGTACATTTTACTAAAGTAGAAAAACTTGATGCATGGGCTAACACACTATTTATAATGCTTTGGGCCAATGGGGTTGGATTGTCATCTTTCACTTTAGCCCAAAAATATTCTAAATTCATGTGATTTACATCATTATATCTTATCTCAGGGACAAGGGTTTCTAGTGAGGAGATATGCTCATATTGAACATATTGAAACTTCATTGTGACAAGTTGGGAAGACTCAGGAAAAAAAAACAATTTTATAATGGATTTTAAGAGGATATGAGGGAAAGAAAAAAAAACCAAAACAAGTACCAAAGTAGATGAAACAAGGATAAAACTACTCACCTATTTCTATGCAGATGAAGATGACTTCTCAATGGTCATAATGCAACTAAATATTTTGAATTATGTTGAGGGATGAGGAAGAAATGAACAAAATAACACCTTGCATGTGGGAGGAGGGCAGAGTGAAAACTAGACAGACTAGGAGAAAAAGTGAGGAAAATAGAATGGGATGAAATATTATATAAGAATCGATATTGACATCTATTTTTGCACTTTAACACTAAAACAATAAGTCGGGTGTTAAAAGGCCCTTCGTAACACATATAAACACAAAATTAACCACATTTTTGTTTAAATCAGATATGTGGATGTTAAGGGGAATAAAACACACACTACTCAACTCTCAAATCAAATGTATAACAAAGAGGTCAGAATATGGAAACCAAAGGGCCAAGAACAGTTCCTTGGGTACCCAAATTTCCCGAAATGTCTAATTTTCAAGATAAGTGAGAGGGAAATCGATAGGATCATATGATTAAAAACCAAAGGATTGAAGGAAGAGGGACCAAGGTTCCCATGATACCTAACACACTAAATATGACTAAAAAGTAGTGAAGGGTAGTGAATCGAAAAAGACAAGTAAGCAGTGAACAAGAGGAAGTGAGGAACACTTCGACTATTCTCAAAGTTCCCGAATTATCCAATGTACCTTGAAAAATTTAAGCAGATGGTAAAAGTGGTGATGTGGGGAACAAGAGGAACAAGGGAATATTTCCTCTTGTTCCTCAAATGGCCGATTTATCTAGCAAATCCCAAATCAACCTAAAAATTACTAACTCTTGAAATTTATACCTCAAACTAACTTAATGAAGGATAAGGGGTGAAGAAAATATGCAAGAAAATTTCCCAAGACTCAATTTTTTTGAAAATTTTAACTTTTCTAGTTCTCATGATAACAACTAGATCTTTTTAGGGCTCGACTTGGTTTAAAACAAAGTACAAACAAGACAAAGATCAAAACTCCAGAATTTCATGGTTCATAAGACCAATGTTTTATTTATTGGGTAGAATAAAAATAAATATATAGAAGATAACCAAAACAAGGGGGAAACAAACAAACAAACAAACACACAAACACAACCCAAAATAAAGACAAAATAAGGACTATATACAAAGGACTAGCACCCACTCAAAACTTGTACAACTTGAGATATTTCTCACTATATGGAAATGGGAGAGAAGTCCCATCCGTATATGCTAAATAATATGAATTTTCACCAAAAAAGTGTTAACACCAGAATGTACCAAGCCAAAGAGAGTCAAACTTACCATGGCTCCCACGAGGTTCTATCCTTTTCAAGAGTAGAACAATATCTCCAACTTAGAAGTCATGGGAATTTCCTTTCTTATCAAAATTTTGCTTGACTTTTTGTTGATGAGTTGAGATGTGATCAACCACATGAGTCCTTTCTTCTTCTAACTTTTGCAAGTACATAATCCTCTTCTCAAGAGAATCCTTGAACTTTCCATCCTCGATGGTCCGAATTAAGTGCAAGGTTGGTAACTCAAGAGTAAATGGAAACTAAGAATATATTACATAAACTAGCTAAAATGGAGACATTCCAATAGCTCTCTTGGGTGTTATACGATCATCCCAAAGAGCATCATACAACTTCTTATGCCAATTCTGTTGTGATTCATCAACCAATTTTCTGACTATAGTTACCAATTTTTTTGGTTGATTTAGCTTTCCCATTTACCTATGGGTAATAATCTAAAGAATTTGAAAGGGAAATTCCATATCCATAACATAAATCTATATTTCATAGGAGTAAAAGTTAAGAGCATTATTTGTTACAATTTTGTTGGGAACTCCGAATAAAACAAAAAAGTTTTCCTTTATGAAGTTACTGAAAACATTTAGAAGTTACTCCACCCATTTTGTGAAATAATATTTTGTATTTAGGACATGGGTGTGTCCTAAAGTAGAGTTAGGATTAAGAGTTCCAATAAAATATAATCCCCATTTTTGGAAAGATTCTTTAATCTCTACAAGATTTAATGGAAGAGTGGCCAAAATAGGTCGTGCAACAAATGTCTGATAAGATTCACACTTTGAGACCCACTTAGCTGCATCCTTGAACAAGGTTGGCCAACAGTAACCTCCCCAGATAATTTTATGAGTTTTCATAGGGGAAGAGAAATGTCCTCTGCAAGCTTCATCATGAAAATCCCTTAGCAACCTCTTTCAGCTACTCCTTGTCTACACCTCTCAAGAAACGACCATCAATCCCTTTTCTCAACAAGAGAGTTGCCCCAAATAACATATATTGCATCTCAAAGTTTAATTTATCTTTTCTCCTTGACATTAAGATGTGCGGGACATTCCCCTTATGTGAGGAAGTGGGAAAATTTGGATTACCATTCATCTCGTGGAACTTAAGAACATAACAAAGGGCATTTCAAAGCATGTTCACAATTACTTGAAGTCTCCTTTAAACTTTCTGCAATCACTTGGCATATAGACCTCATCCTTAGACCAGTTTAGTAGGCTTGATGTCAAGGTCATATTCTTGAAACTTGGAAATACAATTACCCATCTTAAACCCTAAATCTTGCTGCGTTAGAATAGAATTCACATTTATATCTATGAAAAATATAGTGGATTAGGAATTAAGGTTATAAAATGTGAATTGTTTCACACGGCCTTGACTACCGAGAAAGCATGCTTTTCAGGTTGAGAATACTTCAACTCATGGGAATTAAGAACATATCTCATAAAAGTAATTAGTAATTCACATCATTTGAAATTATTTTGGACTAATATGAAAGATGGGGTCTATTCCAAGGCATAACAATAAATGATGGAGTCTTTATCAAAATCAGGACAAACCAAAATAAGAGTTCTTGCAATTGCCTTTTTTTTTATCTCATTAAAATATTTCTTTCCCTTTTAACTCTAATGGAAATAATGCTTATATTTCATCATCTCGACAATGAAAAATATGGAATGAATATTCTGAGGAAATTGATTTTTCCAAAGAAAGAGTGAACTCCTTTCTTACTTGTGGGAAGAGAAATCTTCTCGATAGCCTCGTACTCTCTCTGGGTCAATATTGATCACATCCCTTGAAACAATATGTCTAAGCAAATTTATTTCTTTAACTCAAAAATATATTTCTCGGGATTGAGAGATATGCCATCATCTCTACATCATTGGAGAACAAGCTTAAGGTATTGAAAGTGATATGTTATGTCAAAAAAGTAACACCATGAGATTTGGCTATGCAGATCTCTATTTTTGATAACATGGGACCATCTCTCGAAATTGTGAGACTTACTACTTGAGATGGACCTCTAGAGAAGACTGGTTCCTCCTAATCTAAGGCTAAAAATACTCCTAATGCTAGAAATACAATTATCTAATCCTATCCTATGATTCCAAGGGACCAAGGAGATAGGAAAATGCATGGAAATGAAGAAATCCTATGATAAGGAGGTGATGACACAAAGAGAATGGTGGTTGGGAAACTTTCTAATGAATGAAAATGAGAAGAAATGGAGATAGAGAGGGCATATAGAACACCACAGTCTAGAAACACACATTCACAACACCATTTCCATTAAACATAACCATTTAGAGCTTGCAAGAAACCAAAAATACACAAAATACCTTCAAATGTAATGTAGAGGTAAAAGAATGCAATGAAACACAAGAAAGGGTTGAAGAATAACCACAAAACTTGATTTTATTGCTTCATATGATCACATTGTCCATTATAATGAGAGATAAAGGCATGAATCTCTTGAAAAATGCCTAAAATGGAGGCTTGAAGCTCACAACAATATGTAGTAGAATGGTGGAGTAGATAGAGAATATCCCCCTATAAATGAGATCCTTTTTACATTATATGGGATAAAAACTAATAAAGAGAAGAGGGAACTCGAATTATACATCAAACCACCAACAAAAGTCATTAAATGGCCTGCAAAAATCATGGAGATCCCTACAAACCCATTATTTCATTCTTCTTTTGTTGTAGGAGAAGGAAAAATTACCCCCATGCCTCCATTAATGCATTTTCAACTGCCTCGGGATGTTGCACTTTTAATCGAGAGAGTTTTCCTTGTTTTGGCCCTCCAAATCAACCTAATTTTCATATTTTATGATTTCGAGTGTAGGGGATAGAATTATGATTCCAACAAGTACTTTTGTTGGATTTGGTGCTCTGGAGGTTGAGTTATGTCCATCCATGTGGGTCGAGAGCTCCATTTCTCCCATTCTTCAAAGTCTTAGCGTCAAGATTTAAATCACGCCCACATTCTACAATAGATTGTGGGCTACTTTTTTATTTTTGCCTATCATCCAACTCACCACTTAACTTGACAAGTTATCCTTATTCCTCTCAACTTGGCCATGAACTCACAAACACCTTGACCTTGTGTCATGTGGCCCATCCTCCATCTCTTGGCACCAACTCGAAGAGCTCACCAAGTTCCTTCTCTCCAACTCGTGAACGCATTAGCCCTTCGGGAACACACGACCCATGGGAATAAGTTACCATAGGTTCCTTAGTGACCGAAACCCGCTCCGTCCCACAATGAACTTAAACCCTAAAATCCTTTGTTGTGTGGGTTTTTTTGCCTTTGTGGGGAACACATTTTTTCCATCCGCACTGCTCCATCCGATGCTCCCTGCCCGAAATCCATGCTGAACCTGTAATACACTATCTCTATGGTTTTATTTAGGGTTGTTTCACCTGATTCTTAGATTGTTTCTTTGAAGCGTTGATTTAAAAGATAGGGTAACAGAATAGGAGGAATACCCTGCTCAAATTTTGGTTGATGGGTTGTTACGTGCGTATGACCTCCAAATCCACAAATCATGAGAGATTCCTTTTGGCTAGGAGGAACTACCCGTAATGCAAAGCAAGACCACTAAAAGGAATTAAACAATATGGGTCGTGAACTCACTTAGCGTATGCTAGATTCGGGAAGTGTGATACTTCCTGATGGTTGCACAATCCATTGTTTTAAAAATTTAATGATGTAAACAAAATAAATCCTATTGTAGTTTGAAATGATTTAGGTATCTCACTTAAAAACACAATAAGAAATAGATCTAATCTAACAGCCGAGCTAGAATAGAATCCAAAGGTCAAATGGTTGGTTCTGGGTTCCGCGGGTTTGACAGAGGTCTCGGTAGATCGTAGGTGAGTGAGGGTAAGATGAGATTAAGTGAATAGGTCTCTGCTCTAGGTTGTGTCGGAAAATACAGAGACAAAGTGTCGATCGGGGGTGACTGACGACGGTTAGGTGTAACCAGGCTGCTGGTCTTGTGAGATCTGGAAATGTCACAGAACAAGATGTGGTATCCTTTGTGATTACACAAAGGAATTTGGTTGGTCGGGGTGAGATATTGGGTTACTAGAGTGGGATTTTGTGAGGTTTTAATGGGTATATGGAGGTGAAAGTGTTGGGGAAGGTCAATAGGGGGTAAGATAAACAATGGATGATAGAATGATGAAGAAATGAGATAAACCAAAAAGTATGATGTTATACTTACTTGGATTCTGTTCTTGAATGCCTGCGTGTGAGGGATGGGGGTGCTGATGAGGGGTTTGAAGGCTGCAAGTGATCACCAACTGAAAGAAATATTTTACATGGGCTGCATGTACACTCCTCTTTGCTTGGATAGATCAGATCATGGTTGGGATGGTTGTGCAGGAGAAGATGCTCAATCTCCTTCCTCGCATGTGGGTTTTCACTAGAATTTGCTCTTTGAAGATGCATTATCTCTTTGAGATGTGTTCTTACTCGTCAACCTTCTCTCAATGTTTTCCAACTTTCTTCCAACTTCTAACCTTGAGAATAAGGTTGTTTTGGGGTTAAAAGGGGTAACTGACGGTGGTCTGGCTTAACCGGCGATAGTTAGGGGTAACCGACTTTGGTCAAGGAGGGATTTCCTAGGTTTACTAAACTAGGGAGATCCTCCCGATTTCCTCGATCTTGTGTCGTTATCCCACGGATTAGACCGGGAGCTTCTTGTGAGCACGTGGGGATGTGGTTAGAGGGAATGTAGGCATTGATTTTTGGGTTTGGGTAAGACTCGCTTAATTATGGCAACTTACTCCGAACAGTCTTAGGTTGAGTTGGCTTGGTGAGGTGTCTAAGTGAATTGTATGTGGGGATATTATTTAAATAATATATTTAAATAATAAATATAGTGAGGATAATGAATTAATTTAATTAGATTAATTAAATTAATATTAGTGGGGTGAAGGGGGTCATGGTTAGGTAAATGTAATAAAGGGTGCTTATTGGTCAAGGGACCAAAGGGGAGTGTGACCTAATTTTAGTGTCTACAGGGGGTTCCCAAGACAATGCAGAGAACCAAGACCCCACCGACACTATTCTCGTCTAGGCCTTCAAAAGTTGACTTACCCACAATAAAAGGACCTCGCTTACTTCCCTTATCAAATTGTACATTTTAGTCGATCCGGGAACACAAAACATGAAGGAACAAGTATCACATGGCCCTCTAAAGTCTGAATTTTCATCATTACACTTTTTGATCCCCTTTTTGTATTTTTTTCCTCAATTTTACCATTTTTACTCAAATTTTGACTAAGCATTGGATCATGTAGCCTCTAGAAGAATTGAAATGCACTAAAAATGGCTCCAAGTTTCTGAAAAGCATGAAATTTACCTATAATCTTTAGATACTCCATTGAATATTTGTCAACTTTCCCAAGTCCAATTTCCCCAACTTGTCCATTTTTTCCAGGGGTTAAAAATGTATCAATTTGGAAACTCACAGGGACATTTTCCTACTAGATGAGTTGATAAATGGCCTTGAAGCATTCATTGGGCATGGAGTCAGCTTGGTAAACATAAAATTTGATTTGAACTTAAAAACTTGATCCCCGAGACACTTAAAGCACTGTTGAACTCAAAGCCGATATGAAGCTTGCTTGAATTAAATAATCACATCATAAAAATATTTTAAAGAAGGTTTTATGTGAGTGGAAAATTTTTGAACATAAAATTTCACTCTTTTATCTACAAACTAATCTGATGAGATAAAGAGTACTCACTAAAAACTATCCCAAAATATGATTTCTTGCCAAGTCTAAAGAACACCGAACTAGTTTCTTGGTGAGTATAAAACATGCATAGTTCTCAATCGAAGATGATTTAATGGATGCACTTGGAACTTCCTGAGTATCTGATTTCCCCATGAACACTGCCTCCAATGAAATTTTTAAGAGAAACAAAAAACCACAAAAACTATATACAAAAGGGAATATCATATATGCTCCAAGTGGAAACATGCAGAGTGTGCAAAAGCACTTATTCTAATGAAAATAAACCTATCATACCCTACTCTAACAATAGGTAAGGAGAATCCAAACAAAACCTATAAAAAGTTTTGAGAAATAGATTCCCTTCCTCACAATTTGAGACTATATGACTGAATTTGCAATGGACATGGTCTGCATAAGTGAGAGTGAAAAATTTATTTAGAGCCAATCTTCCAACCAATTCACCAAGGTATCAATTGGAAACAAAAGAAATTCCTCTTTTAGTTTCTCTATATTTGAATGTGAGAGGTATTGCAGCTGATCCTCGAGACTTTGAAGATCATCCTCATGCTCCGAAGTGAGAACAACTCGGTTGTGACTCCTTCCTTGGCTCTAAAAAATCCAGATACTTGATTGTGCAAGATCAATTCTTAGAGTTTTCCCATTTCTATGAAGCTCAATCCCACAATTGGGATCTTCCCGTGAGACTTTGTTCCCGGAGATGGTTGTTTGTAGGATGATTTGATCCTTGTTATGCTTCTTCTACAAACAACTCTATTTTCATCTTGAGGGATGCTTATTTGGTATTTGGTTCACCACGGGTATCTTTATTCTATCCTCCATTAAAAGTGCAACAAGCTCTAGACATGCACACCAATGAGGATCATTGCATTGCATCAAATCATATTCCTCACTTGTAATACCTTCTTCCTCAAGGCCTTGGGTTCCAATAGTGTTGAAAAACACTTTCTCTTCCCCTTCATTTCTTTTTAAACTATCCTTCAAATCTTCCTACTCTGTTTTGATACTTAGCTCCTCCTTTTGCATAGTTTTCACATTCATTCTCCAAATATGGATCATACCAATCACTCACTAATAAAAAATTTCCATCCTTGGTAGGAGAAGAAGTATATAAATGGGGCTGCTGAATTTCTGCATGCTTGGGATGAGCCGTTTGATGTCGAAAAGACCTGATTTGATCACTTAGAGAAGCCAAATGACCCTCCAAAGCATGCTCCCTACTCTGTTGATCTGCTGTCTCCAAAACAACTGTCTGATTTTTCCTAAAGTCTTGTTGTTTAGAGTGTTGCATGGGATTTTCATTCTCTCCAAAAGAATAAAAACATCGCTTTCCACCAACCTTATAGGATAACTCTGTCTAGTAAGGGTTGGGTGAAAACTAGGGACAACATATGAGATGCCACAACTTTTGGAAACATTAGTGCAAGGTTTGGTGAATTTGGGTAGTACCTAGGTGAAGGTAAGATGGATTTTGCAAAGTTTGGGGAATGCTTTGGGCATAAAAACTTGTGAAACATCAAATGAAGGATAAGGAAGCAAAGGAGCTTCCTGATTTTGGAAAGGAATGATGGATTTTTCTTTATTTGCATAAGGGGAAGGAAGAATTTGAGATGGTGAGGGAAGAATTGCAGCAATAGGGATGGGAGTTATTTTTCCATCTTGAATGTGAATCTTATTAGTTTTTGATGCAATGGAAAATGATCGAGGAAGAAATTTTCCCACTAAAGATTGAATCAATATAGCTAAATTGACATCAAAGAATCTCAAATAATAAAAGAATGCCATACCTTGTGAGGGTCTATATTCTTGATGAATTCTATGACATTTCCTTGTGAATATGATGTTGAAATCAAGAGTAAACTCCATTATATCCCACTTGTATTTTATTGAGATGTTCCATGAAGTAAATAAAATCTGCATCCTTCTTTAATTGGTTGTGTAGTTGTTCTCCCAAATGAATCCATGTAGAAATGAATTGTGGATCCAAACTGTTGTACCAATCTTTTACCTTTCCTTTGAGAGATGAAACTAGAAGTCTGGGGAAAACATTCTATTTTGTGACACCAGGAATGACACAATGTCTTGCAATATCTTGAATGTGATCAATAGAGAATTGATCTCCATTTCCGTAGAAAAGGGGCAGATTTTCCAAGGATGCTTTGGGGATACCATCCAACTGCTAAAAATGGAGTGTAATGGAACTAAAATGAGGTAATAGAAAAACTTATTAGAGAGCCATGATTGAAATGGAAACATTAAAATGAATGGAATAATAAAGAAATTTTTTTGTAACGAGATAATGGGCTACTTGAATTAGTGAAGTCACTAGATATGCTTGAAAAGTCCTCCAAAGACTAAAATATTCACCAAGAGCACATCAAAATTGATGAAGTGAAGTGGTAAGGTGCTTCAAACCCAATCCAATAAGGCGTGCCAAAAATGATGTCAAAAAGTAGCACCCTAAGATTTGGATATGCATATCTCTACTTTTTTACTAACATGGGACCATTTCTCAAGTTGTGGGACTTGCTACTTGAGATGGACCTCTAGAGAAGGCTGGTTCCTCTTCCTAATATAAGGCTAAAACTACTCTTAATGTTGGAAATACAATTATCTAATCCTATCATATGATTCCAAGGGACCAGGGAGAGAGGAAAATGCATGAAAATGAATAAATCCTACACTAAGGAGGTGATAACACCAAGAGAAGGGTGGTTGGGACACTCTCTAATGAATGGAAATGGGAAGAAATGGAGATAGAGAGGGCATATAGAACACCACAGTCTAGAAACACACATTCACAACACCATTTTCATTAAACACAACCATTTAGAGCTTGCAAGAAACCAAAAATACACAAAATACCTTCAAAATATAATGTAGAGGCAAGAGAATGCAATGAAACACAAGCAAGGGTTGAAGAATAGCCACAAAACTTGATTTTATTGCTTCATATGATCACACACCATTATAATGAGAGATAGAGGCATGAATCTCTTGTAAAATACCCAAAATGGAGGCTTGAAGCTCACAACAACTTGTAGAATAATGGAGGAGAAGATAGAGAATACCACCCTACAAATGAGCTCCTTTTTACATTATATGGGTGAAAAAATGAGAAAGAGAAGAGGGAATTCGATATATGCATCCAACCACCAAAAAAATCATTAAATGGTCTGTAAAACATCATGGAGATCCCTGCAAACCCATTCCATTATTGTCCTTTTCTTGTGGAAGAAGGAAAAATGCCCCCCCCATGCCTTCGTTAATGCATTTTTAGCTACCTGGGACATTGTATCTTGAACTGGGAGAGTTTTCCTTGTCTTTGGCCCATCAACTCCACCTAAATTTAGTATTTCATGATTTCTTATTGTAGGGGATAGAATTACAATTCCAAAAAGTATTGTTTTGTTGGATTTGGTACACTAGGGGTCAAGTTATGTCCATGTAGGTCAAGAGATCCATTTCACCATTATCCAAACTCTTGGTCTCGGGATTTAAATAATGCCCACACCCATAATAGAATGTCGAATCCTTTTTTATTTTGGCACTGTTGGCTAGATCATTGTTTAACTTTAACTCAAAGAAGTTCCCCTTATGCCTCCTAGCTCGGCCCCAAACTCTCCAACACCCTCGGCCTTGTGTCCTACACTCATCCTCCGTCTCCCGGAAAAATATTGGAAAGCTCACCAATTTCCTTCTCTGCAACTACGACCACATTGGCACACACACACCATGGTAACAAGTTCCCATGGGGTCCTTAGTGCTAACATCCCCACTCCCGCCCATAATAAACTCCCACCCCGAACTCCTTTTTGTGTAGAATATTTTCCTCCGCGGGGAACTGTTGGTTGTGGAGACCATTCAAACCAAATGCCTTATTTATATTTTTAATTTATTAATTCTTTTCTTGCATATTCCCTAAGCATACATTGGTATAATATTAGTGTAATCATTGCATAACCATTTGTTTAGTTCCTCTTGTTTGGAAACTAAATGGTTACATTTGGTTAGAAGAGAAAAGGGCATGGGAATGTATATATACACGCCAATGGTTATGATGGAAATGAGCGAGAGTGAGAGAAAGGAAAGAAAAATCGAGCAACGTATTGCAACGTTGAAAAATGTGAGATTAAAGTGGCGTGAGAAGAAGAAAGAAGCGTCGGAAAGAGAAGAGGGAGGGTAGTTTTGTTGCAGATTTGAAACTACAGATTTATGCATTGTGTTTGCATGTTGCAACATGTTTATTGTATTTTATTTGCTGCTAGATTAATAATAAAAAAGGATTGTTGTTGTTGGTGGACGTAGCCTAGGAAAGGGTGAACCATGTTAAATCCGTGTCACTATTTTTTTTTGTGTAATTTCAGATTTCTGTGTAATTTTAAGATTTCCTTTATTCTGTAATTAATATCTACATATTAAATTTGTCTCTTCATTCCTACTGGTAATTCCTAACAACTAGTATTAGAGCAAAGGTGGTTTTTTTTATTACCAAGAAAGTCTCATGGTTGAGTGGGAGCAATGTCAGAAGAGGGAAAATTAAAGGTTGATAAATTCAATGGCCAAAATTATCAATTGTGGAAGATGCAGATGGAAGATTATTTATATCAAAAGGATTTGTGGCACCCATTACGGGGAAATAAAATAAAATGTCAACAATGATAGATGAGGAATGGGAAATTTTAGACAGAAAGGCACTAGGAAGTATTTGATTATGCCTGGCATAATCAATGACATTTAATATTTCGAAAGAAAAGACAACGATGAATTGATGCAATCATTAGTAAAACTGTATGAAAATCCCTCTGCTTCAAATAAGGTATTCTTGATGAAGCGCTTATTTAATATGAAATTGGTAGAAGGTGGTTCTATTACATAACATTTAAATGAGTTTAATACGATTACTAGTCAATTAACTTCTATAAGTGTTAATTTTGATGAAGAATTTAGAGATTTGTTTCACCGTTGTCTCAGTACATTTTGTATAAGACAAAAAAAATAATGTTATGGGCTGAGGAGGAATACCTGTTACGATGGTTGGTTTGGAGGTTGTGCGCACGTTTTGAATCCTCGATCCGATGCTAAGTGTGAGCGATTCCTTTTGGCTAGGAGGAACTACCTGAAATAGAAAACAAGACCACAAAAGAAGAGTTAAATAATATATGACAGTGGACTACCTAGCACATGCTAGATCTAGGAAGTGTGATACTTCCTAGAGGGCTATCAATCCACTATTTTTATAAAACAAATATAAAATAACTGAAATACGTACATAAACAAATCTAGTGCTAGTATTCTGATTTGGATACCTTAGATCACTATCAACATCGATCCAATTAAATACTAAAAATATGTGGGTCAAGGTCTTCAGTTAGGTTGTAGGTTGTTCAGGTGGTCTGCAAGTCATAAACAAGGTCTTAGCAGGGTTGGGTAAGGTTTTTGGGTTATTTTGGTAGGTAGGTTAGTTGTTGGTTTACATAGTGTTAGTAGACACAGACCGATGTCGGCCGGGTATGAATAATCACAGTTAGGAAGAACCGATGACGGTTATGGGTAACAACGCCAAGATATAGGTGAGATGATAAAACTCAATAAGATCTGTTTGTGGGGTTTGAGCTAAGGTCGAAAAAGATGACAGAGGAAATGACAGGGTATGTGGGGATCATAGGAACACTCAAAGATATGTAGAAGTCAGATATAGGTAGTTTTGTTTTGGTGTGGTTGGAGGAATGGTTGAGTTTACAGAAAGAGGAATAGTGGGGAAAAGGGAATGTAAGTAGAAAATGATAACAGAGATGAAAAAAACCTTTAAGACAAGAAAAGGATGAAATAACACAGGTGATAAACATACTTACTAATGTTGCAGGTCCAATGGCTAGGTGGTGGTGATGATTGATCGGTGGGATGGAGCTTGGTGCCATAGTGGTGCTTCTCGGAATGCTACCGTGAGAGCAATACCTCTAGATCTATCTTGATGTTAGCTATGGATGCTTGGATGTGTGAAAGAGTTCTGGTTCTTGCTTACATGCAGATATCCTTTTGCTCCCAAATTTGAAAATGTGGCCAACCTCCCCCACAAGGTTACCAAAATGGTTATATGGTAACCAATGATGGTTCATGGTTGACCAACGTCGGTTAAGCCAAGATTCCCTAGCTTTACTAAAAATGATAGAGCTTGCAATCATTTGGGTTAGGTCTATCCATTTTTCCCACAGATCGAATGGAAATTTCTTTTTCTAAGTGGGAAGGTGGTTAGAGGAATAATAGGAATTGATTTTTAGGGTTGAACTAAGTCTTATTCATTTATGGGTCTATAGTGAGGTGTCTAGGTGAGGTGTGCATCCATTTAATTAAAGTAACTAAATTAAATTAATAAATGGGGTGAGGATGGGTATTAATTTAATTGTAAATAATTAAATTAATATTAATGTGGGGTATAAGGGTCATGGTTAGGTGAATGTGTTTAAGTTGGTTATTTGAAAGGGGACTAAGGGGAGTGTGACCCAATTTTGGTGTCTACATTTTTCCCCTTTTTGTCATGTGGCTTGTATTGGTAAGTGACGCTTTGACAAAAATAGGAAATGGTTGTGTCGAGTGTAAGTGAGGGTGGTGTTGCCCCAAGCATGGGTGAAGGTAACCCCCTCAAACTAGGAACCGATGAGGTGAAAGACGGAAGCGGTGAGTGGTTTGATAAAATGAGGAGGTGGGAAAATGAAGATCAATGGGTGCATTGGGTAAAGGTAAAAGGTCAAATCGGGTAAATAAGTAAATGGGCCAAGGTTGAAGGTAGTGGCCATTGAATGCATGCACACGTTTGAAACGCGCAACACGGTACAAGGTTGAGAAGCTTTCAAACTCTATGTCATCTAAGGTCGATAGGTCTATCCAAATAGGGTTGAAGTGATTTCGGTATCCAAGGTATATGATATGGTGTGGAAAATCAACAGAGGATAGGTTTAGGAACTTTTAGGTATGTTCTGGTACACCAAAGGTTAGGTCAGGATAAAAAAATGACAATAGGCACGGTAAAGTCAGTAGGCTGAACAACACGGGTAACCATGTCGTAAGGTACATCGAGTAGGAAGGGTCAAAGGTAACAATAAGTGGTTTAGGTCAAGATATATAGGTAATAACACGTAAGGCCAAGGTATAGGTAAAATAACAACTCCTAAGACACAGCAAAGGCAATGTAGGGGTAGGTTGGGTTTGTAGGTATGGTTCAATGGGTGTCTGGAATGATAAAAAGGTGCGTTGGCACTAATGGTTACAGGAAAAAAGAAGCTTAGCAAGACCAAATAGTTATAAGGGTGATCCGATGCTGGTTATAGGGTGACTGACATCGGTTGGCTAGGGGCATAAATAGGACCAAAGATCGCTTAGGTTGTGTTGGGTTTATAAAATAAAAATTCTGTATTTTATGGAATCGTTGTTGTGTTGTGATGGTTGAGTAAACTACGAGCCATTTGTATTTTGGTGCTTGTTCTGAGAGAGAAGGATATGGTATTGTACCCGAGTTGAGGTGGAGGGTAGCAGATTGGTCATGTTGGTCGTCAAATAGGACTTTACGAAGAGCAACAGTCAGGGGACAAGAAGTCCCTCCTCTTTAATGGGAGAGGTTCCCTTATTCAGAAACGAACCTATTTACAAATATACAAAACATGATTTTCTGGTTGAACTTGGATATTACGAAAGTGTTTACTATAAAGATCATCAATTACAAAAGGACTGAGGAATGAGAGTATGAGAATGAGCAGAAAGGCAACATGCAGAATTATAGATAATAGAGTAATTCTTTATGTATGCGAAGTTACAGTGAATTGAAACAAGATCATTTGTATCGTATAAATAAGATGGAATTTAAAGACACAAAGTTCTGTAAATAACATCTGCCAGAACACAAAGTTTCTTAACGTAACACAAATTCATTAATCAAGGACACAAAGTTCCTTCTTGGTTATAAAAGATCACCATGCTTACAAAGTTGAAGAGTATGCAATCGGCAAGACTAACAAACTGGAGACAAATGATCTTCACAAAAGTTAAATGAAAGCTTAGGGATAACAGAGATCAGATAGACAAAGAATGGAAAGCCCTTCTGTATTGATTTCTTTATGATCTATTTACACTTTCAGAAAATAAACCCCATTCTTCCTTTTTTTTGAATGGCGTAGAGAGGCCATTATATAGCTTACAAATTAGTTACTCTTCGTAACCGCTTCTTTTAACTAAGATTAGTTAAGGACTGCCAATCGCAATACCTCAACTTTTTACAAAGAAAACGGAAAAAGAATGGGAAGAAGAGAAAAGAATAAGGAGAAGAAGACAGGTGGTCAGTTACTGGGAGGGACCCACTGACTTCAAAATCCACTGCCTGAATCTCTTCAACGCCTCGGCTATGTCTCTGCCACGAGGGACTGACGTGTTGGCTGTAGACTGACCCCAAAATCTGAGACACTTTTCCATTTCTTTATCAAACTTGACATGAGTATGATAATCTTTATTTGCTTCTTCAATGGCAGATTGAAGAGAGCAGATCTCCTTCATTTTCTCTTTGGAGATGGAGCTTTCCTTGAATAGATTGTCTTTAACAAAAGCTCTGAATTGAGCTTTGATTTCTTGCAAGGAAAGAGGCACACCATAAGTTTCATCCTGAAGATGACAGTGTATATCTTTGAAAGCAGATACAACCAGTGTCTTGAAAGCCTCACCTTTCTGCCAGCTATTCTTCAGCTCTCCCAAAGCCTCCTCCAAGACTTTGATCTTCCACTCCACGCTGTAAACCCAGGACTTTGACAGATTATCCTTTGCATCATCAAAAACCTTATTCGCCAATAAAATGTTCTCATCTATCTGTCCCATGAGACGGAGGTCTACTATGCAACTGCTCCAGAGTTTGAGCTCTTTATCCATGACCCCGATAGTGGAGGAGAGCTTCTGTTGCAAATTGTTCACCTTTCCGTGGAGTTTGAAAGCTTCATCGATGAAGTTCAATCCTGCAACAAGCATATCTTCCACCATGGCCTCCATAGCTCTGCCATAGACAGAATACTTGTGCATGTCTTTGATACTCTGTATTTCATCTTGGCTCAAAATTACAGGAGGTGGAAGAGTAGTCAATGGGGTAGGGTCCAAAACTTTGTCCTTAGACAAAAGAGATTTGATAAAACTTGTGAGAATCTGGGCTTGTTCCTCCAACTGTTCAATAATTTGCTGTTGTTTCTCTACCCTCCCAATGACTCTTGTGACCGTTTCCTGGAGGTTGTGGATCTCACCTTCAGGAGTAGACTCTCCCATTGGAATTCTTGAGAGCTCTAAGTCAGATGCCTGCAAGTCCTGCTCCAATTTGTCCACTATAGGCTTAGCAATCTCCAGGAATTGCTGACCTTGAGCATCAGACACTATTCTGGAGGTGATTTTGGCTTTCTTGGCACGAGAAGGAGTAGTGCCCAACAAGGCTGCGACAGCATCAAAATTTGGCCCTGAGCTCCGAGAGGAAGATTTCCTCTTTCTACTGTCAACAAGAGGTTGAACCCATGCAAAAGAGGAAGAGGAAGTAGCAGGAGGGGCAAGAGGACCAAGAGACATAGAGCTCATGATGCTCAAGGTTTGCATAGCTGTGGTCTCAAGTTGAGATGTGAGTGGGGCGCTGGAGACAATTGCTGCTAGAAGAATCAATAGCACTTGGAAGTTCAGTGCTCTGGACTTCCTTATCTTTATCTGCTGGATCTTCAGGAGCATTTGCAGGGGCTGGCACTTCACTCTCTTCACTTTCACTGAGAACAATGATGTTCTCTGGTCCCAAAGGCACTTCTACCTGTTTACTTTGAGGATCTTTTTCCACAGGCTCCTTCTTAACCTCTTTGAGTTTCTTCTGGTACACTTGAGTGGATGAAGAAGGAGTGGAAGCTGCAGGTCCTTGCGTTGATGAGGCAGGAGGGGTTTGCACAGGTGTGTCTGATATGGGAGTCGATGCTTCCCTCCTTGGTGTTGAAACATCCTTGGAAGAGGATTCTCCTGAGTGCCTTCTGAGCTCTCAAACTTTCCTGTCAAACCAGACCTTAGTCCTGACTAAGACTGGAGCAAGGATCTCAGCCAGATCATCTTTTTCTTTCCTGTTCCAATCCAAGTCCTCCAAGGGAGTGTGCTTGACCACATTGTCATACTCATATGAGTATAGATCAGAATTGTCATCCTGGAGTCCTTCAGGAACTTGGTACAAGCCAAGTTCTTGAATCAATTGCAGAGAGAACCTGCCATAGTGCCTCCTTCTAGCTTCAAAATCATCCGCACAGTCAGCCCAATAGTCCTTTGTATCTACCCTATGATGATAGATTATCTTGATGTTCTGCTCAATGAACTTCTTCAAGTCGAAGCAAGTTCTTGGCTTAAAGAAATGAATGGTGATAAGAACTAGGGATCTTTCTATGTTCTGTGCGTCCAGGGCTGTTTTACAAGTGTAATTTCCCAAAGAGATGGGAAAGTGCAAACCAGAAATCTTCTTGTCTCTGCAGGTTCTGTGCAATTTGTCTAATTACCTGCATACCTCTATCAAAGCCATCTTGTCACTGCAGAACATGGGTAGCCTCAAAGGAGTGCTCTCATAGCCAGCAAGCCTGATATAAGAGAATTTTCTAAATTGAATAAAATAGGCACCATAGTGCGATATCAGCTTCATGGCTTCATCTGAAAACCTTCTAGCAGTTGTCACCCTCAAGCAAACGACCACGTACATGGTGAAAGCATCATTTACCCTTCTCGAAATTGCGATTGTTGGTCTCTAGAGTGAATCTGGGGCGAGGCGATACAGATCATCCTTGTGGGCATCAATATAAGAAAAACCAAACCATTGCCTTGATGCCGCCAGAGTATACATTAGGTACGAAGTCATGTAGAACTTCTTCGTTTGCTTTGTACATACGATTGGACAGAATGCTCACCAAGTTCATGCTGATGATCTCCACCGAGTTGATATTTTGAGTTCCCTCGCACACCATGGAGATGAGCGGGCACATCCAGAAATGGAACTCGTTAGTAGAAGGTAAGCCCATAACCCGAGCCAGTAGGATTATGAAATCTGACAACTCTTCATTGAAATCTACTCGGAAGAGAGTCTTAGAAAGACGATACGCTCCCTTCTTAGGGTTTTTAAGCCATGACTTTGCCACCCGCGCCTTGTATTTATCGCTATCTTGACTGAACAGGGCCTGTGCTTGATCCTGGGAAACAACTATGGCATTATCCATCTCTGGGATCCTCAAAGTAGTGCTAATGGCGGCAGCATCTAGCTTGGTGATGAGTTCCCCGTGTACATTGGTTAATTCACTCGAATCAGGGTCGAAGTGAGCTCCACATGAAAGCACTGTTTCAGCACACTGTACCAAGATTGGGAAACCTCCAGCAAAAGCCAAACCACTGTCGTGAATCATCTGTGCCATTGGTGTAGGGTTTGCATCTGCCATCCTTGCCCAAAAATCGCTGAAATCAAGATGACGAGCTTCACTGTCCCCAATATTGTGAACGGCAGATTCTAGTGGTGAGATTTGCTCCTGTCCCTGAAATTTGATCTTCATATTGACAGTAATTCGGAGGACAGAGACGCGAGCTAGACTTCGGGAAGGAATTACAGAGGGAAAGGATACACGCGCAGGAAATTATATTGCAAGGGTTTGAGCAAAGGATAGCATGGAAGCAGTGTGAAAAATGCAAAGGGGGTATGCTCGTTATATAGCCGATTAGGAGAGAGAAAGACAATGAATGCGCATTTAATACATACCTACCAATTTGAATAAGCATGATATTTGGGTAGAGCGGGAAAAATAAGCACGAATGGCACTTGGTTCATTTGGGACATGTGAGACGCGAATGAATGCGCTCACGCGGCTCAGCCGATTCGGGCGAAGCGGGGAAAAGATGCACAAATGCCTTTTGGGACATGTGGGACGAAAGGACGTGAAACATGTGACTCGGCCGGATCGGACGAAAAGGTGACAATGGGTCCGGAAGAGTTTGGGACATTTGGACTTGAAAGCATGAAGTACGCGGTTCGGTTGAATCGGCTGAAAATGGAACAACTTGCCCGATTGAACCTGGACACTTGGGACAAGAAAGTGCGAAGTCGCGGTTCGGTGTTTCGGCCAAAATGGAACAACTCACACAATTTGACTTGGGACATTTGGGACAAAAGTTCCGACGGGCCCGAAAAAGACAAACTTCGGGAAATCGGCCGATCGGGGAACAGAGCGCACTTTTGAACTTGGGACACGCGGGACAAAAATGTCCGACAGGCCCGAAAAACACATGAAATGACCCAAAAACACAGATTTTCTCAATTTCACAAATTTTAACATTTTCAGCACAACAAAGAAGACACTTAAACTCAAAATTTTGAAAATTCACTTTCTTAAGAGCAGGGAATTTTGAGTGGACAACAGCTGGCTCCTTCTGGGAATGACTTGGCATAAATTCAAGGAATGAGACAAGGTAAGAACTTAGACAAACTTGGGGAAGGCACCAAGACCTTTCCATTGGGCCACTGAGTCAAAAAGCAGATCAATACAGAGGACAACACACCAAAACAAAAAGGAAAGAAAAACAAAAACGTTATGTATGAATATACAAAGGACTCCTTAATCACCTATGACTTGAAAAACTTAAGGTACTGCCCACTATAAGGAAGTGGGAGAGGAGAACCATCCATGTAATCAAGATAAAAGGAATTCTTACCAAAGAAAGTGTTTGATCTTGAAAGGTCCGAGCCAAAGGGAATCAAACTTGCCATTCATTGCCACGAGGTTCATGCCTTTTATCCCATAACAACACAGTGTCTCCAACTTGGAAATCTCTGAACCTAGCTTTCTTGTCAAACAAGACCTTTACCTTCTATTGGTGAACAGATATCCTATCAACAACCTCCAATCTGTCCTCATTTAGTTTGTGAAGATACATAATTCTCTTATCCAAAGCATCACTGAAACTAGTATCTTCAATGGCCTTCATTAGATGCAAGGCTGGCAGTTCCACTGTTACTGGCAGTTGAGCTTCTACTCCATATACCACTTGAAAAGGGGACATTCCAATAGCTCTCTTTGGCGTAATCCTGTCTGCCCAAAGAGCATCATAGAGCTTCTTGTGCCAATTTCGTTGAGACTCATTGACTAATTTCCTTATAATAGTCACCAAATTTTTATTAGTGGATTCTGCTTGCCCATTTCCTTGAGGATAGTAATCTGAGGAGTGAGCCAAAGAAATGCCATACCCATAGCAAAAATCCATTATCTCAGTTGAAGAGAAATTCGAAGCATTATCTGTTACAATCTTATTAGGTACACCATACCTTACCAAGATGTTCTCTTTGATGAAGCTGCACACCACTTCAGAAGTAGTACTCTTAACTGGAATAGCTTCCACCCATTTGGTGAAATAGTCCGTGGCAGTTAGTACATGAGTATGACCAGCACTAGAAGCAGGATTAAGTGTTCCAATGAAGTCCAAACCCCACTGTTGAAAAGGTTCTTCAATTACAACTGGCTTAAGAGGCAAAGAGGCCAATTTGGGTCTTCCCACGAAAGTCTGACAAGCCTCACATTTATCAACCCACTTGGATGCATCTCTGAACAAGGAAGGCCAGTAATATCCTCCACGAAGAATCTTGTGAGCAGTGACCGTTGATGAATAGTGCCCTCCACATGCCTGATCATGAAAAGCTGAGAGAAACTTTCTCTGCTGTTCCTTGTCCACACATTTCAAAAATCTCCCATCTAACCCACGTTTGAACAAGGCATTTTCCCACAACACATATTGCACTGACCTCAATTTAACAGTCCTCTTTTCTTTGGCAGTTAAATGAGAGGGGCATTCCCCATAGGTGAGAAAATGGGCGATGTCAGCATACCATTCATCAACTGAGCTAAGGAACAGAATGGTAGGAAGGCCAACTTTGTTCTCCAGTAATTCATGCTTAGCTCCTTCAGCAATGAGCTCACAAAGACCTTTTCCACGAACCAGCTTGGTCGGTTTGATATCAATGTCATATTCTTGGACCTTAGCAACCCAGTTCCCTCTCTTGGATCCAAATTCTTGTTGTGTGAGAATTGACTTAACCGTTGTATCTGGAACCAACACCATGGAATGAGAGTTGAGGATGTAAAAGCGAAACTGCTTAACAGCTTTGACCACTGCAAAAGCATGTTTCTCCATCATGGTGTATTTTAACTCATGATCTTTCAGAATATAGCTCATGAACGCAATTGGGAGTTCATGCTCGTTAGAGTCTTCTTGAGTCAAAACAACAGCCAAGGTATTATCTGTGGCATAGCAATAGATAATAAAATCTTTGCTGAAATCAGGACAGGCTAAAACAGGAGTTTTAGCAATAGCTCTCTTGATACCTTCAAAGGATTCCTTTCCTTCAGAAGACCAACCAAACATTTGTTTCCCTTTCATCATCTGAGAAATATTCAAAGTTAACTCTGTAAAATCAGGGATGAACCTTCTTAAAAAATTGATCTTACCAAAGAAAGAGTGCACACCCTTTGGGAGAGGAATTTGCTTTGGATAGCTTATACTGCGTCAGATCAATCTTAATACCATCTTTGGAGACGATGTGCCCTAATAGTTTTCCTCTGTGACATAAAAGATAGATTTTTAGGATTCAAAGAAATCCCATGCTCTCTGCATCTTAGTAGAATCTGCTCTCAGTGATCAAAATGATCTGCCCTTGTTTTAGAAAACATTGTCAAGTCGTCAAGGTATATGACAATACACTTCCCTTTCAAACTTCCAAAAGCCAGATCCATAGCTCTCTGAAAAGTGGCACCAGCATTAATAAGCCCAAAAGGCATTCTCTTGTAAGCAAAGGTACCCCAAGGAGTAGTGAAAGTTGTTTTGTGTTG
The DNA here is from genome assembly GCA_018340775.1 of Taxus wallichiana var. yunnanensis. Classification (NCBI taxonomy): domain Eukaryota; kingdom Viridiplantae; phylum Streptophyta; class Pinopsida; order Cupressales; family Taxaceae; genus Taxus; species Taxus wallichiana. The sequence continues at coordinate 868,414,031 of CM031238.1, forward strand.
ATCTGCAGTATCAACCTCTACCTGATTATATCCCGAGAATCCATCAAGCATAGATAACATTTCAGATCCTGTTACTGCTTGCAATACCTGATCCATCATGGGCAAAGGATAATTATCTTTCAAGGAAGCCTGATTTAGGTTCCTGAAATCAACACAGATGCGGATCTCACCATTTTTCTTCCTAACAGGCACAATATTTGCAATCCATGTTGAATGGTGAATGGGAAAAATGATTTTGGCCTTCAACAACTTCTGAATTTCCTGAAAGATGGTGTCAGCTATTTTGGGGTTGTATTGCCTCTGTTTCTGCTTAAAAGGCTTAATTCCAGGCTTGAGTGGAATAAAATGCTGCATATCTTTTGGTTTGAAAGCTTTCAAATCTTCATAAGAGTAAGCAAGAACATCCTTATACCTCTTTAAAAGATCAATTGCTTTCTTCCTCTCATCTGCTGTGCAACATTTTCCAATGTTCACGAGCTTAGGATCAGTAGAACTCCCAATATCAATCTTGTCATACTCAGCTGATTGTTGAGGTCCAGTGGAAGCTCTAGACTTCACATACCTGTCATGTTTATCAAATAGTTCCTCCAAACTCACCAATCCTTTAGGAATCTTGTTTCCTTTGAGATTGATGCATCCATCCTGATCCGTTTCTTCTCCTCGAGTGACTGCTTTGTCAAAGGGCACACTTTCACGAGGTAGGTTGTCACTTCCTTCAAAATACAGTTGTTCGAAATTACCCTTGAGTTCAAGGAAGGAAAGCAAGTGTTGATCATCATTGAAAACTTGCCAGTTATTGGTATTATCAGGTACACTAGGCCGATGGACCATCTCAATGGTGAACTTATCCTGAGAGAAGTCAGGATGAGGAATCAGTAGTGACCCTGAGACTGCTAGTGAATCAGCCCTGCTGTTCTTCTCCCTAGGTATTGCCTCAATGGAGAAAGCATCAAGAAATTCAATGGAATCCCAAACCTGATTCCGGTAATGTTTCAACCTTCCATTTTTTACCTGGAAAAGGCTTCTCACTTGCTTTACAATCAATTCTGCATCACCACGAGCCAGAAGATTCTTTACACCTTGTTCTTTGGCCACTTGCAGTCCAAGAATGAGAGCCTCATACTCTGCTGTATTATTAGTATTTTCGAACTGCAACTTAAATGAAAAAGGATGAAGGCTACCTTCAGGTGACACCAGTAGGACACCAGCTCCAGAACCAGCTGAGGAACAACTTCCATCAAACTCTAAAATCCAAACACCATTAGGATCTTTAGGTGACACTTTGGGGAGTTGGATTTCATCAGGGGACATAATCATGTAGTTGCCATGACCCATATCCTCATAGAGTATTTGTGCTTTAGGATCATCCGTTTTTTGCACAATATACTCAGATTGCTTCTCAGGCATCAACTTCTTCATTTGTCCATTAACAGGTATGAGTGCATGTGACCAATCCATTTGAATTTCTCCACCCACATCCTTACAGAAGTTCCTACTTAGCAACATCCCGTATGAAGGAGGAATATCTGCTACTAAGATGGTAGCCAAAACTCTCTTTTCAGGAAAAGCAGCAAAAGCCACTTGTGCATCTTTAATTCTTCCGACCAGGGGCACTTCTTTACTCTCCATGGAGTAACAAGATCCATAAGTGCGTGTGAGGGTCAAGCCTAAAGCATGAGCTACTTTAGCAGGCATCACATTATCTGAGGCTCCTGAGTCAATGACACAATTACTGAGCCTATGACCAGCTATAAGAAGTGTTACATAAAATGGTTTAATTTTGTCATTAGGTGAGGTGACAGCAGCTACCAGACTAGGCTGTGGTGCGAAGAAGGAGTAGGTAAAAGGCCTTTAGAGGTGGTTTTAGAATGGGAATTAACAAATTGAATCATTTTGGCAAAAGCTTTGGGATGGGTTTGATAATACTCAGCCTCTGAGATTTGAACCTTAGTCTTTTTCAGATGATCAATAATATCAAAAGACCCAGAAGTGGACGGGCCATCATCATTTGAAATCCTAGGCTTATCAACTTTAGGAGAAAAAGAAGTAACTTTACTAGTAGGATTGACAGGACTCACCTTTGGTGTAGATGAAACGGGGATAGGAGATCCTCTTTTTGCAATTACAGGGATAGTTGTCGGCTGCTCCTTAGATTTCTTGGGGGCTGCGTCACTTTTTCCCTCTGATTTGTCTGCTCTCGAGTCATGACAGCGAATGATTCACTATTCATGTCCGCTACTACTTCATCGTAATCATCTCCATCATCAATGCCCTCAGTGGTGAAGAAATTAACTCGAGATCCCTCAAGTTCATCTGCTTCATCATCAAATTCCTCCACAAACTCCTCGCAAGCTTCATTATCCTCATCATCATCTGGCTCTTCAACTTCACAGGTTGCATTGACAGGAACTTTAACAGGAGGTCCTTCAAGTGCTAATCTTGTTTGAGAAGTAGGCAAACGATTTCTGGGCTGAAAATTTCTCCTTGGAACATCTGCATAAGGAGCATGCTGAGCCAATTGTTTCTTTATAGCAATGAGATCATTCGCAAGTTTTTGAACTAATGGATCAGTATTAGGTCCAGGGGTGGAAGAGGAGGAAGCAGCAGACTTAGATTTGGAAGGGTCTCTCCTCAACTTCCCTGACATGATTAAATCGTCCTCGACACTAACAACAAGAGTTTGATCTTCAGTCAATGTTGCGAGATTAGCCCTTCTTAGCGCATAACTGACTTCAGTGATTGGGCATTTAGGAAGAAACATTTTTGGATTTGATCAACAGGTCGAGTATTTACCGGAATTTTATTGATCAATCTGTTGAATCGGGCCACAAATTCTCTCATGGGTTCTGGTGAATCTTTCTTTATCTGAGAGATTTGGGCTAGCAAGGCATGCACATCTTCTGCTGGTTTGAAATGGTTTTCAAACCTAGTTCTCATGGTGTCCCAGCTAGTGATAGTACCAGCCGGAAGGTGATAGAACCAATCAGCAGCATTATCTTGTAAAGTCTCAACGAACAGTCTCACGGAGACGTCTTCGTGTTCAACTCCCAGAACTCCACATGCAACTATGAAGGCTGTGATGTGTTCATCAGGATGCACTTTACCATCGCCTTTGAATTTAGGAAAGTTCTTCCGGTTACCTCTGGGTAACTCATGCAAAGGCTGAGGAAGAGCAAGGGGCCCAACACGATGACCCCAGGGCAATGGTACCGCCATTCTTGGAAAAATGGCTTGGAGAGGAACTACAACACCAGTAAGAATCAAAGCTCAAAGATTAGGACTAGGCTGGCTCAGTAGGACTTCTATCTTGAACAATGTGGATCGCTTATCGAACGAGTCCTACTATTTCTTATTGAAGGGAAAGGAAAACCCTGCTGCTCCAAAAGCTGAAACTGAGAGTCTTCAATACCAAGGGCCCTTCTCCCTCGAGTAAAACGTGGAGTCGCCAGATCAAAAGATGATCAAAAATTACAGAACTGGAATATGATTTTCCCCAGCGGAGTCGCCAAAAACTGTTGGTCGTCAAATAGGACTTTACGAAGAGCAACAGTTAGGGGACAAGAAGTCCCTCCTCTTTAATGGGAGAGGTTCCCTTATTCAGAAACGAACCTATTTACAAATATACAAAACATGATTTTCTGGTTGAACTTGGATATTACGAAAGTGTTTACTATAAAGATCATCAATTACAAAAGGACTGAGGAATGAGAGTACGAGAATGAGTAGAAAGGCAACATGCAGAATTATAGATAACAGAGTAATTCTTTATGTATGCGAAGTTACAGTGAATTGAAACAAGATCATTTGTATCATATAAATAAGATGGAATTTAAAGACACAAAGTTCTATAAATAACATCTGCCAGAACACAAAGTTTCTTAACGTAACACAGATTCATTAATCAAGGACACAAAGTTCCTTCTTGGTTATACAAGATCACCATGCTTGCATAGTTGAAGAGTATGCAATTGGCAAGAATAACAAACTGGGAGACAAATGATCTTCACAAAAGTTAAATGAAAGCTTAGGGATAACAAAGATCGAGATAGACAAAGAATGGAAAGCCCTTCATATTGATTTCTTTATGATCTATTTACACTTTCGTAAAATAAACCTCATTCTTCCTTTTTCGAATGGCGTAGAGAGCCATTATATAGCTTACAAATCGGTTACTCTTTGTAACCGCTTCTTTTAACTAAGATTAGTTAAGGACTGCCAATCGCAATACCTCAACTTTTTACAAAGAAATCGGAAAAGAATGGGAAGAAGAGAAAAGAATAAGGAGAAGAAGATAGGTGGTCGATTCTTTGGGAGGGACTATGCGTACCCAAAATTGTATGTACTGTACAGTTGGAAATCGGTTACAAGCGCCTCGATGATGATACAGGTCTCCTCGCAAGGTGTTCGGGATCCGGAAAAACCCTCGGAGTATGCGTTAACATCCCGCATGCCTCGCTTTGCCCCCGCGCCCTTTGTTTTTCCCTTTCTTTCCTCTTTCCTTGGCCTCTTGACCTTCAGTGATGAAACCGCCGCCCGAAGGGCGGTCTCAGTGACCGCCGCCCGATCGTGGCGGGCGGGTCCAGAACCGCCCCGCCTGAGCGGGCGGCGGTCCTGTGCGCATTTTCCAGAACGTTCTTTTGACGCGACCCGCGTGAAATATCAACGCTTTACCAGCTTTTCTTGCCGACTTGAGCATGCATTTATGTTTTTGGTCCCCTGGAATAGTGTTTTATCTTTGTTTAATGGTGGGAGAGTTCAATTTGAACTTGCCTTCTACTCATTGCAAATGCTATAAATATGCATCTTGTTTACATACAAATGGGCTGAGTTTTGGGCTGAGTTTTGGGCTGAGTTTTGTCTGAGTTTTGGGTGAAGAATTGGAGCTGGAGCTTTTGGCCACCATTTCCTTGTGAGAGTCTTCTCATTTTTCAGTGGTTTGGTCTGTTAGCTTGCTTAGGATTGATAGTATAGTTCATTACATGTTTAGATAGTATTGTTCAGCTGTTGGTAAGCCACATACCCATCTTGTGCAGGCAGTGCTGTTGTTTCACCCATGGTCTGGTTTGTTTTGGGCTGAGTTCTTTGGTTTGGAGTCTTCATTCTTGGGCTTTAGTCTTCAATACTCAGTCCTAGATTTATTTTATGAATCATTTTATTTTAGCATGGTTTAGAATTCTGAGTATTTAGTTATGCCTCACTGTACACCGACAACGATCCTGCTAGGAATCGTATAGGCCAAGCTCTGTTCTCTTGTGCCATCCCTCTCCTACTTGTACTTCGTTGTATTTCTCTGAAGCTGCTATTATTCATTGTTTGAGTACCTGCTGTTTATCATTTTGTTTTATCATTGCTGCAACAACCCTGCTAGGAATCGCATAGGCCAAGCCAGTTCACTTGCGCCATCCCTCTCCTACTTGTGCTTTGTGCCATTTTCACTTTAAAGTAATTGTCGTCCCAGTGCCTTCCCTTGCCGATGTTGCTATGCTCCTACTCTTTCTGGATTCACGTGAACATGCAAGAACGAAGAGATCACTCTGAGGGGACAAGCTACAACACAACTGGATTTGCCTCTGCTCAGTAAATGCCAGGTTTAAATTGTCAAAGTTATTATCAAATAGAGTAGTGAATCATTTTATTTCAGTTAAGCTCGCTTTCAATATTGCCAGGAAGTCATGTGGGAATGATAGTTTCGAGAAACTATGATTTGTTCCTCACTTCGAGGGTAGGATTGAAGGTTTTCAATTAAGTTAATTAGTCTGTCTTTTATTTAGATTCACACATCTCGCATGGTGAATAACCACACCAAAGTTATTTCACTTGTTTAGTTTTAGTATAAAGTAGTTTAATTGTTACTTGTAATTATAATGTTTCAATCGTATATTTTGTTTAGATTAGTTTCCCTTTCAATAGTAGTATAAATTGTTATTTTCAGTTTAAGTTAATTTGGAGACTTCATAACTAGATTAAACGCTTAAATTCTAGTTAGGAGGGTAAATCGCTAGGGAATTTATGCTACCCGCTCATAGCCTCTAAATCTCCCCTTTTTTTACAGTTTAGCTACCAGGAGATCAAACTACCAGATCTTAGTCACTGATCCTCCCATGGTTAGCCATAAGAAAGTTGCTTGCGATTCTCATCCTCGCTTGTAGCTTTTCTATCATAGAAAACTGACCATAATCTCGGCTGTGACTTCATCTAAGTCACCCGCATTTCAAACCACCGGCTGTCTCGGCATGACCTCGGGAGGTCGGGTACGGGGAAGGTCACTTGTCGATTATCATCCTCGCATGTCACTTTCCCACCGTACAAAATTGGTGAACCCGACGTGAAGCAAACAATTATTTCACCTTCTCTTTGAGAAGTTTTATCTTCTCCAAATCATCTTCGCTCCTTCCCATTATTCTGCGGGTATTCATATACCCCCAGAATATGTCGGGACTCGATGCATACGGCAGACCCCTCTTGGGTCTTGAGGCATACTACGCCCAACAGAATAGGCAGTCATCACCCTCACTCTCAATGTGGGGCGACAACTATTCAACTAATCAATTGTCAACACAAACACCAAGGACTAGATATAACTCGTCCTACCAAACAGAGGGGTTGGAGCAACTTGATCAAACACAAACAGAGCCTTCAGGCTCGAACAATATGACATTAACTGGAGAGTCTGCTTCATCTCCTCAGGTATTATTCCGACCGCCTATTAGTAGACAATCAGATCCATACTTGGTCTTAGACGATGGACAATCAATACTTTATCCTAGGAGTGAACAACGCTCTCAAGGCATGTACCCACCTGTAGGAACTTTGCAGATACAGCCCGAGTTCTCTCCTCAAGAAAATTCCCCTATGCCATCACGTATGGAAAATACTCTCAGAGAAACTTGGCAAGATAGCAATCAGTTCATGACAGGCTATCACATGCCTATACAACACCGGATATACAACAAACGCCACCAAGGCACGATATCATGGCTTCACCAAACGAAGTCATTTCAAATCTAATGGAAAAGGTTAGAGGTTTAGAACTTGCTCAAGCAAATCAAAATCCTCCGTTCATACAAACAGGAAGTTCCAATCCTCCATACTACTCTGGCCAAGTAGATCTCCTCACAGGAGTAGGCACGTTAGGTATGACTCCTCAGTATTCACAACAAGTGCCAACTAGACCCACTATCGCTAGCACTGTTCCTTCTGGTCCAGTACAAAGCAATCCATTCCTGGATAGTACACCTTCGTACTTAAACATGTACTCCAAATCACCACAAGGAGATATGTACTCATCCCCCGGCATGCTTGCTCCAACGCAGGGACCTCCTTATGCCCCTGCCAACGCGTACGTTATGCCATATCAACAACCCATTCCGCCACCACCCCCTCAACAGGCACCATCAATGGTTGAGACATATGCAATAGGGACTTATTCAGAATATTTAAAGGAGCCCTTAGATTTCGCCATACGAAGCATTATGCTTCCAAGGCCTCTTCCCGATTTACCCAAATACAAAGGAGAAGGAGATCCGAATGCGCATATCAAAGCTTACGCTACAGCCATTCGAGAATTACTCCCATGGGATGGGGTTGTTGCTAAAATATTCCCCAAAACGCTGGAAGGCATTGCCCTCGATTGGTATTACAGAATACCCGAGGCTTCCATACATTCATTCAAACAACTCGTGTCTGAGTTCATCAAAGCCTTCGACATGAACAAACTACTAAGGACAGGAATCAGGGAGTTCTTGCACATCAAGCAAGAACATAACGAGTCTGTCGCCCATTTCATCCAAAGGTGGCGCACAGTCCTTTATTCCTCGGCAAGCGCTCCAAACATGGATCAGATGGAGCTATGCGATTTATTCCTTCATTCTCTTAGCAGAGAAGTGAAGGAAGAAGTCCAAAAGTTCCCACTAAGGACTTATGACGAGGTACTTGAGAGCGCTCTGCGAATTGATCAAGCAGCGATAGATAGTGGCCGTAAGACGTATGGAGCAAACGGGAGGTTAATCACCTCTACTCAAAATACTACAACCACCACAAGCGTCAATCAAGGACCCAAAATCCTTAATGAAAACCATGGGGTTACAACAGATGGATTCACTGATCAAGTCAAAGGACTAAATGTTGTGAACACCCCGGCACCTGCTAACAATCAACGCAATAATAACTTCACTCCAGCGATCAATATGGTGGATTCTAATCATCCTCCACAACAACAAATCCAGCCACAAGGGCTTGCTCGGGGCCCAGATGGATATCAAAACCAAAGCCAAAGGCCACAACCTCGAAATTTCAACTATAACAACCAGCAGCCCAATCAGAACTTTGGGCCACAACAGGATTCAAACCGACGACCACGGAACTATAATCCCAATCTATATTGTGGTTTCCACAAAATTAGGGGTCATGATACTAAGACTTGCCATGACTACAATAAATTCATGCAACGCTTGCCAGAAGAACAAAAACAACTTTTCATAGATATGTTCTTGGCAGATCCTGTGTCACCAGCACCAAATACTTCCGCAGGGACAGTTTTCCCTCAAAATGCACCTCTCAAGATCTTCAATAATCCTCTCCCAAATCATTCTAACAATAACAGGTTAGATCCAAATGGGAAAAACAAAGGTATCATAATAAGAAATAACAATCAAGACGCCTCAACTCCTGACAACTCTCAGATTGCTCCTAACCTAAGTTCAAATGGTAATACAAAAATCTTGGGATTAGTTGAGCTAGAGGTTGAGCATGAAATTAATACAACAACTCAGACAAAGGAGTGTGTTTCACAACCCCTACCCGATATTTTCTCCACACGAGATGAAGTTCCTACAAATGCTAAACCGGTAGGATCCTATGATTTAATATACGAGGTGGCAAAGACAAATAAAGATAAGTCAATTTCTGTGGAAACAGTCTCCACGAAAGCCACAGAAGGAATTATGAAACTCTTGGAGAATGACGAACCGATCTTTCTCCCATTCGAACCTCAAGGAATGGGTAGTCTTCTCGGTATAGCATCTCTTCCTCCGATGACCTAAATCTAGATATAAACATGATAGAATTAACAAACGAAGAAGGGCAATTTAAAATTGAAACGATGCCTATCAAAACCCTCTCTAGGCACTACCCTATTCTAAAGTCTAGCTTCGACCCATGTGTGTCTAAAGCTAAGTTTCCCCTATCCATGGGGCAAGACCTCATCATCAACACAATGCTCACTATGAGAGAGAAGGTCGAACAGCATAGTCATGCTCACCCACATGTCATCTCTCAAAAACATGACAAAGAGGTACGCGAATGCCTCTTTCAGAAAAATGTTTTTAATAATGGGACATATACACCTCTGGGCAAGGGTTGTAAGTTCAAACCCGGAACGGTAAGCCCTCATCAAGAAAATGAAAAATTTGAGGATAATGGTTCTCCGCTGTGTACTTCTAGGGGTGAAGAATTCGATATTCGTCAACTTTCTTCACCTTAGATATCATGAAATATAGTTCCACCTGCATTTTCATATGTACATGGTTGCAGTTACATTACATTAGTAATTTAGTTGGTTCATTTTGTTCACTCGTTTCATAAATATTGTAGTCCAGGAACTTACTCTTAAGTAATCTGTTACAAATTTCTGAAGATATTGGCAAAAATATTCAAATCACATCTCTTCAAGCATCATCAAGTATTTTCAAATCTTCTCATCAAGTTTGACAGACAAACATTGATGGAAACCATACCAAGACCTGCATACTTGGCTTCGCTCTTTCTTTCTACTAGGTAAAGTTGTCCTTGCCTACGGTCTGTTCTAGAAGCTTCTTGGTGTCACATCTATCCCTCTTAAAATCTCTTGGAACAAAAGGATATCCCAAAGTCATAGATCAAAAATGTCAAAATCAAATGCAGTCAAAAGCACCAAGCAAACAAAATATTTTATTTTACACACTTCTTTGCCCCATCAACCTTCGGTGATAAGCCCACATCTCTTACTGGTGATGTGAGGTTGGGAAAGGAAAGAAGTGCCCTTACTCGCCTATATCTTGCCTTTGGTGACAAACCCATGCTTCTTACTAGTGGCATGAGGCAAGGTGTGGGGGGTCCAGTCACACAAACTAACAAATCTTGGTATGCTAAAAACACAAGTCAAATTCTGTTAAAAGAAGGGAAATATCCAAACATCTAAAATCCAAAGAGATCAAATCCTCAAAACCAGATTTTGTCAACCAGGTTGCCATTTATGAATCTAAGTCTAGATAAACTGAAAAGTAAGTGGCCTTCTAAGCTTGGTAGTAGTTCTGAGTAGGGTGGGTGTGTAGGTCAAAATTTGGTTCTTGTCCTTGTTTTGTCTGTCTCTCATCATTCCACTCGAATCAAACTCATACAACTTGTGCCCTTCCCAATTCTTGGTGTTGAGCCCTCGCATCTTACTAGTTGCGTGGATTTGGGATTGGGGCAAGTTCATCTCTTTATCGCTACACATTCATCACATTTTGCCAACATAAGAAGAAATCACAGACATTGCCCAAAGGGGCCAAAAGTTCAATATTACAACGTGTTTGTCATCACATATCAGCATTGCAAAAAAATAAAAATAAAAATAAAGTAAAACATTTTGTTTAACATTTGTTATCACTTGTCATCCATTGCATACATTATGAAGAGCATGTGAAAGTTGGCGGCATTTCGACACACAGGCATGTCAGGTATAGCCTCTAACTCCCCATTTTGGGACCGCCATACTCGGACCCAACGTTTTATGCCCCTTCATGGCTAAAACGCTTCTCCGAGGGGGCAATATGTACGTACCCAAAATTGTATGTACTGTACAGTTGGAAATCGGTTACAAGCGCCCCATGATGATACAGGTCTCCTCGCAAGGTGTTCGGGATCCGGAAAAACCCTCGGAGTATGCGTTAACATCCCGCATGCCTCGCTTTGCCCCCGCGCCCTTTGTTTTTCCCTTTCTTTCCTCTTTCCTTGGCCTCTTGACCTTCAATGATGAAACCGCCGCCCTCATCGGGCGGCCCGCCCGATCGTCTGCTCCAGAATCCGCCCGACGGGGCGGCGGTCCTATGCGCATTTTCCGAACGCTTCTTTTGACGCGACCCGCATGAAATATCAACGCTTTACCAGCTTTTCTTGCCGACTTGAGCATGCATTTATGTTTTTGGTCCCCTGGAATAGTGTTTTATCTTTGTTTAATAGTGGGAGAGTTCAATTTGAACTTGCCTTCTGGTGTTTGTAAATGCTATAAATATGCATCTTGTTTACATACAAATGGTCTGAGTTTTGGGTAAAGAATTTGAGCTGGAGCTTCTGGCCACCATTTCCTTGTGAGAGTCTTCTCATTTTTCAGTGGTTTGGTCTGTTAGCTTGCTTAGGATTGATAGTATAGTTCATTACATGTTTAGATAGTATTGTTCAGCTGTTGGTAAGCCACATACCCATCTTGTGCAGGCAGTGCTGTTGTTTCACCCATGGTCTGGTTTGTTTTGGGCTGAGTTCTTTGGTTTGAAGTCTTCATTCTTGGGCTTTAGTCTTCAATACTCAGTCCTAGATTTATTTTATGAATCATTTTATTTTAGCATGGTTTAGAATTCTGAGTATTTAGTTATGCCTCACTGTACACCGACAACGATCCTACTAGGAATCGTATAGGCCAAGCTCTCATTCTCTTGTGCCATCCCTCTCCTACTTGTACTTCGTTGTATTTCTCTGAAGCTGCTATTATTCATTGTTTGAGTACCTGCTGTTTATCATTTTGTTTTATCATTGCTGCAACAACCCTGCTAGGAATCGCATAGGCCAAGCCAGTTCACTTGCGCCATCCCTCTCCTACTTGTGCTTTGTGCCATTTTCACTTTAAAGTAATTGTCGTCCCAGTGCCTTCCCTTGCCGATGTTGCTATGCTCCTACTCTTTCTGGATTCACGTGAACATGCAAGAACGAAGAGATCACTCTGAGGGGACAAGCTACAACACAACTGGATTTGCCTCTGCTCAGTAAATGCCAGGTTTAAATTGTCAAAGTTATTATCAAATAGAGTAGTGAATCATTTTATTTCAGTTAAGCTCGCTTTCAATATTGCCAGGGAAGCTGTGGGGAATGATAGTTTCTGAGAAACTATGATTTGTTCCTCACTTCTGAGGTAGGATTGAAGGTTTTCAATTAAGTTAATTAGCTGTCTTTTATTTAGATTCACACATCTGCACAGGTGAATAACCACACCAGGTTATTTCACTTGTTTAGTTTTAGTATAAAGTAGTTTAATTGTTACTTGTAATTATAATGTTTCAATCGTATATTTTGTTTAGATTAGTTTCCCTTTCAATAGTAGTATAAATTGTTATTTTCAGTTTAAGTTAATTTGGAGACTTCATAACTAGATTAAACGCTTAAATTCTAGTTAGGAGGGTAAATCGCTAGGGAATTTATGCTACCCGCTCATAGCCTCTAAATCTCCCCTTTTTTTCAGTTTAGCTACCAGGAGATCAAACTACCAGATCTTAGTCACTGATCCTCCCATGGTTAGCCATAAGAAAGTTGCTTGCCGATTCTCATCCTCGCTTGTAGCTTTTCTATCATAGAAAACTGACCATAATCTCGGCTGTGACTTCATCTAAGTCACCCACATTTCAAACCACCGGTTGTCTCGGCACGACCTCGGGAGGTCGGGTACGGGAAGGTCACTTGTCGATTATCATCCTCGCATGTCACTTTCCCACCGTCAGGGGACCCACCGACTTCAAATCCGCTGTCTGAATCTCTTCAATTCCTCGGCTATGTCTCGCCACGAGGGTGACGACGTTGTTAGTAGACCCGACCCCAAAATCGAGACACTTTTCCATTTCTTTATCAAACTCGACATGAGTATGATAATCTTTATTTGCTTCTTCAATGGCAGATTGAAGAGAGCAGATCTCCTTCATTTTCTCTTTGGAGATGGAGCTTTCCTTGAATAGATTGTCTTTAACAAAAGCTCTGAATTGAGCTTTGATTTCTTGCAAGGAAAGAGGCACACCAGAAGTTTCATCCTGAAGATGACAGTGTATATCTTTGAAAGCAGATACAACCAGTGTCTTGAAAGCCTCACCTTTCTGCCAGCTATTCTTCAGCTCTCCCAAAGCCTCCTCCAAGACTTTGATCTTCCACTCCATGTTGTAAACCCAGGACTTTGATAGATTATCCTTTGCATCATCAAAAACCTTATTCGCCAATAAAATGTTCTCATCTGTCTGTCCCATGAGACGGAGGTCTACTATGCAACTGCTCCAGAGTTTGAGCTCTTTATCCATGACCCCGATAGTGGAGGAGAGCTTCTGTTGCAAATTGTTCACCTTTCTATGGAGTTTGAAAGCTTCATCGATGAAGTTCAATCCTGCAACAAGCATATCTTCCACCATGGCCTCCATAGCTCTGCCATAGACAAAATACTTGTGCATGTCTTTGATACTCTGTATTTCATCTTGGCTCAAAATTACAGGAGGTGGAAGAGTAGTCAATGGGGTAGGGTCCAAAACTTTGTCCTTAGACAAAAGAGATTTGATAAAACTTGTGAGAATCTGGGCTTGTTCCTCCAACTGTTCAATAGTTTGCTACCCTTTCTCTACCCTCCCAATGACTCTTGTGACCATTTCCTGGAGGTTGTGGATCTCACCTTCAGGAGTAGACTCTCCCATTGGAATTCTTGAGAGCTCTAAGTCAGATGCCTACAAGTCCTGCTCTGATTTGTCCACTATAGGCTTAGCAATCTCCAGGAATTGCTGACCTTGAGCATCAGACACTATCCTGGAGGTGATTTTGGCTTTCTTGGCACGAGAAGGAGTAGTGCCCAACAAGGCTGCGACAACATCAAAATTTGGCCCTGAGCTCCGAGAGGAAGATTTCCTCTTTCTACTGTCAACAAGAGGTTGAACCCATGCAAAAGAGGAAGAGGAAGCAGCAGGAGGGGCAAGAGGACCAAGAGACATAGAGCTCATGACGCTCAAGGTTTACACAGCTGTGGTCTCAAGTTGAGATGTGAGTGGGGCGCTGAGACAATTGCTGCAGAAGAATCAATAGCACTTGGAAGTTCAGTGCTCTGGACTTCCTTATCTTTATCTGCTTGGATCTTCAGGAGCATTTACAGGGGCTGGCACTTCACTCTCTTCACTTTCACTGAGAACAATGATGTTCTCTGGTCCCAAAGGCACTTCTACCTGTTTACTTTGAGGATCTTTTTCCATAGGCTCCTTCTTAACCTCTTTGAGTTTCTTCTGGTACACTTGAGTGGATGAAGAAGGAGTGGAAGCTGCAGTCCTTGCGCGCTGATGAGGCAGAGGGGTTTGCACAGGTGTGTCTGATATGGGAGTCGATGCTTCCCTCCTTGGTGTTGAAACATCCTTGGAAGAGGATTCTCCTGAATGCCTTCTGAGCTCTCGAACTTTCCTGTCAAACCAGACCTTAGTCCTGACTAAGACTGGAGCAAGGATCTTAGCCAGATAATCTTTTTCTTTCCTCTTCCAATCCAAGTCCTCCAAGGGAGTGTGCTTAACCACATTGTCATACTCATATGAGTATAGATCAGAATTGTCATCCTGGAGTCCTTCAGGAACTTGGTACAAGCCAAGTTCTTGAATCAATTGCAGAGAGAACCTACCATAGTGCCTCCTTCTAGCTTCAAAATCATCCGCACGCATCACCCAATAGTCCTTTGTATCTGCCCTATGATGATAGATTATCTTGATGTTCTGCTCAATGAACTTCTTCAAGTCGAAGCAAGTTCTTGGCTTAAAGAAATGAACGGTGATAGGAACCAGGGCTCTTTCTATGTTCTGTGCGTCCAGGGCTGTTTTACAAGTGTAATTTCCCAAAGAGATGGGAAAGTGCAAACCAGAAATCTTCTTGTCTCTGCAGGTTCTGTAATTTGTCTAATTGCCTGCATACCTCTATCAAAGCCATCTTGTCACTGCAGAACATGGGTAGCCTCAAAGGAGTGCTCTCATAGCCAGCAAGCCTGATATAAGAGAATTTTCTAAATTGAATAAAATAGGCACCGTAGTGCGATATCAGCTTCATGGCTTCATCTGAAAACCTTCTAGCAGTGTCACCCTCAAGCAGCCTGACCACGTACATGGTGAAAGCATCATTTACCCTTCTGAAATTGCGATTGCTGGTCTCTAGGGTGAACTGCGGGCAGTAGGCGTATACAGGATCATCCTTGTGGGCATCAATGTAAGAAAAACCAAACCATTGCCTTGATGCCGCCAGAGTATACATCAGGTACGAAGTCATGTAGAACTTCTTCATTTGCTTGTACATTGGACAGCTGCTCCACCAAGTTCATGCTGATGATCTCCGCCCAGTTGATATTTTGAGTTCCCTCGCACACCATGGAGATGAGCGGGCACATCCAGAAATGGAACTCGTTAGTAGAAGGTAAGCCCATAACCCGAGCCAGTAGGATTATGAAATCTGACAACTCTTCATTGAAATCTGCTCGGAAGAGAGTCTTAGAAAGACGAGACGCTCCCTTCTTAGGGTTTTTAAGCCATGACTTCGCCACCCGTGCCTTGTATTTGTCGCTATCTTGACTAAACAGGGCCTGTGCTTGATCCCGGGAAACAACTATGGCATTATCCATCTCTGGGATCCTCAAAGCAGTGCTAATGGTGGTAGCATCTAGCTTGGTGATGAGTTCCCCGTGTACATTGGTTAATTCACTCGAATCAGGGTCGAAGTGAGCTCCACATGAAAGCACTTTGTTTCAAAGACACTGCACGAGATTGGGAAACCTCCAGCAAAAACCAAACCACTGTCGTGAATCATCTGTGCCATTGGTGTAGGGTTTGCATCTGCCATCCTTTCCCAAAAATCACCGAAATCAAGATGACGAGCTTCACTATCCCTAATATTGTGAACGCAGATTCTAGTGGTGAGATTTGCTCTGTCCCATAAATTTGATCTTCATATTGTGATGAGTTCGGAGGACAGAGATGCGAGCTAGACTTCGGGAAGGAATTACAAAGGGAAAGGATACACACGCATGAAATTATATTGGGGTTTGAGCAAAGGATAGCATGGAAGCAGTGTGAAAAATGCAAAGGGGGTATGCCCGTTATATAGCCGATTAGGAGAGAGAAAGACAATGAATGCACATTTAATACATACCTACCAATTTGAATAAGCATGATATTTGGGTAGAGCGGGAAAAATAAGCACGAATGGCACTTGGTTCATTTGGGACATGTGAGATGCGAATGCGCGAAACACGCGGCTCGGCCGATTCGGGCGAAGCGGGGAAAAGATGCACAAATGCCTTTTGGGACATGCGGGACGAAAGGACGTGAAACACGCGACTCGGCCGGATCGGACGAAAAGGTGACAATGGGTCCGGAAGAGTTTGGGACATTTGGGACGTGAAAGCGTGAAGTACGCGGTTCGGGCGAATCGGCCGAAAATGGAACAACTTGCCCGATTGAACCTGGGACACTTGGGACAAGAAAGTGTGAAGTACGCGGTTTGGGTGTTTGGGCCGAAAATGGAACAACTCGCACAATTTGACTTGGGACATTTGGGACAAAAGTTTCAACGGGCCCGAAAAAGACAAACTTCGGGGAAATCGGCCGATCGGGGAACAGAGCGCACTTTTGAACTTGGGACACGCGGGACAAAAATGTCCGACAGGCCCGAAAAACACATGAAATGACCCAAAAACGTAGATTTTCTCAATTTCACAACTTTTAACATTTTCAAAGATAACAGAGAAGACACTTAAACTCAAAATTTTGAAAATTCACTTTCTTAAGAGCAGGGAATTTTGAGTGGACAACAGTCGAGGAGCTAGGGAGATGGGTCCACGAGTGTAGGGGGGTCAATTTGATTGGGTGGAGGTGAGGAGAGCATTTGGTGATGGCAGAGGAAGGAGAGGGGTCCTATAGACCACTAATGAATTATTTAAAAATGCCCCCATAGAGACGACATCATGACGAGGTAAGATTTAATTTCACTTTGTTTGTTTGTTATGTAGATTTGTTTATAAATATCAAGTTAGGGTAAAATGGGTTTTGCGGGGAAAAATTAAATTTGAATTTGGGAGAAAATGGGTAAAATAGGAAAGGTAGGAAGTTGTATGTAGGTTGAAGAGGGTTGAGGAGATGTTGAGGTGAGATTTGGGTAGGAATGGGTGGGTAGGAAGGGTAGAATATGGGAGTTTTTAGAGGCAATGGGTAGGGTTTCACCGATTGATGTTGGTCAAGGGGCGATGTCGATGTGGGAGTTAGTCGGCATCGAGTCATGGATGGGGTGTCCGATGCTGATTTTGGGAGATCGGTGCCGGTTAGGAAAAAATGATGTGAGTTGGCATTGCGAGAAAAATGGGCTAGGAGATGAGTGGGGGTGGGTGGGTGAGATAGGAAGGTATTGTTGAATGAAAATAGGAAAGGTAATAGTTATAGGTGGGGGGTCAAGGGTGAATGCGGGTATGGTCAAGGTTTAATAATGTGATGGTTTGTTGGATGCGGGTGTTTCACCTTATTCTTAGATAATTTCTTTGAAGCATTGACGAAAAAGATAAGGTAACGGGTGTAGGAGGAATACTTGTTCAAGTCTTGGTTAATGGGTTATTGTGCACATATGAACTCGAATCCACAAAATGAAGATGAGAGCTTCCTTTTGGCTAGGAGGAACTACACCGTAATGAAAACAAGACCACCAAAAGGAATTAAATAAATATGGGAAGTGAACTGCGCTAGCGTATGCTAGATCCGAAGTGTGATACTTCCTAGTTGGCTATCACCCACTTGTTTTAAACAATTTAATGCTGTAAACAAAGTAAACCCTATTGTATTTTGAAATGATTTAGGTATGTCACTTAAAAACACAATAAGAAATAGATCTAATCTAACAGGATAAGCTAGAATAAAATCCAAAGGTCAAACGGTTGGTTACAGGTTCTGCAAGTTTGATAGAGGTCTTGGGTAGATTATAGGTGAGTGAGGGTAGGATGAGATTAGGTGAATAGGTCTCTTCCCTAGGTTGTGTGGGAAAATACAGAGACCGTGTTGGTCGGGGTGACCAACGGCAGTTAGGTGTAACTGCACAGTGCATTCTTGTGAGATCTGGAAATGTCACGAGAATAAGCTATGGTCTCCTTTGTGATTGCACAAAGGAATTTGGTGGGTCGGGGTGAGATATTAGGTTACTTAGAGTGGGATTTTACGATGTTTTAATGGGATATGGAGGTGAAAGTGTTGGGGAAGGTCAATAGGGGTAAGATAAAAAATGGATGATATAATGATGAAGAAATGAGATAAACCAGAAAGTATGATGTTAGACTTACTTGGATTCCATTCTTGAATGCCTTTGTGTGAGGGATGGGGGTCTTGATGAGGGTTTGGAGGTTGCAAGTGATCACAAGATAAAAGAAATCTTCTCGCATGGGATGTATGTACACTCCTCTTTGCTTGGATAGATCGGATCATGGATGGGATGACTGTGGCAGAGAAGATGCTCAATCTCCTTCCTTGCATGCGGGTTTTCACTAGAATTTATTCTCTGAAGATGCGTTATCTCTCTGAGATTTGTTCTTGCTCGTCACCCTTCTCTCAATGTTTTCCAACTTGCTTCCAACTTTGAGAATAAGGTTTTTCTTAAAAGGGGTAACAACGGCATTTTGGCTTAACCTACGATGGTTAGGGGTAACCGACGTCGATCAAGGTGGGATTCCCTAGGTTTACTAAACTAGGGAGATCCTCCTGATTTCCTTGGATCTCGTGTTGTTATCCCACATTAGACTAGGAGCTTCTTGTGAGCATGCGGGAATGTGGTTAGAGGGAATGTAGGCATTGATTTTTAGGGTTTGGGTAAGTCTTAGTTAGTTATGGAAACTTGCTAAGAATAGGTCTTAGGTTGAGTTGGCTTGGTGAGGTGTCTAAGTGAATTGTATGTGTGGATATTTTTTAAATAATATATTTAAATAATAAATATAGTGAGGATAATGAATTAATTTAATTTAATTAATTAAATTAATATTAGTGAGGTGAAGGGGTCATGGCTAAGTAAATTTAATAAAGGGTGTTTATTGGTTGAGGTACGAAAGGGGAGTGTGACTTGATTTTAGTGTCGTCATTTTTCCCCTTTTTTGTTACGTAGCTTGTATTGGTAAGTAGCGCTAACAAAAATAAGATGTGGTTGCCCCATGTGTGGGTGAAGGTGATCCCCCTCAAACTAGGAACTGACGAGGTAGTAGGCTGAAGTGGTGAGTGGTTTGATAAAAGGAAAATGTGGGGAAAAGGTAAGTGGGTATAGGGAAAAGGGTGAAAGGTCTACTCGGGTAATCTAGGGAATGGGTCAGGGTCAAAGGTAGTAACAATCAAACGCACACACACGTATAAACTGTAGCACGCTACCAGGTTGAAGAGCAGGAAAACTCTACATCATCTAAGGTTGATAGGTTTATCCAAACAAGGTTGAAGTGAATCCGGTATCCAAGGTATAGGATATGGTCAAGAAGCACAACGTAGGTTAGGTGCAAGAACGTGTAGGTATGTTTTGGTACACCAAAGGTAGGGTTAGGATAAACGGTCATGGTAATAGGCTAGGTAAGGTTAGTAGGTCAATAAACACAGTAATAAAGTGTCATAAGGTATGGCAAACACATGAGGCCAAAGGTCACTAGTGATGGTCCGGTCCAAATGTCTAGGTCGTGGCACGGGTAAGGCCAAGGTATGGGTAAAATAACGAGAAGTCCCCAAAGGAGGACAAATGGAGGTAGGAAGTGATGAGGTCAAGAAAGGTGAGGTAAATGGGTTAGGTAAAGGTGAGGTGGTAAATGATGGAGTCCAGTTGGTTTAGGTATGGATCGAGTCAAGTTGGTTTAGGCATGGTTGAGTTAGGTTTGGCTAGGCATGGTTGAGTCAAAGGTTGTAGGCATGGATTGAGTTGAAAGTGGGTGAAGTTGTGATTAATTATTTTATGCAATGAATGATAATATGGGTCATATGTGAAATGTGGTATAATCTATACATAGTGATAATAGAGAGATGGTAGGTGTAATAAATGTATCTTTGTGGTAAGCAACTTGTTATGTATGTGGCTTAATTTCCAATTTTGTTAGAAAAGAGGAATTAAGTAAAATGTGATGTAAATGGTGAGTTAGGCATGATTGATGAATTGTTGAGAGTAAAGGATGGTTGAGCTAACCTCTAAGGGCTCCATGCCCTAGGAGTGCCGCCTACATAGTCCTAGTGAAAAAGGGACCTCAAGATTATGTAGTTCTCCCATGAGCTAGGGAAGAATATGAAGATGAGTTGGTAGGTTTTTGGGCATGTTGTGGGTTTTGGTTTAATAGGTGTAGGTAGATTATAGGTAAAATGATGTAGGTGAAGGTGATTATGGCGAAAGGGGAGGATTACCTAAAAGGTAAGCGTCGAGGAATAAGTCCTGTATAAGGTAATCAAAATGTAAATAAAGATGGTTGAAAGATAAGAGGGGGCAATAAAGCCACCTGATTGGGTAGGACCATACCGAGTAGATCATACCTTGGAGGGGGTGATGAACATAAGACCCGAAAGGCATTGCACGATTAACTATTCTACGATGAAGGTAGTCATAGGATCACCAAATGTCTAAATTCCAAGATGTCCCTTGAGGCAATTGAGGAATGAGAGTGGAAATGGTAAGGAGGATGAAAGGTAGTTGATTTTATATGTTTTGAGTAACAGGCCCTCAGGGTAAAGAGTCCAAGGTCACAATGGGCAAGTCCATGACTAAAAAGTTTTTTTTGATAGACTGATCAATGTGGGAAGTCTATATGGGATAAATAATATGGTACTCCTTGAGGTCTTCGTGAAGCTAATCGATGTGGGAAGCTTCGGTTTCTCTCGTTGTTTTTTTGAAGCTTTACATAGTTATCCTTCGAGGAGCAGCGATCTATTTATAGTGGTGATTGTTGAGAGATAGATGTCCTTTTAAGGGGGTCATCAGTTTATTATAAGTCTAACTCAAGGTGTTTGGTCCCATGTGAGGTATTTGAAATCATGGAAAAGAGCAAGGCGGAGGATAGGAATCTTGTTTAAAAGGCAAGGTGGAATGACCATGGGATCTCATCTAAAGGTAGACAAAAAGTATCCATGAGAATCATGCTATGTGCAGCGCTGTGGTACACATATTCAAGAGAAGATAACTAGTGACGAGTACTCACAAGATTCTTGTTTAATCATTGGGGGCGTGTATGGAGTGGGTAGCACTCAAGGGACGAGCCTATAAAGAGACAAAGGGTGAGGTAGGATGACGAGTCAACAATAGAATGGTTGAAGATGTAATGCGTTAAGGGGCTCAGGTTCGGTTTACCATCAAGTGAGGATAAACGATAGGCACCTGATCCATAGGTATGAGTTACGATGTATGGTCCAAGACAATTAGGAGTGAATTTTCCCCGTTTACTTTTTTCTACTTTGGTTACGTATATATTTTATTTCAAGACAAGGTCACCGACTTGGAAGGTTTGTTCATGAACATGTTTGTCATAAGCACGTTTGATACGATGTTGGTATACTTGAAGGTGATCCAGAGCATTAAGACGACATTCATCTAATAACTCTAGTTGTGCTAGGTGGTCCTAACGAAATTCATCATTAGTAAGCATGTCATGGAGAGAAATGTGGAGTGAGGGGATTTGGAATTCGAGAGGAAAAAAAACCTCTATACCGTAGACCGAGAGAAAATGGTGTGGCCGTGGTGGAAGTGTGAATACTAGTGTGGTATGCCCACAAAGTTAAAAGGAATGTGCGTATGCCAATCCTTCCCAGATCATCAACCACTTTCATGAAATTTTTTTTGAGGGTTTTGTTAGTGGATTCAGCTTGGCTGTTAGTTTGTGTGTAGTAAGGTGATGAGAAACTAAGTTTGAATGCCGAAGGCGTTGCAAAGTTTTTGCAATGATTTGTTTTTGAATTGTTTTCCATTTTTAGTGATGAGGTGATGAGGAACACCAAAGTGACAAACAATGTGGTGGTTAATGAACTCACATATTTTCTCGGATTTTTCGAGATGAGTGGTATGGATTCTACCTATTTTGTGTAGTATTCGGTAGCAATAATGATCCATTGATGGCGTTGGGAAGAATGGGGATTGATTTCTCTGACAAGATCCAAACCCCATTGAGAGAAGGGCCAAAGATCACGAGTGACCTATAAGGCATGACTGGGTGTATGATGAAGGTTGGAATGTTGTTGACATTTGACACAATGTTTTACGTAGTCACAACAATCATGGTTAAGGGTCAGCTAGTAATAGCCTAAGCAAAGAATACACTTAGCAACAGCAAGGCCACTAAAGTGACCTCCACATATGCCATCATGAACCTCCTTAATGGTATAAGGAATTTCAAAACTTATGAGGCATCGTAAGAGAATACCATCAAAGCCATGCTTATAGAGGAGTCCCCCTAGAATGATAAAATGAGAGACCTTTGTAAGGAAGGCACGTTGTCTGTTAGGGGTGAGATTAGGAGGTAAGATTTAGAGAGAAAGGAAGTCAGAGTGTTGTTTATACCAAAGGTCACTCGGGTCTGGGGTGTCGGTTCCGATTGAGTAAAAATTGTGAGGTAAATAAGAAGGTGAATGGAGGTGTTGTACGGTGACAAATATTTTGGAATTGACAGGGGAAGCAGGTATTTGGGAAGCTAAGCAGGCCATGGTATTAGAAAATTTGTTGGTTGAACGTGAGATGGTTTGAAGGTGTAACCATCAAAGGTGGTCAAAAGTATGTCTACATGATGTTTATACTTTTAAAGTTTCTTGTTACGACATTGGTACATACCATTGACCTAGTTTATGACCAATTGAGAATCACCAAAGATGTTGATTGATTTGACATCTAGGGCATATGTGGCTTGAGACCTAAATACGAGCGCTTCGTACTCGACAATATTGTTTATGCATTCAAAGTCAAGTTTGAAAGAAAAAGGCATGGGTTATCCATCAAGAGGAATGAGGATAACACCAGCTATACCACCACACCGACACTTGGAACCTCGTCGAAGAAAAGTGTCATTTGGAAAGGGGGTTCATCCAGGGAAAGAGTAACAATTGACTCATCAAGAAAGTCAAAATTAGAGGGTTGATCCCCATAAATAGGTGCATCGGCCAGTTGGTTGGCAATGGCTTAGCCCTTGATGAAATTTTGATGAATGAATTAGAGGTCGAGATCCACTAAAAGCATAATCCATCACGTGGCACGCTGATTTTGATAAGGTTTGGCATACATGAAGTGTAAGGGATCGAGTGCTGGTCACGCCATAGGTTTTGTGGTTGAGTAGGAAATGATGAGTTTGGTGGCAACAAAAACTAATGCTAAGCAAAGTTTTTGGGATGGTTTTATCAGGTTTCATAGTCCAAAAGAGTATACTTATGTAATAAACTCGCGCGCTCCCGTGTTGTTCATCGTGATGAGCAAGCATGGATCCTAAGGAATGATCGAATGAGACATGTATAGGTAAAAAGGTTGATTGTCTTTAGGTGGAATGAGTACAGTGGGTTGGAGAAGGTATTTTTTTAGGGCCTCAAAAGCTTTATGATGATACTCATCATCCCATTTAAAGGAGACATCCTTCGTGAGCGAGATGATGAAATGGTTGACACGGATCGAATAATTGTGAAATGAAACGGAAAATGGACTACAATTTACCTTGCAGGTGACGGAGTTGGCAAAGGTTACTAGGTGGAGGCATTTCGAGGATGGCCTTGACTTTAGTAGGGTCAACTTATATACCATGGAGGGAAACAATAAATCCCAGGAGCTTTTCTGAGAGAACTGCGAAGATGCACTTTTTAGGCTAAAGGCGGATGCCATATTTAATGAGGCGGTCAAAGATGGTGTTAAGGATAGTGAGGTGCTCAGAGCGAGGTTTAGATTTGGCCAAGAAATCATCCACGTAATCTTCCAATATGTGATGCATGATATCATGGAAGATCTAAGTCATAGCATGTTGATATGTGGCACTAGCGTTTTTAAGGCCAAAAGGCATGACTCGATAGTAGAAGGTCCCCCAAGGGGTGATGAATGAGGTCTTGTGTTGATCTTTTGGGGCAAGAAAAATTTGGTTATAACCTAAGAAGCCATCCATGAGTGATAGCATCTCATGACCAGCGGTGAGGTCAACTAGTTGATCAATACCGGGCAAGGGAAAGTCATCTTTCAAGTAGGCTAGGTTGAGGTCATGGAAGTCTATGCAAATGCGAGTCCCCCTGTTGCTTTAGTAATAGGGAAAATGTTAGAAATCTAACGAGGATAATCAATGGGTAAGATGAAGGAAATAGAAAGAAGGCACTAAATTTCTTCTTTGACGAGAAGAGCAATGCGAGGGTGCATTTTCCTCGCTTTTGTTTGATGGGTTTGGCATCGAAATGGTTATGATATTGTAAACCACTATGGTGGGGTCAATACCGGGCATGTCTACGTAATAAAAAGTGAAAGAATGGTTATGATATTAGAGAAAAGAAGTGATGGCTTCCTGTTCAGCAGTATCTAAAGATTGTCTGATCTTTAGGATATGCGGGTCGTCTTGAGTATGAATGTTGATCTCGATAGTTGATTCATTCAACATGGTTTGTGTCTTAGAGGGTAATGACCGATGAATATATGAGTCTTCTGCACCAAGGTAGGTGAGTATGGATTCATCATCCTGACATTGAACGATGTTAATTGTAGGTGTGTCATCATTGATCATTTCAGGATACAGGAAGGGAAGAGTGGAAGGGGCCTCGCCTTCACATTGATAAGTTAAAGGCCCTAAGGAAATGGTGTTTATGATTTTTTTTTAGGAGGGATAGATTCATGATCCATCAACTCTGTCGGTGAGGGTGATGATGAAGGTGGAGTGGGTGAAGGTGGTGATGAAGATGAAGGTGGAGAAAGGCTAGGGTCCTCAATGAGTTCAATGCGGGCTTGTTTGGTAGGAGGTTCGGGGAAGTCAATACCACTAAGGTCATTATGTTTGTGGGTGGTACATGGAATAATGGTATGGCAGCCTTACTCATAAAAGACAAAACACAAACCCTTCCACACATAGTAGTATAGGAAGGTGTGGGTGAAATGATGATTGGTAAGTGATTGGAAGTTAGCGGAAAATGGGTGGGTTTGTGATGGTGGTTCAGGTGTGTAAGTGGTAGTATCAAGTCCCCCATAGGTGAGACTAGTATGAAGATGAGGAGGACCATAAAGGAGGTGTTATCCTATATGGTGATCATAACGTGGGTGTTGGTGAAGGCTTCCATACTCCTGAGGAGTAAGGAATGTGTTGACACTATATAGGCGGTACTCTTCCGAGTGAGGCGTTGAAAAACACATTCCAAGGGATCAATGGTCCGTAAGTAGGTAGCTAGAATGGATGATGTGTTGAAGGTTGATGCGGAGGTGGAGTTAACAGATTGGGAAGCTAGTGGGTCAGCCATGGAGGTTATAGCAAGGTGATAGGAATGGAGGAGGTATGTGTGGTGAAATAAACGGCCGTGCTAGTAGGTAGAGGTGTAGGTGAAGTGGTAGTGGTTGCAGAGGTAGACACTTGACAGTATCAAAGCACATCATTGGGTCGGTAAAGCATGTTGCATCTTTTGAAATGTGATGGGTCGAGATAGAATGGTATAAGTGTGTCCTTCGTGTTCAAACTTTACACAATGATGCAAAGTGGAAGGAACGTAACCCATGACACGGATCTAGGGTCTACCAAGCAACAAGTTATATTGAAATTCCCCTTCAAAATGTAAAACAATTCGAATAGTGTGGGGCCCATGCGAATGTGAAGGATGAAAGTGCCTAGTGTGGAGGTGATAACATCGTTGAATGAATGTAACATGACTCAGTATGTTTATGCACATAATTGTCGTGTATGCGCATTTGAGAAAATGCATGAGATGAAATGATGTTAATTTTAGTGCCTCCATCAATCATCATATGGCGTACCCATATGTCATCAATGTGGATGGAGATGAAGAGGGCTGGGTCTGGGTCATCGTTTTGGTGTGGCGCGATCTCCTCCTCTAAGAAGCTAAGGGAAGCCACTTGGTGAACAAGGTGGGGCAAAGAGGAAGGCGGTAATTGGGTGAGAGAGGCTACATGATGGGGTGTGATAATGGAGGCTACGGGTGTAGGGTCATTGGGTAAAACCTCAATAGATTGAAGAACTTCCATGAGAGCTTGACGATGGGATTCGAGGTTTGGATGAGGTTGTATAAGGACATTTTGAGGGGGATTGGTGTAATTTTTGAGCATGGTGTGATGTGTGATGCCATTAGAGATGGGGTACATCGGGCCACGAGATAGTTATTTTAGGTATGGGTACGAGATGGTATGTTTAGTATAGGATTGATTTCTAGGTCGGTTGCCTTTTCTTTTCCCTTCTCGCACACGTGTAGTGACATGTATCATGTTGATTTGAGGGTGTTGGAAAATGGAGAAGGTGTAGGGAGAGTGGTATAATGACATGAAGGAAAAAACCTCTTTGGAGGAGAAAATACCTGTGAGGTGAGTGGGGCATAATGACATTGGGGTGGTGGTGTGGTAAACTATCGGATGTGAACCATGTTAATTTCAAATCTTGAGGGTGACTCTAGGAGTGGTGAGGGTGGAGGTTGTGGTTATTGAGTGGGAAGTGTGGGAATGGGTGTTGGTGAAATAGGATCCTCGTCAAGAAGGTCATCATCATCAAAGTTGGTTTCTGGTGGACACAATTAGATAAGGATGGTTTTCAAGGCCTTGCAGTTCTCCACATCGTGCCCTGACACATGATGGTATGCAAAAATTTTAGTATCGTCAAACCCTTTTGGCTTGGGTTTGAGGGGTCGTAAGGTTGGGGTTGTGGTAATGTGATAACGAAGTCTCGAGGAGGTTGTTTAAAATTTTGGCATAGGACCCTACTAGTGGATCAAAATGGGAGGTGAACGTCAGCTTTAGGTGTAGGTGTGGTTGATTGTCGAGGAATTGTTTTGGAAGAGTAGAACGGGTTGAGTTACCATTTTATGTGCCAAAGTGTGGTTTTAGGTATCGGTCGTGTTTGCTTGGGTAGGGGTACAATAGATGGATGGGTAGGAGGGTGTGTGTTTGTTTTGACTACCTTATTGTGGGGTAGTAGGGTTTTGTTTTTGGGTTACACCTTCTTGGGTAAAGGTGATGTGGGTGTATGAGGTCTAGAAGGAAAGCAGATGGAGGAAGAGTGAGAGTTACCCACTAGGATAATGAGGGTCTTTGTGAAGGTAGATGATGCGGGTCGTGCTTGGGGTGTGAGAGAAAATGACTGAATTGTAGTGGGTTATTTAGCAATAGCCGAGGGTATTAGAGGTATTGGTAGTAAAGAGACCGCAGTGTGGGTGTAAGTCGTGTTGTGTGCCTGGGTAGGTTAGAGGTTTTTTAGGAAGGAATGGGTTGTTGTGTTATTAGTTTATGGATGGGTGAAGTTTGCTTGACCATGTTGGGCAGCTGAGGTCTTAGGATAGATAGGACAAGTGCGGGTGTGATTGGTGCGGTTAAGGTGTGTGACGTCGATGAGTTTGTTTCTTTGATTTGGGTGTCGGGGTAGGTGTGGTATTGACGTTGGAGGATGTAGCTAAATCTAGTTTAATAGGTGGATGAGTAAGGCTGGTGGTCGGGGTGACCCCTAAAGTGGTAATAGGTTTAGTTGAGGCAAATGTTGTAGGTGTGGGTTTGGGTTTAGATGTAGGTTGGGTTATGGGTAAGGGTGTGGTTTGAGTGCTAACAGTATCATGGAAGGGGTTGCAATAGAGGTGGTTGTGTTTGGTTTGATTGGTTGAAATGTGTTTGGGTAGATAGTGGAGGTATCAACGAGGGATCTTTGCATCTGTGTTGAGACAGGGAGTAAGAGGTGCCCCCATAGTAAAGCCCTATCCACATAATCTAAATGATCGGCCAAACATGAGAATGGCACGTTTGTAGGTGGAGTTGGTGAGGACCTAATGGAAATTCTGTAAAATGTGTCTTAGAGATGGGGAATTGGCTAGCTTCAGCTTCCATGGGTAAGAGAGCTAAAATTAGGTCAGTGGGGTTATGGGTAGCTGATGGAGAATGCTCACCAAGAGGCAAGGGTATCTCAACTGGATCTATAATAGGTGGAGGAGATGATGGGAGATCCTCTATAAGTGGAGGAACAGATGGGCGCTCCTCTGTGGGTGGAGGAGGTAATGGGTGCTCCTCTATGGGTGTAGGAGGTATTGTGGGTAAAGTTTCTCTAAGTAGTGAAGCTAGGGGTGAGATGGTCTCAATGTTAGTGGAAGACCCCTTTGTTGGTGATGAAGGAGATGAAAGGTGTTCCTTTGTTGGTGAAGGAACATGGGAGGTTGGTTCCAACATGGAAGAAGGATTTTAGGCTAGGATCTCTTTTATGGAAGGAGTATGGGGTAATTGGGAGGTGACAGGTACCTCATTAAAGATAGTGTGAACCTCGCGGGTATGGGTATCGTGAGTGGATGTATCATCAGTTTGATTGGATGAAGGGGTATGGTTGGGAAATGGTTTTTTGAAGATTTGTAGATTTTGGTTGGGGTGGCATTGGGATTATCCATAGTTAATTTGCATTTCTCAAGAATTTCTTGGACAATATTTTTCAAAGTGATGTAGTTCCGTCACTATGATCCTTTACTTTATGATAGTTACATAAATCATGTTCTTTATACCATGTGGGCATGGGGCGAAAGGGTGGTCAAAACCAAAGGTGTGGTTTTATAGGTGGAAGGGTGATGACTCCAGTTTTGATAAGCTTTTCTAAGACATAAGAGTAAGGTTCCGCATTTGGGGTATATTTTCACTACGCTTGTCGAATTGAAAAGTCTAGATAGGTGAGAGATTAGATGAGGGGGTAGCTGATGAGTCAATTTGGGCCGACCTTGAGTACCATCGCATTAGCGGTGCCCTTAGCTTTTGAATACTTGGTTCGTGGTTTAGAAGAAGAAGATGTATCATTCGACTTGAATGAGGAATTCTTATTGCGTAACTAGATTTTCTTCTCTTGATGGCATGAATCTCTAACTTTCATGCCATAGTGAATGCCTCATTAAATGTTCGAAGGTTTGGACCTATAAGGTCGGGATATATGTCTAGTGTAAGCCCATGTAAAGAGTTCAATGAGTTCGTTTGTGGAAGTTGGAAGGTAAGTTGATTGATCAGGCTACACCAGTGAGTGACAAAATCTACGATAGATTCATCCTCATATTGACATGTGGAATATAGATCGGTCATGGTAACCTTCTTGATGATATTGATAGAGAAATGATCCAAGAAGGCTTGTGCTACCTGATTGAATGAGAATATAGAGTGTTTAGGTAACCCACTATACCAATCTAATGCAAGTCTAGTGAGGGACATGGGAAAGGTTCTCAAAAATAAGGCATCATCATGAGCGATTAGATAACACCCATGTTTGAATGACCACAAATGATGTCTGGTATTCTTTTCTATTGAAAAGATTGAATTTAGGCATTTCCTAATGCACAGGGTATGAACAGATAGGAATGGATGGGTGAATAGGCTTGTTACAAATCTCATCGTAGGTGAGAGTGTTGCGGGAGCTGGAAACCGATGCCTCCAATGTCTGCATCTTTTCCAACATCATTTTAATTAGGTCATTGGTGGGTTGTGATGATTGGATGCCTCCCGTACCATGAGAAGGTTGGTTTTTGGTATATAATGGGGGTGACGCTCCAAAGTGTATAGGGCTGCCATGTAGGGTGGTGGAGAAGAGGGCAGTAAAATAGGGGGTACATACTCGGAATGAATAATGGATGAAGCAAGAGGCTATTGGTAGTATGTATATGGTGGTGGAAGGGTCGTGGTAACCCTAGTGGCAATAGGGGCTAATGATTGTGGAATAGAAAGAACCACATTCTGAAATGGGGTAGGGGTCACCGACACTAGAGGTGGTAATGTAGCTACAAGTATGTGAGAGACATTAGGGGTGAATGAGGCTATGTTTAGGGTAGTTGTCGAGGGTACGGTGGATGTAAATAGTGCCACGAGAGGTAGAAAACGTGGAAGTCATAGCGGGTATAGGACCTAACTACAAAACAACTGGAAGTAAGGTGGATGCGGGTAGCACGGAGCCAGATGGGGCCAATGTGGGAGTGGGTACAAGAGTTGGGGGATATATACGGGCATGCCATATATCAACTGACCCGAGGCGTCTCAAGTGGATGAGTGGGAAAGGTAAAACTACAAGGCGGCAGGGTTTTGGTCAAGGAGTCATGAGAACTCCTCATCTCCGGTAGTGATAGTAACAGATGGATGAGATCCATGGCTGGTGATAAAATGGAAGGTGGTAAATGGATAGGTGGGATTGGTTGACAATTGGCATGAAATATGAGTGTGTTTGCTTGTCTTTAGGTCAGCACCATGTGAACCAGTACTGATTAGGTAGGGTTGCTTCTCTGTAAATGACACAAAGAATAAGCAGGACAGTGAATGTGGTGACTAAAAGTGGGTTAAGTACCAAATGGTGGTTGGAATGTGAAATAGGATAACCGATACCGTTTAGGAAACCGACGTCGGTCGGGGGTAACCGCTTCGGTTATTCTAGAAAATGACAAAGAATAAACTACAAGGCAGAAGGTAGAATCGGTATGCCAAATATGAAGATGTTTAAAACATTAATGGGAATAATGACAGTGATCAAGACTGTGAAAAGTGGAAGAAAGTGGAGTAAAATGTCCTTTTGAGCAGTTAGCAAAAGGACCTGGAATCAACACTTTGGTTGGGTATAACCGATGGTGGTTTGAGGTAACCGATGACGCATTCTATGAAGTTGAAACAGATGATGAAAGAAATTGGTTGTGAATTAAAATATTATGTAGAATCGCACCTAGAATTATGAGAATGATGATGATATGGCCTGCACACTCAAGTGAAGTTGGAATACACCAGTTGTGATAAGGAGCATGGAAGGATGAAAAAAAAAGTGACGAATGTGATCTCTCACCTCAAAATGCAAGCCAAGAAAAAACACTAAGAAAATACAATCCTAGGAGTGCTTTTTTCTATTATGTGTGTTTAGCTTATGCTATTTAGGGACTGACACATGAATTTTGAAATAGATTTTTTGGTGAGGATGGCTTCCTACAAAGAAGGAGATCTAAAAGGTGAGGTTTCAGGTATGTTATGGTGGGGGCGGGCTTCGCTCTGAAGTATGACTCGATAGAGCAGCAAGCTGGGTGCCCACTATGTCGTGATCATGTGATCACCTACAACTTCTTCTAGGTAGGATGTTGTTTAAGAATGTATCTATTTTGAATTTTTGTGAGGTTTTGTAAAACTCGAGAGAAAGAGAAAAGGATACAAGTGCTTTTCTATGATTCGTTTGTCAACCATTAGGCTGGGCATGACTTCCAAGATATAGGTTGCTCTCAATTAATGTGAGCTAATGCAATAAATCATCCTAGAATGCTCTTATTTTTAAACCCAAATCAAAAATGTGAAATTGGATGACACAAAAAGATAAAGAGGAAGAGGGATGCTCTTTCACTACAATGCGAAAAACATGAAGAAATGGTTCTTTTAATTACACCAAAAGAAAAAGTTTCCTTTAGAGAAAATAGAAAGAGGAGGTGGATTACCAAAGAAGATAATTAGTGTGTACACTTTTCGAAGGGAAAAAAAACACACAATTTTTTCCTAGGAATGAATGAAATGCAAGGAATCTCGATGGGTCCCACCAGTGCATGCCAAAATATTTCACCCGATTCTTAGATCGATTCTTTGAAGCGTTGAAAAAAGATAGGGAAACGGGCGTAGGAGGAATACCTGCTCAAGTGTTGGTTAATGGGTTGTTGTGTGCATATAACCTCTGAATCCATAGCTGATCGTGAGAGCTTCCTTTTGGCTAGGAGGAACTACCTGTAAAGAAAACAAGACCACCGGAAGTAATTAAACAAATATGGGTAGTGAACTACCTAGCGTATGCTAGATCTGGGAAGTGTGATACTTCCTAGATGGTTTTCAGTCCACTGTTTTAAAAAATTTAATGTTGTAAACAAAGTAAACCCTATTATAGTTTGAAATGATTTAGGTATCTCACTTAAAAACACAATAATAAATAGATCTAATCTAACAGGCTAAGCTAGAATAGAATCCAAAGGTCAAATGGTTGGTTTTGGGTTCTGCAGGTTTGACAGAGGTCTCAGGTAGATTGTAGGTGAGTGAGGGTAAGATGAGATTAGGTGAATAGGTCTCGCTCTAGCTCAGCAAGTGTGTGGGAAAATACGAGACCAAGTGTCGGTCGGGGTGACCATGAAAAGGTGGTTAGGTGTAATTGGTGCAAGCATTATGAGATCTGGAAATGTCACGAAAAAGTTTGTGGTCTCCTTTGTGATTGCGCACAAAGGAATTTGGTGGGTCAGGGTGAGATATTGGGTTACTAGAGTGGGATTTTGTGAGGTTTTAATGGGTATATGGAGGTGAAAGTGTTGGGGAAGGTCAATAGGGGTAAGATAAACAATGGATGATAGAATGATGAAGAACCAAGAAAGTATGATGTTAAAATTACTTGGATTCCATTCTTGAATGCCTGCGTGTGAGGAATGGGGTGCTAATGAGGGTTTGGAGGCTATAAGTGATCACCACTGAAAGAAAGCTTTTGCATGGGCTACATGTACACTCCTCTTTGCTTGGATAGATTAGATCATGGATGGGATGGCTGTGTAGGAGAAGATGCTCAATCTCCTTCCTTGCATACGGGTTTTCGCTTGAATTTATTCTTTGAAGATGCGTTATCTCTCGAGATGTGTTCTTGCTCGTCACACTTCTCTCAATGTTTGCCAAATTGCTTCCAACTTTGAGAATAAGGTTGTTTTGGGGTTAAAAGGGGTAATCGACGGTGGTCCCATTTAACCGGCGATAGTTAGGGGTAACTCGACTTGGCCAAGGAGGGATTTCCTAGGTTTACTAAACTAGGAGAGATCCTCCCGATTTCCTTGATCTCGTGTCGTTATCCCACGGATTAGACCGGGAGCTTCTTATGAGCATCTGGAAATGTGGTTAGAGGGAATGTAGGCATTGATTTTTAGGGTTTGGGTAAGTCTTAGTTAGTTATGGCAACTTGTTAAGAATAGGTCTTAGGTTGAGTTGGCTTAGTGAGGTGTCTAAGTGAACTATATGTGTGATATTATTTAAATAAAAATATAGGAGGATGATGAATTAATTTAATTTAATTAATTAAATTAATATTAGTGAGGTGAAGGAGGTCATGGCTAGGTAAATGTAATAAAGGGTACTTATTGGTTGAGGTATGAAAGGGGAGTGTGACCTGATTCTAGTTTCTACAACAAGCGAAGGATCAGTTATAGATGTGAGATAGGGTACCGCCCTTATTATTAGTGGTACAAGGGAGCATGACAACTGAGGAGTGGCACCATGTTGTAGAGGTCGGATGATTAGGTTAGACGCTACCGGCATGTAGTCCAGAGCCGAGTTTGATGGTCTCCCTCATTGATAGATGGGATTCGGTGACCAACACATTTCATTTTCTAATAGGTGAGATGACTGTCACCTTGGAGGATGTGTATAGGATCCTGTAGTTGTTGATAGTAGGGACACAGTGTATTTGATTTCCTCAGAGGAATATGAGGAGTTGATGCTAATAGTGTTCGATGAGGGGCTGGTGGAGTTGAGGTTCCATAGTGCCGCATGAGTTATGGAGATATGTATCGGGCCCATCCTGAGGAGATGAGGCTAGTAGTTCTGATGATGGAGGTAGTGTGTTATTTTACACTGCCAAATGTGGAGGGTGGGAGATTCCCATGGGCATTGATGGGGTTCTACATGATATGATGGAGGATATGACCTGGTTTACATGGGCACCAACATTCTTGGTGCAACTTTACAGAGAGTTATGGGCCTATGGGTGATTACGGTGGTTCATCCTATGATGTAAATTTCTATAACACTACAAGGCATATGAGTACATTGTGTGTGTGCATCCAATGGGCATGCCTTGACCTAATGCATTTGATCCACATTTGGTTTAGGTTGGTTATAGGTGATGGGTGCATGTGGTTGAAGAGTGCCAAGCTGCTAGGGTGACACATGATGTAGCCTATTACAAGCATTTACTAGAGGAGTTGTCTAGCGTGGACATCATTTGGAGGCAATATGTGGGCTTATCATCATATAGGTATATGAACGAGGAGTTAGAGGAGCTAAAGTTGTTTAGATAGATAGAGGGGCACCGTGTAGGAGAGCATGAGATGATACCGTTTGACACGGTCATATGATAGTTTGGGTTTCGGAAGGATGTGCCTCTACCCTTCCCATAGTACATAAGAGATGACATGGAGAGACCTATGCCTCTACCACAACTAATGGTGCCTACAGGAAGTTGGAACAGTTGTAGACTAGTGAATTGATGATGCTGGGAGTTACGAGATAGGTACATGCAATGGGGCGGTGGCAACTATGAGTAATACCACCAAGGCCAAGGTAGACCGACTTAGCCACTATTACGGTTCAAAGAGACACCCTACGAGGGTAGGTGGTGACTCAATTTACACAGATTAAGGATATTGCGAGGATAGATGACAAGGTCGAGGCACAAGTTGCCACGTTGTAGGTATAGGTAGTATCCCTACAAGCCCAAGTAACACAGGACATGTACCTCCACAGGGTAGAGATGGAGATAGAGTATATGTGGTCACACTATAGATGCAGTTATAGGTTTGTAGGGCTAGTTGGCCACCGTGCATAGGCACAAATTATGGCCGTTTAGGACTAGGTATAGACATGTAGACACCCACACAGTGCTCGGGAGAGGGTCCCATTTGCGATAAGGGCAAGATAAGGTCCCACAAGATAGGTACAGGGCCGAGGCCGATGGCTCCACCACGAGATAGTACCCATGGATAGGTTTAGGGATGCCTTAGGAGAGGCAAGATATTATCAGGATCACCTGATGGCCATAGGGATAGATGTCCCTTCTTATGTAGAGTATAGAGCACAACATGCCTCGAGTGAGAGGACCAGTCGCGTACCCATAGTGGGGAGAGCATAGGGGTTGTCGAGCTCGAGATAGGGTCAGGGGTGAGGACACTAGTTCACAGAGGCCACTCAGTGAGGTACCACCGAGAGGAAGACCGAGGCCCATGGTGGGTGGTGAGATGCTAACGAGATGCCACATAGGAGCAGAGGAGGAGGAGGAGACCAATGAGACAGGCATGGAGGATATACGGCGAGGAGATTCCTAATAATTGTGTGTATTGCCATTTTTATTTATTTTGATATATAATGGCCTGCATGCTAAAGAGAGTGAGGATGCACATGAGAGTTTTTGAGATTTTTGATCATATACCAGCTTACGTGTCGAAGATGGTGAGGGTGTACATGAGAGGTTTGAGATATTTGTATTGTGTATCAGTGTATATTGTATGGACACACTGAATTTTGTGATGAGATTGATGATTGTGGTTGATGTATTTGTGTTGGAAAATTTGGTTGCTATTGGTAGATGGATGGTAATTAGGTGTATTAGGCATGGTGGAGTCAGGTCATAGGCATGATGGAGGTAGGTCATAGGCATGATGGAGTCAGGTCATAGGCATGATGGAGTCAAAGTTATAGGAATAATGGAGTCGGAGCGTAGGCATGGTGGAGTCAGGTTGGTGTTAGGCATGATGGAGTCATGTTTGTGTGGCTGAATTAATTTCTAAGGTATTTGATATGATGGAAAATAAATGATGATGTATGTATATGTTTTGGTTTAATTTGTGGTATGTATGGGAGCATGGATCATGTTGGTATGATTGTAGGTGATGCATGATTATGGCAAAGAAATGGTAAACGTAATGAAATGAATGAATGTGTTGTAATGGTGCATTAATTTCCAATTGTTTGGTAATAAAATGGAAACTAACTAAAATAGAATGTGACTGGAACAGGTAGCAAAGGATGTGAGGTGAGAAGTTATAGCCAGGAAAGGTGAAGAAGGTGATGATGATGGTCGAGCTAACCTCCAAGGGCCCCATGCCCTTGAAGTGCTACCTACATAGCCCCGACGAAAAGGGGCCTCGACCGATGTAGTTCTCCCATAAGCTAGGGAAGAAAATGATGAATTAGGGGGATGGGTTGGTGAATTTGTAGGCATGATTGAATGCAGGTCATAGGCATGGTTGAGTTTAGGTCATAGGCGTGGTTGAGTTTAGGTCATAGGCATGATTTGAGTCATTTAAAATTTAGGCATTGATGATCGAGTCCTATAGAGGATAATCAATAAGTAATGAGGAAGGTGAATGATAAGAGGTGGAAAAAGAGCTGCTTAATTGATAAGAACCCTAATTATTCTACCATACCCAAGATGGGCTTATGAATGTAAGACCCTAAAAGCATTGCATAATGGACTGTTCTAAGGGTGAAGGAAGTCACACAATCATGAATGTCATGTTTACGGTAATTCCCTCGAGTAGAGAGAAAATTAGGATGAAAAGGCAATGAGGTGAGAGTGGGTGGTTTAGTGTAACTTAGTGCATGAAAACCTGTTTTTCTTAGTAAGAAACCTAGGATCAAAAATAGGTAAGTCCATGATGAAAATTTCATCCTTTTCTTCATTTTCTTATTTTTGTTTTTAGTAGACTGATCAATGTGGGAAGTCTATATGGGATGAGTATATTATCTCCTTGAGGTATTCACAAATTTTATCGATGTGGGAAGCTTCTGGATATTTTTATTGTATGTTTGTAATGAATTTATATAGTTTTCCTTCAAGGGAGCAGTCTATTTATTGCGGAGAAATAGAGTGAAGAGATGTCCTTTTTGAGGGAGTCATCTTTTGCTGGATGTTTAACTCAAGGAGTTGAATCCCATTTTATTTTTGGATGTTTAAGTCATGTAAAAGACTATATAGGAAGATTAGGTTTTTGTTTAGAAGACAAGACCATAACACACAAAGGTTAATCATGAAATAGGTGGTTTCAAGTGATGAACGACCATGGGATTCCATCTTGAAGAAGATGAAAAGTATCCATGAGAATCATGCCATGAGTAGAGCTGTGGTACTCATATTAAAGATAAGGTTAAAAGGTAATGGGTAATCACATGATTCTTGTTTAGTCGTGGATCCTCAAAATGGGTAATATGGAAGATGAACAACATTCAAGGGATGAGGAATCAAATGACAAAAAGTGATATAGGACTTGATGTCAACAATAAAATGGCTATAGATGCAAGGTTTGAGAGGCTCAGTTGAGTTTACCTTCGAGTGAAGATAAATGATAAGAACTTGATCCATAGGCATGGGTAACGATATAGGGTCCAAGCCAATTAGGAAATTTTTTATCCATTTGCTTTTCTCTTCTTTGGTTACATGTTGATTTTCTTTCAGGATGAGGTCATCGACCTAAAAGGTTCATTCGTGGACATGTTTGTTGTAGGCATGTTCGATACATTTTTGGTATATTTGGAGATGGTCAAGAGCATTGAGACAGTGTTCTTCTAATAACTCAAGTTGCGCCAAACGATCTTGGCGAAAGTCATTGTTGTTGAGCATGTCTTGTAGTGAGATGTGGAGAGATGGAATCGGACTTCGAGAGGTAAGACATCCTTAATACCGTAGACTAGAGAAAAAGGTGTGGTAGTAGTCGAAGTGTGAATACTAGGATGATAATCCTACAAGGTGAAAGGAATGTGTGAATGCTAATCCTTTCCAAAGATCATCAACTACTTTCATAAGAATTTTGTGCAAGGTTTTATTGGTTGATTCTACTTGGCCATTGGTTTGTGGGTAATAAGGTGATAAGAAACTAAGTTGAATGCCAAAAGCATCACATAGATTACGTAGGGTTTTATTTTTGAATTGCTTTCCATTATCAGTGATGAGGTGGTGAGGAACACTAAAGCAACAAATGATGTGATGGTTAATGAATTCACATATTTTCTCGACTTTTTAGAAATGAGGGGATGGCTTCTACCCATTTAGTGTAATATTCAGTAGTGGTTATAATCCATTGGTGGCATTGTGAAGAATGGGGATTGATCTCGCCAACAAGATCCAAGCCCCATTGAGAGAAAGGCCAAAGGTATCGTGCGACCTGCAAGGCATGACTAGGTGTGTGATGAAGATTAGCATGTTGTTGGCATTTCACACAATGTTTGACATAATCACAACAATTACAGTTTAAGGTTGGAAAATAATAGCCCACGTAAAGAATGTGTTTTGTGATAGCTAAACCACTAAAGTGACCTCCACAAATTCCATCATGAACTTCCTTGATGGTGTAGGGAATTTCAGAACTTGTAAGCCATAGTAAGAGAATACCGTCAAAGCCACGCTTATAAAGGAGACCACCCATGATGACATAACGAGACACTTTTAAGAAAGGAACGTTATCCGTAACACCCTGAATTGTTATTTACTTCCTCCCGAGCATACTGTTGATATGTGATTTCTTTGTAAAAAGGATGTGTTCCTTGATTGAGAAGTCATGCTTGATATGTACAGTATCTTCTTTGTAGATTGCAGATCTTTGACTGAGTCGGGATATGATTGGACTCTTTTATTTCTTTCATTTCACACCTGAGTTTAATCTGATCTCGGAATGAATTATGGAGTTATCCATCTATAAGACCTAGCCTTGGATCAGTGGAATTGATCCAAGTATTGCTTTAAGTTTGTTCGTGATGAATTAAAATTACAGACCTTGAACAGGTTGCAAGGTCTGGATGCATTGAGTAAGCTAGTCCGGAGTATAACTCAGGTTGATCGTGTGAAATGGATTGGTTCCCGATATCGAAGTATATCTGGAAGGTCTTGATCATGGACCAGGTAATAATTCAGTTACATGTAATTTTGTAGCCTAATGGCAGTACAGGAGTGAACCCTATTCGAGAATGCATGTTGTAGGTCTTTTTCTGAGCATATGAAATGTTAGACCTAACTGGAATTATTAATGTTAGTAACCTAAAACTAAACTTAACCTAGGGGTTAGATTAGTGTTAATCTAACCTAGACCTAGGCTAAGAACTAATGTACTAAGTTAGTATCTATGTTCTAAGAGGTTAGACTAGGTGTTATCCTAAATCCTAACCTAAGTTACTAACCTAACTAATGAGCAAGTATAAAGGGGACCTATGGAGGGGTGCGAACCATGGGCGGCAATTTCTATGTTAATAAATGTGTGGATAAGTATGAAAGACAGGTAATTTGGTGGAGGTTTTATAACGGCTAACTTGAGCCGACGTGGCAGGTCGCCAAAGTTGGAAATGGTCTTGGAATTTCATTTGTCCATCGCCAACTATGGCGGTCGGTGGCAGTGGAGTTTGAGCGGGAAAATGGGAGTAAATGCCATTAATGAACTCGGTAATCGAGCTCGGATTCCGCGAGAAGGCATGCAAAATGGAAAGTTAATGGTTTGTTTAGTTTTGCATGCGCTCCAGTTTTCCTTCGTCTTCACTCACCGATTATTCGCACTTTGATCTTCTTGGTGTTGCATGGCAAGAATGAGCGTAACTAGCTCTTTCCTCTGGCAAGGAAAATATATAAGTCATGGAAATAGCAAAATTTTGTTGGTGGCTCTAACTTGGAAAAGGAAGAGAAGGTTCGAGCTCTTTCAGTGGTCTGCTTCGGAATTTTGAGCAAATATCCAGGCATGTTAGGCCCTAACCTTTAAAAATCTTGCTGTCTTTCAAGTGATTTCATTAGAACAACTCTGTTCAAATGATTTATGGGTTTAGATGATTTTATGGCGATTCTGGTGAATTTGTTATTCTTGTATCTTCTTGTGCTTGATTTTCAAATTTAACCCTTGAAGGGTGTGTGTTGTATTTCGAACTGTTATTCTGTTTTATTACGTTTTACATTCCGGCGTAAGCCTGTGAAACGTATGCTTGAAGGGTACTTATCCTGCTCTGTGAGAACCCGTGCATGATTCCCTTGCTGGGTTCAGGCTACTGTGATGCTTGTTGATTGATTCTCGTAGTCGATGCTTGTTGTTGATACTTGCCGTCAATATTGGTTGTGGTTATAGATTCTTGTTGGGTTTCGTTTGAAATTTAAAGTTATTTGTTAATAAATAACTTGTTGTGTTACTGTATCTCATCGCGACCCTGTTGAGGTTGTTTTTCCTTGTGTTGTGGTTATGGGTTTCAACCCACTGACAGTATGCAAAATGTATATATTTATGTTTGTTGTAATCGAAACGACTTTGTGGAGTCGATTGAATGATTCATATATTTGGACCACTTTATTGAAGCTAAATATAATTGAATATTGTAATTGATGTGCCGAGACTCTTGAAGGAATAACATGTATTACGACCTCTCGTTATTTTGTAAGAATACCTTCGTGTTGCAAGGATTTTGTGGTACAGACTCTTTGGGTGTATTTTTACGTTTACATTACTCATGTAAACTTGTGCGAAAAAAATTGATAAGGGTTCAGTCGGATTCCTTGTTTTGAAATCAGTATTTAGATTTACTTTTTCCTGATTTTTAAATGTGTACCATTGATTGGCACAGATGGAATCATTTAATTTTATTTATCTTGTTACTGTTGTTCGGATTCAGTTGAATCTTGGAAGGTAACCTGTATTTTTGCCTCAAATTAAGCCTGTTTGGTTTACTGTTGTTTTCGACACTGTTGGGTTCCTCGAGTATAGAAAGATATCTAGTATATCGGCTTCTGTAAAAAGCTTTATTGTAAATATTGTTATTCAGATTTAGTTTTAAATCCTTGATAGGTAATCAGTGTCACTGCTTCTGTATAAGCCTGATTATGAACATGTAATGTTTTGGCTTTGTTGGACTTCTTTAAATAGCAGTGATCATCTTCTTGTCTGTCGCTTCTTGTGGGAGGTCATACAGAGTCTGTTTGGTAGTTAGTCTCCACTGTTTGGCATGAGAGCTACTATACTGTAATGTTATATTTTAAACTTAAATGGAACTTTGGTGCTTTTGGTGGCCTCGTCTGATTTATTATATATATATATATATCTAGTCTCAAGCTCGACTGAACTAAGGAACTGTCGACTTCACCTCGACAGACGATGGCATTGAATTTCTTCTTGTTGACGCTTCACGTGGAAGGTCATGAGTAACCTGTTGGTAGACATTCATCTGTTTTTGCGTAAGAGCTGCTGCACTACTAATATGTTACTGGAATTTTGTTATAATTGATTTTAACAAAATGATGGTCCTTTTTGTGGCTCGATAGGTATGTTCGTATGTTTTTAAGGTGAATGTTCTCCTTTCAAGGAGACGGTACAGTCATGAGCTTGTGTGAAGAGAAATATGAATGACTTGTTTCTTTCTCTTCCGTTATGGTAATATATGTCGATATTTTATCTAACCATTGGAACTGTTTTTAACATATGGTTGGAATCATGCTTGTTATGATATTCCCTTTTCTGTTGAATGTAATGATCTGTAGGATGTTTGCT
Source organism: Taxus wallichiana var. yunnanensis (assembly GCA_018340775.1). Taxonomy (NCBI): domain Eukaryota; kingdom Viridiplantae; phylum Streptophyta; class Pinopsida; order Cupressales; family Taxaceae; genus Taxus; species Taxus wallichiana. Next base: position 868,455,418 of record CM031238.1, read on the forward strand.
GATCTTGGGATTAAAATGGTTAGTTGTTTTGGATACTTTCGTTCTTCTAGATTCCTAATATTTTGACAAAATATTTGAGAAGTGTCTAGGACTATTCTGAAACGAAAGATTGTATTACACGTTATAGACATGATGTATTACTAAAGCATAGTCTGAAATATGTTTACTTGTTTGGTGAATTGATCTCATTTAAACAGGGTGTTTAATGGAAACAATTGATGGATTGCAATTGTTTTAAGAGTTAGTGCTTATCATGCTCAGTTCATCGAACTGACCCATGTTGACAATTTTGCAGATGGTTGCCGTAAGTTGTAAAAGCATGCAGATCTGATAGGATGTTCAGATTGTTTAACTTGGTTTATGATGAATTACAGTTTGATTCTCTAAATGTACTATATGAGGAAAGATGCTCCCTTTGCCATTGAGTAATGTATGAAGTATGCTGAATGCATAAAATGTATTTGATTAGTTCTGAAAGGAATGGAAATTGATATTGTTACTTATGTGTTTGTATTCTTATCTTGATAGTTTGACCTTCTTCGGTTCAAATGATCTAAAGAGCATTGTTATTATTATATAATTTGGAGACTTTGGTGATTATCAATGTAAGCTTTACAAGAATATGTGATTGAATTCTTATGATTGTTTAGCAGTTCCAGTATGTTCTATCGAAGCTAAATTGAAATTTAGGTAACTTGTCTTTTTGGAAGATAGGGTTAAAATATACCTAAGCGAACGCTAAACAAAGCTGAATTAAATTATTAATCCCTAGTCCCGATTATGACAGACAACATTTAATTGGATTACTCAATCATTTATATCTTGATACTAATAAGTATGATATAAATTCAGTTATGAGAACTGATATAAACCTAATGGGGTTCGGATGGCAATCTCATGTGAAGTTTATGAGATATTGTCCAATTCCGTTGTTTTAGAATTATGTATATTCTATGAACTCCTTGACGAGACCTTGGCCTTAATAACTCCTCATGTAATGGGTTTTATTGAGAAAGGTCATCCTAGGATGAGGAATCCAGGATCGGGAAAGGCTAACCTTAGGGGAACGTCTTTAATGCAATTTAAACTTAGTGTGCATAACACTTATTAATAAGTAGATCTTTTCGAGGCGGATTTAAAGGTTGACGGCACAAGTCAAGTCAATCGCAGGGTTGTACCTCAGAGAAGATTAGGATCTTCTCGAAGTTACAACAATGCAGGTGACTTATGATGACACCGTTTGCATTGATCGCTAAGATTTACATCTTGATCTCGAACGAGTTACTCAGGGACCGATTAGGAATGTGGTCACGTTATATGGCTGCATAGGAGACTCGGGGTATCTTGACACACTGGTTTAATTAGGATTGACCCAGTATGTCATCTTATCCCTAGTCCTCGGGAGCGTCCATATAACGTTGTCACCTTACTAATCCTTTCCCGAGTGATTAACTTGGGATAATAGGGACTGACAGAAGTCGGTATAAGACATTCTACATAACATAGGAATGGGGTGAAGGACGTATTCCAGATTTACGAGTATGTCGTTAAGGAATACGAGACATAAGCAGTATGTTTCAAATCTTTGGCCAAAGTATCGCAAGTGTGCTTGATTGCGTTGTCTGAGTCACCTGGTCTAAGGGATGAGATGCCGATGAATAATGGTAACAATTATTCAGTTAGGTTCCTTGGACAGAGCATTCTGAATCCCAGAATAGGGAAGAGAACCGCAAGAGTGATGTGTTAAATAAAAACGCCAACTCTTATTACTCATGAATAGATCGGTAGATTACCGAGTCATGGAATGAATAGATCGGAGGTACTCCTGAGTCATTACAGCTGCATATGGTTATCTATTATATGAATGGTTATTTGATTTGTGAGTTCTAAATTATGTATTTAGAACCAGGAAGCATTTATCAAAAAAAAAAAATTGACTTGTTCTATTGTCTAAAATGAGGATGTTACATCTTGGTATCAGAGCTGAAGGTTGCAGCTCTTGGACCTATTGTGTCCATAATCTGATAAAAACCTAAATTTTCTTGTAACAGAAAATGGTTAGAACAAGGGGGAACGTTGCGAATAATGCTCCACCTGAGGGAGGGGCAGCAACAACCCAGAAACTTGATGAGATCCTTGCTGCCCTGTTGGACACAAGAGATCGTTTAGCTGTACTTGAGCAGCAGGTGATGGGAAATGAGGAGGATGAAGAAGCTGGTAATAACAATCAGCCACCTCCTGAGGACAACCCCAATATGGGTGTTGATGTTAATGTTGTAAATGCACCTGTCCAACCAGAAAACAAAAAGGCCAGGTTGGCAGCAGAACTCACTAATGATATAAAAAGGATAAGCCCACCTAAGTATGATGGCACCACATTAGGGGATGGAGCTGAGAACTGGCTCAGTGAAATGGAGAAGTACTTTGCAATAAGGAACTTCTCGGAGAGAAACCAAAGCTATTTGGGAGCCTATCGGCTTTCCCACGAAGCATGTTCGTGGTGGGATATTCAGTAAAGTTGAACTAAATATTGATGAGACCAATATTACTTGGGATCAATTTAAAGGCTATTTTAGGCAACGTTGGCTGCCACAACTTTTCTATGATCAGAAAATGACAGAATTTCAGAACTTAGCTCAAGGGAAGCTAATGGTAACTGAATTCTAGGAGTGGTTTACAAAACTCCTCAAGTATGTACCGCAGTATCAAACTGACGAGAAGTTCAGAATACGGAAATTCATCATGGGATTGAATCCCATGATAGGGGGAGAGGTCGATGTTCACAGTCCAACCACTATGGAAGGAGTTGTTGAAAAGGCCATAAGGCAAGAACAGAAATTAAAGGCTATTTCTGCTCATAAAGAGGAAGTGCGGAAGAAGACTGCAAACCCTTCTTCAACCTCTCTTGCACCCAGAAAAGGACCATGGAAAAAGTTTGGAAACAAGAGTAAGTTTCCGAGATAGATAAGAAGATAAGAAAGCGGTAGTAAATAAGCTGCTTTGAAATGTAAGGGATAATTTTGCTAAAAATTATAACAATGGGCAGAAGCCCTATGGAGGACAACGTGACAATTACAAGGCTGGAGGCAATTCTGAGCCTAAAAAGGGACCTGTAGGAGGCTGCTACAATTGTGGCAAAGACCACTACGCAAATCAGTGCCCTTTGAAGAAGGATGATCATAATCAGCAACATAAGATACATGCTGCAGTAGCAGACAAGCAAGTTGAAAAGCAAGTAACACCTATAGAAGTTCCGGGTAAGTTATTTGGCATACCTATCACTATTATTTTTGATACAGGAGCTATTGAATGTTTTATTTCTAAGAAACTTGCTTCTAAACTTAAAAGAAAAGCTGGAAAAATGGATAAATCTTGGACTGTACAGTATGGTAATAACTCTATTCATACAGTGAGTATGTGTCTTTTTGGGGCAGTCCTTGACTTACCTAACTTTTCCACGGAAGTTGACCTCTATGTTGCACCTTTGGGATCGTATGACATTGTCATCGGTGTCAATTGGTTAGCTAACCATAAAGCAAAGGTAGATTGCTATGAAAAGAACATAAAATGTTTGGATGATCAGCTAGAAACAACAGAGATTCAAGGTGTGAAACGGGAAATTTCAGTTAGAAAACTATCAGCTATGCAGCTTAAAAAGGCTAAAAATAAAGGATGTACCCTTTATGCAGTAAAGATATCTGAATCTTCAGAAGAAGATGATGATTTCATGAAATGGTTCCCTCTGTTACAAAGTTTCAGGGATGTTTTTCCTGAGGAATTACCAGGGTTACCACCCAAGAGAGAATTTGACTTCACCATCGAAATCAAACCAGGAACAGAACCTATTTCCAAAGCACCTTATCGGATGACTACTACGAGTTAGTCGAGCTTAAGGTATAGTTGTAAGAACTTTTGACAAAAGGTTTGATTAGACCAAGTGTTTCACCTTGGGATGCGCCTGTAATATTTGTGAAAAAGAAGGATGGAACACTAAGGCTGTGTATTGATTATCGGATGTTGAACAAAGTAACAATTAAGAACAGATATCCACTTCCAAGGATCAACGATCTATTTGATCAGATGCGTGGAGCAGCGGTTTATTCTAAGATAGACCTTTGATCTGGTTATCATCAGTTAAGGATTAAAGAAGAAGACATTCATAAAATAGCTTTCCGAACAAGGTACGGACATTATGAATTCACGGTTCTACCCTTTGGATTAACTAATGCACCTGCAGCCTTTATGAACTTAATGAACAATATTTTTCAAGAATATCTAGACAAGTTTGTACTTGTATTCTTGGACGATATTCTCATTTATTCTAAAAGTGTTGAGGAGCACAATGAGCATTTGAAGATAGTTTTGGGAATTCTGAGAAAAAGAAAGTTGTATGGTAAGTTATCCAAATGTTCTTTCTTTGATTCAGAAGTTCACTATTTGGGTCATGTTATAAGTAAAGAAGGAATTGCTGTAGATCCTTCAAAAATAGTGGCAATAACTGAGTGGTCTGTGCCAAAGAATGTGCATGAAGTAAGAAGCTTCATGGGTCTTCTTTAGTTACTATAGAAAATTTGTAAAGGATTTTTCTAAGGTAGCTGCACCAATAACTTCATTTCAGAAGAAGGATAAGAAATTCATATGGAATGACAAGTGCGAAGCGGCTTTCAAAAGTCTGAAAGACCAGTTGACTTCTGCACCTATTTTAGCTGTACTAGACCCTAATGGGAGTTTCACAGTTGTAACGGATGCTTCTGGGGAAGGCCTCGGAGGTGTTTTGCTACAAAATGATCAAGTCATTGCATATGAAAGTAGAAAACTCAAGTTACATGAGCTGAATTATGCCCCTCATGATTTGGAGCTTGCTGCCATTGTTCATGCGCTTCAAGTCTAGAGACACTACTTACTTGGGAAACCTTTTGAGTTGAAAACTGATCACTTAGGGCTGAAATATATTTTCGCTCAGCTTAATCTTATGCCAGACAGAGAAGGTGGTTAGAATTTTTATCACAATATGATTTTGATATTAGCTATATCAAAGGGAAGGAGAATAGAGTAGCGATGATGCTCTAAGTCGTAGGAGACACATTTCTACTCTTATAACATTAAGAACTCAGTTTAAAGATGAGGTAAAAAGTGCCTCATAATCAGATGCATACTTTCAGCAAGTAAAAGCAGCGCTTACTGCAAAACCTAATGATGAAAGGTATAAGGGTTTTCATTTTGATAATGAAGGAATCTTGCGTTATGAAAACAGGTGTATGTACCTATGTTGAACGACTTGAGGAAGAAGTTGTTAGTGGAATTTCATAATTCACCTTTCTCTGACACCGGGTATCACAAAGATGCTTGCTGATCCGAAACAACAATACTTTTGGAAAGGTATGAAAAAGGATGTCATAAATTTTGTAACCCATTGTTTGGAATGTCAGCGGGTTAAGGCAGAACATATGCACCCTGCTGGACTATTATATCCTCATAGCATACCGTAGTACAAATGGCAAGTAATAACCATGGATTTTGTACAAGGATTACCCATGTCCAGGAATAAACATGATGTTATCCTGGTAGTTGTAGTTAAACCGACTAAAGTAGCTCATTTCATCACCGAAATCTAAAGGATGATTCACGGTCTGCTGGCCAAAAGATTCGTACACGAAATTTTTAGGTTACATGGTGTACCAGAATTGATTATATCTGCAAGGATCCTAGAATGACGTCAAGGTTTTGGCAAATGCTTAACACAGCTCTTGGAACGAAACTAAACTTCAGTTCTGCATATAATCCAGAAACGGATGGACAAACTAAGAGGGTAAATCAAGTGTTGGAGGACATGTTGCGTATGTATTGCATGGATCAACAGTATAAATGGGAGGAGTATCTTCCATTAGTTGAGTTCGCATACAATAATACTTATCACTCATCTCTTAAAATGGCACCATTTGAAGCACTTTATGGAAGAAAGTGCATAACTCCTGTTAGTTGGGACAGTGTTGAAGATAGAGTGGTAATTGGACCAGAGATTCTCACAGAAATGGAACAACAAGTTAAGCTGATTCGTGAACGACTAAAGGAGGCAGCAGATAGGCAGAAGAGCTATGCTGACCTTAAGCGGGTTGATAGAAGGTTTGAGCTTGGTGAAAAGGTTTTTCTTCGTGTTAAACCTAGAAAGAGTTCTATAACTTTTGGCAAGGCTGCCAAGTTGTCACCTCGATTCGTGGGACCTTTCAAAATTGTCGAAATAATCAATCCTGTAGCTTATCGTTTAGCATTGCCACCTGCTTTATCTCGCATGCATGATGTTTTCCATATTTCTTTGCTTAAGAAATACGTTTCAGATCTGTCACATGTTTTAAATTGGAATTCCTTGCAGGTCCAAGACCCAGGAATAATTGTGGTTAAACCCACATGAGTGCTGGAAACTCGCCAATTGCATTTAAGAAATCGTGAAATACAATGAATGTAAGGTCCAGTGGGACCAGTTTAACGAAGAAAGTGCAACTTGGGAAAATCTGGAAGAGATGAAAATTGCTTTTCCTTCTCTTTTTCAACAGAATGAAATCTGTTGACAAAACATTCTTTTATGAACTTATTTTTTTTTAAGTATTTATGAAAGCCAGATGAAGGCAAACATTATTCAGGTTGAATAAAATGTGTTGTGACATTGATTTCTGGAACTATTCAAGTTGGAAAATAGTCGCATTGATTTGTGAACTAATAAATTGGTTGACCTGAAGGTTAATTGAATATGTAATCATCGGGACGATGAATATTTTTAGGAGGGAAGCATGTAACACCCTGAACTGTTGTTACTTCCTCCTGAGCATACAAGTGTTGATATGTGATTTCTTTGTAAAAAGGATGTGTTCCTTGATTGAGAAGTCATGCTTGATATGTACTGTATCTTCTTTGTAGATTGCAGATCTTTGACTGAGTCGGGATATGATTGGACTCTTTTATTTCTTTCATTTCACACCTGAGTTTAATCTGATCTCGGAATGAATTATGGAGTTATCCATCTATAAGACCTAGCCTTGGATCAGTGGAATTGATCCAAGTATTGCTTTAAGTTTGTTCGTGATGAATTAAAATTACAGACCTTTGAACAGTTGCAAAAGGTCGGATGCATTGAGTAAGCTAGTCCGGAGTATAACTCAGGTTGATCGTGTGAAATGGATTGGTTCCCGATATCGAAGTATATCTGGAAGGTCTTGATCATGGACCAGGTAATAATTCAGTTACATGTAATTTTGTAGCCTAATGGCAGTACAGGAGTGAACCCTGTTCGAGAATGCATGTTGTAGGTCTTTTTCTGAGCATATGAAATGTTAGACCTAACTGGAATTATTAATGTTAGTAACCTAAAACTAAACTTAACCTAGGGGTTAGATTAGTGTTAATCTAACCTAGACCTAGGCTAAGAACTAATGTACTAAGTTAGTATCTATGTTCTAAGAGGTTAGACTAGGTGTTATCCTAAATCCTAACCTAAGTTACTAACCTAACTAATGAGCAAGTATAAAGGGGACCTATGGAGGGGTGCGAACCATGGGTGGCAGTTTCTATGTTAATAAATGTGTGGATAAGTATGAAAGACAGGTAATTTGGTGGAGGTTTTATAACGGCTAACTTGAGCCGACGTGGCAGGTCGCCAAAGTTGGAAATGGTCTTGGAATTTCATTTGTCCATCGCCAACTATGGCGGTCGGTGGCAGTGGAGTTTGAGCGGGAAAATGGGAGTAAATGCCATTAATGAACTCGGTAATCGAGCTCGGATTCCGTGAGAAGGCATGCAAAATGGAAAGTTAATGGTTTGTTTAGTTTTGCATGCGCTCCATTTTTCCTTCATCGTCTATTCACTTTGGTTATTCGCACTTTTGATCTTCTTGGTGTTGCATGGCAAGAATGAGCGTAACTAGCTCTTTCCTCCGCAGGAAGGAAAATATATAAGTCATGGAAATAGCAAAATTTTGTTGGTGGCTCTAACTTGGAAAAGGAAGAGAAGGTTCGAGCTCTTTCGGTGGTACTGCTTCGAATTTTGAGCAAATATCCGGGCATGTTAGGCCCTAACCTTTAAAAATCTTGTCTTTGTCTTTCAAGTGATTTCATTAGAACAACTCTGTTCAAATGATTTATGGGTTTAGATGATTTTATGGCGATTCGGGTGAATTTATTCTCAGTATCTTCTTGTTGTTCGATTTTCAAATTTAACCCTTGAAGGGTGTGTGTTGTATTTCAATCGTTATTCTGTTTTATTACGTTTTACATTCCGGCGTAAGCTTCGTGAAATATGCTTGAAGGGTACTTATTACTCTCGCTCTGTGAGAACCCATGCATGATTCCCTTCTTGCTAGGTTCGAGCTCTTGTGATGCTTGTTGATTGATTCTCGTAGTCGATGCTTGTTGTTGATACTTGCCGTCAATATTGGTTGTGGTTATAGATTCTTGTTGGGTTTCATTTGAAATTTAAAGTTATTTGTTAATAAATAACTTGCCGTATTCTTGTATCTCATCGCGACCACTGTTGAGGTTGTTTTTCCTTGCGTTGTGGTTATGGGTTTCAACCCACTGACAGTATGCAAAATGTATATATTTATGTTTGTTGTAATCGAAACGACTCTGTGGAGTCGATTGAATGATTCATATATTTGGACCACTGTTGAAGCTAAATATAATTGAATATTGGTAATTGATGTGCCAGAGACTTGAAGGAATAACATGTATTACGACCTCTGTTATTTTGTAAGAATACCTTCGTGTTGCAAGGATTTTGTGGTACAGACTCTTTGGGTGTATTTTTACGTTTACATTCTGTGCAAACTTGTGCGAAAAATTGATAAGGGTTCAGTCGGATTCCTTGTTTTGAAATCAGTATTTAGATTTACTTTTGCCTGATTTTTAAATGTGTACCATTGATTGGCACAGATGGAATCATTTAATTTTATTTATCTTGTTACTGTTGTTCGGATTCAGTTGAATCTTGGAAGGTAACCTGTATTTTTGCCTCAAATTAAGCTTTGTTTGGTTTACTCTTGTTGTTTTTAAAACCTTTGTTGGGTTCTCGAGTATAGAAAGATATCTAGTATATCGGCTTTTGTAAAAAGCTTTATTGTAAATATTGTTATTCGATTTAGTTTTAAATCCTTGATAGGTAATCGTCAGTGTCACTTTATACTTCATATAAGCCCGATTATGAACATGTAATGTTTTGGCTTTGTTGGACTTCTTTAAATAGCAAAGTGATCATCTTCTTGTCTGTCGCTTCTTGTGGGAGGTCATACAGAGTCTGTTTGGTAGTTAGTCTCCACTGTTTGGCATGAGAGCTACTATACTGTAATGTTATATTTTAAACTTAAATGGAACTTTGGTGCTTTTGGTGGCCTCGTCTGATTTATATATATATATATATATATATATATATATATATATATATATATCTAGTCTCAAGCTCGACTGAACTAAGGAACTGTCGACTTCACCTCGACAGACGATGGCATTGAATTTCTTCTTGTTGACGCTTCACGTGGAAGGTCATGAGTAACCTGTTGGTAGACATTCATCTGTTTTTGCGTAAGAGCTGCTGCACTACTAATATGTTACTGGAATTTTGTTATAATTGATTTTAACAAAATGATGGTCCTTTTTGTGGCTCGATAGGTATGTTCGTATGTTTTTAAGGTGAATGTTCTCCTTTCAAGGAGACTGGCAGTACATCATGAACTTGTGTGAAGAGAAATATGAATGACTTGTTTCTTTCTCTTCCGTTATGGTAATATATGTCGATATTTTATCTAACCATTGGAACTATTTTTAACTTATGGTTGGAATCATGCTTGTTATGATATTCCCTTTTCTGTTGAATGTAATGATCTGTAGGATGTTTGCTGATCTTGGGATTAAAATGGTTAGTTGTTTTGGATACTTTCGTTCTTCTAGATTCCTAATATTTTGACAAAATATTTGAGAAGTGTCTAGGACTATTCTGAAACGAAAGATTGTATTACACGTTATAGACATGATGTATTACTAAAGCATAGTCTGAAATATGTTTACTTGTTTGGTGAATTGATCTCATTTAAACAGGTTGTTTAATGGAAACAGTTGGTGGATTGCAATTGTTTTAAGAGTTAGTGCTTACCATGCTCAGTTCATCGAACTGACCCATGTTGACAATTTTGCAGATGGTTGCCGTAAGTTGTAAAAGCATGCAGATCTGATACGATGTTCAGATTGTTTAACTTGGTTTATGATGAATTACAGTTTGATTCTCTAAATGTACTATATGAGGAAAGATGCTCCCTTTGCCATTGAGTAATGTATGAAGTATGCTGAATGCATAAAATGTATTTGATTAGTTCTGAAAAGAATGGAAATTGATATTCTTACTTATGTGTTTGTATTCTTATCTTGATAGTTTGACCTTCTTCGGTTCAAATGATCTAAAGAGCATTGTTATTATTATATAATTTGGAGACTTTGGTGATTATCAATGTAAGCTTTACAAGAATATGTGATTGAATTCTTATGATTGTTTAGCAGTTCCAGTATGTTCTATCAGAAGCTAAATTGAAATTTAGGTAACTGTCTTTTTGGAAGATAGGGTTAAAATATACCTAAGCAGAATGCTAAACAAACTGAATTAAATTATTAATCCCTAGTCCTGATTATGACAGGACAACATTTAATTGGATTCTGAATCATTTATATCTTGATACTAATAAGTATGATATAAATTCAGTTATGAGAACTGATATAAACCTAATGGGGTTCAGATGGCAATCTCATGTGAAGTTTATGAGATATTGTCCAATTCCGTTGTTTTAGAATTATGTATATTCTATGAACTCCTTGACGAGACCTTGGCCTTAATAACTCCTCTGTGTAATGGGTTTTATTGAGAAAGGTCATCCTAGGATGAGGAATCCAGGGATCGGGAAAGGCTAACCTTAGGGGAACGTCTTTAATGCAATTTAAACTTAGTGTGCATAACACTTATTAATAAGTAGATCTTTTCGAGGCGGATTTAAAGGTTGACGGCACAAGTCAACTGCAGGGTTGTACCTCCGAGAAGATTAGGATCTTCTCGAAGTTACAACAATGCAGGTGACTTATGATGACACCCTTTGCATTGATCACTAAGATTTACATCTTGATCTCGAACGAGTTACTCAGGGACCGATTAGGAATGTGGTCACGTTATATGGCTGCCTAGGAGACTCGGGGTATCTTGACACACTTTGGTTTAATTAGGATTGACCCAAGATGTCATCTTATCCCTAGTCCCGGGAGCATCCATATAACGTTGTCACCTTACTAATCCGTTCCCGAGTGATTAACTTGGGATAATAGGGACTGACAAAAGTCGGTATAAGACATTCTACATAACATAGGAATGGGGTGAAGGACGTATTCCAGATTGATGAGTATGCCGTTAAGGAATACGAGACATAAGCAAGATATGTTTCAAATCTTTTACCAAAGTATCGCAAGGCTGCTGATTGCGTTGTCTGAGTCACCCGTCTAAGGGATGAGATGCCGATGAATAATGGTAACAATTATTCATTAGGTTCCTTGGACAGAGCATTCTGAATCCTAGAATAGGGAAGAGAACCGCAAGAGTGATGTGTTAAATAAAAATGCCAACTCTTATTACTCATGAATAGATCGGTAGATTACCGAGTCATGGAATGAATAGATCGGAGGTACTACAAGTCATTCTACAGTGCATATGGTTATCTGTTATATAAATGGTTATTTGATTTGTGAGTTCTAAATTATGTATTTAGAACCAAAGCATTTATCAAAAAAAAAAATTGACTTGTTCTTTTGTCTAAAATGAGAATGTTACATTATCCATTACGAGTGAGATCGGTGGGTAGAATAGAAACGGAAATATAGTCTCAGAAAGTGCTTATACCAAAGGTCACGTGGGTGAGGTGCAATGGTTTTGACAGTAGACCTCATGAGGTAAATAAGAGGGTGAGTGTAACGTTTGTATTGTGACAAATATTTTAGAGTCGGAAGGCGAGGTGGGTATCTGAGAAACCAATCAGGCCATGGTATCTACAAATTTATTGGTAGAACGTCGGTTGGTTTGAAGTTTGTAATGGTCAAAAGTGGTCAAAAGTATGTCTACGTGATGCTTATACGTTTAAAGTATCTCATTACAAAATTGGTATATGCCATTGACTTGGTTTACGACTAGCTGGGAATTACCAAAGATATTGATTGACTTAACATCTAAGGCATAAGCTGCCTGGAGACCCAATATGAGTGCTTCGTTTTGGTGATATTGTTTGTACACTAAAAATATAGTTTGAAAGATAAAGGCATAGGTTCACCATTAAGAGGAATGAGGATAACACCAGCCCCACCTCCACGCTGACACTTGGAGCCATCGAAGAAGAGTGTCATTTGGTAAGCGGGTTCATCTAAGGAGAGGGTAGCTATGTATTCATCTAGGAAATTGAAGTTAGAGGGTTGATTCCCAGAAAGAGGTGCGTCTGTTAGTTGGTCAGCAATAGCTTGGCCCTTGATGGAATTTTTATGAATGAATTTGAGGTCGAGGTCAGCAAGAAGCATAAGGTAACATGTGACACGTTGATGTTGATAGGTTTTGGCATACATATAGTGTAAGGGGTCAGTATTGGTAATAACAAAGGTTTTGTGGTTGAGTAGGTAATGACAGAGTTTGGTGGCAATGAAAACTAAGGCTAAGAAGAGTTTTTGGTGTGGGTATATCTATTTTCATAGTCCAGAAGGGTACGGATTATGTAATAAACCGCTTGCTCTCTATGTTGCTCATCACGATGAGCAAGCATGACACCTAGAGAATGGTCAATGGCAGAAATGTATAGGTAAAAGGGTTGGTCATCCTTAGGAGGAATGAGCACTTGGTGGTTGAAGAAGGTATTTTTAAGGCTTTGAAGGCTTTATGGCATTCATCATCCCATTTGAATGAGACATCCTTCTTGAGAAGATGATGAAATGGTTGACAATGGTCAAAAAGCTACGAGATAAAATGACGAATGGATTACAACTTACCTTGCAGGCTTTAAAGTTGATAGAGATTAGTAGGCGGAGGCATTTCTAGAATAGCCTTTACTTTAGTAGGATTAACTTCTATTCCATGCAAAGGATGAAACCAAGGAGTTTTCCTAAAATTACCACAAAGACGCACTTATTTGGTTGAATAATAACACAATACTTGATGAGGTGGTCAAAGATGACCTTAAGGATGGTCAAGTGTTTGGCTCAATGTTTGGATTTGGCAAGAAGATCATCTACACAATCTTCCAATATGCGATGCATGATGTTATGGAAGATATAAGTCATGGCTTGCTGATATGTGGCATCGGTGTTTTTAAGGCCAAAAGACATGACTCTATAGCGAAGGTACCACAAGGAGTGATGAAGGAATTCTTGTGTTGATCTTTTGAGCAAGTAATATATGATTATAACCCGAGAAATCATCCATGAGTGATAGCATTTCATGGCCAACAAAGAGATCAACTAATTGGTCAGTTCTTGGTAGGGGAAAATAATCATTGGGACAACCTAGGTTAAGGTTGCGAAGTCCATATAAATGCGGAGTCCCACTTTGTCACCTTGGTGATAGGAACAATGGTAGAAATCCATTGGGATAATCAATGGGTAGGATGAAGGAAACTGAGAGAAGGCGTTGAAGCTCTTATTTAACCAAAAGAGCAATGTGAGGATGCATTTACGTAGCTTTTGTTTGATGGGTTTGGCATCGGGAATGGCTACGATATTGTGGACCACAATTTTGGGTCAATCTTGGGTATATCGACATAGGAATAGGAAAAAGCATTGCTATGGTCTCGAAGGAAAGAGGAAAAAGATTCTTGCTTAGTAGCATATAAAGATTGGCCTAGCTTTAGAATGTGCGGTCATGCTTTGAGTGTTAGTGTTGATTTCAATGGTTGATTCTGCTTCAACATGGTTTGCATCTCAGAAGGTAATGACCAATGAATATAAGAGTCTTCCACACCAAGGTAGGTGAGGATGGACTCATAGTCCTGACATTGAACGACATTAATATAAGGTGTATCACCATCGATCATGTCAAGGTACAGGAATGGGAGAGAAGAGGGATCCTCACCATCACATTGATAGGTTAGAGGTCCCATGGAAATTGTGTTTATGAAAAAAAAAGTTATGAGGAATAGATTCGGGATCTATGGACTCTGTGGGTGAAGATGGTGACGTGGGTGAATGAGATGAGGAAGGTTTGTCTTCTTGAATGAGGTCAATGCGAGCCTTCTTGGGAGGTGGTGTGTCAAAGCCAATGTCAATACGGTCATTGTGTTTACAAGTGGTATAGGAGATGACAGTATGGTAGCCCTGTTCATAAAAATTGAACCCAAATCCTTTCCATGTGCTACTGATCGAGGAAAGTGTGAGCGAAGTGGCGATTAGTAAGGGAGTGTAAGTCAGATGAAAATAGTCATGTTTGGGATGGAGGTTTGGGTGAATAAGTGGCAATATCAAGTCCCCCATATGTTAGATTAGTGTGAAGGTGGGGAGGACCATAAGGAAAAACTTCACCTATGTGGTAGTCATAACTAGGGTGCTGATGTAGGTTCCCATACTCTTGCGGAGTGAGGAACATGTCGATATTATATAGGTGGTACTCCCCCAGTGAGGCATTGAAAAAAACCTTCTAAGGGATTAGTAGTCGATATGTGGGTAGCAGGGATAGATGAATCACTAGATGATTGGGAAGCAAGTGAGTCAACTATAGAGGCTACGATGGCAGTAGGAATAACAAGGTTAGATGTGGGAGAGGCGATGACAGACTTGGTGGATGGGCTTGTGGGTGAAGGTGAAGTGGGAGTAGTGATAGATGCCTTGATTGGTATAAGTACATCATTGGGCTGATACAACATGTTACAGGTCTTGAAAGGCAATGGGTCATCCAAGATGGTGTAGTTATGTCCTTTGTGTTCAAATTTGAGGAAGTGGTGTAAAGTCGAAGGGACACAACCCATGACATAGATCCAAGGTCAGCCAAGCAATAGATTATATTGGAACTCCCCTTATAGGACATAAAATATTTTTGAGATAGTGCGGGACCTACGTGGACATGGAGAATGACGGTACCCAGGGTAGAGGTCATGACATCATTGAAGGAGCACAACATAACTGGTTACCATGCATGCAATTGGCAGGTATGCGCATTTGGTTGTACACATGGGAGGATATAATGTTAATACTAGCACCACCATCGATCATAACATGTTGTATGCGTATATTATTGATATAGATGAAGATGAACAAAGTGGGATCGGGGTCATCAGACTGGAAGGGAGCGATCTATTCGTCCAAAAAGATGAGGGCAGCTTCTTGGCGAGTAGGTGGAAGTGTAGAGGAAGGTGAAAAATTAGTGAGAGAGGATACGTGATGAGGGGTAATGATGGAGGCTACGAGCATGGGGTCATTTGGTAAAACCTCAATAGATTGAAGGTCCTCCATGAGAGCTTGACGATGTGACTCAAAGGTTTGGATGAGGTCATATAAAGAAATTTTGAGGGAGGGTTGGTGCAATTGTTTTAGCATTGTGTGATGTGTGACTCCATCGGAAATAGGATACACGAGATCTTGAATGGTAACTTTGGGTGTGGGCACGAGATGGTATATTGGGTATAGGATTAGTTGATGGGCTAGTTGCATTTTATTTTCCTTTGTCTTTCTAAGTGTGAGTAGCAACGTGAACCATGTTAATATGAGGGGAGGTGGATGGAGAGGGTGTGTCATGAAAGGTATAATGACATGAGGAAAAAATCCTAGCGGTGGATAAGAGTCTTGTGAAATGAGTAGGGCACATTGATATTTGGGTGGTGGTTTGGCTAATTCTCTAATACGAACCATGTTAATATTAAATTTTGGAGGTGGGAGAAATGGTGTGGGGGTGGATATAATAGTCACTTAGTAGGTAAGAAAATAATATTTGGGTAGATTAGCAAAGGTGGAATGGGGTCCTCATCAAGAAGATTGTCGTCATCAAAATTTTCGTAGGAGGACATAATTGGATAAGAGCAGTTTTAAAGCCTTACAGTTCTCTACATCGTGTCCTGGCACATGATGGTAGGCACAAATTTTAGTTTTGTTAAACCCTTTTGGTTTTGGTTTGAGTGGGTTGTAAGGTCTAAGAGGTGGTAATGTGATGATAGAGGTTTCGAGGAGGTTGGCTAGGATAATGGCATATAACCCCGCCAATGGATCACAGTGTGAGGTGAGTGTGGGTTTGGGTACAAGTGTGGCTGATTGTGAAGGAAGAGGCTTTATAGGAGGAGGAATGGGTCAGTCCACTGGTTTGGTAGGTGGTGTGCTCTTAGGTTTTGATGGCATCTGTTTGGGTAAGGGCATGGTAGAAGAGTGACGATAGAAGGTTTTGTTGGTTTGACTACCTTATTGGGGGTAGTGGATTCTTATCTTTGGGTTACATCTTCTTGGGTAAAGGTGTCACGGGAGTACATGATGAAGAAGGGAAAACAAATGGTGGAAGAGGATGGGTTACCCAAGGTGGAAACCAAGTTTTGGTGAAGGTGGTTAGTAGAGGTTGGGTAGCCGACATTGGTTGAAGTTGCATAGGCAAGGTTGGGGTTATAATAACTGGTGGAGGTATAGGTGGTAAGAAGTGCACAGGTGAGGTTGAGGGATTTTGGTTTTTGGGTGAATGAGGTGTAACAAAGATTTGTGATGTAGTAGTGATGGGTTTAGGTAAGGGAGACGATATAGGTGTTGGTAGGTATTTGGGTATAGGTGTGCATTGGGTTGTGGGAAGAGGTGATTGTTGGGTTGTGGGAAATGACATAGAATGTGTTCTAATAGATGTGGTTATGTTTGGTTTGTTTTCTTGAAACACTTTTGGATAGATTGTGAAATGCCCATTTAAATAACCACTTGAGACCAAAGAAACTACCTAGGGTTAACTAGAAAATTATGGGATAATTTTTTTTTGATTTGAAGTGTCTACAATCGGGTTGCAAGACATCACTTACACTAACAGGTTCCGAACAAGACCACACTACTATAACCTATGTTTTTCCTTCATTAACTAATATTAAGTTGACAAGGTTCAAATTTTAGGGTTAATTGTTTTAGCTAGGTTCGGGAGTAATTTACCCTCATGCCTGCTCTCTAACAGCTCGAGAGATTCAACTAAATTTTTCTCCTACTTAATGAGTCCAAATTTTCCATAAAACATTCCCAACGGATATGAAATTTTCTCACCTTTTCAGTGATATAAATAAATCCTCCTAACTCCTTGTGGAACTCAAGATATGACCAAGCGGAGTTATATGGTCAAATTTTCCCTTAGGGGGACACGTGTCAAGAGGAGGGGAAAGCACCTTGAACAGGTTGACGGGTCATAGGGCGGCTTAGGGAATTTTTCCAATTGCATGGGCTCAAGGTCTCAAAACATCTCGTGCCTCCGTGGGTCTGCTAGGGACACGTGTCACTACCCGGTTGGTTGGGAGAAACGACGGGCCGACGAAGTTGGTTGAGGCTTTAAGCCTCTTTCGCCAAAATTCACAAGGGACCGAATTGGTCCGTGCCTCTGTTGACACCATGAGGTTACCACATGTCAGCACCAGTCGAGCAAAGGGAAAATGGGGTGGTGGAAGAAATTAGTGCCTTGTGCCCGAGGGAAAGGAGAAAGGAAAGAAAGGACGCGTGGGTCCGTGCGCCCGCATGAGAAAAAAATCCGAGGGAGAAGGTGGAGTTACGGACCGTGGGGAGAATTTAAGAAATTTTCTGAAGGCCGAAAATCAAAATAAAAAGGGGCTCTACCCTACCTGGTACCACCCCAAAGTGCCATGTGGCACATTCTCATTGGCTGCAAGCCATAGGGCCAAAATGGAAACTTTTTTCCTAAAATTTCAAAAAAGTTAAGATAAAAAAGAATCTGCGCCTCCGCCGTAGCCCCTTGAGGACACGTGGCGCCCTCTAATTGGCTACAGGCCGGTGGAGGAAAAAGTGAAAATTTTCCAAGGTAAAAATTTTAAAAAGATAAGTTAAAGTTCGAAGAGTCCACCCTTCCACCGTGCCACGTGGCAGCACGTGATTGGCTACGGGCATGGCGGGGTTATGGGGTAAAATGGGAAAAATTTCCCAAGGAAAAATTTTCAAACGACAAGTTAAAACTTTGGTCCACCCCTTGAGGTGCCATGTGGAAGATCTTGATTGGTTGAGGGATGGCGGGGTGGTGACTTGTTAGGGAAATTTTTCCAACGTTTAAAATTTAAATTCTTAACAGTTAGATTAAATTCTATTACCTTTTGAATGCCAAATTGAAGTAAAACTTCAAATGGTCATAACTTGAGCTATAAATCTCGGTTTTGGGAAAATGAGGACTTTTCAGAAATCTCTCGATACCCTATTTATACAAGATTCATCAATTTTGAAATTTGATGAAGTTTAAGGGATCAATTTTGAGAAGCCAATCTACAGGGTTTTATTTAGAGAATTGACAGTTTTCAACTTCACAATTTGGTTAAATTAGACTTCCTCCTTCACTCAACATGTCGAACAGACATGGAGGATTGGTTTAGGGAGGGTTTAGAGTGTTTTCAAAGAGTTGATATATCTAAGTGATTTCAAATTTTATTTCTCTGAAAATAGACAAAAAAATGACTATGCAAATTCAAATTGGGTTCTATAAAGTTTTGAAGGTTCATTCTAGAATGTTAGGGTCAATTTGGTCTCTATAATGTCTTAACATGTTAACTTATAACATTTTTAGGTTGATTACTAAGTGCGGTATGAACTCTATGTTTTTATGAAAATGAATTGCGAGAATGAAGTTTATAACGGTGAACTATTTCATTTAAATGGGTATATCAATTTTATCATTCAAATGTGTATATAGTTCTTAACTAGTCCAATACATTTGCTTGACTAATTCAACCATTCATTTCTAAGTTAAATTGTAGTGCTGATTTTAATTTTAGTATACTTCCAAGGATGTAAACAACATACTTCCTTCCCACGTATTTCTTACTTTTACAAATATACAGAGCTTCAAATCATCATTGGGTATTCCACTTCAATTACAACCATGTGAATAAAATGAGCTTGCAATTCCTTTATTGAATTTAAAAAAGTACATCTTTACAACTTAACTCCTTCTCTTAACCTTAAAATACAATATGCAATACATATATATGCTTCACATTCCTTTTCAAAACAGAGAAGGGAATATAACTCTTTACATTTCACATTACACTTTCAATCTTTCCTTATCAATACAAGCAACTTCCAATTACAATAATTATACAAATCATCCACTTCAAAGTGGGAAAGAACACAATAAACTTGCTAACAAAAGGGACTGTCAAACTGTACATTTCTTTGGCTCCAAAACAGCAGCATGCTTCATTTCTTCATCTTTTCATTTGATCACAACAAGGAAGGGGGAAAGGCAACGCTCTCCACCCAACCAAGACATCCAATGAGAAGGGGGAATCTATCCTTCCTCATTGGCCCCCGATCCCCAACCATAATGAAATAGGAGATGATAATCAACACATGGAAACAAAGCCTTCCACAACAAAACAAGCAACATTCTTTCACATGAATAAAGAATAAGAAAAAACATTCCAAGCAAAAATAGTAGTTCACAACTTCTTTTGAAACCATTCACACAAAACTTGGGCTTGATCAAACAAGCCAACAAGAGCAATTAACTATGGGGAAACTACTTATGCCTCCCTATTTGGAATTGGGCATCCACCTACAGTCATACCGCCAATATCACATATCAAACCCATAAACCTTATGCCTCCCAACCCCTCCTTATGTCCCCCCAAAGTTTCTCCCTTATGCCCCCAAGAGTAAGAAATGCAAGCTATTTATTTTCCAGGTGGATCCCAAACCAAAGCTCCCTCCACAATAAAACAGATGCCATTGGCATTCCCTTATGGAGTTTGTTCCAAGATCCACAAGCTTTCCAAATGTCAAAGTGCAGTCTAAAACCAACAATGTTCAAGCATGCAAAAAGACTCCAACTCCTTCCACAACAAGCTCCAAAAACAACAAGCAAAAAAATGCACCCCCAAGAGGAATAAACAAAGTTTCAACAACCACAAACAAGCAAGGAGTTTTGAATTTAAAGGAGAGGGAAGAGAAGAGGATGATGTGGATCCATGTGGGATGCCACATCATTCTTCCTCAACCCCAAGAGGAAAGTCAACATCATGCACCTAAACATAATAAATAAAATGACAAATTTACTTCCACACTCCAAAATAACCCATACTCCAAAAGGACTGAATTAAAACCATGTAAGAGAAGTGCAATTAAAACTTACAAATAGTCATTTCAAAATGAATTTAAAAGGCCTAAATTTAACCTCCAAACCATAGGTATGGTTGGTGAATCATTTTAAGAGGTGTGGGACAAGCTTAACTTGTCCCACAAGCCTCCAAATTTAGCCTCCAAGGACAAATTCGAATTCCTAAGAGGATGAAGTGTTTAACATTCCAAAATCTATCTTACATACTCTTACATATCCCTTACACCTTCTTACACATTTCTTACACACTCTTACAACATTAACATTTAAAATCAACAACTTCATTTATTACATTCTTATGACATATTGATTTATTTATTTTAACACATGATTATTTACAACATTAACACAACATATAATACTAAAGAAAAAGGTAACACATCACAAAATAAACACATGTAACATTAATAAAGAAACCACATTAATAAATTACACAAACCCATGGTCACATATAATGGAAATCCCCATGGGAATCCCTAGCAAAACACAACACACACACACACACACACAATAGTTGCCATGGTGACCTTGTTGAATTCACCCATAATTTCAATATGGTTAGTCTCTAGTCCCTTGACATTGTTGTGATATTTTAACCTGCAAAAAAAAAATACCTCCTTTGGCCTTGTGGCCATATCAGAACATTCAAAATGATATAAACAACATCTCAAGATCATCTAAACACATGAATCACAACAACATCAAGAATTCAACATTATCATTTTCAATTAATTAATCAACTATATCATCATCAATAATCTTCCATACTAGGTCTACTCACAATATCCAATATCACATGTCCAAATCAACATCTATAATATGTCCATGTCAAACAATATATCATCATCCACATATAAAAATGTATCTAATAACCATCATGTATAATAACCGAATCTAGGCCAATAATAATCCCGATCTAACGTCTAACCATCATACTAAAACAAAACATCATAGTGTACATAATATGATCAACAATATCAAGATCGGTAAGTAACATTGTCAAAGGGAAGTGGGCACTACATCCCCCTCCCCTTAGACTCGAATTCCTCTTGGAAGTCACTGGAACAAATGTGGACACATGTAATACTTGTGGCATCCTCCCATGTGGCTGTAGTCTCATCGTATCTATCCCACTGCACCCGTACTTGATCAATCTCTCTGCCTCAAAGTCCTAGGGTCCTACGATATATGATATGGATGGGCTCCACCATCACTTGCCCCTGATCCTACACCTGTAATGATGTCCAATCCAATACATGAGATGGATTTGTAATATATCTCCTAAGGATAAAAACACGAGACACATCATGTACACGAGACAAGATAGGTGGCAATGCTAGACGGTAGGCCAAAGGGCCAATACACTCCAAGATCTCAAAAGGACAAATGAATCTAGGAGCTAACTTAGAACATTTTCCATAATGGATAGGGCTCTTTTGTGGCCTGACACAAAGGAACACCTTCATGCCCACATCAAAGCTACGGTCAATCCTATGTTGATCTACATACTTCTTCTACATGTCTTGTGCCTCCTACAATCTCTGCCTGATCAACATTACCTGCTGCTCCATGTCCTGCAAAAGCGTTGGTCTAAGAGATACCCTATCCTCTAACTTGTCCCAGCCTAAGAGGTGTTCTCGCACTCTCTAGCATACAAGGCCCGAAAAGGAGCCATGTTTATTGTTTCACACAAATTTTTGTTCCGAATAGAGTTATTTCTATATTTTCATTCTCTTGAGAAACAGATAAGGGTTAGAGCTAGGAGGAATACCTGTTGAGTGTTGGGAAGGTGTGCACGTACCATCGAGAGATCAGATTGATTGTGAAGAGCTCATTTTTTTCTAGGAAGGACTACCTGTGAATAAGAATGCAAGACCACTAGATTTTCATTAAATAATAAGTGAGGGAACTGCCTTAGGCCAGGAAATATTAGACTTCCTTTCGAAGGTGGTCAGTTCCCTTTTAATACAAATTAATGCAAATGATAATAAAGAAGCTATTGTGAAATCACGATTTAGGTACCTTATTACTAAAAGCAATAGAGACTAAACTACCAATAATAAAATGTCATGTTGTTTGTTTGGTCACTGGTTATTGATACGTTCAGATCGAGTCACAGGGATTGACAAGGCTGGATATGAGATTGTTTGGAGGTAAATGGGTGAAAGGTTGGTTTTTGGTATAAGTCACAGTGACCGACGCTGGCCACTGGATAACCGACCACGGTTATAAAACCGATACCGGTAGGGGATGACCGATATCGGTAGGGGCAGTGATTTAGGGGCTTTTAAATGGAGGTTGGTTATAAGGTGGTTATGGAGTTCAGAAGGTTGGTAGATGGTTGAGGGGAGTTGTAGGGTGATAGAGAAGACTCAGAGAGTGAGAAAGCTATCTTTGGGGCAATATAGGGATGGATGAATGGAGGTTAGGTGCAGGGTACTGCCGGGTGGTAGATCCAGGAGTGAGCTTATAATCACTATGAATCAAAAGTTCACAAAGCAGTGTCTAGGAGCATACAAGGTAATAAAAGAGACTACTTACTAGTTTCTGATGTGAATGTAGGTCCAAGGAATGCAGTGGCGAAGGAAAGGCTCAGTTGGGATGATCCGGAAATTGGAAGTGAGCTGATGAAGCTATCCTCTGACTCTCCCAATGTTTGGATGAGTGTGACAGTGATCTAGTTGCTCAGCTACAGTCTTGGGCTCAATACCCTTCTCTACAATCTCTTCTCTCTTTCTCACTTGTCTCTCTCCTGCCAATCAATTCTGATCTTTTCCAATGAATCTCCCCTTTGGTTTTGGTTGGGGGAGGTCATTTACAGGGAACCGATGGCAGTTACCTAACCGATGCCGGTCGCGTAGGGACCGATGTCGATTAGGTCAAAGTTGGCTATTTTTAGTAAAATAGCCAACTTTCCCTCCTTTTCTCCCGAGGGGTCAGTTGTGGGCTTGGTCAAGTCATTATTAGGTTTGTTTTGGTGCGGGTGAGGGCGATGAGTCATGGGTGTGGGTCTAGACCAAGTTATAGGTCTTAATTAGGTTAGTTTAGGGTTAGGGCTAGGTCATGGTGAGGTGGCGAGGTGAGGTGGCAGGGTTGGAGATGTGGATTTATTAATTATAAGGTAATTAATAAATAATTAAGTGTGTAAGGTTTAGGTGGTGAGGTAAGGTTAGATTGCGAGACGAGATGTGGGGCACAGGGCGTCGTAAGACCCAAATTTGGTGTCTACACATATAGAACTCTAAAAGCTGTTATTGTAGGAAAACTCCACTAAGTATAGGTACTCCTCCCACTTAGACCGCTGATCCATCACATACATCCCGAGCATATCCTCCAAAATATGATTCACTCACTTAGTTTTTCCATATGTCTCAAGGTGATATGATGTGCTGAATTTGATCCTTATCTCGAGAACATACTCAAAAACTAGTCGAAAAGTGTGAAGTGTATAAGGGACCGCATGATCCTGAAAATGATCTTCTCGTGGAATCCCGTGTAACCTAATGATCTCATCCAAATATACTCGTGCCACTACTCTAGCTGTATAAGTGGTCTTCATTGGAGTAAAGTGAGCCACTTTTTTCAATTTATTAGCAAGAAACCATAATGGCGTCATTGTGGTATCTCGACATCGGTAGCCCAACAATGAAATCCATGGAAATGGTGTCCCATTTCCATTCCAGTATGGCATGAGGATAAAGAAGGCCTGTTGGATGCTGATGCTTGGCCTTAAACCTTTGGTACTCTAAACACCGTGACAAAAATGAGCCACATCTTGATGAATTCCTCTCAAGTGGTACAATTGTCGTAAGGTGGCATGCATCTTCTTCACCCTAGGATGGGCTAAATAGGGTACACGATGTGCCTCTACCAAGATGTCCTGCCTCAAGCCTCCATCTCTAGGAACATATATCCTGCCTCTGTTCCTAAGAAGACCATCTTCCTCTAAGGAAAAACCATTAAACTTCCCCTTAAGGGGTCTCTGTGACTCAATCTTTGCTCGTACTGCAATGTAGAAGATGTCAAGAGGAAGGCTGCAAAAGAATTCTACTCCGCAAGTCTCGTGATCACCGTAGTGGCCATAGCCACATGTCTCCATCTACTGAGAGTATTTTCTACCACATTATCCTTCCCCTTCACATGCTCGATCTCTATGTCATACTCACAAAGCAACTCCATCCAATGCCGCCGACGAGCATTGACATTGGACTCAACTTGAAGAAGAGGTGGCGAAGACTCAAAAGATCTGTCCTAAGTGTGAATCTCCGTCCAAGAAGGAAATGCCTCCATCTAACCAAAGCATTTACTACTATCACAAGATCAAGATCATGGGTCATGTAATTAAGCTTGTGATCTTTGAGTTTGTGAGACTCAAAGCCACTACTCTTCCATCTTTCATCAACACACCTCCAAGTCCTACTAATGAAGCATCTGTGGAAACAAAGAACTCACCACGTGGATCCGCACTGCAAGAATGGGTGATGTAATGAGGCACTCCTTTAGTGTCCTAAATTCTTTCTCACATCTGTTCAAACTTCTTCCCTTTCCTTTAAAGGTAAGTGATGGGGTGTGCAATCCTAGAGAAGTCTGAATAAATCTCATGTAGTAACCTACCAATCCCATGAAACTGCGCACATCGGTCACTGTAGTGGGTGTTGGCCAATCCATAATGGCTCTAATCTTGGAAGGATCGATGACGATACCTTCTCTAGAAATAATATGTCCCAAATACTACACCTCCGACCGAAGAAAGCACACTTCTCCAAGTTCCCATAAAGCTGCTGCTCACAAAGACACCGAATAACCCGTAGAAGGTGCCCTCATGCTCCTCACATGTACGTGAGTATATCAAAATTTCATCTAGCAAGATGAGCACGAAGAGATCTAAAAGGTCCCGAATACCCCATTCATCAAACTCATAAACACTATAGGGGCATTCGTCAAACCAAAAGGCACCACTGTGAACTCATAGTGCCCATATCTCGTGTGGAAGGTGGTCTTATGAATGTCCACCTCCAAAATCCTTAGCTGATGGTACCATGACTTGAGATCAATGTTAGAGAACCCTGTGGCTCCCTTTATCTGATCAAACAAGTCATTAATACGAGGAAGAGAATAACGATTCTTGATCGTTACCTTGTTCAACTAGCAATAATCAATACACAACCGGAATGATCCATCCTTCTTCTTCACAAAGATCACTAGTGCACCCCAAGGGGATACACTAGGATTGATAAGGTCCTTCTCTAAAAGGCCCTCAAGCTGCAACTTGAGCTCATAAAGCTCTGGGGTGGTCATCCGATAAGGTGCTCATGAGATAGGCTCTACTCCTGAACCAGATCTATATGAAAATCAATCGCGCGCCTAGAAAACATTAAAAAATCTCTCAAAATGGGATGATCATCAAGCGATGGTCCACTAGGTCCATCCTCGATCATCCACACCGATCAAACAACAGCATACATATGATAACCCCGTCGCACATACCGCTTAAGCCGCATAGCAAAAATGGTACGAATAGAAATGGGTCTCCCGACCCCAAGATCACTAACTCAACTCCCAAATCATCTGCAAAAGCTATAGTATTGTGATAACAATCCATCCTAGCCCTGTGTGTAGATAACCAATCCATACCTAAGATGACTCCATATGAGCCCAAAGAAAGAATACAGAGATATGAGATAGTGGTGAAGGGTCCTAAATCCACTACACACTCTTTAACGAAGGAGTCCACAGAGATCTTGGCTCAGAAGCCATCTCAACATCCCAACTAAGACCTTGCATAACTACCACCACCTACATCGCTCTACTAAAGATGGTGTAATGAAAGAATAAGAAGAGCCAGAATCAAACAATACAGAGGTAGGAATACCACCAATGCTACTTGTCATCTCAATGATTATGCTCGGTGCTCTGCACAGTGGTTCTCAACCACTACATAAATCCTGTGACTACGTCCCATGTCACCAACTGTCAGCTCTGAAACCTATGCCTTACCCTTGTTAGGGTTTTGAGGGCAATATCTCACGAAATGTCCAATAACTCCACATCCGAAGCAACCACCTGATCCTCTCCAAGGAGTAGCACCTCCAAAAGGTTCCCTAGAAGTCTTTGGCATGGATCCCAATGATCCAGCTATGATCTCTTTGTGGCCTCTGCACGACAAGCTCCCACCGACTAAGCTCTAGGTCCACCTTGTGTCCTAATGGGACCCCTAGGAGGAGACCCCATTCTCTAACCTCTCTGTGTACCAGCTCTCAGGAGGCTTATAAGGTGGGCGGGGCTGCTGCTGCTACTCTACGTGGCCTAAAGGATGAATGTGAGGAATGATGACCACCACGAGGAGGAGGTACTATACCTCTTGATCTACCATCTTGCATCTATCAATGTGGCTCCCGATTCGGTCTCTAGCCTCTTTGGGTTTTACCTCGAGTCTCCTTTGCAATATGGGCCTTCTCGGTTGCCTCTGCTAAAGTCTCCAGACAAGTGAATCTGCACTTCACCTCCAATATCCAAATTTAGGCCCTGGATGAACCTGTGAATCCACACCTACTCATCCTGCATATACTCTACATACTGGAGTAGATCTAGAAATCTACTCTCATACTCTACTACGAAAGAGAATCCTGTCGGAGGTCATGGAACTCATCAATCCTCTACTGGATGAACCTTCGTGATAGATACCTACTCTTGAATCTTTCCTCAAATAACTCCAAGGTCACTGTCTCTAAGTCTATATGGAGCTTCTACTCCTTTTCCTCCACCATACTCCTGCTTCATCCCTCAGTAGATGGATCGTAACACGAGCTTTCGTGTTGCTAGAACAAGGACAAAGCTTGAAGTAACCACTCAAGCTCACTAGCCAAGCCTCTGCCTAAAATCCACCCATGTCACCTAAGTAATGTGAGGGCCGAAGATTCTGTGGATCTCCCGGTGTGATCCACTGCTATATTCTATCGGCCTCTAGGTCTCCCTGCACGCTCATCCCTAAGCCTAGGGCTCTGATACCTCTCTCTTTGCTCTGGAACTTGTCACCCTATCTCCTAGGTGATGACTCTAATTTTATTGACTTTGCATGGGAGTTGTCACCTCTATTCTCCTTAATGAGTCAGGAGATACCTAACCCTTGATAGAAGGGGCTCTATCATGACTAGCTACCTATCCTCCACCTAAGCCTTCGTGTAGAGTGGCATTAACATCCTAAAGGGTCTAGTAGAATCTGAGGTAATATGGCTGCTACACCCTGATCTAGTGGTGGTGGTGGTGGTGGTGGTGAGTCTGAGTCCTTGTGAAAGTTCCTCTCACTCCGTCTGAGCCTCCTACACAGACCAAAGTGAGAGTTAGTTCATTTTGTTAAGTTTATACAACTTCCATGTTTACTAAAATATACAATTTCTTGCTAAGTTGTTTTCTAAATTTACAAGTGTACTAGGTTTAAGTTTTCATGTCTCAAGTTCTCTAGTGTGCCCAATGGTCCAAGCCTTTGAACCATCACTATGATACCAAATTTTAATACTCATTTAAACAACCACTTGAGACCCAAGAAACTACCTAGGGTTAACTAGAAAATTATGGGATAATTTTTTTTTGATTTAAAGTGTCTACAATCGAGTTGCAAAGACATCAACTTACACTAACAGTTCCTAACAAGACCAAACTACTACAACCTATTTTTTTCCTTAATTAACTAATATCAAGTTGACAAACATTCAAATTTTAGGGTTAATTCTTTTAGTTAGGTTCAGGGGAGTAATTTACTCTCATGCCTACTCTCTAATAGGCTCAGTGATTCAACTGAATTTTTATCCTACTTAAAACTTCTAAACTTTCCCTAAACCATTACCAATGGATAGGAAATTTTCTCACCTTGCCGGTGATATAAAGAAGTCCTCCTAACTCCTTGTGGAACTCAAGATATGACTAGGTGGAGTTTTAGGGTCAAATTTTCCCTTAGGGGGACACATGTTAAGAGGAGGAAAGCACCTTGAACGGGTTAGCGGATTGTGGGGCGGCATAGGGAAATTTTCCCATTTCATGGGCTCAAGGTATCAAACATCCCACACCTCCGTGGGTCCGCTAGGGACACGTGTCACTACCCGGTTGGTGGGAGAAACGACGGGCCGACAGAGTGGGTTGAGGCTTTAAACCTCTTTCACCAAATTCACAAGGGACCGAATTGGTCCATGCCTCCATTGACACCATGAGGTTTCCACATGTCACATGCTAGTTGAGCAAAGGGAAAATGGGGCGGTGGAAGAAATTAGTGCCTTGCGCCCGAGGGGGAGGAAAAAGGAAAGAAAGGACGTGCGGGTCCGTGCGCCGCGAAGAGGAGAATCCGAGGGAGAAGGCGGAGTTGCGGGCCATGGGGAGAATTTAAGAAATTTTCCAAAGGCCAAAAATCAAAATAACAAAGGGCTCTGCCCTACCCACTACCACCCCCCCAAAGTGCCACGTGGCACGTTCTCATTATGCGCGAGCCACGGGGCCCAAATAGAAACTTTTTTCCTAAAATTTCAAAAAAGTTAAGTTCAAAAAGAAACCGCACCTTCGCCATAGCCCCTTGAGGAAACGTGGTGCCCTCTGATTGGCTATGGGCCGGTGGAGGAAAAAGTGAAAATTTTCCAAGGTCAAAATTTTAAAAGATAAGTTAAAGTTCGAAGAGTCTGCCCTTCCACTGTGCCACGTGGCAACACCTGATTGGCTATGGGCCAATAGGGTTGCGGGTAAAATGGGAAAAATTCCCAAGGAGAAATTTTCAAATGTCAAGTTAAAACTTTGGTCCGCCCTTTGAGATGCCACATGGCAGATCCCGATTGGTTGAGGATGGCGGGCGGCGGAATTTTTAGGGAAATTTTTCCAACGTTTAAAATTTAAATTTTTAACAGTTAGATTAAATTCTATTACCTTTTGAATGCCAAATTGAAGTAAAACCTCAAATGGCCTTAACTTGAGCTAGAAAGCTCGGTTTTGGGAAAACAAGGAATTTTCAAAAAGTTCTCGATACCCTCTTTATACAAGAGTCATCAATTTTTAAATTTGATGAAGTTTGAAGGATCAATTTTGAGAAACCAATCTACAGGGTTTTATTTAGTGAACTGGCAGTTTTCAACTTCACAATTTGGTTAAATTAGATTTCCTCCTTCACTCAACATGTCAAAGACATGGAGGATTGGTTTAGGGAGGGTTTAGAGTGTTTTCAGAGAGTTGATTTATCCAATTGTTTTCAAATTTTATTTCTCCGACAATAGACAGAAAAATGACTATGCAAGTTCAAGTTGGATTCTATAAAGTTTTGAAGGTTCATTCTTGAATGTTAGGGTCAATTTGGGTTCTTTAATGTCTTAGCATGTTAACTTATAACATTTTTAGGTTGATTACTAAGTGCAGGTATGAACTGTATGTTTTTATGAAAATGAATTGCCAAAATGAAGTTTATAACAGTGAACTATTTCCTTTAAATCGGTATATCAATTTTATCATTCAAAAGTGTATATAGTTCCTAACTAGTCCAATACATTTGCTTGACTAATTCAACCATTCATTTCTAAGTTAAATTGTAGTCCTGATTTTAATTTTAGTATACTTCCAAGGATGCAAACAACATACTTCCTTCCTACGTATTTCTTGCTTTTACAAATATACAGAGCTTCAAATCATCATTGGGTATTCCACTTCAATTACAACCATGTGAATAAAATGAGCTTGCAATTCCTTTATTGAATTTAAACAGAGTACATCTTTACAACTTAACTCCTTCTTTTAACTTTAAAATACAATATGCAATACATATATATGCTTCACATTCCTTTTCAAAACAGAGAAGGGAATATAACTCTTTACATTTCACATTACACTTTCAATCTTTCCTTATCAATACAAGCAACTTCCAATTACAATAATTATACAAATCATCCACTTCAAAGTGGGAAAGAACACAATAAACTTGCTAACAAAAGGGACTGTCAAACTGTACATTTATTTGTATCCAAAATAGTAGCATGCTTCATTTCTTCATCTTTTCATTTGATCACAACAAGGAAGGGGGAAAGACAACACTCTCCACCTAACCAAGACATCCAATGAGAAGGGGGAAGCCTTCCTTCCTCATTGGCCCCCGATCCCCAACCATAATGAAATAGGAGATGATAATCAACACATGGAAACAAAGGCTTCCATAGCAAAACAAGTAGCATTCTTTCACATGAATAAACAATAAGAAAACAGTCCAAGCAAAAATAGTAGTTCACAACTGCTTTTGAAACCATTCACACAAGACTTAGGCTTGCTCAAGTAAGCCAACAAGAGCAAGGAACTATGGGGAAAATAATTATGCCTCCCTATTTGGAATTGGGCATCCACCTACAGTCATACACCAATCAATATCACATATCAAACCCATAAACCTTATGCCTCCCAACCCCTCCTTATGCCCCCCAAAGTTTCTCCCTTATGCCCCCAAGAGTAAGAAATGCAAGCTATTTCTTTTCTAGGTGGATCCCAAACCAAAGCTCCCCACAATAATAAAATAGATGCCATTGGCATTCCCTTATGCCCCCCATTTGAAATCCCCATAGCCTTCTCCTACACCATGTCTTAAGCAATCTACCCAACCAGCCAAGAACACATAACACATTCACCATTTCATACATGCATGCAAGAGAAAGAAAACATTCTAAAAAGGCTCAAGTTCCTACCTCTCCATAATGGAGTTTGTTGTAAGATCCACAAGCTTTCCAAGTGTCGAGTGCAGTCTAAAACTAGCAATATTCAAGCATGCAAAAAGACTCCAACTCCTTCCACAACAAGCTCCAAAAACAACAAGCAAAAATGTGCCCCTAAGAGGAATACACAAAGTTTCAACAACCACAAACAAGAAAGGAGTTTTGAATTTAAAGGAGAGTGAAGAGAAGAGGATGACGTGGATCCATGTGGGATGTCACATCATTATTCCTCAACCCCAAGAGGAAAGTCAACATCATGCACCTAAACACAATAAATAAAATGACAAATTTACTTCCACACTCCAAAATAACACATACTCCAAAAGGACTAGATTAAAACCATGTAAGAGAAGTGTAATTAAAACTTACAAATAGTAATCTCAAAATGCATTTAAAAGGCCTAAATTTAACCTCCAAACCATAGGTATGGTTGGTGAATCATTTTAAGAGGTGTGGGACAAGCTTATCTTGTCCCACAAGTCTCCAAATTTAGCCTCCAAGGAAAAATTTGAATTCCTAAGAGGATGAAGTGTTTAACATTCCAAAATCCATCTTACATACTCTTACATATCCCTTACACCTTCTTACACATTTCTTACACACTCTTACAACATTAACATTTAAAATCAACAACTTCATTTATTACATTCTTATGACATATTAATTTATTTATTTTAACACATGATTATTTACAACATTAACACAACATATAATACTAAAGAAAAAGGTAACACATCACAAAATAAACACATGCAACATTAATAAAGAAACCACATTAATAAATTACACAAACCCATGGTCACATATAATGGAAATCCCCCCCATGGGAATCCCTAGCAAAACACAACACACACACACAAAAACAGTTGCCATGGTGACCTTGTTGAATTCACCCAGAATTTCAATATGGTTAGTCTCCAGTCCCCCGACATTGTTGTGATATTTTAACCTGCAAAATGTAAATACCTCCTTCAGCCTCGTGGCCATATCAGAACATCCAAAATGATATAAACAACATCTCAAGATCATCTAAACACATGAATCACAACAACATCAAGAATTCAACATTATCATTTTCAATTGATTAATTAGCTATATCATCATTAATAATCTTCCATACTAGGTATACTCAAAATATCCAATGTCACATGTCCAAATCAACATCTATAATATGTCCATGTCAAACAATATATCATCATCCACATATAAAAATGTCTCTAATAACCATCATGTATAATAACTGAATCTAGGTCAATAATAATCCTTGATCTAACATCTAACCATCATACTAAAACAAAACATCATAGTGTCCATAATATGATCAATAGTATCAAGATCAGTATTTTACAATGTCAAAGGGAATTGGGAACTATGGATTATGGAGGTTTCAAAGTGAGTGACAACTTTATTTGGTTTGAAGCAGGAAGTTGAAGACGTCCCCAAAGCAAGGAGCTATCAACATAATCTAGGCGGTTAACCAAGCATGAAAATGGTACTGATATAAGTGGGGTTGATGTGGATCAAGTGGAAATCCCTTTAAAATATGTTTGAGAAACAGGGAAATGGTTTTCTTCAAACCTTTTGGGTAAGAGAGCCGAAAGTAGGTCAGTAGGATCTTGGAAGGCCAATGGAGAATGGTCACCGAAAGGTAATGGTGTTTCTATGGGATCCTCTATGGGTAAAGGATATCATGGACAAGATGAGTTAGACTCTCCTTGTGATGGTGTAGGGATTGGACATATGTCCCCTATGAGTAGGAGAGGTGATACCGACAACTGCTTGGTAATTATAGAGGCAAGAGGCAGAGTGCTAATTATGGGCTCTTTCATGGGTGAAGGAGAAAATGAAGGGGGTTCCTTTGTGGGCGAGGAATAGAGGAAATAGGTTCCTATATAGTTAGGGGAGTTCAGGCTATGATATTGTTTATGGAAGAAACAGGGAGAAATTAGGAAGCAACTAGTATGTCATTGAAAATAGTGTGGACCTCATGGACATTGTTATCATTGGTTGAAGAATCACTAGTTTTGTTGGAAGATGGGGCATGATTAGGGAATAGTTTTTTGAAGATATGTAGGTTTTGGTTGGCTGGTGAATTTGGGTTATCCAAGACTAGATCTTCGTTGTCTAACATTTCTTGGACGATATTCTTGAAGGTGATGCAATTACCATCGCTATGACCTTTGACATGATAATAGTTACAAAATTTATGTTCTTTATACCATGCAGGCGTGGGGCAATAAGGGTCAAATCTAGTGTGTGGTTTTATAGGTGGAAGGGTAATGACACCAACCTTAATAAGCTTTTCCAAAATAGAAGAATATGGTTCCCCTATTGGGGTGTAATTTCATTGTTCTCATCTAAACTAGAAATTTTAGATGGGAGAGAGATTAGAAGAAGGTTTGGCTTGGTTTGATGGGTGAGAGGGTCTAGCCTTAAGAACTACGGTGTTGGAAGATCCTTTGGATTTTGAATAGTTTTTATGGGGTTTCAAATATGAGGAAGCATCATTTGATTTGAATGTGGTGTTTTTGTTACATAGCTGAATTTTCTTCTCTTCAATAACACAAATCTCCAATTTTCATGCCATGGTGAATGCCTTGTCAAAGGTGTGGAAGGTCTGCACTTGTAGGGTTGGTGAAATGTGTCTAGCACAAGCCCGAGTAAATAGATCTATGAGCTTAGTTTGAGGTAATTGGAATGTGAGTTGGTTAATTAGGTTGCGCCAATGAGTGACAAAGTTAGCGATAGACTTGTCGTCATGTTGTCGAGTGGAATAGAGATTAGTCATGGTGAATTTCTTGATGATGTTGATCGAAAAGTGGTCTAAGAAGTCTTGGGCTACTTGATTAAATGATTAGATTGAATGTCCAGGTATCCCACTATACCGGTCTAATGCAGGTCCTATCAAGGACATCGAAAAGGTTCGTAGGAGTAAAGCGTCATCATGGGAAATCAGTAATGACCATGTTTGAAGGAAAAAAAAATGTTGTTGCGAGTATTCTTTACTATTGAAGCAGTTGAATTTTGGCATTTCCCAATGTACGGGTATGGGTGAATAGGAATGGATGGATGAATGGGATCATTACATATTTCATCGTAGGTGAGGGAATTGCATGAGCCGGAAACCGATGCTTCTAATGTCTACATATTTTCCATCATTAACTTGATGAGGTCATTGGTAGGTTGTGATAGAAGGGCACCTCCTGTGGTGTAAGAGGGCTGGTGCTTGAACATGTGATGTGGGTGGCATTCCAGTGTATGGTGATGCCAAATAGGAAGGTTGAGAATGGGGGACCAACATGGAGGGCATATACCTAGAATGAATGACGGATGAGATAGGGGGTTGTTGATAATATGTATATGTAGGTGGGACAAGTGAAGTGACTCTAGTAGTGATTGGGGGCAAAGACTGCAGGATAGAGAGGACAAGATTCTAGAATGGGGTAGGGGTCACCGACACCATGGGTGGTTGTGTTGCAATTGGTATATGTGAGATAATGGGCACAGATGGGGTTATTCTCTGGGTGGTCAATGAAGGAACAACCGATACTATGGGTGCGACAGATGTTGCAGATGTAGTGGTCATAGTGGGTGTGGGGCCTAGCTACGAAACCACTGGGGAAAAGTAGGTGAGGGTAATGCCGAACTAGTAGGGGCTGATGCAGAAGTGGGGATAAGGGTAGGAGAGATGGATATAGGCATGCCATATATCAAATGACCTGAGGAATCCCGAGTGGATGAGTGGGAAAGATAAAATTGTAAGACTACGGGATTCTGATTGAGGAGTTGTGTGAACTCCTCATCACCTATAAGCAATGGTGGTAGGTGGAGTTAGATCCATGGGTGACATGATATAAGGTGGTGAGGGACTAGGTGGGAGTGGTTGATGGCTGATGTGGAATATAAGAGTGTTAGTTTGGATGTGAGTCAACACCATGTGAATAAGTGTTGACCTAGAAAGATTGTATTCTGTAAATGACATAGAAAATAATAGGAACAGAGAAAAATGAGGCTGGGAGGGTGAATTTGGTCAAGGGTTGGATTTTGAAAACCAAACACAGACATCGAAAAATGCTTAGGTTGACCGGATGTGAGCTAGTGGGGAACCGATATCGATCACGAAACCAATGCCGATTCTTGTGGAAAAACACGAATTTCAGAAAGTGAAACAAGACTGATGAATGTGCAAGGAAGTAGTCTTGTATGACAGTAATACCAATAGGAGGAAAATATGCTGGTGCCTTAAGGGCCAAAATCATAAAAGAATGAGTGAATGAAGACTGTCCTAGGAAAAATACCCGAAAGACAGATTCCAAACACCATTTATATTTAATCGATGATGGTCGATGAAAACCAATGACGCTCACCTGGACCGATGCGCCATTCTTGTGATTTTAGATAGAATGAAGAAAAGTGTGAATTAAATTAGGTGAAGAATCAAAGTCGGAATCGAGAATGAGAAGATGGGGACTTGACACACTCGAGATAAAGTCGAATAATATAACTATGATGGTGGAGTGTGAAAGGGAAAAGAAAAATGTAGAATCATAGCCTCACACCTCAAAAATGCAAGCCAAGAAGAAAGATAAGAAAAATATGATCCTAAGAGTGATTTTTCTTTATGTTTTTTCAGCTTACGCTATTTAGAACTGACTGTTTGTATTTAGAACAAAAAAATTTGTTGGGAAGGTGTCCTACGAAGAAGGAGATATAGAAGGTGAGGTTTTAGGTTATGTTATGGCGGTGTGGTCCTTCCTCTGATGGGGTACTGGAAAGAGATAACCAGCTGGGGATTACTTGTCAATCCTTTGATCATGTGATCGTTGACAGGCGTTCATCGATAAGATGTCATTTAAGAAGGTGTGTATATTCAAAAAAATTGTGCAATTTGGGAAGAGAGATAGAGAGAGAGAATGTGCTTTCTACGGTTCTTTTATGTCAACTATTAGCTAGGCATGAATTCCAACATATAGGTTGCCCTCAGTTTTATTATGAGCTAAATTCATCTTACAAGAAATGCAATGCGAGTGTTTTAAACCCAAATCAAAGTGTGATGTTTGATGAAGAAAACGATGAATAGGAGAGAGGGTGCTCTTTCACTAAATGCAGAAAGCAAGAAGAATGATTCTTTTTAAATGCACTAAAATAAAAGTTTCATTTAGAGAAATTAGAAAGAAAAGGAGGATTACTAGAGAAGAATATTTAGTGAATAATGATTTAGAAAGGAAACACACAATATGCAACCTATATGAAAAGAAAGGGAACCCACAAACAAGGGTCCCACCAAAGTGGACCAAAATATTTCACCATTTTCTTTATGTTTTGAATAAGATGAAACAAATAATGTTATGGGCTGAGGAGGAATACATGTTATGATGGTTGGTTTGGAGGTTGTGCACATGTTCTAACTTCTCAATCTGATGCTTGACTATGAGAGCTTCCTTTTGGCTAGGAGGAACTATCTAAAATAAAAACACGGCCACAAAAGAAGATTTAAATAATATAGTATAGTGGACTGCCTATCACATGCTAGATGTGGGAAGTGTGATACTTCCTAGAGGGTTGTCAATCCATTGTTTTTATAAAACAAATATAAAATAACTGAAATACGTACATAAATAAATCTAGTGCTAGTATTCTGATTTGGGTACCTCAGATCACTATCAGCGTCAATCCAATTAAATACTAAAAACTATGTGGGTCAAGGTCTTCAGGTCAGGTTACAAGTTGTTTAGGTGGTCTGCAAGTCATAAATAGGGTCTTAGCAGGGTTGGGTAAGGTGTTTGGGTTATTTTAGTAGGTAGGTTGTTTGTTGGTTTACACAATGTTGGTAGACATAGAGACCGACGTCGGTCGGGTATGACCGATCATGGTTAGGAAGAACCGACGATGGTTATGGGTAACCAACATCGGTAGAGGTGGGATGATAAAAATCAATAAGATCTAGTTGTGGGGTTTGAGCTGAGGTCAGACAAAGATGACAGAGGGAATGATGAGGTATGTGGGGATCGTAGGAACACTGAGAGATATGTAGAAGTTGGGTATAGGTAGTTTTGTGGTGTGGGTGGAGGAATGGTTGAGTTTACAAAAATAGGAATAGTGGGGAAAAGGGAATGCAAGTAGAAAATGATAACAAAGATGAAAAAAACCTTTAAGACAAGACAAGGATGAAATAACATAGGTGATAAATGTACTTACTAATGTTGCAGGTCCAATGGCTAGGTGGTGGTGATGATTGATCAGTGGGATGGAGCTTGGTGCCGTAGTGGTGCTTCTCGGAATGCTACTATGAGAGTGATACCTCTGGATCTATCTTGATGTTGGCTATGGCTACTTGGATGTGTGAAAGAGCTCTGGTTCTTGCTTGCATGTAGATCTCCTTTTGCTCCCAAATTTGAAAATGTGGCCAACCTCCCCCACAAGGTTACCAAAATGGTTATATGGTAACCGACGATGGTTCCTGGTTGACCGACATTGGTTTAGGGATGACCGACGTCGGTTAAGGTGAGATTCCCTAGGTTTACTAAAAATGATGATGATCTCGTAATCATTTGGGCTGTGTCCTGTCCATTTTTCTTGTAGATCAAAATGGACATTTCTTTTATGAGTGAGAAGGTGGTTAGAGGAATAATAGGCATTGATTTTTAGGGTTGAACTAAGTCTTATTCATTTATGGAAACATTCTATGAATAGATCTATGGTGAGGTGTGCATCCATTTAATCAAAGTAACTAAATTAAATTAATCAATGGGGTGAGGATGGGTATTAATTTAATTGTAAATAATTAAATTAATATTAATGTGGGGTATACGGGTCATGGTTAGGTGAATGTGTTTAAGTTGGTTATTCGAAAGGGGACCAAAGGGAGTGTGACCCAATTTTGGTGTCTACAAGATCTCTTGATTTTATGTTCTTTTCTTGAAAGATGAAATAGCTTAGGTATGGCGGTTAGTAATTCTGTTTCCCATTCAAATACATTGAAATTTGATGTTGTTGTTGGTGTGATTCCGAGTGAGGAAATTTAAAGGAAAACCACTGGTGAAACTTCCACATTGGGTAATGTTTTGAATGTAGAAAATAGGGGTAGATCAAAAGAGAGAGGAAAACATCCTGGAGGTCATGGGAAATCATGAGGGAGATCCAAGAATGGAAGGTCTCAATCCCGGGACAAGAAATTTTGCTTTGGTCTTGTGGAAAATGAGGTCATTTAAAGAAGGATTGCTGGTCTTGGAAGAATAAAGAAGGAGAAAAACAAGAAGGCAACAAAGAAGCAAATGTGGTAAGTAAATATGAAGATGATGCTTTAATTATTTCCCTAGATAATGTTGATGATTCATGGGTATTAGATTTGGGGGCTT
Source organism: Taxus wallichiana var. yunnanensis (assembly GCA_018340775.1). Classification (NCBI taxonomy): domain Eukaryota; kingdom Viridiplantae; phylum Streptophyta; class Pinopsida; order Cupressales; family Taxaceae; genus Taxus; species Taxus wallichiana. The sequence continues at coordinate 868,493,813 of CM031238.1, forward strand.
CATTTCATGTTATACCCCATAGAAATTATTTTCTTGATTATGTCCAAGGAGATTTTGGACTGGTGTATTTAGGAGATAATGAACCTTGTCAGATTGTTGGAAAGGGAATAATCAAGATTAAATTGCAGAATGGAAATCAATGGCTACTACAGGAGGTAAGGCATTTTCTCGAGGTGAGTAGAAATTTAATTTTAGTAGGGCATCTTGATGATGAAGGTTGCCCAGTTACTTTTAGAGATAAAATTTGGAAGGTTACAATAGGTGCTTTAGGAGTAGCTAAAGGTATGAAGGTTGGAACTTTATATCTTTGTACAAGTCACGCTCTTTCTACCACTCCATTTGTCGCAGAAATTATAAAAAAATAAATATTTCTTGAAAAATATCTACAACGATTACTGCACATACAAGATGTTCTACGAGGCATTGTAGGTATAAATGCAATTGTTTTGGGCACTACAGAAAAATAGTAGTTACTACAAGCACTATAGGTACAAATGCAGGTTGATGTGGGTACAAATGCAATTGTTGTGCACACTACGAGCACAACAACAGGTTGTTGCGAGCACATCAATAGTTGTTGCAAGCACTTGTAAGAACAATAAAAATTGATGTAGGTATAGTTGGTGTTGGTTACGAGATAGTACTATGACATCATAGGCTTGAAACATGAGTGAAAAAGGTATGAAAGTAATTCATTCTAAGAAGTTATTACCATGTTTGAAATGTATTAATATGGACTTCTATGAAAGTTACGTATATGAAAACAAAAGAGTGAGTTTTCTCAAGCATGGGAGAACAAAGAAAGATGAGAAATTAGAGCTTGTGCATATGGATGTATGGGGACCAACTCGGTAAATTCTCATAGTGGCTCTTGTTATTATGTTACATTCATTGATGATGCAACTAGGAAGACATGGGTGTATTTTCTTAAAAATAAATCAGATGTGTTTGAAACTTTTAAGAAATGGAAAATCTTGGTTGAGAATGAGACATGTAAAAGATTAAAATGTCTTAGGTATGACAATGGTGGTGATTATTTAAGCAAAGAGTTGGAAAATTATTATTCATCTAATGGAATCCAGAGGTAGAAAATGGTGTGGCTAAGCGAATGAACAAAACAATTATGGAGTGTGCAAGGAGTATGAGATTGCATGTAGGGCTGCCCTTGTACTTATGGGCAGAGGTTGTTAATATTGTTGTTTATCTAATCAATAGAGGACCTTTAGTTCCTTTGGGTTGTGGTATTCCAGAGGAATCTTGGACCGGTAAGAAGGTAGATTATTCTTTTCTTAAAACCTTTGGTTGTGAAGTTTTTCACTTGTTGATCCTAAAGATAGACACAAGCTAGAAGCAAAATTTAAAAATATACCTTCATTGGATATGGAATTGATGACTTTGGTTATAGATTATGGGATTTTGAAAATATAAAAGTTATTAGAAGCAGGGATGTTGAGTTCAATGAGAAGGTGTTGTATAAAGATCAGATACAAGAAAAGAAGCATGAGAAGACAAGAAATGAATATGTGGTGTTGGATGATATTCCGGTTTGTAATACTCCAGTGGTTCCTCATATTGAACAACAACAAGAAATACCACAAACTCCAGTAAATGTTAGATGTTCTACAAGGGTAAGTAGACCTCCCGATATATTTTCTCCTTCTTTATATTCTATTTTATTGACTGATGTTGGTGAACTAGAAGGGTATGAAGAAGTTATGTAGGTGAATACACATAAACAGTGGGAGCAAGGAATGAAAGAAGAAATGGACTCCCTACTACAAAATCAGACTTGGGATTTATGCAAGCTACCTGCAGGTAAAAGAGATTTACCAAATAAATGGGTTTACAGGATGAAAGAGGAAGGAGGAGGTAAGAAAATATTTAAAGCCAGACTTGTGGTAAAAGGATTTGCATAGAAAAAGGGTATTGATTTTGATGAAATATTTTCTCCGGTTGTTAAAATGACCTCTATTTGTACTGTTCTAAGTCTTATTTCTACAAAAGACTTGCATCTTGAACAACTAGATGTGAAAATAACATTTCTCCATGGGGATTTGGAAGAAGAAATATATATGCAACAACCACAAGGATTTGAGGTCAAAGGTAAGGAGAAATTAGTGTGTAGATTGATTTTCGTTTATGGATTGAAACAAGCACCTTGGCAATGGTATTTAAAATTTGATAGTTTTATGGTTGAGCATGGCTACACAGTGTCATTTAGATCATTGTGTTTATTTTAAGAGGTTGGATAATGGTAGTTATATTATCCTATGTTTATATGTTGATGACATGCTTGTTGTGGGGTCTAACATGGATCATATTAATGAGTTAAAACAAATGTTAGCAAAGTATTTTTCTATGAAGGATTTGGGGCAGCGAAACAAATCCTTGGTATGAGGATTTCTAGAGATAGGAAAAACAAAAATTATCTCTATCTCAAAGTGAGTATATTGAGAAGGTGTTAAAAATATTTAACATGGAAAATGCTAAAGTTGTTAGCACACCAAATTGACTAAAGAGATGTGTTCAAAGACACAAGAGGAGGAAGAAAAATTTCCAAGATTCCATATTCTTCAACTGTTGATAGTTTAATGTACACCATTGTATGCACAAGGTTGGATATTGCACATGCCATTGGAGTTGTGAGCAGATTTATGAGTAATCCTAGAATGGAGCATTGGAATGCGGTTAAATGGATTCTCAAGTACTTGAGAGGAACATCCAATAAGAATTTATGTTTTGGGGGATCTAATATTGTTCTACATGGTTATGTTGACTTAGATTTGGTAGGTGATATCGACACTAGGCGAAGCACTATAGGTTATGTATTTACTGTTGGTGGGACATAAGTCAGTTGGATTTCAAGGCTGTAAAATGTTGTTGCTTTATCAACTATAGAGGCAAAATATGTTGTTGCAATAAAAGAAAAGGAGATGATTTGGATGCAATTTTTCTTAGAAGAATTGGGAAATCAACAGGCTAATAATTACTTATTTACAGATATCCAGAGTGTCATTCATCTTGCTAAAAATTCTACCTTGCATTCGAAGACAAAACACATACAACTAAGATATCACTTCATATGGTCAGTATTGGAGGATGGACAGGTAAATCTAGAGAACATTGATATAGATGTGTTGGCGAGAAATTTTTGGGGGACAAATTGGTGGTTATCTTACCAATGCTGGGAGTCTAAGTCCCTCTACTTAACCGGTGCAACTACCATATGTGCATGCATGAGTAAAAAGTGAGTTTTATCTTAGTGGCCTTTCAGCTGGGGATCTAATAGGGTCACTCCACTGACCCTATGGAAAAATATTGCATATATTTGCAAGAGAGAATTTTCTAGGAAAGCGAGGAAAGGGAGTGAGAAAGTTAGAAAAGAGAAACTAATGCTGCAAGTAGAAAATCAGAGACTTGCATACACCAGCCAGAAATTTCATTACATGCACTTGAATTTAGAAGAAATCAAATCTGCGTAACAACAAGAAGACCAAATAGTGTTTAATGAGCACAAAGTACCACTAAAATCCTCAATTAAAAAGGCTAAAATTCCTTCTTCCTTTATTGAAGCTCAAGCATAAATTGTACATAACATAGAAATAGAAGACATTTTTGAGTAGGGAAAATGGAAGAAATTTTCTATCTCTTTGCTCTCTTCACAAGGATATCTCTCTCATGAATTCACAAAAAACAGCTCCAATATCTAAGAAGTTTTATAAGAAGAAGTTCAAATGAGGAGCTTGTTATAATTTATAGAAGAGAAGGCAACTCTTCATCTTCCCGATGACTTTTCAAATACTTTAATTTGACTTTAGATTGTTCATATTCCACTTAAATATTTAAGTCCCTTTTATAAAATCAAGGTGACTTAAAGTTTACATTATGTTTCTAAAGTCACTTAAAGTTATATTAAAAAGTGAAAACTTCAACGTAAAAATATAACATTGATGAGAGAGAGCATTGGGTGAGAAAATAAGAGAGAAAGAGAAAGAAGAGGAAGAAGAAGAAGAGAGAGAAAAGAAGAATTATGCGAAGAATGAGCTGTTGTAGTGGATTTGATCTTGCTTCCTGATTGGTTTCCACTTTGCGCTCCTGAGAAGGCTTTTGTCCCTCCAAGATCCTTGTTGAAATGAGATGCCACAGGTTCCAATTTTTGGCATGAGGAATGAAAACGTAGCTCAAGGTATCTGTCCATCCATCAACCACATTGTTGATGTCTTTGCATTTCTGAACCATGATGAATGTTTCTCTACGATAAGTGTAATAGAGGCCCAAATCTCTGAGAGGAAGTTGAGGGTATCCTTAGTGAATGACAATAGGTTGCCTACACATATTCTTCAAATGGACCAATCAACTCATCAATAGTTGTATCCTTGCCCATTGCAGGTACTCCAAGTTTTCTAAGTTTTCCAATTTACACTATTCTACAATTTATGTGCTTTTTCTGTTTTTTTCCTCTAGTGTTGTGATGGCCCGATTGATTTCCTCAAACTTTATTACCAAGGCCCTCACCCATACATGTGACAAGTCTTCTAAGGAAATTTCAAAATCTTCATGTTTATCAACTCCAAACGATGAGTGTTGTTCATTTCATCTACTACTAGACCCAAAGGTTCCCAATAGTCCCTTTCTTTCTCTAATTCCTCCTTGAGTGCCCGTGTCCTATTTTCTATTGCACACATGTAAGAGAAGAGTTTGACTACTTCTTGGAGAATTGACTTCCCTTTTTCAGAAATTGAGTTAATCCATTCATTATTCACTCACCCCTACATTGTGAACTCATGTGTCCTCCTGATGGATTTTGGATTGAAGCTACTGATGGGTACAACTTCCTTAGTGGGAATTTTCGTGGCATTAGGATCAACTAGATGTTGCACATAGAATGATAGAGTTCACACCTACTCTTTTAGTTCATCAATCTTCTTCTTATACTCCTTATTCCTTGCCACCATGCGAGTGGAAGATTGTTGATACATGTGCAAATCCCCTTCATGAGTTTCCGGTCCTAGTTGGATTGTGCTCATCTCATAGTCAGCTGGTGTCATCTCATCCACTAGCTTGATTACCTTGGGCCAAGCTACTTTGATGTATTGATTACCATGTAACACCACTGAATGTTGTTACTTTCTCGAGCATTCAAGTATTGATAAATGATTTCTTCTGTATAAGGACATGTTCCTTTGGTTTTGGGAAGTCATGCTTGATATGGATTGTATCCTCTCTGCTCTTGAAGATCTTTGATTGAACCGGAATATGATTGGATGCTTTCATTTCTTTCATTCTTGCACTTAAGTTCAACCTGATTTCTGGATGAATTGTGGATTTATCCACCTTTATGACTCAGCCTTGGATCAGTTGCATTGATCCAAGGAATGTTTTAAGTTTATTCAGGATGAACAAATTTTATTGACTTTACGAAACTTTCAAAGTATGACTGAGCTTTGAATGATCAAACCCGGAGGTTAACTCAGGCTGATCATGGTAAATGGAATTTGGTTCCAGATATCATAACATCAGGAAAGGCCTGGACCTTAAGCCAGGTAAGATGTTTATGTTTTATATCTTAAGCTTAATTTATTGATGCCTAATGGAATCCTTTACAGGAATGTTTTATCCTGTATAGACTCTAACACTGATTAGTCCTATTTAGGGGACCTAAACTAGAGTCAGTAAGGTTAATAGTTTTAACCTAAACTATAACCTAATGGTTAAAAGAATTGCTAATCTAACCTAGCCCTAAACTATGAGCTTAATACTCAAGGGTTAACTACACCTAGCGCTATGGAAATGAGACTAATGTCTTATCCTATGATTTAACCTAAGTCACTAACCTATCTTAACTAATGCTAAGAAGGGAGGGGACCTAAGAAGGGTCACGAGTCATGGGCGGTGGTTTCCATGGCATTTAAGAGGGGGATAAGGTTGAAGGACTTGGAATCTGTCAGGTTTGGCGGAGGATAAAAACGCTAATATACCCTTACATGGCAAAGTATCTCCAAGGATGGGAATGTTTGTTTGTTTTGTTGTGGCGATCACCAACTTTGGTAGTCGGTGGCAATGGAAAATAGGTGGGAGAATGGAAGTAAATGCAATTAATGAGCTTTGGTTCCCGAGCGCGGATTGCTTGGGAAGGCATGCAAGTGGAATTTTGTTTGGTTGTTTTGTTTTCCATGCATTCTATTTTTCGCTCTACTTGAGCACTGGTTCTTCGAACCAGCCATCTACTCTTCGTTGCATGGCAACTTTGAGAGTTTCTAGCTTACTTCTCTATCGGGGAAAATATATAAGGCATGGAGGTAACAATATATTGTTGTTTAATCTTTTGTGGAAGAAGAAGAGAAGGTGCGAGCACATTCAGAGGTCTTCTTCAAATTTTTAAGCGACACTATCAGGCATGATAGGCCCTAACTTTTAAAAAATCTTGCTTTCCTTTAAATGCTTTCATTAGAACAACTCGTTTGATGATTTTTTTGATCGGCTTTGGCTGGTAGCAATGTATTGGTTTTCTTATTTTCTTGTGGATTTAGGAATCCCTGATTTTACGTAGACCCTGATGAATCTGCTTATTTTATCTTCTCGCCTTGCTGAGAATACTATATGGGTATCGACTTCTGTAGACGTGTTTTATGTCTCTTTGTCTGACTGAGGTATTGAGTTTCCAAACTGGTACCATGATAGACGTCGTGCTTGATGATTTCGTGTTTGAAGAATACCACGGAATGAACTGTTGTGTCAAATTTGGTTGGTTTATTTAATTGTTGCTTAGTTGTATGAGCTCTACTATTACTTGACAGCTTCAGGTGAATATAAAGTTGGATTGTGGTGAAACTGTTAGTTCCTTCTATAAAGCTCGACTGGTTCAGTCGCATGAGTTGGAAATATGTTTGAATACTAAGCCTGTGCCTTTATTAGAAAAGGGTCTGAAGGTAAAGCTCGACTGGTTTAGTCGCATGAGTAGGAAATATGTTTGAATACTAAGCCTGTACCTTTGTTTGAAAAGGGTCTGGATGTTTCTATGATTATAGGTTCTGTAAGTAATGAAATATTTGGTGTAGCTTTGTTTTTTCTTTACGATTTTTACTTGGATAATTGGAACACAGTTGTGACCGAGAGAAAACTTACTTTGATGAACTCTGTCCCCTAACAATTTGTGGGTGATCCTAGATCTGCATGAATGGAAATTAGGTTTTATATTTGGAAGGGAATGGACTGTGTTTGATGTTACCTGAAGTGACCTTGAAATCTATCATTAGAATTCATCTATTAACACTGGAAGTGCTATTTGTTTTGGTATCCTTGAACGTAACAACAAACTATCCAGTGTAATGGCTGGAAATAATTAGTTTAATCTATTGGTAAGTAATGATAACAGTTACCCTAACTCTTAGTCTAAAATGATTCGAGTCCTGGGTGAAGTGTAGACTGTTTATTTGGATCAGGATTGTGGACTGATATTTGAACGTATATGTATATCATTTGTAACAATCTGTGGCTTTTGTTTAATGTGCAATTGCAAGACCCTAGGGATCTAAGGGCAACCTTTTAAACAGTTCTACCTGATTGGAGCTAATGGTAAACTTAGGTGTTGATTTTCTTGCCTTCTCTTTTTCCCTGATTGAATTTAAGATTTTTATATATGCATTACTCCTGGAAAGTTGGTGCAGTCCTGAACTTGTTTGAAATGGAGATCTGATTTCCTCTGTTTCTCCCTCTTAGTTGTAAAGTATAAGTTGATATAGGATTTTTGGAATACGAAGGTATTCTCTCCCTTTCTGGAAATTATGAATGCTCCCTTCTTTTGAATCTCTATAAGAACTCTACAGTATGGGTTTAAGATGAATAGACTGTTAAATTTAGGAGGAAAGAGTGGCAAGTGCTGAATCTTAACAGAAGTCTCCTTTCCTTCTCTTTAGCGATATTATTACCCTGATTGAGAAATTCGGTTATTATCTTCTAGTATAAAAGTAGTATGGTAGTAAAAGTTTGAATACTTATCAATGCTTATGAATTGATACAAAAAGTTTAGAGGATATCCGTTAGTTGAACTTTCTTGAGGCAGTAATCTGTTTTTGCTTGAATTGTTTATATGCAAATATGTTGGTTACATGTCTTGATAAGATTTCATTCCTTGAATAGAGTAATTACATTAGGATTGATACTGCTCTTGGTTTTCGGATGGCTAGGTATTTATGATTCATTTTGTTTCTTCTTATTCTCTAATATAAGATGAACCATCTGAAAATATTTGAGTTGAAATGGTGGCTATAATATGAGTTATGTTATAAAGTCATATTAGAATGGTAGAAAGATAATTGGCGTGATTCATGCTTATGGATTTGATGTAATGATTTCATTTAAACGGGGTTTTTAATGGAAACATTTGGTGGAATGCAATTTTTAAAGAATTAGTGCTTATCATGCTCGGTTCAACTGAAGCCCGACCGTGCTAGCAATTTTTGCAGATGGTCATCGTAAGTGGTAAAGGCACATAGATCTGATATGATGCACAGATTGTTTAATATGATTTTTATGATGAATTCCAACATGATCTCTCTAATTGTACTATAGGAAGAAAGTTACTCTTTTGCTGATGATTATTGTATTAAAATATGCCGAAGTGCATAAGTTGTAATTGTATGGCTTGGAAATAAATGAAATGAGGAATTGTTACTTACGTGGCTGCATTTTTATTTGTTGAATTGATCTTCTCATGTCTGACTGAATGAGAGTACATTCTTATTATTAAAATCCATGGGGTCTAGATGGATTCCCTAAGTAAGCCTTGTAAAAATTATGTGACTGAATACTTCATGTTTGGCTAGTAATTCTTATATATTATGAATAAGGCTAAATTGGAAATTAGACCACTGCATTTTTAGGGAAGTTGAGGTTAAACTATGCCCTGATATGTAGCTAAAACAGGAAGAGTATTCTATTACTCCCTAACAATGATCTAAGTCAAGGCAATGTAATTGATGGTTTTAAATCACCATGTCTTAATAGCAATAAGTCTGATATATTTCAGTCTTCGGAGTTGATATAAACCCTTACGGGTTTAGTTAGCTTCCTTATGAGAGAACATAGGGCTGTTGTCCTTTTATGAGGAATCAAGGATTATTAGGAACCGATGGACACCTTGACGAGGTCTCAAATATTATTAAACTTCTCTCTGTGAAATTGAACTTAATTACGTAAGGCTACCCAGTTAGGAGGTCCTGTAATTCTAATTGAATTCAACTTAAGTAACTTCTTGAAGTTATGTAAATCTTATCGAGGTAGTATTGTAGGATGTTGACACATGTCAACTGTAGGGTTGTACCTTCGAGAAGATTAGGATCTTCTCAAGGATACAATAATGCAGGTGACGTATGACAACACCCTTTTGCATTGATCGTTAATATTTACACCCGAAACTTGATCTAGATTTTCCTTTGGGACTGGTTAGGACCATAGACAGGTTATGAGGCAGCCCTTTGGGACTCAGGGTACCTTGACACACGGGGTTAACAGTGGTTGATCCTGTATGTCAGCTTACCCTAGTCTCCAAGGGCATCCTTATAACATGTGTATGATACTACCCCTGTTCCGGAGTGAAAACTTGGGACAAGGGGACTGACAGAAGTCAGTATAAGACGATCTATATAACATCGGAGTGGGGTGAAGGACGTATTCTGGATTGACGAGTATGTCGTCAAGGAATATAAGACATGAATAGTATGTTACAAATATTTGGCCAAAGTATCGCAAGCGGCTGATTGTGTTGTCCTATGTCACCTAGTCTAAGGGATGTGATGCCGATGAATAATGGTAACAATTATTCAGATAGGTTCCTTGGATAGAGCATTCTGAAATCCTGATTAGGGAAGAGAACCACAAGAGTGAAGTGTTCAGATGAAAACACCAACTCTATGATACACATGAATAGATCGGTAGCACACCGAGTCATGGAATGAATAGATCGGTGGTACACCGAGTCATTACAAAAGATATGGTTATCTATTATTTGAATGATTTTCATGATCCGTGTGTTCTAAATTATGTATTTGGAACTAGGAAACACTAATAAAAAAAAAAATCTTGTTCTAATGTACTAAAATGAGGATGTTACATTCCCCAATGTAGAACCGTGAGGTCATTTGTATGTGTGATCTTTCTTGATATTTTTATTTGGCCAATGAGAAAATCACTAATAGATCATGGATTTCCAATTTCTACACAATGTGGGTGTTAGGGACAATTGTTTCCTATATAAAAGGAAACATCTCATCAGATTCGGGCTCAATGATAGGTGCACCAATAGTTTCATGTTTTGAAGGAGGAGGAAAATCCTGAATGAGAGAGGTATGGGTGTTAAAAAGAGGCGGGACCTCATGTGGGGGCTCAAAGAATGGGTCTTGGACCATGTGTTCTTCATACACTTGTGTCTTGGCCCCTGGATTTTCTTCCTTCATTTCTGCAATCAAGTCTTCCTCTCACAGTGACGTAAATGAGTCTTCTTCCACCTTGGATTTCTTTGGCATATTCTTGTGAGGAGAAGCTTCCAATTATGTGGCCTTCCTTTTTGAACTTGCTCCAGTGTTTAGAACTGGAAGTCACCTCTACAAATTTTAAGGATGACTAATGGGAATATTTCTTCTAATTGGGGGAATTCCTCATGACTGGATGATCATGGTTCTCTTATTTTGAAACCAATTTCTCATTCTCCTTACCACTTTCTTAGTCTGTTCCTTTATATACCCTGATTCACGAACACACCAGTTGACTGGAGACAAAGGGGGCATCTTGATTACCACATACTCAGGATCATACATCTCCATCCCATCATCATGCAAAATATCTTCATACCAAGAGAACTTAAATTTCTTCATCTCACCGATTGTCATCCTCATATGGTCCTTTTCACACACTTTAAATTCATTAGCACAATTGGCCTAGTAGTCCTCGACTTGTGGCTCGTGTTGTAATTCTAGGACATAGAAAGAGTTAAGATCTTCTTGGATGTTGAAATTAGGCCTAGAAAATGTAGGAATACAAATTCAAATGAGTGAAAGTAGCCTCTAGATGAGATGTGTCATTTGAGCTCTTGCACATGAATACCCTGAGAGAGATAGGAAATGGAATCAAATTCTTCCTCCTGCTTCTAAGCCTATTATTCACTTGAATGATCTATTTGTAGAGCTTGAACAATATAATTTGGTCACTAAGGTACTTAGGCAGCCTTAGCGGAGCTTGGTTGAAGCCAATAACTCGCAGGTAGGAGAAGGTCGAGAATTGTATGAAATAAGAGCCATATTTCTTGATCGTAGACATCACTTGTGATGACATCATAACCTCTAGATCCATTCTAATATTTGGACCACATAAATTGTGAATGCATCATTCACACAAGAAAAATTCCTATGGATTTCCTCCATCACCAACTGTGGAAGTTTCTCAAACGCAGCACCTTGGCAACAATGTTTTGCATGAGATCCAATCCTTTGAATGATCTTGAGCTAGCAAGGAGATAAACCAAGTAAGAAGTCATGTGGAACTTCTTCATCATGGGTACACAGGTGGTTACTGATTGAGATTTATGCTAATGATCTATCCTCACTCAATCCTCTACTTTCCTTCTGTCACCGTCAAGATGAAAAGGCCCATCCAGTCTTGAAAGTCTCTTATGTTCACTTCACCCATAACTCTGCTGAGGAGAGTGATGGCATATGAGTATCCTTCTCAAAACTCACACCTTGGAAGGTTCTTAGGCATCCTTGAGGGCTTTCTTCCTATTTTTAACCATGAACCAAGTGCTTACCCCTTGTACATATGCATCCATCATTTCCCAATCATGCAAGGCCCTATCCTTTGAGATGACAACCATGTTGGGTGATGTCGGTATCTGCAGAGAAAGTGAAATGGTTCTAGGGCTAATGACCACCATCGATGTACCATTATAAACTTGGATGGTTCATTTTTGAGGCTCATAGTGGTGAGAGTAAGCTAGGACCAACTCAAGACTTTGCATAGACACCATGGGTGTCTCGTGGCAATGAACAAGCCACTTGTGAATATCTAATCTTCAATCTTCTTTCAGTCCTTGGCTGTCATGCGAGTTCTAAGGTCATTTAGGTATATGTACAAGAAATCATTTTATTCTATATCATACTCATAGGTGAAGGGTTGTGCCAACTTCTTCCCATCCCATCCACTTCTGCTTCATGTTTTCTTTAGAAAGAACAACTTACTATTTTAGTAAGTATGAAAAAGTAACTCCCTCGAACCTCAACTGAATGTTGTGACTCTGATTTCCTCTTCTCCTTGCATTCCTCTCTCCTTCTGGATCAAATTTCTATTTTTGGTAGGTGCTCATGGGACCACTTACTATTTTTAGTAAGTGCCAAAATGCTCATTCTAAAGAATTCTCATATGTAGTGTATCTTCATGCCTCTTTCTCCTTCGCAAGTTCTTCTATTGATGAATTTCCCAAAATAGTAATCCCCTATGCTAAATACCTACTATTTTTATAAAGTGGTCTTTTGGAGGTCAGATTGACATGGAATGAATTTTTTCTCAATATCACCCCTCTAAAATTTTACACCTACCCACTCAATAGTTTAGGAGATTTTAAACTTTTATTTTTCAACTTGATGGCGATTATACGGACTCGGAAGCCATTGACAAAATTTTAAAATTGCAGGTTTGGTTTTCTCCTCTATTTGTGAAAAAAAATAAAAATTATATGGGTTTTTTTTCTTGTGATTAAGGTGAAATCTTGTTTCGATTCAACAACTGGTTTGACGGGAAATCAAACTTTTTCCTTCGTTGGGTCGGAAAGAGGATTTCTTTACTATGAACATTTTATGGCATGAGAAGAGGGTTTGAAGGTATGTTTTTGATGGTTTTGGATAGAGGAAGGAAAAAAATGGTTCATCAATCCGTGCATCCATTTGTAAGATTTCTCCAAATTTTGATTTCACGACAATGGGGATTTTCTACTGTTCTTCTTCTTTGTTCTTCGTTTCTTCTTCTTAGCTTGATGAAATATCTTTCTCGATACTGAATATTACCATGGGAAATGGATTTTAATGCTTTTATGGATTTGGTTTGAGATTTGGAAATGGCAGAGTGATGGTAGGAGGTTGCAGAGGGAGTGTGCAGATATGGCTATGCACAGGAATGTTAGAAGTTAGAAGTGGGAAACGGTGGGTATTTAAAATTTTGAAATAAAGCTAAGAAGGGAGATGGGTGAATTTTTAAATTTTGATGTCCCTGACTTGTGATGGATGTGAGGGACATCAAATTCCATGGAGAGAAAGGTGGTGACACATGGCGGAGATCCTGACGAGGGAATGAAGGCTAAAAATCAGCTTTAAAGCACTAAGGGGCTAGAAGCTGGTCATATGGGTGACCAGAAGTCTCCCTTAGGGGATGGGCACATTTTCCATGTTTTATGTCCCTAAAATATGAGGAACATGAGGGACATAAAATTCCACGGTGCTCCTAGTGATGACACATGGCAGCGATTGGACAGTTGAGGCTTTGAGCTCCCGCAAGCACCTGGGGCTGAATTGGCGATCCTAGAGGTCACATGAGGATCCAGAGGATATATGGGTGCTAGGTGCATTTTTAAATGGTTGATTTCCTTGACCTTGTGGGACGTGAGGGACACAAAATATTGCCAAGCTCCTAGAGCTGACACGTGTCCTCCTAAAATTTGACTAACTCTTGAACTCACTCTAAGAAGATAACTTGAAATGATGATAAATTTAGTTCCCGATGGATGTTTTTAATGAAATTTTATTTGATCCTGACTAGAAATGACCTTTTGAATCTAATGGTGGGGTCTCATATCTTTATTCCTCCATTTGATTCTTGACAATTGAATTTTTGATTTAATACTCCACGTATGCATGAGCAAAACGCTTGCAGACCTAATGTGCCAAAGTGTTGTGAAAAAAATTCACCATATTTTAGGGCTTGGAATTAAATTTCGGATGATGTTTTTTTCTCCTAACTCCATCTGGAGTTCCCAAAATCACCTTGAAGTTCACCAGTTGTTTTGGTCTATGCACTACCTAGGCTTGTGAACCCTAATTTTGGTGAAAATGCCCCAACTTCTCCAAGTCCTTCCAGAATCTTCATGAATTGCTTACATGATATCCTAAGGCCTTTGAAATATCTGCACATACATTATGGATTTTTTCTCCATTCCATGGGGTTTCTCTAGTCCTAGGAAGGCCAATGATAACCCTTCCCACAACCACATAAAGCTTGCAACTTTTAATGAAATCCTAAAAACACATAGGGGAATGAATGGAATTTCCTAAATCACCTAGGGGAATGAATTAACACCAATTAGGAGGTTACTGGACTAATTGGGTAGACCTGAGGTGCCTCAAAATGATAAAACGTGAAAATTTTGGTACAGGGGTATAGTTGTCATGCTCAGAAATTGTCAATTTCCTTGTTGCACATTTGCAAGACAACAAGATGAAAATCCAAATGGATATATTTACAAATGTGGTGACTTGGGAGAACCTGATTTCCTCTCTAGATTTTATTAGCCTTCACGATTAAAATATTAAAATAGAACAACAATGTCTGAGGGTGTTGAATCCAGTGGGAGTTTATTTGGTGTTGATCAGTCTCCAAGTGGGAGATTGTTGGTTGTGGAGACCATTCAAACCAAATGTCTTATTTATATTTTTAATGTATTAATTATTTTGTTGCATATTCCCTAAGCATACATTGGTATAATATTAGTGTAATCGCTGCATAACCATTTGTTTAGTTCCTCTTGTTTGGAAACTAAATGGTTACATTCAGTTAGAAGAGAAAAGGGTGTGGGAATGTATATATACACGCCAATGGTTATGTTGGAAATGAGTGAGAGTGAGAGAGAGGAAAGAAAAATTAGAGCAACGTATTGTAGCGTTGAAAAATGTGAGATTAAAGTGGCATGAGAAGAAGAAAGAAGCAACAGGAAAGAGAAGAGAGAGGGTAGTTTTGCTACGAAATAAAACTATAGATTTATGCATTGTGTTTACATGTTGCGTCATGTTTATTGTATTTTATTTTCTACTTTTGGATTGATAATAAAAGGAATACTATTATTGGTGGATGTAGCCTAGAAATGGTGAACCAAGTTAAATCCATGTTGCTATATTTTGTTTGTGTAATTTTAGTTTTCTCGTGTAGTTTTCATATTTCCTTTATTCTCGTAGTTAATTTTACATATTAAATTTGTCTCTTCACTCTTCTTGGTAATTCCTAATAGGAACAAGTTGTTCCATCTACACCCATTCCATTTGATTCTCGCGGGATTGAAATCCACCTCGAACCTACAATACAAGATATCTCTTTAGCCTCCTTTGATTTGTGGCTCCCAAGCTAATGTGGAGAACCATGACTCCGTTGGCACTATTTTGTCAGGGACTTCAAAATCTAACTTACCCACAATACAAAGGACCCGTTTACTTCCCTTAGCAAATAATACATTTTAGCCGATTAGGGAACACACAATTTGAAGGAACAAGTACCCCACAAGTCTCCAAAGTCTTACTTTTTGCATTACAATCGTTTTGAGCCCCTTTTTGTATTGTTTATCAATTTTACCATTTTTACTCGAATTTGGGATAAATACTTGATCGTGAATCCTCTACAAGAACCGAAAGACACTAAAAATGGTTCAAGTTCCCAAAAACATGAAATTTACCTGTTTTCTTCATATTCTCCATTGAAGCTTTGTCAACTTGCCCAAGTCCAATTTTCCCAACTTGTCCATTTTTTCCAGGGGGTAAAAATGGATAACAATTTGGTGACTCACGGGGACATCTACCTGCTAGATGAGTTGATCATTGGCCTTGAATAATCCATTGAGCATGGAGTTAGCCTGGTAAATATTAAATCTGATCTAAACTTTAAAAAATGTGATCTCCAAGTTGCTTGAAACACTCACTCGAACCCAAAGCTGATCTCAAGCTTGCTTGAATTAACAAATCACATCATAAAAATATTCTAAACAAGGTTTTATGTGAGTGGAAAACTGTTGAACATGAAATTTCACTCTTTCCTTTATAAACTAATATGATGGGATGAAGAGTAATCACTGAAAACTATCCCAAAATCTAATTGCTTGCCAAGTTTGAAGAACACTGAATTGATTTCTTGGTCGATATGAAACATGCAAAGTTTTGAATCAAATGATGATTTAATGGATGCACTTGGAACTCTTGAATACCTAATTTCCCCATGAACACTGCCTCTAATGAACCGTGTGAGAGAACCAAAACACCACAAAAATGTACACAAAAGTGAAGATTATACATGCTCCAAGTGGAAACATGCAAAGTGTGCAAAAGCAATTCTTCTTCTCGAAAAAACCTATCCTACCCTACACTAACTAGAGGTAAGGAGAAGCTAAAAAACCTACAACAAGTTGTGAGAAATATATTTCCTTCCTCATAATTTGAGACCATGTCACTGATTTTGCAATGGACATGGTTTGTAGTGAGAGTGAAAAACCAATTTGGAGCCAATTTTCCACCCAATTCACCAAGTTATTAATCGAAAACAAAATAAATACCTCTTTTACTTGCTCTGTATTTGGATGTGAGAGGTATTGCAGCTGATCCTCAAGAATTTGAATCTCTTCCTCATGATCCGAAGTGAGCATGACTGTTTGTGACTCCTTATTTAGCACTAAAAAATCCAGATACTTGATTGGGAAAGGTCCGATCCTTGGGGTTTTCCCATTGCTATGAATCTCAATCCCACAGGTTGGGATGTTTTTGTAGACTTCATTCTTGGAGGTGAATGTTTCTAGGCTAATTTTATCCTTATTTTGATTCTTCTACAAACAACTTTGTTTCCATGTTGATGGTGATGTGGATCCAACTGTAAGAGATTGAAATACCTCCAAAACAAACACAAACAGTTTTTCAAATAAAACCAAAAGTTTCAAAATAGGTTTCTTCTCATTCTGGAATCCACACTAATCTTTTACATCATTACAATCTTCCTTTTATTTCACGTCTACTCTAAAAAAACCTAAAATGCCAAAAATTACCTACTAGCAAAACAACTTGGATGGGCCCCAAAATTTGCATGCCAAATATGTCTTCATAAATTAAGGCTCATGTAAAATTTTGACTTATTCTAACAAGCACAACAAAAGTTATTAAAACTCTAAGACCTAGTCAAAAGTGAAAAAAATGTTTGAAGCCAATTTTAGGCCACTAGATGAAGGAATACACCCCTGAAAAATGTGTCAACATGGCCACAACCTTTCAAGAACTAAGTGTTTTCCCCAACATAGTAATAATGTATATCTACCACCTTGTAAAATTTCAAGATGATCCAACGGTCGGATCAAAAGTTATGGTCTCCACAAGTTATACTATCACATCGGAGACGACTTTTGATTTCGCATTTGGTTCACTGTGGGTCTCCTCATTCTCTCCTCCATCAAAAGTGCAGCAAGCTCTAGACATGTAGAGAAATGAGGATCATTGCATTGCATCAAAGCACCTTGCTCACTTTTAGTACCTTCTTCCTCAAGGCCTTGGGTGCCAATAGTGTTGAAAAACACTTTCTCTTCCCCTTCATTTCCCTTCAGACTATCCTTCACATCTGTCTCGCTCTGCTTTTTGATACTTAGCTCCTCCTTTTGCAAAATTTTCACATTTTCATCCTCTCAATCTGGATCATACCAATCACTCACTAATAAAAAATTCCATCTTTGGTAGGATTGGTAGGAGAAGAAGTATAGGAAAGGGGATTTTAATTTTTCTGCATTATTGGGAAAAGTTGTTTGATGAAAAAAAAAGACCCGATTTGAGCACTTGGATAAGTAGAATGACCCTCCAAAGCATGCTCCCTACTATGTTGATCTATTGTCTCCAAAACAACCGACCGATTTTTCTTGAAGTTTTGTTGTTTGGAGTGTTACATGGGCTACTCCTCTCTAAAAATAAAATATCCCTTTCCACCAACCTTATAGGATAACTCTATCTAGTAAGGGTTGGGTAGAAACTAGGGACAACATTTGAGATACCACAACTTCTAGAAACATTAGTGCAAGGTTTGGTGAAGCTGGGTAGTGCCCTGAGTGGAGATAGGAGGGATTTTGTAAAGCTCGAGGAATTCTTTGGGCATGATGAACTTTTGAAATGTCAAATGAAGGATACATAAGAAAAAGATCTTCCCGATTTTGGCAAGGAATGATGGATTTTTATTTATTTGCACAAGGGGAAGGAATAATTTGAGATGGTGAGGGAATAATTACAATAATAATGGGCTTTATTTTTCTATCCTAAATGATAATATTCTCATCTTGGGATGCAATGGAAAAATATTGAGGAAGACTGATGACCCCTAATGATTGAATCAATACAGCTAAATCAACATCAAAGGATATAAAATAATATAAGAATGCCATACCCTGTAAGGGTCTATATTCTTGAGAAATTTTGTGCCATGTCCTTTTGAATCTGATGTTAAAACCAGAAAAAAAATCAATTAGATCCCACTGTATTTTGCTGAGATGTTCCATGAGGAAAATAACATCTGCATCCTCCAAGAATTAGTTGTGTAGTTTCTCTCCCAGCTGATTCCATGAAGAAATGCATTGTGGAGAAAAAATCTTGTACCAATATTTTGCCTTGCCTTTGAGAGATGAAATTAGAATTATGAGGCAAACATTCTCTTATGTGACATCATGAATGACACAATGGTTTGCAATATCTTGAATGTGATCAATAGGGGATTGATCTCCATTTCCATAGAAAAGGGACAAATTTTTCAAGGCTATTTTTGGGATGACATCCAACTAATGCAAATGGAGTGGATTGAAACCAAAATGAGGGAATGGAAAATATCCTTGGAGAGCCATGACTAAAATGGAAACATTAAAATGAATGGAAAATATAGGAAAAGGTTTGCAACTGAGATAATGGGCTACTTGAATCAGTGGAGTTGCCAGATATGCTTGAAAATGCCTCCAAAGGCTGAAATCTTCACCAAGAGCACATCAAACTTGATGAAGTGAAGTGGTAAGGTGCTTCAAACCCCATCCCACCAGGTGTGCCAAAATGGTTATGCCAAAAACATAGCAACCTGAGATTTGGCTATGCATATCTATACTTTGTGTTAACATGAGACCGTATATGAAGTTGTGGGACTTGCTACTTGAGATAGACCTCCAAGGAAGTCTGGTTCCTCCTCCTAATCTAAGGCTAAAACTAATCATAATGCTATAAATACAATTATCTAATTCTATCCTATGATTCCAAGGGACTAGGGATAGATGGAAAATCATGGAAATGAAGAAATCCTACACTAAGGAGGTGATAACATGAAGAGAAGGGTGGTCAGGACAATCAGAATGAATGGAAATGAGAAGGAATGTAGATAGAGAGGGCATGTAGAACACCACATTCTAGAAACACACATTCACAACACCATTTCCATTAAACACAACTATTTAGAGCTTGTAAGAAATAAAAATACACAAAATAACTTCAAATGTAATGTAGAGGCAAGAGAATGTAATGAAACACAAGAAAGGGTTGAAGAATAGCCACAAAACTTGATTTTATTACTTCATATGATCACATAGTCCATTACAATGAGAGATAAAGACATGAATCTCTTGTGAAATGCCAAAAATTGAGACTTGAATCTCACGACAACTTGTAGAAGAATGGGGGAGAAGATAGAGAATATCTCTGCTACAAATGAGCTCCTTTTTACATCATATGGGAGAAAAAATGAGAAAGAGAAGAGGGAACTCGAAATTTTCATCCAACCACCAACAAAAGTCTTTAAACGGTCTGCAAAAATCATGGAGATCCTTCAAACCCATTCCTTCATTGTCCTTTTCTTGCGGAGAAGGAAAAATGCCCCCATACCTCCATTAATGCATTTTAAACTACGAGACGTTGCATTTTGAAGTAGGAGAGTTTTTCTTGTTTTTGGCCCACTAACTCCACCTAATTTTCATATTTTATGATTTCTAAGTGTAGGGGATAGATTTATAATTCCAACAAGTTTTATTTATTAGATTTGGTGCTGCGGGGTCGAGTTATGTCCATGTCGGTCGGGAGCTCCATTTCTTCCATTCTCCAAGCTCGGGCTTTAAATCATGCCCACAATATGCAATAGATAGTGGGATCCTTTTTTATTTTGGTCATTGGCCAACTCACCGCTTAACTCGGCGAGTTCCCCTTATGCCTTCTAGATTGGTCTGAACTTACCAACACTCGGCCTTGTGTGCTGCAGCCCATCCTCCATCTCCCGACACCAACTCAATGACCTCGATGAGATTTCTGAGTTCCTTTTCTAAAATTGTGGCTACATCGGCCCTTCGGGAACACATAGCAACTGTGGTAACAAGTTCTGCGTGGTCTTTAGTGCCCGTATCCCGATCGACTGCAATGAACTCCGCTCCAAACTTCTTTATTGTGTGGGATGTTTACTTCCGAGGGACAATTTGTTCCATCCACGATTATTCCATCCAATGCTCCTAGGCATGAAATCCACCCTAAACTTGCAATACACTATCTCCCGGACTCCTTTGATTTGTGGCTCCCAAGCCAATGTGGAGAACCACGACTCCACTTTGGAAACTGCCTGCTTGGGCCTTCAAAAGGTGACTTACCCGCAATACAAAGGAATCATTCACTTCCCTTAGCAAATCAGACATTTCATCTGATTGGGAACATGCAACCTAAAGGAAGAAGTACCCCATATTCCTCTAAGGTTCTAATTTTCCCCATTACACTGCTTTTTGAGCTCCCTTTTGTTTTTTTCCTCAATTACACCATTTTTACTCAAATTTTAGCTAAATCTGGATCCTGTAACCTCTAGAAGAAGGGAAATGCACTAAAAATGATTATAAGTTCCTAAAAAGCATGAAATTTACTTTTTTCCTTAGATTCTCCATTGAAGCTATCTCAACTTGTCCAAGTCCAATTTTCCCAACTTGTCCATTTTTCCAAGGGGTAGAAATGGATAAAAATTTGGTGACTCACGGGGACATTTGCCTACTAGATGAATTGATTAGTGGCCTTCCATTCGGCATGGATTCAACCTACTAAACATAAAATTTGATCCCAACTTTGAAACTCGACCCCTAAGCCACTTGAAGCAACTTTGAATCCGGAGATGATCCGAAGCTTGCTTGAATTAATCAATCACATCATAAAAATATTCTAAACAAGGTTTTATGTGAGTGGAAAATTTTTGTACATGAAATATCACTCTTTTCTTTACAAACTAATCAAATGGGATGAAGAGTACTCGTTGAAAACTATCCTAAAATCTAATTTTTGCCAAGTCGGAGAAAATTGAACCGATTTCTTAGCGAGTATGAAACATGCAAAGTTTTGAGTCAAATGATGATTTAATGGATGCACATGGAATTTATTGAATACCTGATTTCCTCATGAACACTTCCTCTAATGAAATATTCGAGAGAACCAAAACACCAAAAAAATTGTATACAAAAGTGAAGATCATACATGCTCTAAGTGGAAACATGCAGAGTGTGTAGAAACACTTCTTCTACTAAAAACAAACCTATCCTACCCTACTCCAACTAGAGGTAAGGAGAAGCTAAACAAAACATAACATGTTGTGAGAAATAACTTCCCTTCCTCACAATTTGAGACCATGTGACTAATTTTACAATGGACACAGTCTATAGTGATAGTGAAATACTAATTTGGAGCCAATTTTCCACCGAATACACCAAGGTATTAAATGGAAACAAAAGAAATACCCCTATTAGTTTCTCTATATTTGGAGGTGAGAGGTATTGTAGCTGCTCCTCGAGACTTTGAAGCTTTTCCTCTTGCTCCGAAGTGAGCACGACTTGTTATGACTCCTTCATTGGCTCTAAATAAGCTAGATACTTGATTAGACAAGGCTTGATCCTTGGATTTTCCATTTTTATGAGTTATAAAATAAATTTTGTGTTAATCTTGGACATAAAAGAAATGATAACTAGATCATACCAAGCCAAGAACAAAGATGCTAATCAAATGCCACGATCAATAAGATGAAAGAAATTATCCGAGATAACTTTACATAAACCTTTGCAAACAAATTAGCAAAGTAATATCATATATTATTATGGAACTCAATGAAATACAATGAGAATGGGCCTTACTTATTTAGGCAAGGAATAACAATCTAAGAAAAATCAAGGTCATAGATCAAGCCATAAATCATGGAAAGAACTAGTCATCAAAGAACTAGTCAAGTCCATAGATTTAGGAGAGAAGTGAGACATCAACGCGTAGTCAATACCATAGATCAAGGAGAGAACTATACCTAAGAACTAGATAATATCCACCTAATATATAAATAAATAAAAATAAATATCCACACACATAAGTGGGTGATGATAAATACAATAAAGGTAAATAAAGTACCTAGGTGAATGCTATCCAATTTTGCACACATGGAAAAATTAGACAATGGGGTCCTATTAATGGTCCTAGGGGCCCACTTCTAGTCAATGTGGATAAATTGACCAAATCAATAATTTACCTTTAGGAGATTTTATCAGGTTTCCATGACTCTCTCGATTTCAAGAAAGAGCCCAAGACGATTAAAATCATGGTGAAAATTAGTTTGGAGATCATAAGTAGCACCGATCCAAATCAACTCACCGGGTAGCTCAAGAAACTACTCGAAAAGCTAGGTTTATATGATAAGAGCTAGTTGTCTAAAGTCTTGTGTTTTTTAGCTCGGGTGAGCTAGTTGAACATGAAGGTTTCGAGATAATAATCATCTCAATGCATCGAGTTTGAACTCAACAAGGGCAGGTTCCGGTTGTTTAGTGAGCTCATGCTATTGAAGAGAATTCTCGAGCAAGGCCAATGAATCGGTAGAAAAATGACTCGCAAGTCACAGTGTAAGGAGAGTTTGGTTGTGATAGCTCGATATTCGAACTAGGACATACATGAATTCAGGTTGAGTTGTTATACGACTGTGCATGAAGAATCGAGCTCGGTAGTGTGTGCATTGTCGAGGAGCTAAAAACCACATAATTTAGGGTTTCAGTAACATATAGTTTGATGCAAAGATCAAAATCCACAAGCTCGAAGTGAGTGGATAAGGGTAGAGCTTGACACTTGATCTGCTTTCACATTAAAATGGTTCACTATGTTGTGTTGAAATACCAAGCTCAAACGATGTTGACGAGTAAGGTGGTAAGCTGAGCCAAGTGGAAAGGGAGAGATCAATTTCACAATGAACCAAACTCATGATCAATTTGAAGGAGGGTACATAGACCATTCAAGCCGGTACAGTTGAATTTGGTGAGCCAACTTGCATCGATCTCGTAAACATTACATCAATGAAGAATAAGTCTTAGGGCCATGAAACTGAGCCAAATTATTGAAAAGTTAGAAAAATGTTGTTCGAGCTCCAAAGTAGATGGAAGAAGAGCTCACTCATTCAAATTTCATGAGCTTGAGCTCAAAACTAGACAACTTGTGGACTTTGAATATAAGGAGTTAAATAACAAGATAGATAGGGAAGTTATAACGCCTTGATTTTTGTAAGCTATTATGGTAATCACTTTTCATGATGTTGTAACTGCAGAAATGAAGATAAATATGATAAGAAATATATTTTAATCTTAAAAGGAATGTGTTACTAATCTGGACCCTTGTTTGCTGTAATTTGTTTACTTGGGACAGAATTTATTATTACTTGTGTTTTGCTAAATGAGACAACAGACTTGTCGTATGTTTGATGAACTCTTTTCACTAATTGACAACACACCTTGAATCAATTCCATTGATCCAAGGTATGTTGTGGCCTTCTTGTGATCGCTTTGTCGATTTACTTCTAAACCAGAATGAAGTCTGAAACCGGTGAAGGTCATTATAAATGTTGCAAAGACTTTGATTTCGGTATAAATATTTGGTACCTAGATGCCAAAGGAAAAGTTTCGATTCTGAACCACATGCAAAGTTGTAACGCTAGACAACATAAGACAATAAGGGCACTGGATGCGAGTGACACGGTATATGGGAACATAGGACGAAACGTCCTGCATTGTGTTGAATGTGAATTCTAGTTGGAAATACTTGATTGGAAACTATTAAATAAATACTATGGGATTAAACCCTAACCTACAACTAAGTTTTATCCTATACCCTAACTACTACCCTATATGGATTTTAAATTTCATAAGAATGAAAATAGATGCAAATTCTAATAACTTATGAACTAGGTGAATAACCTAGCTATGGACTATTAAATCCTAAACTATTACTAACCTATGAAAGGGGACCTATGGACCCATATGAAGAAATGGATAAGAAGGGAAGGTTAGGGATTTATGAAGGCAGTAAATTTAGTCCTTACAAGTTTCAGCGCCAAGTTTGGCGGGAACAAGGAAAAGTTGGAGGCATCCAACTAGCTAAGTGGCTAAAAAGGAAATTACATGCAAAATTTGAAAATGGAAACTCACCAACCTGAGTCGGCGGTGGCGTGAGGAATGAGGAAAAAGAAATGCATTCAATAACATTGGTCTTAGCGACCAACTCGCCTTGGAAGGAGGATAGAGGAAAAATTGTTTGTTATTGTGTTCATTCAGATTTTAGTTGCTCTATATTTCTTCCATGGTTTTTTCGAACCTCTTTATATTTTGGTTATTGTTTCTATTCTTTGGAGAAGCCAAGGTTATTTTTGAGCCTGTGGGAGTTAGTGGACTATTGGGTAAGCCTCATGCGGACGCCGTGGAGAGAAATAGCTCCAGTGGACGCGCTTGCTTCGAACCACAAAAAATACGAGCATGTTAAGCCCTTCTCCTTAAACCGTTTGCTTTTGTTTAAACGTCTCATTAAAAAAACCCTACTCTTATGAGGGGTGTTTTAGTTAAATGATGTTGTTGATTTGAATGAAGTGATTTCTGGGTTGAGTCATTTTTCCTTTCTTTGAACACAACTTGGGTAATTTCTTTTGCAAAATGGGTAAATGAAGTAAATTCGTTCTTGATGTGTGAGTTGTTTGACAATATCGGGTAATCGTTTCCTTCTTGAATATGGGTTGAGTTGTTGAATATAGTAGCTATGCATGTGTTATTTTATGAGTTTTGTGCATTCTTGTAAAAACGGAAGGATGAGATGATTCTATATTACCTTGGGTTGAACTGTCATTATGAAAATGAACATGGCTTGGTATTTCTTTGCAAACGAGTGAAACAAAGGAGGTTGTGCTTGCTTGTATGAGTTTGTTTTGATTGTGTTTAGCATTCGCTTCTATTACCCTATATGGGTTTGAGTTAATGAATGTATTATTTATGTGAGTATTGTTTTATGAGTTCAGTACGTGGAAACGATTGGGAAAAAAATTCAGGATAATGTTGATGAACTGTTGTGTGAATTAATTTCTCCTAATTGTTTTTCATTACATTGAATACGATTTTACCTAGGATAGGGGATTCATTTCATGGTCTTAACCTTGCTGGTTAAATTTTTTTAATATTTTTGTGAAATGAAGGCCGTGACTGGTTTCTTTTTTTGGAGAAAATAAGATGTTATGAATTGAACTAGAATATGTGAGTGAGTAAAATGTATTGATATCTTTCTTGAATCTTTTGGAAAGTATATATATATGAGTAACAAAGATTCTTGTTTGAACTCCTTTAATGTAATCGGCTGGAACTGAACTTGAATGGATTCTTGTTCTTGTAAAAAAAAAAAGGGGGTTTCTTACTCATTACAGCGAAATGATGGTAATATGTTTGTTGTACTTTTACCCATTTTAGACTAAGTTGGGTATGACTGTTTTTAGCAAATATGCATGTTTTATATATATAAATATATCCAATTTGCAGTTTAAACTCTTTGCTGTTTCATTAAAACTGAACTGAAGTGGAATTCTTACTTTAAAAGTTTGAAAAATGATTCTTTTACTATTATGATATGAATCATGATTTCGTAGCTAGCTGTACATTCTTATTTGTTCAGGTCTAGCTGAAATGCTTGTTTTGATGAAACGTTGCTTATAGACTAGTTGTATATTCTTGCTTGTTTATATCTGGACGAGAAAGTCCATTGAGTGAAATATACTATTCAGAATGAATCATATTATTGGATTATGTCTTTTCTAAATAGTGGATATTTGGTTAGACAGTGAGAAGAGGTAATATGACCCATCTTCCTTTTATTCGATTACTTGATTTTATTTATTTCTCTTTGACCGTTATCATTGATTGATATCACGTCTGGATTAAATTCTCAGTACAGTTATGATGAAAGGAAAGAGAGTGTTGGATGGATAATTTGAATTAATGTTCATTTCTTCTCTCGTACAGTTGGAAATCTATAATTGTTATGGAATGAATTTTGTACTGCTTTGGTTTAAGCATCTGCATTTAATTGTTGTTTACTTTTCTCTTCAGCGTTTGATTGTTTGAAATCAGATGAGTTGTATGAAAGGAAAGGAAAGTAGTTCGGTTTAAATTTTTAGTTAAATTCTATCTTTTGAAATTACAACTATTGTAAGGGAATGGAAATTACAACATTTACATTGGAACAACAATATGCACATATGTGTTTTAGTTCTCACAGATGTTAATTCTGGAACTATTTGAAGGAAATTACTTCTTGTAGTAATTATTTGGGAAAAAGGGCAGTAATCCTTTTGTCTGATTGGGAGGGTAATTAGATGATTGGGTTGTTATGCTGTTCATCCTTATTGGTACTTAATTCTTGGATGATGTTCATTTTAACGTTCATAAAAGCGGGGTTCTTTTATTGAGACAGGTTAATTAAAAGCACTCATTTTAATGACAAGTGCTAGATATGCTCGATTCAACGAACCGACCGTGCAAGTAATTTTACAGATGGAACTTGAGTATAAATGAAGACATGGTTATTTTCTGATACTTCTTTTGATTAGCTGAGGATGGATCGTATTTGATAGCTATTATTCCTCTACGAGGAAATGGGAAAATAATACGTTACATTCTTCTATCCTTATGGGTTGAAATGTTGTTTGATATAAACGAAGTCTAGTTTTTAGATGGCGATTGTATAGATTGTAAATCATATGAATGAATACAAGGAAAAGTGTGATATTTTAATGGCTGTATCAGTTTGAAACTGTTTGAATAAAGATTGAGAATATAGTGTTATTCTTTGATTGGAGTTATTCAAATGATAGTGGATAGATTTAAAAGAGAATAATATCTATTCTTTATTTGAATGCAACTTTTAAGTTGTAATGTGCAATTAGTTCATACTTGAGTTATATGAATTTTAAATTGACATTAAAATGGATTTAGGTGTATATGAACTCTTAATTGAATGATATTAGGAATTGCTTATAAGCTAAGGAATATCAAATAACATAGGAGTAGTTGAATCTTGTATTCGGACTCTTAACATCCTCAAAATGTTTAAATTTAGAAAATATTAGATATGGGGAAACATATCTAATGGTTTTCAACCTTAACTAAAGTAAAGTTATGGAGAATAAATGAATACATTCATTTAGAATTAGACCTCATTTAAAAGATGTCTAATAAGATGGAATTACTGAATTTGATTACAGTTGTGGATAAACTTGGTTAAGTTTAATGGGTTGAACTTATTACGTTAAGCTGTAGTGGACTATTAGACTGAAGCTTAAAGAAAAGAACCAAGAAGGAATATGCAACCCTTCGGTATGAAGGAGAGAATGTACATTAAGCTAAAAGACAAATTAAGTCTCTCTTAGTTGTATCTGGGCATACCGTAACGAGGAACGAGGTTAAAGGATTAGCACGGTTGCTGAAAATTGATCTTAAATGATAAGATTATAATCTAATCACACTCGAGCTGGATGTGTAATTCTTGATGAGATGATTACGCAGGACCTTGGCACACACCAGCTATAATATGGTGTCTTCATGAAGGCGGGGCCTTCATGACGACACAATGTTGTAGCTGACATGTTACAACGCCCTCCCGAATCAAATAATCAAGTTTACATAAGTGGATACTAAGTTTCTTGGTGGGGATAGGAATGTGATCACGTATATGGAGTGAATCCGGAGGACTAAAGGTAACTAGACACACGAGTCACCTAGGGATGACACCATATGTCTACGTACCTTTAGTTACCATGAGTAACTTCCTATACTCGTTCATATTGCTAGTTGGGGTTAGAGCTTAACCTTAGACGGAAGGACTGACAGAGATCAGGAAAGACCATTCTAGATAATAGATGAAGTGAGGTGAAGGACGTATTCCATTGATGTGTATAACATCTAGGAATATGATCATGCAAAGCATGTGAAAATCTTTGGCCAAAGTATCGCAAGTTGCTGGTTGCGTTGTCCTAATCACCTAGTTTAAGAAGCAGGATGTCAGATGAATATCAGTAACAGATATTCAGATAGGCCTCTTAAATGGATCACTTCAATAACCGGAAATGGTAAAGAACCCTGTATACATAGTATACAATGCATGGATTAACATGAAGGATCGGTAAGTTGTCGAGTCATGAAATGAGAGATCGCTAAAACTCCGAGCCATAAAATTGGGAGATCGGTAGTTCTTGAGTCATTTACAGAGCATATGGTATCTCATATGATTGAATGGCATTGAATGTGTGTTCCATATTGCAAATTTGTGAACAAAGAAAATTGCTTTTAAAAGAAATTGTGTGATCAATTACATTAATTGACAGAGAACAATTATTAAAACTTGAACGTGTGTTTGAATTATATAATTGAGCAGAGAACGTTGTATACAAAAAAATAAAAATTCCCTTGTTCTAGTATCTTAAAATGGGGATGTTACATAAGCAAGCTTGGGCTCGAGCAATATATAACAAGGGCTCATCGTAGAGTTCATCAAAGAAAATTGCATGCATGTGGGAGCCATTTGGCCAAGGAAATAATAAAGGACAACGTAAATGGGAGCTTGGCATACAATAGAAAGGGCCAAATCAAAGAAATACAATGAGTTTTGCACAATGGTTCTTGATGGAGAAGTGGAGTTTGATGGAATGAGTTGTCGAGTGAGTCTATGTGTGGAGAAAAGAAGAGCGCACAATTTTGGCCTCACCAGGAAATTTCCACTTCAAAACCAAGCTTGAGATTTTAGTGATGGCGAGCCATCATGATCGTGGGAGTTTTGATGGTTGCGGCCATGGTTAGAAGATTGAAATAACAAGCCATCACGATACTTCTTCCCGTGGGAGAAATTCATCCTAGTTTCTAGGGTGGGATGATAAGATGATAACCTAATGGAAGATTCCCACATATGGAAGTGGCCCGGGTCCATTGCCAAGATTTCATGCAAATCACATCATGGTTAGAGAAAATCATGTGGAGTCTAAAGTGGTTATTGGTGAAGAATTCGGTGTCAGTTGGAATGAATTCCAGGATTGGCAGGGAATGACTCATTTCCTTGAACCATGAAATGGTTGTGGCATAGTTAGGAGGCATCATAGTGATGAGGGCATAGTTTTGAGCCTGACTGCAAGTGGAATAAGCTCGTCAATACATTACAGGTGATGCATGATAACAATTTTCATATTGCTCATGGACCAAGAATACTGAGGTATGGCTCATTTCAGCGAGCCCAATGATGGCCGAGTTGCATGAGTTCGGAGGAACTCGAGATCGGTTGAAAAAATCGATGCCAAGGTGAGTCATGTCATGGTCAAAGGGGATTACAGAGAGCGTAGGGTGGATTTGGTTAAAAATGAACTTAGAGTTGAGATCTACATAGACACCAGGGAGACATGTTAAAGTTGCTCGACTGAACCGATTGTAGGGCTCACCAAGCACGAGCTCATTTCATGATAGGAGTTGGTTCAGAAGTGAGCCTCAAGCTTCTAAGCTAAGCAAGTACAGGTAGGACCGAGTGAGTTTCTCGATGCCAGGACATAGGTTGAGAGCTCGTTCACCCAAGCTAGGCTGAGTTGGAAGGAGCGAGAGACCTAGGCTAATGGCTAGGTGAGTTGCTCGCGGAGGATTCATTGAGCTTGGTTGTTATAGCTCACAGAGAAGAATAGTGAGTTGGCTCACCATGGTTGAAACTGATGGCTCGACATAGGTCATACATGTTGGAAGATTGAGGACATAGCGAAGGAGCTCATGGAGGCTCATTTTAACATTGAAATGGCTCGGCTCAATGAGCTAGGCCAAGGGCAGAGCAAAATTTGGTAAGTCATTTAAGATTATGAATGGTATGACCTTTTGTATAACTCGGTTGTAGGTTGAACTAATGGAGCTCGAGAAAATCTTAGGAAAGGAGTTTGATATCAAGGGAAATATCATGAAACAAGTTGTAGAGCTCACGGGGGGGTGTAAAGGAGCCATCGAGTTTAATTTCACAAGATAATCTTGGAGAAGGAATAAGCATCAAAGGATACATCGAGCTAGTAGCCAGGGTGGTATGAGCTTTAGGGAATGCCATATCGTAATTCATGAGGCAAGCTCAGATCTTGATAAATATGTGAAGAAGAAGATCTCAAAGGTAGGATGCTTCGACTCAGAATATATCCCATCATATCGGTGGGGGTTATGTGGTAAGTATGAACCGACATTGGGATTGAGATGCGGTCATAGACCATGGTGGATCACGAAGAATCCAACTTGAGGAAGGATCTCAATCATCTTGATTAGTGGTGCAAAAGGTAAGTCACGGAGAAACATGTAACATGAAGTCAAGCTCCCGGGGTTCTTGAAAGATGAAATAAACTAGTTTGGGGAGATGAGTCCAATGGAACCATGAAGACTAGAGCTTGGAAACATCATATCATAGTTTTGTAGAGAGCTCGGTGGATCCGTGAAGGATCCGACTCATGCAAGGTGGTGATGGCCTAAATTGATTGTGCATCATTAAAATTAACAACGTCTTGGCATGGGAACGAAGGATACATCGATGCAGGTTTTTCATAGAGGAAACTATCGGTGCTTGGAAGAGAGCTCATAGATAGAGATGGCCTAGATGGTTCATGGGTATGTGGTGAGATATTCATAACAATTCATGGCTAACCCACCTAACAATGAAAATGAGAAGAGCTTGACATCATGAAAAAAAGAAAATGGCTTATAGAAGCTCTGCATGGACAGAGTGTATACGAGCTCAACTCATCGAGTTGAACCTTGTTTGGTTGAGTCTATACCGAGGTTGGTGAAGAGATATATGGGGAGCCAAGGAAACTCGCCGCAAGTCTAAAAGATGTGACAAACTCAGAATGATCACATGATGGCTCGTGGAAAATCCAAACGGTGTCAACAAGCCCAACAAGTGGCTTAGAAAGAAACCATAGAGATCAGTAATTGGGAGTGTGGATGTAGGTGGTAGCTCGATGCGGAACTCGATATGAGGAACTCGAATATTCATAAAGGAACTCAAGCTCAAAGTTACGATGAGGTGAGAGACATAAATTAGGAAAGGAGGCAGCTCATCTCTCCCGGGGTGATCCAATGATACGGAGATTATTGGCGAGCTATACTCAAGTGAGCTCCACTACGGTGGATGGTGGTAACAAGCCATGATACATTCGGTTGCGCTAAACATAAAGAAGCTTGGTCAACTTTTGAGCTCGAACAAAGGACTTAGCTCAAAGGCAACGTGGAGCTTGGGAAGGCAAGCTCAACTTGCTCAACGAAGAGCTCATTTTGGAGCTCGGTGACTTCGGTAGGTTTCTTGGAACTCAGCGATGGTCATAGCGATGTGAGAATACTCATGGAGTAGCTTGATACCCAACTCGGTGGGTTGGCTTGGCGAGCCAACCACCGAGTTGGACTCATTTTTGACCTTTTCTTCATGACCCCTTCCTCTTCGATGTAAACCGGTCAATAGGGGCCCACCATTTAATTTCAATTAAATTAATATTTTTATTTAAATATTTTAATAATAATATTTATTATTATTATTATTTAAATATTATTTTAATTAATTGAGAAGACTAGGTCAACCAGGCATTAATGACACATGATGGAACCTTCTAAAGTGGTTCAACCAACTGTAATAAATACATCATGTGCCTTCAATTTAGGAATGTAATTATGACCTTTCCTCTTCTCTCTCACATATTCTTCTATAAATGTAAGTTGGAGGCTCATTCCAAAGGGTTCCAACAGGTTAGATAGGTTAGAAAGTTAGACATCTTAGGCAAGTGCAATTTTTCAAGAGTCCTCTCTCTTCTGCAAGTTGTCCTTGTGTGTTGAGAGAACTTTCAAGCCTCCTCTTCAAGACTATAATGACAACCATTTCCTCTTCTAAATGTATGATGCATTGTGCACGTTATTGAAGTAATAAAAGTGTGTGTTTTGTGACTAATCTTGGTCCTTTCATCCTTCTATACTTCTTTGTGCCTTTTCTCATGCTTGCAGTACACTTGTGCAAGTTCACGTTTCTATTGCAGGTTCTTGGAGTTCTGTGTTTATCGAGTGGTGGAGTATTGCATGTAGTTGAGTTGTGGTGTCCATTCACCCTTCTTGATTTCATCCTTCTTCACTAGTAGATGGATATCTTTCTCTATTTGATTAGGTTTAACAAAGGGAACACATGTTTCTTAGTCAATGGTATTTTGCACCCTCTCTAAGTTACAATGTAGGTGAATTTGATCTGTGGTGCACACACCCTCTTAAAATTAACCCTTCTTGAGTCTAGAAACACCCTTTATTTAGTGCATCACCGTCCCTAGTATAGTTTCATTTCTGCAAATCTCTTTCCCTAAAACCCCATGAAAATTTTAGCATAGGACTAGATAGCCTTTTTATTACACTACAAGTAATACAACACTTAGTATAGGAAGAGGAAGCCAAAATTCTCCGAATTTCACCTCGAGCCCAAGTCCCACAACTTGAGAGGTGATCCCATGTGTCCCAATCACACCAAATGTCATGTTCACATTCTGGCCATTCGGAGGGTGCAATGATTTGGCGACAATAGTTTTTGGCATGCCCAATGGGACAATAGGTGAAATTTATACATTTCACAGTTATCCCATTGTAATATCTTAGCCACATTTTTCAACAGGTGTGTGTATTGTGTTCATTTCATTTCATTAAGTTGTTGTGCTCTTAGTGAAATTTCAGCCTTAGGAGGTATACCCAAGCACAACTGGCAACTCCATTGGTCTAAGTACCCTACTCTTTGTGTTGCAGACTTTCATTTTACCCATTTTCCATCTAGTTTTCTTCCATATATTTCCATTTTTCTCCCATTCATGAAGTTGTGCAATCATGGCTTCATTTCCACAGTGGGATTCCCACTTCTAGTAGCAACACTTTCCATCTTCAAGCTATTTTAACCCACCTCCAGCTCCATTTTATAATGAGAATCAATAGTATGCATATCCCTCTGAGAAAAGTCATGATCAGTTTGGTTTTTCACCTAACTATGCAGCTTTTCAAGGGCAGGAACATGCATATGATGGAGGCTATCCTACAGATGAAGATGTAAATTTGTATCTTAAAATACGAAATTAGAGGCAGGCATGGTACAATCTAGAGCCACATCATAGATGAAGGCATTCAAAATTGGCTTCAGGATACCATGTCCGTGGGTTGGCCCTATGCCAAAGTTTGATAACCTGTAGGAAAAAATTTCTTTTATGACTAAAATCTTGCCTCAACTTGAAGGTTGGATTGAAGAAATAGAGGCCTATGAGTTTGAGGCAACACAATATTGTCAATGGGTTGATTCTAGCACCACCACCATCTCAAAGTTCTCTTTCCATTTCTCATTCAATGTCATTTCAGTCCAAACCTCAAGTTCCAAGATTTTCACCATTTGCACATGTTAAGAATTCCATTCCTTCCTCTCCTATCTTTCCATCCCATCATGGATCTGTTGTTCCTCGTTCTTCCAAAGTTCCTTCTTTTCTACAAAGGTCACCAACACAAGGAGTTGTACCTCTTCTGCTATCTCAAACAGTGAGGGAGGTCATTGAATCCCAACCCACCCCTCCTCTTGTAGTCCCAAATCCATTTTGGGAGGAGCATTGTCAAGAAATGAGCAAAAGGGAGGAGTATATGGTTGAAGAGAATAGAAAAGGAGAGCATGCAGATAATCTAAGGAAATGGGCTACAAAATTTAACATCAAGCAAAATTTGTTCTGACTAAACCTTTTGCAGAAGTTGAGGCTCAAGAACAAGTGGAACAAACTAGTTTTGTACTAGAAACAAATCCAGAGTTGAATGAGGAGGACCAGCAGTCTACTTGTTCAGAATGTAGTATTCATATTGGCTCAATTCCATTAGAGGAGTTTGAATCACCAAAGGTGGAAAAATCAGTAATAGACGAAAGCAGTGCAAGTTGAAGAAGAAATATTCTTGAGTGTACTAGCTGATTCTAATGAGTGCAATGATCCTAATTGTCATGCATGTCAAGAAATTGCATCACTTTTGGAAGATGGTAACATATTTCCAAAGTCATCATTAGATGTTATAATCAGTCACAAAAGGTTTTATGAGATGAAGGTGGATTCAAAGATCGAGAATGCAGATGAGACCATGCAGAGGCTTTCTAATCCTTTTTCCTCTCTACCTTCTCAAAAATCTAATTTTTTAGAGGAATTTGATCTTTCTAATTTCATGTTTGAAAATGAAGAATATCAAAGTAAAGGAGGTTCTAGTTCGAGGATACTCAAATTGAGGAGAAGCCTTTGATACAGTTAAAGAATGAAGAAGCATGTTATCTATCAGATCTGGAAGAATGTCTTGATGGACAAGAGCTTATGGAACTTGACAATCTTGTTATTCCATCACTTATTTTCCAACACAAAGTGTCGAGTGTTGTGGAGGGACATGCTCAAGAACAAATCATTACTCATAATTGTCCTTTTACATCAGAATTAGAGGAATTGAGTCTTTTGTATCCTTCATCACACATAAAGGAGGAACACACAAGAGAAGCTAGGACTAATCTAGAAGCATTGAATGAAGATTATGCCATGGAGAGTTTTTGTTTTTAGTTATAGAACCTGTTTTGGTTAATAAGTCTGTGATAGAGGAAAGTATTCTTGAAGATTTTTCTTCCCATAAAAATCATCAAAAGATGTAAATAGGAGGGTTTGACCTTTCAAATTCTATGTCAAATGAGGGAGATGTCACTGCGATACCATCTGTCTAGGTGAAAGATCAGTTTTTTGTAAATGGGCAACAAGAGGAAAATCAGTCGTGAATAACCATCTTTTCGAGGATGTATTCAACAAGACTTTCTTGTTAAAATTGAAGTTCAGACAAACATGAATCTTTAATGGGTTAGACCATATCCCATCAGGTACCTGACTTCATTGAATCTAAAAGAGAAGCTAGAACCAGTCACATTCATTTCAGAATGTGAGGATGAGTTTCATAGTTCTGAGGATAAGATGAATGCCTTTATAGTACAAACGTAGAGCAACTAAAAGAGGATTTTTTCTCTTTCCATTTGATGCCTTGTGGACCAAGTAGATAATTGGGCTTGTTTCAATTTTTCACTCTCATTTTCAGCCATGTCTATTGCCAAATCATCTGCATGGAAATCCATTATGAGGAAAGGAAGCTATTTTGCACAACCAGTTGTAGGTTTTATTTATCTTGCATATGCCACCAGTTAGCATAGAGTAGGAATAGGTTTGATTTTGGTAGAATAAGTGCATTGTACACCCTACATGTTTCAATTGGGGCATGTATGGTTTTCAGTTTCAATGTGTTTTATTTTCCGTTGTCGCTCTTGTGTTGTGTTGAACATTGTTTCATCATTGGAGGTTTTTAAAGAAGTAAGTTCAAGGTTTCCATAATAGTTTCATGATCCACTTCATTCAAAATTCTTCAATGTTCATGATGCCAAACATTCAATAGATTCAATATACTTCATGCTTAGCATTTCAGGGAGGTCCAAGATCAACAATGTTCAAAGGGGATTCTAGGATCCATTGCAAGGAACCAAATCAGTTTCGAGATTCCAATATTGAATCCACTACTGGAATCATGCTTAGTAGGAAATCATTCCCGAGAGGTCACCAAAAATGTTATCCAATTTTTCACACATGGAAAAATTGGACAATGGGGTCTTGTTAATGGTCCTACGGGGCCACTTCTAGTCAATGTGGATAAAATGACCAAATCAATAATTTACCTTTAGGAGATATTATCAAGTTTCGTGACTCTCTCGGTTTCAAGAAAGAGCCCAAGATGATTAAAATCATGGTGAAAATCAGTTTGGAGATCATAAGTAACACCGATCCAAATCAACTCACCGGGTAGCTCGATGAGCTTCTTGGAAAGCTAGGTTTATATGATAAGTGCAATAACATGTTACTTTTTGCATGCCCAAAGAACGGAGAAGAACCAACACAAAAATATATCCAGAAGTGGAATGCATGTCATCAATAGAACCTTCCCAATCTGAATCTGTATACCCAACTAACTGAGTAAAACCCCTAGTGTAGTATAGGCCAAAGTGGGAAGTTCCATGAAAATAACAAAAATACTTTTAACGACTTTCCAATGACTACTATGAGAACAATGTGAAAACCAAGATATAATCCCTACTGCAAATGAAATATCGAGCACGTATGGGTCAAGTATATGAGACTCCCAACCAATTGTCTATACAATGTAGGATCACAAAGTGGTGTGGTAGATGTTAAAGTAAGAGTAACTCCAAATGAAAAGAAGATGGACTTGGCTCGCAATCAGCCATATCAAAGTGCCTAATAAGATCATGAGTGTACTTTTGATGACTCAAATGAATCCTTGAATCTTTCTAAGAAATCTACAAACCAAGGAAATAATGCAATAGCCTAAGATATGTCATGTCAAACTATGTAGAAAGAGCCCTCTGAATACTCTAAATGTGGGAAGAAGAGCTTTTAGTAAGTAAAAATCATCAACATACAAGAAAAGTATCACAATATCCTCACCAATTTGCTATAGATACACTTTGTATGATCGAGTGGCAATGAACAAAACCAATAGATAGAAGAAAATAATCCATCTTCTCATACCAATCCCGAGGGGCTTGTTTAAGACCGTAGAGAGACCTTCAGAGCCTACAAACAAGAGAAGAATCCTGAATAAATCTAGTTGGCCACTCTATGTATATTACCTCTTGTATATCTCCATGTAAGAAGGAACTCTTCATGTACATCTGGATATAGGCCACCCCTATGATGCCGCAATAGCAAGTACAAGGTGTACAAAATCCATCTTGCAATGGGTGCAAAAGTCTCGGAGTAATCAATACCTTCAACATATGAAAAACCCTTTGCAACAAGATGAGTCTTATACTTTTCAATGGACCCATCAACTGCGTATTTGGTTTGGTATACCCACTTACACCTAATCATTTTTCTTCCTTTAGGAAGAGATACCAAATCCCAACTATGATTCTTCATTAAATAAGAATACTCAATTGCCATCGCATCATCCATCTCATGTATCCCATGAGCCTTTGAAAAACACTTGTGGATCCTCAAAATTTGCACGACACAAAATTCCGAACTTGTAGGATGTGTGTGATGATGCCTAGTGGGTGGAAGATTCTGTATGAAAGGTGTTGCCTCGAAAACGTAGTATGAGCCCACTTAGGCATAGTGACAACATCGGTGGGAGTAGGATCTTCAACGAAACTTATAACATCCTCATTAATCGCCTCAAAAAAAAGGATCCTCAAGATGAGATGAAGAAGAAGAAGGAGGCAACGAAGAAGATGAAGAATCATGAGGATTGAAGCGCTCATCAAATGAATATGTGTTTGAAAAAGAATGTCATGTGTATCGGGATCTAAATGTCGATAAGCTCTCATGTCCTCACAATACCCTACAAAGATTAAGGGTTTGATATTCTTATCCAAAGATTTCATTTTCTTCTTTGGCATAAAGGCCCAAGCTTGGCTCCCAAAGACTTAAAAAATGAGACATCCGGATTAGTATTGGACCAAGCTTCCTCTGGATTCAAATGCTCAAGTGCTCTATGTGGTGTGATTCTGAATGTAGTTAGCACAATTAACTACTTCTTCCCAATATATAAGAGGTATATCTCTAGAATGCATCATACAATTAGCCATTTCCTTCAAAGTTCTATTCTTCTCTACTGCTTAAGCCATTATGTTGTGGAGTATGAGGAATAGAATGTTGGTGAATAATACTTTAAGTTGCCAAAATTTTAGAAAACTCATTGCTGAAGTACTCCCCCATTATTAGTACGAAGGTTCTTTATGCTAATAGAATATTGTTTCTCGACCAAAACCTTGAAGACTTTGAAGTGTGAAAAACATCACTTTTTACTTGAGAAAATAAACCCAAGTGCACCTTGAGAAATTATTAATAAACGTAAGTGCATACTTAGCTCCATTGAAAGATGGGGTAGGAAAAACCGTCAAGTCACTATGCATAAGATCAAGTGGTGAAGAAGCTCTCTTAGACAAATTCTTAGGAAAAGGATCTTGGTGTTGTTTCCCTAATGCACAACCATGACAAACTCCCTCAAGACAAGAAACTCTAGGAATACCATCTACCATACCATGAGTGCTCAACTCCTTCAAATATCTATAATTGAGATGTCCAAATCTTTCATGCCAAATCTTACTCTCTGAATCTACATGAGAAACCAATCTTGTCCCTATAGAGGAAGTGTCATCAAAACCCTCAAAGTGATATAGTATAGAACTATGATCAGCAATACCATGAGCAACAAGTGAACTAGGCTCTAACAAAGTTTTTACTTCTACCCCATGTGGTGTAAAAGTCACTATTTTCCCTTGACCAAAATGACAAATTTGATATACAGAAAGAAAATTTGTAGTGATGTTAGGAACATATAGTGCATCTTGGATATTGCCACCATCAAGTTGTATATCACCTTTTCCTTTAACATAAAGAAAGGAATAATCTCCAACCTCAATTTTGGAAGTAGAACTCAAACCTAGAGAAACAAAAGACTCCTTGAAGAATTCATGTGATGAGAAGCACCTTAATATATAACCCAAATGTCCGCAAGTGGTGATGAGATCTTCCAACAACATTAAGTTTTGTTCCATGCTGATTAGAAGGTGGAGTGGAGATAGAAATTTTGTGTTTCTTGACCGCATCCTCTAAAGTTTGCATTCGCTTATAACACCTATGTTCTTCATGATTACTACCCCCACAAAAAGAGCATGAAAGGCTAGAATTATTCTTGGATTTAGAAGATTCCTTGGGTTTAGCGTTGTTTTATCCGGGTTTAGGTGACCATTGGATCTAGAAGGTGGGAAAACCCTAAGATCGACTGTAAACTCGGCCATTTTGGAGGCGGACATTTTTTTGTTGTTACGAGAGAAACGTACTAGTCCACCTCGGGATTCATGTCAAACATCAAAGAAATAGAGAAAATCAATTTCGGTTTTGTTTATTTTTTTGAGATCCACATTCTGTAATTTTCTTCTCTGCGGCACAACATTTTTGGGAA
Source organism: Taxus wallichiana var. yunnanensis (assembly GCA_018340775.1). NCBI lineage: Eukaryota > Viridiplantae > Streptophyta > Pinopsida > Cupressales > Taxaceae > Taxus > Taxus wallichiana. The sequence goes on from CM031238.1 coordinate 868,533,210, forward strand.
GCATATGCAATGCATTTTTTCTTTCTTTCTTTTTGGTAGGGGTCCACGAGGTTGTTGTGTAGAGTTTTCTATTTTGGGAAAATGCACAGACTACTATTTTTTACTTACAGATGTCATTTTGGCACAATCCGAAATAACAATTTACTAGAAAAACAGATTGGATGTGACTTTCTCAAAAACCAACGACACACCCCAAAATAGTAAGTTGCACACACCCATTGAAATCCTTAGCCCCTGGTCATATGGTATGGCCATATGAGGGCTTAAAGCTTGTGATTCCTACTAGTAGGTGCTTAACTCCAGCCCCATTTCATTTTATTTGTGTGGTGAAGGCAAGAGCATTTTATTCTGTTTTAGTGGCAACTAAAATAAACGATGAGAGATAATATTGAAAAGCTTGTAACTTTTCATCGATTTTGAGTGTCATTTTTTTGCGAAGTGCTTGTTTTTTCATGCTCTTTCCATTGGAAATATTTATTTTGAGAATTTCACTATAACTATAAAGTGCCAAAATCTGGGGGGGCTCTTGTTGCATTGCTTGGTTCTTGCATTTCTTTTGCTAATTTTTTGAAGATGACATCTACTTCTGCATTAGATCATGTTGACCCATTAACAACACATAATTACCACACATGGAAACAAAGAATGGAAACAATAATTAAGTGAAAAGGATTATGGGCTTTATCTTCTTTAGAATAACCAGTGTTCACTAGAGAATATGATAAATTTTAGTACCAGTATAAATTTGATGAGTGTATGGGTTTGATAGGAACTTATGTAAGTAACAATCTTTTGTTTCATTTGGAAAAATGTGACTCTCCTTTCAAAATATGGGAGAGATTGGAGGATTTATTTGGTAAGGTGGATCATATGAGAGCAATGTAACTTAAAATTGAGATCACCTCTCTTAGTCCTAAATATTTTCCAACAATTATAGATTATCTTACCAAGTTCAAGCATTTGTTGACATAGTTGAAGGGGAGTGGAAGAAATAAGAAAGATGAAGAGTGTGTTTACTTGATTCTATCCAAGTTGAGAGGACCATTCCAAATTTTTTCTTCAACCTTTTTCTCTAGCATGGATGCCGTAGGTGACACATTCTAAATGCCTAACTTAGAAACATTTTGTGAAAGACTTACTAGGGAAGAATCCAAATTGTCTCACCTTGAGTCTTCCACCTCTCAAAAGGAAATAGTTGCATCTAATCCTAAGGGCAAGGGAAAACCAAATCCACCCCTTCTCCATCTCAAAATTCTCCTAAACCCAAGGAGTCTTCTAAATCCAAGAATAAGTCTAGCCAAATTTGGGAGGGTGTTGTGATCACTTATGAAAGAACTAGTCAAGTCCAAAGTCCATAGATTTAGGAGAGAACTATACATCAAAGATGTAGTCAATACCATATATCAATGAAAGAACTAGTCAATACCATAGATCAAGGAATGAACTAGTCAATACCATAGATCAAGGAAAGAACTATACCTAACAACTAGATAATATCCCCCTAATATCTAAATAAATAAAAAGAAATATCCACACACATAAGTGGGTGAGGATAAATACAATAAAGGTAAATAAAGTACGTAGGTGAACATGAGCTAAGGTAAATACCTACTCTATTAGGACATCTACTTTAATTTGGTTATAACTTAAAAACCCATCAAACATTGATAACATTTTTGAACCAATCACAACTTGCAGAATTTGATCCATCATGGGAAGAGGATAGTTATATTTTAAATAAGCCTAATTCGATTACATAGATATACACAAATCCTTGTCTCCCCATTCTTATTTCATACTAGAATAATATTGGCAATCCAAGTTGAAATATGACTATGAAAAATAATATTAGCACTCAATAATTTTTAAATCTCTTGATAGATTGTTGATGCAATATTAGGGTTATATTTTCTTTTCTTTTTCCCGAAAGGATGAATATATGGATTGAGAGGAATATAGTATTCATAAAATTATTCAATAATATATTTACTTATATTATTCAAATATATGGCTTAAAATTATTCAAATATTCATAAGAGTATGCAAGTACATTATGTATTTTCGTAGCAATTTAACCAACTTCTTTCTTTAAACAACACTTCTCTATATTAACAATTTTAGGTTCTTCATCATTTCCCAAGTTTACTTTCTCATATTCACATGACTGATTTGTGCTCTGTGACATCCTTATTTTGACATAGCGGTCATTCTTATCGAAGAGATCTTCTAAAATGACAAGGCCGTTAGGTATTTTATTACCTTTCAATTTGCTACATCCACCCAGATCAAATTCAGATTTAATACCTTCCTCAGTTGTGGATGAAATTGAATCCCGATAAGCATCTTCACTACCTTTAAAATACAAATGATTAAAATGATCAATTAGATCAAGAAGGAAAATGATATGCTGGTCATCATTAAACACTTTCTAATTATCTATGTTATTTAGGACACTGGGTTTAAAATCATCTCAATTGTGAACTTATCCCAAGTGGAGTCTAGATGGGCAATTATCAAAGAACCATATGCTTTGTCAAGACATCTACTCTAGAATTGTTATCTCTTGTCACCCCATCAATTGAGAAGGCTTTAAAGAACTCAACGAAATCCCACACTTTATTTCGATAATGCTTCTACCTCTCATTCTCAACTTGGAATGAGCCTCAAACTTTTTTGAATATGAGTTCTGCACCCCCTTATGCATGAACATTCTTGATTCCTATCTCTTTCATTTTTGTTATGCCAAGAAGATGAGATTCATACTTAGCAGTGTTATTAGTATTAACAAATTGTAGTTTGTATGAGAATTGGTGAATTTTTCCCGAGGGTGAAACAAGAACTACTCCTGCTGATCGGGGATCATTTATTAAAGTTTTCTAAACATCCCTAAATGGTTTCAATAAAGAAGATTATTTCAAGAGCTTTCCATTGACTATGAAAATGTGACAAACGAACATCGGAAGCTCTAGTTATGTCCGATCAAAGTTTAGTTAATAGGAAAGTCAACTATGGTCAATCTGGTCAATATTGTACCAATGGCACTATGACACGTGGCTTGCCACCACAAATCAAATTCACTCAATTTTCCTATCGAGAGACGACAAGTGGACTATATGCTATTGACTGAGTTAATTATTTTCCATACCACATTGTATGGGTTGAATTTATATTATCTTGGTAAGTCCACTTACAAACCAATTTACATGCCACATGTCAAAGTGGGCAAGTTTTATTTGTGAAGCCATGTATTAATGCAAAGTGGTCAGCCCACATAATCCTCTAAACCCACATAATCCACAAAACCCAAACCATATGCTAAGTCCACGTGGAGGGGAGGAGATGAAGCGGTGGTAAGGGGGTAGGCCCATGCGTGGAAAGTTCCACGTGAAGAATGGGAGAGATAAGGTTTATTAAAACCTTCCCAAAATCTAAGGCCACTAAAATGGGATTTTATCCCCTCAAACAAACAAATCTACCAACATGGGTAATTATCCCATTAAAATATGCAAAATGGAGATAAGCGTATCCCATTTATTTTGCTACGGGCTATGCTAATATTAGCCTTAGATAATATTTGAGGCATTATTTTAAGGGCCCTATTTTTTTATAAATAGGGAACCCATTCCTTTGTAATGGAAACACAATGCAATGGAGAATCTCATTCATAGAGCTTGGAAAGGTGGAGAGCGAGCTAAGAGGAGAGTTAGTTGTCATGGGCATAGTTGTGTGAAGACCTAATTTATTTAGGCATTATTATTGACCTATTATTTTTAGGCAATAATAAATTAAAATTATTGTGGCTAGGAGTTATTAATACTACCTAATCAGCCCATAGCACCACACCAAATTATTGTGAATCTTGGAATATCGACCGAAGTGCCATAGGGCGTTACGAAGCATCTGGAAGGCTGATCGAGAACCAGAGGATTCTGAACAATGGAGCTAGTGCCATAAAGCTTGCCGAATACGCTAGGAAAGGGGAAGTTGGGTGTTATTTTTTAACCTTATCTTTTAAAGGTCTAGTTATTCTTCTAAGAAATTTCTTAATAGTTTTCATTAGGTTTTCTTGTGAAAGTACTATTGTAAATTACAATTTTTGACTAGTGGAATGGTTTGATGAGAACTTGGAGACTTAGGCTATTGCCAAACTACATAATCAATCATTGTGTAATTGTCTTTATTGTCTTGCATTAATTTTTAAAATTGATTACTGAAAAAGGAGAAAATTATCGGAAAATAATTAAAGCCTATAAGGGTCCGAGATCAGGTAGATAAAAACTTGATTATTTTCAGATCAAGTTTGGTATCAGAGTAGGTGATCGTGCTTGCAACTTGCTAATCTCCGAAGCAAGTTTGGTATCAAATCTGCTTTTGGAAATGGATCTATACCTCTTCTTCCAGTCTCGGTTATGCTTTTCTTATTGGGCACCATGGTTTGAGTGATGATCACTCGACATCTAGAACATGATCTCTAGATCGTGGAGTTACAAACCCACCTGGCTATTGTTTGGAAGCGTCGGTATAAGCAACAATGTATCATAGAGTTACAAAGAATATTAGATGCTCCACTTGGAAAGGGTGCTGAAGCCATTCATCTTCGGAAGCACCATTTAGAGAGGTAACCTTTTCCAAACTTGGGCATGTGTCATCATTGTGGCAGAGGACACGATACCAAGCGATGTTGGGATTTGTACCCAGAGAAGAGGCCTAAGTGGATGTAGAAGAAGGACAAGGCTATTGCAGGACCCAACACTAGCTTGATCGGTGACACCATTGGCACGGGGAGTACCAGTGGAATGTCAAGACATCATCTTGTGACATGGAGTACCTCTGGCACATGTGGATTCCAGGTGGTTGCGTGAGCACGATTAGTAACCCTTATTTTTTATTGGACTATCAGAGTAGGGTATGTAGCGCCGATGTGGTACGCCATCTAGGATTTACCACGACACCACTTCATTATACCAAGACAGTAGAGTACGAGATGATGGTACTCTGTATGGAGTGTCTACCAGTTATTGTATTGTGAGCTTCATAATTGGGAGATGAGTTTCCAATAATATCACTCTCAACATCATCCCTTTGGAGATGGATGAAATGGTATTAGGAAACTTCTACCTTACTGCTCATCAAGGTTATATGACTAATGATAGGATCAGAGTAGAGCTTCGTATTGAGCATTGTTGGAGGATCGAGTTCACGGCGACGAGGTCATGTTGTTCATCTTACACGAGGTGAAGACAGTGAGCCTTCAGACTCATATGTCCCAGGGATCATGCAGATCCTAGTGCAAAGTCGAGCTCATATGTCCCTGCGGATCATCCAGATCCAGACACTAAGGTCACGTACATTCTAGCAGACCATGAGGATCCGTATGCAGAGGAGTGAGAGCCCAGGGATCCACAGGACACCTATTGAGGTATCCTAGGTAGACACTGAGGATTCTACATTTGGTAAGAAATCTAAGGTGCAAATAAAGTTGACTTTGTTCAACTATTGTATTTGGTTTTTTTCTAAGCATTATTTATTTCTCTTGTTATAATAAAACCATAAACTATTGTGTTAGGTAGAATGTATTGGTAAGACCCCTTTGAGGGCAATGTGTGTATACATCTAACCAGACATGGCACATTAGTTAAAGACCCAATTTTGGGAAATGTTTGTACTCTGTTATACTTGCATTAGTAAGACCCCAGAGGGCAATTATTTTGGTGATTTTTCTAACACCATAAGATGTAGTATATTTTTCCTTGTTGAGTTATTGGTCCAACAAGGAGGAGACAAATTAAGTCAATCCACATTGTGATGCAGTGGAGAAGACCAAGTACATAAGCCACCAAGTAGGAGAAATTTTGTGACAGGTTTACCATGCAAAATTATTTTCCTATAGAATTGGTATTTTAAGCTTATTGTACAAGACTCCAAAAATGGAGCATTTTTACAACTAGTTTTACATGGTGTATTAGGATATAATTTCCTCACACTTATATTTGAAAGTTGTATAAAGACCCTATTAGGGGAACCTATCTCTAATCAACGTTTGAGTACATTACAACTTAGATATAGGATTTAACTCATATAAATATTGGAGATTGATATTCCATTTGTGTAGATAGTAGAGTTCACAGGAGTCAACTCAGAACTTCATTCTGTGTAGAGGCATTGTAACCATGCAATAGAATGGTAGCTAAATCACCATTGGCATTGATGTCGGTCGTAACTTCATTACGTGTAGAGGCATTGTGGTATGTGCATAGAGTGGTACCGATATTAGTGTTTCAATAAGAGGATCTCTTAAAGGATCAGCTCAGAATGTCATTCGGTGTCAAGGCATTGTGACCGCATATACGAATGGTAGTTGATCAACAAACTTAGCATCATGCATTGGAGGCTCGAGGTTTTAAAAGAGGCTTAGCATAATGCATCAAAGGTGTTGAGGTCTCTAACGATACTTAGCATCATGCATTGGAGGCTCGAGGTTTTGAAAGAGGCTTAACATCATGCATCGGAGGCATTGAGGTCTAAAAGGGAAAATTCATTGTCCATCATCGACATCAGATCAATCATAGCTCTACATAACATGGAGTTCCTTCAAACTAGTTTGGATTCTATGGAATCAACTCAGAGCCAGGAGCTGTGTTATAGAGTAAAAGAAGATCCTTGTTGTCATATATCAAGAATCTTAGCACCACATAGAAGGAGCATTGAGGTTTCATTTAGAAACTTAGCACCATACAACAGAGGCATGGAGGTCTTCTTCGGATATCAAAGTGGTGCATCGAAGCATTGTGGGCCCATAACCCACAAGTCCAAGATCGGAGAAAAGTTTTCAAAGTGAGAAGGTTGCAAATGAAAATACCCAAGGGTCTACTACAGGTAGAACTTCCGAAGTGGCGATAGAGTTTCCAGATTTAGGACAGCATGGCAAAATGTTCCAATATAAGCTTTTTGGGACAAAAACCTTTTTGAGTGGTGAGGTGTGATCAGGAGATCATTTTTTAAAGTTCCCTAAACATCCCTAAATGGTGTCAATGCAGAAGATCATTTCGAGAGATTTCCATTGACTGTGAGAACGTGACAAACAGACATCGAAGCTCTAGTTATGTCCTGTCAAAGTTCAATCAACAAGAAAGTCAACTATGGTCAATTTGTCAATATTGGACCAATGGCATTGTGACATGTGGCTTTTCACCATGAATCAAATTCACTCGATTTTCCTATCAAGAGATGACAAGTGGACTATATGCTATTGACCGAGTTAATTATTTTCCATACCACATTGTATGGGTCGAATTTATATTATCTTGGTAAGTCCACTTACAAACCAATTTACATGCCACATGTCAAAGTGGGTGGGTTTTATTTGTGAAGCCATGTATTAATGTGAAGTGGTCAGTCCACATAATCCTCCAAACCCACATAATCCACCAAACCCAAACCATATGCTAAGTCCACGTGGAGGGGAGGAGATGAAGCGGTGGTAGGGGGGCTAGGCCCATGTGTGGAAAGTTCCATGTGAAGAATGGGAGAGATAAGGTTTATTAAAACCTTCCCAAAATCTAAGGCCACTAAAATGGGATTTTATCCCTCAATCAAAACAATCCGCCAACATGGGTAATTAGCCCATTAAAATATGCAAAATGGAGATAAGCCTATCCCATTTATTTTGCTATGGGCTATACTAATATTAGCCTTAGATAATATTTGAGGCATTATTTTAAGGGCCCTATTTTTATATAAATAGGGAACCCATTCCTTTGTAATGGACACACAATGCAATGGAGAAGCTCATTCCTAGAGCTCGAGAAAGGCAAAGAGCGAGCCAAGAGGAGAGTTAGTTGTCATGGGCATAGTTGTGTGAAGACCTAACTTATTTAGGCATTATTATTTTAATTATTATTGACCTATTATTTTTAGGCAATAATAAATTAAAATTATTGTGGCTAGGAGTTATTAATACTACCTAGTCGGCCCATAGTGCCAGACCAAATTATTGTGAATCCTGGAATATCGACTAGAGTGCCATAGGGCATTATAAAGCGTCTGGAAGGCCGATCGAGAACCGAGGATTCCGAACAGTGGAGCTGGTGCCATCAAGCTTACCGAATACGCCAAGAAAGGGAAGTCGGGTGCTATTTTTCACCCTTGTCTTCTGAAGGTCTAGTTATTCTTCTAATAAATTTCTTAATAGTTTCCATTAGGTTTTCTTGTGAAAGTACTATTGTAACTTACAAGTTTTGACTAGTGGAACGGTTTGATAAGAACCCGAGAGACGTAGGCAATTTCCAAACTCCATAATCAATCATTGTGCAATTGTCTTTATTGTCTTGCATTAATTTTTAAATTGATTACTAAAAAAGGAGCAAATTATCGGCAAATAATTAAAGCCTATAAGGGTCCGAGATTAGGTAGATAAAAACTTGATTATTTTCGATCACCTACTCCCGAACCAACTATAGAGAAGCTTCCATCAAACTAAAGGGTCCAAATATCATTTGAAACATCTTGAATGAATTTAGGGATATTCAATTTTGGACCAGACATTATCATGTAATTACCATGTCCAATATCTTCATACAAAATTTGTGCTTGAGGATCATCAGTATTTTGAACTATGTACTTAGCTTGTCTTTTAGGTAACAATTTTTTCATTTCTCACTTTACAAGGATCAGCGCATTATAAAAACCCATTTGGATTTCTCCTCCTACATCTCAGAAAAATTTTCTACTTAAGAGCATTCCATAAGAGGGAGGTATATCAACAACCAAGATAGTAGCCTTAACTCTTTTCAGGAAAAATTGCAAAGGCTACTTAAGCGTCTTTTATCCTTCCCACTAAAGGCACCTCTTTAGTTTCCATGGAGTAACATGAACCAAATTTCTGAGTTAGAATAAGGCCTAATGTATGAGATAATTTTACAGGCATCACATTATCTGATGCTCTAGAATCAATGAAACAATTTCTTAAATTATGTCTAGCTATTAACATAGTTACGTAGAATGGTTCAATTTTTTCAGATGTGGAGGGAGCAGAGGCCATCAAGTTTTGTGAAGAAGGAGCTTTAGGAGTAGGAAAAATTCCTTTAGAAGAATGGGTAGCTTGAGCATGCTTAGCATTTACAAACTTAACAACTTGGGAAAAAGCCTCTACGTGAGTTTGTTAATGCTCAACTTTAGAGATTTGAATTTTGGTTTTCTTGATATGGTAAATTATATCAAAATACCCTAAGAAATAAGAATATTTGTAGCTAGACAAAATAAAAGTTTTAGGTTTATAAAATTTATGAGTTACAATTTTTTTAGACATGTGTTGAGGATATGGGGGTATTTGAAGGTGCGAAGCACTTTCCTTATTAGCCATAGAAGGGATAGACAATCCTCTCTTTACAAAAACTAGAGTAATAAAAAGATATTCCTTAGCTTTCTCCTTCTTTTTGATTTGAAAAATATATCTTTTATTATTCAATTGTTCTCTGGTCATGACTGCATAATATTCATTGTTCATAACGGCCATTGTTTCTTCATAATCATCTTCTTCATATTCATACACAACATAACTAATATGAGAATCTTCAACCTCTTAATTTATTTATTCAATTCCTTCCTCAGCTTGTTCAACTTCCTTTGTAATGATTTCATCCTCCACTTCTTGAACTTCACAAGTTGCATTCACTAGGACCTTCACAAGAGGAGCTTCAATGGAAAGCTTGGGTTAAACAATAGGTAGACGATTCCTTAGTTGAAAATTCTTCCTAGGAATATATTTATAAGGGATATTTTGAGAAAGTTTCTTCTTTATAACAATAAAATCATTAGCCAATTTTTGGACTAATTGATCAAAATTGGTTGGACCTGAAGTGGAAGCCTTAGACTTAGAAGGTTCTTTCTTTAACTTACCAGACATGATCAAGTCATCTTCAACACTTATGGATAGTTCTTGATCTTCGTTCAAATTTTTTAATCATGCTCTTCTTAATGTGAAAATTACCTCAGGAAGTTGAGTGTTGATGAAGAAAAATTTCATATTCTCAATGGTGGGTTGGGCAATAGTTGGAATTTTATGAAACAATATGTTAAATTTTTCTATGAACTCCCTCATTGGTTCATAGAGTTCCTTCTTCATTTGGGAGAGTTATGCCAAAAGTGCATGCACATCTTCTACTATCTTAAACCTAGCCCCAAATTTATATTTCATTGTATCCCAATTGGTGATATTGTTCACTAAAAGATGATAAAACCACTCAACAACATTGTCTTGCAATCTTTCAACAAATAATTTGATAGATACATCTTCATGTGTGACCCTAAGGAATCCACATGAAACATAGAATGTTGTCAGATGGTCATCAGGGTGAACCTTTCCATCTCCTCTAAATTTCAAGAAGTTATTTTTACTTCTTTTTGGCAGATAATGAAGAGATTAAGCAAGGGATAAGAGCCTAATATTCTATCCCTAAGGCACATGTGCAGCCATTATGGGAAAAATAGTTTGCAAAGGAAGGGTAACACCAGCTAAAATCAAAGATTGAGTTGTAATTAATTGTGAAGGTGAACTAGGTATTCTCCACCTTGGAGGTGTACTTGTTGATCTATTACCTTTATCCTTACTTTCTGGAGATGACTGAAAACAATGTTGTTGTTGAAACTGGAAAGTGGGATCTTGAATACCCTAATCTCTCGGGATTTTGGTATATCTTTGTTTAGCCATTGTATAAAAACCTTTGTAACAATTTTTATTCAACTATGGTCAGTAATATTTTGTGGGTAACATGATACGTGCCCCACAAAGTGGGTGTTAAAAAAATGTTCGTTGGAAAATATGTTGTTGGAGATGCAATCAATAGTTTAGGGGAAAACAGTCCCTCCTCTTTAATGGGGAGGTTCCTTACTAAGCCAAAAATTGGAACTTGAAAATATTTTAAAATGTATAGGCTAATAATATTTAATGAGGATATTGGTGTTAACAAGTAATCCCATGATTTTTATTACAAAATATAGATTAAGAAATGGAAAAGTAGAAGAACGTAGGAGAAAATATATGTCAAGACGGATAAATTAGGGACACGTAGTTCAAGCTAATGTATCGATCAAGGATACATTGTTCCTCCTTGGTTTCACAAGATTACCATAGAAATGAATACATGAGAGCAATAATAACAACACTTTTAGATAAGAAGATTATAGATCTTATCATAATATTGCATATAAATGAAATTTAAGAACATACATGCTTGCATAAATGGAATTTTCATAGTAAATAAGATACAAATTAAATCAAAGTTCATCAAATCTTAACTCATGAATAAGAATGAATAGCTTCAAATTCTAGATAAAAAAACAATATTCCAATTTAAACATGAACAAGAATAAAAATATTGGAAGAAAAAGAATGGAGATAGGAAAGGGTTATTCTTCTCGTATTTCAAAATATGTGTTTCTTACATATAATATACACCAATATCCCACCCCTTTTACAAATAAAATGAAGCCTTATATAGGAAAGGGAATAGGATAGCTATCCAAACTAACTAGTTATCTTAATTAAGTGTTAAAACACTTAATTAAATGAATTACATTCAATGAACTTATATTACAATTTTCTTTTATACAATAAAGTCAATGAAAAAATAGAATAACTAGCAAAGTCATGAGCCGAGAAGAAGTAAAATAAGAACAAAAGATATAGGTACTATGAGTTTCAAAATATGTAGCTGGAATTTGGTAATTGTAGTTGATATCTATGTATCATGGGGTATAATGGTACTAGGGATATTTTTTAAACAGCTTTTGAGAGATAATTCCATTTCCTTCGAGTCCCACCATACTAAGAAAGTCCTTTTCCTACTTCTATGATGACATTATTAATCTTTGAAAAATTCTTCCACTTTTCCCTTGTTGAACAATTCTATCTTGCACAAGTTATCCTTGATGAGTGCATTAAAATATCCCTTGATTTTATTAAAAAAAACTCTCTTATGAATCATCTTTGAACAAATGACAATTAAGGGTTATAAATATGCAAAAAATTGAGCTTTCAGAGACTATCCTTACTAGACAAAATTTCATAATTCATTTAAGGCTTCTTCAAAGACCTTTATCCTCCACTCTACACTAAAATTCAAAGTCCTAGATAAATATCTTTTGGAATCATCAATATCTTCTCGAGAAAGAAGTATTTTTCATCCGTGAGAGTCATGATTCGAGAGACATTGAATGACATCAGCCTAGAATTTGATTTCCTTATTAATGTTTTTAATCCTGAGCTGATTTGTTCTTAAGCTGAAATGATATTATCATAAATCTTATAGGCTTCATCAATAAATTTCAATCCTTTAACAATTATGCTCTCCACCCAAGCTTCGATACTTTTCTAAAAGTGACATGTCTATGAATTTCTATTATTTCCTTAAAATCAATATCAATAGTAGCAACATCTAGTGGAAGTGCAAACAAGGGAGTTAGATCCAATGGATTCTTGTTGAATGAGAGGAAATACTTGATGAAACTTTCTAGTACTTATACCTATTCCTCTAGTTGTTCTTGAGTCTGCTTTCCCTTCTCAACTCTCTCAATAACCTTAGAGAAAATTTCTCTAGATTGTACTCTTCACCCTTAAGATCTGATTCTCCCAATGAGATTATGGTCAACTTAAAATATGATATTGAAACATCCTTCTCATTCTTAGCTTCCTTTGGCCTAGAAATTTCCAAAAAAAATTATCCTATAGAATCATAGATAAGAAAAGAGGAAGTATTATATTTCTTAGGAGGAGGTGAAGTTCTAAGAAGGGAATCCATTGCATAAAACTTAGGAAACTAAATCCTAGATTGAGTTTCCTCTTTCTACTGTCCACCATGGTTTAAACCCAGGTAAATGATTCTCCTAATGATGTTTTCATAGGATTAAATGCAAGCGTAATATGAGAACTGGGATGCTAGGATAATGAAAATTCTATGGTGGAAGTCACAACGGAATAAGAAGGTATTCTTACATCTAGCTTTGGTCTTGAAGCATTGGTTTTACCTGGATCAGGGGTAACTTCTTCATCACTTTCCTCACTTCATCCTCTTCAACCTACTTCTTTTCACCAATTTATTCTTCATCATGATGTTGTGTTTGTTCATGGGCTACACCTTTCGAATCCTGTTTTCTTCTTGATCACCACCTTTTCTAGGTGTTTCCACTTTCTTCTCTCCCTATTTGGCCTTATCTTTCTTAGTATAAACTTTGGTTCTAGGATCAAGAGGAGAGGAAGGAGTTTTTTGAGAAGGAGTTAATTTTTGTGAAGAGGATGCCCCATGTGAAGAGGCTTCCTTTTGTGAATCATTAAATTCTTTGATCTTTTTGTTCAATCAATTCCTTGATCTTAGGAGAATAGGAGTGTTAAGATCATCTAGATTGTCCTTATCCTTTTGATACCAGTCAATGGTGGAGAGATGAGTTTATTGAATAGAATTTATGAATTTTGTAGTGAAAAGGTCCTAACCATCATCAATCATTCCCTCTAGTACTACATATAGCTTAAAATATTAGATTTTTTGTACAGATAATCTACCATAAGCTCTCATTCTAACCTCATAATCATCATTATAGTCCTCTTAATAGTCTTCAAATGATGGAAAATGGTGATATGATATCTGAATATTCTTCTCAATGAATTTATTACTATTAAAATAATCCCTCTTTTATTATGGATGTAAATTGATTGGGGAAATGAATCTTTCAACATTTTTACATCCGGGCTGATCTACATTTGTAATTTCCCAAAGTTATGGGAAATTGTATACCAAATATCTATTTATCTTTGTAATTCCTATAAATAATATCTAACTACCTTCTAATATCAACCAAAATGATAGTATCACTCTAATATACTGGAATTTTGTATGGTGCTCCTTCGAACCCGGTTGTTCGAATATACGAAAAACTTCTTGAATTATATTAACAAGATACGATAAACTAAATTCAACTACCTTGCCTCTTGGGATACCATGCTTGTCACATTTCCTTCAAGCAACCTCACCAAAAACATTGTAAAGGCATCATTGACCCTCCTATGATGGATTTTACTATTTTAAGTAATTGAGTTGTGTATAAAATCATACATAGAAATTTTCTCTTATTATCCTAGCTTGATAAGCCAATCCATATTCTATAGCCATCTATAGTATACATCAGGTAAGAGATCATATAGAATGTTTTAGGTTAGTGAACCTGGGTAAATTGTTGAGTTAAATTTTCACGAGATGATCTTTCACTAGTTTAAGGGTTGTGATCCTTCAAAAATTAGGTTAATATAGATACTCATCTAATTTTGAAACTCCTGAGTAGATTGAAAACACATTACCCTTACTAGTAATGATATTGTGTCGATAATTCCTCCAAGAATTCAATTATGTAGAGGGTCTTGGGAAATTTAGATGGTCCTTTCCTTTTAACTCTTAGCCAAGATTTGGAAATCATTTTCTGATACTTGATGGGAGTGAGATCATATTCCCTTTAGGCATCAACCATGGTCAAACGTTTAAAAACTTCAAAAGTTAGAATACCCAATGCCAAGTTAATGTGGTGAGAATATAACTATGTAATAACCTACCTTTGAGGATCCTTTAGTTCTTTATTTTGAGGTTCAAGGCTAGAGGAAAATGTTAGGATTGTATCGGTACATTGGAATGATGTAAGAAAGCTTGCTACATGGGATAACCCACTATTTATAATGTTTTTGGCCAATAAGGTTGGGTTGTAATCTTTCACTCTAGCCCAAAAATATTTTAAGTGCATGTGTTTTAAATCATTGTCTCCTATCTTAAGGAAAGAGGTTTCTAGTGAGGAGATATGCTCATATCCATCATGTTGAAACTTTATTGTGGAAAGTTGGGAAGGACTCAGTGAAAAATAATGGTTTATAATGGGTTTTGGGAGGATATGAGGGAAAATATAAAAAAACCAAAACAACTACCAAAGTGGATGAAACAAGGATAAAACTACTCACCTCTTGGATGCATATGAAAGTGACTACTCAACGGTCACAATACAACTAATTTTTTTGAATTTGGTTGAGTGATGAGGAAGATATGAACAATATAACACCTTGCACATGGGAGGAAGGAAGAGTGAAAACTCGACGGGTTAGGAGAAAAAGTGAGGAAAATAGAATGGGATGAAATATTATATAAGACTCAATATTGGCGAGTCTATTTTCCCCACTTTAATACTAAAAGAGTGAGTCAGTGTTAAAAGTCTCATAAAAATACATCTAAACACACAATTCACCCCATTTATGTTTAAAACAAATATGTCGGTGTTGAGGGGAACAAATAGAACACACACTACTCAACTCTCAATTCAAATGTATAGTAGAGAAGTCGGGGATGCAAATAATTAAATGTGTGGAAGAACAGTTTCTTGGATACCCAAAGTGCCCAAAACATTCGATTTTCCCAACGAGTGAGAAGGAAGATGGGAGAAGTGGGTGATTGGTGAACCAAAGTCCGAAAGGAATAGGGACCAAGGTTCCCATGGTACCCAACTTACCCAATATGACCAAAAAAGTGTTGAAGGGTGGAGAATAAATGAAGGCGGGGAAATGACGAACAAGAAGAAGCAAGCAACATTTCGATTGTGCTTAAAGTACCCGACTTATCTGATTTAACCTAAAAAGTGAAGTAGAAGCTAAAAGTGATAATGCGGTGAATAAGAGGAACAAGGAACATTTCCTTTTGTTCCTCAAATGACCAATTTATCGACCAAACCCAAAATAACCTCAAAAATGAATAACTCTTGAACTTTCTTCCTCATACTAACTTAATGAAGGACAAGGGGTGAATAAAATATGAAATAAAAATCCCCAAGTTTCAATTTTTTTTTAAATTTTAACTTTTCTAGGTCTCATGACAATACACACTATCTTGAAATTGTCAAAGGAAAGATAAGGGGACAAGAGATTTATCCTAGAGAAACCCAATTTGGGAAAAATTTTAGCCAAGTGAGCAATTTATCCCCTTTCACTATGTAAATATCTAATACAACACAAGTTTACTACCAATGGATGGCCTTCAAGAAGGATTCAAGATCCCTCTACTTGCATTACTTACTTACAATCCTCAATAATGAAGAACTCAATTGTCTATGAACAAAATAAGAAAAATTCAAACTTTATCCTTTGCTCACACTTGAATGAGTGAATTACCTTGTATTTATAGTTCCTCTTCCCAAGAATGGAAGGAAAGGTGAAATGAACCATTTTTAGAAGCCCAAAAATTTGTATTTTATATTTTGTATGTCCCTTCCGATGGGGTCTTCTTTTCCAGATTACCCTTTTACGCCATTAATTGTATTTTGTATGTCCCTTGTGAGATTGTTGGTGTTGAGGTCCAGAGTTGCTTGATGAAACTTTCTTATAAGTGTTATACCAACAATATTTCAATTCATGTCCTCTTTTGCAGATAAGACATTGCTTCTTCTGTTGTTTTTCCCCTTGATGTTGATATTGATTATGATGTTCGGACTTTTGATAGGAATTAGGTTTTCCTTTACCTTTTCCTTTCCATTTTCGATGTGAAGAAAGTACCTAATCCTCTTCATAATCCTTGTTATGCATGGCTTCATCTTGTTGCGGTAGGCTTACCACCTTGTCAAAACTAATTGTTGCATCGACAAGTTTAGTGTTGTTAAAAATGTGGTAAGAAGAAGGAAATCTCTCGAAACAATGGGAACGAGAGCTTCATCTGGATTGCTTCTCCCGAGGATATAAGTGAAGCCCTCAAATCTGTAACTCTTCTTGAGAAAGCTTCAATTTTCTCATTACTCGCTTGAACTTCGGTGTGTGTAATCGACTCTGCAAATTCGAGTATGACATTCTTGTTTTTGGCCTCATATCATGCTCAAAGTATCCCACGTTTCTTTGGATTTTTTGGCATCTCAAATGTGGGGATGCGCATTGTTGGACACTCCAAACAAGATGATGAGTTTGGCCTTCCGATCTACTTTTTCAAACTTCCATTGTTGTGTTGTATCGGTTGTTAATCTGGTCGAGTACCAATCACACCGGTCTAGATCTCTTCAAACTCAAGCCGTGTCTTGTTTTTTTCTTCCAGTAGCATAGTTGTTTCCTATAAATAGTTGTGAATTTGGAAGAAAAAAATTTGGGGGCATTAGTGCCCATTTTACAAAAATCACCGACAATTTTTAGCTCTTATCACTTCGGTATAAGGTCCCCCAATCTATATCTTGTCGAGTTTGATATACCGAACCTTTCTATATATGCGCCCTTCCGATATACCCATCGGTGCGTGGAAGAAGCTCACCCTTTCAATATACTTGGCGGTGCGGAAAGAAACATTAACATATGTGAAAGAATTTGATATGTGGTACCAAGATAGTACTTGAAAGGGGTCTATGCTATTATTGACACCGGCTCAAAGATATCCTCATACATGCACGTAACTTGGCTATATACTTGGATAATTTCTTAGTCCAAATTTATGTCATGTAATCATTCACAAATGGATGGGATGGTTCATAGTGTGTGCATTGTAACCTTATTACTCCCGTCGATTTAAAGGGTCGATTCCCGAGACATGTTGTTGCAGCTATATTAGGCATTACATGTAGTATTAGTCGCGACGACTTTACTCGTAAGCACTTCCCAGAGGCACTGTATATATCAAATGCTATGAATGAGATCTATGATCTCGTGAGTGTTTTAGAACCAATTTTTATTATTTTTTATTACAAATTTCTTCCAGGTTTAAGCGGTTACAATATTTTTAGTTGACTATGGCAACCTACAAATTACTACGATATACTAAAGCATGAAATTACATTAAAAAATTTGGAAAAAATTTGAATGACGGGCAATTTTTTTTTGTTTTGTGGGCCCTAGTGGCCTCTGGAGCCCGTGAATGATCTTCATATGAAAAAACCATTAAAAATTAGCCCAAAATGAAGTTTTTAGACAATCTTCCTTTGGTAAATGTTTTCCTAATGAAAAAATAGGCCTAATAGGAGAAAATGTTTTTACCCTAAATTAGGGTTTTTCTCACTAAACGTTTGGGGGCCTGTTTAGTTATGACTAAGTAGTTTAGTGATGGTTTTTCACCAAATCTGCCTCCACAGTTGGTGATTTCACTGCTTTTTCCACAAAGTCAATTTTTAAAAAAACTTGTGTTGGTGGTGGGATTTGAACCTTGCACCTTACCCACCCAAGTCGTTTTGCACTATCCAACTAGGCTCTATGAGTGCTTATGCTTGGAAATGGAGAATATTGTATTTAATATATTCAAAATCGACTCACCTTATTGAAGAAATGATGTGGCTCATCTCCCACGTGTCCTATGTGTTTGGAGGAGGTCATTAGGGCTTCTTTAATCTCAAAAATAGATCTTCTCCTTATCCCCTCACCGTTGTTTTGTGTTATTGCTCTATCGCTACGTGTTGGATATTTAGGTTGTTCTTCTCACTATTTTTATTGTGGTTTTTGATTGCTTGGTACAGTTGTAGGTCACTTTTTGAGGCGAGATCTCACTCGCAGATTATAGGGCTTGGCCATGAAGCTATGAGTAGAGATGGAGGTGGGTTGATTTTGGCCGCTTGGAAGGAACCGTGGTCGACTACAATGAGAGCTCGCCAATGGAAGTGGGCTCAATGGATCCATCAATATTTGATACAACCCAATCAATCCTCGATTTTTGTTTGCAAGGGATTCGGTTTGTATCAAAGGCACAAAACTTGGTCTAGAAAGGTTGTGGACGGCTCATTGGATATCAATGCAACTCATCTAGAATGCATTCACAACTCTCTTAGAAGCCACAAACATTTAGCTTGGTCAATCTGAGTAATGAAAACAACAACACGATGTGGAGGGAGTAATCTGACTCAATGTATAACACTTCAACGAGCTCGTTCTTTCAACTCTGTGAGAGCTTGGTTCCTCCAACATAACCCGACAGGTTGGATAGCTACAACTCGGCACTTGGTGGGAAGCTCAAAAGCTGTTTGTGGGAACTATGAAAATAACAACTCCTCCAAATTTGATAGTATAGATAAATTATCTGTAACTAAACAATTTAAAGACAAAACCCCTAATGGGGAAAACAAATTATAATTTTTTTAAGTCCTAGGAAACAAATTTGCCTAGTGCAGAGGGCACCAAGGCAAAAAAAGTGTTTGCTTTATGTTTACCTATAATTCACACGAGAGGTTATGGGACTACATGGAGACGTGGGAAGATGTTGGAGGAAGCACTGGCTCTCTGATGGTGTAGATTTCTTCTCCATGATTTTTCTTCCTCTGTAACCTCTCTCCAACCTTGCCAGGAGCTTTAACCAGCTCTAGTACCAAATGTAGAACAAGGACGGAAGCCTGTAAAATATATTAATCAACCAAATCCAAAATACAATGGAGTTCTCCAATTCTTATAGGAATTATACAGCTTGAATACACACAAGAAAATAAGTTGCACAAGTGCAACAATATCCTGGAATACATAAGCTTCCAAAATATCATACAAAAACATAAATGAATAATGATATAATTTTTATAACAACATAACAATTATATCGGTGAATATAATAAGACAAATATGGTTTAATAAAACCATATAACAACAATAATTAATTAATAACAATAGTTAAATAATTAATTATACAATGCATAATTAATAATATTAGGTAAATAATAATTAACCTAACAATTCTCTGCTCGATGTTTAAAGGTTTTCAATCGTCATATTTTTAAATATCGAAAAGGAAAGTACAATGAATGAAATTTTCTTATGGATGTAAAAAAATTAGCCAGACCATCAATGGGGGTAATATTATACTCAATAGAAAGGCGTTTTTGCAAGGAGGAAACTGGTGAAATTTCAAGGAATTTTGAGGTAGGGTTTTACAGTTATGAGAAAATTTGTGTTTTCAAGCATAGGGGTTCATATAAATTTTTAATAACATAATAGTGTAAAAATGGAGTTTGGGGGAAGAATAATGCATTTGAAAATTATAAAATTTACTAAGTGTTTATACTTAACCTTTTCACTCCTTTATGCACCTTAACTCACCTTAAACTCAACTAGCCTTAACCCAAGTCAATCGGGGGTAGAGGGTGAGTTGAATTCAAAAACATAGGGGACATATAAGGTTATAGGGAAGCATGAACACCAAAATTTTATTTTCTCTAGATTGTGCCAAGTGTTACAGTGGGAAAACATGTGAGGGAGATAGAGGGGCTTAAAATGAGTTTCTAAGGGCTGACAGGAGGTTTTTCATATGATCATAGCTTAGAAGGAGAGGTGACACACATTTTTGTGTCCCCTTGGCTATTGGTATAATGGTACAAGGGATAGAAAACATTCAAAAGTGTGTCATGGGTCTATTTTCCATGAGGAGGGGACAAATCAGTGAGAAAATGAGTTTGTAACCTGCACATCAACCAAGTTGATTTGTCTTAAGTAATGAAACTCAATCCGCCACAAGGGGGGACAATTTTGTGTCCTCACTTTCCCATTGCATCAAGGTAAAATGGAAAAGGGATAGAAAAAGTTAAAAAGTGTGCCAAGGGTCATGATTTGGAGTTGTGAAACAAGCCTAGGAGACAAGTTGCAAGGTTTTAAGTGACACAAATTAAATCATCAATAGGGGCACACTTTTGTGTCCTTACTATCTCATTACACTAAATGACAAGGTAAAAGGAACATAAGACGTGAAAAAGTGCACTCAAGCTTATAAAACACGTTGATGTCATCTTGCCAACATGAGAATAGAACATAGAAGTTCTATTTTCTACCCCAAGAAAAATATCGGAGTTCGGAGGCAAAACCTCATACGATTTTGAATCAAAAAAATATTATGATTTCATTACAACCATTTTCAATAGTTGGTTATTATTTTCATGCCTAGTCACTCTTTTAGTAAAGGGGCATTGACAATGACCTAGACCATCATAAAACATTATGGGGCTAAGGATCAAAACTGATATATCCACCATGTGGTACACTTCTAGATATTTTCATTGACTATTTTTCAGTTTCCAACTCCTAGAAATCCCAAAATATTTAGGAAAAGTCACTTTCTCCATTAAAGCTTTCATTCCCCATACCCAAAATGATGTAATTTTTCTTAAATGGATCCCAATACTACATGCCTCCACAATATTCCTTGAAACTACTATAGATCTCTTCATTTCTCTAATGTATAACCTCCGGATGGGTTGAGCCATGGAAGGTAGATTCTAGAGGATGTTCTCATAATGCAATATGACTAAAAATAGTCATTTGAATGCCTTAGGAGCACTATTCCACCTAGATCTTAATAACATCATGAAATAAACTTGGATATACCCCCTTCACATGAAACAAAATTAAAATCCATGTTAGTCCATTCCTCTTATCCATAATGAGAATTAAATTGACTTAAAGGGGTTAAATGAGTTGAAAGGTTGTCTAAAGGAAGGGTTCAGAATGACCAGGAAATGGATTTTAAGTGGGGGATTGGTTGTCATGACCAAAATTTTAAAAAAATTATGTTATACATTTAGCATGACAACAACATCGATTCACTAAAAACAATACAAGTGTTGAGGGACAAATTTGGACTCTATATTTATTTACGATTTCTAACCTTTACTCCACCATAGAACTCAAATAACTATGTGTGATATGGTATCACTTCGACATATTAGTACATATTAAAATGTTTATCATGTCAAATGGGTCCACGATGAGGTCATTCTATTGTATATGATGATTTACACTCTTATAGGTCAATAAGGTCACGAGGAAAAATAAGTAACATACATGTAAAAGTGATTTAACACAAATATCTAGACATAAAAACATTTATCAAAGACATGTGAAGCATGTGTGAGAGGAATATTGTGTATCATTCTAGAATATGACACATTCATCAACCCTAGAACACATTCATTGGGAAAACATGTCCATTGATGGGAAAACTAGTCTTTCATCTAGTTTCAAGCTCCCATATTTCATAAGTAGGTTTACGATACCTAATTAACCTTCTTATCCACTTCTAGATCATTATCACATATTTTGATCATGTTTATGGTGAATATTTTCAAACCATAACCTTGATCATGTTATTCACTTTCTATAAGTCGTGATGAGAGAAAATATTATCCCTACATAATTCTAAGATTACAATCTTTGTAATACTATTATGGACTTATCATTTACACATGATCATAATATATTAATTAGATTAACCTTAATTTTGATATTACATTATGGGGGTTGTCAAAAGATATTATCAATAACTAATCTCTCCATATAATTATAAATGTCTACTTTAAGGGCTTATTTATTTCGTTGCTAATTACTATTTTCACCTTTTGAAACTTGGGTCTAGGATAATGCCATACAAATTTGCATTCTAATTACAATTTATCACACACCTACTATAAGGTAAAATTACATGTGTCCAAGGCATTTTCATATTATTATTATAGAGGAAAGTATCAATCGTCAAGGGATTCACCAAGATAGTTTGATTCAACAATGGATTAACCCATTTTTAAATCACAAGTGAGAAGATGAGGTATTGCAGCAATAGAAGACATTTACATGTATAAGAGCTTCATCGTAAAATTATAGATATTGATCATAGATCTAGAAACACAATAAAATTTTGGTTCAAGCCTCTTAAGGACACATTTGTAATTCCCTATAAATATTTGCAGGGAAAATTTGTCCCCTACCAAACAAAGTTAACCTCCACTCCCTTACAAATCTTCAAATTTTACAGACATCATTATGATACATCACCACCTTATCAACTATTTCCATATTAGTATCAAATCATTTGAGCACATGATGGGGAAAATAAATTCTAACATAGAACCTAATTATTTCAAGTGTACTTTATAGAAGTTGTATTGAGAAAAATATCATACTTACATAATTCTAGGGTTTTCATTTCTATAATTACTATTATAGAATTATATTTACACATTAAATGTATTAATTATATAAACTATAATTTCGATATTATAATAAGATGTATATGGAAATTTATTCCACTTGTTTTTACCCTTTTATGTTTGATTAAGGTTTTTACACTATAATAAAATAAGCAATGAAATAAGATATACATGGGTTATTATAACTAATTAACTTCGACATTAACCATTCAATATCATAATAACACATTAATACTTGAAAAAAATGTAAATGACATAATACAAACTCAAAAATACATGGTATTAAGTGCACTTATCTTATTTCAAGTGAATGTGGGAAAATATGGATGCGGGAACATGGGTATCTAGACCGATAATACTTCACAATTGAAACTATAAATTGAGGGCTTATTGGGGCGAGGACCATACATTAGGGTAAGGAATGTCTTTATGGTATTGACCTCTTTGTACAATTTTGTACTTACTCAAAACTATGGTCTATGAATTTCTGGGTTTTTCACCTATATGATTCTCTTTTCTTCTCTCGATCGATCATTGTTTATCACACTATGAATGTCTCTAAATACTCTGCTCAAATATTTCAAAACCCTAGCCATGGATGAAGTCCTTTAAAAATTATTTGGGTTTTGGGCACCCTCGTGCACCACCACATTGAAAATACTTTTTGGAGGCCTCAAACCACGCGACATGCTCCATGTAGCATGTGATAACTAGATGTAGTACAATCAGATTTGACATCCTTCCTTTGAAAAATATTGACTTGAGTTTATATCTTTTACATCTACTTTATTAAGTGACTTTGAGTGCTTTAAAATGTGGGAAGTGGTCGCCTAGACCTAGTGGGAAGATTTAGACTTGTAGATAGTGTTTCCCTAAAGAATGTGTTGTGGTATTTTTGGAGTATAGGGAGATTTGGGTGTCTTTATTGCTGCTAGCTTTTGCAATACGAGTCCATAAAAGTCATTGGTCCTAAATGAGGTGAGTTCAAATTTTTATATATGATTCTAAAGGTGTTTCAAGTTATAAAGGTTGACTGAGGAGTAAGTAACCTAAAGAATAATTTGTAATGGGAAATTTGGGACCAAAGTGAGAAAGATCAAAATTGTACACTAGGGTCATGCCCATATGGACGCTCTTAACCGTAATGTACATTTTTGACCCAAGAGTGCTAATATGCAATGTGAAGTTTGGAAGTTGACAAGTGTATTTTATTAATTTGTTTCATACATTCAATTCTCAAAAACTAAAAATAGATGAGTGTGTAAGAGAATGCAATTTAGACTAGGGATGTACTTGAAGAGAATGGGTAAAGTGAACTTGTTTGAGAAAGAGATAAATGTCAAGAAAATTAGTTTTAAAGAGTAGAATTATAAAATTTGATTGTCTCCGCATCCCCCTTTAAGTATAAAATGCAATTACATGCTTAAAGGAAAATATGCTTGAGTGTGTAGACACAATTTATCTTTGCTCGATGATTGTTTTGCAAGATAATGTTATATTGGTATTGGCACACTCCATGATGAAACCTACAACACGAGTGTAATCAATGTCCATGAAAAATAATTGAAATTTAATTCAAATGTAAAGATGTAATGTAATGTAATTTAAAACTATAAGAGTAAAATAAAGAGATGAAAAATGTGGAAGGAGTACATGTATTTTTTTGTAAATGGAATGGTTTCCCATTATTTTCTTGTACTTGGAGATTTGGATTTGTTGAAATTTTTCAAATAATTAGGGCTGATCAATCCCCAATTATCTCAAGAGGATTTGGAGTATTGGGTGTATGGAACCCAACACACATAAAAAATAAGGAGAATGAGGATCTGAATAATATTGTAAAGGAAGAAGACTATGTATCAATGTCGTTCGAAACTCGATATTTCCCCCTTAAGTGTAATAGGAAAGGAAGGACAATCTATGAAGAACTTAACTTCTTCGCTACTTTTCATAACCCCACAGACCACGCCACTTTAGATGGATCTAGGCTAAATTTTGTAAATTAGGACACACCATATAAAATATAATTAATTGCCCCATACTCTACCGATGTGCCACATAATTGAGTAGAAACTAAAATGTGCAAAAATGTAACTAGAGAAAGGATACATATTCCCCCAATATAAATGAAACTGAAACTAAAACTAAGTGTTGTAGATAATGAGGAATAAAAACTTTCATACCCCCTAAAAATAATCTGAACTAGGTGATTTTAGTTTGAAATTGTGCAAAAAAACTTGTACATGTAGGTGAAAATTTGAAGCTATTGAGAAAATAGTTGTAACTACCCCAAGATAGAACTATAGAAATGGGTCATGAATGTTTATATGGTCTTGCCCATACTTTATGTTTTGACCCAATATTTTATTTTTAATTTGTTGTGTCTGAGTGATTTTCATGTTCTTACATGTGCCTATGCCTAGAATTATATTTATGTCTATTATAAGTCTATAATACACTTGGATGAATGCCCCCTCTTTTGAGGCATGCGTAATAAATATTTTGAGTGCAAAACTCAAAAGAATAGATTTGTGACCATGTTTGGTTAGTCTAATAATCTATGTAGAAAACACATGAAGGGATGATGTGGTGACCACCAAGAATAACCTATACCTGCAAAGAAGATTTGGATGGTGGATACCATGGCTTGCAATCAAAAGAAACAATAGTAATAAGAAGACTAGTATTAACAATGTCAATAAGAGAACTATTAGCAATCAACAATAGTAATGCATATGTAAGTGAAAAGACAACAATGCAAATAATTTCATGTAAAATGATTAATTTCTACAAATATGGGACACCTGTGGTTTTTCAAAGTAATCAAGTCCCTTGGGCTTGCAAAAAAGATACAATGTCACAAAAGAAAGGCATGATGCCAAAAATAAGGAACACTTGTAGTGTCACAAGATAAATAAGGCCCTTAGGCCATAATCAAAGTAGAAAACAAGTAACTACACACACAACTAGCAAGTATGTATAGAAAAAAAGAGTATCATAATGTGATGAAATGACATAACAAGTGATATAAAAGAGCATATGAAACAAATGCTTTTCAAAACCACACAAGATACATGTGTTAGTCATGTTAGTTCAAAATATAAAAATACACTATGTATGTAATCAAGAATAGCGAGGAATTTAAAAGGTACTATAATTAAATAATAGCACTGGATTGCATGGTGGGAAACCCCAGATAAAGTATATAAGGAACAATGATAGCTCCCATAAGCATGTATCAATCCATATGTCCTGCATCGTGCTCAATATACCCCATGATCCCATGTGTGTAAAGAATAAAAAGTGTTATCTATCAAACCAGAAGGATAAACATCATGTATAATGAAAAGTGTAAAAGCTGTACACTAGAGAAATAGGTCATGAGTTTTATGTTTTGAAAACATTTGAATGTTTTTTCATTTTATAATTATATCAATGTTTTTGTAATTTTCTAGTGCATAGCTATTTACAAAAGCATAGAATAGTATGAGAACAACCCAATGAGAACCTTCAGAGAAGGTGAGTCAATAGTTGTAGATGATGGAGTCCCATGCCTCATATGTACCAAATAATGTGACTCATGTTCTAATGGAACAATGGTACTAATATGTGTCAAAGAGTTCCTAGAAGAAGATAAATGTATATTAGTGTGATGTTTGATATGTGGTGTATGAGATTTGTATGTTGGACTAGAAGAATTAGCAATCCTTAAAGGATGATGAGGAGATGAAGAGTGACGTGGTGAAATAAAGGATTGATGGGGAATCCTACGATAATGTAAATCACTAGATACAATATGTTTGAATTAGGTGTTAGCCATAGGTTGAGAAATACTAGAGCTACATGAATCAACATGTGCACCAAAGGCCTAATATGATAGCTAATAGGACTAGAGATATGAGAATCAATGTGAGAATCCAAGGACTTATAAGAAGACCTAGGAAGACTAGAATTCCATAAATCGGTGTGGGAATCAAATGATGATGAGGAGAATCACAGGAGACAAGTGACTGCATATGATTTTTCTAAGAAAATTGGAGTGTGCGTAATAATTGAAGGAGATCAACAAAATAACTAAGGCACATGAGAATGAAGCATTATAACATGCAAATATCAAACAAACGGTTTTAGAAGGCATTAAGTGGAAAAAAGCGGTATTGTAGGAAGAATCAAAGTTATGCATGGAAGAAAATAATTGGTGAATAAAATACAAGTGGAAAGTGTATGAAGAATGTCAACTCAACCATGAAGTGGAATCACCAGGGATGAATCTCTCTCAACTACTAAGCCGAGGTAGGTAACTACCATTAATGCATAGGATTTAAAATTTAGGAGTGAGCGGGATTACGAGAATATTTTGGAAGATATTTCAAATTCCTTTTGAGAAGAAATAGGGATGTATAAATACTTGTCTTGCGTTTAGTTTTGGAGCTTGTTGGAAAACATTTAGGATATTTTTTTGTAGGAAAACCTTTTGATGACTTTAGAATTTTTAAATCCATCACCCCTATCATATATATATTTGTAATCATCTCAAGGATTCAAAATTGTAGATGTCGCATGGATTTTTTTAGTAGAATTAAATTTATTTTGTGAATTTCCATTGTGTTAAACTCTAGAAGCAGACAGGATTAGAGAGTAGTATGATACTTTCTGTAGAAGGACTAGTAAAATCCTGACCATGAGGCAACTAGTTAGATAAGAGAGGATGTCATCAATAATAATTTCCAATATGGGCATAGTCAATGCAACTATTATGGGAGAAATAGAGAAAGTGATGACAGAGATACGGGGTATGAGAAAAAGGCTTAAAGTTATTGAGGAAGATAGATGAAGGGGATTTGTGGCCATATATGCATAAAGTTATGAGGAATATGAAGTGGTAAGAAGAAATGAGTGTAATGCGAGAAGGTCTTGGGACTTGCAATAAGAGGTGATGATGCCATAGGTACAAAAGAAGCATGATTACTACAAAAATGTCAAAAATTGGTCGTGGATTGAGAATGGATGTCCCACCATTTTTTGGAAGGTTAGACTAGAAAAATTTATAGATTGGATGTAAAGTATGGAGGAATACTTGAGTTTGAGAAAATTGTTGACCCACATCATGTCAAAGTAGTGAAAACCAAGCTAAGGGAACATGTGGTGTTTTAGTAGAAGGACGTGCAAAATGAATGACGATGAAGACGTAAGGATAAGATAGTGCACTAGGATCACATGGTTGTAAAAATGAGAAGCAAGTTTTTGTCATCTAACTACCATATGAGATTGTTTGAGAAGTTACAAAACTTGAGGAAAAAAAAGATGTCGATTAAGGACTACACATAGGATTTCCACTTAATCATGATAAGATCTAGACATGTGGAAGTTGACTAGGAGAAGGTCACATGATATATTAATGGCTTGAGGTTTGGAATTCAGTAATAACTCAGCTTGTTGTGTATCTAAATAGTGGAATAAGCTTATCAATTATCATTTAAGTTGGAGGAGAAAATGTCACGTAAAATTCGAATGTAGCTAGAAGAGGAACCCACAATGTATGTCGTAGAGGAGGAAGTGGCCCATGATATAAAAAACCATAGGAAGATGAGTGTAGAAATACATAGACACTATCCCATAATAGTGCACAAAGTAATGAAGTTTCAAAATCTTGAAGTGGATGGTAGAGATTTGGCCAAGGAAGGGGAAATTGATTCTTGAAACATGTTATAGTTACCCGAGGAAGGGGAAATGGATTCTCTGGAAATTGGAACATGTAAGGTAGTGCAAAATATTGGTCCAAATGTGTACAAGCTAGAGTTACCCGAGGGATTAGATATCTCACAAAAATTTAATGTTTCAAATTTATATAAATTTCATAAAGGAGACACCAAAAAGAGAAGAAGAAAGAACAAATTGTAGAGGAAGTAGGAGATTGTGTGCTAGAAGAATGAAAATAATATAAACTAGAGAAGACAAATAATAGATAAAAATGCCGAAGAAATTGAGTTTATGTTAGAATCAAGGATAATAAATAAGGTGCACAATAAATAATACAAGGAATACCTAGTGAAATGGAAGGAGTGTGCGGTAGAAGATGTAACATGGATAAGTGTGAAGGATCTTGGTCATATAGACCATACTATGAATATCGGCTTGTGAGAGAAACCTCACTTTTTTTTTTTTACAGGGTGTTTGATGCGGGAGCATCATGGGAGACAGATGACTACATATTATTTTAGCCAAGAAAAGTGGAGTACACGCAAGAATTGAAGGAGATTAGCTAAGCAACTAGGGTGATGGAGAATAGAAGAATTACATCACATGAAGATCAAACACAAGGTTTTGGAAGACATTAAGTGGGAAAAAATGGGGGTGCATGGATATTGTAGGAATAATTGAAGTGTGTGCGAAATAAAATACTTGAAGGAAGAAAAGACAAGTGACAGTTGTATAGAGAATGTCAAATTAGACATGATAGAATTGCTTAGGATGACTCTCTCTCAACAACTAAGCCAAAGGTACGTAACCATCATAAATACACAAAACTTCAAATTAAGGAATTAGATGGATTATGAGAATATTCTAGAAGAGATTTCAAATTCCTTTTGAGCGGGAATAGGGATCTATAAATACCTATATTGTGTCCATTTTGGAGCTTTTTGGAGAGATTTTAAGTGGAGAAAACCTTTTGGAGACTTTAGAAGTTTTGGAAACCATCACCCCTGTCATTTATAGATTTGTAATCATCTCATAAAAGATTTAACATTGTAGATTTCGTATGGATTTTTGTTAATAAAATCAATTTTTTTTTTTGTGAATTTATATTATATTAAAATCAGTAAATGGAAGGCTTGGGAGTACCTGTAGATGCCTTTATCCATGTTGTAAAATGATCTATTAGAATACCTAATAATACTATAGCTATGTGAATCTAAGGACCTATCCATAGGTATACTAGGAGTAGGGATAAAGACTATCGGAGAATGATTAGGCATGATAGTGGTAGTATCCTCAAAATGGATACCTTGAATAAGTAACAACTTGATGATTATGAATGAACTCGATACATTGGTGAATGAATGGTGAGATAGCCTTAAGAGCATACAACCAAGGAAAACCGAGGTGTAATGTACTAGAGCCAAGAGAAGTAGTGACCAAGAATTAAATGGGTGTGCTAATAGTAACAACAATGATAAGTAGTGTGATGGGACTATATTTAGGATTAGATTCAAATGCAATATTTTGAATAGAGATTGAAGTAATGAAAAATAAAATACATTATAAATGTTGTGTGGATCAACCTATACACCATGTATAAGTACTTGATGAACAAAGACATAAATATATAATGTATCATAAATAAATTTTTATCTATATCAAATTCATTTAAAGTAATTCATGGTGTGGGAGGAGGTATATGAGTAATAGTACCAATCATAACATCTAAGAGATGATCATAAGAGGGTGGTGGCATTAATGTACAATGAGAATCATACTCTTCAAAAGTAGATGTGTCATTTATATGCTTAGGGAGTTAATCATTGAATATTTTTAGTTTAGAATTAATTTTGGAAGGCTTGGAAGATCAAGTGGGCTCATCCCATTCAATGGCATTAAACTCAATAAGATCTTGGATTTCATGATAAATCTTTATGCATCTACCCGTGGCATGACCAACACATTGGTGATAATCGAAATAGGATTTGACATCAAAAATATTACTTTGAGGCTTGCTCGTGTCAACCTCAAATGGTGGAAGGAGAGACATAAGATTACACTCAAGTAATTATTTTAGGAAAACATTAGGAGGACATGGTAAATGTGTAAACTATCATTGAGCAGTTTGTAATTGTAACTTAGTATTTTAATTGATAGAATTAAGAGTGTATTTGAGAGGAGCCTTAGCATCATTGGTCTTTCCCTTAAATGTAAATTTTCTTTGAGATTTAGCATGAGATGGATTAGGAGTGTTAGCAACATACTTGAGCTTATTCATATGTAATAACTTATCTTTGTACTCTTTTAATGTATGACATAGATGGTCAAATGATCATAATTTCTCAAACATAACCGATTCTTGTAGAGGAGGAAGTAGGATTTTTTTAAAAATATCTTCCAATTCATTATCAACTAGGATATTAGTCATTTTGGTAAGCAAGACATCATATTTTATATATTAATCATATCATTTGCATAGCTTGTACATTTATACATAAGAAACCTTATCTCCAATGTTGATAGCAAAGTGGGTCAAAAACTGATTTTCCAATGTAGTGAAAGAATGGATAACATGTGGGGGAGATCATAGAATCATTAAAATGCAAATTCCTTAAGACTCCTAGGGAATAACTTGGTAAGAAATATTTCATAAGATGCATAATTAATACAAGCCACATGAAATGATTTAAGATGTTCCATGGGATAGCCATTTCCATCATATATAGGAATTTTAGGTGTAACTAAACCAAGAGGAAAAGAGTAAGATGTTGCCCATTATGTGTTTATGTTGTGATTGATTTCAAGTAAATTTATGGCAAAGGATGTCATGTTCTGGTATGTTTCTCCATGTGGTGTTTTTCCACGGTTAAACATGAAGGTTGAATGGTAGTGTCCATGTTTGGTGAGTTTT
Source organism: Taxus wallichiana var. yunnanensis (assembly GCA_018340775.1). Classification (NCBI taxonomy): domain Eukaryota; kingdom Viridiplantae; phylum Streptophyta; class Pinopsida; order Cupressales; family Taxaceae; genus Taxus; species Taxus wallichiana. Next base: position 868,564,753 of record CM031238.1, read on the forward strand.
AGGAGGTCCTAGTGCATGGTATAGTGAGATGATTCATAGTTTGAGATCCCCAAATATATTTGGAGTGTTTCATGAGGTCATACATGGTCCATATGATGTGTCGTGAGAGTACATGGGTTGGTATGAGGTTAATAAGGTCGGTTCATGGGTTGATAGTATTGAGTCGAGTCATTCCATGATTGTTTCTAGCCTTGGAGCATGCAAAATGAGTTGGAGGTGTGAGATTTGGACCCAATATGTCATGGTGGATCATGGTAGAAGAATGGTGGTAGTGTACCTGAGGTGTATGGTGAATTTAAAGTCAAAATTTAGAGGTTTCATGGTGTTTCAAGTTCCTTGGGAAACAAGAAAAGAGGGCAAGTAAGCATTGGTAAATGAGATTGGTTGGATTGTTTGATACATATTTGTGCTAGATGGCGAGCATGGAAAATTATATATTTTTTCATAATGCTTCATGAAAAATTTCAGGTCATTCATAATAATCTTTTTGAAGATATATAATTTTTGGCAAAATTGGGTAAGTGACAGTGTGTTTTTGAAGCAAATGTAGAACTTATGATGCTTGTTGTGAATTATATGATTTGAATGGGGACATAATATATTTGGAGTATATTCTTAGGTCAGTTATTAATCTTTCACAAAAATAATTAGGTGGTTTGATCGTCACGTTTTTATGAATGATCGTTAAGAAGGTAAAGTGGTTTGAAACCCTAACTAAACCCTAGCTAAGAGCATCTTGGAGAAAAGTGAGTATAAAAATATGTTTTTGATTGGTTATGAAATATTGATGATTGGATGTTATAAATTACTCTCCCATATTTCCAGAAAGGTATATTAGATCATGTGGTGATATGTGGGCCCCACCTGAATTTGCTTGTTTATGAAGAGTTCCAGTTTAAGGAGAAGTTTCCCAAAGATGTTAAATATTAAATTGACATTATTTTTAGCCCTGGTGTTTCTCTATATGTTAATGAATGTTTAATTTCATGGTTGATAGCAAAAAGTGCAACGTGTGCCCTATTTATGAAGACTGGTTTTGGGGGTAGTTTAGAGCTACCTTTAGTAAAAGTGGAATTACAAGAGCTACATGAGGAGTTAGGACTCCATTCAAGTTGTGTTGTAAATATGGTTTAGATTTATTTCCAATTCTACATCAAAATTGATGATTAGATAAGGTATGAAAAAATTATGATATGTTCTTTGAGGTTCAATTCAGAAGGATGTTGGATCTAGTAGGGTGTCAAGTAGCTTGATGAGGTAAAGTGATGATTTTTGGTTTTTCATGATTTTCTTACGGTTAAGGAGTGCTTAGGCATAATGTATAAGTTTTTACATGTTTTTAATAATATTGTAAGTGGTTTTGAGGTGATGGAGCATATTGGGCTAATGGTCAGTTCTTCATCAAGAAGGTATAAAAATGAATTTACTGAGAGATTAGATTGGTGAAATCCTTCCACTTGGAGTGGGAAGTATTTATAATATGTTATGAAAATTTGAATTTTATATATTTTTAGTGATGTATTTATTGTCTCATGGTGATTTTATTTGATGGATATTTCAGGTTGATTTGTGAAGAAGAAGGTAGTTGCTTTTTTAGGACATGTTTGTTCTTGCTGAAAGATTGAGTTGTTTGATGCATGAGATGAATGAGTGAATTATTTATATCATTTGGAGAGTTAATAAGGATTAATTTTTTTCCTAATGAAGGAATTTTTAGGTATTAAAAGTGACGCTAAGGGTGTAAAATACTTGAGTTTGAAAAATTGTTGTTTGGGAAGCTTGTTTTGGTAAAGAGTAAAGTTGTTATGGTTTGAGTATGTTTGAGTTTTATGAGTTATAAATTTCATATAAGTGATTTAAATTTCTTGGGAATTCCATAGAGTGGTCACATGCCATATTTTATTTCATCTTGAGGGGTCTTGAGACCCAAAGATAAAACAGTCTTTAGAAACAACTATTTTGAGAAGGATATGAGCTAGTGGGCGCATTAAATGAAATGCTTGATTCGTTAACATAAATTTGTGACCATGTATAATTCTAATATGTCATAATACTAATGTGTTGTGAATTATAAATCTTGAATAAGCATGGTTTTGGCATGAGTGGATTTTTCTCATCTTAGTGATGGGGTTTTGAGGCATTTTGGTGCATGATGAGTGGTTTTTGGCATGACCGACCTATATGGGTCATATGTGACCATTGTAATGAATTTATTTGAATTTTATTATGATTTATTGGTTAAAATTATCATGAAGGACTGACCTCTCTTGGGTTAGAAGGAAGAGAAGGCTATAAAGCTAGTGTTTGAGCTCATTTTGTGAGCTAGTCATGCATGAGGGAAAAGGTGACCCAAGTAGAATTGTTTTTCAGGTTTGAAGGCATGATTTGAGGGATGATAAGATGTGTTTCAGGTTTAGGAATTTTTGACAGCATGTATGCAAATTTTTAGAGCCAAGACAATTTGAGAAGGAAGAAGATAAAGTGAGTTTGAAGACCTAAGGTTTGAGCAAGGGTTTGTGAGCTGAATTAGAGATTTCCATCAATTGTGGCAGAAAAAAATTGAATATCATCATCATTAGGTGGCTGAGCTGGTTTTTAGTCATCCTAGGGGATTGTAGACTCCTTGTGGGGTGGGTGCTTCACTAAATTATGGGTTAGTGCTCCTTGTAGGGTTGGTGTTCCATGTGAAGTTGGTGCTTCACTAAATCTCTTTTCTTTGTGTAATACAATCATATTTTCAATGGTTTTCTTCCCCATGAGGTTTTCCCAGTTATATATTGTGTTTATGTGCTTCTTCTCATGTGTTATGCTTGTTCGAATGTATACTATTATATCCTTTTTCATATTTTTAATAAAAAATAAACTGAAAGTACTTGTAAAAATAGAAAATAAAGAGATGAATCACCAGTAAATTTGACACAAGAATTGATAACGGAGTTCGGCACTTGTGGCCTACGTCTCCGGTCCTTGAATGGGACCGATCTATTAAAATATTGAAAATAAATCTTTACAAATATTTCTATAAGAATATGATCTTCTCATCACATTCCTCTACCAAAAATAATAGGAGTCACTTTTTACTTCATCTCAAAATTCCATCTCTAGCTCAAGTTATGAGCAAAACAATAACACAGTCACTTTCCCATGTCTATACTAGTAAAACATAGCTCCTTTTATAACATTTCATAGCTCTAGGTACAATGGTTGGGCACCTATCTTTTTACCCAAGTGGCCCAGGTTCAAATCCCACTCCATGTGGGGCACATTTTACATAGGGATAAGATCCCACATTTGTTGGGCGTGAAAATAGGAAGGCATTTATATAGGTGGCTGGTGTATGTTGTTATTAGCTTAAGAGATATCTTATCCCCAAGGATGGGGTGCTCAATGTGGGTGATTGGAGAGATAAGGGGTGTGACATGGCAGGTATTTGTGCATGGATATTTTAATAAATGGTGTTTGGAAAATGTCGTTGAAATATAAGGATAATAGTTGGCAAATTTAATTGGAAATTAAATAATGTGGCCAATGTGGAGTAATAAATGGGTGTGGCTAAATTTTTAATATTATTATTTATTTATTTTCCATATTGCCATGTGTCATATTTTCATTGGTCCACTTGACGAGCATGCACGTGTTCAACCTATGCACAATCCCCAAAATTTTCCAGTTACCCAAAAATTTCAGCGAGCCATAACTTTTGCATACGAGCTCTGTTTCCTGCAAACAAGATATCAACGGAATCGTCTAATTTTTCTCCATGCCATGGAACTGACTACAACTGATTCTAAGAAGATCTTAGATCAGTGTTTCTCTCTGTGAGGATCCTCTGGATCATTCCTCCCCACTGAGAAACTTTTGGACCCCAAAAGTCAACTTAATTGGTGAATAGGTGAGGGTATTTCTCCCTCACCTTTCTAGGTTTCCATCCATTTAGCCTTGTTCGATGAATGCCTTTAAACCCAACATGAAGATACTCAATATCACCCCTTCACAAAGTTCTGACCTTCCTATCCAAAATGATGTCTTCTTACAACTCATCAAGATACTCAGGAGAAAAATCATCAATGGAAGGCATTATGTTAGCATCATCATGATCAACAATCATAGGTGGTTCATACAATCTTAAATTCTCAACATTTACAACTGAGTAGATTTGCATATATGGAGGTAAATCTAACTGGAAAGCGTTGTTACCAATTTTTTCCAATATTTGGAATGGACCATACCGTATAGGTTTCAATTTTTTACCTTCACCTGTCAACCTTTCCTTGTTGATGTGAAGCCAAACTGAATCACCAACTTTGAACTTGTGATCAGTTCTATGTTTATCATGCCTGGCTTTGTACTTAGCCTTGACTTTTTCTCCAATTGTTCACGGACATACTGATGAACCTGTTGAATTCTCTGAACAAATATTTTAGCCTTGTCAAAATCACTTGAACCATTAACAATAGTTTCATGTCCATAATATACATCTAAAGGAGAATTAGGCAGATATCCATAACAAGTCTCAAATGGAGACTTCAAAGTAGAAGAATGTAAGGCACGATTATAAGCATGTTGCACATAATATAGATGTTCATCCCATAACTTAGGATGTTTTCCACAATAGCCCCTAAGAAAATGTACTACTATGTGGTTTACAACCTCTGTTTGACCATCAGTCTGTGGATGAAAAGTAGTGCTCTTTTTCAGTTTTGTGTCCATTAACCCCCACAATGTTGACCAAAATTCCCCAAGAAATCTAGAATCCCGATCAGATATAATTGAAGTAGGTAAACCAAAATGAACCCAAACAAACTAAAAAAAAATGTGTAGTTCCTCACCAATTATTTGTTTAGTACATGGAACCAACACACACATTTTGCTAAATTTGTCCACTACCACATATAAGTAATCATGTTTCTTCCATGTCATGGGCAAGCCTCCTACAAAATCCATGGAAACACTTTCCCAAGGCCTTATTGGAATAGGAAGAGGAGTGTAAAGTCCTAATTTCCTATTACTTGGCTTGCTTGTGGCACAAAGAACACATCCCTTAATATACTTGTTTACATGTTCATGCATTCTAGGCCAATAACAATATTTCTGTAAATGTGCAACTATCTTACTAACACCAAAATGCCCCAAAATAAGAGAAGTATGTGCTTCCCTAATCATATGCACACGTTCATTTTCTAGAATACAAAGTTTACCAGAATGATATAACAATCCTTCATGCAAATGATAATATTTTTCTCCTACTTGTTTCCCACTTACTAGATCCTCATACACTTCTCTAAAATCAACATCATTAACATATTGTTCCTTGTAACTAACATGAGCCAAAGAACTATGTTGCAAAAGAATAGATGCTACTACCACTGGTGGTCTAGATAACATGTCGGCAACCTTGTTTTGAATACCTTTTTTATACCTTATTACAAGATGAAATTGTTGCAAAAATCCCATCCACCTAAAATGTCTAGACTGCTTGCAATTTGGTTTGTGTTTGTAAGTACTGAAGCGGTTGATGGTCAGTATGTATAATTGTTTCTTTTCCCATTAAATAATGCTTCCACTTTTTAACACTTTGAACCAAAGCATACAACTCTTTATCATAAGTTGGATAGTTTCTTACCACACTTGTAAAGGTTTCTGAATGGTAACACACTGGTCATTTGTTCTGCATCAAAACTACCCCCATTGTATAGTCACTAGCATCTATCTCAATCTCAAATGAATGCTGTAAATCTGGAAGTGCCAAGATCGAGAGTGGTACTTATCTTCTCTTTCAGTGTATCAAAGGCTTTCTATTGCTTTCCTCCCCACTGAAAGACTTGTTTAATACTTGTCAAAGCATGCAAAGGAGATGCAATATATGAGAAGTTAGAAATAAATTTTCTCCAATACTGAACTAGCACCTAGAAAACTCCTAACTTCCGTCACATTAGTGGGTCTAGGCCATTTCACAATAACCTCTATTTTTACAGGATCAATTCTCAATTCACCATTTCCTACAATATAACCCAAGTAAATTAAAGATGTTTTTCCAAATTCACATTTTGACATCTTCAAATACAATTTCTCTTTCCTTAGTGCATCTAAGACTTTTGGATGTGTTTAACATGTTCATCCCATGATTTACTAAAAATAAGAATATCATCTAAGTAGACAATAACAAAATTATCAATGAATGGTCTAAAGATATCATTCATAACTCTCATGAATGTTGTCGGTGCATTGCACAAACCAAAAGGCATCACTAACCATTCAAACAATCCTTGTTTCATTTTAAAAGTAGTTTTCCAAACATCACCTTCTGCAATTCTTACTTGGTGATAACCACTTCTTAAGTCTAACTTAGTGAAATAAATTGCACTCTTTAATTGATCCAGTAAATCATCTATTCTAGGAAGAGGGTAACGATTCTTTATAGTAATCTTGTTTAAAGCATGGAAATCAACACACATTCTCCAAGTGCCATCCTTCTTAGGAACCAAAATAATTGGTGAACCACATGGGGATGTACTTGGATGAATTATACCTTGAGCCAAAAGTTCCATTACCTATCTCTTGATTTCCTCATTCTCTACTACTGACAACCTATACATTCTAATATTGGGAAGAGGTGCATCCTAAAGCAACTGTATCTCATGTTGAACCCCTCTTTTGGGAGGTAGACCTTGTGGATCCTGAAAAACATCATCAAAATCAGAAACAATTTTTACCAATTCATCCTTATGTTTTAGATCACAAGTCTCAAAATCCATCTCATGTTCTTTCTCTTTGGCTTTGACCACCATGAGCACAAAAATTTTGCTTGAATTTACAAGCCTTTTCATTTGACCTGTAGTTACCAAGGATAGATTATTCTTTTCATGGTGAGCTCTAACAATAAACTCAATTCCATCCTTTACAAGAAAATATTTATTTTCTTCCCTATAGAAGATTGCTTTACGATCATACAAATAAGGACTTCCCAAAACCACCCCACAAATATCCAAAGGAACTACATCCAATTCAACCTCATCTATAAACTTGTCTGTAATGGAAAATCTGAAAGTACAAGTTTTAGTTACCTATAGTTTTGCATCATCACAAACCCAGCCCAAAGGATAAGGCTTAGGATGTGGATTAGTTTTGAGTCCTAATTTCTTAACAACCTCCTCAGAAATTAGATTAGCTTGAGATCCACTATCAAAAAGAGTATCAATTTTCATATGCTTTGAAATTACTCTAATGTGGAAAAGCTCATTCCTTTTCTTATCATCATGTATAGTTTGTTTACTAGAAGAAGATGCAACATTTGTAGTACTATTGTTGGAAATTGAAAGTTTTGATTTACCTTGAAAACTCATAGTTGTGATCTTGGTTTCATCACCTGAATCTGACCCAAGATCATGAACTGCAGTGTTTGTTTTCTTTTCCTTTCCTTTCTTAACCATCCATTTAGGTTTCAATTCAGGATGTAATTTCCAACATTTAGACTCATCATGGTTCTTTTTACAATGATTACAAAATGGTTTTTCATCTTCCTTCTTAACAATAGAGTTTGTCTTATGCTTACCCTTTCCTTTTCCTTGTTCTTTCAAACCTTTTCCTTCATATTGCTTGTTCTTTTGTTTAAAAGAAGAGAAAGAGGAATCCTTTTCATTTTCCCTCATGCTTCCAAATGGGTTGCTTGAACACATACTGCATCAAGATTAGTAGGACCTAAAACAAGTATCATATGCCTTAGATAACTATGCAATCCACCAATATATTTAAGCAGTGTTTCTTCTGTGTTTAGGGAAATTCCTAGAATTAGAGCCCTTTTCCTAAATTCCTGTGTGTATTCTTGAACACTTTGTCCCTTACTTTGTCTTAATGTTTTCCAATCCATCATAGCTTGTTGCTTATAACCAAGAGGATAAAATTGTTGCCTAAGATTTGAAACAAATTCAGACCAAGAAGTGATTTCTATACCTTTGGTTTCTTCCACTTCTTGAAGCTTACTCTCCCACCAAATGAGTGTTGTGCCACCCATCCGAAGAGTTTCCAAATGAATCTTTTCTTCATCATCAACAATTCTCTAAACCCTGCAATATACTTCTATCTACTTGACCCAGTTATCCAACTTCTCTGCATTTAGCTCTCCAGTATACATAGGCAATTCAAACTTGATATCTAACTTTAATGAAGGAAAATCAGATTTCAAAGGGTCTCTTTTAGGATTATCAGAACTAGAGATTTCTTCTTTCTTACCTTCTCTAGTTCCCTTTTCCCTTTGTCTATCTTGGTACATTTCTTCCACCATTTCCTTCATCTGTAGGAATGATTGATGAAAAGTTTTCTTCCTCTCGATCCGCCATTGTAGGACTTCGAGATCGTCTGGTACCAATTTTGGGATCTCCTTCTATTAGTTCTCCTTCACCCTTCTTAGATCGAGACCTTGTTAACATCCAACACACAACTTGCAATCCAAAACCATTAATCTGAACCAAAAATCAGTCAAAACCAGCTCTGATACTAGTGATCTAAAAATCAATTTTAACTAGCAATTGTGCACACACTTAACTTTGCTTTGTATTGATTTTTGATATAAAAATTGACTATTATATCCTTTTGTATTTTTAATAAAATAATTAAAACTGAAAGTACTGTGTAAAAATAGAAAATAAAGAGATGAATCACCAACAATTTGACACAAGAATTGATAACGGAGTTCGACACTTGTGGCCTACGTCTCCGGTCCGGTTGAATGGGACCGATCTATTAAAATCTTGAAAATAAATATTTACAAATATTTCTACAAGAATATTATCTTCTCATCATGTTCCTCTACCAAAAATAATAGGAGTCACTTTTTACTTCATCTCAAAATTCCATCTCTAGCTCAAGTTATGAGCAAAACAATAACACAGTCACTTTCCCATGTCTATACTAGTAAAACATAGCTCCTTTTATAACATTTCATAGCTCCGGTACAATGGTTGGGTGCCTATATTTTTACCCAAGTGGCCCAAGTTCAAATCCCACTCCATGTGGGGCACATTTTCATATAGGGATAAGATCCCACATTTGTTGGGCATGAAAATAGGAAGGCATTTATATAGGTGGTTGGTGTATGTTGTTATTGGCTTAAGAGCTATCTTATCCCCAAGGATGGGGCACTCAATGTGGGTGATTGGAGAGATAAGGGGTGTGACATGGCAGGTATTTGTGCATGGATATTTTAATAAATGGCTGTTTGGAAAATGTGCATTGAAATATAAGGATAATAGTTGGCAAATTTAATTGGAAATTAAATAATGTGGCCAATGTGGAGTAATAAATGGGTGTGGCTAAATTTTTAATATTATTATTTATTTATTTTCCATATTTCCACGTGTCACATTTTCATTGGTCCACTTGATGAGCATGCATGTGTTCAACCTGTGCACAATCCCCAAAATTTTCCAATTACCCGAAAATTTCAGCGAGCCATAACTTTTGCATACGAGCTTCATTTCCTACAAACGAGATATCGACGGAATCATCTAATTTTTCTCCATGCCATGGAATTGACTACAACTAATTAAAGAAGATATCCTATGCATTCACCTTCCTCCTAGTAGTTCTTTCACCCTATGTGCATGCCTTGGACTTACTTCCCAAAATTAGTTAAGTCCCTAGAATTCTTGTGTGCCTCTTTCCTTGATGGTGTGCATCACCTTCTACATACTCGCGCTATCTACATAATTATCTCCTATGAATATTTTCCCGTGCCTTCCATATGCATTTATTTTGCACACCCTCTCTTTGCTTTCTTTTTCATGCTTCCTCCCTACATGCATGCCTTTGTACCTTATTTTGTGCCGCCTACTATGCCACATGGCAGCCTATCGAATGAGTGCATCACACGTAACCTATCAAAGTGTTCCAATAGGGTTCCGAATCCTTGTAACCAACCTAGGCACAATACATGGAAAAAAATAGAAAAATAAATGTACAAATTGGTTGATTCTCTAGCCAATCAACATGCGCCATGTGTCATTACATTTTCATATTCCATTGTACCCTTTAGATCATCATAAATTTTTCCACTGGGCTCGACACCCATGCGCCTAGGTTCATTTGATATCTTCGACATGGGCTACACTCCATATCACTCAAGTTCAAATTTTGGTGGGATTAGGTAGGTAAGAAGTAGGAAAATGTCCCTCATGCCATTAATGTAGGATCTGATCACTCCAACCACCCGATTTGATTCAAATCTCACCTCCTTCCTTCTCCTACATGCCAAATAGTCACGGGGAAGCACATTTGATAGATTTGTAGGCATTCATTGCTAATTATTAGTGGTTGAAGATTCAAATTCAATTTTCCTCCTTTCTCCTCCTCTTCTCTCATTCATTCTTCTATAAATGTAAGATCATTGCTCATTATAAAGGGTTGGAATCTTTAAGTTTGTATAGGTATTGCCTTGAATTTTGAGTTATAGACCTTTATATCTGGTCTTTGCATGTGGATATCATCCTCATACGCCATTGTAACATATTGTGCATCTTTGGAAGTAATAGAAGCATTATTTTGTGGCTACCTTTTGCCTTAACCTATTTTTATTCTTATTTCTTGCCTTTCCCTTATGTTGTGTGTTTTATGTGTCTTCTCACATCCCTTACATCTCCTTTTTTACTACGTCCCATGAAAATAATTGTATGACTACATTTTGATCTCTACTACACGTGTCTAGCCTTCCTCTGTGTATTCTCCTTCATGTTCACTCAAATATTATCATGTTCATCCCCCTTTATTTTTGGTGTTATCATCTTACTTAGATTAGTCTTACCTTTCTCGCATATCCTTATGTCCCCTGGTCCCTTGGAAATTTTAGCTTAGGATTCCCATTTTGCATTAGGATTACCATAAGTTGATAAGTAGGTAGAGGAACTATCCTTCTTCAAAGGTCTGTCTCAAGCATGCAAGGTCCCACAACTTGGAGAAAGTCCCATTGTTGCCTCAATGAACCAGTTCGATCTAATTTGGGACGGGTGTAGGTTTGAGCTCTAATAGTTTTTGGAACTCCTAGTGGGACCAACATTGAAAGCTTAAATTTCATCATTTCTAAGTTTTGGTGTGTGATTTATCAATTTCCAACCTTTTGAGGCTTGTTGCAACACATCTAGAAACTCCCAACACTCATATCTATTGTATTTATCAAGTATGTACACCTTTCATGATAAGAGTATATATAAGACAAAGTGAAACAACTAAATATTCTTTTGAATACCTCCAACTATCTCTGATAAGAACATGAAGGAGAACTAATTTCCATCTCTAGCGCATCGTGCACTTTCCACTCCACCTCTTGTTGGGAAATTTCAATGTTATGCAATCACACCAAATGAGCCTATCTTAGAAAAGTAGATATTTTAGAGCTTAGTTGGGGGTGTTGTGATTCTGCACTAACAGCTTTTGGCACGCCCGGTGGGACAAAGAAGTATCCATCTTATTACAGTAGGAATTGATGTACACTTCTGTGATTTTAGCTTTTAAGAAGCCTTAAAATTATACATCTGATGACTCCAAAAGAAACAAATCTACTGGTTTCAGCAGCCCAATCTTGAGAAATTCATGAGAAAACCCGGTCTAGAGCAAGGAAAGAAGGTATATTTGAATACTTGCGTCTATCCTAGGCATAGAAAGGAGAGGAAGAAGAGTTCAGAGGTCTCCATCTCCACCAATCAGAGCTTTATCAACACCTCCTCCCAGTAGACCATTCATTCAACCAAGAGGAGTGCTCAGACTGATCAGAATGGCTCAGCCAAATCCTTATGTTAACTTCACTGGTAGTAGTCCACTTGCCCTAAATGCACAAAATCCAGTCCCTATTGTAGCATTAAAGAGCATCCCATATTTCACTAGGGAAAACCAAACTTCTCCTAGTGACCATGTCCAAGATATTGCAAATGTTTGTACAATCCACGAGATTCATGAGATGGACATTGTAGTCAAGTTGCTCACCTCTTCACTCAAAGGGAAAGCTTCACAATGGTTCAGAGTCTTGAAGCAGGCTCTATCCAGAACTGGAACTAGTTGTGCATGGCTCTTCACAATCAATTTGGGGAAAAGGGTGATAACTTGTCTTTGTTAGAGCAACTAACAACAATCAAGAGAGCCTCGAATGAGTAGTAATGGCGGATTTCAACCTTAGATTCCAGCGGACTTGGGATAGGATTCCAACAGCAGTAAAGCCCACTAATGAAGGTGCCTTCTTATACTTTCTTAGGGCTTTAAATTCTAATATTTCTCTAGATGATTCATTCAATGGGGGAACTACATTACTTGCAGCCTATAGCCTCTCCATAGGGGCTGAGAACCATTTGATTCAAGCTGGAAAAATCACTCCTAGGTAATCTATTCCTCTGTACCCTAAGTTAGGAAACCCAGATACTAGCCAAACTCCTACATTAGCTCCTATACCCACCCCTAGGAGTCAAAGTTCAGCTGAAGCTTCCACTTCATCATCTAACACCTCTAAAGAGCTTCAAGAAGTGATGAAGCAACTGCAAAACCTAGGAAATGAACTAGTGACCATCAAAAGGTAGTAGACACAGAGCTCTAGGCCATATCAGCCTCAGGCTCAATATCAGGCTAGACCCCAATACCAGTAAAATAGGCCACCACCTCAGACTATAAATCAGAATCAAAATCAAGGACAACCTCAAGCTGCTAGACCTTTTAGGTCTTATGATCCAAATACAACCTCAACATCAAAGGCATTGGTGCCTGTATACAGAACAATATGGCACAAGAATATGATTGGTGTTTTCCATGCAGTCAACCACATAACCAATCCATGTGTTTTAATGGTGCTCTAAATCAGGATTTGATGGTGCAAACCAATATGTTGCCACAAGAACCTAGCCAAGAGGGAGATCAGTAGTAAGGAACTCAACAAAATGAACCTCCAAGAGAGACCATGCTTGTCAATTGGCAGGTTGAAGACTTTTGTGGGATGAATCAATCCCTTGTTCAAAGTGTGGTTGCCAATACATGGTCCAAAAAGAGAAGTATTGGAGAAGGCCAACCACTGAACTCAGGTGACCCTCAACCTTCCATCACTCCACAAGGTCCTAGTGTTCCAAGAGTGACTCCCAACATGCAGAACCAATCCAAGCCACCTCCCAAATCCAGTCAGGCACTGGTTGTAATAACCCATGTGCAAGAAAGAAATGTGTCTGGGAAAGGGCAACAGAAAGAGAGCTCATTCAATATCATTGAGTAGATGAAGAGGACAAGTGTGAACATTTCACTATGGGAGTCATTAGCCATTCCAGGGTAGAGGGATCTGTTGCAAACTGCCATGTAAAATTGGTCAAGCTCAAATCAACCCCCAACCAAGTAAGAGAGTGCTTTCCAATGCAGTTCAACCTGAGAAGAACCAAGGAGAACAACAAGGTAAGAACTTGAGACCTCCTCCATTCTATGTCTCATTAATTATTGGAGACAAATTAGTGCACAATTGTATGATTGACTCTGGGGCTAGTAGTTTTGTGATGCCCAAACAAATAGCCGACCAGTTGGGTCTCCAATATGAGGTTATCTCTAGAGGAGTAGTTCAATTAGATGGGACAAGTAGTGACCACTATGGGAATCATCAAAGATCTTAGTCTCACTCTACATGCATATTCCAATGTAATTGTCTTGTAAAATGTGTCCATCATAGATTTGCCACCACATTTTGCTTTGTGTCTATCTAGGGACTTCACTGCCAAGATTGGAGGCTACATGTCTACTGATTGGTCACATATGCTCTTTAGGACAAGGTATGGGGAAAAGGCCACAATCAGATCTAAACCTATTACTGACTATCATATTGAATCCTATGTACCTAGCCCAATCAATGCTAACTTGCTCATCCTTTGATCAAGAAGACCTCCTAAACACTAATGAAGCAGATACCAAGTTGGGATGTATCCCTGATTTGACTCTAGATGAGTGGGCCAATAAAAAACATGCTTTTGACCCCTATAAGGAGATGGAAGAATCTGAGTTGGGTGTCTACTACCTACATGAAGAGAACTAGCCTCTTCTTGACCTAATCAAGTCAGAATACAAGGATGACAATGAGGTATGGAAATTGTTCTTTGACGGTTCAAGGAGTAAACAAGGATCTGGAGGAGGAGCTATGATTGTGTCTCCCAGAGGTATGAAATATTATGTAGCCTTTAGATTCTAGTTTGCTTGTTCAAATAATACTACTGAATATGAAGCTTTAGTCCAAGGTCTTCATTGGGAAAGAAAGCTAGGAATCAAGAATTTACAAGTGTTTGGTGATAGTGAACTAGTTGCCAATCAAGTCAGAGGACTAAATGTTGTAAAAATGACCTGCTCAAGAACTATAAGAGTAGGGTATGGGATCTCATGGAGGATTTCAAAGCTTTCAAAGCATTGTGTCCATACCCAAAAAAGAGAATGAAGTTGTTGATAGACTTGCAACAGTTGGAGCAGCATTTGATGTGGTGAACATCATCAAAAGAGACAAAGAACAGCCACATATCCATGTGGTTGTGAGGCCAACAGATTAGATAATAATACATGCTGGAAAGTGTTTGAGAATGATCATCAGATCATTAACTTTCTACAAGAAGAAGCTGAATTCTCAGCCCATAATCAAAATCAGACTAGAGCAGTAGTATGGGAACCAGATAGTACAGCTGCATACAAACAAGCTTCCCAAGGGCTTGGTGACACTAGAATCCATTTTCAATCCTAATGATCAGTTTAGAAAATATAAGCCTAACATGCAAATCAAAGGAAAGGATTCAGAGTCAATCCCAGTTGGAGAAGGCAAAACACTTCAAATTGGCAAGGTGGCCACCAAGCAAAAAAGGTATGAATTCATACAACTTTTTTGAGAGTTCCCTAATGTGTTTGCTTGGAGTTATGAAGACCTAAGGGGTTTTAATCCAAAAATAACACAACACACAATTGAATTGGACCCATCTGATCAGCCTATCAGGCAGAAACAGAGACTAGTCAACCCACATATTAAGCCTCTAATGAAGAAGGATCTAAACAAACTAATATAGGCAAGTATCATATTCCCAATCAAGCATTCAAGTTGGGTTATAAATCTGGTCCCAGTGAGATAGAAAAATGGAGAAATCAGGTTATGTGTTGACTTCAGGGATTTGAACAGAGCCTATGTTCAATGAAATATTTTGCAAAGAGTTATGGATATGGGGAAAGACCCCAAAGATTTGTGAAAAATACCCTCAATTGACCATATGATAAGAAATGAGCAAGGAATCCTATTTTCATGTATTA
This sequence comes from Taxus wallichiana var. yunnanensis, assembly GCA_018340775.1. Taxonomy (NCBI): domain Eukaryota; kingdom Viridiplantae; phylum Streptophyta; class Pinopsida; order Cupressales; family Taxaceae; genus Taxus; species Taxus wallichiana. The sequence continues at coordinate 868,580,032 of CM031238.1, forward strand.
AAACTTGAAATAAGTAAGAAATCTAACAAATAGCATTAACCTCTATTCTTGAAAGCTTAATAAAATATGCCTACTAAAGACTTAAGCAATCAGTTTTGTTGTTTACTCCATGAGGGTGAATGAATCTCACTAAATGGATACATGGCCAAGTTTAGTTATTTCATTACTAACCTATCATGGGTGCAAGATGAAGCTATTTTAATGGTGGATGACCCAAGATCAAATTCCTTATTAGCTTGGCTAATGCAAATGAGCTCTTAAGCTTTCTTAGGCTTGTTTTGGCTTTGTGTTATGTAAAGTTGTGTCTTTGAATGGGTAGGCTTAGCCTTGTATTTATAGTTTTTGGTTTGGAAGAATTTGGAATTTGGGTGCATGTGGGACTAAATCTCAAAAAGAACTTTAGGATTAGATTAGGATAAACATGCTTTAGGCTTAGTTAATCTTGGTTTAGGCTAGTTAAATATGGTTTAGGATAGTTAAACTTGATTAGCAAGTGATTAGAGACTCATTGAGAGTTGGGAGGGGTCTGGATAACCAATTGTGATTGATAGATAGCCTACAAAGCCAATAGAAGTGGTCTAGAGAGAACTAGGGAGGTTATGAATGGTCAAAATGAGGAATGTTTAGCTAATAAGAGAGATATTAGCCAAATAAGTTGATTATAAGAGGAATACAATCTAGAAGGTGTCGTGAAATGGGCATATGAGAATGGAGTGAAGAAGGGTTGATTAACGAAGTGTCATCAATTGCCTAGATGGGATGAAATGCTAAGTGTAAGCATATTTTAGGTGTCTACATTTTCCCCTCTTTGAGGTGACATAAGTGACGTATCTTCAAAGAAATTAGACAAGCATAAATAAGTATAAAATTTTGAAGGGATAGAAGAAAAATGAGTAGAATGAAGGATTCCCCCTCGATTTTCAATGGGGTGATAGAAGAACTCGATTGACGATCGAAAAGATGATAGAAAGATAATAGAAGAAAGAATAGTGTGAAGAAGTCGAAAAGAAAGGGGATATAGAATAAAATGAGTATGAGGAAGAGGGAATGAGCTAACATCCATCCAATGCCTTTTAAACAACTTTATTTTTCATCATATTGCTAGTGATCTTCATCATCGGTCCTTATTAAAAAGAATGAACAAAAGTGTAGTATGACATTGAAAAGCCATATACGAACAAATGTCCATTGCTAAAAACACCAACTCCATGCAACATACAAAATGCAATGCAATATGAGAAAGTAAAATATGCCTAACTCCATGCAACATACAAAATGCAATGCAATACGAGAAAGTAAACAAGCTAACCTAACAAAGAGACAAGTACCATGTTTTTGTTATCAAGCTTTAGTTTGAACCTATGCAAATTAACGACAAGGGTTAATGACGGTTCCCCAAGAAAGGATACATGTGAGGAGAATAATGGAGAACACTTCCGTCCTATGAAAAACACTTCCGTCGAAAAGAAAGGGGATATAGAAGAAAATGAGTATGAGGAAGAGGGAATGAGCTAACATCCATCTAGTGCCTTTTAAACAACTTTATTTTTCATCATATTGCTAGTGATCTTCATCATCGGTCCTTATTAAAAAGAATGAACAAAAGTGTAGTATGACATGAAAATCCATATACAAACAAATGTCCATTACTAAAAACACCAACTCCATGCAACATCCAAAATGCAATGCAATATGAGAAAGTAAAATATGCCTAAATCCATGCAACATACAAAATGCAATGCAATATGAGAAAGTAAACAAGCTAACCTAACAAAGAGACAAGTACCATGTTTTTGTTATCAAGCTTTAGTTTGAACCTATGTGAATTAACGACAAGGGTTAATGACAGTTCCCCAAGAAAGGATACATGTGAGGAGAATAATGGAGAACGCTTCCGTCCTATGAAAAACACTTCCGTCAAAAAAAGAAAGGAGATATATAAGAAAATGAGTATGAGGAAGAGGGAATGAGCTAACATCCATCCAATGGCCTTTTAAACAACTTTATTTTTCATCATATTGCTAGTGATCTTCATCATCGGTCCTTATTAAAAAGAATGAACAAAAGTGTAGTATGACATTGAAAAGCCATATACGAACAAATGTCCATTACTAAAAACACCAACTCCATGCAACATACAAAATTCAATGCAATATGAAAAAGTAAAATATGCCTAAATCCATGCAACATACAAAATGCAATGCAATACGAGAAAGTAAACAAGCTAACCTAACAAAGAGACAAGTACCATGTTTTTGTTATCAAGCTTTAGTTCGAACCTATGCGAATTAATGACAAGGGTTAATGAGTTCCCCAAGCAAGGATACATGTGAGGAGAATAATGGAGAACACTTCCTTCTTATGAAAAAGTAATGTGCACTACAAAAAGATTACTGTGCAACTCGTTGTGGCCCAGAGTCTGCAGAGCAAGTAAGTAGCCTAACTTTTGTTGATGGAGGTAGATCAAGATGATCCGTGAGTTGCGCACATGAATAGGTGAAAACCAAAGAGCGATGTTTTGTAGGATGATTTTAAATTGTTTAGAAGCTTTCTACAACATATTTGAATGTTTTTGGATGATTTTTCTAACATATTTGAATGTTTTTTTTTTTTTCTAACATATTTGAATGTTTTGGTTTTTCTAACATATTTGAATGTTTTGATTTTTCTAACATATTTGAATGTTTTGATTTTGAAATTTTTTCAAACTATGTACAGGAAGATTAGGAAGCATGGATTCTCCTAGAGATAGATGGGATGTACAAGGGCATAAGGCCACGTGCGTACGAGAAAGGAGAAGATGCAAAAATACCCCAAATGATTAGGTGGGAGTATTCAAAGGCAAACTCTTCACAGTAGAAAGTGGGACCCAAGGCCATTATGGATAGGTTCAATGTGATGATGAATGTAAACCAATGAAGTGCTAGGAAGAAGTAATAATGCCCCAGACATAAGTTGGCCTAAAAGCACATGATAGAAAGGAAGGAGAAGATTGTTTTTGTGAAAGGGGACAAAGGTGTCCAAAACATAAAAAAAAATTAATCTTATACACATGGATGTTCTAAACAAAGTAGAAGAATAATGTGAATGATATGAATGTAGCTTAGAAGCCTCGTGATGAAGAAGTGATTAGCCAAAGGCACAAATTGTGAGACAAGATATGGACTAGAGTAAGAGTTTGAACAAGGTCCAAAAATACACTTGGTAACATACTAACCTTGTTTACTCATAGATATCCAATGTGTGCACGTGGAATTAACTACCTCTTGAAGTGAAGATTTAATAAGTAACAAGTGAAGACACCCTAGCCAATGTGTAGGAATGATTGATTGTGAAAGGAGATTTTGTGAATGGATGGTGAAAGGATAGTCGTACATTGCTCCACTACCAGCCAGGCATCCATAGCCCCGAAGGAGATGTATTTGATTCTAATCGCAACATTTCTCTACTGCTAGTCGGCATCCATAGCCCCGATAGAGATTATTTTAAATACCCCAAGAGAGAGTTATATATCAATTTTCTTTTGCTTTTAACTTTTAGCTTCTAATTTTTTGATTGATTTTGATTCTTTTTCTTTTTGAAAACTTATTTCAGCTATCTTTTTTGACAAGGGGTTAAGAACCACAGATGGTTGATGGAAGGAGGTGGAAGTGATTGTGACGATGACATTGAATAGTGTCAACAAATATGTCTAAAATTTATTTGCAACAAGTTTATTAGATGTTGATTGTGATAGGATCTCTAAGAGGCTAGTCATTCTTTAATTTACCAAGGTGATAAAAGACCAGGGTCAAACAGATACCATAGAGATAAATATGGTAAAAATTCATGCAAAAAGGCTAACCACAATATCACCGAAGGGATGAAAATGGTAGGAAGACTTGCAGAATTAAGAGTAACAAAGAGAAGAAATAACATCCATGTGTACGCAATACCTAATTGTAATGTATGACCTTTATACCTTTGATTTTTCTTGTGTTTTCCCAAAAAAATTTGTATTTTTGCATTGTTTTTTGATTTTTAGCTTTTGTAGTTTTTATAAGTTGGGACCAACAAATTCGGTCTATGTGATAGATCCAACAACGATGTTTGTGAGTTCCTTGATAAGGGAGACTAGGTGCATTTATTTATCAAGAGTTATGTTATCCCCGATCTTGATGATCGTGGTGAGCTCGTACTCAACAAATGACTACAATTTTTCCTAAAACATGGATTTCGTATGTGGGAGATTGAGTTCCCTATCCAGAGGTTTATACACTTTGCACCATACTTGATGGTTATGTTGATGTGCGTTCTTAAATCACTTTTGACTTACAAATTTGAGATTATTCAATTTGTTAAGAGCTTTGGAGCTCTTAGAATTTTTGACTTGAGCTTGATTAAGAAACTGTTTGGGTTTCTTATAAGCTGATGTGTTACTTTTTTATCCCGAGAAGGAGAAGAAAGAGAACATTGACATTTAGAACTGATGTGAGAAATGACCGTGGGATTTCCACAACCATTGATAGAAGAAATATGTGATGGATGAAAAGGATACGGTCTAAGAATTGAAGAGGATGGGCTACTAGGAGGTGAGCCACTAATAGAAGATGACGAAGGGCTGCTAGAATATGGCCCTAAGATGGAAGAAATGGGGCTACGAGGACATGGCCCAAGAATAGAAGATGATGAGCTACCCCAAGGTGACCCATATATGAAAGATAATGGAGGGCTACTAGGGCATGGCCCAAGAATAGAAGAAGATGACAAGGGACTACTCAAAGGTATCCCATAGATAGAAGAGGATGAAGGGCTACTAGGACGTGGCCCAAGAATAGAAGGTAATGGGCTACCAAGAGGTGACCCACAAGTAGAAAATGGAGTATTACCCGGGTTGGTCCAAGTATAGAAGAAGACAATCGGCTACTCAAATGTGACCCGAGACAAGATTTTGATTAAAGAGTGATGATAGATAAGGAATGATTTAGTAATGAGAAGATAGGCCACGGATCAATACTAGACCTCAAATCTCATCATGCTCAAGAAGGTGAAGATGGAATATAAAAGAAGAATCAAGTTCCATGACCTTAGGATTTTCCTCTATGTTCTATCGAAAAGGATCAATTTATTTTCCCCAATACATGAGCGTATCGAGTTCTAGAAAGAATCATTGTTTGCAATCCTCTAGAGGGATATCATCGTGTAGTTTTATTGTTCCTTCATTTTGAGAGAAATCAATCAGTAGAGGTTTTTGTTCTTTGTCCATAGAAAGTTGAATAGAAGAAACATGTTGTTGATAAGTGGGGAAGATTGATTGATAGAAGAAGATGAATCAAGAGAAGAAGTAGGATTGGAGGCAAACGTCTCATGAATGGATGATTTGGATTTGGACCTATGTCATTTTTTTCTAGCAGATGACGTAATGTAGGAGAGAAAATAGGATCACATAGCCATCCGTTATTAAGTTGCAGCAGCGTAGGAGTCGAATTAGATGATTGACTCGGAGGGAATCGAGTCATGGAACTCTTCGATAGAGGAATAGGTCATTGAGACGATCCGATGAAGGAGGTCCCGTGAAGAAAGGGAGGACTATGAATCAAGAACCAAATTATATCTTCGATCGATGAAACTTGGAGTCACGTGAGTCTTCAAAGGAGGAAGACATCATTGAGGTGATTTGAAATAAAGGTCTTGCGAAAGGAAGGGAGGACTTTGATTCAAGATTTGATCTAGGGGTATCCAAAAATAGTTCAAGTCCAAATCTTTAGAAGAAGAGTGGGGATCAAAATGGTAGTTTGGATCTGAATCGGAAGAAGAAGAGTGGGGGAACTCGAATAATAATTTGGATCAAGTATCCAAACCATACCACTGACTATGAGATGAAAGTGGGGAATAGGGTACCCGAATGGACTCTCTAGCACGAAGAACCAAACAAGGTTTAGTTGTAATGAGAATATTTTGATTTGAATTCCTAAACCTAGGTTCCATACTTTTGTAAATTCAAGAAACCGTGCGATAGTCAGTCATTGTTGGTGTCGTTTAAGCACAAATGTCTAGACCTAGATAGTGTGATGGAAATCCTTCAAAGGGAAGGAAGTGACATGTTGATTCGGGTAGCATAAGGGAAACCAACTAGACATTTGGTAAGTATGGAGATGCGTGCATGATTTTCCAAAGAAGGTTTAAGGAAAATAGACATTGTGATGATGTAATCTTGATGAGATCAAAAAGGATTTTCCTAGAATAATCATAAGGAACAATCATGCAAGTGTGAAATACAAATCCAATCAATAAGGAAATACACCATATGCAAATGCATGTGCAAAGTGATAGTTCGATGCAAATATGATCGACATAATGTCAACATTTACGTCAAGCTCGAAATGAACAAGGCGTAAATATTAACAAAGGGTAGATGTGACTCCCAATCAAAGGATACAACGACACATTCAACAACCAACAAGGACAAAATGTTAAGGGTGAGGATTACAAATGTAAGCCACGTAACCATACCAATTGGACACGTCTATCAAGCTTCACAGAGAAGCGAGATATTAGTGCCAAAGTGGTATTGAAACAACACAAACAAAGTAAGTGACACTCTTCAAGATTTTGGACAATGTTTGAAGAAAAACCAAGTCAAGGTATACTAAGGATTTGCTAAAATGTGCATAGCATAATGCCACAATGTGGATACTTAGATCACGTTTATGAAAAACATGACATAAGTATCTTAATTGTGTCGAGACAATGCGAACAAGGTAACACATCAAAGGGAGATCAAATGATGACTCAATCTGAACTATGATGATGATCTTGAAATCAAGATCAAGTGGCCATCAAAGATATAAGGACGCATCCATGCACTTTAGAAATTCAACAACTCACCGCAAAACATGGATGAGCGTAAACGGAAAAAAAAGTGGTGAAAACTATCTATGACAACACTCCTAAAAGATGCCTTCTATTGCCCCAAATGGGCAACAAGAATGCAAAGGTGTAGATCAAAAGATGAAAAAATAAACTAAGTGTCACTTGGGTAGAGCTTCGCCTCGTCTGAAGGCGAGAAAGAAGCTAAGCTAAGTGAAACGTCATCTAATTTCCATGATGAAAGGCACTTAGATCCAACTTAAGTGGATTTTTTGCCTTGTTCGAAAAATAAGGTTCTGAATCCAAACAAGTTATCACTTCATAATGGCCAAGACACGAAAAAGGACTAGCAAAGTGGGCCTCAAGACAAAATGGCCTCCCTAATACGATCTCTCAACTAGGTGTTACAAAGCCGTTTAAGAGCGGGCATGATTTACCCAAAAAGTTACACTTGACTAATTTGGGAGTATCTCAGCTTTTCCCCCTTCAAGTACAGTGGGCACTAATTGCATCCATCGTGTACTCTTTCCAGGGTCACGATATGTAAAACTTTGTAACTCTAACTCATAAGGAAAACTAGTCAAGTGGGTAAGTGAGGCGCTTCTTGTTTCATCCACAAGGTTACATAGCAGTGGACTACTTTAGGGTTCCTGGAACCACCCCATTGTTGTATCTTAAGGTGTTATGCCAAAGGGGTTATGTTCCAGTTGAGCGGAGAGGGACGTACCCTTTTTGAAACCTATAATAAAGTTTTTGAATATGGTGTGTTTTTTATCTTGCTTCACTTAATGTGGTTTTAAGTGGCACACCATTTGGCAACCTGCAAGAAAACATGTATTAGAAGTTTTGTGTTTTGTTTTTTGACACCTTTCTCTCGACAATTGTTAGGCCCTATAGACAACAAGTTTTTAGTAATTCTAGTTCGTAGGTTGATGTCCAGAAAGAGAGTTTTTACTTTACTTTTAATTCCTAAGATCGCCAACAAAGCAAAGGTAGAGCATATGCTACGTGAAAAATCTACTAAAATCACATGAAAGTTTTACTTCAACCTTTATAAAACAAGTGTTTCTTTGAACAATTTATATGAGTTTTGTATAAGTGTTTTTGATCTCCAAGATCACCTTGGAAGACACAAGGAGAGAGCATACACACTTCTACAAAGCTAATTCTAAGCCAAGAACAAAACACTTTTAACTATGCAAACTAAAATGTTTAAGGAAAAACACTATTTTTAAAAAAATTGTTAGTCCTAAAACTTGCAGTAATGGATCAGAGAAAATATTTTGCAGACTGTAAAAATTTCTAATTTTTAATACAAACACCTATGCACCTATACTGACACCTACGCTTCCCAACCAATGGATACATGCCCTACTTAACGAGTACGTGCCTGCAGTCAAAAATTAATGAAACTTAATGTAGTAAAACACAGATGCTCACAACATGATAGAGACATGCTCATATTGACATGGACACTTAGGTTTTTGACGTGTACGCACCCAAGCCTGAAATAGAAAATTATCTAAAAAATTTAAATAGTCGGACCATTTACGCCCGTGTGGTTAGAGAGGCGAGATACACACCATAGATGACGGAGACATGTGTGCGTCTCTATAGAGAGAAAATGTGCAAATGATGAAGTCCTCCTGATAGGTACACACCTGATCCGATGGGTACGTTGGGGTTTTAACATGTACACGCACCCTGTGAAAAACCTACAAAAAACATGGATTTTCAAAATTTTAAGAGAAAACAGGTTAGTTGTTACCTATTTCTATATCAAACCCACAAAATGCATGTAAATGAAGGTCATTTATCTAGGGTTAGAAACAAAAATGAGGAAATAACAAGTGATTTGACCTAAAAACTTGAAAATGAACTTTGAAAAACCTAAAAGACCTCCATTAATGGAGGATGGACATAAGTGTCCCACCGGGCATGCCAAATGTGTTCAATGAAAGATTTTGCAAAGAGCTATGGATATGGGGCAAGACCCCAAAGCTTTGTGCAAAATAACCTCAATGGACCATATGATAAGAAATGAGCAAGGAATCCTATTTGCATGTATTAAAACTTGAAATAAGCAAGAAATCTAACAAATAACATTAACCTCTATTCTTGAAAGCTTAATAAAATATACCTACTAAATACTTAAGCAATCAGTGTTGTTGTTTACTCCATGAGGGTGAATGAATCTCACTAAATGGCTATATGGCCAAGTTTAGTTATTTCATTACTAACCTATCATGGGTGCAAGATGAAGCTATTTTAATGGTGGATGACCCAAGATCAAATCCCTTATTATCTTGGCTAATGCAAATGAGCTCTTAAGCTTTCTTAGGCTTGTTGTGGATTTGTGTTATGTAAAGTTGTGTCTTTGAATGGGTAGGCTTAGCCTTGTATTTATAGTTTTTAGTTTGGAAGAATTTGAAATTTGGGTGCATGTGGGACTAAATCTCAAAATCACTTTAGGATTAGATTAGGATAAACATGCTTTAGGCTTAGTTAAGCTTGGTTTAGGATAATTAATTAGGGTTTAGGCTAGTTAAACTTGATTAGCAAGTGATTAGAGACTCATTGAGAGTTGGGAGGGGTCTGGATAACCAATTATGACTAATAGATAGCCTATGAAACCAATAGAAGTGGTCTAGAGAGAACTAGGGAGGTTCTAAATGGTCGAAAGGAGGAATTTTTAGCTAATAAGAGAGATATTAGCCAAATAAGTTTATTATATGAGGAATACGACTGAGAAGGTGTCATGAAATGGGCATCCGAGAATGGAGCGAAAAAGGGTTGATTAACGAAGTGTCATCAATTACCTAAATGGGATGAAATGCTAAGTGTAAGCATATTTTAGGTGTCTACAGAGCCTCCCTCAAAGATCACTACCCACTCCCTTCAATGGAATAGATCTTGCAAGTGGTGTCTGGGTCAGAGATATTTTCTCTCTTGGATGGCTACTCAGGATACAATCAGATCATGGTGAAAGAAGATGATCAATTCAAAACTACTTTCACCACCAAATGGGGCACCTATGCATACAAAAAAATGCCATTTGGATTGTCCAATGTTAGTGCTACTTTCCAAAGAGCCATGGATATGGCATTCAAAGGGATAATCAACAAGATAGTGTTGATCTATCTGGATGATATCACTGTGTTCTCCAAGAATGCAGCAAACCACCTTTTTCATCTAAGGCAAGTGTTTCAAAGATGTAGAATATTTGGGGTATCTTTGAACCCCAAAAAATGCATATTCTTGGCCCATGAGGGTAGGCTTTTGGGCCACATTGTGTCTAAGGAAGGTCTGGAAATTGATCCAGAAAGAGTTGAAGCAATAAAAGCATTGTCATTGCCAAGTCACAAGAAGGCTCTTCAAAGCTTCTTAGGGAAGATCAACTTTGTTCGAAGGTTTGTCCCAAACTTTTCTGCTCTGGTTAAGCCAATAACACTGATGTTGAATAAGAGCTTAGCATTTAGATGGACAAATGAAGGAAAAGCAAGTTTTGAGGCTATCAAAGAAGTCATATCACAGGCCCCAACTCTTGTAAATCCATATTTTTCCAACGACTTCATATTATATGCCTTTGGTGGCCATGACACTATCTCCGCAATCCTGGTTCAGTAGAACAAAGAAAGCTCAAAACAACCAATTGCTTTCTTTAGTCAGATTCTATAAGACTATGAGGTGAGCTTTTCTTTCATTGAGAAGCAAGTCTTGGTGGTGATCGGGGGGTGATCAAGAAGTTTAAGCATTTGGTGTCAAACAACAAAATCCAACTATTGGTCTCCCATACAAGAGTCAAAGAATTCCTCCTTAGCAAGGATCTGAATGAGAAACATGTAGGATGGATCACTTGTGTCATGGAATATGACATTGAGATTAAGGTCACCAAGTTGGTCCATGGGAGGGGCTTGTGTGAGAAGCTAGCCTTTTCTCTACAAGATGAAACAAATAGTAAGAAGGAGGTTGTTCTTATTCTACAAGAGGATCAAGAAGAAGGGAGAGATGATGTACCTACTCCTTGTTGGACCCAAGACATGGTGAATTTCCTTCAAATAGGCATGTGCCCTCATGGGATGAATAAAGAAAAAAGAAGACATTTCAGGTTACAAGCCATCCCATATGTTCTTATTGATGGTGTCTTGTTTAAAAGAGACATCAATGGCATTCTACTGAGATGCATTAGGATAGATCAGGTAGAGAGAGTGCTACAATAATTTCATGTTGAAGTAACTAGAGGCCATTTTTCTCTAAGAGTGACAGCACTCAAAATCATGAAAGCAGGATATTATTGGCCTAGAGTGTTTATTGACTGTTTCACATGGATCAAAAGGTGCAATAGTTGTGCATTCTTCAAAGACAAGGAAAAGCTAGCAGCACTTCCATTACACCCAATCTTAGTCAACCAACCTTTCATGCAGTGGGGATTGGACTTCATTGGAGTCATCAATCCAAACTCAATCCAAAGTCACAAATGGATCCTAAGATCACAGATTATTTTAGAAAATGGACCGAGGCAATGGCACTCAAAGAGGTAAATGAGTCTAGTATCCTGGATTTCTATGAAGGGATAGTGACCAGATTTGGGGTACTAGCCACCATCATCTCAGACAATGTATTAACATTTATAGGTTCCAAAATTACAGGATGGGCTATTAATAATTGGACTTATTTGAGCACCTCATCAAACTATTACCCTCAGGGTAATGGCTAGGTTGAGTCTACAAACAAGAACATGTTAAAGATCATCGAGAACCCTAGATTAGAATCAAAGGACCTGGCACACAAATCTCAAAACAACCTTATGGGCTAATAGAATAACACCCAAGAGATCCACATCAGCTCTCCATTCAAGCTTGTCTATGGGAAAGAGGCAGTGTTTCCTATATCGCTTGAGTTACCGGCATTGGAGCTTGTGAGGCAACTATAATGTCTGAGTTTGGACCAATGGAGGCTAGGTACGTGGAGCTGATAGAATTAGAAGAAGCTAGAGAGAATGCTCTCTAAGCATTGGAGAAGAATCAGACTTCAATCAAGAAATGCTTTGATAAGAAAGAAAAAGTAAGGACTTTCTAGGAAGGAGACCTGGTTTTGAAGTGGGATGCAGATCAAGCAAAACCAGGGAGACATTCTAAGTTTGATGCCATCTGGAGTGGCCCTTATATGATAACGAGATAAAAAAGTAGTAATACTTTCCGATTGTCCACATTAGAGGGCGAAGAGTTATAGATTCTAGTGAACATTGGTGTATGGTCTTCTCATTGCTAAAAAGAGAAAGGTCAAGGTGTTGTATATCTTTGGGGACACTGAGTTGGTTATCCACTAGGTTACAAACAAGTGCATGGAAAATAATAATCTTCTCAAAGCTTATAAACATAGAGTTTGGGACCTCCTTGAGGGTTTTGATGCTTTAAACTTGTAGGTGGTGCCAGGGAAGATGAACAAAGAAGTAGATTAGATGGCCAAACTTGGTTTGCAATTCTCACATGCGGATGATTTTGTCAAAGGAAATGCACAACATGTTAAAATTGTGATTAGGCCATCCATTGCAGATAATGATACTAGTTGGCAAGTGTTTGATAGCTGCATGCAAATTGTCTAGTTCATTCGAATGAAACTTAGTTATCTTCAAGCATGCAAGATGACTTGCATGAAAACTATGGTGGCCAAGCAATTCAACTAAAGACAAAATTTTTGACTAAAGGGTTGGTCACCTTAAAAAAACTCAGCCTCAATGATGATTTCAAGGGTGAAGAAAAGTATATGCATGCGGCATGAGAATACTATACTCCAGTCACTATTACACACGGAAAAGACTTGCTGCTCAACAAAGATTACGTGCATGATAAAGACAAGCCTTTATCTCTCTATGTTAGAAATATGGAAACACATTTTCATGGGAGTATGAATACTTGAAAGGATTTTTTCCAAGTGTTGCTCAAAACTCCATTGACCTTGATCCTAGTATCAAACCCATTAGACAAAAGTAATGACCAAATCAATCCAAGGATCGAGCCCTTATGAGAAAAGAATTGTCTAAATTAATTTTCCAAGGATAGAGGGCCATAGGAATTTCCTTCAAAGGATATATCAATGAGTTCATCCTAGTTTACTTGGATGATATAATTTTTTTCTCAAAGTAGGGTGCTAATTATATGGTGCATCTAGAAAAAGTCTTTGAGAGATGTAGAGAATTTGGGGTATCTCTTAACCCTAAGAAGTGTAACTTTTTGTGGTACAGGGAAAGATTTTGGGTCATGTTTTATCCAAGGATGGTATTTCTATTGATCCTAAGCATGTTTTATCCATCCTTTCCCTCTCCCTACATGCACATAAGAAATAATTGTAGTATTTCCTAGGAAAAATCAATTTTGTTAGGAGATTCATTCCTAACTTTGCATGACTGGTAAGACCCATCACCCTGATGCTCAAGAAGAAGACAATCTTATAGTGGACAGCTAAAGGAAAAGAAATCTTCAACAAAATCAAGCAAGAAATTTCTTGTGTGCCAACACTCATCAATCCATATTATTCTAAGGATTTCATCCTTTATGCTTATAGAGCTAATGCAAGTGTTGTTGTTATCTTAACACAAGGAAAAGAACAAGGAATGAAGAATCCATTGGCTTTATTTAGTTAGAAATTGAATTCTTATGAGTTGAAATATATTCTCATGGAAGAACAGGTCTTTTCCATCATGCATGAACTAAAGAAGTTCAAAAGTATGATTGCTACAAATCATATAAAGGTGTTAGTTTCACACTCAGGTGTAAGAGACTTCATCATGGGAGTAGAAATTAGTGAGACAATATCAAGATGGATGACCAAAATCATGTAGTTTTATGTGACTATCAAATCCATAAAGCTGGTTAGAGGTGGTGTGCTCTATAAGTAGATTATTGAGGATACACATTATGAACAAGATACTTCATTATTTCTCGCTAAAGAGCTCTTGCGTGATGAACCCGAGAAAAGTGAAGATCCTAATGTGTGTAGCTAGATAAAAGAAATGGTAATATTCCTTTCCTTTGGTGCATATACTCTTGATCTGAAAAAGGAAAATATGACATCTAAGGCTGGAGTCTATTCCATATGCATCGATTGATGGTGCTCTCTTACAAAGAAACATTGATGACGTGTTGCTAAGATGTATTGATAGCACACAAGTTGACAAAGTGTTATTATAATTTCACAATGGATTCTATGGTGGACACTTCTATTCCAAAGTAAAAGTGATGAAGATCATCAAGGAAGGGTATGTCGACACTAAAATTTTCCTCCGTAATTTCTATTTCATTAATGTATGTATTAGGAATAGGATGTTGTTAAGTATAATTAGTAGTAGCGTCGATAGAAGATAATGGCACTTTGCCGATACGATACCACCAATAATGTTTAGTATGGTAATAGTCAAAATTACAATAGGAATGTTGTGGTAAAAAGTAAATATTTTTGTAAGTGGTTCGGTAATGTTAAAATGTCAAAATTGGGGTAAGTAGAGAAGTAGGGTCTACATGATAGGAATTAGAAATATTATATTGGTAATAAGGACAAGGAGTGAGGTCATAAATATTTTGTGTATTATATTTGTAAAAAGTCTAAAAATGTGAAACCCATGTGAAATGATAAGGTTTATCTTATCTTAAAAGATAAGCTTACATGTACATATAAGAGTTAAGGTATGGAATATGATTCGTCAGAGTAGATTTCTTATCCTATCTTAGAGATAAGATGGATAATCCTAGAAGTTCTATAAATAGAGAGGCCACCCCCCTCATTTAGCATAGAAGGAAGTAGTGAGAAATATTTTATAAGTGTGTTAAAGAAGCCATCAAGAGGTGTAATTATGAAGTTTCTCCCATAGTTATTGTTGGAAGGCAAGTGAAGTCAGTAACACTTGAAGTACCTCATGGGTGAGATTGTAACAATTTCATGTTGATATTATAATTTACACTTATATTTCAGATTTATCATTATTCCTTCTTATCATAGTCTATGGTATTCTTGTGTTATGTTTGTTGTTGTGTTTCCAAATTCCATCGACAAAACTAAAAGTCGTGTATTAGTAAATAATCATAGCACGAGGAGTTCTCAAGAAAGAATTATCATAGTGCCGAATAGGTGATGACAAGTACTTTTGGCCTACCCTATTCACATATGTACACAAATGGGTCATGAAATGTAAAGAATGCACTTTCTTTGTAGGAAATAAGAAATTTTTCAGTGCTTACCCTTTGACTAATCTAAGCGGATAAGCTTTTCACGCAATGGGGTCTTGACTTCATAGGTATGATCAAACCTCCTTCAAGAGTTGGGCATGTTGGTACCCAAATTTAATCTCCTTCAAAGACTGAGCAGCATCATGGATTTGATAGGACACTCAGAGGAAAATAGATAATCATGTATGTCATTTTGTAGTCGGGAAGTAATCTATTTGACTCTCTAGCACTTAGGTTTTAACAAGAGTGGGTATCACCTTAAAAGGATGTGATCTGATCCTAACTATTTTAGGTTGTGCCTTTCAACCAAGGTAAGAGAACCTATTTTGTAACCTCTGTTATTGAAGAATACTGGTAAATCCTTCTTTTGCATAAATTTTATAGAGAAGACCTTGGGAAAATATGATCAACACACCAAATTTGACTCTCATGAGTTGTCACTTCCAAATCATGGAGATATTTTCACAACAAGGAAAAGGTTACTAAAGACATTTGGGACCCTGATTGCTTCTGCATGTTTTGGTAATAGATATTATGCATTTGTATGCACACAAGACAAACAGGGTAGTACAGGTAGGATTGGTTGTTTTTGAATAAATTTTTGGTGGGAGGTGGGGTAGGATGAACTTGATTCACCGATTCTTAAGAAATTTAAAAATGGAAGGTTAAACAAACATAAATGCCACAAAATAGCTAAAATGTTTCTTTAACTAGAATATGTGCTTCAATGGAGGCCCAGATTAGCACTTTTTCACACAATATTTGAGATTCTATCATGAAGGCTCGAGTTAGAAAATCCAACAAAGCATCAAGATCTAAGTCAAATCATGCCTAAGGTACACCCAGAGGCTTATAGACAATCTCTGTCAACAAATGAAAGAAAAGTGATTTTAAATCATTTATTCCAATCCCAAATGAAAGCTCTTCTGAGAAATGAAATTGTAGATGCCACTAAATTGTCACAAGGATTGAGGCCTATGTGATTGAATCAGATTTTATTACAAGATTGCAACAGAAATAAGAAAAACTACTCACATACATTCAGAAATAAAACAAACACATTTTTCTCAAGACAACATAGAAAAACTTGAATTTGATTAAATCTATCAGCAGGGGAAAGTTTCTAGAACAGTCTCAGAGCTTGTCAATGGTTGTACACTTACAACCACCTTGACATGATTAGATTTAATACAAAAGAGATATGTAAGCTAGCTAAATGCTTGAGTGGACAGATCTCATCGAATATCTCCCATATTTAACTCCTTCCCCGGTAGATCTTTTTTCAATTTGCCAACTTTGTTGGTCATCAAAAGAAAATCTTAATGAGAATAGAAGTCCCTATCAATCCTTTATTTAAAAGCAAACCTTATTTACAAATGCATATAACTTTGATGTGGAACTTGAATGAAAGCTTTGTGAACAAATAGATTATCAATCACAAAAGCAAAGAATGAAGACAAGGTAAAAAAGCATTTTCCATAATTATAGCTAACAAAATAATTCCTTATACATTCTCGAATATAATGAATTGAATTGGACCATTTGTATTTGAATTACTAAGATGCAATTTGGAGGGACACACAGTTCCATAAATAACATTTACAAGAATACAAAGCTTCTTGGTATTATGCAGACAAATGATCTAATAATATTTAATAGATAGTTATGAAATAAAGGAATCAGATGAACAAAGAAAGAAGATCCTTTTGTATTGATTGCCATATTATTTCTTACACTTTCAAAAATAAGCCAAGTTCCCCCTCAAAAAATGGCGAGGAGAGGCTATTATATAGTTTACAAATCAGTTACTCTTGGTAACTACTTCTTTTAATTAATGCTTAGTTAAAGGGCTGCTAATCGCAATACCCCAACTAATTACAATAAATCCGATGAAGAAAGGAAGAAAGGAGAAGAATTAGGAGGAAAAGACAAGTGTTCATGATTGAGGAGGACCCACTGATTTGAGGATCCGTTGTCTAAATATTTTTAATGCCTCTGCTATGTCTCTGCCACATGGAACTGATGTGTTGGCGGTGGACTGAGTCCAAAATCTGAGACATTTCTCCATCTCTTTGTCGAATTCGACGTGCGTATGATAATCCTTGCTTGCTTCTTCGATAGCAGACTGGAGAGAGCAGATTTCTTTCATCTTTTCCTTTGTGATGGAATCTTCTCTGAACAGATTATCTTTAACAAAAGCTTTGAATTGAGCCTTGATTTCTTGCAATGAGAAGGGCACACCTGAGGTTTCATCTTGGAGGTGACAATGGATATCCTTAAAAGTAGATACCACCAAAGTCTTGAAGGCCTCACCCTTCTGCCAACTATTTTTCAATTCTCCCAAAGCCTCCTCCAGCACCTTGATTTTCCATTCCACACTGTATACCCATGATTTTGACAAATTATCTTTTGTATCATCAAAGACCTTGCTTGCCATTAAAATATTTTCATCAGCCTACCCCATAAGGTGAAGGTCTACTATACAACTGCTCCAGAGTTTGAGCTCTTTATCTATATTTCCAATAGTGGAGGAGAGCTTCTGTTGTAGATTATTCACCTTCTCATTGAGTTTGAAGGCTTCACTAATGAAATTCAACCCTAAAAAGCATATCATCCACCATAGCCTCCATAGCTCTTCCATAGATGGAATATATGTGTATATCTTTGATACTCTGGACTTCATCTTGACTGAGGATTACAGGTGGTGGAAGAGTGGTCAGTGGGGTGGGGTCTAAAACTTTGTCCTTGGACAACAATGACTTGATGAAACCTATAAGAACCTGAGCCTGCTCCTCCAGCTGCTCTATAGTTTGTTTCCCTTTTCCACTCTCCCAATGACCCTGGTGACTATTTCTTGAGATTGTGAATCTCACCTTTAGGGGTGGACTCTCCCATAGGGATCCTCGAGAGCTCAAGATCAGATGCTTGCAAATCATGCTCTGGCTTGTCTACTTTGGGCTTGGCTATCTCCAGGAATTGTTGGCCCTGAGCATCAGATACTATTCTAGAGGTATTCTTGGCCTTCTTGGCGGGAGTAGGAGGAGTAGTGCCTAATAAGGCTACCACAACATCAAAATTGGGTCCTGAGATTCGGGAGGAAGACTTTCTCTTCCTACTATCAACAAAAGGCTGCACCCATGCAAAAGAGGAGGAGGAAGAAGAAGGTGGGGCAAGAGGGCCGAGAGAAAGGGAACTCATGGCACTCAAAGTGTGCACTGTTGTTGCCTCCAGTTGAGATATGAGTGGAGCACTCGGGCTTCTGGTACAGAGGAGTCAATGGCACTTGGAAGCTCAGTGCTTTGGACTTCTTTGTCTTTATCCATTGGGGCTTCTGGAGCACTTATGGAGGCTGGCACTTCACTCTCTTTGCTTTCACTGAGAACAATAATGTTCTCTGGACCTGAGGGCAATTCCGAATGCTTCATCATGGGATCTTCTTCAACAGATCCTTTTTGACCTCCTTGATTTTCTTCTGATATACTTGAGTGGATGAGGAAGGAGTGGAGGATGTAGGACCTTTAGTTGAGGAGGCAGGAGGAGTCTGCACAGGTGCTTCCGAACTAGGTGTCAATGCTTCCTTCCTTGGTGTTGAAGTATCCTTAGAGGAGGACTCACCTGAATGCCTTCTAAGCTCACGAACTTTCCTATCAAACCAGATCTTGGTTCTTACTAAGACAGGGGCTAAGATTTCAGCCAGATCATCTTTCTCCTTTTTGAACCAATCCAAATCCTCCAAGGGAGTGTGTTTGATCAAGGTGTCATACTCATATGAAAAAGGTCGAATTATCATCCTGAAGCCCTTCCGGGACTTGATACAAATTAAGCTCCTGAATCAGTTGAAGAGAAAACCTGCCGTAATGTCTCCTTCTTGCCTCAAAATCATCAGCACAGTCAGCCCAATAGTCTTCTATGTCTGCCCTATGATAGTAATTGATTTTGATGTTCTGTTCAATAAATTTCTTCAAATCAAAACAAGTTCTTGGCCTGAAGAAATGGACAGTGATGGGAGCTAGGGCTCTTTCTATGTTTTGTGCATCTAGAGCCATCTTGCAGGTGTAGTTTCCCAAAGATATGGGGAAGTGCAGGCTAGTAATTTTCTTATCCCTGCAGGTCCTGTGTAACTTGTCTAATTGCCTGCATATCTCTATCAAGGCCATTTTATCATTGCAGAACATAGGGAGCTTAAGAGGGGTGCTCTCATAGCCTGCAAGCCTTATATAGGAGAATTTTCTAAATTGGATGAAGTAAGCACCGTACTTCACTATTAGGCTCATGGCTTCATCCGAGAACCTCCTTGCAGTGTCGCTCTCTAGAAGCCTTACAATGTACATGGTGAAAGCATCATTCACCCTCCTGAAGTTGTGATTGCTAGTGTCCAGGGTGAATTGAGGGCAGTAGGCATATACAGGGTCACCCTTATGAGCATCAATGTATGTGAATCCAAACCATTTCCTTGATGTTGCTAGGGTATACATCAGGTATGAAGTCATGTAGAACTTCTTGGTTTGTTGTACATTGGACAGCTACTCTGCTAAGTTCATGCTGATGATTTCTACCCAGTTGATATTCTGAGTTCCTTCACACACCATGTTGATAAGGGGGCACATCCAGAAATGGAACTCATTGGTAGAGGGTAAGCCCATGACCCGAGCTAGTAGGATTATAAAATATGACAGCTCCTCATTGAAATCGGCACAAAATAGAACCTTGGATAGATGGACGCCCCCTTTTTAGGGTTTTTAAGCCAAGACTTCACCACCCTCGCCTTGTATTTCTCATTGTCCTGGTCGAAGAGGGCCTGTGCCTAGTTCTTTGAGAGATTACTATAGAATTTTCCATCTCAGGAATCCTTAGGGTAGTGCCAATGGCGGCAGCATCGAGCTTGGCAATGAGTTCCCCATGCACATTCGTTAGCTCACTTGAGTCGGGATTGAAATGAGCACCGCAGTGAGTACTATATCTACACATTGTACTGAGATTGGGAAACCAGCGGAAATGCCAAGCCACTATCATGAATCATTTGTGCCATAGGAGAGGGGTTCGAGTCTGTCATCCTAGTCTAGAAATCTCCAAAGTCTAGGTGACAAACTTCACTGTCCCCGATATCGGGAACGACAGACTCGAGCGGTGAAATTTTCTCCTGACCTTGAAATTTGATCTTCATGTTGATAGCAACTCGAGAAACAAGGTCACAGTCTGGACTCTCGATGAAATTACAGGGGAATGGGTATGCGCACGTAGAAATTTTGATTGCGAGGGTATGAGCAATTGATAGCAAGAAAGCAGTGTGCAAAAATGCGTAAGGGGGAAGCTTATTAAATAGCCATTTAGGAGAGAGAAAGGTAATAAATGTGCATTAAATACACATCTACCAACTTGAAAAGCAAGATATTTGGGAAGAGTGGGAAAAATTATCCCGGATGGCCTTTGGTTCATTTGGGACACGCGGGACGTGAAAGCGTGATTCGGCCGATGCGGCGGGGGAAAAAAAGATGCACAAATGCTTTCGGGACATGAGGGACGAAAGTACGTGAAGTGCGTGATTCGGCCGATGCGGGTGAAAGGTGAACATTGAGCCTAGGTGAACTTGTGTTATTTGGGACAAAAAGTTCCGATGGGCCCGAAAGAAATGGACTTTGGGTAAAGCGGCCGATCGGCGAACAGGGAGCCCAAATGAACTTGGGACATCTGGGACAAAAATGTCTGACAGACCCGCAAATCACACAAAATGACCCAAAACATAGATTCTTTCCAAATTTTTGACTTTTCCCTTACTAAAACAATAGAAAAGGTGATTAACCTCAAAATTTATGATTTTGAACTTCTCAAAAGAGGGGGAAATTTTGAGAGGACAACAACTGGCTCCTTCTGGGGATGACTTGGCTAAAGTCCAAAGAAATGAGACAAGGCAAGAACTCTTAGAAAATCTAGGGAAGCAGATCAGTGTCTCATCCATTGGGCCATGGAGTCAAAAGCAAACCAACATAGAAGACAACACACAAAAATGAACAAAACAACAAAAACAAGAGGGGGAAACACACACACACGCTATACAAAATATACAAAGGACTTCCTAATCACCTAAGACTTAAACAATTTCAGGTACTACCCACTATAAGGAAGTGGGAGGGAAGAACCATCCATATAATCAAGGTAAAAATAATTCTCACCAGCAAAGTGCCTGATCTTGAAAGGTCCGAGCCAAAGAGAATCAAACTTGCCATGGCTGCCACGAGGTTCATGCCTTTTATCCCATAACAAAACAATGTCTCCAACTTTGAAATCCCTGAATCTGGCCTTTTTATCAAACAAGACCTTTACTTTCTATTGGTGAGCAGATATTCTATCAAACCCTTTAACCTATCCTCATTCAATTTGTAAAGGTACATGATCCTTTTATCCAAAGAATCATTGAAACTGGTGTCTTCAATGGCCTTCATTAAATGCAAGGCTGGTAGTTCCACTGTTACGGGCAATTGAGCTTCTACTCCATATACTACCTAAAAAGGAGACATCCCAATGGCTCTCTTAGGTGTGATCCTATCTGCCCAAAGAGCATCATAGAGTTTCTTGTGCCAGTTCCTCTGGGATTCATTAACTAATTTCCTTATTATAGCCACCAGATTTTTGTTTGTTGATTCTACTTGTCCATTCCCCTGAGGATAATAATCTGAGGAGTGAGCCAGGGAGATGCCATATCCATAACAAAAATCCATCATCTCAGTTGAAGAAAAATTTGAAGCATTATCTGTCACTATCTTGTTTGGCACACCAAACCTCACCAAGATGTTCTCTTTGATAAAACTGCATACTACTTCTGAAGTAGTACTCTTTACTGGAATGGCTTCTACCCACTTAGTAAAATAATCTATGGTAGTTAATACATGGGTGTGACCAGCACTAGAAGAGGGATTAAGTGTTCCAATGAAATCTAAACCCCATTGTTGAAAAGGCTCTTCGATCA
Organism: Taxus wallichiana var. yunnanensis; assembly: GCA_018340775.1. NCBI lineage: Eukaryota > Viridiplantae > Streptophyta > Pinopsida > Cupressales > Taxaceae > Taxus > Taxus wallichiana. The sequence goes on from CM031238.1 coordinate 868,602,067, forward strand.
CAACTGGTTTAAGGGGCAAAGAGGCCAATTTGGGTCTACCCACAAAGGTCTGACAAGCTTCACATTTATCAATCCACTTTGATGCATCTCTGAACAAGGTAGGCCAGTAATATCCTGCATGAAGAATCTTATGAGCAGTGATAGTTGATGAGTAGTGCCCTCCACATGCTTGGTTATGAAAAGCTGAAAGTAGCTTCCTCTATTGTTCCTTATCCACACATTTTAGAAACCTTCCATCCAACCCACGCTTAAACAAGGAATTCTCCCACAACACATATTGGGCTGATCTTAGCTTAACAACTCTCCTCTCTTTGGTAGTCAAATGAGAGGGACATTCTCCATATGTGAGAAAGTGTGCGATATCGGCATACCATTCATCAATTGAGCCAAGAAACAGAACGGTAGGAAGATCAACTTTATCCTCTAGTAACTCATGTCTAGCTCCCTCAGCGATGAGTTCACACAGGCCTTTTCCACGGATGAGCTTGGTTGGTCTGATGTCAATGTCATATTCTTGGACCTTGGCCACCCAGTTCCCTCTCTTGGATCCAAACTCTTGTTGTGTGAGAATGGACTTGATGGTTGTATCAGGTACAAATACTGTGGAGTGAGAGTTAAGAATGTAAAAACGAAACTGCTTGACAACTTTAACCACTGCGAAAGCATGTTTCTCCATTATGGTGTATTTTAACTCATGATTTTTTAGAATGTAGCTCATAAATGCAATTGGGAGTTCATGATCATTAGAATCTTCTTGAGTCAAAACAACAGCCAGGGTGTTATCTGTGGCATAACAATAGATAATAAAATCTTTGCTGAAATCTGGACATGCTAAAATAGGAGTTTTAGCAATAGCCTTTTTAATACCTTCAAAGGCTTCTTTCCTTCAGGAGACCAACCAAACATCTATTTTCCCTTCATCATTTGGGAGATATTCAAAGTTAGCTCTTAAAATCAGGGATGAATCTTCTCAGAAAGTTAATCTTACCAAAGAAAGAATGCACTCCCTTCTTGCTGGTTGGAAGGGGAATTTGTTTGAATAGCTTGAACTCGCTCAGGATCAATTTTTATACCATCTTTAGAGACAACATGCCCTAACAATTTTCCCTCTATGACACAAAAGATAGATTTCTTAGGATTTAAAGAGATCCCATGTTCTCTACATTTCAAAAGAACTGTTTCTAGATGCTGAAAATGATCTGCCCTTGTTTTGGAAAATACAGTCAAGTCATCAAGGTATACGACAATACACTTCCTTTCAAACTTCCAAAGGCCAAGTCCATAGCTCTTTGAAAAGTGGCACTAGGCATTAATGAGCCCAAAAGGCATCCTTTTGTAGGCAAAGGTACCCCAAGGGGTAGTGAAGGCCATTTTGTGTTGATCTGCGGTATTAACTTCTACCTGATTATATCCTGAGAAGCCATCAAGCATAGACAACATTTCAGATCCCATCATACAGCTTGTAAGACTTGATCCATCATGGGAAAAGGATAGTTATCCTTTAAAGAAGCTTGATTCAGATTCTTGAAGTCAACACAGATACGAATCTCACCATTTTTCTTTCTAACAGGCACAATATTGGCAATCCATGTTGAATGGTGGATAGGAAAAATGATTTTGGCTTTTAATAACTTCTGTATTTCCTGAAAGATGGTGTCAGCTATCTTAGGATTGTATTGCCTCTGTTTCTGTCAAAAGGCTTAATCCCAGGTTTGAGAGGGATGAAATGTTGCATCTCCTTTGGTTGAAAAGCTTTTAAATCCTCATAGGAATAAGCAAGAACATCTTTATACTTCCTTAAAAGATTAATTACTTTCTTCTTTTCTTCTGTGTGCAACATTTTCCAATGTTCACGAGTTTAGGGTCAATAGAACTCCCAATATTAATTTTATCATATTCAGCTGATTGTTGAGGTCTAGTAGAAGCTTTAAACTTCACATACCTATCATGTTTGTCAAACAATTCTTCTAAACTCACCAATCCCTTTGGAATCTTGTTCCCTTTGAGTTTGATACATCCATCTTGATCCATGTCTCTCTTCTTTTGACATCTTCTTTATTGAAGGGCACACTTTCACGAGGCAAATTGTCACTTCCTTCAAAGTACAACTGTTCAAAGTTATCCTTGAGTTCTAAGAAAGAAAGCAAATGTTGATCATCATTGAAAACTTGCCAGTTACTTGCATTATCAGGTACACTGGGCCTATGGATCATCTCAATGGTAAACTTATCTTGAGAGAAGTCAGGATGAGGTATCAACAATGACCCTGAGACTACTAGTGAATCAGCCCTGTGTTCTCCTCCCTAGGCACTGCTTCGATGGAGAAGGCATCAAGAAATTCAATAGAGTCCCAAACCTGATTCCTATAATGTTTCAATCTTCTATTTTTACCCGAAAAGGTTTCTAACTTGCTTGACAATCAGCTCCACATCTCCATGAGCTAGAAGATTCTTCACACCTTTTTCTTTTTCCACATGAAGCCCAAGAATGAGAGCTTCATACTCTGTTGTATTATTAGTATTTTCAAATTGTAACTTGAATGAGAAAGGATAGACCTTTCCCTCGGGAGACACCAATATTACACCAGCTCCAGAACCAGCTGAGGAACAACTTCCATCAAACTCTAATATCCAAACACCATTAGGATCCTCAGGTGATCTTTTGGGGAGTTGGATTTCTTCTGAGACATAATCATATAGTTTCCATGCCCCATATCCTCATAAAGTATTTGTGCTTTGGGATCATCTGTTTTTGTAAAATATACTCAGTCTACTTCTCGGTAAAAACTTTTCATTTTCCCATTAATAGGTATGAGGGCATGTGACCAATCCATTTGAATTTCTCCACCCACATCCTTACAGAAGTTCCTACTTAGCAGCATCCCATATGAAGGAGGAATGTCTGCTACTAGGATAGTAGCTAAAACCTTTCTTCTCAGGAAAAGTAGCAAAAGCTACTTGTGCATCTTTAATTCTTCCGATTAGGGGCACTTCCTTACTCTCCATGGAATAACAAGACCCATAAGTGCAGTGTGAGAGTTAAGCCTAAGGCATGGGCTACTTTAGTAGGCATTACATTGTCTGATGCCCCTGAGTCTATGACGCAGTTACTAAGTCTATGACCAGCTATAAGGAGGGTTACATAGAATGGTTTGATCTTGTCATTGGGTGAGGTGACAGAGGCTACCAGATTGGGTTGTGGTGTAGAAGATGGAGTGGGTAAAAGGCCTTTAGAGGTGGTTTTGGAATGAGAATTGACAAAGTGTACCATTTTAGCAAAAGCCTTGGGATGGGTTTGATAATACTCAGCCTCTGAGATTTGAACCTTGGTCCTTTTCAGGTGATCAATGATATCGAAAGACCCAGAAGTGGACGAGCTATCCTCACTTGGAACCCTTAGGCTTATCAATCTTAGGAGTTGAAAAAGAAGTAACTTTAGTAGTAGAATTGATAGGACTCACCTTGGGTGTGGATGATAATGGGGATAGGAAATCCTCTTTTTGCAATTACAGGAATAGTCATTGGATGTTCCTTGGATCTTTTGGTCGGCTGCATCACTTTCTCCTTTTTGTTTGTCTGTCTCTCGAGTCATGACAGCATATGATTCACTATTCATGTCCACCACTACCTCGTCATAATCATCTTCTTCATCAACACCTTCAGTAGTGAAGAAATTAACTCGAGATCCCTCAAGTTCTTCTGTTTCTTCATCAACCTCTTCAACAAATTCTTCACAATCTTCACTAACTTCTTCATCCTCCGGCTCTTCAACTTCACAGGTTGCATTAACAGGACTTTAATAGGTGGTCCTTCAAGTGCTAATCTTGTTTGAGAAGTAGGCAAATGATTTCTGGGCTGAAAATTCCTCCTTGGAACATCTGCATAAGGGGCGTGCTGAGCCAATTGTTTCTTAATGGCGATGAGATCATTTGCAAGTTTTTGTACTAATGGATCAGTATTAGGTCTAGGAGTGGAAGAGGAGGAAGAAGAAGACTTGGATCTAGAAGGGTCTCTCCTCAACTTTCCCGACATGATTAAATCATCTTCGACACTAACAACAAGAGTTTGATCCTCGCCAATGTTGCAAGATTAGCTCTTCTCAATGCATAACTAACTTCAGGAAATTGGGCATTCAGGAAGAAGCATTTTTGAATTTGATCTACAGGTTGAGTGTCCGTGGAATTTTATTAATCAACTTGTTGAATCGAGCCACAAATTCTCTCATGGGCTCTTGTGATTCTTTCTTTATTTGAGAAATTTGGGCCAGCAAAGCATGCACGTCTTCTGCTGGTTTGAAATGATTCTCAAACCTAGCTCTCATCGTGTTCCAGCTAGTGATAGCTCCGGCTCGGAAGGTGATAGAACCAATCAGCCGCATTATCTTGTAAAGTCTCAACAAAAAGCCTTACGAGACATCTTCATGTTCAACTCCCAGAACTCCACATGCAACTATGAAGGCCATGATATGTTCATCAGGATGTACCTTGCCATCACCTTTGAACTTGGGAAAGTTCTTCCGGTTACCTCTGGGTAACTCATGCAAAGGCTGAGGAAGGGCAAGAGGCCCAACATGATGGCCCCAAGGCAATGGTATCACCATTCTTGGAAAAATGGCTTGAAGGGGAACTGAAACGCCAGCAAGAATCAGAGCTTGGAGATTAGGACTGAGTTGCTCTGAAGGAATACCACCCGTAGGGGTTCTATTTTTGACAGGAGGAGTGCTTGTTGAACGAGCTTTTCTATTTCTTCCTGCTGAAGGGAAAGGAAAACCCTGCTGTTCCAAAAGCTGAAACTGAGAATCTTCAATACCAAGGGCCCTTCTCCCTCGAGTAAAACGTGGAGTCGCCAGATCAAGAATGATCGATAAATGGTTATGGAACTGGAAAATGAATCCCCAGTAGAGTCACCAAAAACTATTGGTCATCAAAAGAAGATCCTAATGAGAGCAACAGTCAGGGGACAAGAAGTCCCTCCTCTTTGATGGGAGAGGTTCCCTTATTTAAAAGCAAAACTTATTTACAAATGTACAACGCATAACTTTGATGTGGAACTTGGGTATCATGAAAGCTTTGTGAAATGAAATAGATTATCAATCACAAAAGCATAGAAGAATGAAGACAAGGAAATGAGCAGAAAAGCATTTTCCAGAATTATAGCTGACAAAATAATTCCTTATGCATGCCAGAATACAATGAATTAGAATTGGACCATTTGTATTTGAATTACTAAGATGCAATTTGGAGGGACACACAGTTCCATAAATAACATTTACAAGAATACAAAGCTTCTTGGTATTATGTAGACAAATGATCTAATAATATTTAACAGATAGCTGTGAAATAAAGGAATCAGATGAACAAAGAAAGAAGATCCTTTTGTATTGATTTCCGTATTATTTCTTACACTTTTAGAAATAAGCCAAGTTCCCCTCAAAATGGCGAGAGAGGCTATTATATAGTTTACAAATCAGTTACTCTTGGTAACTACTTTTTTTAATTAATGCTTAGTTAAAGGGCTGCTAATCACAATACCCCAACTAATTACAATAAATCCGAGATGAAGAAAGGAAGAAAGGAGAAGAATCAGGAGAAGAAGACAAGTGTTCATGATTGAGGAGGGCCCACTGATTTGAGGATCCGTTGTCTAAATCTTTTTAACGCCTCTGCTATGTCTCTGCCATGTGGGACTGATGTGTTGGCGGTGGACTGAGTCCAAAATCTGAGACATTTCTCCATCTCTTTGTCAAATTCAACATGTGTATGATAATCCTTGCTTGCTTCTTCGATAGTAGACTGGAGAGAGTAGATTTCTTTCATCTTTTCCTTTGTGATGGAATCTTCTCTGAACAGATTATCTTTAACAAAAGCTTTGAATTGAGCTTTGATTTCTTGTAAAGAGAAGGGCACACCTGAGGTTTCATCTTGGAGGTGACAATGGATATCCTTAAAAGTAGATACCACCAAAGTCTTGAAGGCCTCACCCTTCTGCCAGCTATTTTTCAATTCTCCCAAAGCCTCCTCCAGCACCTTGATTTTCCATTCCACACTGATATACCCATGATTTTGACAAATTATCTTTTGCATCATCAAAGACCTTGCTTGCCATTAAAATATTTTCATCAGCCCCCATAAGGTGAAGGTCTACTATACAACTGCTCCAGAGTTTGAGCTCTTTATCTATATTTCCAATAGTGGAGGAGAGCTTCTGTTGTAGATTATTCACCTTCTCATTGAGTTTGAAGGCTTCACTAATGAAATTCAACCCTGCAACAAGCATATCATCCACCATGGCCTCCATAGCCCTTCCATAGATGGAATATCTATGTATATCTTTGATACTCTGACTTCATCTTGACTGAGGATTACAGGTGGTGGAAGAGTGGTCAGTGGGGTGGGGTCTAAAACTTTGTCCTTGGACAACAGTGACTTGATGAAACCTGCAAGAACCTGAGCCTGCTCTTCCAGCTACTCTATAGTTTGTTTCCCTTTTTCTACTCTCCCAATGACCCTGGTGACTATTTCTTGAGATTGTGAATCTCACCTTTAGGGGTGGACTCTCCCATAGGGATCCTCGAGAGCTCAAGATCAGATGCTTGCAAATCATGCTCTGGCTTGTCTACTTTGGGCTTGGCTATCTCCAGGAATTGCTGGCCCTGAGCATCAGATACTATTCTAGAGGTAGTCCTAGCCTTCTTGGTGGGAGTAGGAGGAGTAGTGCCTAATAAGGCCGCCACAACATCAAAATTGGGTCCTGAGATTCGGGAGGAAGACTTTCTCTTCCTACTATCAACAAAAGGCTGCACCCATGCAAAAGAGGAGGAGGAAGAAGGTGGGGCAAGAGGGCCGAGAGAAAGGGAACTCATGGCACTCAAAGTGTGCACTACTGTTGCCTCCAGTTGAGATATGAGTGGGCACTCGGGGCTTCTGGTACAGAGGAGTCAATGGTGCTTGGAAGCTCAGTGCTTTGGACTTCTTTGTCTTTATCCATTGGGGCTTCTGAGCACTTATGGAGGCTGGCACTTCACTCTCTTCACTTTCACTGAGAACAATAATGTTCTCTGGACCTGAGGGAAATTCTGAATGCTTCATCATGGGATCTTCTTCAATAGGCTCCTTTTTGACCTCCTTGATTTTCTTCTGATATACTTGAGTGGATGAGGAAGGAGTGGAGGATGTAGGACCTTTAGTTGAGGAGGCAGGAGGAGTCTCACATAGGTGCTTCCAAACTAGGTGTCAATGCTTCCTTCCTTGGTGTTGAAGTATCCTTGGAGGAGGACTCACCTGAATGCCTTCTAAGCTCACGGACTTTCCTATCAAACCAGATCTTGGTTCTTACTAAGACAGGGGCTAAGATTTCAGCCAGATCATCTTTCTCCTTTTTGAACCAATCCAAATCCTCCAAGGGAGTGTGTTTGATCAAGGTGTCATACTCATATGAAAACAAGTCAGAATTATCATCCTGAAGCCCTTCCGGAACTTGATACAAATTAAGCTCTCTGAATCAGTTGAAGAGAAAACCTACCATAATGTCTCCTTCTTGCCTCAAAATCATCAACGCACAGTCAGCCCAATAGTCTTTTGTGTCTGCCCTATGATAGTAATTGATTTTGATGTTCTGTTCAATAAATTTCTTCAAATCAAAACAAGTTCTTGGCCTGAAGAAATGGACAGTGATGGGAGCTAGGGCTCTTTCTATGTTTTGTGCATCTAGAGCCGTCTTGCAGGTGTAGTTTCCCAAAGATATGGGGAAGTGCAGGCCAGTAATTTTCTTATCCCTGCAGGTCTATGTAACTTTTCTAATTGCCTGCATATCTCTATCAAGGCCATTTTATCATTGCAGAACATAGGGAGCTTAAGAGGGGTGCTCTCATAGCCTGCAAGCCTTGATATAGGAGAATTTTCTAAATTGGATGAAGTAAGCACCATACTTTGCTATTAGGCTCATGGCTTCATCCGAGAACCTCCTTGTAGTGTCACTCTCCAGAAGCCTTACAATGTACATGGTGAAAGCATCATTCACCCTCCTGAAGTTGTGATTGCTAGTGTCCAGGGTGAATTGAGGGTAGTAGGCATATACAGGGTCACCCTTATGAGCATCAATGTATGTGAATCCAAACCATTGCCTTGATGCTGCTAGGGTATACATCAGGTATGAAGTCATGTAGAACTTCTTGGTTTGTTGTACATTGGACAACTACTCTACTAAGTTCATGCTTGATGATTTCTACCTAGTTGATATTCTGAGTTCCTTCACACACCATGTTGATAAGGGGCACATCCAGAAATGGAACTCATTGGTAGAGGGTAAGCCCATGACCCGAGCTAGTAGGATTATAAAATCTGATAGCTCCTCATTGAAATCAGCATGAAACAGAACCTTGGATAGATGGGACACCCCTTTTTAGGGTTTTTAAGCCAAGACTTCGCCACCCTCGCCTTGTATTTCTCATTGTCCTGGTCGAAGAGGGCCTGTGCTTGGTTCTGAGAGATTACTATAGAATTTTCCATCTCAAGAATCCTTAGGGCAGTGCCAATGGCGCAGCATCGAGCTTGGCAATGAGTTCCCCATGCACATTCGTTAGCTCACTCGAGTCGGGATTGAAATGAGCACCATAGGCGAGTACCGTATCTGCACATTGCACTGAGATTGGGAAACCAACGGCGAATGCCAAGCCACTATCATGAATCATTTGTGCCATAGGAGAGGGGTTCGAGTCTGTCATCCTAGTCCAAAATCTCTCAAAGTCCAGGTGGCGAACTTCACTGTCCCCGATATCGGGAACGGCAGACTCGAGTGGTGAAATTTGCTCCTGACCTTGAAATTTGATCTTCATGTTGATAGCAACTTGAGAAACAAGGTCACATTCTGACTCTCGATGAAATTGTAGGGGGAATGGGTATGCGCATAGAAATTTTGATTACGAGGGTATGAGCAATTGATAAGAAAGCAGTGTGTAAAATGCGTAGCGGGGAAGCTTATTAAATAGCCATTTAGGAGAGAGAAAGGTAATAAATGTGCATTAAATACACATCTACCAACTTAAAAAGTAAGATATTTGGGAAGAGTGGGAAAAATTAGCTTGGATGGCCTTTGGTTCATTTGGGACACGTGGGACACGAAAGCGTGATTCGGCCGATGCGGGCGACGCGGGAAAAAGATGCACAAATGCTTTCGGGACATGAGGGATGAAAGTACATGAAGTGTGTGATTCGGCTGATGCGGGTGAAAGGTGAACATTGAGCCTGGTGAACTTGTGTTATTGGGACAAAAAGTTCCTGACGGCCCAAAAAAATTGACTGATTTCAAAAAGAGCCCGAACTTGGGACAATAGGGAGCCGAATGAACTTGGGACATCTGGGACAAAAATGTCCGACAGACCCACAAATCACACAAAATGACCCAAAAATGTAGATTCTTTCCAACTTTTTGACCTTTTCCCTTACCAAAACAACAGAAAAGGTGATTAACCTCAAAATTTATGATTTTGAACTTCTCAACAAAGGGGAATTTTTGAGAGGACAACACCAACCACTTATGCCCTTAATCACAACTCGCTCTTGCATGCTCGAGAGAAGAAAAAAATGGAAAATTTGATCGAGCTCAATAGTGGAACCATTTTACTAGCTAAAGACATCTTCCAGATCTCCCCACCAAACTCAGATATCAACATTAACTCCCCTCTCTTCCTGGCGTGTAGGAAATACCAAGAAATCATGAAGAATCACACTTCTAGGTGTGTTTCATAAAATGGGGGGAAAATCATATTTTGAATCTCATTTTACGTTGATTTTTACTTTGAATTTAGCTCATCCATGTGGAAGATTCAAACCTTTAAAATAGACCTAGGGGTTCCCTCTGACCTTTTACAACTTTTGGAAAAAAATGGAAAAATTTCACATTTTGTTCCGCACCTCCGCCCTTGAGAAATGATCCTGACACGTGTCCTGAGGTGGGTCCCAAAGGAACCATGGCCAAATTCTGCCATTTCACCTCTTTTTTGGAAAAGGGAAAATTTTCCAATTTTTCCCCGCAGCTCCGCCCTTGAGAAATGCTTCTGACACATGTCCCAATGTGGGTCCTAGCGGAACTATGCTTCCTTTTTCACTTTTAACTCCTTTTCCCACAAAGGGAAGATTTTCCAAATTTCCTCGAGGGTCCACACCTCTGCCTTTGACTGGAGCAAGCTTTGACCTTTCCTTTATCGGGCTTGTGGGCCATTTTGATGTTTTGATCCTTTGAATATCAGGGGGCAAAAATGCAAGTTACCCCCGATGGTCCGCCTCCCCACCCCTTTGACGAGCTTGCGGGCCATTTTTGATATCTTAACCCTTTTGAGCATAAGAGGCAAAAATTATAAGTTACCCCTGATGGTCCGCTTCCCTGTTCCTTTTGACTTTTCAAACTACCACGTGTCACTATGGCGCACCTTGAGATGGTCCCCAAAAATTGATATCTTGAAAGAGCGTGGGCTCGCCACGTGTCCTAGCCTAGAAATTTTTTTTTGAAGGCTTAAAGCTCAGCAGAAGGTGCCAAGTGTCAAGATCTGAGGCAATCTCTTTTGGCTGTTGAAAAGTCCAAGCAAAAAAAAAGCAAAGTGAGTGGAGGCGTCCACGTGTCCTCTTGGCGCTTATTAAAAAACCCTTAAGGTTTCGAAATGATTTGGTGAAGGCACACTTCCATTTTAGACTTTCTCTCCATTCTACAAAGAAGGAAAAACATCCAATTTGCCTCCAAAGGCCCACATCTCCGCCTTTAACTTTGTTAGGTGTCCTTCTGTAGGGTCAAGGTAAGACTTTTTCCCTGCCACTTAAACTTTTCTTTAATCAAATCCTGGCAGGGCCGTGGGGTAGGTTCAAACTTTTTTCCAAAGTAGCCAAAAAGAAAAAGTTTAAAAACAAACCCACCATGCCCCATCCAATTGGAAAATCCACGTAGGCACTAAAAGAGCCAATCATATTTGAGCGGGGCTATGGGACCAAATTTGCCTTTTTGCCAAAAAAAAAAAAGTGATAAGTTAAAGCATTCGCCTATCGTCCCCTAGACCAACCAAAGGAAGCCACGTGACCGTTGAATGCTGAGGAATAAATTTGATAGGAAAAAGACACCCGTCAGACTGTCAAAACACGAAATTCACCATTCATGCTTAGAACCCGATTTTTTGCTAAGGATGAAAACTTTTTCAAAACAAAACTATGTGGATCATGGTTCCAAGCATCTTTTGACCATGGATTTGGATTTTTCAAAGGCATACAAATATAAATCAATCATTTTGAGCTTCCATGGTCGAGGAAAAATAGGAAAAATGGCAAAGCCTACAGATCAGAGGAAAATTAGGGCAAATGGTGAGAGGTCAAAACGAGCACCAACGGGGCACAAGTGGGTGTTGGCGACTCACGTACTATCACCAAATGGACAAAATATTTCACACCCAAAGAATCAACCAATTCATTCATCCTTTACTTTCTCAAAGGGATTGTAATAAGGTTTTGCATTCCTTAGAACATTATCTCTGATAATGCAAAATCCTTCCTTGGTACCAAAATTTCTGATTATGCGCTTAGCCTTGGAATCTATTTGAAGACTTCTTCTAACTATTACTCCCAGGGTAAAGGTTTGGCTGATTCTACTAACAAGAATCGATCGAAATCATGAAGAGGACAATGAAAATAAACCAAAGACAATGGCACACAAAAGTCTTGGCTACTGCTGTGGGGAAGACATAATCATGATGAAGGAAATAGGTACCTCACCTTACAAGAATTTTTATGGTAAGGAAGCTAGACTTCCCTTATCTCTTGAATTTCCTACATTAGAACTTTCCCAGAAGTTAGATTTTGAGGGCGTAGAACAGAGAGAAATCAAAATGGCAGAGCTGGTTGAAATTCAATAATTGAGAAACTTTGCCATGATAAAGCTAGAATAACATCAACAATCAAAAAGAAATGGTTTGACAGAAAGGATAGGCCTCAATCTTTCAAATTTGGTGATTTAGTCTTAAAGTGGGATGTTGATAAAGCCAAACAAGGGAACCATTCAAATTTTGATGCAATTTAGAGTGGCCCATATACTATCAGTTCTTAAATAAGATAACTCTTTTGAGTTGTCTCACCTTGATGGAGGCACACTACCAATCCTAGTCAATGGGATTTATCTCAAGCACTTCCATTAAGTATTCTACATCATTATGCATTTTAGACTAGCTTTAATTCCTCCAAGTGCATTGCATGCACATTGTTTCTTTGTATATAGTTATTTCTTCTTGCGTGCTCCTTATGTGCACTTTTTTATTGCTTTCAGGGATGCCACGACTTAGTTAAAAATATTCTGACAGGTCTTCAACAATTATAAAAAGTTTTTAAAATGTTTCACATGACTTCAATGGTAGTTCTTTAAGTCATGGATCATAATTTCATGCTTCCAAATAGACTCCATGCCCAATAAATACTCAAGGCTACTAATCTCCTTCATCTAGTAGGAAGATGGCCCCAAAATTCGCCAAACTATTGTCCAAAATAACTCCCCTATTTATTTTGACAACTTACATTTCCATTCTGGCTCTAAAGATAAAATATTATAGGTTGTGCACATTCAGGTTGTTTCCTTGGTATATAAGTTGGTCATGCAGTCCTTACACGCGTGTGTTATGCACCCTCCCTTTTCATTCCTCTATCTCCTTCCATCCTCCCTTTGAACGCTTCCCTTATGTGCTCCCACCTTTCTTCCCACATTCCACGGATCCTTCGCGCATACCCCTGAATTTCCCTCTAAATTGGCTAAGTCCCTTGTGATCCTTCACGCCCCCTTTCTTTGTTATTGCAACACATTGTTCATTAAACGTTTGCACCCTACTTGCATATTTTTCTATTACAGATATGTACCCTTTACCTCCATCTACATTATCTCTGCACCTACCTTTTGATTTTACACATAACTTGTGCATTCTTCCATGCCAATTACTATGACATGTGGTAGCTTATCGTACTTGAGTGTGCTACACGAAGCCTACCAAAGCACACCAACCGGGCACCGAATCCTTGCGATAACTCAATACATAACAAGTGGTAGAAAATGACAAAACAAATGAACAGTTGGTTGATCCCTTAGCCAATCGGTGTGTGCCGATGTCATTGTGTGTCCATATAGCCATGTAGACTTCATATCATCATAATTTTTTTTGTAGAGCTCAAATTAATGCACGATTTGGCTCATTGGAAAGATTTTGTTGTGGGAGATACTCAAAATCATTCAAATTCAAATGTTAGTAGGATTTGGTAGGTGAGAAGTAGGGAAACACATTTTAGTCATTAATACGGACATCTAATCAACTCAACCACAAAATTTCATTCACATATTACCTCTTTCCATCTTATACAAGCAAAATAGACATGGAGAGGCATATCTCAAAGCTTTGTAGATAGATTTGCAGGAATTCAATACTTGTTGGTGGTTGAATATCAAAACTGAGTTTCCCTTTTCTTTTTCTCTCCTTCTTCTATAAATGTTAGAGCTATGCTCATTGAAAATATTGTTGGACTCTTTAATTTCTAAGAGCTCTATTCCATATCATTTTTAAGTTACAAGCCTTCAAATCTAGCTCTCTACATATGAATATCAACATCATATGCCATTGTAATTGAATTTATATTTTTGGAAGCAATAGAATCTTTTTTGTGTGGCTATTCTTTGGTTTGGCTTGTTTTTATTGATTTTCCTTGCCTTTCTTTTGCACTATATATTTTTTGTTCTTTCTCGCATCCCCTGTAAGTTCCTTTTCTAATTGTGTCTCATGAAAATGAGTGCGTGGATGTGTTTCAGATCGTGATACTTCTTTTTATCCTCTCTATGCACATTTTCCTTCATTTTTTCTTAAAGCTAACTATGTTCATTTACCTTCTCGTGTTATCTCCTCCCTTAGATTAGTTTCCCATTTCCGCATATCACTTTAACTCTAGTCCTTGGCATGATTAATTTAGGATTTTATTTTAGTATGAGGAGTAACCATAGTATTAGAAATAGGTAGAAGAAATGACCTTCTTCATAGGTATGTCCCAAGTGCACAAGGTCCCACAACTTGGAGATATTCCCATGTTGCCCGAATGACCCAGATTCATCCTAATTTGGGATGGGTGCAAGTTTGAGCTCCAACAGATCCTTTGGAAGATGAATCATATGTAGGGATGAACACGTCATTTATCCGGTAGGTTATGTGGTATGCTTTGAATGGAGGAAGATCAACAAAGAATGTATGGATTTTACCCTAATATTTGTATTTGAGGTAATGATGGAGAGTGGATGGGACACAACACATGGCACATATCTATGGGAATCCAAGAAAAGTATTATATTGGAACCCCCTTCAACAATTCATACAAACCCTATTTTTTCTTAAAGGTAGTCTTCCATATATCCTCCTCCTTCATTCGACTTGGTGATAATCATATCACCAAATCACAACACCCTTATGATGATACCAGTGCATATACTTGAACTTAAGGTGTGATTGGATACCATGGGTACTATCTCCAAGTTGTGGGACTTGCTACTTGAGATAGACCTCTAGAGAAAGTTGGTTCTTGCTCCTAAACTACCTGCCATAATCTACTCTAATGCGGGGGAACTAACTATTCTAATCTAAATTTCCAAGGGACCAAGGAGAGAGAATGCATAAAATGAAATCCTACACTAAAGCGGTGATACACCAGAAAAGGAGGGTGTGAGAGTAGTCTTCAAATGCGTGAGATACAGAAGCAAAGTGCACGCTAGAAGGGGTGATGACAGTTCTCCACAATCTAGCAAAACGCATTTCACAAAAATACTTCAAACATACACAATGATAATGGATCCCTACAAGAGCATAATAATAGACACAATATCCTTGTAATCAAGGTTGAAGGGGCAAGAAGAATGCAAGAAAACACAGCAGGGGAAGATGCATCCACAAACTTATATTTTATTGCTTTCTGATATGCACAGTTCAATCTATTACAAGAAAAGGGCCTGGATCACCATGCAAGGAGTCCACAACAAGGGCCTGCAACACATTATCTTCACAAAGCAATTTTGGTAGAGCTTTGCTACAAAAACTACCTCCCTTATAATGAGCCCAACACTCCAATTTATAGAAAAAATGAGAAGAGAGA
Organism: Taxus wallichiana var. yunnanensis; assembly: GCA_018340775.1. NCBI lineage: Eukaryota > Viridiplantae > Streptophyta > Pinopsida > Cupressales > Taxaceae > Taxus > Taxus wallichiana. The sequence goes on from CM031238.1 coordinate 868,617,206, forward strand.
GAAAAGGGAAAAATGGAAATCCCGAAATCTGTCCTTCAACCACCTATAAGAGGAATTAAATGGAGTAAAATGATTGTATATTACTTGTAAAAGGCCCCCATACTATCCCATGTGCTGTAGCAGAGAAAGAATGGTGACCATGCCTCTTTATTGCACTCCCAACTACCAAATAAAACAACATATGAACCCAGCCACGTTTTCTAAAAAATATTTATCAATCTCTCATCAAATCTAGAATTTCTTGATTTATGTGGGTCGGGCTCAGAGCCACAATTCTAACAGTACTAATTTTGTGTGATTTCGTTGAGAAATGCAAAATTTATGGTCTTCTGAGTGCGGGCAGCTATTTTGGGTCTGGCAGGCGTTTTCTGTCATTTGACGGGAATGAGCATTAACTGACTGGAGCCGAATATGTTTCTTTTAATTAAATATATCTACCCTCATTAAAAATAATAAATCCAATTTTTGTGGCGTATAGGATGTCGTTCTCATTCCAGAAAGTCTAATTTTGTGAAAATCGAGCTCGGAGTCAAAAGTTATGGCCGTTTGAAGTTTCACGGGTCAAACGTTGACTTTTCTTCTTTGCCTTCGGCCGCTTTGGCTTTTCGCGTCCCTCGCGTACTTTTGTCTCGGCTGTCCTAAACGAAAATCTCCCGCATCGGCCGATTCGGGATTCCTTGTCTCTCTTTTGCGTCCTTTTCACCTTTTTGCGTCACAGCGTCCCTCGCGTATTTCCCGCGTACTTTTGTCCTTGGTTGTCCCAGCATTTAAAATCTCTGAACTACCCGAAATGGACCGTCTTGTGGCAAATCGGCCGATTCGTGTCCCACGCGTTCTTCTATCCCAGCTGTCCCAAAACCACGTGAAACAAAAAATGTGACGATTTTCCCTGCTCTCGGCCGTTTCGGCTTTTGCCGCGTCGACATCCCAACTGTCCCATAAACCGCCCGGGACAAAATTATCTGACTTAGCCAATTTTCTTTGTTTTTCGGCCCCAATCTTGGTATGACAAACCTTAGTACGACCCAAACTGGTACGACCCGAACCCTTCAGACCCGAAATGCTTTAAAACAGTCCTGCAACCTTATTTTTGCATTTTTTCCATTTTTTCTAACTCGTTGGGATTTCTTCTTGGATGGGAGAGTTAGAGAGAAGCCGAGGGGCCCCAAAACATGATTTCAGGCCTTGAATCAATCTAATTGCTCGGGACTAAATAATTTGATGCATGTTATCAAAATTACCTTGAGGGGTGAATTTTGGATAACAATAACTGACTTGAGATTCAACTTCGTGAAAAGTTTGGCATGCTAAAGCTGGTCCAAGAGATCATCTATGTGGGTAAATGGATATCTGTTCTTTATGGTGATCTTGTTCAAAGCACGGTAGTCGATGCACATTCTCCAAGAACCATCCTTCTTTAGCACCATCACAATAGGAAAACCACATGGTGAGGTTCTAGGATGTATCAACCCTTGGTCTTATAGTTCCTAGAGTTTATTAGTTACTTCAGTACTCTCAAGAAAGGATTTCCTATACAACCCAATGTTCGGTAGAGGGGACTCTAGCAATAGCTAAATCTCATGCTCTACTTCCCATTTTGTGGTAACCCACTGGGAGCCTGAAATACTTCTTGAAAAGACTGAATAATACTACTAGAAACATACTTTCCCTAGTTAGAAATATCTGAAACTTCTACCCCATCTTGTTTATCCTTTAACAAAAGTAAACAAAACTGATTATGATTTTCCTGAATAAGTAATTTTTCTCGGTTAACACTCACCATAGTAACCTATGTCCTATGTCGGTGTGTCTAGATGTTGTAGTTGATCCCATCCTTGACCCATCTCACTTAGTTTTCCCTTCTCATAAATATAGCATCCCTAATATACGAGTAAGGACTCCTGATACAACATCAAAAGCATCAAGTGTAATAACTTCAGCTTCTAAAACATCAATTTACTGGGAATTTATCCCAAACTTGACCTTACATCTTCTTGTTACCTTAATTTCAACACCCTTCTTCACCAAACCCAAAGGATAAGGGTGTGGATGCTCGTAAGTCTCAAGACCAAGCTTCTTTACAAATGCTTCGTAAATCAAGTTAGGCCGAGAACCGTATCAACCAAATCATTTACCTCATTTCTCTTGATCTGGATTTTGATCCGGAATAGTCTACTCATCTCCTCTTCCTAACTTTCCATGTTGGTGGTCGTGCATCTAAGATTTTCGTCTAAATCAAAGTCATCTTCGATTTCCACCTCCCTTATTTTTTTACAAATGTCATGGAATTCTTTGAGTCCTTGGTTTGGTTCTTCGTATGTAAATCCGGATGTAACTTCCAACATGTAACATTAGTATGACCATTGATAGCACAATTCTTGCAAAATTCTTGGGATCTTTACAAGTATTTAAAGTAGTGGAAACTTTTTACCTTTCCATTTCCATTTATCCTTGTTACTTGTTTGCCCATACTCTTTTTCTACTGATTTTTGACTACTTTGCCTTGGCTCGATTCTCCTTGCATCTTTTCATCATCTATGTGGTATGCCTACACACACGCCTTGTTGATATATTTGGGATTTGTGGAGATGACTTTTATTTAAAAGTGAGTGTGAAGTCCTCCTAAGTACTTAGTCGAATATTCTCATCCTCCAAGTCCATGTTTAGCAACATTTCCTACCTCTCGAAACTTTGTAGTATAGTCCTGCACACTTTGACCACTTGTCTAAAATATTGCCATTAAATCATTTGGTCAGTCTTGTGGCCAATAGGATAGAAGTTAGCTCTAAGTAATTCTTTAAATTCTTTCCAATATTTTACAATAGAATGCTTTTTCTTTTCACAAGTGGTTAGATGGGTTTCCCACCAAACCAGAGCATGTCCCTCCATTTTGAGACATGCAAAGGTGATCCTCTATGCCTCAGTGAAATTATGGATGCTAAAGTAGAATTCTAATTGTTTTAACCATTTATCAAGCAACTCTGCATCTACTTGTCCTTAAAATATTTTAATCTCAACTTTAAAAGGAGTATGGTCAGATTTTACCTTTTCTCTTGCATTTGAAGTCTCTTCTTCATGCTCTTCCCCATAATATTCCTCATGGTGGCTGTTGCTTATGCCAAACTTTTCAGGTTGTGCCTCGAACCACCGAGTCCATGGAGTCTTTCTTGACAGAAGTTGTCTTTTGCAAATCTGCAAGTTCTTCTTTCCTTCTAAACATCCTATCCATCATGGTCTCCAACATCTTGATTCTACGGACCAAGTTCTCTTCCTCCATTTTCCCCCAAATTCTTTGTTTCCACTTCCTTGTAGAAATTTCTGGATTGCAAGGTAAATCCTCTTTGCCTTTAGATCTTGTCATTGTCATACAAATCTAAGAATGAATACTACAATCCTGGATACTTGTTATCTCTGATACCAAAATGATCTATAAACTCTTCAACTTTGGAATTATCCACATAATCACAAATTAAATGTTGTTTTTCTACATTCTATTATAAAATGACAGAGATAGCTAGTGAATGAATATTTCTTGTGCTTAGAATCAACAATTGTAGGAAAGTAAAGAATATAAAATCACAAACACCAACAAGTTTTGTCCTGGAAACTTCCAGAGGAGGAAACACCAGTTGAGAAGGGCAATTACTCTTTCTTTCCACTTTTATTGGCCAATTCAAACAATAAGTATAGAAATTACAATAAGTATGAAAGAGAAGTAGATAATATCTCACACTTCCTCCCAATTACTTTCTTGCTCTGTCTCAACACTCCTTTCTTCTACTAAATACAATTCCATCACTAAGAACTTTTTGCTCACTTTCTTTCATGCTTCCATGATCTTATTCTCTTATACAAACATGTATTTATAGCCTTTCTCATGTCCTCCCATGCACTAGAGAATGGGAAAGTTCATGGAGGATAATGAACACTGAAAACCTTTCAAATTCTAGGGTTATTCATTTCATATTTTTATTTTCTGTCCGAAAGAGCCAAGACGCCACCCAATGTAGACCAAATGCGGTTCTCAGAATAGTCGTTCTACACAAAATGGCGATCCTGTTACTATAAAGACAAAATCTTTATGTATTTGTTTTTCTTCTTTGTGCTTCTTCGCTATGATGAAGTAGAGTCATTTTGGATCCCTATGGATCATTTTACTTGAGCGAGCGGGCAACACAACTTCTTCTTCATGGATGTAGTAAGTTTTAAGGGCTTTAATATCTTCAAAGCATATGGATCGAATTTGTGATGCATCTCTACCCACTCACCCAATAATAAATCAAGTAGAGGAGGAGGAATAGGTTGTTCTTCTTAAACTTGTTCTTGGCCTTCTTATATTAGGTAATTATCTTGGAGAGGGGATCGGTCATATGACTCAACATGATAGGAAAATATTGGCTCAGACATACGGTAAACTAGGCACCATACCTTGTTCTTAGTAACATATGGGACCAATTAAAAGAAAAATAACCACCCAGTTTACTGAAATATCTTGATAGACAAAAGGAAAACAAGGGTGGTAGGTTAATGATTGACACATATTGAGTTATGGTGAGGCTTGGACATGCATGGAGGGTTAACTAAAGATCCTTGATGACCCCCAAAGTGGTGGTGACAGCTGAGCCATCAAGTTTTAAGACTCCTTTAGATATGGGGTTATACTTGAGACCTAGGACATCGGAAATTTTCTTAGGCATGACATAAGTACTAGTGCCTGATTCAATCATACAATTGTGCACAAGGTGTTTACCTATGATCAAGGACATATAGAAGGGTGGGGTTTTGAAAACATTTCTCACTTGTTTTTCCTATGCCCGACAAATATTCACGACATTATGGGGTTTTTAGATAATTGGATCAACATGTGGGAGTTGTATTAGAGATTCATGCAATAGACCGCGTTGCAATTGAATAGCCATGGTGTCCCACATTGTGACATTCACATTTGTATTCTTTATTTGGTCCACAATGTTGAATGGAAGGCCCATTGATTTGTGCATTTGAGGCATAATAGCATATTTTCTTAAATTTTCGGTACAAAGGAAGGTGTCTTAGCTTGTGCAAGGCTTGACCTACCAAAGGAGGGGAACACACTTCTTGTGTTAGAGCATTGTGTGGAATATCACACATAGGAGTTTTCTCATCATGAATGTTGGGTGGATTAGTTGCATCTCTTTTCTTTTGAGGATCAACTTGTGTTGTAGGAACTGAAGGTTACATGTCAAACTCAAGCATTATTTTCTTGTACCTTGTGTAATCAGCAATCTGAGCATGCGGTCTATTTGTGTCATTTGTAGCTTGATTAATGACACAGAATTCTTCAGTGCCAAAGAACATAAGGTTAGATTCATGAACTTCTGGCATTTCTTGATTCTCATGATCATTTTCACTTATGGAAGGTTCATATTTAGAAGTGGCTTGAATCATTTAAAGTCTATGTTAGTGCATAATCATAGCACCCCAACTTTGAGCTCTAAAATATTTGCTTTTCTAAGGCAGGACTCATTTGGTGTGATTACATAACATTGAACTTTCCCCAAGGTGTGGGACCTTGCAAAAATGGGAAATCTCTTCAGATTGAAGGTTGGTTCCTTATTCCTCTGTTTAGGTGCATACGTAGAAACTTATATAGGGTCTGCTCTTAATCCTAATCTAAACTTTACCAAGTACGTTGTTGGAGCATGAAAATTGTAGCTTGTGCGTGAGAAGAATTTTTCACCCTTGGGATAAATGAGAACAACACATGTGCCTGCACCATTCCTGATTCTAGATCCATCAAAGTATAACTTCCATAGACCAGAGTTTTCTTCATTATTCTTGAGCGCGCACAGCAGCACGGGTTCTTCTTTAAGAATGCAATAAGTACCAAGCCTAGTTTCAAAGGCTTCAATTTCTTCAACATATGGATCAAATTTGTGATGCCTCTCTGCCCACTCATCTAGCAATAAATCAGGTATAGGAGGGGGAATAGGCTACTCTTCTAAAACTTAAACTTGTTCTTGGCCTTCTTGGATTAGGCAATTAGCTTGGAGAGGGGATGGGTCATATGACTCAACATGATAGGAAAATATTGGCTCATCTTATATGGTAAACCAGGTACCATACCTTATCCTTAGTAACATATGGGACCAATCAAAAGACAAGTAACCACCCACTTTAGTAGTAAAATCTCTTGATAGACACAAGGCAAACAAAGGAGGTAGGTCAATGATTGACACATCTTGAGTTATTGTGAGGCTTGGACATGTATGAAGGGTTAACTCAAGATCTTTGATGACTCCTAAAGTGGTGACAGTTGATCCATCAAGTTGCAAGAATCCTTTAGACATGGGGTTATACTTAAGACCTAAGACATCAGCAATTTTCTTGGTCATAACAGAAAGTACTAGCGTGCGTCTTATTCAATCATAAAATTATGCACAAGGTGTTTTCCTATGATCAAGGACATATAGAAGGGTGGGGTTTTGACAACCTTACTTGTTTCTCCTTTGCTTGAAATATATTAACAACAGAATTAGACATTTGGATAATTGGATATGTGTGTGGAAGTTGTGTCATAGCTTCATGTAATAGGTCGCGTTAAGATGGAATGGCCAAGGCATCCCACATTGTGACATTTACATTTGTCTTCTTCATCTGGTCCACAATGTTGAATGGAAGGCCCATTGATTTGTGCATTTGAGGCACAACAACATATTTTCTTGATTTCTTAGGTGCAGAAATAGGGGCCTTAGCTTGCACAGAGGCTTGACCTACCAAAAGAGGGATGCACGCCACTTTTGTAGAAGCATTGTGTAGAACCTCACACACGAAACTTGTGCACCGTAATGTTGGTCTAATTTACATTTTCATCCTTCTTTTGGAGATCACTCACTAATGTAAGTGGAGGGATATACATCAAAATCATGCATTCTCTTTTTGTATCTTGTGTTTTCAAAACACAGGAGCACGGCATGTTTCAAATATCCACAGTTTAATTGATTGCACATAATTCTTTGGCACCAAATAACATAAGGTTGGCCTCAAGAACAACTTCTAGCATTTCTAGCTTTTCGTGTTCATGCACACTAGTGGAAGGCTCACGGTTTAAACTAGCTTGAATCATGTAATCATGCGCACGAAAGGAATTAGCATGGTGATATTGACTATGAGGCATATTGTAAGGAAAACACCATTCTGACTCTTGAGCCATATTTTTCTGATCTTTGGGACTAGTGCTTGGTTTGTGTTGGGCACTAGAAGATTTTGCACAAAAGGGGCCATTTACAAAGGAAGGTGCATATTAGCATGTCATCTATCATTTTGTTGGTTCTTCCCATATCTTTGATTTGGATATTGGTTTCTAAAGGGTTGATGACCTTGGTTATACCCTTGATTAGAATTATTCTGAAGGCTTGCACCTATTGTTTTTCTAAAGATATGACCTTATTGACAGTTTCTAATCATGACCTTCCTTTCTTCATCCTCCTTCTCTTGTGTGGGAGAATATGATGTGGATATAGCTTGTTCAACACTCTACTCAGAAATAGGGGCAATAGAAGGCTGGGGTGCTTGAGGAATTTCTAGAAATAATGTCATGGGCGGTCTAGGAGCTAACTTTCCTTCTTGAATTAGATAATTCTTAGCCCTAATAGCTAATGAATAGGCCCCAGGAATTATTGTTCCCCCATGGATTGGATCATGACAGCAATATCAAATTTAAACCCCTTAAAAAGTACAAGAAAGCACCTTCTAGAGTTGGTCTTACCAGGGATGGAATTGTCTCCCATGTTTTCTGAAATCTGAAGTTGAAGTCTTCCATGAGCTCATTGGGATCCCTCTTTATGGTTTTCAATTGTTCAAGCAATGAGAGATTATCTTCCTTCTCTCCAAATTGATTACAAAGAGCTACACCCAGTTGATTCCAATTTTGAATTGACCCTACTATCAGAATCTTGAACCATTGCAAAGCTCTCCTTTGAATGAAGAGGCTAATAGCCTAACAACCACATCTTGTTCAATAACTTGGTGGATGGCGCAGACATTAGCAATGTCTTGTATGTGATCAATTGGAGTAGTATGGTTCTCCCCAATGAAGAAAGGGATGCTCTTGAGTGTAGATGTTGGAATAGGGTTTTGGGCATTAAGAGAAAGAGGACTACTACCAGTGAAATTAATAAATCCTTAATTTGTTTTACTTTTTTGTGTTTTCATGATGATAGGCCTAAAATATCCAGGAGGTCAGAAGGAAGGCCTACCAGGAGGTGGTATTGAAACTGTACGACGTGTTGGAGATGGAGATGTGTGCACAACTTCTCTACTCCATGTTCTCCTTGGATAAATTTGGAGGTACTCAAAGGATTCTTTAGTTACTTGCACTTTGTCCGATATGCACTCTTCTCATGAAAAAGGGATGTGGACTGCTAAAAATAGTAGATATGAGAGTTGGGAGTTGCTATATGTGTTAAAACAAGTCTCCAAAGGCTAGAAATCACTAAGTCACACACCATAACTTAGCAATTATTAAATTTAAGCTTTTAGTGTGTGGTCCCATCGGTGTGCTAAAATGTTGGAGCTCAAACTTACACCCATCTCGATCGGGATGAATTAGGTCATTGATGAAACATGGGATTGTATCCAAGTTGTGGTCCCTTGCACATTTGAGACAGGACTGCGGAGAAGGCCGGTTCCTCTACCTATTTCTACTACTACAGCTACTCCTAATGTTGAAATCAAATCCTAAATTAATCATGCCAAGGGACTAGAGTTAGAGGGATATGAAGAAATGGGAAACTAATATAAGGGAGGCGATAACACTAGAAAGCAAGGGGATGAACATAGTTAGCTTTAAGAAAAAATGAAGGGGAATGTGTATATAAAGGATAGAAATTTATATCACAATCTAAAACACATACACATGCTCATTTTCATGAGACACAATCATAAAAGGAACCTGCAAGGATGAAAAAGCATGGAAAATAGACAATGCAAAACAAAGGTAAGGAAAAGTAATAAAAACAAGCCAAGGTAGAGAATAGCCACAAAACAAAGATTTTATTACTGCTACAAAATGCCTGATCAAATTACAATGGCATATGATGATGATATCTAAAACCAAAGATCCATATATGAACACTGCAACTTAAAAATTCTAAGGAACAAAGCACTTGGCAACTAAAGGGTCCAGCAACCTTTTTAATGAGCATAGCTCTAACATTTATAGAAGAAGGAAAGAAGAAGAAGATAGAAACTTGTATTTGAAATTAAACTACCATCAACAAGTATTTAATGCCTACAAATCTACCTAAAAAGTTGTCGAATGCGCCCCCATGTCTATTTGGATTGTAGAAGAAGGAAGGAGGCAAGACTGAATGAAATCGGTGGTTGAGTTGATTAGATGTCTACATTAATGGATGAAAACATGTTTCCCTGCTTCTCACCTACCAAATCCAACCAACATTTGAATTTAAATGATCTAGAGTATCACCCACATCAGCAGCTTTCTAACAAGACCAATTGTGCATTAATCCAAGCTTTACGAAAAAATTATAATGATATGAAGTATACATAGAAATCGGACTGCAATGACATGTGGTACATGCTAATTGGATGAGGAATTGGCCAACTGTTCATCTTTTTTTGTCATTTTCTACCTTGTGTCACGCATTGATTTTTCATAAATATTCACACCCAATTTACATGCTTCGGTAGGTTGCCTATAGCACATTCAAGTCTAATAGGTTGCCATGTGTCACATGACTAGCGTGGAAGGATGCACAAGTTACGTGCAAAAGAAAGAGGCACAAGAAAGGGAAATAAAAAGGAGGGTGTGTAGAGGTGATGCACGTGGAGGGAAAGGGTGCATATATGTAAGAGAAAAATATGCAAGTAGCGTGCAAACATTCAATTGAGTAATGTGTAGCAGCAAAAAGAAAGGGGGCATGAAGGACTACACAAGGAACTTAGCCAATTTAGAGGGAAAGTCGGGGTATGCATGAAGGATTTGTGGACTGTGGGAGGAAATGAGGGATCACATAAGGGGAGTTCACAAAGGGGCATAGAAGGGGATAGAGAAATTAAAAGGGATGGCATGCAACACGTGTGAAAGTACTAAAACCAACTTATGTACCAAGGAAACAACCCGAGTGCACAAAACACCTGTAATATTTGATCTTCGGATCTAGAATGGGAATGTAAGTTGTCAAAATAAATAGGGAGTTATTTTGGACAATAAGATCCACTAGCTCATTTGTACTGCATAAAAGTTTCTTAACGATGAATCTCTCTACTCGTGATACGATTTCTTTCACTATGGAAGTATCAACTCCTCTACCTAAATGCTCTTCCCATGCCCAATCGACTCGATAGACCCAAAACATATCCTATGTATCAACTTTGACATTGGGGATATCGTTTCTTTTTTAGTCCACGTCACTTGAAAACAAACCTTGTTTATGGTGGCATTGATCACCCTTCTTCCCACATCAACAATTAACCCCATACTAAGTGATACACGGTGGCTTTGAATTCCTCTACAACAAATCCTTCACCTTTACCTGCCTTCATCATTATGCATAGAAGAGATTCGGTATTGGACATTACAAACAAGGCATGTATGATTTCATCATTGACCAATCCCATAAATGCCACAAGAAGTTTGGATTGGGTTTCAAAGAATAACCCATCAACTCCTTCGAGCATACTTCATCTGCATCTCTCATGCACATCAATTTATCCACTCCATATCCATCCAAAAACCTCATGGACACGGACAACACCATGTCCCTTTCTTTAAAAAAAAATTAATCTCCACGATCACTTTAGGATCGGTCACCTATCAGGATGAAGGTGAAACTAGGTCCCTTCCTCTCAAATTCCCCAACATGGTAGAGGAGGATTATCCTACCCTCAAAATTATTCAATGTAGAAATGAAGATTCCATTCTTTCCTACATGGGGTTGAAAGATTATTATATTCGTAAGGCCCTACCTCGTGACACATCAATCCTCCTCAATAAATCCACCAAAAATTTCAACATAGGGACTCCACAAGAACCCCGAATCCTCAAAGTTGTCCAATCTCTTCATCTACTAGATCTAGAAGTCTTCACCTCTTTCCTTTATAATCATAGCCAAGCCTTCACATGGTCACATTCGACATGCTAGGTCTCAATCCAAACATCGTAGTCCATAACATCGTCACCATCCCTAATGCCAAGTTAGTCAAGAAAAATTTGCACCACATGCATCCTCATGTTGCCCTCCTTGTCAAAGAGGAATTGCAACATCTTATCTCATCCAACTTCATCTAGCCTATCGATTATCTCGTAATGGATTTATAACATCGTTCCCATTTCCAAATCCTCTGCAAGCTCCACATATGTACCATCTTTTGAGACTTAAATGTCACTTTTCCTAAGGACAAATTTCCCTTCCTAATATTGATTAGCTTTTCAACCTCGCATCTGCCACGAGATGCTATCTCTTATGGATGGTTTTTCTAGTTACAATCAAATCCTCATCACACCAGAAGACCAACATAAGACATCTTTCATCACCCCTTGGGAAATCTTTTCTATCATGTCATGCCCTTTAGTCTAAAAACACAAGGTCCACCTATTAACGTGTCATGGCCTATATCTTCCACAATCTCATCTTAAAAACCATAAAGGATTACACCGATGACCTTCTCTCGGTAAATCCAAATGTTGATAAGACCATCTCACCATCCTTAAAATCCTCTTCACGTGTCTTATCCATTTCTTCCTCCATCTTAATCCTACAAAGTGTGTGTTTTGAGTTCTAACTGGTAAACTCCTTGGCTTCATCATTTCTATCAGGGTTATTGAAGTTGACCCCACCAAGATCAAGTCCATCCTTGAAATTCCTCCTCCTAATCTAAAGAAACTTCATAGTGTCCAAGGTTGAATCCGATCATTTCATAGTTTCATCTTGAAGCTTTCTAATTGTTTCCAACCTACTCATCATCTTCTCCAAAAATACACTCACTTCAAGTGGGATTCCAACTACCAAAATTCTTTGATGAAATTAAGAAATATCTTCTATCACCACATATTCTCACACCTCCATGTGAGGGGGATCCATTCTACCTCTACATCTCTTCCACCAAGCATGCTCTAGGTGTCATGTTGTCGCACGCGCCGCCGATGAGCGAGGTAGAGAGAAATCCATATATTATATCAGCTACACTCTTCATGACTAAGAAACCTGTTACACCAAAGATGAAAAATTTGTGTTACACTATTTTCTTCATTACTTCCAAACTTCATCACTATCTTCTCAATCATAAAACATATGTCATCACTATTTTTAATCCTCTTAGAACCATACATTCCAAACCATATCACAATGATCACATCACTCGATGGATCATACTCATGACTTGTGTTTGACATAGAGTTCATTTCCCAAAAATAAATCAACGGCCGAATATCATTGATCAACTCACCGAAGCCCCTCTTACTCGATAATCAACTTCCCACTAATAGTTCCCTAACAAATCCATCCACACCATTGATCATGAGTACTCTTCCTAAAAATTACATTATTTTTATACGGATCTAAGTTTAAGCAAGGGGGAGGAGGTGTCGGCATCATCATCATTCCTCCTTGGGAAACTCCTATTCCCGTCACCTACAAACTCAACTTTGAGTGCACCAACAACATGGTTGAGTACGAAGAAGCTATCTTGGGCCTCCAAACTACTATCATGCTCGGCGTCCAAATCCTTGATATTTATGGTGATTCTCAACTCATCATCAATTAAATCAATGGGATCTATCAATGTAAAAATGAAGTCCTTATAAAATATAAATGCATCGTTGACTTTCTTCTCGAAGCCTTCGATCAATACACCATCCAAATTGTCCCTCATTCATCCAATCACTTTATAGACACTATGGCATCCCTTGGACAACGGAAGAATCCAAACTCTTTGTTGTTTTCCATTGCATTGATCAACCATCCCATACTAATGAGCTTCCTCATATCAATCTTGTATCGACACTAATCAATATGATATCTAGTATACCTAGATCTTTGACTATCTTTCTCAATCTAAAATTCCCTCTGACCTATCTAAAAATGGTAGGAGGTCTTTCCTTCAATGTGTTAACCATTATGTCATCCTTGGTGGCATCCTCTACAAATGTGGGTTTGATGGTATTTTACTATGATTCCTTAAATCCCATGAATCTATTTGTGTTATCCAAGAAGTCCACAATAGCATCTGTGGTGGAAAATTTAGTGGTTTGGCCATTGCCAAGCATGTTCTTTAGATGGGCTACTATTGTCCTACCCTCAATCAATATTATTCTGAGTATGTTAAAAAGTGTGTCAAATGCCAACAACATTCCAATTTCATATGTATCACTAGACAAGCCTTATAACCAACTCAAGATTTGTGGCTTTTCTCACGGTGGGTACATGACCTCATTAGTCTCGTCAATCCATGTTATTCTCAATGTCATCATTCCATCCTTACCACTACCGGATACTTCACTAAGTGGGTGGAAGATATTCCACTCACATCCACCAAAACTAACAAGATCGTCAATTTCATCTATCGACATCATTTGTCACTTCGGTGTTCCTCATAAAATCATCGCATAACAGAAATTCCTTCAAAAATAAATATCTTAAGAAGCTTTGTGACACTTTCAACATCAATCTTAGCTTCTCTTCTCCATACTATCCACAAGCTAATGGCCAAGCTAAATCCACTAACAAAACTCTCTGTAACATTCTTGCTAAAACTATTGATAAAGTAGGTCGAGATTGGCACCTTCATATCCCCTTCACTCTTTGGGATTATCAAACTAGCATCCGCACCTATACATATGTTACTACCTTCTCTCTTGTTTATGACTTTGAAGTTGTCCTTCATCTCAAAATTCAAATCCCATTCTTGTGTATTTCTCTCTGTGAATTCATCTCTGCCAGAGGACTATCATCAAGAATTTCGGAAAAACTTCAACTATAAGATGAATATCATTTAATCACTCTCAACATCGTCACATCTATCAAGAGAGAATCAAATGTGCCTATAACAAACATCTTAAAAAACACAAATTAAAAATATGTGACCTTTTCCTAAAATAAAAATAGAACGTCACTACTCTCTGGAAATGATCCAACGTGGAAAGTTTTCTCCAAATGAGATTGAACCATATATTATCACACATAAGTATGGGTCTAGGTCTTATCACTTAGCCTCTCTCGATGGTAAACTAGAAATGGGACCTCTTAATGGATTTCACCAATGTGATATTAGTCCCACTTAACGATATTGTTCCCATCATTATACCTTTCCATCTCCCATCGTAATGATTTGGAATCATGCGGTATTCCATCATTATCCTATCTATGAATTTGAATATGGGCACCATGGCTTTGCTCATAGCATATTCCTCATGGAAAATTTCATCCTTCTAGGAGGGAACCCCATGATCATTACACCCATTTCCTTCTTATCTACCTACTGGAACCATAATAAGGGTCCACACTTGTAGCTTGTACATCTTACTTTCCCCTCCCCAAGCTATCTACTTTGTTATCCTCGGTTCCATTATAAAATTCAAAAAAAAAAAACATGGATTCTTATATCAAAAGTTATATTATCCAAAAAATAGACTACTCCTTTGAAGGACAGTTGTTCACATAAAACAAAATAAATGTCAAAAGTATCCATTGATCCCTCAAAGGAAAACTTTTGCATATCTTATCCTTCCATACATAAACTCAAAATAAAAATCCTAAGAAAAATATTATTATTGTAGACCACTCCCTCGAAGGATGTTTACCTTTGTATATCATGGTAGTAAAGGATTCCTGCATTGATCAACCTTTTCAAAATATCAAAATCAAAAGCAAAATCCAAAAACAAGCATCCTAGGAAAGCTTCCCACATCGATCAACTTTCCCATCAAAAGAAAACTTCCCGCATTGATCGGATTACGCAATATTGCTCAAAGTTAGAGCATAGACCTAGGAAAACCACCTAAAGATAAATTATTTCCCCCGTCAAGCCAAATATCAACCCCTCATCATTTCTATAGGATGTGTATAAGCACACCTTTCATCTTCCCTTCACGATCTTATATGTGACTAATTATCGTTGGTTGTATGTTAATAACAGCCATGGGCCATAAGTGCATTGCATTGTTCACATTTTACCTCCAAACCAGTCCAAAATGATCTCTCCTACATGTGCTCTTTACTATGTTGCAAGTGGCCTTCATGTATTTGGGTCGCTCTATCAAGGTCATGTTTTATCTATCTACATCATCTTATCTAATCTACATCGAATCCATCACATCGTATCTAATCTAACCATCATCTATAATATAAATCCAACATCTAATCTAATATTCATCACATCTAGTCTAGCCATCATACCATTTTCATATATAATTTAATCATCATATCATGTCTAATCTAAATCCATCACATCATTTTCCTATCTAATCCAATCAGTTCTACATCCAATCAATTCATCATATCATTTGTAATCTAACTCCACCACATCAAGTTATCATGTCAAATCCCATTAATGCATGTGATAATCTAAATTAATCACTACATCACATCCATAATCTAATTATCATCATCTAAGTATAATCCATCACATACATCTAATCTACTCAACACAACACAAGTAAATCAAGAAAAAATCATGTTTGTGTGTGTGTGTGTTTGTGTTTCTATACATCCGTGATAGATCTCCACTAGTCTTTATTTCAATCTATACATAAAAATCAATATCTATACAATGTTCATCCACTAATCGCTAAACACAAAATTTAAAACCCTATCTCCTAGGGCAAGACCATGTCCTCCTACCTCTCCACCCTATCCTCCACCTAGCCCATGATCGTGCCTCATTTTTGCTATGCTCATCATAATCCCCGAGGCCTCTCGTCACCCCGATCTCCTCTCTCTCATTAAGTATGACGCATAGTGTGATACATCAATCAATCTTATAGTCATTATACGCTCATAGTAGCATTCCTCATCTCATAGATTCTAGTACTACTCCAATGTCACAAAACTAGCAGGATCCATTTGTCCATCCCCTATGCAAATACCTAGGATTCACCATCTTCTGTCCATATTTCTCCCTTGTGCCAAATATTGGATCGACCACAATCTCGCATAACAAAAAAGCAGAGTCAAAAGATTGTGAGAAAAGGCCTCAAAATTGGCTAAGTATAAAGGCCAAAGCGGACAATGCCAAGTGTCAATATGGCATTATTTCAAGGGGTAAAAGTTACAAAATGGCCTGTAACTCCACCCAAGGAAAAAGTCAGCATCTGGGCCCGAGTCAAAGCTAAAGAGGGAATCAAAAGAAAGGGGCATATCTTTCGAATCGGGGCTTGAAATATTGCAAAATGATGTCGTTGGAAAGATCTTGGCCTCACCCATGCCATGGAGATCTGAAACTTTAATTTTGAGGAGGTTGGGTGAAGAAAAATGGAGGAAATGTCTTCGGGCTTTCAATGCGGGGTCTTCTTGCCTCAACAACTAGATCAGATTTGATCTGTTTCTCCATTTCCTCTTCCTTCAAGGTGCCGAACCAAGGATTGATGTAGTAAAGATAGATTTTTTGGGGAGATTTCATCGAGGCATTAACAAACGATGGTTGAGTTTCAACTGATTTTACTTGCTTCTCTCTCTTTTTCTTCTTTCGGATTAAATCTATAAATGCGGTGGAAGGATTCATTGTAAAGGGTTAGACATTCTTTGTTTTGTAGGCTCCTTATTTTAGCAAAGGGATATGTGGGGTTTAGGCCTTCCATCAAAAAAATGCATTACGTTTCTAACTCTTGGCTACCTTGTAATGGACTGTATCAATCTACAAAGCAATAAAACATGTCTATGATTGATTTTAGATCCTCTCTTTTCTCTTTTGCTTTCATCTGGTCTCCCATTATATATCAAGCTACTTGTGCTTGTTTATTGTATGCATTTTGTTGGTTTGTGTCAGTTAGCAAAATAAGTGTTCATCATTCCTTTGGTGCTCACATCGTAGTTTAGCTTTGTTTTAATTTGTAAATTCCTTATATCCTTGTCTCTTTGATAAAGTTTAGATTAGGATTAAGAACATATCCTCTGCAAGGTTCTACATATGCACCTAAATAGAGGAATAAGGAACCAACCTTCAATCTGGAGAGCTTTCCCATTTTACAAGGTGCCACACCTTGGGGAAAGTTCAATGTTACGTAATCACACCAAATGACTCTACCTTAGAAAAGAAAACCTGTAGAACTCATTTGGGGGTGCTGTGATTTCGTGTTAACAGTTTTGGCATGCCCACTAGAACTAAGAAGTCTCCATCCTATTAGAGTAGTGATTGATGTACACTTGTTGTGATTCTAGATTTTAAGAAGCTTTAAAATTATACATCTGGTGACTCCAAAAGAAACAAATCTATTGGTTTTAGAAGCCCAATCTTGGGAGATTCAAGAGAAAACTTGGTCTAGAGCAAGGAAAGAAGGTATATTTGAATACTTGCATCTATCCCCAGGTAGAGAAAGGAGAGGAAGAAGAATTTAGAGGTCTCCATCTCCACCAAGTAGAACCTTATCAAAACCTCCACCTGCAAGGCCTTTATTTCAGTCTGTAAGGATTCTTAGGCCAATCAGAATGGCACAACCAAATCCATATGTCAACTTCATCGGCAGTAGTCCACTCACCTTGATTGCACAAAACCCAGTTCGATTGCAGCATTAAAGAGCATCCCACATTTCACTGGGAGAAAATAAAACTTCTCTTGGTGACCATGTCCAAGATATTGCAAATGTTTGTACAATCCATGAGATCCATGAGATGGACATTGTAGTCAAGTTACTCACCTCTTCATTCAAAGGGAAAGATTCACAATGGTTTAGGAGTCTTGAAGCAGGCTCTATCCAGAACTGAACTAGCTATGCATGGCCCTTCACAATTAGTTTGGGGGAAAAGGTGATAACTTGTCTTTGTTGGAGCAACTAACAACAATCAAGAGAGCCCCAAATGAGTAGCTGACAGAATTCAACCTTAGATTCCAGCGGACCTAGGATAGGATTCCAACAACAGTAAAGCCCACTAATGAAGGTTCCTTCTTATACTTTCTTAGGGCTTTAAATTCTGATATTTCTCTAATGATTCAGTCAATGGGGGCACTACATTACCTACATCCTATAGCCTCTCCATAGGGGCTGAGAACCATTTGATTTAAGCTGGAAAAATTGCTCCTAGGCCATCCATGCCTCTATACCCTGAGTTAGGAAGCCCAAATACTATCCAAGTTCCTACATTAGCTCCTATACCCACCCCCAGGAGTTAAAGCTCAATTGAAGCTTCCACTTCATCATCTAATACCTCTAAAGAGTTTCAGGAAGTGGTGATGAAGAAACTTTAGAACTTTGGGAATGAGATAATGACCATCAAAAGACAACAAGCTCAGAGTTCCAGGCCATACCACCCCCAAGCTCAATATCAAGCCGGACCCAAAGATATCAGTAGAATAAGCCACCACCTCGGACTATAAGCGGATCCATAACCATGGACAGCCCCAAGCTGCTATACCTTTGAGACCATATGATCCTAACACAACTTCAAAATCAAGGGCGTTGGTTCCTTCATAGAATAATATGGCACATGAATATGTGTAGACACCAAATTCGTGTCTTACGACACCTGTGCCCCGCATCTCATTTCACAACCTAACCTCACCACCTAAACCTTGCACAATTATTTATTAATTACCTTATAATTAATAAATCCACATTTTCAAACCTGCCACCTCATTTTGCCACCTCATCATGACCTAGCCCTAACCCTAAACTAACCTAATAAAGACCTATAACTTGGTCTACATCCACACCCATGACTAATTACCCCTCACCCGCACAAAAAACCAACCTAATAATGACTTGAACAAGCCCACAACTAATCTCTCGGGAGAAAAGGAGGGAAAGTTGGCTATTTTATTAAAAATAGCCACTTTGACTTAACCGACATCGGTTCCTACTTGACCGCCGTCGGTTACAGTAACCGCCATCGGTTCCCTGTAAATGACCTCCCCCAACCAAAAACAAAGGATCGGGAATTCATTGGAAGGATCAAAAATTCACTTGGCAGAGCGAGACAAGTGAAGAAAAGAGAAGAGCATCGAGCCGAAGACTGCAACTGAGCCACTGGATTGCTACCACCCCCTTTCAAGCATTGGAAAAGACTGAGGATAGCTTCATCAGCTCGTTTTCCAATACCAGATCATCCCAACTGAGCCTTACTGTCACTACCACATTCCTTGGACCTGAATCTTCATCAAGGATGAGTAAGTAGTGTCTTGTATGTTTCTAAGCACCATTTCCTGAGTCTTTTGATTGATAGTAATTATAAGCTCACTTTTAGATCTACCACCTGCCGGCACCCTACACTTAACCTTCATCCATACAGCCTTGTATTGCCCAGAAGATAGTTTTATCACACTCTGAGTCTTCCCTATCATCTCACTATTCCCCTCAGCCATCCACCAGTCTTAAAAACCCCACAATCACCCTGCAACCAACCTCCCTCCAGGAGCACCTAGATTACTGACCCTACCGGTGTCGGTTATCCTCTACCGGCAGCGGTTCTCTAAACCGCGGTCGGTTATCCAGTGACCGGCATCGGTCACTGTGACTTATACCCAAAACCTTCCTCTCACCTATTTGTCTCCTAACAACCTCAGATCCAATCTGGTTTATCCCTGTAACTCGAGCTGAACGTATCATGACCATTGACCAAACAAACAACGTGACGTTTTATTATTGGTAGTTTAGTCTCTATTGCTTTGTGACGAGGCACCTAAATCGTGATTTCGCAATAGCTTCTTTATTATCATTTGTGTTAATTCGTATTGAAAGGGGAACTGACCACCTTCGAAAGGAAGTCTAATATTTCCTAGGTCCAAGGCAGTTCCCTCATTTATTGTCTAACTAAAATCTGGTGGTCTTGTATTCTTACTTGCAGGTAGTCCTTCCCAGACAAAAAGGAGTTCTTCGCAATCGATCTGATCTCTCTCTACGGTACGCACACACCCTCTCAACATTCAATAGGTATTCCTCCTAGCCCTAACCCTTATCTGTTTCTCAAAAGAATGAAAGGATAGAAGCAACTCTATTCTAAGAATGAAACATTTTGTGCGAAACATTTTGGCACGCCCGGTGGGACCCATTTCGGGTTTCTTTCTTTCTTGCTTGCTTTCATATAGGGAGCATACTTGTTGTTTGTTTCTGCTTAATATTCACAAGATATTTTGTTATTTTGGTAAAAGAGTTTGTCTTACTTTCACATCTTTGCATTAGTGAAAGTCATCTCCTTTGCTTCATCGAATATCATTTTCGATTTGGGTTTAAAACACGTGCATCACATTCTTGCTTGCTGTTTTCAATTCTAGTGAATGTAGATTAAGTAACAGGTCATACACATGGGGGTGATATCCACGGTATTGACAAGAAATTAATCTTACTTTCACTGCACAACACATACCAAATCACATCATAATCAACACAACAGCTCAAACATCCCCCCTTTTCCGCGGTATTCCTCCGCCCGATTGAGGTAACCTTATAAGCCAAAACAAACTTGACATCTCCCTTAGGTCTTTTGTTTAGGATTGACATCATCTTACGTCTAAGGCATAAGCCCACAATATTTAAAACTAATCCTAGGGTTAGTCTCTTGATTTGCTTGTGCATCTTGCTTGTTTTTAGTTCTGTTTCTCTGTCATACACTATTTTTGTGATCACTTCAGAACAGTTTGGTAGGTATACTAAGCATTGTTAACCCCAAATCAGCAACTTCTTACAGCTTCTTACACCGGTCCTATTCTACCGACATCGGTTAACTTACCGACGCCGGTTACAGTCTGACCGACATCGGTTACCTGACCGATATCGGTTACTATCTTTCACAGTTCCCAAAACCAGCAACCTACCAATTCCAACATTTTGTTGCTGCTTTTGTTCCTGATAGATTGCATCCCTACTGTGTACCCTTGTCCATGGTTGTTATCACTCGAAAAACAAGCTGCGGCCATGGTTTCACATGCCTGCTCCATGCCTTTGCCTGAATCACCCCCTTCACATTCTGTGGGGAATCCTACGGACACCAGCGAGGTTCCCAAAATCCCTATAGGAGATAAGGAATTTGTGAAATTTTTGGACGCTAATCCTAGCACTGTACAGTACTATTTGTCTCATGCCCCTGACCATACACCCGACGGTCAACTCCTTGTTGGTATGCCTATTAGTATAGCTGCTCACTTAGCTCCTTCCCCACCTGATAACTCCGCCTTGCCTTCTTCATCCTTAGCCCCGTCTCCCAACTCAGCAGCTTCAGTGGTTCATACGGCATAGATTGGCTTTCCTTTGGTTAACCTGGGGCCCCACATATCATTACCACCGACTGCTCCTACCTCGTCTCTCTCACAGACTACTCCTTTCATAACTTGCTCTCTACCACCTATCCACACAAGCTTTCCTTCTCAAGCTCCGCCCACCTTTTCATTTCCACACACGTATCCGGTGACTTCAACATCTTATATAGGACATCCCTATTCATTCGCCTCAACATATTCATCCTCAATACCTTATCAACATTTAACCCCACCATTGTCTAGTGGTGGCCCTTGGCCCAATCCTCCTCCGTTTACGACAACCGCACCATCATCTCATCCAACCACTGATTTAATCAAACAAATGATGGACAAGATGAAAAATCTGGAGGCTTCATTTGTGAAGCCATAGCACCCTGACATACGAGCAAGTTTTTTGGGATCCTATTCATCCTTCTGTCCCCCTTCATTCATATCCTCCTCAATGGGAATTACCAAAATTTACTCGTTTTAATAGTAAGGAGGATCCTCAACAACACTTGCGATCATTTAGACATGCCTGCTACCTGATTGCTCATGACGATGCCTTACTACTCCGCACCTTTCCCATGTCCTTATCAGGACCCGCCTTGGAGTGGTATAGTGCTTTAACCCAACACTCAATCTTCTCTTTTAACCAATTAGCCCAATCTTTCTTGGATCATTTCTCCATTAACGTTGCCAAGAAAGTATCTATCACCGACCTCTATGCCATCCGACAGTTTGAAGACGAATCTATCGCAGATTTCGTTGGACGATGGCGGGGCCTTATCAACCAACTTACTTATGCCTTGCCTCAGGCTGAACTTATCGAACTCTTTATGTGGGCCTGCGCTAAGCACATTTCTCCTACCCTCCAAATTCAAACTTTCCGCACCTTTGATGAGGCCTTTACTATGGCTCGAAACTAGAAATTCGAGCCTTAGAGGAAGAGAAATTGTGGTTGCAACAAAAAACCCTAATTTCTCGAACCCAAGACTCCACCAACAAACCCAACACCACCAATTCTCACGCATCGACTGCTTCGAAATCAAAAGGAGTTGTACACGCGGTGATGGTCAAATCCCAAGCACCATCTAATACCCCACCAAAAACCACCTATAAGTATAAAGTCGAGCCCATCAATTATACTCCCTTGGGAGAAACTTATGGTGTCATTTTGGAAAAAATAGCTCTCAAAGCGGGAGCTATCACCTTACCTCCTGTTAAACCTCACTCCGGTTTGATTCCACCCACGCTATACCTTCTTGGTACAAAGAAAATGACTTCTGTAACTTCCACCGCGTGAAGGGACACAGTCATGAAAATTGCAAGATGTTGAAAAACATAGTGCAGGAAATGGTTGATGCAGGGGATATAACCCTCGATAATCCTAACACCCCTGCTAACTAAAATTTGAAAATCTTCAACAAACCATTCCCAAACCACTCATCTAATAGTAACATAAACCAAGATATCTTAGCCGAGGAGAGTGTTCATGAAATCCATGTAGTTTTCGACTCCCAATCAAAAGCTTCTATCGAGGAAATTCTAAATCAAGCTTCTTCACTAACGCAGGGACTCGAACCCCCTTCACCACCATCAAGACGAGATGAAATCATTGCCATTCCTTTACCCATAAAGGAATTAACCACCCAGAGTTCTCTTCTCATAGATGAGCCTTCTTACACCACATCCCTGCAAGACTGTGAGTGGATGTTATCTAACTTATCTATTTCCCAAACATCTCCTTCTACTACTCTTGTTATACAAGAGGAAGGCTCGCCACTGTTTCTATCATCTTTAGAAGAGAAACCTCTCAAATCGACATCACCAAATTCGTTAATCATGACGGATCCCCTCAAACATGCCCTCCTACCTATTAGTTCTTCATCACCTAAATCTTTTCAGTGACCGGTTGACCTCTTAACACCCATTGATACAGAGACTCATTTACCCCCTGTATCACACCCACAGTGGACCGGAATCACAACCAACCTCTCTTCCATACAAAAGTTCCTATTCACACGTGAAGACTGTTATCCCCGTAAGATAGATGAGTCCTATGGGAGCGTTTGAGTACACCATACTCTACTCAAATGCAGATGACCGATCCAGACACCTCTACCATATACCCGAAGTGTTTACAAAAGCTCAAAATGCCAATGTCCTCATCTTCACCCTCCTCATCTCTACCAAACACCTCATCCACCTCTACTAACCTAACCAAACCTTTCCCTATGCTTGGGACTTTACCAATACCCAGCCTAACACACCCACCTAAATGGTTAGATTTATCCAAAAATAAAGCCGTCCATCCACCTAAGAGACAAACCCAATCCCCTAAAGCCCAAGTCCAATCTATGCCTCTGTCACAACTAAAACCCTCGCCATCACACCTACCTTCTATATTAGGACCTCACCCCTCCACCTTGCCTCAATACATCATACCTCCTGCGTTTTCTTTAAAACGACCTGCATCTTCTACACCCATACAGAGATCCATGGGTGTATCAACACCGTCACCCCAAGTATCCTGTCCACCTATCAACCCTAAACAAACTCCATCATCAAAGGATTTGTTTTTGTCACTCCTCTTTCTCCATGGTTGTTTCCCGCCATTACGTCATCTGTGGCCTCATCATCTAACCAGCTAAACATAACTTCTGCACCAAGAAGCCACGTTTAGTTAAATCCAATTATCAAAACCCCTTGTCTAAACCACCACCCATACGAACCAACCATACCCAAACATTACCAAAACCCACCCAATCAATAGCCTCATCTTCCTCTGACTTTGACCCGCTCAAAGGATCTTACGCCAAGATCCTTGATATGTTGGTGGAGAATGCGACCATTTCCCTACCCCCACTTAGACCCTATGATCCATCTACACCTCGACCTATAGGTTATGATGAGTCTAAAATCTGCGCTTATCACCGCACACCAGGACATGATGTAGAGGGATGCAAAGCGTTGAGAGCCATACTTTGCCAATCACCTATCTCGGATAGACAGCCTAAGAAAGACAACTTACGAAGGGAGAAACCTTTAGCTTCAATCCCCTCTCCTATACCACCTGTCCCCGCCTCACCAAGATCTATCATTATTACAACCCCACCTCTCGAAGACAATGACTTATCCCTACCGTCTTCCTCCTCTCATGTTCACGAAATCAACATGATTAGTGTTGCTACTCGAGGGCAGAAAAACAATGGGAAAGCTAAAGAAAGCACACCTGCGGCCTCTCTTTCTCCGTCCACCATCCCGATCGCACCACCACCTAAAGTGGTTATTCGTGGACCTACCTACCCCATCTCTGATGGAGTTGCCCACCGAACCATGATCAAACAACTTCACCAATCACCTGTAAAAATGACACTGTATGATCTCATTCAAACCTCTGAATCTCATCGCCAAGCTCTCGTTGAAATCCTTCAAGGGATAGAGGTCTTACCTAATGAAACCTTGCCCATTACCACCATCTTAACACCCAACCACGTTGCTTCTCTCACCAAACAATCTACCACTTCCGTCCTCGTATAAAAAAACCATTCTTTATCGCTTTCTCAAAGATGAAATTGTTGACTTTGGTGCAGAAGATCCTGACCCCACTCTTTTCATCTCAGCTTACGTTCGGGACATCCGAGTACGTCATGTTATGATTGACGGGGCGCTATCCTAAATATCATCTCTTCCAAAGCCTTCCAACAAATGAATATCCCTTCTAGCTGCATGTGTGCCAACCCCATCATGTTGCGTTCATTCAACGATGCTATTACTTCTACCTTAGGCACCGTGATCCTTAACATTCATGTAGGGCCATGTACTTTACCTGAACTCTTCTATGTCCTTGAGGGAGAATTCTAATACAACATGTTGTTAGGTCACCCTTGGATCCGGGCTATGGGATGCATTCCCTCCACCTTACATAGATGCATAAAATTTGAGTATGAGGGGAAGTCCTACACCGTAAAAGCTGACCCTCCCCCCTTCAAAACCTGTAATATGTTATATCACCCTAATGATGTGCTTGTACTAGTCAAGACACCCATTCATCCAACCCAACCATCTATTTCAACCACACCTCAACCATCCACCTCAACCGCACCTACACCTTCAACCAATGAAACCGCCGCCGCAAATACCACTTCCTTCCCCGCGGACAACATCCCGACCTCAGATCCCTTAGTAGATGTTTTTCAACGCCTTACACTGGGGGAGTATCACCTATATAACATTAGCACTTTCCATACCCCACAGGAGTACGGACAGTTACATGCGCATCCTACCTACGACCGTCGTGTGGGGGAAGTAATCTCCTACGGACCACCTAATTGCCGCACCAACCTAACGTATGGGGGTGTCGATGCATCCTCCGTTACCCCTGAACCTCCCCTTGGTGTTGTTCCCTTCCAATCTGATTTTCAATATCTAACTAATCGTCGCTTTGCCCTCACCTTCTTGACGCTATGCTTGGAAAGGTTTTGGTTTTGGTCTTTATGAACAAGGCCAACATACAATCATTCCCATGACTACACGCAAACACAAAGATCGTAGTGGTCTTGGATTTTCTGAAACACTTACACCAAAGAAACCTCGTGTCAGTTGTATCCGGGAAGACGATGAAGTCACCCCTTCCGAACCATCATCACCCATTTTGCCATCGTCACCCACAGAGTCGATAGACCCTGAATCTATCCCTCCTAACTTTTTTTTTCATAAATGCTATCTTCCTGGGTCCTCTCACTTATCAACGTGATAATGAAGACCCATCTTCTCTTCCCCTTTTGTATCCAGACATGATCGAAGAGGACTCGCCTTCAATTAATGTTGTTGAGTGCCAGGATGACGACTCCATCCTCACTTACCTTGGTGCGGACGACTCTTATATTCAACGCGCCTTACCATCTGAAACTCAAACCATGTTGAATGAGTCGACTATAGAAATCAACATCCACACAGAGGACGATCCTCACATTGTGAAGATCGACAATCTCTTAACGCATCAGAACAAATGGCTTTCACTACCTTCCTACGTGCCCACAACCAAGCTTTCGCTTGGTCCTACGCTGACATGCCAGGAATTGATCCTGACATAGCGGTCCATAACATTACCCTAAAACCCGATTCCAAACCAGTTAAATAGAAACTGAGAAAAATGCATCCACGCATTGCCCTCTTGGTCAAAGAAGAGCTTCAACGACTCCTTTCTATTTCCTTCATCTTACCTATTGACTATCCTCAATGGATTTCTAACATCGTACCTGTTACTAAAGCAACGGGGGGACTTCGGATATGTACGGATTTCCGAGACCTTAACCTCACTTGCCCAAAGGATGACTTCCCCCTCCCAAGTATTGACCAACTTGTTGATCTCACTGTGGGCCATGAGATGCTTTCCCTCATGGATGGCTTCTCAGGATACAATCAAATTTTGGTAGCCCCGGCCGATCAACACAAAACCTCCTTCATAACTCCTTGGGGAACCTTCTGCTATCGTGTCATGCCGTTCGGCCTTAAGAATGCTGGTGCGACCTATCAGCGGGCTATGACTTATATTTTTCATGACATTATGCACACTATCCTTGAGGATTATGTCGATGATCTTCTTGGCAAATCTAAGCATCGCAGTGAACATCTCGATGTTTTAACCATTATTTTCGATCGCCTGTTACAATACTGTGTTCGTCTTCAACCAAAGAAATGTGTCTTTGGTGTCCTCTCGGGAAAACTCCTTGGTTTTATTGTCTCTTTGTGTGGCATCGAGGTCGATCCAACTAAAGTCAAAGCTATCCTAGAAATTCCCCCACCTACTAACCTCAAACAATTGCGTAGTTTACAGGCAAACTCTAATCTATCCGGCGTTTCATCTCACAACTCTCGGATCGATGTCAACCTTTCCATCATCTCCTTAAAAATGAAATTGTCTTTCAATGGAGCAAAGAGTGCCACCAGGCCTTTGAGGCTCTTAAAGCCTATCTCTTGCAGCCACCCGTGCTTATCCCACCTCAAGACGATCGCCCTTTCTACCTTTACCTTTCTCGCCACCGACCATGCTGTAGGAGCCATGCTCACACATCGTGACTCCGAGCATCGAGAACAAGCCATTTATTACATAAGCCGTACTCTTGTGGATTACGAGACTAGGTATACACATGTAGAAAAGTTGTGCCTAGCCCTATCATTCGTGGCCACCAAACTCCGACACTACCTCCTGAATCACAAAAATTTTGTCATCACCAATGCGGACCCCATCCATTATATGTACGCCAAACCTCATCTAAACCAACGCATCGCCCGATGGCTTATGCTCCTCACCAACCTCAACCTCGAGTTTGTACACCAGAAATCAGTCAAAGGACAAACTATCGCAGACCAACTCGCAGAAGCCCCTTTACCTGGGGAGCAATTTACCAATTTTACTTTCCCTGATGAACTCATTGCCACTCTTTCACTCAGTGATGAGTCGTATTCAATGACCCTCTTCTTCGATGGATCCAAATGCCAGCATGGTGGAGGGGCCGGTGTTGTTCTCATTCCTCTAGATGCTGAACCTATGCCTCTTTCATTCCGGCTCGATTTCCCTGCACTAATAATACAAATGGAATACAAGGCCCTTGTTTTGGGTCTCCAGGTTGCATTACACTTAGGTGTAAAATCTATTAACATTTTTGGCGACTCTCAATTGGTAGTCAATCAAGTTATGGGCATCTACCAATGTAAAAATGAGGAACTTCAAAAGTACAAACATTACGTGGATTCACTTTTGACCTTTTTACTCATTATTCTATCCAAACCATTCCCCGCTCAACTAACAAATTTGTGGATACTATGGCTTGCTTGGCCTCACAAATTCCTGCCTCACCAACTGACTCTGACATATTTGTCTTGGTTCAACAACTCTTTGCCCCATCTTACTTAGCCCTGGATGTTTGTATGATAAATAATGTGTCTGCTGACTCGCAGGATACTTGGTATCACCAATTTCATGACTACCTTACAACCTCTATTCTCCCACCTGACCTTACTAGTAACGGAAAACGTGCTTTTCTTAAAAGTGTTTCTCGTTATGTCGTCATGGGGGGACTCCTCTATAAACATGACTTTGATGGCATTCTCCTTTGATGTCTAACCGGCGCGGAGGTTACCTATACCATCCAACAAGTCCATGACCGTATTTGTGGTGGACATTTTAGTGGCCTTACCGTGGCCAAACGGATCCTTCGCCTAGGCTATTATTGGCCTACGCTTAATAACGACTGCTACGAATATGTTAAGCGTTGTGTTATGTGTCAACAACATGCCAACCTTCAACATACTCCTAGCCATCCGCTACAGGTCACACGAGATCTTTGGCCTTTCTCACAATGGGGTTTAGACCTTATTGGTGAGATTCACCCGCCCTCTTCGCAACGTCACCGTTGGATAATCACAAAAACCAAATATTATACTAAATGGGTGGAGGCCATTCCACTCATTTCAACCAAAAAGAAAAAATTGTAGAATTCATTAACCATCACATTATCTGTCATTTTGGTGTTCCTCATCGCCTGATAACAGATAATGGAAAATCTTTCAAAAATAAGTTGTTACAAAACCTTTGTGACAACTTTGGTATCAAACTTAGCTTTTCATCACCTTACTATCCACAAGCAAATGGTCAAGCCGAATCTTCTAACAAAACCCTGACCAAAATTCTCATGAAAGTTGTTAACGATTCTGGAAAAAATTGGCCTGATCACATCCCCTTTGCCCTTTGGGCTTATCGTACCAGCATTCGTACCTCCACTAATGCCACCCCATTTTCTTTGGTATATGGTACCGAGGCTGTCTTGCCTCTCGAAATACAAATACCCTCCCTAAGAATATCTCTTCAGGATATTCTCACCAATGATGATTTCCGCCAAGAGCGGTTAGCCCAATTGGAGCTTCTTGACGAGCGTCGTCTTACAGCTCTTGACCACCTTCAAATCTATCAAAAGCGCATCAAGCGTGCTTATGATAAGCGACTTCATGAGCGTACCTTTAAGGTTGGTGATCTTGTCCTCAAAGAGAATCAACATGTAACCAAACTCAAAAAGAGAAAACGCGGAAAATTTACTCCAAATAGGATTGGGCCTTACATTATCACTCACACTTATGGATCAGGCACTTATCGTTTAGCTTCACTTAATGGTAAACTCCGAGCTCCGAACCCCTTAATGCCTTGCATCTTCGACCATTCTACTGTTGAATTTAGTGTTATATCACTTCTTATCTACCTTGCGCTCGTCCCTTGAGCTCGTTTACCACCTCATACACTTTGTTTCATACATCTCAAAATAGAATCAAGCTCACGTAGCTTGGTCATCACCTCCTCTTAAAGATGCCTTCCCCGTTTTAGTCGTCCATGACTTAAAAGTATCAAAATAACATGTTCTCAATTATATGCTTATGGGATATTCTTGAGTCAAACTTTCTACAAAACTAGATGCTTCATGCCAAACGGACATCTAGACCTCTAAGTTATACATAGACTGCTCCCTCGAAGGACAGCTATGTGCAAAACCACTTCTATTATTATAAATAGACTGCTCCCCCGAAGGACAGCTATACACAAAAACCGCATTTGCTACTATAAATAGACTGCTCCCTTGAAGGACAGCTATACAAAGTCAGCCTTTATCAGAAGCTTCTCGCATTGATCAGCTTCGTGAAGACCTTAAGAACAACAAAATATATATCCCATGTAGACTTCCCGCATCGATCAGTCTATATCCAGAAAAAGTAAAAAGCAGTATTCCAAAGCACTTTTGAGTCATGGACTTGTCTATTTAGGTTTGGTTCTCTTTCATCAAAATAATCACCTTATAACAAGTTCTCTGCACCCCAACTATATCAACCACCTCACCTCACCATTCGTCAAAGCAACAAAACTCAAGGGACATGACGTATATCCGATATATTGTGATTATACAACTCTTTTCACCTATCGACTTCTCGCATATGCAAGGTACCTAGGGATTCAAGCTTATCCTACATTAATATGTGGTTTGTTTAGCTCTTTTCAACTACGGGACACTTTTGCCTCTTTTACTCGAATCTAGGATTATGTGTTGACCTTAATCAGGACACGGTTCCCTACTACTTGGGTAAGCTAACTTTTGCTTCACCTATACCTACACCAACATCGCCAATTCCTTACCAACACCAACAACATTACCCTACCAATATCAATATTTTTTTTATCAACCAACAAATTACCTAACCACAACCAAATTGCCCGAATTCACCTCTCCCTTGTCCTAAGGGAGAACTACATCGGTCTGAGGCCCCTCCTTGTTTTAGGCAATGGGCTATGTAGGCAGCACTTAGGAGACATGGGATCTCCCAAGGTTAGCTCAACCATCCCCTACCATAACCTATTATGTGTTGTAAATATAAATATTTTTGTGTATTTCTATTTGATAACATTCATCTTTATCCTTTTTTTTTTTTTCAAACAAACATTCAAAACACAACCATTCTTATTATTATCGTAACTCAAATCAACCTACATATTCAGTTTTATTTAGATGTTAAACAAATACATCTTCTCTATCATCGACGTGCAGGTCAGCATCCTTATTTATTCTTATACCCCTATAAAATCCACTTAGACTCTTATGCCTCCTCCCGAATCAGGTGGTGATCGCGATCGTCGACGCCACTCACCTGGCCTCTCCATCCTCAAAGGGGCCATTGCTATTGGTTCCTCCCACTGATCTACCAACATCTCCTATAACATACGAATACGCCCTCTCGCGTGGAGGAATATTGCCTCTAGTCTCTCCACACGTAATTGTGAAACCTCTAACAATCCCGTTGTCTCATTCACCTATGTTTGAAGCTGGTGAACCAAAGCCTGCAGTGGTCTCTCTCTGCTGTAATCATAGCTATGTCAGGACGATCGGCCCTCTCACGTACACCTCGCAGCTCTGCTACCCACCATAATCTATAAGCCTCTATCGCTCTCGCATCCATTACCCTGCGATCGGCTGCTATCTCTTCTGGCCCTTCTGGAGGTGTCGGCCGGGAGGTGAGAATGATGCCTCGGCATCGATCCTCATGTATGGTCTATAAGCCATGGGTATATCCTGAATAAATCCAAATTGTCACCACACGTGATCTAGAGGAATCCTCTCGTACTCACCTAGCCTGTGCCCCGCGATCCACCTCAATCGCTCTACACCCCTCAACTCCTCAGCTATGTTCTCTGTCACCATATAGTTCCCGTAAGGCCTCCACCAAATATCCACAATCGTCACCATCTCCCATACCTGCCTATAATACTCAATGTCATCTATCACGGCCTGGGACCTCGCCTCTTGTTCTATCTGGACCCATCATCTGAATCCCAACCTCTGCACTCCTGTCTCTCTTTCCTGGATTGGTTGGCCTATTGGTCACACACACACAATGTGCTCATAGGCCCAACAATGTAATAAGTATGCACAATCCAAAGTGTTGTCCTATGATTTAACCTGCAGCACCCATAAACCCTGTATAGCTCCGCTAGATATGCAGTGCCCATGCAAAACTCACGCTCCTTTCTATCATTTCCCAAATAATACACATCAATGCTTTTGGAAATCTTCCCCCATCCTCCCTCGGTAATGCATAATACCCCACCGCTATCATTAATACCACTGCCAACCTTGTTTCCTCAGGGTGTGTTGCATACATTGTACCATAAGTGAATGTCAAACCTCGTTGTATCAAATCTCGTGCAGCTGAACCAAATCTGTGTTATTATTACCCCACGCCGCGCTAGGCCCCACCGATATACACTGCGGTCTTCCTGTAATTGGGAGCCTCAAAATTCTAAACACATCTTCCAATGTCACTGTCATCTCCCCTGTTGGCAGATAGAAGGTATTCTTTTCCGGATTCCACCTCTCAATCAACGCCTACAACATAGCATGATTGCATGCGATTCGTGAATAATAGCGGATTCCACTTAACCCCACATGGTTTATCAATACCCATTCAGCTGGGGTTACATCTGCTCGGACTCGTGACAACAAAGCTGGTACACTATCATTCATCCTCAAACCTGCCTCTGCCTGCATACATCAAATCAACAAACAAACCATTCAATAAATCAAATCTCACATTCTAGAATTTCATACAGTAACCGATATCGGTTATAGATAACCGATACCGGTTGTCTAACCGATACCGGTTATCTCTAAATGATACCGAGTCACTGTCAAACATATACAGCCTGCTTAAAAACATCCCCTACGATAATTATTTTGCTCGTTTACTCCTCTCTACACCTACAAACATACGTGAAACCCCTGCTTACCTACCCCATAACACTCACCCCATCCCAAACTCTTACCTATCACCTTTTCTTTCTAGTCTCTATCCACTTACCTTCTCTCATCCTATTCATAAAACATGCAAGAATTAAATTACAACCAAACAGTTTACCTCTTGGGACGCAGCAGCTTGCGGTGGAACCTGTCTTCCCTCTCGTCTCTGCCTGCTGGATGCTTCTCCTTGTTCAGCCATGTTCACCACCCTCTTCAATATAACTTGCCTTTCTGCCTTCTTAATCTAAGCCCACAATCACTTTACCTATCTCTTTCTTCCTTGTCATGCAATTCTTCCATGCAATTACCTGTATCAGTCGTCAAACAGCATCACATTCTCGTATTTAACTTATTGCATCCCTCTAAAAATAAGAACTCAAGTTGTCTCCCAAGCTTTTCTATTTTTAGAAAAGCTTGTTTTACTATAACCAATATCGGTTATCTAACCGGTATCGGTCATATATCTACCGGCATCGGTTAGCTAACCGATATCGGTCATATGTCTCCCTTTTCTTAAACCTAGGCCTTTTCTTCATTTTTTGTAAATTTTTGGTGGCACCCGCTCTTTTTCCTGCATAACGACATCATTATCAATATTTGTCATCAAAATCCCATCAACACATATACATATCATCACAATTTCATCAACATCATCTATCTACATTAAATTTCAAAAACCATCGACAAAATACATGCGACATTTTAATATATACATCAAACCCATCATTATACACACCATGTGGATCAAACTCATCATCTATATACATTAAATTTCAAAAACCATCGACAAAACACATAAGACATTTTTTTACACACCATGTGGATCAAAATCATCATCTATATATATCAATGTCAAAATATACAACTTGCCCTGCATGGGGGCCTCTGTGATCTAAAAATAATACAAAGCTGGCACGCAGGCCGCTATCCCTGTCAAAATCTCGACTCGGCTCACAGGCCAGTCTCTCATGTCAAAAATATACTCGGCTCGTAGGCCGGTATCAACTATACAACATGTACTCGGCTCGCAGGCCGGTATATACAACAAAAATGAATAAATAAATAAATCATATGTGGGCACGCAGGCCTCTATATACATATCCGGTTCACAGACTGGTGTCTATATCCAATATCAAAAACCCATCGCCGCTCCCAGGATGTCTCAACTCTCTCCACCACCCTCGGCCTATCTCCCTGCTGGTCCCTGTGCTGGCTCTCGCCTCCTCCCTATAATAGACCCACCGGCTGTGGTTACGCCTCCAGATCTCTGGCTCCGGATGTCTCGGCTCTGTGCGCCGCATATGGCTGATAGTCAGCCCTGGTACCATCAGGACGTCCTGATAATACCGG
Source organism: Taxus wallichiana var. yunnanensis (assembly GCA_018340775.1). Classification (NCBI taxonomy): domain Eukaryota; kingdom Viridiplantae; phylum Streptophyta; class Pinopsida; order Cupressales; family Taxaceae; genus Taxus; species Taxus wallichiana. The sequence goes on from CM031238.1 coordinate 868,651,276, forward strand.
GCCTCCGCTCTCACCTCCATATAGCGGGCCCGTGCCACCATGGCTGCTGGGGCTGGTCCCCGACTCCTAATAGTAGTGGCCCCTGTCCTACCGGTACACCCTATGCCTGTGGCGATGCATTGCACACTGTGCTGTGGCCGTGGCGGTGCTGGTGCTGCTGCGCCGTGCTGAGCTCGTGCTAGGCTAACCGCCCCGAGCACCCCAATCTATGCTGTGTAGCGCAAGCTGCCCCGTAATAACTTTTTGTCCTAAGAGCCGGTCCCTCTCCGTTATAATGCCACACCCAAATCTGGTTATGCGGGCTGTGCTCTCCGAGCTGCTCTCTCCCCTGCCCACCAAACCAAAAAGGCCCCTGTCACTCCGGCATCATCCACTGTATCGTCACCGGTCTCTGCTACCTGGGTCGGGATCAATCGCTACAGGTGCGGGCGGTGGGGCCTCTACATCATCCTCCGCACTGCGTGGGAAGGGAGGTGGCTCATCCTATCACAAGCCCAACTGCCGTCGTACCCTCTCTAGGGGTATCCGCTCATACTCCCCAGGCCTCCGTCCAGCTATCCAGAAACTATACTGGATCCAGCGCATCTGTGCTCGGGCTCCTCCTCGGGGCTGATGGCCTCTGTAGGGCCTCCATATAATGTCCAGTGCGGTCAAGCCCTCCAACATATGACGGTAGTAGGCCACAACCCGTCCCCGCGAGCACCGCTGGGGCGGCCCACGACCCCCAACCACCTCTGAAATCCATATCTATATACAATCTGTGGCCCTGGCTGCTGGGGCAGCCCTACTGGTCATATACAGATGATGTGCTCGTACGCCCAGCAGTGTAACAAAAATGTAGAGAAAATACCAAATCACCTCATACGGCGATAACCCCACAACTCTCTGTATAGCTGCACCAGATACACTGGTGCCCAGGCATAGCATGTATGCTCCTCTACCATCTCGCACAGGAAGCGGCCTCCTCTCGAGTCCGGGAGGGTGAAGCAGGTGATACCTATCATCATCAACATGGCAAGCCGTGTCTCCTGTCGGTGTGCGCGATACATGTCACCATAGGCAATGCTCACACTGTGATAGGTCAACAATGGGGCTGCATCCCCGAATACATGCAGGATGTTGTCCATTCTTTGTCTCCGCATCCACTGAACACCGCCGTCTCCGTATTCCGTTGGCGAGTATGCCGTTAAGGAATACTAGACATAACATATGTTTCAAATCTTTGGCCAAAGTATCGCAAGTCTTGATCATTGCGTTGTCCTAATTCACCTAGTCTAAGGGATGATATGCCGATGAATAATGGTAACAATTATTCGGTTAGGTTCCTTAGAACGAGAACATTGAATCCCGAGATAGGGAAGAGAACCGCGAGAGGGAAGCGTTAAATAAAAACACCATCTCTTATTACTCATGAATAGATCGGTAGATTACCGAGTCATGGAATGAATAGATCGGTAGATTACCGAGTCATGGAATGAATAGATCGGAGGTACTCCGAGTCATTACAGCTACATATGGTTGTCTGTTATATGAATGGTTATTTGATTTGTGAGTTCTAAATTATGTATTTAGAACCAGGATGCAAATATCAAAAAAAAAAAAAAAAATTCACTTGTTCTAAGGTATTAATTGAGGATGTTACATCTTGGTATCAGAGCTGAAGGTTGCAGCTCTTGGACCTATTGTGTCCATAATCTGATAAAAACCTGAATTTTCTTGTAATGAAAATGGTTAGAACAAGGGGAACGTTGCGAATAATGCTCCACCCAAGGAGGAGCGCAACAACCTGAAACTTGATGAAATCCTTGCTGCCTGTTGGACACAAGAGATCGCTTAGTGTACTTAAACAAAGCAGGTGATGGGAAATGAGGAGGATGAAGAAGCTGATAATAATAATCAGCCACCTCCCGAGGACAACCCCAATATGGGTGTTGATGTTAATCTTTGTGAATGCACTGTCCAACTAGAAAATAAAAAGGCCGGGTTGCGTGAGAACTCACTAATGATATAAAAAGGATAAGTCCACCTAAGTATGATGGCACCACATTGGGAGATGGAGCTGAGAACTGGCTCAGCAAAATGGAGAAGTACTTTGCAATAAGGAAATTCTCAGAGGAAACCAAAGCTATTTGGGGAGCCTATCAACTTTCCCACGAAGCATCTTCGTGGTGGGATAGCCGTAAAGCTGAACTAAACATTGATGAGACCAATATTACTTGGGATCAATTTAAAGGCTATTTTAGGCAACGTTGGCTGCCACAACTTTTCTATGATCGAGAAAATGATGGAATTTCGAGACTTAGCTCAGGGAAGCTAACGGAATCGAATACGGGAGCGGTTTACAAAACTCCTCAAGTATGTACCGCAGATATCAAACCGAGAGAGTTCGAGAATATGGAAATTCATCATGGGATTGAATCCGTGATAGGGGAGAGGTCGATGTTCACGACCCAACCACTATGGAAGGAGTTGTTGAAAAGGCCATAAGGCAAGAAACGAGAAATTAAAGGCTATTTCTCGCTCATAAGGAGGAAGTGCGGAAGAAGACTGCAAACCCTTCTTCAACCTCTCTTGCACCTAGAAAAGGACCATGGAAAAAGTTTGGAAACAAGAGTAAGTTTCCAGGAGATAACAATAAGAAAGCAGCAGTAAATAAGCCTGCTGGAAATGCAAAGGATAATTTTGTTAAAAATTATAATAATGGGCAGAAGCCCTATGGAGGACAACGTGACAATTACAAAACTGGAGGCAACTTTGAGCCTAAAAAGGGACCTGTAGGAGGCTGCTACAATTGTGGTAAAGATCACTACGCAAATCAGTGCCCTTTGAAGAAGGATGATCGTAATCAGTAGCATAAGATACATGCTGCAGTAGCGGACAAGCAAGCTGAAAAGCAAGTGACACCTATAGAAGTTCCTGGGTAAGTTATTCGGCATACCTGTCACTATTCTTTTTGATACAGGAGCTACTGAATGTTTTATATCTAATAAACTTGCTTCTAAACTTAAAAGAAAAGCTGGAAAAATGGATAAATCTTGGACCGTACAGTATGGTAATAATTCTGTTCATACAGTGAGTATGTGTCTTTTTGGGGCAGTCCTTGACTTACCTAACTTTTCCACGGAAGTTGATCTCTATGTTGCACCATTGGGATCGTATGACATTGTCATCGGTGTCAATTGGTTAGCTGACCATAAAGCAAAAGTAGACTGTTATGAAAAGAACATAAAATGTTTAGATGATCAGCTGGAATCAGCAGAGATTCAAGGTGTGAAAAGAGAAATTTCAGTTAGAAAACTGTCAGCTATGCAGCTTAAAAAGGCTAAAAATAAAGGATGTACCCTTTATGCGGTAAAGATATCTGAATCTTCAGAAGAAGATGATGATTTCATGAAACGATTCCCTCTTTTACAAGGTTTCAGGGATGTTTTTCCTGAGGAATTACCAGGGTTACCACCCAAGAGAGAATTTGACTTCACCATTGAAATCAAGCCAGGAACAGAACCTATATCCAAAGTGCCTTATCGGATGACTACTACATAGTTAGTTGAGCTTAAGGCACAACTTGCAAAAGCTTTTGTCTAAAGGGTTGATCGACCAAGTGTTTCACCTTGGGAGCGCCCGTAATATTTGTGAAAAAGAAGGATGGAACACTAAGGTTGTGTATTGATTAGCGGATGTTGAACAAAGCAACAATCAAGAACCGATATCCACTTCCAAGGATCGACGATCTGTTTGATCAGATGCGTGGAGCAGCGGTTTATTCTAAGATAGACCTTCGATCTGGTTATCATCGCTTAAGGATTAGAGAGGAAGATATTCATAAAACAGCTTTTCCGAACAAGGTACGGACATTATGAATTCACGCTTCTACCTTTGGATTAACTAATGCACCCATGCAACCTTTATGAATTTAATGAACAATATTTTTCAAGAATACCTGGACAAGTTTGTACTTGTATTCTTGGACGATATTCTCATTTATTCTAAAAGCGTTGAGGAGCACAATGAGCATTTGAAGATAGTTTTGGGAATTTTGAGAAAGAGAAAGTTGTATGGTAAGTTATCCAAATGTTCTTTCTTTGATTCAGAAGTTCACTATTTGGGTCATGTTATAAGTAAAGAAGGAATTGCTGTAGATCCTTCAAAAATAGTGGCAATAACTGAGTGGCCTGCGCCAAAGAATGTGCATGAAGTAAGAAGCTTCATGGGTCTTGCTGGTTACTATAGAAAATTTGTAAAGGATTTTTCTAAAGTAGTTTGCACCAATAACTTCATTGCGAAGAAGGATAAGAAATTCATATGGAATGACAAGTGCGAAGTGGCTTTCAAAAGTTTGAAAGACCAGTTGACTTCTGCACCTATACTAGCTGTACCAGACCCTAATGGGAGTTTTACTGTTGTAACAGATGCTTCTGGGGAAGGCCTTGGAGGCGTTTTGCTACAAAATGATCAGGTCATAGCATATGAAAGTAGAAAACTTAAGTTACATGAGCTGAATTATGCCCCTCATGATTTGGAACTTGCTGCCATTGTTCATGCACTTCAAGTCTGGAGACACTATTTACTTGGGAAACCTTTTGAGTTGAAGACTGACCACTTAGGACTGAAATATATTTTTACTCAAATTTAATCAATGCCGACAGAGAAGGTGGTTAGAATTTTTATCACAATATGACTTTGATATTAGCTATATCAAAGGGAAGGAGAATAGAGTAGCTGATGCTCTAAGTCGTAGGAGGCACATTTCTGCTCTTATAACATTAAGAACTCAGTTTAAAGATGAGGTAAAAAGTGCCTCGAATCGATGCATACTTTCAAAGTAAAAGCAGGCTGCTTGCAGAACCTAAGGATATAAGGTATAAAGGTTTTCATTTTGATAATGAAGGAATCTTGCGTTATGAAAATAGGGTATATGTACCTATGCTGAACGATTTGAGAAAGAAGTTGTTAGTTGAATTTCATAATTCACCTTTCTCTGGACACCCAGGCATCACAAAAATGCTTGCTAATTTGAAACAGCAATACTTTTGGAAAGGTATGAAAAAGGATGTAATTAATTTTGTGACTCATTGTCTGGAATGTCAGCGGGTGAAGGCAGAACATATGCACCCTGTTGGATTGTTATATCCTCATAGCATACCGCAGTACAAATGGCAAGTAATAACCATGGATTTTGTACAAGGACTGCCTATGTCTAGGAATAAACATGATGTTATCCTGGTAGTTGTTGATAAACTAACCAAGGTAGCTCATTTCATTGCTGGAAATCTAAAGGATGATTCACCAGTGCTAGCTAAAAGATTCGTACACGAAATTTTCAGATTGCACGGTGTACTGCAATGATTATATCCGGACAGGATCCTAGAATGACGTCAAGGTTTTGGCAAACGCTTAACGCAGCTCTTGGAACGAAACTAAACTTCAGTTCTGCATATCATCCGGAAACGGATGGACAAACTGAGAGAGTAAATCAAGTGTTGGAGGACATGTTGCGAATGTATTGCATGGATCAACAGTATAAATGGGAAGAGTATCTTCCATTAGTTGAGTTCGCATACAACAATACTTATCACTCATCTCTTAAAATGGCACCATTTGAAGCGCTTTATGGAAGAAAGTGCAGAACCCCTGTAAGTTGGGACAGTGTTGAGGATAGAGTGGTAATTGGACCAGAGATTCTCACAGAAATGGAACAGCAAGTTAAGCTGATTCGTGAACGACTAAAGGAAGCAAATGGATGTACGAAGAGCTATGCTGACCTTAAGCGGGTTGATAGAAGGTTTGAGCTTGGTGATAAGGTTTTTCTTCGTGTTAAACCCAGAAAGAGTTCTATAACTTTTGGCAAGGCTGCCAAGTTGTCACCTCGATTCGTGGGACCTTTCGAAATTGTCGAAATAATCAATCCTGTAGCTTATCGCTTAACATTGCCACCGCTTTATCTCACATGCATGATGTTTTTCATATTTCTTTGCTTAAGAAATACATTTCAGATCTGTCACATGTTTTAAATTGAATTCCTTGCAGGTCCAAGACCCGGGAATAATCGTGGTTAAATCCACATGAGTGCTGGAAACTCGCCAATCGCATTTAAGAAATCGTGAAATACAAGAAATGTAAGGTCCAAAGGGGGACCAGTTTAACGAAGAAAGTGCAACTTGGGAAAATCTGGAAGAGATGAAAATGGCTTTTCCTTCTCTTTTTCAACAGAATGAAATCTGTTGACAAAACATTCTTTTATGAACTTATTTTTATAAAAATATTTATGGAAGCCAGATGAAGGCAAACATTATTCAGGTTGAATAAAATGTGTTGTGACATTGATTTCTGGAACTATTCAAATATGAAATAGTCACATTATTTGTGTACTGATAATTTGATTGACCTGAAGGTTAATTTAATATGTAATTCATCGGGACGATGAATCTTTTTAGGAGGGAAGCATGTAACACCCTGAACTGTTGTTACTTCCTCCTGAGCATACAAGTGTTGATATGTGATTTCTTATAAAAGGATGTGTTCCTCGATTTAGAAATCATGCTTGATATGTACTGTAATTTCTTTGCAGATCCTTGACTGAGTCAGAATATGATTAGACTCTTTTATTTATTTCATTTTGCATCTGAGTTTAATCTGATCTCGGAATGAATTATAGAGTTATCCATCTATAAGATCTAATCTTGGATCAGTGGAATTGATCCAAGTATTGCTCTAAGTCTGTTCGTGATGAATTAAAATCACAGACCTTGAACAGGTTGCAAGGTCTAGAAGCATTGAATAAGCTGGTCCGGAGTATGACTCAGGCTGATCATGTGAAATGGATTGGTTCCCGATATGGAAGTATATCTGGAAGGTCTCGATCGTGGACCAGGTAATAATTCGGTTACATACGATTCTGCAGCCTGAGGCAGAACAGGAGCTAACCCTGTTCAAGAAGGTATGATGTAGGTCTTTTTCTGAGTGTACAGAATGTAGACCTAACTGGAATTATTAATGGTTAGTAACCTAAAACTAAACCTAACCTAGGGGTTAGATTAGTGTTAATCTAACCTAGACCTAGGCTAAGTGCTAATGTCCTAAGTTAGTATCTATGTGTAATGTGGTTAGAATAAGTATTATCCTAAATTCTAACCTAAGATACTAACCTAACTATAAGCAAGAATGTAAAGGGGCCTATGGAGGGGTGTGAACCATGGGCGGCATTTTCTATGTAATTAAATGCATTGGATAAGTGTGAAGGACAGGTCTTGGCGGAGGTTTTAGGAACGGCTAACTTGTGCTGACGTGGCAGGTCGCCAAAACTGGAAATGGACTTGAGATTTTATTTGACTGTCGCCAATTTTGGCGGTCGGTGGCAGTGGAGTTTGAGCGGGAAAGTTGGTGTAAATGCATTCAATGTGCTCGGTAGTCGAGCTCGGAACTCGCGTGAAGGCATGCAAACTGGGAAGTTGTTGGTTTGTTTGGCTTATCGCGAATTTCGGTTTTCCTTCTGCCTGTTCACTGGTTCTTCGCACCAGTCTTCTTTGTGTTGCATGGCGAACATGAGGATATCTAACTCTTTTCTCTGGCAAGGGAAATATATATGTTATGGAGATAGCAAAATTTTGTTGGTCGCTCTAACTTGGAAAAGGAAAAGGAAGTCTGAGCTCTTCCAGTGGTCTGCTTCGGAATTTTGAGTAAAAATCCAGGCATGTTAGGCCCTAACCTTTAAATATCTTGTTGTCTTTCAAGTGATTTCATTAGAACAACTCTGTTCAAATGATTTATGGAAATAGATGATTTTTCCTTGGTGGTCTTGTGTGATTTTTGGTACTGTATCTCTTCTGGTTCGATTTTTCGTTTATCCCTTGATGGGTGTTGATATAATCGAACGGTTGCTATATATTTCTGGGTGTTTTGCATTCTGGCTTTTATATGTGAAAATATGGCAAGATTTTGTGCTAGGCCTGCTCTGTGTGAGTCCATGAATTGTCCTCCCGATGGGTGCAGGCTATTGATGCATGTTGGTATATATAAATGTATATAAATATTTTGTTAATACTTGTTGTGGAAATTGTTAGAAGGGATACTGATGGATAGCGTATGACTGTTCAGTTTTATTGAATCTTTGTAAGCTCTGTCGTGGGTTTTGATGAAGGTAGTTATTGATACTGTTGGGTTTCATTTTGTCTTGAAGGTTGTTTGAGAATAAACATCTTTCGGTGTGACAGTATCTTATTGCAACTCTTTTGGAATTGTTTTCCTTTTTCGTTGGGGTAACGAGATTTAACCGTTACAGTATGCATTATGGATATATGTATATTATATATTGGAACGACTCTGTAGAGTCCATTGAATGACTTGTATAAATGGACCACTGTGGAAGCTATACATTTATATATTTGAATGTTGGATATTGATTTGTTTGAAGTCTTGAAGAAGTAACAGGTCTTTCGACCTCTGTTAACTATAGTAAATTTTGGGTATAGACTCCCCGGTTGTACTGTTTCGTTTCCTTCTGTGTAAGCTTGTTCAAAAATATTGAAGAAGGTTCAGTTGGTTCTTTTTACGAAATCAGTAATTATTGAAGCCTGTTCTTTTATGTTTATCATTACTGGAGTAGATGGAATCATTAATTATTCTTCTTTATTATCTTGAATACTGTTGTATAGACTCGGTTGAATTCTTGATAAATAACCAGTGTGATCGCTTCAAATTAGGACTGTTGGGTTTATTCTATTGTTTGACCCTGTGGAGGATATCTTGTTTCTTTTGGCTTCTGTATAAGCCTGAGATTGAACATGTGATGTTTATTTGGCCTTGATGGATTTCTGTGAATAGCTTGACATCTTGTATAACGGCTTTATGAAGTAGGTCATGGATACCATACTTTCTACTCTGATTTCATTCAGATGTAGCTACGATATTCTATGTTGTGTTTTCTTTAGATTTCATGCCAGTTGATGTGGCTGTGTGTGATGCGTGGGTTTCATTTAAACTTCTCTCTGCTTAAGTCGTAGGGAGATGTCATTGTTCAAAAGGAGTTCGAGTTTCTTATTGACTGTGGCAACAATTGAGTTCCTTTGAATTCGACCTTGGGAACAAAAGCCTTACAGTGTTGAAAAGGATTGAAGAGGCTGTAGATTGTTATTGGGATTGTAGGCGTGTTACGCCTTCCTTACTTTGATATCCATTTTTGAGTATGAATGAATTTAGGAGCTAACTGTACCTAAATAGGTAACGGCAGTAGTTGTCTTCTTGCCTGTCGCTTCTTGCGTGAGGTCATTCTGAGTCTGTCTGGTAGAAAGACCATGTTGTTCGGCATGGGGGCTACTGTACTGTAGTTGCTTTATTGTAACAGTGTGCTGTTGATGGACTCGACTGATTTATTTGCTGTGTTTTATTTCTTTATTTAAAACAACGATTCTTCTTGTGGCTTGTCGGACTTGTTCGTATACTTACCGGATGAATGCTTTCCATATGTGGAGACGGTACAGTAGTGAACTTGTGTGAAAGGAAGTGTGAATGATTTGTTCCTTTCTCTTCTATTATTATAATACATGTTGATATCTGTAACAGTAGGAGCTGTTTTTAACATATTGATATACTCAAGAGTTGTTATGATATTTCCATTTCCTGATGAATGAAACGATCTGTCCAATGTTGCTGATATTGGCTTCAAATGGTTGTTTTGGATACTTTCGTTCTTTGATTCTTAATATTTGATGAAATAATTGAGAAGTGTTTAGGACTATTCTGTAACGATGATAGAGTTACACGTTTGTAGTCATTTTTGTATTACAAGGGCATAGTCTGAATATGTTTACTTGTTTGGATAATGGAACTCATTTAAACAGGGTGTTTAATGAAAACAATTGACGGATTGCAATTGTTTTAAAAGTTAGTGCTTATCATGCTCAGTTCATCGAACTGACTCATGTTGACTATTTTTGCAGATGGTTGCCGTAAGTGGTAAAAGCAATGCAGATCTGACAGGATGATCAGATTGTTTAATTTGATTTATAATGAATTACAGCTTGATTTTCTAAATGTACTATATGTGGAAAGATGTTTCTTTTCCGTTAAGCATTGTATCAAGTATGCTGCTTGCATAAAATGTATTTGTATAGTTATGAAAGGAATGAAAATAAGTATTTGATACTTATGTGTTGTATTCTTAATTCTGATAGTTGACCTTCTTCGGTTTATATACCAGAGTGGCAATGTTATCTTTGTGTAATTGGATGCTTTTGTGATTGACAATGAAAGCTTAAAGAAAATGTGATTGAATTCTTATGAGTGTTTAGTAGTTCTCATTTGTTCTATCGAAAGCTAAATTAAAATTTAATCATTGACTTTCGAAAGGATAGGGTTAAAATGAACCTAAGCAGAACACTAATCAAGCTGAATTAAATTACTAATCCCTAGTCCTGAGCATGACAGGACAACGTTAAATTGGATTCTTAACCAATTATATCTTTATACTAATAAGTATGATATAAATTCAGTTAAGAGAACTGAAATAAATCTAATGGGGTTCAGATGGCAATCTCATATGAAGGTAATGAGATAATGTCCAATTCTGTTGTTTTAGAATCATGTGTATTCTAATGACTCCTTGATGAGAGCTTGACCTTAATACCTCTACCATGTAATGGGTTTTATTGAGAAAGGTCGTCTTAAGACGAAGAATCCAGGGATTGGGAAAGGCTAACCTATGGGGAAAGTCTTTAAAGTAATTTAAAACTCAACGTGCGTAACGCATATTAGTAAGTAGATCTTTTCGAGGCGGATTTAAAGGTTGACGGCACAAGACAACTGCAGGGTTGTACCTCCGAGAAGATTAGGATCTTCTCGAAGTTACAACAATGCAGGTGACTTATGACGACACCCTTTGCATTGATCGCTAAGATTTACACTTTGATCTCGACGAATTACTCAGGGACCAATTAGGAATGTGGCCATGTTATAAGGCTGCCTAGGAGGTTCGGGGTATCTTGACACACTGGTCTAACTGCAGGGTTAAACCAGTATGTCATCGTATCCCTAATACTCGTGGGCATCCATATAACATTATCACCTTGTTAATCTGTCTCCGAGTGATTAAGTTGTGAAAGGAAGGACTGACAGTAGTCAGTGTAAGACATTCTATATAACATAAGAATGGGGTGAAGGACGTATTCCAGATTGACGAGTATGCCGTTAAGGAATACTAGACATAACAGTATGTTTCAAATCTTTGGCCAAAGTATCGCAAGCTGCTGATTGCGTTGTCCTAATTCACCTAGTCTAAGGGATGAGATGCCGATGAATAATGGTAACAATTATTCAGTTAGGTTCCTTGGACAGAACATTCTGAATCCCAGAATAGGGAAGAGAACCATGCGAGAGTGAAGCGTTAAATAAAAACGCCATCTCTTATTACTCATGAATAGATCGGTAGATTACCGAGTCATGGAATGAATAGATCGGTAGATTACCGAGTCATGGAATGAATAGATCGGAGGTACTCCGAGTCATTACAGCTGCATATGGTTGTCTGTTATATGAATGGTTATTTGATTTGTGAGTTCTAAATTATGTATTTAGAACCAGGATGCAAATATCAAAAAAAAAAAAATTCACTTGTTCTAAGGTATTAATTGAGGATGTTACATGTCACCATAGGCAATGCTCGCTGTTGTGATAGGTCAAAAATGGGGTTGCATCCCCGAATACATGCAGGATGTTGTCCATTGTTGTCTCCGCATCCACCTGGAACACTACCTCACCTACGATCGGCAGTCTCAGGATGTGATATACATCCTCTAAAGTAATCGTCATCTCTCCAGTAGGGAGATGGAAGACATTGGTTGCCGGATCCCATCTCTCGATGAGGGCAACCATTAGGCTGTGGTCCCTATCCACAGCCCTATACCGCTGGACTCCACCGAGTCCAACCTCTCGCATGATGCCCCACTGCTGCTGCGGACACATGTGGCTGCATCCACCTCAATAGAGGGGGCATCCGATCCCGCATCGTAAGCTGCTGGCATGCCTGTAAAAACAACCCACTTCATCAGGCCTACCCTTTACAATAACAACTACCTTAACTCTCTATACCCACTTAACCACCCAACCACAACCCGACGCTACAACACACATCTACACCCACCTATCTAACCCTATACATCTATGATATCCCCTTTACTTATCTCACACCCTACCAACCACCCCGATCTACTCTAGCCATCTAATTATACCCCCACCAATTTAACACCTCCTACTTCATACCCAACACCTAATCTATCCTACCCAAACTAGCCCCCCAACAACCCCATTTCCCCCCACCCCAATCACGTTTCCTATCAACTCTACTCCCTCCCCTTCACCCCCAAACAAACAAACAAAACAACACGACTAAATTCTAACAACAAACAAAAACCATAACTCCTATCCATGCTTGGCCGACGCAGACTCGGTCACCTCGACCGCCATCGGTCGCCCCAAGTAAATAATGTGTACCGACGCCGGTCGACCTATGACCGATGCCGGTCTTTACCTAAACAACATATACAAATTATTTCTGTGACCGATGCCGGCCGCCCAGTGACCGACATCGGTCACTGTCCCATTTCGGGCCGAACCCAAAACGGCCCGCAAAAATATTTTTTTGCTATTTTTCCCCTTTTACCCACCAAAAAACCCTACAAACCTACCCACCCTACCGTTTTGGCCTCACTAGCCTACCTACCCACTCCATTTTACACATTACCTCCATTCATTCCTTATTTTATTAAAATTAGGATTCCTACCCAAACCCACATCTAAGTTAAACTCATCAAATTCACATAGGTAAGAGCTCAGAGCCTACCGGTACGACTACATGTCGTCATGGTGGGATAGGTGGCGGTGGTCCAGCTGGTCCAACACCTCCTGCTCCTCCTGGCTATGCCATGGCCCCAAATCTCCTCAGCTGGGTTCTCCGCCAATCAAACTCTACCTCCTGATCGCTGGGGTCTACCAACCACTCACTCCTCCACTCAAATAATGCCACCTCAGCCCACAAACTCACCACAATCACTTCACACCTCAGACAAGACAAAATGGGGCGCTCAAATTCACAAAGTGACAATGACATGCCGTATTTTTCTTTTTTATAGGTTTTGGCCTATAACCGATACCAGTTATTTCACGCCCTAGAATACCGGTATCGGTCTTCTAACCGATATCGGTTATACATAACCGATATCGGTTCCCTACTTCCTTCACCTAACTCCCACCCTTGTCCACCAATCTCCACTTTTACCCCCATCACCTCTCCCTGGCTTTGCTGACTTGCCTTATTTTGACTCCAATTGGCCCGACCCATGGCCGCAACCAACCATTTGGCCCGACCCATGGCCGCAACCAACCATTTGGCCCGACCCAAGGCCGCAACCAACCATTTGGCCCGACCCACGGCCGCAACCAACCATTCGGCCCGACCCAAGGCCGCAACCAACCATTTGGCCCGACCCACGGCCGCAACCAACCATTTGGCCCGACCCAAGGCCGCAACCAATCATTTGCCCGACCCAAGGCCACAACCAATCATTTGGCCCAACCCAAGGCCGTAACCAACCATTTGGCCCGACCCACGGCCGCAACCAACCATTTGGCCCGACCCAAGGCCGTACCCCACCAATCAGACCCAACCCAAGGCTCTCACTCATCAATCAGCCCGACCCAAGGCCGCACCAATTAAGTACCTCACCCAAAACCCGCAAATTACAATTTTATCCACCCATCATGTAACTTTTTGTTCAATCAGGCTCACCTATTCGTGTTTTAGCATGATTAGGATACTTGACTTGATCAGTCGACCAACTTTGCCTAGACCAAAACCATGACATTTATCTCAACCAAGCCAACCATTTGGTACTGCCGAACATGCCTACGTTCCTGTACCTTACCCGTTATATCCCCTGGAGCTACTTCCTATGCCTTGGATACCAGGATTATATCAACCTTGTTTGGATAAACTATCGACCTTTGCCTATGTATTGCTTGTTTGCTCTTCAAATCGTGTACCCTGGTCGTACTACTACATTTCAATGTGCGTCTACTTCCTTGAACTTATCCCACCATCTTACCATCATCTCAACACCATTCACCCTTTATCAACCCTATCCCTGATTTCACGTCACCTCAATCTGTGATAGATTTGAGGGGGATTACCTATACCCTTAACTGGGGCAATCACTTCTTATTAATTGTCAGTGCAGCTTTACAAGACAAGCTACACGACAACAAGGGGCTAATGTAGACACCAAATTTGTGTCTTACGACACCCTGTGCCCTGCATCTCATTTCACAACCTAACCTCACCACCTAAACCTTGCACAATTATTTATTAATTACCTTATAATTAATAAATCTACATTTTCAAACCTGCCTCCTCATTTTGCCACCTTGTCATGACCTAGCCCTAACCCTAAACTAACCTAATAAAGACATATAACTTGGTCTACATCCACACCCATGACTAATTACCCCTCACCCGCACCAAACCAACCTAATAATGACTTGACCAAGCCCACAACTAATCTCTCGGGAAAAAGGAGGGAAAGTTGGCTATTTTACTAAAAATAGCCCACTTTGACTTAACTAACATCGGTTCCTACTCGACTGCCATTGGTTACGTAACCGCCATCGGTTCCCTATAAATGACCTCCCCTAACCAAAAAAAAGGATCAGGAATTCATTGGAAGGATCAAAATTCACTTGGCAGAGCAGAGACAAGTGAAGAAAAGAGAAGAGCATCGAGCCGAAGACTGCAACTGAGCCACTGGATTGCTACCACCCCCTTTCAAGCATTGGAAAATAATGAGGATAGCTTCATCAGCTCGTTTTCCAATACCAGATCATCCCAACTGAGCCTTACTATCACTACCACATTCCTTGGACCTGAATCTTCATCAAGGATGAGTAAGTAGTGTCTTGTATGTTTCTAAGCACCATTTCCTGAGTCTTTTGATTGATAGTAATTATAAGCTCACTTTTAGATCTACCACCTACCGGCACCCTGCACTTAACCTTCATCCATACAGCCTTGTATTGCCCAGAAGACAGTTTTATCACACTCTGAGTCTTCCCTGTCATCTCACTATTCCCCTTAGCCATCCACCAGTCTTAAAAACCCCACAATCACCCTGCAACCAACCTCCATCCAGGAGCACCTAGATTACTGACCCTACCGGTGTCGGTTATCCTCTCTGTGCCAGCTTCTCTAAACCACGTCGATTATCCAAAGTGACCGCATCGGCCACCGTGACTTATACCCAAACCTTCCTCTCACTTATTTGTCTCCTAAAACCTCAAATCCAATCTGGTTTATCCCTGTAACTCGAACTGAACGTATCAATGACCATTGACCAAACAAACAACGTGACGTTTTATTATTGGTAGTTTAGTCTCTATTGCTTTATGACGAGGCAACTAAATCGTGATTTCGCATGATAGCTTCTTTATTATCATTTTTGTTAATTCATATTGAAAGGAAACCGACCACCTTCGAAAGGAAGTCTAATATTTCCGGGTCTAAGGCGCCTTCCCTCATTTATTGTCTAACTAAAATCTGGTGGTCTTGTATTCTTACTTGCAGTAGTCCTTCCCAGACAAAAAAGGAGTTCTTCGCAATCGATCTGATCTCTCTCTCTGACGGTGCGTGCACACCCTCTCAACATTCAACGGTATTCCTCCTAGCCCTAACCCTTATCTTGCTTTCTCGAAAGAATGAAAGGATAGAAGCAACTCTATTCTAAGAACCGAAACATTTTGTGCGAAACAATATGATTGGTTTTTTCCATGCGATTAGCCACACAACCAATCAATGTGCTTTAATGGTGCTCTAAATTATGCCTTGATGGTGCAAACCAATATGGTGCCACAAGAACATGTCCAAGAGGAAGATCAACAATAAGGAGCCCAACAAGGTGGACCCCCAAATGAAATTATGCTTATCAACTGGCAGGCTGAAGACTTCTATGGGATGAATTAGTTCCCTTCTCAAGGTGCGATTACTATACACATACCCAAAAGAGAAGTATTGGAGAGGTTCGGCCACTGAATTCAGGTGAACCTCAATCTTCCATCACTCCACAAGTTCTTGGTGTTCCAAGTGAAACTCCAAACATACATAACTAATCCAAGCCACCTCCGAAACCCACTCAAGCACTGGTTGTAATAGTTCATGTGTAAGAAAGAAATATGTCAGGAAGGGGTAGCAAAAGGACAGCACATTCAATATTATTGAGTAGATGAAAAGGACAAGTGTGAAAATTTCACTATGGGATTCACTGGCCATTCCAGGGCAGGGGGATCTATTGCAAACTACCATGCACAATTGGTCAAGTTTAAATCAACCCCCTAACCAGCAAGAAAGAGTGCTTACCAATGCGGTTCATTTTGGGAGGAACCATGGAGAACAATAAGGTAAAAACCTAAGACATCCTCCCTTCTATGTCTCATTAATTATTGGAGATAAATTGGTGCACAATTGTATGATTGATTCTAGGGCCAGTAGTTCTGTGATGCCTAAACAAATAGCTGATCAGTTGGGTCTCTAGTATGAGGTAATCTCTAGAGGAGTAGTCCAATTAGATGGGACAATGATGACTACTGAGGGAATCATCAAGGATTTGAGTCTCAATTTACACACTTTCCTAATGTGACATCTTTGTAAACGTGTCAATCATAGACCTGCCACCACATTTTACTTTGTGTCTGTCAAGAGACTCCACTTTGCTAAAATTGGAGGCTACCCATCTGCCGATTGGTCACATATGTTCTTAAGGACTAGGTATGGGGTGAAGGCCACAATCATATCTGAACCTATTGTTGATTATCATATTGAATCCTATGTGCCTATCCCAATCAATACCAACTACTCATCTTTTGATCAAGAAGACCTCCTAAACACTAATGAAACAAATACCAAGGTGGGATGTATCCCAAGACTTGACACTAGATGAGTGGGCCAACAAAAAACATGATTTTGACCCCTATAAGGAGATGGAGGAATCTGAATTGGGTGTCTACTACCTACATGAAGAGAATCATCCTCTTCCTAACCTAATCAAGCCAAAATACAAGGATGACAATGAGGTATGGCAATTGTTCTTTGATGGCTCAAGGAGTAGACAAGGAGCTGGAGGAGGAGCCATGATTGTGTCCCCCAGAGGTATGAGATATTATTCAACCTTTAGATTCTAGTTCACTTGCTCAAATAACACTACTGAATATGAGGCTTTAGTCCAATGTCTTTATTAGGAAAGGAAGTCAGGGAATCAAGAACTTGAGATTATTCGATGACAAATGAACTAGTTGCCAATTAGGTCAAAGGACTTAATGCTGTCAAAAATGACCTGCTCAAAACTACAAGAGTAGGGTATGGGATCTCATGGAGGATTTTGAGGCCTTCAATATTGTGTCCATACCCAAGAAGGAGAATGAAGCTATTGATAGACTTGCAGCAGTTAGAGCAACATTTGATGTGGTTGACAGCATCAAGAGGGACAGAGAATAGCCACATATCCATGTGGTTGTGAGGCCAGTAGTGCCAGATAATAATACATGCTGGCAGGTGTTTGAGAATGATTAGCAGATCATTAACTTTCTACAAGAAGAAGCTGAATTCTTAGCTATAAACCAAAGCAAACTAGAGCAGCAGTACGGGAATTAGATAGTACAACTGCATACAAACAAGCTTCCCAAAGGCTTAGTGACACTAGAATCTATTTTCAATCCTAATGATCAATTCAGAAAGGAGAAGGCTAACATGCAAATCAAAGGAGAAGATTCAGAGTCAATCCCAGTTGGAGAAGATAAAACACTTCAAATTGGCAAAGTGGCCACCAAACAAGAAAGGTATGAATTCATACAACTTTTCCAAGAATTCCCTGATGTGTTTGTTTGGAGTTATGAGGACCTAAGAGGGTTCAATCCAAAACTAGCACAACACATAATCAAACTAGATCCAGCTGCTTAGCCCATCAGGCAAAAGCAGAGACCAGTCAACCCACATATAGAGCCTCTAATGAAGAAGGAGCTAAACAAGCTGATAGAGGCAAGCATCATATTTCCAATCAAACACTCAAGCTGGGTTGCAAATCTGGTCCCAGTCAGGAAGAAAAATGGAGAAATTAGGTTGTGTGTTGACTTCAGGGATTTGAACAGAGCCTCCCTCAAAGACCACTACCCACTCCCTTTAATGGAGTAGATCTTGCAAGTAGTGTCTGGGTTAGAAAGGTTCTCCCTCCTAGATGGCTACTCAGGGTACAACCTGATCATGGTGAAAGAAGATGATCAATTCAAAATAGCTTTCACTACCAAATGGGGCACCTATGCCTACAAGAAAATGCCATTTGGATTATCCAATGCCGAGCCACTTTTCAAAGGGAAATGGATATGGCATTCAAGGGCTGATCAACAAAGTAGTGTTGATCTATCTAGATGACATTACAGTGTTTTCCAAAAATGCAGCAGATCATCTCTTCCACCTAAGGCAGGTGTTCCAACGATGTAGGAGTTTTGGGGTGTCACTCAACCCCAAAAATGCATATTCTTGGCCCATGAAGGAAATATTCTAGGTCATATCATATTAAAGGAAGGACCGACAATTGACCCGAGAAAGAGTTCAAGCAATAAGAGCATTTCCATTGCGAAGTCACAAGAAGGCTCTTCAAAGCTTCTTGGGAAAAATCACTTTTGTCCACAGTTTGTTCCAAACTCAAGCCCCAACTGTTGCCCTTGTTAAAAGATTCTAATAGCATTGATGTTGAAGAAGAGCTTAACATTTAGATGGACATCTAAGGGAATGTTGAGAGGGTGTGCGCGTACCGTAGAGAAAGATCAGATCAACTGCGAAGAACTCCTTTTTGTCTTGGAAGGACTACTGCAAAGTAAGAATACAAGACCACCAGATTTTAATTAGACAATAAATGAGGGAGCTGCCTTAGGCCCAGGAAATATAAAACTTCCTTTCGAAGGTGGTCAGTTCCCCTGCTAATATGAATTAACACAAATGATTGTAAAATCACAATTTAATTGCCTCGTTGAAACAAGTAGAGGAAAGGCTGGTTTTGGTTTTGAATCACGGTGACCGACGCCGATCAGTGTCACCGGTACCGGTTGATGATAACCGATATCGGTAGGGGTAGTGATTTAAGGGGTTGGGTGAAGGTTGGCTATAAGATGGCTATATGATAGCTATGGTGTTTATAAGGCTGATAAAATGACTGGGGATAGGTAATGAGGTGATGGAGAAGACTCAGAGAGTATGGGGGCTGTTCTTGGGGCAAAGTAGGGGTAGAGGAATGTAAGTTAGGTGGAGAGTGTTACCGGGTAGTGGATCTGAGGGTAGACTTGTAATTACTGTGATTCAGAAATCCAAGAAATATTATTAAAAGAACGTATAAGACTTACTTACTAGTTCCTGATGGAAAATGCAGGTTCTGGGACTGTGATGATGAAGACAGGGCTCATGTAGGATGATCTGACAATCCAAGATGAGCTATCTCCTCTCCTGATGCTCGGATGAGTGTCACTGGGCTCTGGTTATTCAGTTGCAGTCTTGGGCTTGATGTCCTTCTCTGCAAACTTCTCTCCTTCCTTCACTTGTCTCTGCTTAGCCAAGTCAATTCCAGATCTTTCCAATGACTTCCCCTTTTGATCAAATGAAAATCCAACCTCCTGTTTTTGGTTGGGAGCGGTCATTTACAGGGAACCGATGGCGGTTACGTGACCGACGGCGGTCGAGTAGGAACCGGTATCGGTCAGGTCAAAGTGGGCTATTTTTAGTAAAATAGCCAACTTTCCCTCCTTTTCTCCCGAGGGATTAGTTGCGGGCTTGGTCAAGTCATTATGAGGTTGGTTTTAGGTGCGGGTGAGGAGTCATTAGTCATAGGTGTGGATGTAGACCAAGTTATAGGTCTTAATTAGGTTAGTTTAGGGTTAAGACTAGGTCATGATGAGGTGGCGAAATGAGGTGGCAGGTATGGCGATGTGGATTTATTAATTATAAGGTAATTAATAAATAATTGTGTAAGGTTTAGGTGATGAGGTTAGGTTGCGAAATGAGATGCGTGGTACGGGAGGTCGTAAGACACAAATTTGGTGTCTACATTAGCCCCTTGTTGTCGTGTAGCTTGTCTTGTAAAAGCTGCACGGACAATAATAAGAAGTGGTTACCCCTGTTAAGGGTATAGGTAATCCCCCTCAAATCTATCATAGATTGAGGTAGCGTGAAATCAGGGATAGGGTTGATAAAGGGTAAATGGTGTTTAGATGATGGTAAGATGGTGGGGTAGGTCCAAGGAAGCAGACGCACGTTGAAATGCAGTAGTGCGACCAGGGTACATGATTTGAAGAGCAAACAAGCAATTCATAGGCAAAGGTCGATAGTTTATCCAAACAAGGGTGATATAATCCTGGTATCCAAGGCATAGGAAGTAGCTCCAGGGGATATAACGGGTAAGGTACAGGAACGTTTAGGCATGTTCGGCAGTACCAAATGGTTGGTTTGGTTGAGATAAACGTCACGGTCTTGGTCTAGGCAAAGTTGGTCGACTGATCAAGTCAAGGACCCTAATCATGCTAAAACACGAATAGGGGAGCTCGATTGAACAAAAAGCTACATGATGGGTGGATAGAATTGTAATTTGTTGGTTTTGGGTGCGGTTTTTAATTGGTGCGGCCTTGGGTCGGGCCAGATTGGTTGGTGGCGGCCTTGGGTCGGGCCAAATGGGTTGGTTGCGGCCTTAGGTCGGGCCAAATGGTTGGGTGTGGCCTTGGGTCGGGCCAGATTGGTTGGTTACGGCCTTGGGTCGGGCCAAATGGTTGGTTACGGCCTTGAGATGGGCCAAATGGTTGGGTGTGGCCTTGGGTCGGGCCAGATTGGTTGGTTACGGCCTTGGGTCGGGCCAAATGGTTGGTTACGGCCTTGGGTCGGGCCAAATGGTTGGTTATGGCCTTGGGTCGGGCCAAATGGTTGGTTACGGCCTTGAGATGGGCCAAATGGTTGGGTGTGGCCTTGGGTCGGGCCAGATTGGTTGGTTACGGCCTTGGGTCGGGCCAAATGGTTGGTTACGGCCTTGGGTCGGGCCAAATGGAGTCAACAAAGGGTGTTCAGCGAAGGGGATATAGGCGATGTGGTGAGAAAGGGAGATTAGTAAATAAGGGCAGAAATTGGGGAAAGGTGGGATTAAACCGATATCGATTCTCTATGACCGGTATCGGTTATATGACCGATACCGGTTCTTTAGGGCATTATAGAACCGATATCGGTTATAGGTCGAAAAAACCTATAAAAAGAAAAATACGGCCGGTCATTGTCATATTGTCAATTTGAAAACCAATTTTAGTTGTCTGAGGTGTATTAGTGAGATTGTTGGATTTTTCGGCTGAGGTGGCACTATTTGAGTGGAGAAGTGAGTGGTTGGTAGGCCCTAGCGAGTAGGAGGCAGCATTTGATTGGTGGAGGACCCAGCAGAGGGGATTTATAGCCATGGCACAGCCAGGAGGAGCAGGAGGTGCTGGACCAGCTGGACCACCACCACCTATCCCACCACGATGACGTGTCATCGTACCGGTAGGTTCGAAACCTTTCATTATGTGAATTTGATGTTGTTAAGCGAGATTTGGGGGTTTGGGTAGGAATCCAATGTTTTGATAAAATAATGAATAAATTGAAGCTATTTGAAAAATGGAGAGGGTAGATGGGTTAAATAGGCCAAGGCGGCAGGGTGGGTAGGTTTTTAGGGTGTTTGGGTGGGTAAATAGAGATAAATAGGCCAAAAAGTGTTTGGGGGCCGCGTCGGGTTCGCCCCCATGATTTTACAGTGACCGATGCGGTCACTAAGCGACCGGCATCGGTCACGAAGTTTTCGGGCGAGGTTGGTTTGTGGTTGACCGGTGTCGGTCGTGGGTCGACCGGCGTCGGTGGAGAGATGATGGAGAGAGGACCGGTGGCGGTCATGGGTGACCGGTACCGGTCCTTAGTTAGGATTATTTATTTTGTTGGTTTGGTTTTGTTGTTGTTTTGAATTTTGGGTTGTTGTTTGGGTTGTTGTTTGGGTGTTTTGGTATTGTTTGGGTTGTTGTTTGGGTGTGTTGGTATTAGTGGTTTAGGTTTTGTGTTTATTTGTTGGGCTTTGTGTTTTTGGGGGTAAGAGGGAAGGGGTAGAGGTTGATAGGAAGGGTGATTGGTGGGTGGGGGAAAATGGGGGGGGTTGTGTGGTCGGGTGGGTAAAAGGGGGTATAGAAGGTTAAAGTAGTTGTTGTTTGAAAGGGTAGGTCTAATGAAGTGGGTGATTTGTGCAGGCACGTCAGCAGCTGACTATGCGGGATAGGATGCCCCCACTGTTGAGACGGATGTGGCCACACGTGTCCACGTGTGCACAGTGGGCCATCATGCGCGAGGTGGGACTCGGCGGAGTCCAGCGATATAGGGCTATAGATAGGGATCACAGTCTTATGGTTGCCCTCATCGAGAGATGGGATCCGGCGACTAATGTTTTCCATCTCCCGACTGGAGAGATGACTATTACGCTGGAGGATGTGTATCGCATCCTTAGACTGCCGATCGATGGAGAGGCAGTATTCTAGGTAGACGCAGAGACAGCTATGGACAGCATTCTACAGGTATTTGGGGATGCAGCCACGCTATTGACGTATCACAGCGCGAGCATTGCCTATGGGGACATGTATCGTGCCCACAGACATGAGACACGGCTGGCCATGTTGATGATGATAGGCATCACATGCTTCGCCCTCCCGGACTCAGAGGGAGGCCGTTTTCCACGTGCGTTGATGGGGGTACTACACGAGATGGTGGAGGAGCATACGTGTTATGCTTGGGCACCAGTATACCTAGTGCAGTTATACAGAGAGCTGTGGGGCTATCACCGATGAGGTGATTCGGGATTTGTTCCACATTTTTGTTACACTGCTGGGCATATGAGCATATCATATGTATTCGACCAGTAGGGCTGCCCCAGCAGCCAGGGCCACAGGTGATATATAGATATGGCTTTCAGAGGTGGTTGGGGGTCGTGGGCTAGCCACGAGCGGTGCTCACCGATGGGATGTAGCTTACTACCATCATTTGCTAGAGGGCCTGACCGCATTAGATATTGTATGGAGGCCTTACAGAGGCCATCAGCCCCGAGGAGGAGCCCGATCACAGATGCGCTGGATCCAGTATACATTCTGGATAGCAGGACGGAGGCCAGGAGAGTATGAGGATACCCCTGGAGAGGGTACGACGGCAGTTGGGGCTACGACAGGATGAGCCACCTCCCCTCCTTCAGTACCGGAGGGATGATGTAGAGGCCCCACTACCCCCCAGCCCCGTGACCCGACCCAGATTGGGTAGCAGAGAGGCCAGCAGATGATACAGTGGATGACGCCGGGTGTACAGGTTCATTCTTGGTTTGGTGGGCTGGTCAGAGAGCAGCGAGAGATAGATAGCACAACCCACCACACCAGTTGAAGCTATTACGCGAGAGAGGGACCACCTCCTAGGATAGGTGCAGTTATTACAGGGGCAGCTTATTGCTGCACACAGCAGCACGATAGGTGTATTACGGGCGGTTAGCCCAGCGCGAGTACAGCACAGCACATAGCGCCACAGCACCACCACACAGCACCACCAGGCACCACACCACACGCACCACAGTATGCAGTACCACCACCGGCGTAGCACGACACCAAGTACACGTGCCGGCACCCACAGCACACAGCACATGGGGTGTCTTGTAGGACAGGGGCCATTGTTATTAGGAGTCGGGGGACCAGCCCCAACAGCTATGGTGGCACGGGCCCGTTATATGGAGGCGAGAGCGAGGCCCGGTACTATCAGGATGTCCTTGATGGTACCGGGGCTGACTATCAGCCATATGCGGCGCACAGAGCGAGACCTCTAGGAGTCAGAGATCCCAGGGGGGTGCAGCTACAGCCGGTGGGTCGGTGACAGGGAGGAGGCGGGAGCCAGCGCAGGGACCCGCAGGGAGAGGAGCTGAGGGCGGTGGGGAGAGCTGAGCCATCCCTGGAGCGGAGATGGATGTTTTGTTTGTATATTGGATATAGGCACCGGTCTGCGAACCGGCTATTTATATAGAGGCCTGCGTGCCCACATATGATTCATTTATTCATTCTTGCTGTATATACCGGCCTGCGAGCCGAGTACGGGTTAGATATGTGATACCGGCCTGCGAGCCAGTATATTTTTGATATGAGAGACCGGCCTGCGAGCCGAGTCGAGATTGTGATAGTTATTGCGGCCTGCGTGCCGGTTTTGTATTATTTGGAGATCACAGAGGCCCCTATGCAGGGCAAGTTGTATATTTGAAATATTGATATATATAGAGATGATGATTTTGATCCTTATGTTGTGTTTTAAAATGTTTTATGTATGTTGTCGATGGGTTTTGAAAATGGAATATATGTAGATGATGAGGTTGATCCAAATGGTGCATGTATTGATGGGTTTGATGTATTTTGTTGAAATGTTGTCCATATTTTGTTGATGGTTGTTTTATTGTAGATAGATGATATTGATGGATTTGTGATGATATATATATATATATATATATATATGTATATATATGTGTTGATGTGATTCTGATGACAAATAGTGATAATGGTATAGTTATGCAGGTAAAAGAAGCGGGCGCAACAACAAAAATTTGGCAAAAAATAAAGAAAAGATCCAAGTTTAAGAAAAAGGAGGCAAGTGACCGATATCGGTTATGTAACCGACGCCGGTAGTTTGTTGACCGATATCGGTTATGTAACCGATACCGGTTATACCAAAACGAGCTTTTCTAAAAATAGAAAAGCTTGGGCGGCAACTTAAGTTCTTATTTTTAGCGTTCTTATTTTTAGAGTCATGCAACAAGCTAAATACGTGAATGCGATGCTGTTTGACAACTGATACAGGTAATTGTAGAGAAGAATTGAGTGATAAGGAGAAAAGAGACAGGTGAAGTGAGTGTGGGCTGAGATTAAGAAGTTAGAAAGGTAAATTATATTGGAAGAGGGTGGTGAACATGGCTGAACGAGGAGAAGCATGCAGCAGGCAGGGACGAGGGGGAAGACAAGTTCCACCACAAGCTGCTGCATCCCGAGAGGTAAATTGTTTGGTTGTATTTTAATTCTTGCATGTTTTGTTGAATAAGATGAGAGAAGATAAGAGGGTAGAGATGAGAAAGAAAAGGTGATAGGCAAGGGTTTGGGATAGAGTGAGTGTGATGGGGTAGGTAAGCAGGGTATTCACGTATGTTTTTAGATATAGAGAGGAGTAAACGGGTAAAATAATTATCGTAGGTGTATGTTTTTAAGTAGGCTGTATATTTTTAAAAGTGACCGGTATCGGTTAGAGAAAACCGGTATCGATTAGTAAACCGGTATCGGTTCTCTATAACCGATATCGGTTACTGTAGGAGTTTCCAGAATTTGAGAAAAAACTCGTAGGGATTTGTTTTATTTAATAATTGTGTGTCGTTTTGATGTATACAGGCAGAAGCAGGGGTAAGGATGAATGATACGGTGCCAGCGTTGTTGTCAAGAATCCGAGCGGATGTAACACCAACTGAATGGGCATTGATAAATCATTTGGGGTTAAGTGGAATCCGTTATTATTCACGAATCACACGTAATCATGCTATGTTGCAGGCGTTGATTGAAAGGTGGAATCCGGAAAAGAATACCTTTTATCTGCCAACAGGGGAGATGACAGTGACGTTGGAAGATGTGTTTAGGATTCTGAGGCTCCCAATGATAGGAAAAATAGTGTATCAGGCATTGCCTAGCGCGGGGCGGGCAGCGGTAACAGCAGTATTCGGTTCAGCTGCATGAGATTTGACACAACGAGGTTTGACATTTACGTATGGTACAATGTATGCAACACACCCTGAGGAAACAAGGTTGGCAGTGGTATTAATGATAGCGGTGGGGTATTATGCATTACCGAGGGCGGAGGGTGGAAGATTTCCAAAAGCATTGATGAGTGTTATTTGGGAAATGATAGAAATGAGCGTGACTTTCGCATGGGCACCCGCATATCTGGCAGAGTTATATAGGGGTTTATGGGCTTGCAGGTGAAAACACAGATGACACTTTGGATTGTTCGTACTTATTACATTGTTGGGCCTATGAGCACATTGTTTGTGTGCGTCCAATAGGCCGACCCATCGAGTCGGGAGAGGCAGGAGTGCAGAGGTTGGGATTCAGATGATGGGTCCAGACAGAACAAGAGGCGAGATCCCAGGCCGTGATAGATGACATCGAGTATTATAGACAGGTATGGGAGATGGTGACGATTGCGGATATTTGTTGGAGGCCTTACGGGAACTATATGGTGACAGAGAACATAGCTGAGGAGTTGAGGGGTGTAGAGCGATTGAGGTGGATTGCAGGGCACAGGCGTGAGTACGAGAGGATTCCTCTAGATCGCGTGCGGCGACAATTTGGGTTCGTTCAGGATATACCTATGACATATAGACCATACATGAGGATTGATGCCGAGGCAACATTCTCACCTCCCGGCCGACACCTCCAGAAGGGCCAGAAGAGATAGCAGCCGATCGTAGGGTAATGGATGCGGGAACGATAGGCCTATAGAGTATGGTGGGTAGCAGAGCTGCGAGGTGCACGTGAGCGCCTTGACATAGCTGTGATTACAGCGGAGAGAGATCGTCTGCAGGATTTGGTTCACCAGCTTCAAACACAGGTGAATGAGACAACGGGATTGTTAGAGGTTTCACAGTTATGAGTAGAGAGACTGGAGGCAAGATTCCTCCACGCGAGAGGACGTATTCGTATGTTACAGGAGATGTTGGCGGATCAGTGGGAGGAACCAATAGCAGTGGCACCTTTGAGGATGGAGAGGCCAAGTGAAGGGCGTCGATGATCACGATCACCACCTGATTCGGGAGGAGGCGCAAGGGTCTAAGTGAATTTCATAGGAGTATAAGAATAAATAAGGATGCCGACCTGCGAGTCGATGATAGAGAAGATGTATTTGTTTAACATCTAAAAATGAAATATGTATGTTGTTTTGAGGGATGATAATACTAAGAATGGTTGTGTTTTGAATGTTGTTTTGGTTTGTTTTGAAAAATGATAAAGATGAATGTTGTCAAAATAGAAATACACAAAAATATTTATATTTACAACACATGATAGGGTATGGTAGGGGATGGTCGAGCTAACCTTGGGAGACCCCATGTCTCCTAAGTGCTGCCTACATAGCCCATTGCACAAAGCAAGGAAGGGCCTCAGACCGATGTAGTTCTCCCGTAGAACCAGGGAGAGGTGAATTCAGACAATTTAGGTATGGTTAGGCAATGTGTTGTTTGATAAGAATATTAATATTGGTAGGGTAATGTTGTTGGTGTTGGCGATGTTGATGTATGTATCGGTAAAGTGAAAGTTAGCCCACCCAAGTGGTAGGGAACCGTATCCTGATTAAGGTCAACACACAATCCTAGAGTCGAGCAAAAGAGGCAAAAGTGTCCCGTAGTTGATAAGAGCTAAACAAACCACATATTAACATAGGATGAGCTTGAATCCCTAGGTACCTTGCATAGGCGAGAAGTCGATAGGTGAAAAGAGTTGTATAATCACAATATATCGGATATACGTCACGTCCCTTGAGTTTTGTTGCGTTTGACAAATGGTGAGGTGAGGTGGTTGATATAGGCGGGGGTGCTGAGAGCTTGTTACAAGGTTATTATTCTGACGAAAGAGAACCAAACCTAAATAGACAAGTCCATGACTCAAAAGTGCTTTTGAATGCGGCTTTTATTTTGCTGAATATAGACTGATCGATGCGGGAAGTCTACAAGGGATATGTATTTTGTTACTCTTGAGGTCTTCACGAAGCTGATCAATGCGAGAAGCTTCTGATAAAGGCTGACTGTGTATAGTTGTCCTTCAAGGGAGCAGTCTATTTATAGTAGCAGATGCGGCGTTTGTGTATAGCTGTCCTTCGGGAGCAGTCTATATAAAATAGCAGCAATAGTTTGGCATATAGTTGTCCTTCGAGGGAGCAGTCTATATAAAATTTAGAGGTCTAGATGTCCATTGGGCATAAAGCATCTAGTTTTGTAGGAAGTTTGACTCAAGAAAGTCCCATAAGTGTTTAATTAAGAATGTGTCATTTTGATACTTTGAAGTCATGGACTAGACTAAAAAGGGGAAGGCATCTTTAAGGGGAGGTGATAATCAAACCATGTGAGCTTGATTTGATTTTGAGATGTAGGAAACAAAGTGTATGCGGTGGTAAATGAGCTCAAGGGACGAGCGCAAGGTAGATAAGAAGTGATATAACACTAAATTCAACAGTAGAATGGTCGAAGATGCAAGGCATTAAGGGGCTCAGGCTCAGGTTTACCATTAAGCGAAGCTAAACGATAAGTGCCTGATCCATAAGTGTGAGTGATAATGTAAGGCCCAATCCAATTAGGAGCAAATTTTCCACGTTTGCTCTTTTCTAGTTTGGTTACATGTTGATTCTCTTTGAGGACAAGATCACCAACCTTAAAGGTACGCTCATGAAGTCACTTATCATAAGCACGCTTGATGCATTTTTGATAGATTTGAAGGTGGTCAAGAGCCGTAAGATGACGCTCGTCAAGAAGCTCTAATTGGGCTAACCGCTCTTGGCGGAAATCATCGTTGGTGAGAATATCCTGAAGAGATATTCTGAGGGAGGGTATTTGTATTTCGAGAGGCAAGACAGCCTCGGTACCATATACCAAAGAAAATGGGGTGGCATTAGTAGAGGTACGAATGCTAGTCCGATAAGCCCAGAGAGCAAAAGGGATGTGCTCAGGCCAATTTCTTCCAGAATCATTAACAACTTTCATGAGGATTTTGGTTAGGGTTTTATTAGAAGATTCAGCTTGACCATTGGCCTGTGGATAGTAAGGTGATGAGAAACTAAGTTTGATACCAAAGTTGTCACAAAGGTCTTGTAACAACTTATTTTTGAAAGATTTTCCATTATCTGTTATCAGGCGATGAGGAACACCAAAATGGCAGATAATGTGATGGTTAATGAATTCGATGATTTTTTCTTTTTTGGTTGAAATGAGTGGAATGGCTTCCACCCATTTAGTGTAATATTCTGTTGCTGTGATTATCCAACGGTGACGTTGTGAAGAGGGCGGATGAATCTCACCAATAAGGTCTAAACCCCATTGTGAGAAAGGCCAAAGATCTCGTGCGACCTGTAGCGGATGGCTAGGAGTATGTTGAAGGTTGGCATGTTGTTGACACATAACACAATGCTTAACATATTCAGTAGCAGTCGTTATTAAGAGTAGGCCAATAATAACCTAGGCGAAGGATTCGTTTAGCCATGGCAAGGCCACTAAAATGTCCACCACAAATACCGTCATGAACTTGTTGGATGGTATAGGTGATCTCCGCGCCGGTTAGACATCGAAGGAGGATGCCATCAAAGCCACGTTTATAGAGGAGTCCCCCCATGACGACATAACGAGAAACACTTTTAAGAAAAGCACGTTTGCCGTTACTAGTAAGGTCAGGTGGGAGAACAGAGGTTGTAAGGTAGTCGTGAAATTGGTGATACCAGGTATCCTGCGAATTAGCAGACACATTATTTATCATACAAACATCCGGGGCTGAGTAAGATGGGGCAAAGAGTTGTTGGACCAAGATGAATATGTCAGAGTCAGTTGGTGAGGCAGGAATTTGCGAGGCTAAGCAAGCCATAGTATCCACAAATTTGTTAGTGGAGCGGGGAATGGTTTGGATAGAATAACGAGTAAATGAGGTTAAAAGTGAATCCACGTAATGTTTGTACTTTTGAAGTTCCTCATTTTTACATTGGTAGATGCCCATAACTTGATTGACTACCAATTGAGAGTCACCAAAATATTAATAGATTTGACACCTAAGTGTAACGCAACCTAGAGACCCAAAACAAGGGCCTCGTATTCCATTTTATTATTAGTGCAGGGGAAATCGAGTCGGAATGAAAGAGGCATAGGCTCCGCATCAAGAGGAATGAGAACAACGCCGGCTCCACCGCCACCGCACTGCATTTGGATCCATCGAAGAAGAGGGTCATTGGATAGGACTCCTCCCTGAGTGAAAGAGTGGCGATGAGTTCGTCGGGAAATAAAGATTGGTAAATTGTTCCCCAGGTAAAGGGGCCTCCGCGAGTTGGTCCACAATAGTTTGTCCTTTGATTGACTTCTGATGTATAAATTCAAGGTCGAGGTCAGCGAGGAGCATAAGCCATCGGGTGATGCGTTGGTTTAGATGTGGTTTGGCGTACATATAATGAATGGGGTCCGTGTTGGTGATGACAAAAGTTTTATGATTCAGGAGGTAGTGTCGGAGTTTGGTGGCTACGAATGATAGGGCTAGGCACAATTTTTCTACATGTGTATACCTAGTCTCGTAATCCACGAGAGTACGACTTATATAATAAACGGCTTGTTCTCGATGTGCCGAGTCCCGATGTGCGAGCATGGCTCCTATAGCATGGTCAGTGGCAGAAAGGTAAAGGTAGAAAGGGCGATCATCCTGAGGTGGGATAAGCACGGGTGGCTGCAAGAGATAGGCTTTGAGAGCTTCAAAGGCTTGGTGACACTCTTCACTCCATTGAAAGGCAATGTCCTTTTTAAGAAGGTGATGGAAAGGTTGACATCGATCCGAGAGTTGGGAAATGAAACGCCGGATAGATTGAAGTTTACCTTGCAAACTACGCAATTGTTTGAGGTTTTTGGGTGGGGGCATTTCTAGGATAGCTTTGACTTTAGATGGATCGACCTCAATGCCACGCAAAGAGACGATAAAACCAAGAAGTTTTCCCGAAAGGACACCAAAGACACATTTCTTTGGTTGAAGCCGGATAGAATATTGTAACAGTGATCAAAAATAATGGTTAAAACATCGAGATGTTCACTGCGATGTTTAGATTTGCCAAGAAGATCATCGACATAATCTTCAAGAATAGTGTGCATAATGTCATGAAAAATGTAAGTCATAGCCCGCTGATAGGTCGCACCAGCATTCTTAAGGCCAAACGGCATGACACGATAATAGAAGGTTCCCCAAGGAGTGATGAAGGCAGTTTTATGTTGATCGGCCGGGGCTACCAAAATTTGATTGTATCCCGAAAAGCCATCCATGAGAGAAAGCATCTCATGGCCCACAGTGAGATCAACAAGTTGATCAATACTTGGGAGGGGGAAGTCATCCTTGGGGCAAGCGAGGTTAAGGTCTCGGAAATCCATGCATATCCGAAGTCCCCCATCGCTTTAGTGACAGGTACGATGTTAGAAATCCATTGAGGATAGTCAATAGGCAAGATGAAGGAAACAAAAAGAAGTCGTTGAAGCTCTTCTTTGACCAAGAGGGCAATGCGTGGATGCATTTTTCTCAGTTTCTATTTGACTGGTTTGGAATCGGGTTTTAGGGTAATGTTATGGACAGCAATGTCAGGATCAATTCCTGGCATGTCAGCGTAGGACCAAGCGAAAGCTTGGTTGTGGGTACGGAGAAAGGTAGTAAAGGTGGCTTGTTCTGATGTGTTAAGGGATTGTCCGATCTTCACAATGTGAGGATCCTCCTCTGTGTGGATGTTGATTTCTATAGTCGACTCATTCAACATGGTTTGAGTTTCAGACGGTAAGGCGCGTTGAATATAGGAGTCGTCCGCACCAAGGTAAGTGAGGATGGAGTCATCATCCTGGCACTCAACAACATTAATTGAAGGTGAATCCTCTTCGATCATGTCTGGATACAGAAGGGGAAGAGAAGATGGGTCCTCATTATCGCGTTGATAAGTGAGAGGACCTAGGAAGATAGCATTTATGAAAAAAAAAAGTTAGGAGGGATAGATTCAGGATCTATCGACTCTGTGGGTGACGATGGCAAAATGGGTGATGATGGTTCGGTAGGGGTGACGTCGTCATCTTCCAGGAGACAACTGACACGAGGTTTCTCCGGTGTAAGTGTTTCAGGAAATCCGAGACCACTACGATCATTGTGTTTGCGTGTAGTCACGGGAATGATTGTATGTCGGCCTTGTTCATAAAGACCAAAACCAAAGCCTTTCCAAGCACAGCGAGTCAAGAAGGTGAGGGCGAAACGATGATTTGTCAGGTATTGAAAATCGATTGGAAGGGAACCACCCCAAGAGGAGGTTCAGGGGTAACGGAGGATGCATCGACACCCCCATACGTTAGGTTGGTGCGGCAATTAGGTGGTCCGTAAGAGATTACCTCCCCCACGCGACGGTCATAGGTAGGATGCGCATGTAACTGTCCATACTCCTGTGGGGTATGGAAAGAACTAACGTTATATAGGTGGTACTCCCCCAGCGTAAGGCGTTGAAAAACATCTATTAAGGGGTCGGCGGTTGGGATGTTATCTGCGGGAAAGGAAGTGGTATTTGCGACGGCGGTTTCATTGGTTGAAGGTGTAGGGGCGGTTGAAGTGGATGGTTGGGTTGGGTGAATGGGTGTCTTGGGTGAATGGGTGTCTTGACAAAAGCATCATTAGGGTGATATAACATATTGCAGGTTTTGAAGGGGGGAGGATCAGCTTTTACGGTGTAGGACTTCCCCTCGTACTCAAATTTTATGCATCTATGTAAGGTGGAGGGAACGCATCCCATAGCCCGGATCCAAGGGCGGCCTAACAACATATTGTATTGGAACTCTCCCTCAAGGACATAGAAGAGTTCGGGTAAAGTGCGTGGCCCTACACGAATGTTAAGGATCACGGTACCTAAGGTAGAAGTAATAGCATCATTGAATGACCGCAACATGATGGGGTTGGCACACATGCAACTAGAAGGGATATTCATTTGTTGGAAGGCTTTTGAAGAGATGATGTTTAGACTAGCGCCCCGTCAATCATAACACGACGCACCCGAATGTCCCAGACATAAGCTGAGATGAAAAGAGCAGGGTCAGGATCTTCAGCACCAAAGTCGATAATTTCGTCTTCGGAAAACCGACAACCACTTCTTTGTCTGAGAGAGACGAAGTGGTTGGGGAGATAGGTTGTTTGGTGAGCAAAGCAACGTGATTGGGTGTGAGAATGGAGGTAACAGGAAGGTTTCATTAGGTAAGACCTCTATCCCTTGAAGGATTTCAACGAGAGCTTGTCGATGAGATTCAGAAGTCTGAATGAGATCATACAGTGTCATTTTTACAGGTGATTGGTGAAGCTGTTTGATCATGGTTTGGTGGGCAACTCCATTAGAGACGGGGTAGGCGGGTCCACGAATAACCACTTTAGGTGGTGGTGCGATCGGGATGGTGGACGGAGAAAGAGAGGCCACAGGTGTGCTTTCTTTCACTTTTCCATTGTTTTTCTGCCCTCGAGTAGCAACACTAATCATATTGATCTCGTGAATACGAGAGGAGGAAGATGGTATGGATAAGTCATGGTCTTCGAGAGGTGGAGTTGTAATAATGATAGATTTTGGTGAGGCGGGGACAGGTGGTATAGGAGAGGGAATTGAAGCTAAAGGTCTCTCCCTTCGTAAGTTGTCTTTCTTAACTTTTCTATCTGAGAGAGGTGACTGACGAAGTATGGCTTTCAACGCTTTGCATCCCTCTACGTCATGTCCTGGTGTGCGGTGGTAAGCGCAGATTTTAGACTCATCATAACCTATAGGTCGAGGTTTAGATGGATCATAAGGTCTAAGTGGGGGTAGGGAAATGGTCGCATTCTCCACCAACATAGCAAGGATTTTGGCGTAAGACCCTTTGAGTGGGTCAAAGTCAGAGGAAGATGAGGCTATTGACTGGGTAGATTCTGGTAATGACAGGGTATGGTTGATTTGTATGGGTGGTGGTTTAGCCAAGGGGTTTTGATAATGGGTTTTAACTAACGTGGCTTCTTTGGCGCAGAAGCTATGTTTAGCTGGTTAGATGATGAGGCCACAGATGATGTGGTATCAGAAAACAACCACGGAGAAATAGGAGTGACCGCAAACAAATCTTTTGATGATGGATTTTGTTTAGGGTTGATAGGTGGATAGGATACGCGGGGTGACGGTGTTGATATACCCTTGGATCTCTGTATGGGTGCAGAAGGTGTAGGTCATTTTAAAGAAAACGCAGGAGGTATGATATATTGATGCAAGGTGGAGGGATGAGGTCCCAATATGGAAGGTAGGTGTGACGACGATGGTTTTAGTTGTGATAGAGACATAGGTTGAGGAGATTGAGTCTGTCTCCTAAGTGGATGGACGGCTTTATTTTTAGATAAATCTAGCCACTTAGGTGGGTGTGTTAGACTGGGTATTGGTGAGGTCCCAAGCGTAGGGGAAGATTTGGTTAGGCTAATAGAGGTGGATGAGGTATTTGGTAGAGATGAGGGGGGTGAAGATGAGGACATAGGCATTTTAAGCTTCTGTAAACACTTCGGGTATATGGTAGAGGCGTCTGGATCGGTCATCTGCATTTGAGTAGAATATGGGGTACTCAAACGTTCCCATAGGACTCGTCTATCTTCTGAGGGATGACAATCCTCACGTGTGAATAGGAACTTTTGTATGGAAGAAAGGTGGGTTGTGATTCCGGTCCACTGTGGGTGTGATACAGGGGGTAAATGAGGCACTGTATCAATGGGCGTTAAGAGGTCAACCGGTCGCTGAAAAGATTTAGGCGATGAAGAACTAATAGGTAGGAGGGCGTGTTTGAGAGGATCCGTCATGTTTAAAGAATGTGGTGATGTCGGTGCAAGAGGTTTCTCATCTAAGGATGACAAAAGAAGTGGCGAGCCTTCCTCTTGTATAGCAAGAATGGTAGAAGGAGACGTTTGGGAAATAGATAAGTTAGATAACATCCGCTCACAGTCTTGCAAGGATGTGGTGTAAGAAGGTTCATCTGTAAGAAGAGAACTCTGGGTGGTTAATTCCTTGAAGGATAAAGGAATGGCAAGGATTTCGTCTTGTCTTGATGGTGAGGAAGGGGGTTCGGGTTCCTGCGTTAGTGAAGAAGTTTGATTCAGAATTTTTTCGATAGAGGCTTTTGGCTGGGAGTCGAAGACTGCATGGATCTCATGAACACTCTCCTCGGCTAAGATATCTTGGTTTATGTTACTGTATTAGGAGAATGATTTGGGAATGGTTTGTTGAATATTTTCAAATTTCTGTTAGCAGGGGCATTAGGATTATCGAGGGTTATATCCCCTGCATCAACCATTTCCTGCACTATGTTTTTCAACATCTTGCAGTTTTCGTGACTGTGTCCCTTTACGCGGTGAAAGTTACAGAAGTCATTTTCTTTGTACCAAGAAGGTATGGCGCGAGTGGAATCAAACCCGGAGTGAGGTTTAACAGGAGGCAAGGTGATAGCTCCGGCTTTGAGCAATTTTTCCAAGATGACACCATAAGTTTCTCCCAGGGGAGTGTAGTTGATGGGCTCGCTTTATACTTATAGGTGGTTTTTGTGGGGTGTTAGATGGTGGTTGGGATTTGACCATCACCGCGTGCACAGCTCCTTTTGATTTCGAAGCAGTCGATGTGTGAGGATTGGTGGTGTTAGGTTTGTTGGTGGAATCTTGGGTTCGAAATTGGGGTTTTTGTTGCGCAACCGCAATTTCTCTTCCTCTAAGGCTCGAATCTCTAGTTTTCGAGCCATAGTAAAGGCCTCATCAAATGTGTGGAAAGTTTGAATTTGGAGGGTAGGAGAGATGTGCTTAGCGCAGGCCCGTAAAAAGTTTGATAAGTTCGGCCTGAGGCAAGGCATATGTAAGTTGGTTGATAAGGCCCCGCCATCATCCAACGAAATCTGCGATAGATTCGTCTTCAAATTGTCGATGGCATAGAGGTCGGTGATAGATACTTTCTTGGCAATGTTAATGGAGAAATGATCCAAGAAAGATTGGGCTAGTTGGTTAAAAGAGAAGATTGAGTGCTGGGTTAAAGCACTGTACCACTCCAAGGCGGGTCCTGATAAGGACATGGGAAAGGTGCGGAGTAGTAAGGCATCGTCATGAGCAATTAGATAGCAGGCATGTCTAAATGAGCGCAAGTGTTGTTGAGGATCCTCCTTACTATTAAAACGAGTAAATTTTGGTAATTCCCATTGAGGAGGATATGAATGAAGGGGGACAGAAGGGTGGATAGGCTCCCGACAAACTTGCTCGTATGTCAGGGCGCTACGACTTCCTGAAATAGAAGCCTCCAGATTTTGCATTTTGTCCATCATTTGTTTAATTAAATCAGTAGTTGGATGAGATGATGGTGCGGTTGTGGTAAACGGAGGTAGATTGGGCCAAGGGCCACCACTAGACAATGGTGGGGTTAAATGTTGATAAGGTATGGAGGACGAAAATGTTGAGGCGGCCGAATAGGGATGTCCTATATAAGACGTTGAGGTCACCGGATACGTGTGTGGAAATGAAAAGGTAGGCGGAGCTTGAGAAGGAAAGTTCGTGTGGATAGGTGGCAGAGAGCAAGTCATAAAAGGAGCAGTCTGCAAGAGAGACGAGGTGGGAGTAGTCGGTGGTAATGATATGTGGGGCCCAAGATTAACCAAAGGAAAGCCAATCTGTGCCGTATGAACCCCTGAAGCCGCTGAGTTAGGAGACTGGACTAAGGATGCAGAAGGCAAAGCGGAGTTATCAGGCGGAGAAGGAGCTAAATGAGCAGCTATACTAATAGGCATGCCAACAAGGAGTTGACCATCGGGCGTACGGTCAGGGGCATGAGACAAATAATATTGTACAGCGCTAGGATTAGCGTCCAAAAATTTTGTAAATTCCTTATCTCCTACAGGGATTTTGGGAACCTCGCTGGTGTCCGTAGGATTCCCCACAGTATGGGCAGGAGGTGATTCAGGAAAAGGCACAGAGCAGGCATGTGAAACCATGGCGGCGGCTTGCTTCCGAGTGATAACAACCATGAGCAAGAGTACACAGTAAGGTTTCAATCTATTAGGAACAGAAACAACCCCAGAATGTTGAAATTGGTAGGTTTCTGGTTTGTCGTGGACTCAGAAAAGATCAGAACGATATCGGTCAAATGTAACCAATGCGGTCAGGATGTAGCCGATGTCGGTAAGCTAACCGATGTCGGTAGAATAGAACTGGTGTAAGAAGCAGTAGGAAGTTGTTGATTTGGTGTTAACAGTGCTTAGTATGCCTACCAAACTGTTCTGAGTGATCACGAAAAATAAGTGTATGACAGAGAAACAGAACCGAAAACAAGCAAGATGCACAAACAAATTAACAGACTAACCCTAGGATTAGTTTTAATCAATTTGGGCTTATGCCTTAGACGCAAGATGATGTCAATCCTAAACAAAAGACTTAGGGGAAATGTCAAGTTTGTTTTGGCTTATAAGGTTACCTCAATCGGGCGGAGGAATACCGCGGAAAAAGGGGGGATGTTTTGAGCTGTTGTGTTAATTGTGAAGTGATTCGGTATGTGTTGTGCAGTGAAAGTAAGATTAATTTCTTGTCAATACCGTGGAAATCACCCCCACGTGTACGACCTGTTACTTAATCTACGTTCACTAGAATTGAAAACAACACGCAAAAATGGGATGCACGTGTTTTAAACCCAAATCGAAAATGATATTCGATGAAGCAAAGAAGATGACTTTCACTAATGCAAAGCTGGGAAAGCAAGACAAATTCTTTTACCAAATATAACAAAATATCGTGTGAAATTTTAAGAGGAGGAAAACAACATGTATACTCCCTATATGAAAGCAAGCAAGAAAGAAAGAAACCCGAAATGGGTCCCACCGGGCATGCCAAAATGTTTCGCACATAATGTTTCAGCTTTTGGAATAGAGTTGCTTCTATCCTTTCATTCCTTTGAGAAACAGATAAGGGTTAGGGCTAGGAGGAATACCTATTGAATGTCGAGAGGGTGTGCACGTACCGTAGAGAAAGATCAGATCAACTGCGAAGAACTCCTTTTTGTCTTGGAAGGACTACCTGCAAGTAAGAATACAAGACCACCAGATTTTAA
This sequence comes from Taxus wallichiana var. yunnanensis, assembly GCA_018340775.1. NCBI lineage: Eukaryota > Viridiplantae > Streptophyta > Pinopsida > Cupressales > Taxaceae > Taxus > Taxus wallichiana. The sequence continues at coordinate 868,689,260 of CM031238.1, forward strand.
TTAGACAATAAATGAGGGAGCTGCCTTAGGCCCAGGAAATATAAAACTTCCTTTCGAAGGTGGTCAGTTCCCCTGCTAATATGAATTAACACAAATGATTGTAAAATCACAATTTAATTGCCTCGTTGAAACAAGTAGAGGAAAGGCTGGTTTTGGTTTTGAATCACGGTGACCGATGCCGGTCAGTGTCACCGGTACCGGTTGATGATAACCGATATCGGTAGGGGTAGTGATTTAAGGGGTTGGGTGAAGGTTGGCTATAAGATGGCTATATGATAGCTATGGTGTTTATAAGGCTGGTAAAATGACTGGGGATAGGTAATGAGGTGATGGAGAAGACTCAGAGAGTATGGGGGCTGTTCTTGGGGCAAAGTAGGGGTAGAGGAATGTAAGTTAGGTGGAGAGTGTTACCGGGTAGTGGATCTGAGGGTAGACTTGTAATTACTGTGATTCAGAAATCCAAGAAATATTATTAAAAGAACGTATAAGACTTACTTACTAGTTCCTGATGGAAAATGCAGGTTCTGGGACTGTGATGATGAAGACAGGGCTCAAGTAGGATGATCTGACAATCCAAGATGAGCTATCTCCTCTCCTGATGCTCGGATGAGTGTCACTGGACTCTGGTTATTCAGTTGCAGTCTTGGGCTTGATGTCCTTCTCTGCGAACTTCTCTCCTTCCTTCACTTGTCTCTGCTCAGCCAAGTCAATTCCAGATCTTTCCAATGACTTCTCCTTTTGATCAAATGAAAATCCAACCTCTTGTTTTTGGTTGGGAGTGGTCATTTACAGGGAACCGATGGCGGTTACGTAACCGACGGCGGTCGAGTAGGAACCGGTATCGGTCAGGTCAAAGTGGGCTATTTTTAGTAAAATAGCCAACTTTCCCTCCTTTTCTCCCGAGGGATTAGTTGCGGGCTTGGTCAAGTCATTATGAGGTTGGTTTTAGGTGCGGGTGAGGAGTCATTAGTCATGGGTGTGGATGTAGACCAAGTTATAGGTCTTAATTAGGTTAGTTTAGGGTTAAGACTAGGTCATGATGAGGTGGCGAAATGAGGTGGCAGGTATGGCGATGTGGATTTACCAAGCTGGTCCATGGGAAGGGGTTATGTGAGCAACTAGTCTCAGTCAACAAGATGAAGCGATAAAGGTGAGAAGGAGGTTGTTTTTGTTCTACAAAATGATCAAGAAGAAGGGAGAGATGATGTACCTACTCCTTGTTGGACCCAAGATATGGTGCACTTCCTTTGAATAGGCTTGTGTCCTCATGGGATGAGTAAAGAAAAAGAAGGACTTTCTCAGCTACAAGCCATCTCATATATTCTTATTGATGGTGTCTTGTTCAAGAGGGACATCAATGGCATTCTATTGAGATGCATTGAAACAGATCAGGTGGAGAGAGTGCTACAAGAATTCCATGTTGAAGTAGCTGGAGGCCATTTTGCTCCAAGAGTGACAAAGACTCAAAGTCATGAAAATAGGATATTATTGGCCCGAGTGTTTAGTGACTCGCTACACATGGATCAAAAGGTGCAAGAATTGTGCATTCTTCAAAGTTAAGGAAAGGCTTGTAGTACTTCCATTGCATCCAATCTCATTTGACCAACCTTTCATGTAATGGGGATTGGACTTCATTGGAGTCATCAATCCAAACTCAATCCAAGGTCACAAATGGATCCTGACAGTGAAAAATTATTTTACCAAATGGACCGAGGCAGTGGCACTCAAGAAAGCAAATGAGTCTAGTATCCTGGATTTCTATGAAGGGATAGTGACTAGATTTGGAGTGTCGCCACCATCATATTAGACAATGCATTAGCATTCATAGGTTCCAAAATCATAGGATGGGCTATTAAGAATGGGACTTATTTGAGTACTTCATCAAACTATTACCCTCAAGGTAATGGTCAAATGAGTCCACAAACAAAACCTCGCTAAAGATCATCAAGGACTCTCGATGAGAATCAAAGGACTCGCACACAAATCTCACAACCGCTTTATGGGCTGATAGAATAATTCCTAAGAGATCTACAGGTAGCTCTTCATTCAATCTTGTCTATGGGAAAGAGGCAAGTGTGTTGCCTATATCACCGAGTTGCAAGATTGGAGCTCGTGAAGTAACTAGAGATGTCGAATTTGGACCAATGGAGGCTAGGTATGCGAAGGCGATAAATTAGAAGAAACCAGAGAGCATGCTCTCTAAGCAAAAGAGAATAATCAAAGCTTGAGTTAAGAAATGCTTTGACAAGAAGGCAAAAGTAAGGACCTTTCAGAAGGAGACCTGATTTTGAAATGTGATGCGAGATCAAGCGAAACGAGGAAGGAATTCCAAATTTGATGCCATCTAGAGTGGACCCTATATGATCACAAGATGTAAAAGTAGCAACACTTTCTAATTGTCTACATTGGAGGATGAAGAGTTGCAGATTCCAGTAAATGGGATCTATCTTAAGCACTGCTACTAAAAGGGGAGTTCTCACCCTGTACATATTAGTTTAGTTTTCTCTTTCCTCTAAGTGCTTATGCACATTGTCTTGTTGTAGTGTAGATTTCTTTTCTCCTAAGTGCTTTACACACTCTGCATGTTCCATTTGGAGCATGTATGATTTCAAATTTTGTATATAGTGTGGTGTTGTTTTATTGCTCTCATGCAGTGTTTGGACTTGGCATTTGGTCAAGATCAGTTTTAGTTCTAATGGGTTTCCAAGTGGCCCAGGGGTCAGTTTTCAAAGTTCAGATCAGTAGCAGGCTATCACTCATGACTCCATGCCCAACGGATATGACAAGGTAATTGGTCTTTTCATCTAGCAGGCAGATACCCCTATGAGTCACCAAATTTTTATCCATATTTCACCCCGTGCCAAATATTGGATCGACCATGATCCCGCATAATAGAAAACAAAGTCAAAAGATGGACAGAAAAGGCTTCAAAATTGGCTAAGTATAAAGGTCAAAGCGGAGAATGCCAAGTGTTAGTATGGCATTGTTTCAAGGGGTAAAATTTACAAAATGGCCCGCAACTCCGCCCAAGGAAAAAGTCAGCATCTGGGCCCGAGTCAAAGCCAAAGCGGGAATCAAAAGAAAGGGGCATATCTTTAAACTCAAGGCCCGAAATATTACAAATCTGACAATGTTGGAAAGATCTCAACCTCACCCATGCCATGGAGGTCTGAAACTTTAATTTTGAGGAGGTTATGTGAAGAAAATGGAGGAAACATCTTCAAGATTTTAATGCAGGGTCTTCTTTCCTCAACAACCAGATCAAATTTGATCTGTTTCGTCATTTCCTCTTACTTCAAGGTGTTGAACCAAGGATTGATGTATTAAAGACATATTTAGGGGGATTTCATCGTAGGTATTAAAAGTGGTGGTTGAGTTTCAACCTAATTTTCCCACTTCTCTCTCTTTTTCTTATTTCGATTGAATCAATAAATGCGGGGCAAGATTCATTGTAAAGGGTTGGACATTATTTATTTTGTAGGCTCCTTCTCCTTTTAACAAATGGATTTATGGGGTTCGTGCCTTCCATCAAAAAACTGCATTACGTTTCTATTTCTTGGCTACCTTGTAATGGATCAGTATCAATCTACAGAGCAATAAAACACGTCTATGATTGATTTTGGATCCTCTCTTGTCTCTTTTGCTTTCATCTGGTGTCCCATTATATATCTAGCTATATGTGTTTGTTTATTGTATGAATTTTGTTGGTTTGTGTCTATTATCAAAATAATTTTTCATCATTCCTTTGGTGCATCACCTCGTAGTTTAGCTTTGTTTTAATTTTTGTATTCCTTTTATCCCTATCTCCTTGGTAAATTTTAGATTAGGATTAAGAATAGATCCTCTGCAAGTTTCTACGTATGCACCTAAACAAAGGAATAAGGAACCAACCTTCAATCTAGAGAGCTTTCCCATTTTACAAGGTCCCACACCTTGGGGAAAGTTCAATGTTACGTAATCACACCAAATGACTTTACCTTAGAAAAGTAGACCTATAGAACTCATTTGGGGGTGTTGTGATTTCACATTAACACCATCCTTTACCATAGAAGGAGTGCTTGGATCCCTATATTTGATCCATAAGGCATCTCTTTGTCTATGGTATCGATTGCGCCATCTTGGATAGAAAAATATCTCTCCTAGCACATCCCATCAAGCTCCCGAGGTGCAATATCTCATTCCTATTGAGTTGTATCTAGCTTCGTCATGTAGTTGGGATATCTATGTCACCACACCCCCATCTCCATACACTCCTCCTACATGTTTTTTCACCACTCCACCTTTTTTTTTTACCGCCTCTCCTCTTGCCTGTGTTACCTCCTTGGCATTATGGGCCACCCACTACCGAGCCAGCCACTCCACATAGCCCTTGGCAACCCCTACATCATCATCATATATATCCTATAGCTTTGCCTCCTCCTCCAATGGGTCTACCATCACAGGACTAGGCAAGTCCCTCTCTTCCTCGTCTCATCTATATCCGACCAGCACCCTAGGCACCATCCGTACCAACCCAAACTACCTCATAACCCATGGAAACCGTATATCCTCAACCATTTCTAGCCGCCTCCCATGTACCCATCTCACTCTCCTCTATCCTTTAATTTGTATATTTTTTCCCAATCATGTAGGGAACCCTCGATCTGCCTCCATCTCATGCCATCCACATCAAGGCTACCTAGTCTCTTAGCATACCAATCCTCTCTGCATTCCCCTATCTATATGAGCCTAGCCGATCTCCATCACATAAAACCCATTGTCAACTCTATATGGTCACATGTAATCCATGGAATCCGTAGTGGCCTCACCAGATTTATATGTTCATATGCTTAACATTGTAACATAAAGCCTACATCCATACCCAATCTCTACTACGTGTGGCATACATCCATAACTTGTGGTACACATGTGTCAAAAGAGCTACCCAATATGTAAATATTTTCATGTGCTCAACTATATCAGCCACCGGTGTTGTTAGGGCCCATGGGAATCTTTCCCCACCTAAATCTGAAGTGCATAGCAATATATCGCCATCATGACTAAGCATATCAACTGGTTCCCCAGCTTCATAAGCTGATAGCTGGTCTTAATGTGAAATTCCCTAGACATGAAGGTGATTTGAGGTGCCTCCGCTCCAAACAGTTATGTTAAAGCATCCATCTGACCCTTCACCGTAATAGGCACTATCGGTGGCCCTGAATTGAAAATGTAAAAATGTGATACACGTCCTCTAACATGATTTTCATCTCACCTATTCAGAACCATAAGATGTCATTCCTTTCATCCCATATGTCTATCAACGATATAATGAGCCTTGTGTCCAGGGGACACATTCGATAATGGCGGAATCCATCCAAACAAATTACGTCCAAGTTATCCCACTCGATATCTATCATATCTTCCTAATCATCCCCAACATGTTTGGGACTCTATCTCTTAAGTATAAGGTGTCTCAATCCTACAAAATCCAACCAACAGAACCCACCAGTCTCCAAATCAGCAAAAATCATCATTTTCCATTCAAAATAATCAATATAATCTCCATCTACCTCGGTCAACACTGACTTACCCTAGGTCAATGGTGACCGTACCAATCACCATCAATCGCCCCTTGGCGCCCATCCAATTTTCAAATTTTCAAAAAATAAAAGTAAATAAATAAATAACAATCAACTAAAATCAAAACTAAGCTAGGTTTTTAGCACTTACTACTCTCTAAGACCTATACCACTTCCTTCCTCCTCCGCTAGCCTCCATTTTACTCAAATCTCAAGCTTTTATATAACTCAGAGCTCTCAATCATCAAAATCGTGTCATTCAATGAGCCTTGTCAGTTGTCTCTGTCACTTATATAGGTGCGTCAACTCATTTGATGTCGACCCAAGATAAATTTTTGTCAACCCACCTAGTCATCGTCAATCCAAATTTCTAATTTTCATCTAATTGACTAAAATTAAACTAAACTATGAAATTATAAATACTTAGTTAATCTAAATAGGAGGACTAAAATGTTGTATAAATGAAACTAAAACAATATGGAACAATTGTAATTAATTATTCTAAGTGAAATAAAACCCTAAGTATGCGAAAAAGGAAATGAAATGACTTAGGCGATTCAAAGAGACTGTCCGAGTTGTCACAGTGTCCGGAAATAAAATCTAGAAGTGTAGAAGATCACTCGAAAGTCCTACAAAGATCAGATATGGAAGATCCGAACTATCTCGGGATGCCCTGGGAAGGTCTTGGGGCACCCAGGGGTGCCTGGTCTTGATTAGGTGCCCTGGTCTCTATAAATGCTCAAAATCTGAATTTTGTATGGTCGCAAGATGATTCAATACTTTTTCTATTTGTCACACCAGATTCGGTGGACTACAACGAATGTGGTGAATAATAAAATGATGACTTGCAATACAAAAGGAAGTATCAAACCTTATGAAAAATAAAGATGCAGAATGAATGGGTCTAATTGACCTCACCGCCAAACTAGTGGTATTATCACTGAGTGTTGCACTACATTTCGGACCGGATGTAGAAGTAGTGAGTAATAATAACTATAGAAAATTTAATAGCATGTGTGCATGGAATAGAATAGAATCCCTCTCCCTATGTTGTGTGTGTTGATGCAGATCTCCTAGCCTTGGCATTATGTAGATGCAAGTGACGAATGGATGCAATTCTAGATGGAGTGATAGTAGTATGTGACGTTAGGACCTTCATTATGGTCATATAAATTTATATTTATAGGGTTATCAAGCTTAATTTTGTAACTAACCCACCAACTTGGCCAACCGAGAAAAGGATAAGGCTGAAAAATGACTATAAAGGCCCCAAAAAGAATCGAAAAAGAGAAACATAGACTCGGGCACCTAAGGTGGGACTAGGATGGCCCAAAGAAAGGCTTGGGTGCACAGATTTTGGGCTAGAATGGCGGGGTAGTTACGAAACATGTGGATAAGTATAGAGAAATAAACAAGAATGACGAAATAACATATAAGAAAAAGATGGCCAAAAGGTAGGATTAATTAGTACTTTATTCACTTGAGAACCTTCTAAATAGTAGTATAATACCGGCTAAATAATGTCTAAAGTGCATGATTTTGTGTCTACATTTTCCCCCACTTTATGTTGGTGAGCAAAAAGCTCGGTAATATAAAGTAGATAGAGATGCATACTTGATATCCATGTAGAATGTAAAATAAAATGTGCCAATGGACTAGACTCAAGCATAGAATGACAAAAAAATGTGGAGGGGCGTGGATTCTAAAGTTGAAAAATGTGCATAAAAAGTGATGAGAGTGAACCTAGGGTGAAGTGCATGTGTGGTCGCTGCTATGTGTAGTGTACCTACATGGTTAGCAAAGGCAAGTTCCTATAGCGGTGTGTTGTCATTGTCGTTATCATTGTCATTGTTGTTATTGTTAGTGTTGCCCCCAATTTTACTACTTATTTCTCATACGGCCAGACCTGTAAGGATAAAATGATCAAGTAGTCAAATATGTACATATGTAAAAACGATGTGTAAAATACGCATGTTTATAAAAATGTGTAAAGTACAAGAAAATACACTGAAATAAAATTCAAAATGGAACATGAGCACCGATCCATATCAAGAGAAAGGGTGTAGAAGGATATCTTATATTGTCGCAAGTTTTTGAGCGATCTCACACCACCATGGCTAAAGAGGTATAGGGAGGGAATGTTTTGTGTCCTCTAACCTTTAACCACTTCTGCTAAAATGCATGAAGAGATCTTTGTAATAGGTGATGTGACACCACTAGATTAAGTAGTGTAGAGAGGCACACCCATTGTAACCCCCAAACTCACGTAACTACTACGTAGAATTTCCAAAGGACACCATGTCCCGTAGAGTATGATGTATATGGAGTTCGTATACGGTCTAAACTCACTCGCTATATAAAAACCCAAAATACCAAAGGAAAAAAGTGCATTGTATTGAATTGGTGTAATAGGATGTGTTAGTACAAAAAATTTCAATGATGCCCCCTCTTTAGGGGCACATATGACGCCATGGAAAGTAAAATGCGTCCCAAAAGATGACCAACCATACTCGACCTATAGAACTCGCCTGCCGGGGGGAAAGGGAAAATTCTTGGTAGATACCAAGGCATGCACAAAAGGGGATGGCTAGCCAAACAAGTGTTAGTCCAAAAACACATGCACGCAAGAAGACAAGTGTAAAATATGCACACATTGTAAGAACTACCAAACAAATTAGTGTAAACACATGAGAAAACAAGTAGGTTGCACAAATCTGGTTGGAAACATGGGACATCACTCAGATGTCACAAGACACGTAAGGTATTCATATCCACAAACAACAATCCAAAGTGTGCACACAAGAAAAGTGTGAATCCCTCATACAAAGGAAAACAAATCGGACAAATAGAAACAAAGAGGTAGTCATGGAAACATGTAATCCTGAAACAAGTGTTGCACATGGAACACTCGTAAGCATGTCAAAGTGATGTCTAAGGAGATGAAAACATTTGATTTAGACAAGCACACACATTGAATATTTTGAGTGAAGAGGGAAGAGTAATAATAAGAAGACAAGATTCAAAGGTGTAAAGATGAAAAATTGCAGTGACTTATATATGTGAAGGTGTTGGGATAATTAGACTAAGTATTTTGATCAATAGTTTTGTAATAAAGTACAGCAGATCCTGAAAATAAAAGTGTGAAGTGCAGATCCAAATAATAAAAGCATCACTCGTTGAATAAGAAATAATTCCATGGTGGTAAGAGAAATTTTTGATAAGGGGTTAGTGCTCCTGTGTGAGTGGGTTCTCACAAATTCAAGGGATTGGTGCTTCTATAGGTTGGTTCCTACAAAATTGTAATTTGGTGATTGGTGTATCATGTAGGTTGGTGCCTATAAACATTTGAGAAATATAATAAAGAAGATTTTCTCTATGATTTTATCCTTAAAGGGTTTCCACATAAATCTATGTCTATTTGCATTGTGTTGGTTTTCTTTACATTTATTGATTGTTTTGATATATTCACTGTGAAATTGATTAATTGTGATTACGGTTCTGAGATTAAGTGTTAAATTTAAAAAATATCATAATACTGATTCACCCCCCCTCTCAGTATTATCTTGTGCTTAACAATTGGTATCAGAGCGGGTGCCTTCAGGAACAATCTAACAATTGGAAGGTAGATCTCAGAAGCACATATGGCTACTCATCAAGTACAAGAAGGTTTTTCTTCAAACAAGGCTCCATTGTTTGATGGAACAAATTATGCATTTTGGAGCATAAGAATGAAAACATATCTAATGGCACTAGGGTTTGATATTTGGAAATCAATAACAGTTGGATATACAATCCCATCAGTTCCACCGACAGATCAAGCCGGAAAGAAGGCTTTTGAAAACAATGCCAAGGCGATGAATGCAATCCTATGTGGCCTATCAAAATCTGAGTTTGTTAAAGTAATGCAATGTGACATGGCGAAGGAGATATGGGACAAACTTTGAACTATCTATGAAGGTGATGACAAGGTTAAAAGGGCTAAGCTTCAAACCCATAGGAGACAATTTGAGAGCCTAAAAATGAAGGATGAGGAGAATGTTGCAGCCTATCTTCTTCATGTGGATGAGGTTGTCAATGCCATAAGAGGGTTAGGTGAAAATATTGAAGAATCCATGATCGTTCAAAATATTCTAAGATCTCTACCATCAAGATTTGATGCTAAGGTGTCTGTCATTGAAGAAATGAAGGATCTTGATAAGTTGAGCATGGACAAACTACATGGAATATTGACCGCATATGAAATGAGGATTGAGTCAAATAGACCATCAAAGAAGGAAGTTGCATTCAAAGTCTCAAAGAAAGATAAAATCAAAGAACCTGAGTCGAATGAGAACTCAAGCAACTGAAGAAGATGAGAAAGAAGCCTTGTTCATTTGAAAGTTAAAGAAAGGATCTGGAAAGTACAAAGGTAAGTTACCATTTAAATGTTTTAACTATGGTAAAATTGGTCATTTTGCGGCTAAGTGTCCAGAGAAAGAAGATAGCGATGATGAGGAAAGCAAACCTAAATTCAAAAGGGAATTCAAGCAAAGCAAAGGCAAGAAAATATTTGGAAAGCAAAAGAAAAGCTTATATTCAAAAGGAAGTAGTAGATCATCTAAAGAAAGTGGGATAAGTGACTTAGATAGTGATAATGAAGAAATATTATTCATGGCTATAAAAGATGACTTAGAAAGAGATGAAGACATGGAAGAAAAAGGTGAAGTGAATCTTGAAGAGGAACTTATTTGTGCCTTGGGAGAGTTGAAAGCTCTTAAAAAGAAAAATCAGAAACAAAAGTTACAACTCCTAAAGTATGAAGAAGAAGATCATAACTTTGAAGCTAAGATATCACAATCTCTTGAAGAATCAAGAAAGATGATCGTGGATCTAAAAACCCAAATTGAAGAAGCAAAATGAGTTGAAGAAGAATTAAGAAATCAGCTAAGGACTAAGGAAGAAGATTGTGAAAAGCGTGAGTCACGAGATCGTTGCTTTGAGAAAGGACTTGGAAAAATAAAATGCCAAAGTTACAAGTAATCTAAAATTTGAGAAAAGTACTGAGATACTAGATGAAATTCTGAACCAACAGAAGTCAACATCCGACAAGACTGGTCTTGGATATAAGGAAAGACAAGACACCGCTAACACAAAAGGTATAGAGTCATCGAAAGAGACAAAAGTAGAGAATTCAAAGACCTATGTAGAGACACTCAAGGAACCTATGAAGAATGAAGAGTTGAAAAGGAGAATATTTTTATGAAGATCAACACTTCTTACAAGGAAATCAAAGATGAGAATAAGTTTAAAAGGCCAAATCCTCCAGGATATACTCACATGTCCAGTTTGAAAATTCTTTCTATGGCTATTGCTTCTATTGTAATCATTTTGGTCATAAATCAATAGATTGTAGAATATGGGTAAGAGACAACAATATAAAGAACAAAGGTGTGTATGGATTCTCAAATAGAAATTACAACTCCTTTGCTCCTTATCCAACTATGTTGAAGATATTTTTTGTTATAACTACAATAACTATGGACATATGGAAAGATTTTGTAGAAGTGGTTTTGTATAATCATCCCAATCAAACCAGAAGGTAAATGCTCCAAAAATAAAGAAGAAAGAAGCTACAAAAATTTGGAAACAAAAGAAAGAGGATGATGGGCAAGATAAAGATAAATCTATGCTTGTTAAAATAGAATTCCATGCACGGGATGAAGGGAAGTTGTGGTACATTGATAGCGGATGTTCAAGACATATGACCGAGAGATAAAAGTAAGTTCATCTCATTGAAGAAAGTAAATGAAGGTACGGTGAAATTCGGTGATAACGCTAAAGCAAAGATCGCTGGAAAAGGTACGCTGAGTCTTGATAATGGTAAAACAAAAATGGAGAATGTTTTATATGTTGAAGGATTAAAGCATAATCTCTTAAGTGTAAGCCAAATGTGTGATCAAGGACACACACTTAAGTTTTATGTTGAAGGGTGTGAGATAAGGAAGGCAGACATGGGAGAGTTAGTTGCAGATGCACATAGAACCAAAAATAACCTATACATAATGTAGACACCCACATCTATCCTAAATCAATTAATTCCCCTTCCTCATTTCCCACAAAAATACACTTCGAATTAATCAAATATAATTTGATTAATTATCCATTTCAAAATCTAAAAATAATCTAATCCTCACCACATGTCATTATTCTCCATGTTTTTCCACTATTGAATTAAAAATTCAAATTCAAATCCTCACCCACCATTCGTGGTCCCCACTCACCTAAAATCCTCCACTTATGAATTAAAAATATAATTCAAATCCTCACCCATTCTTCGTGGTCCCCACTCACCTAATCTTGCCCACATTTTCAAACCACTCACCTAATCTTGCCCACATTTTCAAACCACCCACTTAATCTTGCCCACATTTTCAAACCACTCACTTAATCTTGCCCACATTTTCAAACCATGATTACTTAAATTAATCTAAGCTAATCACTCCCTCAGGCTATAAATACAACCTTACCCCTCCCCTCTAAACACACGGAGAATAAGCTTTCATGCCATATCTAAGTTCTTGCATCCTTTGAGCAAAGAACATCCTTTTGCCTTGTCCTAATGTCAAAATAGCCTCATAATCCTTTTTCCCATCCAGTGCAAAGTAAGGATCGTTGTTGCAGGGAAGAAGGTCTTGCTCCGTCTCGAAGAAAAGCACCTACATATCACAAAATCAGGGCTCAATCCAAGTTTCCTAGCCCATTCCAAGGTTTGCTACGGAACGCGAAGGAGGAGGTATGATTATTGGTATTTTACTTCCTTGTTAGTAGTGTATTTTTCCTAGCTTACATTCTGGCACGCCCGGTTACTTTCGATCTATTACCATTAATTTCTCAATTAGTGGTTTTATCTGTTCTTTGTTTATTATTATTCATAATTATTATTTTTTTTTCCTTATGGTCTTCTTTGGTTAACCTTCACACTTTGGGTAGTGTTTTTGTTGTGTGGTGTCTTGTGGTGTATCTGCAGGTTATAGCAACAATGAAACTTTGAAGCTCATCCTGTCTTTGATCTCCTCGGTGCTTGGTGTTTAGTTCCCAGTTTTTATTTTGCTATTTACTCATCATCTGTAGAAACACATGAACTATCCATTAGTTTATCATCTTACTGTCATGGGACAACCAATCTGAAAATGCATTTCTTTATTTACTTTTGCTAAAATAATTACTTTGTAGGAAGTTAATCATTTTTTTTTTTTTTATTTTAATCAATCATTTTGTGATCTAACTCTTTCTTTCTATTTATTGTTCTTTTTTAACTTGCTGTCAAAATTTTAGCTTCTCAGGTTAAGTATAGAAGTCAGAAAATTAAAAAAACCAGCTCCCGGGACGTTTTTCTCACGTTTAAAATTTTCATTCAGAGCGTTCTCGTAGCCCATCTTCCGGAAGCCATAACTTTTGCTCCCGAACTCGGAATGACTTCATTTTTTTTTAACGAAAGGTATTAAAAAGATATATGTAATGAAAAAATAATTTTTAGATTTAGACTTATAGAAAAAATTTTGGTTTCATTTCTTCTAACACCTATCTTTTTAACAAAAAAGCAACAAAATTATAGTTTTTTTTTTTTTATTTTATTTTAAATTATTTCACGTAACAACCTCACACGTATGCTCTTTCCTCGCACTTCAAAAGTGATCTTGGAAATCAGAAACGTGAGGCCACTCGGGCTCTGCAGAACCAATTTTTTTAATTTTTAATTTTTTGCCTTACATTTCAATTTTCCACGACAACACTTCTAAGTAACGTTTTCACCCTCTTCTTTCATCGTTTTTCTTTTTTGTGAAAATAATCATTATCACTATTTCACAATCATGATTAATTGTAATAATTATTAACATTTATAAAAAAAAATATTATATATTCCAATTGTATCCGCGTATGCTCTTTTCTTGCGCCTTCGAGCGATCTGGAAAATCAGAAACGGTCACAATTTTTTAGTTTCTTGTTCTAACATTGCAGGATCCTCTAGCTTTGTTTTCCAACTGTCATTTTAATAATTATTTTCCTTTGTCATATTCTTAATATTTGTTTGGTCGTTGGTTGTGTATGCTCTTTTCCTGCACCTTCGAGCGATCTAGAAAATCAAAAACAACCACGATCACTTTTCTAACATTTCATTTGCAGGATAACTACTAATTTGTTTTCTGTAGAACCGTGTTGCTGGAATATTGTCAAAAACAAAAAAAAACAAAAACAAAAATCCCACAAAAATACCACCATTCAAAGAAAATTGTTGAAACAAAAAAAAAAGTACGCTCAGGTACGTAATTATTTTCTGCTAGTGATTTATTTCAAGTTGGAAAGAACCCTGCGTTTAATCACTTTATCATATTGTTTTTGCATGTAGATGAGGTGGATTTCATCACCACCAAAGCTACACCGGTGACGTGGACTTGACTACCACGCACCAACAACATTTGCATCTGCATTGCACTTTGAGACCTAGTCTCATCACAGCGTTCGGTATTTACCTCGCCACTTGCTCTTCACTTACAGGTAATGTTGTTGTGTAGTGCATGCGAGTCATGCCTAAATAGCTATAACAACGAAGCCTGGGCATCGTCCCTGTAAATCTTCGGGAGTTATAAGGACACCATACACATTCATCCCTCCATCACCTTCCACCTTTTCACAAAACCTATTCTGGACGTGGTGATTCACTCCGAAATAGGCAAGTAAGAATTGGTGAGTCTCCTCCAGTGCTCTAAGGGTTCCCCGTACCAATTCTATCCCCGTACAAAATTAGGTATATCAGGACTAGGGTATATCGGAGGACGCATCTTCTTGGAGTAATAAGAGCCTACATCCACCATTTCACAACGCATACTTGTATGATTGCATGAAACAATAATCATTCCTGAAGAAGTTACCTCATAAGCCAAAACAATCGAATCCACATGATTGCTTGCTATTTGAAAACAAAATAGTTTAGCATTGTTTTTATCATAAAACTTGGCTAATATCAATGTGTTTATTGTAAAATTCAAATCCTAATTGTGTTCCACAACACCATTTCTCGACCGATTCAATACCAAGCAAAACATTCAAGCAATCCCACAATAAAGATCAAAATGTCACACTGATTTCATTAGCTCTACTTCACCAACAACATCTCCATTATAGCTTGTTTTCAGCTATATCAAATAGATATTGAGTGACTTACGTTCACTCCTTATCTCATCAATTGTCAAAACATCCTTCATAGCTTGTTTCAAGCTATATCAAAATGACATTGGGTGACTTGTTTGAGTTCACTCATTATTTCATCAGCATCAAGTTTATCAAAATCCCATCCGACAAAAATCCCTTCAAATCTCATTTTGAGTTCGCAACTATGTTGAGTCACTTGTTTGAGTTACTCTTCCTATCAAAAATCCAAAGCTTATTTACGTCAAACCAATCAACATATTCATCATAGCTTGTTTGAGCTATATCTCACTTGTATTGAGTACCTTGTTTGAGTGTACTCCTTACATTTTCGTCTGCTAAGCTTGTTTAATCCAAACCAATCAAGATATTTGTCATAACTTGTTTGAGTTATATCCCACTTGTATCCCGAGTAGCTTTTTTTTTTTTAAGCTTTCTCCTTATAGCCTTACTTGTTAAAACTCGATTGAGCCAAAATAAAAATCACAATCAATAGGTTGATTTCTTCATCGCACCTTTCTTCGTTCTCCCTCTCTTTCAAACATGAAGAATTCACGAAAAACATCACACAATGAGCTATTAGAACAAATTAATAAGATGACAACACAACTCTCTCATATGGCTACCCAAATCAGTGAGCGATCACCCAAAAATCCGATCATACAACCTCACGAAGAAATCAATTCAACATAAAGTTCATCATACCCCCTTGTTAGGATTTAATATCATAAAGTGCTAAATCATTATTAATAATACAGTTTGTTATATTGTTTCAACAATATAATTTTGTTATACCCATAATGATATTAACTTGTTGTTTTTATTGTGTGACTTCCATGGTTTGTAGGAAGTCGCTTTTCATTTCCATGGCTATTTATTAGCCAGAAAGAGAAATTTGAGTGAGATTATTTGTAATGGTTGTGTTTAGAATATCTTTCTTTTGTGTATCAATATCATTTCAAAATATTGAATTCACGATCCAAATTTCAATATTTGGCATTAGAAACAAATTAATCCTCGAGATGGAAAATTGATTTGTTTATTTTTTCCCCGTATATGGAAATCTGTGATGAGATTTTTTTAATTTTCTGTTCTTGCATCAATTTTATTTCTGTCATGGCGGCTCATTCATTCCAGCTGAAAATCAAGGTCATAGACCCTTCAAAGCAAGAGGCGATGATATCAATTACAAAACCCTTTGTATAGAGGGAATCTAACACAATGTTTGGGTATAAACCTAAACATACTTGTGATTTTCAAGGTATGATGGTCATCGGATTATAACACGGTTTGCTATAGAATATATCCAATTATATTGGTTGACATCAAATCGAGAATTCTTTTGTCGAGCTTGGTGGCACTTGATCAGGCCGTATAGAATTCTTTTATCAAATTTGATTGCATTCCATTTTTGCACGCATTGAATACTCCCAATTTAAAGGTCAAGAATGGCGTAATTCTCCATATCTTTCAAATTTTCTCGCATTGAACGATTAATACTTGACAACATTCTTCCAATATAATTGGGCATTGAACTTAATTTCAATATTTTCAGCATTGAAATGTGTGGTCAGTATTAACAGAGGCGTGAATAAAGAAATGGGTATTTTGGTTTGGAATCATTCTAAAATCTGTCAAGTTCTAATATATTTTATTTATTAAAGTCAAGTATCTCTGCCAGTATAAAGAAGTCTATTATTATTTGGTTCAAGTTTCCTGATTTAGTGGAGTTTCAAAATGGAAAAGATAAATTTAATTGAAAGATTTGATGGTAAAGACTTCCATACGTGGCAAGTACGAACCCAACTACAGTTGATTGACAAAGACTTATGGGACATTGTCGATGGAAAATTTAAAAAACCGAATGATGTAGACGAAGCAATGAAATGGGAAAGTAAGGATCGGAAAGCAATAGCAATTATCGGTCTTGGTCTATCCGATGCATATTTGCATCATATTGATCTAACCAAGTCATCTAATAATATTTGGGTGACATTGAACAAATTATTTGGATCTCAATGCAAAACATTGAGAATGGCGCCTTGCTTAAAAAAAAATTTGGGCTAAAGATGGGAGAAAATGACAATATGGTTCAACATATCGGTAAATTTCGATCCATTTTAAATCAATTAGTCATGAATAAAAGCAAGACCATAGATGGAGAAGATCTTCTAAAGCAATCTTACTAAATAGTTTTCCAAAAGAATATTCGAGTATTGTTTTTAGTCTTAGTAAGATCAATCCCATTTGGAAAATTTAATTTCCTCGTTGCTTGATGAGGAAGAAAAAATCAAAATAAGTGTGTGAGGAACAAGAAAGCATCATGGTTAAAACAATAAATCATCATTCTATAAAGGTAAAAAAGCTTGAATCGTCAAAAGACACGCTTTTAAATGTCATTACAGTAAACAACCAGGACATGGTTTTGTGAATTGTAAGAAAAGAGCTCAAGATCTCTTAGATGATAAGTTGGAACAAAAGGCTTTGGGTACTTAGTGTACAAGAAGATTGGGATGATTACTCTAATCCTGCAAGTGACAATGAACCTATTAATTATTCAAGTGATGAAGATTATCTGTTTTGAGCATCTATCCTCATATTGGAGGATGGAGGCAATGGAGAAGTTTGGGAGGAGGACAATCATGCGTCCTCGAGTTCGTCACTACCTCGGAGGCCGCAAACCGCTTTAGTTGACATCTTGGTGTTTTGTGTGATGAATAAGAAAAGATGATGAGCATCCAAACTTTCGATCAATGTGGTGTGCCACGTCAAAGAATTAACTTGTGTGTCCCCCATGATAATGATTTGTACCATTGATACTATTGAGAGAACTGACTGTCTTGATCGATTTATTTGATGGTTGATGTGAATTGGTTGAACGGTCCCAATTCATGTATTCATCTAATAGGTTGACGGTCCCTGGATGATGTAGTTCCCACAAATCTTCGTGTTGAGGATCGAGACCATGTGCAAACTACTACGGAGCGGCATGCTAACTTGGTTGAAGATGGTGTTTTCCCCATGTTCGCACTGCCAAGGGGGAATGTTAGGATTTAATATCATAGTGCTCATCATTATTAATAATATAGGTTTGTTATATTTTTTCAACAATATAATTTTGTTATACCCGTAATGATATTAACGGGTTGTTTTTGTGTGGAGCCACGTTCTGGTCTGGTCCTCAGTAGGAAGTTAGTTTTCTATTTCCATGGCTATTTATTAGCCTCGAATATTATTAATGGTGGTGAATAGAATATCTTTCTTTTGTGTATTGAATATCATTTGTAAAATACTTGGTAATCCAAATCAATACACGTAAAGTCCAATCATGCCTGATTTACCCCCTTGGAGAAAAGTCTCTCTAGTGTTTTTCATCATATAAAAGAGGCTAAACTGATAAGATATCAATTACAAAATCCTTTGTCAAAGGGAAGCTAAGCCATGTTGGTACAAACCTAACACATACCGTGAATTTCATCAAAACATTGATGGTCATCACATAGATAAATGTGTGCGATTTAAGAATTACGTCCAAGACTTAATTGACGACGATGTCATCTCTATAGAACTTGATGATAATGCTCTTAACAACCAACAACACATCCAATACCACAACTTTCCATGAAGAGTCAATACCTGAGCGAAACTCCTATATATACTGAAATTCCACGAGATCATGAAGAAAACAAATAAGACTTTCTAATTCCAAACCAATCCATATCTTCTTCAAATTTTCTTCCATCAGCCCAAACATATATTGAACCTGTTTTGGGTGACAACATTCTTCCAACATCTAATGAGAACTTGACCTTGATTCAAGACTCTCTTTCAACCCAAACATACATTGAACCTGTTTTGGACAACAACATTCTTCCAACATCTACTGAGCACTTGAACTTATTTCAAGACACTCTTTCAACCCAAACATACATTGAACTTGTTTTGGACAACAACATTCTTCCCACATCTACTGAGCACTTGAACTTATTTCAAGACTCTCTTTCATCCCAAACATATATTGAACCTGTTTTGGGTGACAACATTCTTCCACCATCTAACAAGACCTTGATCTCGTTTCAAGACTCCCTTTCAAAAATCTTGATAAAGTACCTATCAGACACTAGCTAAGGTAAATACGAGGTTCCATCAACAGTACCATTAAGTTTGATTCTATTCTTCCAATATTGGCTCTTATGCCTAACATCTCTATCCCTTTTGTCAAAACACAACCACATCGAGTTTGGACACTTGCGACAATGCAACCTGTCGTGTCCATCATGCTTTCAACTATCGATCTTGCAGGCATCTCATCACTAATTAGTCTCACCTGTCAAGACTTCTACGTGCATCCATTCTACGAGGTACTTATACCCAGGAATATCTTTACACAACCTTTTCCATCTTTAATTGTGAATCTATCCTCAAAACAATCAATTAATGGACAAATAGAAGCAAAAACCAAATAACACAAACCATCATTGTCAACACACATGGAAGCTATTGGCTTAACCAAATCTACCCCACTCTTTCGGCTTACCACACATCTTATCACACACCTACTAGAGCCACTCCCTTCTCCTTTTTTATGGTTGGGAAGCTATTTTACATGTCAAGGTTGAATTTCCATCCTTCAGAATATCCCTCAAAGATGTAATCAATCAAGATTATTATCAACACTCACGCCTTAGTGAACTCGAGCTTCTTGATGAAAAACAACTTAATGCCCTAGATCATCTTCCATTCTATCAAAATTGGCTATGGCGTAAGCTATCATAAAAAATTCAAACCTAGAAAATTTAAATTGGTGACCTTGTCATTTAAAAGAAAATCAAAGAATACACCCTAAAGAACGAGAAAAACAAGGAAAATTTGAGCCTAATTGAGGATCCCTATGTAATCATAGCTTTTGGCTCTGGAGCTATAAATTGGCCATTGACATATGGTCAAGATCCTTGATGAACCCATGAATGCATTCATTTAAATAAATTTATCCTTAAGATGTTCTATATTCTAGAACAACGTGTACATTGTTCCTTTTGTCTTACTTATCTCTGAATAATTTAAATTCATTCATTTCCATTGGCAGATATTTTTTTATCAAAATCACATCTTCATATTTATCATCATGAGACAAGTGCTAATATAAATCCTATTAAGTTTGTGAGCATCATACTTCTTCTATTTTCATTCGCTTTCCTCTATGGTCATACCTAGAAGCTTACTGATGGTAATATATTCCCTTCAAATACATTCTCTCTTTCATAACAAAGCTCTAAACTTCGTTACCCAGTTCGTTTGGTCGTCCATCTCAGTCTTCGGTGTTGAACCCTCACGTCCTACTAGTCGTGTGGGGCTGAGATTGGGGGCAGATGTTTCTTCCCAAATACAAAGCACTATTGTAAAAAAATCTATCAATTCAATAACTTATGAATAATTCATTGTCACATCTTTCATCCTTCATAGTCTTTGGTGTTGAGCCCACACTTCTTACTAGGTAGTGTGAGACTGGAATGGAGGAAGGTGCCCTTACTCGTCTACGTCTTGTCTTCGATGATAAACCCTTGCCTCTTACAAGTGGCATGGGGCAAAGCGTAGAGGGTCATTCTCATACAAGCATAAAAACATTGCAAAATATTCCAAAAAAAAAAATAAAAAAAAACAAAAAAAAAAGACTAAAAAGAAATTCACTCGCCTATATTTTGCCTTTGGTGATGAGCCCTTGCTTCTCACTAGTAGCATGGGGCAAGGCATAGGGAGTCATTTCAAAAATATAAAATCTTATAGTGCTTACAAATTATAGAATCCCCAAACACGTAATTTAGATGCCTAAGTGAAGAGAGAACTATCCCTTAACCTCATATCTTATCAATCAGTAGGCCACATAACTGTCTAAGTCTAGCATGTGACTCATAAAGTGAAAGCCATTTTTGAAACCATTTCAAGATCAGTACCATTATGAAGAATGGAGTCACAATTTCCCAAAGGGATTGTTGTTAGCATTTGTCTCTATATTCATTATCTACCTCCTGCGTCCTTCTTGATTCTCGGTGATGAGCCCACACATCTTACTAGTTGTGTGGAGTCAAGAATGGAGCTAGAATTCTTTTCATCATATCATCACCACCATATCCTGCCAATGGAAAGAGAATTTGTGTTATTCTGAGCATAAGTTACCACACGGAACACGGTACATACGGATAATATCCTGTTTATCGCCTCTCAAAAATAAGTCTGCACTCTGGTCCATAAATTGCCACTCACAGTGTAAAAATCTACCAACATTTGAAAATCGTCAAAAATCTAAAAACAATGTAAAAATCTAAAAACATTTGAAAATCGTCAAAAATCTAAAAACAGTGTAAAAATCCAAAAATCCAAAAACATTTGAAAATCGTCAAAAATCTAAAAATAGTGTAAAAATCTAAAAATCCAAAAACATTTGAAAATCGTCAAAAATCCCAAATAGTATAAAAAAATCCAAAAATCCACAAAAATTGTCAAAAAAAAAACATTAGAAAAATCTCCAAAATCCAACTAAAAAAATTATAAAATTCAAAAACAAAAACATTAGAAAATCTAAAAATCCAAAAACAAAAACATTAGAAAATATCCAAAATCACAAAAACATTAATAAAATTTTCAAAAGACCAAAAACATCCACAAAATCGTAAAACTCTAAAATAATCAACACAATTCATCCTTTGAACTATTATCCCCAACAAATGTTCCAATCACCTTATGACTATCAAATTCAAACCACTTCCCCTCGCGTGAATCCTCGCTTGGGGAAAATCCGGCTCTCATTGTTTCCTTGTTTGAGGACAATGACCCAATCCTTTGTACCCCTACTTGGGGGCACATCTAATCAATCATCACTGTGGAACACGTTAGGGACATGTTTATTGGTTCTTGTGTTGCATTATTAGTTAAATTATTAATTACTTTCTTGTATCTTGATATATTACAGGGGGCATCTTGATTTTATGTATCCTGGTGTTCTCTCTAATATTCTTATGTTATCTGATTGCATGTCGTACTGGGGCATCATACTTTCTTGATGGCCTCTGTCTATGCTCTCTTCCATTTGCATATCGTCTTTTGGGCATCAAACCTTTTTGATGGCCCCATGTCTATGCTTATCACACATATTACAGTCTAGTCATCCTGATCTTTTATATCACGATGCATCCTGTTATGTGCTATATTAAAATTAAGATGCTTTTCGTCACGTGAGTATCTTCCTGCATGATCAACATCTTACTTTGCACCCCATCCATTCACCCATACTAATGCATTCTTCAGTTTGGAATCCTACTTGATCACCATTGCAGTTTGCGAATCCTACTTGACGATCTTTCTCAAGTAGCATTCACTATCCAGCAGCTCCTTCTCCCCCACCATGATCACCATGTATTTGATCCATTCATTCTCACTCCTCATTTTTACTCCTCACCACTTATACCCATATTACCCTTCTCACCATTCATGTCCCCTCTCACCCATTTGTATTCTTTCCTTTCACCCTTTTGCTTCCTGCTTGACAATCTTACTTAATAACCCCTTCTATATGGAATCCTCGGTGGAGGTTTACCCTCTCCCTAAGATCTTCCCGTTGTAGAAGCTTCTTCACCACCTCCCTCTCATCAAACAACCATCACCACCAAACACATCTTCCCATTCCACCTCTTCTACTTCTCATTCTCGCATCATTACTCTCACCACACGGGCATCCCAATTAAGGATTCCCCTCACACTCTCCGCCCTCCACTGCATATATTCCTTCATCCATTCATGTTACACTCCTTTGTGTCCTTTCTTTCTTATTATCACCTCATCTCATATCATATACCACTTAGGCATACCTCACTCACTCTTTTCTCATCCTTCCCCAAATCCACCTTATGCCTGGTCATCCTACTTACACGCTCTCGTAGTATGGAAAATTCACTTGAGGGTTCCCCTTCAGTCCATTTTGTCATACCCTATTCCCACCAACTCTAACATCATCCTTCTTCTTCCTCAGCTTGGCGATCTTACTTAACCATTCCAGCCGCATGGCAATCTTACTTAAGACTTCCACTTAAGGTTGATCTGCCCTGTGGCCTTCCCCATCCCATCATATTTCCCCCATCTTATTTCTCCCACCTCTCATCGCGATCATCTTCTTCACCCTACCATTCCACCCCTATCCCCAATATCATTTTGTCTTTCTCTTTGCATATCATCCCTGTCGGTTGGGTGACCCTACGAAACCTCTCCAGCAGTATGACGATCTTACTTAAGAGATTCTCTTAAGCATGACATGTCATCTTACACTCGCCCATCACTCTCCAATCTCACCATCCATATTTCCTCTTCATTCCCCATCATCACATCTTTTTCCCACCACTATCACCCTCCTCTGCTTGGCAATCTTACTTAACCACTCACCCGGCATGGCGATCTCACTTAAGAGTCCCTCTTAAGGATGATCTGTCTCCTTGCCTTTCCCCATCACTACACACCCTTCACCCTTCATTTTTTCTCGGCATTCCCCATTATCACATCCTTTCACCTCCTTTTCGATTCTCGCAAACACCACTTCTCGCTTGACCATTTGTCATCTCCAGTTTTGCTCACATGGCAATCTTACTTAACCACTTCCGTCACATGACAATCTTATGTCAGGGTCCTCCCTACACTTAACTTGTCATCGTGAACTTCTCCCCCACCTCATTCTTCGTTCACTTTGTTGATCGCTTCTTCCACCTGGTATCTCCTATTACCCACTTTTTCCTCCTACTATTATCCTTTCTCCACATATCCTCTTACAACATACAACTCATCTCTTCCACCTACAATCACATTCTTTTCCCCCATTTTCCCCTTCTTGATCCATCATCCTTCATACCGTTTCTTCCCATTATTTTCATGTCTTGGTTCTTCATCCTCACCTCGTTCATCCTCATCACCCACATCCTCTCCTCACTTTCACTTAGTCCCAACTCATCCCTCCCATCTTCTTCACTCTTTCCACTTCATCTTCTCAAATTCCCCCCACATTTCTACCCACACACATTCGCCATTATTGTTAACACTCCTATATCATTCTTTCATCATCATCTTCTCTTCCCGCTAATAATTGTCAACGGGTTTTCCCTAAAAATTATCAATCCTCATTCTGCACGACCTCATTCACTCCCTTGGACCTTCTAGAGTTTCCCTTCATTCCTTCCCTCCTCTAAGCCCACCACTCATTGTCAAAGGGTTTTCCCTAATGTCCCTTTGTTGGCGTTACCCTTTCCAATCCTCATTAGCTTTCTCCTTTTCTTCATTTTTTCTCTCACCCTTCCCCACCACTCATTGTCAAGGGATTTCCCTAACGTCCCCTCATTGGCATTTCCTCTTCTATCCCCCATTCTCTTTTCTCTCCTATTCTTTTCCCTCACTCCCACCCTTTCTTGTCGCTTCTTACCCATCTCTCCATCTCCTCTTTTCCCTCTTCAATATCTTTACTATCTTCATCATACATCCTTTTCCTATTTTCTCGTCATCCTAGTATCCTCATTTCATGCATCTCCACATCTTTTCCAATCGATGTCATTCCTCCCCTCTTTCTTCTTTGAACATTCCTTATACCATTCCCTTTCCACTTATTACCCCCTTTATGTATTCCCTTCCTTCTACATCATTTTCTTTGTTATCCTCTTCTCTCTCCCACCCCTCGTCTTATTTCCCTTCCCCTATATCATCTTCTTCCCCTTTTTCCATCACATTTCCTCCTTACTTCCCCATCGATAACCTGGTTGTTCAGCGTTGTCCTATCTTTTTTATCATACCACCCTCCACATGCATCTCCATATGGTCTGTTCCATATTCTTTGCCTTGGTCTTCCTCGCAATGACACGATTCCTTCAATCTTCTCCTTGTATTCGCTCTATCTTCCTTTCCTCTCCCCTAATTTTCACGTTTCTTCTGACCACTTCTCCTTTTCTCTACCACCCCTACCTTTTCATTCATTTTGTATATGTTTCTCTTCTTTTCTCTTTTCTTTTTCACACTTTCCTCGCCCCTCATAGTTTCTTTTTTCTCTCGTTCTACTTCTTCTTTCGTCCTCTTTCCATTTTCATTTCACCCCTACTCCCACCTCGTTTTCTCCTTCTTATTTATCCTTTCCCATTTCCTACTTTTCTTCGCTCTCTCATTTATTTCACTTCCACGTATCCCTCTTTACTATCTCTGTTGCTTCCTTCATTTTGCACATCTCTCTATTTCATCCCTTCACCCTCTACTCTGTCATTTTCCTCTTTTTGCCTTGTTTGTCCTTCATCATTCCCTTCTTCCCCTATCATCCCTCTCTCTTATTTCTACCTCTTTCATTCCTTTTTTTTTTCCCTCCCCTATCTCCCTTACTCTTCTCATAATCAACCCCCAATCCTATCCATTCCCTTTTCTCTTTCCCACACACCCTCACACCTAGCATTCAAGGTCGATTGAATCCTTTCTCCATTTGCGTCGTGCGGTCATTCCAGTCTCTTCCACTCCATTATCATCCTCTTCTCCGCCGAATCCATTTCCTTTCTTTTCGAGAGTTTTGTCGTATATTTCATTCTCGTCAGTCCTCTCGAGGGGGCATCACCACATCTATCCATAATCACATCTTCTCATGACATTTTTGTCTTGGAGGATACTATAACATCCGTCACTCACCACTTTCCATTCTCCCCAACAAACATTCGCTCTACCTTTTAAAAAGTAGATTGAATTCTTCCCCCATACCGTCTACTTTCTTTGAAAGGACACTACTTTCATAGTACCCTTCCAAAGAGGGGCAAATGTAGACACCCCAATTTCACATCTATCCTAAATCAATTAATTCCCCTTCCTCATTTCCCACAAAAATACACTTCGAATTAATCAAATATAATTTGATTAATTATCCATTTCAAAATCTAAAAATAATCTAATCCTCACCACATGTCATTATTCTCCATGTTTTTCCACTATTGAATTAAAAATTCAAATTCAAATCCTCACCCACCATTCGTGGTCCCCACTCACCTAAAATCCTCCACTTATGAATTAAAAATATAATTCAAATCCTCACCCATTCTTCGTGGTCCCCACTCACCTAATCTTGCCCACATTTTCAAACCACTCACCTAATCTTGCCCACATTTTCAAACCACTCACTTAATCTTGCCCACATTTTCAAACCATGATTACTTAAATTAATCTAAGCTAATCACTCCCTCAGGCTATAAATACAACCTTACCCCTCCCCTCTAAACACACGGAGAATAAGCTTTCATGTCATATCTAAGTTCTTGCATCCTTTGAGCAAAGAACATCCTTTTGCCTCATCCTAATGCCAAAATAGCCTCATAATCCTTTTTCCCATCTAGTGCAAAGTAAGAAGATCGTTGTTACAGGAAGGTCTTGCTCCGTCTTGAAGAAAAGCACCTACATATCACAAAATCGGGCTTAATCCAAGTTTTCTAGCCCATTCCAAGGTTTCTACGGGCGCAAAGGAGGTATGATTATTGGTATTTTACTTCCTTGTTAGTAGTGTATTTTTCCAGCTTACATTCTAAAGGGAAATAAAATGAGAGAAATGTTGTCTAAGTCAAAGAGAGAGTTGGCTATGTGTTATGCCCTTAACCTATTGCTTGTTTTAGGATATGAGTAGCCAAGTAGTGTGGCTTACCATATCATTTTATTATATCATTTATAATTTCTCATGCTTAGTAGGTCAGCCTTGGTGATGGCCATAGCATATGAATAGTATATATAGGGGATCGTAGGTATTATTTCATCATCATTGGAGTATTTGAGTATTATTGTGTGGTTTGAGGTTTTCCCCCTTGAAGTAGCGAAGCTACTATAATTGCATTTTGAGATCATTATTCGGAATATTGTGTTATTTGGTGTTATATTTATGGTCATCATCTGAATTATATAAGTAATTTCATTCTGAGTGGTATCGGAAGTGGTATCGTAGCGATTTGGGCCAAAATTAGGGCAAAAACCTAATTTTTTGTTTCCGCCGTATAGTGTGAAAAAAGTTAATTCTTTGGGATGTATTTTTACCAAAGTTGTGAAACATTTTAAGGTTCCCCTGAAATTTCAGACTTTTTTATTTATTCTACAAAAGTTATTAATAATTTAGTTTTTTCCATAAAATCACTCCCTAGTGGTGCAAATTGTGAAATTTTTTCAAATTCGTTACATTTTCGTAAAGCAAAACAAAATTTATTTGGTGTTTTTCTTAAAGTTTTTTTATATTTTACCAAATTATTATCAAAATCAAACCCTAAAATTTGACCGTGATCCCTACATCCTACTATTTTGGGGCATCATGGCGGGGCCTTCCACAAGAGGAAAAAAGAATCCCATCACTACGGGTAAAACACCAAAAAGGATGAGATAGCGAGTTGAGGAGTTGGAGGTACAAGATATAAAAATATATTCGTCGGGGTTAGGGTTTACTTGACGCACCATAAATTAAGCAAACTTGAGTTTAACTTTGAGAGACCTCGAATCTAGGGTGGCCAATAAAGAAGATGTGGATGTTAGGAAATAAGATAAAATATGCACAATAATCCCTTACAAAATCGTAATGAGAAAATAATATGCGAAAAATATTACGATCTCAAATAAAAGTGCAAAATAAATAACACAACATAGAGAGACAAGATTTAACGTGGTTCACCCAATTTGGGCTACGTCCAACAAGAATCACTTGCTCAAATTTTATTACAAGCCTCCACTCTCTCAATACATACCCGGATCTGTTTGGGCTATGCTCAACAAACTATACAAAATTCACACCCGAATTCAAAACACATCTGCAATACATTTGCTTATGAATGTATCATATGCATAAGACCATATAAATAGACAATTACTTAAGCAGTTTGATATAAAACTATGGGTATCAAAACCATGGGCAAAAACACGTGGGTATCAAAACCATGGGAAAAAAACCGTGGGTATCAAAACAATGGGTACCGAAAAACCATGAGCCCAAAAACAACCCATAACGGTTACCCATTACCCATGGGTTAATAAACCACCCATGAAAATTTGCTTGGGGCTTCACCCCTAAACCCCCTTGACCCACTCACCGGTGAGCAAGACCACCGTAAAAATACCCAAGTGTAACACATAGAAGGTGTACCACACTCTAACATGAAAATAGGCTCCACAAACATAACAATCTCCCACTTGGAGACTAATTTCCACTGAGCAAGCTTCTCAACCCTTCATTATCATCCACGAAGGCCAACCAAAGTTGAACATAGCTTTAGTTTATCCCTTGTGACCACCTTGGTCATCATGTCTGCAGGATTTTGACTAGTATGAATCTTCTCCAACTTTAACTTATCTTCCTCCAAAGTTATCCTGATGAAGTGATATCTCAACTATATATGCTTCATCTTGGAGTGGAAAGCAAAGTTCTTAGCTAGGTGTATAGCACTCTGACTATCACTATGCAGCTTACATTCCTCCTGCTTATGCCCCAACTCCTCAAGCAATTGTTATAACCAAATCATCTATTTGCTTGCCTCTGTGGCAGCAACATACTCAGCCTCCGTGGTTGACAAAGCCACCAGCTTCTGTAGTCGTGAAATCTAGCTTACTGTTGTCCCACCTACAGTGTAAATATAACCTGTCATGCTCCTCCTATTGTCTACATCTCCAGCCATGTCTAAATCTACATAACCATGTAAAGTGGTGTCTAATCCACTGTAGCATAAAATTGTCCCCATGGTCCCTCTCAAATACCGAAGGATCCACTTTACTGCTTGTCAATGCTCTTTACCTAGATCACTCATAAATCTACTCACAACTCCCACTGCATGGGTAATATCAAGCCTAGTGCACACCATAGCATACATCAAACTGCCAACTACTGATGAGTAAGGTACCTTGGACATCTGGTTTCTTTCCTGCTCTGTCTTGGGACACTGCTCCTTTGATAACTTAAAATGGCCTGCCAAAGGAGTCCCAACCAGTTTAGCATCCTGCATGTTAAACCTATCCAATACCTTCTTAATGTACTCTTCCTGAGATAAAGTCAACTTCCATTCCTTCCTATCCCGAGTTATCCTCATACCAAGGATTTGTCTGGAAGCCCCCAAATCCTTCATATCAAAGGATTCACTTAGCTTGTTTCTTGAGTACTTTTATTTCCTGCATATTTTTACCTCCGACCAAAGCATGTCATCAACATACAAACACGGGGATAATATAACTTCCATCCTCAAATTTCTTCATATACACGCAATGATAGTCGAATGAAATCTGATATAACCTTGCTCCATCATGAAGCTATTAAAATTCTTATACTATTGACGTGGAGCTTGTTTGAGCCATACAAGCTCTTCTTCAATTTACACACCATCTCCTCTTTACCTTTGACTTCATATCCTTTTCGTTACTACATATATAGCTCCTCCTCCAAATCACCATGGAGAAATGCAGTCTTTACATCTAACTATTCTAATGTAAATCTTCTACTGCCACTATTCCAAGAATAGTTCTAATAGAAGTCATTTTTACTACGGAGAGAAAATATCTCATCAAAATCTATACCTTGTTTCTGTGTAAACCCCTTGACCACCAACCGGGCCTTATATCTTTTCTTTCCTCCTTCTTTGTCTTTAACTTTGTACACCCACTTGTTCTGCAATGCTCTTTTACCTTTCGGTAGCTTCACCAAATCCCAAGTCTGGTTCTCCATGAGAGACTTATGCTCCTCATCCATGGCTTGCTCCCACTTCTTACTGGCATCTACCTACATTGCTTCATTAAAGCTCTCTGGCTCTCCACTATCAGTGAGTAATAAATAATAAAGAGAAGGAGAAAAATGTTTAGGTTCTTTTCTTACCCTAGAAGACCTCCTCACTGTAGGAGTTTTGGGTTCCTGTTGAGTAGGTTCCTGAATCTGATTCATGGGTCACTTTGTCCCATCCGGAAGATCCTCTACCACTGCATATTCTTTCTTGGATTCTTCCCTGTTTTCCTGCAACTATTGCTTATACATGACTTTCTCATTAAAGACCACATCCCTAGACCAAATGATTTTCTTGTCCTTAATACTCCAACATTTAAATCCAAAGTCATCACCACCATAACCAATGAAAGTACATTTTTCTGATTTAGCCTCTAGCTTGGTCTTATCATCCTTGTCTATATAAACAAACACCTCACATCCAAAGACTCGATTAAATGAATAATCAACTTTCTTACCATACCAATCCTTCTCGGGTATGTCTCCATCCAAGGCACTTGAGGGTCCTCTGTTTATCAAGTACACAATTGTGCTCACCACTTCTACTTAAAAAGAAAGAGGTAGTCCTACATGTAACCTCGTGCTCCTAGTATGTTCCATTATTGTTCTGTTCATCCTTTCTGATACTCCATTCTACTTCGGAGTTCCTGGAACCATTTTTTTCCTGCGGATTTCATTCTTAGAACATTAATCATCAAATTCATTACTATGATAATCCCCTCCATTATCGACCGAGACATATTAGCTTAAGACATGTTTCATTCTCTACCAAGGCTTTCCATTTAACAAAAGTGTCAAATACATCATATTTGTTTCTAATACGATAAACCCAAACTTTCCTTGTTGCATCATCAATAAAAGTAACATAATAACTTGAACCCCCAAGAGATGATACCTGAGCTAGCCCCCACATATCAAAATGCACCAGCTCTAACTAAATCTCTTTCTTTGTAGGTCCAACCATGAGAAACTTACTCGCTTTTGTTTCCCATATATGCAGTTCTCACAAAAATCTAAACCTATTTCTGTATATCCATGTAAATTCTTCTTTATGATGTCCATGCCCTTATGGCTCATATGAATGAGCCTATAGTGCCATAATGTTGTATCTACATCTGAAGCCACAAGATTACAATCATTAGTACTATTAGTGGATAAATAAAAGTTTCCAACCTTCTTACCTCTTGCCACCACAAGATCACCCTTAGTAACCTTCCAAGAGTTAGTTGTAAATATCATAATCTGACAACCATCACTTCCCAATTGCCTCCTTTGATATCAAATTTCTCCTTAATGTAGGCACATGTCGACATCCTTCCATAGCCATGTATTTCCATTCTACATCTTAACCTGAATAGAACCTTTTCCAACTATCTTTAGCTGATCATCACCAAGAAAAACATGCCCAAAATCCCCTTGAACATAATCAACAAAATAATGCCTATGTGGAGTAGCATGAAAAGAATCCCCTGAATCTAAAACCCAAGATTCAGTAATATTATGCAAAGAAAGAATCAAAGCATCCTAGCATACATTACCCAATGCCACATTTGCCTCCTTGTTTTCTTTTTTTCCCGAAGCTCCCAAATCTCCCAAATTCTTTGCATGCCCAGACTTTCCACAGTTCCAACATACAATCTTGCTCTTGGATTTTGACCTTTCCCGATCTTTCGATTTTCCACGGTTTCCTCTATTCTTCTGTCTCCCTCTAGTTTCCACTATCAAAGCATTCCCTGAAGTAGAAGATTCCTAGATCTTTTTCTTTGCATTTCCTCACTTAGAATCACCCCTACAACATCCTCAAAATTCAACTTTGAGTTAGTTGGAACCGAGTTGCTTACCACCATTACCAGGCTATTCCAACTTTAAGGTAAAGAGCACATAATTAATAAAGCCCTAACTTCTTCATAAAATTATATTGTAACCGAAGATAGCATATTCACAACTGTATTGAAATCATTTAAATGATCTGCTACTGAACTATTCTCAGACATTTTCATATTAAACAACTTTTTCATTAAAAATATCTTATTAGAGGCAGAGGGTTTTTCATACAACTTCCCTAACGCATCCATTAGATCTTTTGTAGTCTTTTCTTTTCAAACATTAAATAATACCGAAGATGCAAGACACAGTTGGATCATTCCAAGTGCCTTTCGATCCAAAAATTTCATTCCGCATCTATCATACTCGAGGGTTTGTTCACCTTCTCAGACATCAGAGTATAAAGATCCTTCTGATAAAGGTAATCTTCCATCTACATCTTCTAAAGACTGAAATTATGCCCGTTGAATTTATCAACCCTAGATCTTCCATCATTTGCCATAGCTCCCACTCAAGATAAAACTTTTCCTATGATTCAACACTTTAGCAAACCAAACCAGGCTCTGATACCAATTGTTAGGAAATAAGAGATAAAATATGCGGAATAATCCCTCACAAAATCACAACAATAGAAACTAATATGCAGAAAATATTAAAGATCTCAAATAAAATTATAGAATAAAATAACACAACACAAAGAGACAATATTTAACGTGGTTCACCCAATTTGGGCTACATCCACCAAGAATCACTTGCTCAAATTTTATTACAAGCCTCCACTCTCTCTCATACAATACCCGGATCCATTTGGAGCTATACTCAAAAAACTCTGAGAATTCACACCCGAATTCAAAACACGTCTGCAATACATTTGCTTATGAATGTATCATATGCATAAGACCGTATAAATAAACAATTGCTTAAGCAGTTTGATATAAAACCATGGGTATCAAAACCATGGGCAAAAAAACCGTGGGTATCAAAACCATGGGCAAAAAACCATGGGTATCAAAACAATGGGTACCGAAAAACCATGGGCCCAAAATAGCCCATAACGGTTACCCATTACCCATGGGTTAATAAACCACCCATGAAATTTTACTTTGGGGCTTCGCCCCCGAACCCCCCTGACCCGCTCACCGGCGAGCGGGACCACCGTAAAAATACCCGAGTGTAACACATAGAAGGTGTACCACACTCTAACATGAAAATAGGCTCCACAAACATAACAATCTCCCACTTGGAGACTCATTTCCACTAAGCAAGTTTCTCAACCCTTCACTGTCATCCGTGAAGCCCAACCAAAGTTGAACATAGCTTTAGTTTATCCCTTGTGACCACCTTGGTCATCATGTCTGAAGGATTCTAACTAGTATGAAACTTCTCCAACTTCAACTTATCTTCCTCCAAAGTTGTCCTGATGAAGTGATATCTCAACTGTATATGCTTCGTCCTGGAGTGGAAAGCAGAGTTCTTAGCTAGGTGTATAGCACTCTGACTATCACTATGTAGCTTACATTCCTCCTGCTTATGCCCCAACTCCTCAAGCAATTGTTATAACCAAATCATATCTTTGCTTTCCTCTGTGGCAGCAACATACTCAACCTCTGTGGTTGACAAAGCCACTAGCTTCTGTAGTCGTGAAATCTAGCTTTCTGATGTCCCACCTACAGTGTAAATATAACCTGTCGTGCTCCCCTTTTGTCTACATCTCCAGCCATGTTTGAATATACATAACCACATAAATTGGTGTTTGATCCACTATAGCATAAAACTATCCCCATGGCCCTCTCAAATACTTAAGGATCTACTTTACTTTGCTTGCCAATGCTCTTTACCTAGATCACTCATAAATCTACTCACAACTCCCACTGCATGGGCAATATCAAGCCTAGTGCACACCATAGCATACATCAAACTATCAACTGCTGATGAGTAAGGTACATTGGACATCTGGTCTCTTTCCTACTCTGTCTTGGGACACTGCTCCTTTGATAACTTAAAATGGCCTGCCAAAGGAGTCCCAACCGGTTTAGCATCCTGCATGTTAAACCTATCCAATACCTTCTTAATGTACTCTTCCTAAGATAAAGTCAACTTTCGTTCCTTCCTATCCCAAGTTATCCTCATACTAAGGATTTGTCTGGAAGCCTCAAAATCCTTCATATCAAAGTATTCACTTATTTGTTTCTTGAGTACTTTTATTTCTTGCATATTTTTACCTACAACCAACATGTCATCAACATATAAATACATGATAATATAACTTCCATCCTCAATTTTCTTTGTATACACAAATGGTTAGAATGATATCTAATATAACCTTGCTCCATCATGAAGCTATCAAACTTCTTATACCATTGATGTGGAGCTTGTTTCAGGCCATACAAACTCTTCTTCAGTTTGTACACCATCTCCTCTTTACCTTTGACTTCATATCCTTCTGCTCTGCATATATAGAGCTCCTCCTCCAAATCACCATGGATAAATGCAGTCTTTACATCTAACTGTTCTAAGTGCAAGTCTTCTGCTACCACTATTCCAAGAATAGTTCTAATAGAAGTCATTTTTACTACAGGAGAAAAGATCTCATCAAAATCTATACCTTGTTTCTATGCAAACCCCTTGACCACTAACCGGGCCTTATATCTTTTCTTTCCTCCTTCTTTGTCTTTAACTCTGTACACCCACTTGTTCTACAATGCTCTTTTTCCTTTCGGTAGCTTCACCAAATCCTAAGTCTGGTTCTCCATGAGAGACTTATGCTCCTCATCCATGGCTTGCTCCCACTTCTTACTGGCATCTACCTACATTGCTTCATCAAAGCTCTCTGGCTCTCCACTATCAATGAGTAATAAATAATAAAGAGAAGGAGAAAAATGTTTAGGTTCTTTTCTTACCCTAGAAGACCTCCTCACTGTAAGAGTTTGGGGTTCCTGTTGAGTAGGTTCCTGAACTGATTCATGGGTCACTTTGTCCCATCCGGAAGATCCTCTACCACTGCATATTCTTTCTTGGATTCTTCCCTGTTTTCTTGCAACTGTTGCTTATACATGACTTTCTCATTAAAGACCACATCCCTAGACCAATGATTTTCTTGTCCTTAATACTCCAACATTTAAATCCAAATTCATCACCACCATAACCAATGAAAGTACATTTTTTCTGATTTAGCCTCTAGCTTGGTCTTATCATCCTTGTCTATATGAACAAACACCTCACATCCAAAGACTCTAAGAAATGAATAATCAACTTTCTTACCATACCAAGCCTCCTCAGGTATGCCTCCATCCAAGGCACTTGAGGGTCCTCTGTTTATCAAGTACATAGTTGTGCTCACCGCTTCTACCCAAAAAGAAAGAGGCATTCTTGCATGTAACCTCATGCTCCTAGCAAGTTCCATTATTGTTCTGTTCATCCTTTTTATACTCCCCATTCTGTTGTAGAGTTCCTAGAACCATCTTTTTCTGTGGATTCTATTCTTAGAAACAATAATCATCAAATTCATTGCTTTGCAATACTCCCCTTCATTATCCGACTGAGACATTTTAGCTTAAGACTGTTTCATTCTCTACCAAGGCTTTCCATTTAACAAAAGTGTCAAATACATCATATTTGTTTCTAATACAATAAACCCAAACTTTCCTTGTTGCATCATCAATAAAAGTAACATAATAACTTGAACCCCAAGAGATGATACTTGAGTTAGCCCCACACATCGAATGCACTAGCTCTAACTTACACTCTTTCTTTGTAGGTCCAACCTTGAGAAACTTACTCGATTTTGTTTCTCATATATGCGATTCTCACAAAATCCAAACCTATTTCGTATATCCATGTAAATTCTTCTTTATGATGTCCATGCCCTTATGGCTCATATGATCAACGAGCTATAGTGCCATAATGTTGTATCTACATCTGAAGCCACAAGATTACAATCATTAGTACTATTAGTGGATAAATACAAGGTTCCAACCTTCTTACCTCTTGCCACCACAAGAGCACCCTTGGTAACCTTCCAAGAGTCAGCATAAATATCACAGTATAAACCATCACTTCCCAATTTCCCCGCCGATATCAAATTTCTCCTTAATGTAGGCACATGTCTGACATCCTTCAATAGCCATGTATTCCCATTCTACATCTTAACCTGAACAGAACATTTTCCAACTATACTACAAGGCTCATCATCACCAAGAAAAACATGCCCAAAATCCCTTGAACATAATCAACAAAATAATGCCTATGTGGAGTAGCATGAAAAGAAGCCCTTGAATCTAAAACCCAAGATTCAGTAATATTATGCAAAGAAAGAATCAAAGCATCCTAGCATACATTACCCGATGCCACATTTGCCTCCTTGTTTTCTTCTTGTTATTTCTTCTTGTCCCGAAGCTCCCAACAATCCTTCTTTGCATGCCCAGACTTTCCACAGTTCCAACATAAAATCTTGCTCTTGGATTTTGACCTTGACCGATCTTTCAATTTTCCATGGTTTCCTCTATTCTTCTGTCTCCCTCTAGTTTCCACTGTTAAAGCATTCCCTGAAGTAGAAGATTCCCTAGAAATTTTTCTTCACATTTCCTAGCTTAGAATAACCCCTACAACATCCTCAAACTTCAACTTTGAGTTAGTTTGGAACCGAGTTGTTACATTCGCATTACTGTGCTATTCCAACTTTCAAGTAAATAGCACAGAAATTAATAAAGCCCTAACTTCTTCATAAAATTCTATTGTAATCGAAGCTAGCATATTCACAACCGTATTGAAATCATTTAAATTATCTGCATCTCTTGAACTATTCTCATACATCTTCATATTAAACAACTTTTTCATTAAAAATATCTTATTAGAGGCAGAGGGTTTTTCATAAAACTTCCCTGACGCATCCATTAGATCTTTTGTAGTCTTTTCCTTTGAAACATTAAATAATACCGAAGATGCAAGACACATCCAGATCATTCCAAGTGCCTTCTAATCAAAAAATCACATTCCACATCTGTCATACTCAAGGGTTTGTTCACCTTCTCGAGACAAAGAAAGTATAAATATCCTTCTGATAAAGGTAATCTTCCATCTGCATCTTCCAAAGACTGAAATTCTACCCATTGAATTTATCAACCCTAGATCTTCCATCATTTGCCATAGCTCCCACTCAAGATAAAAATTTCCTTGCGATTCAACACTTCAGCAAACCAAACCAGGCTCTGATACCAATTGTTAGGAAATAAGAGATAAAATATGCGGAATAATCCCTTATAGAATCGCAATGTAGAAACTAATATGCGAAAATATTATAGATGTCAAATAAAGTGCGAATAAATAACACAACATAGAGACAAGATTTAACGTGGTTCACCTAATTTGGGCTACGTCCACCAATAATCACTTGCTTTCGATTTTATTACAAGCCTCACTCTCTCAATACAATACCCATTTATCCGTTTGGAGCTATGCTCAACAAACTCTGCAAATTCACACCCGAATTCAAAACACATCTGCAATACATTTGCTTATGAATGTATCATATGCATAAGACCATATAAATAGATAATTACTTAAGCGCATTTGATATAAAATCATGGGTATCAAAACCATGGGCAAAAAAACCGTGGGTATCAAAATAATGGGTACCGAAAACCATGGGCCTAAAAACAGCCCATAACGGTTACCCATTACCCATGGGTTAATAAACCACCCATGAAAATTTGCTTTGGGGCTTCACCCCGAACCCCCTAACCCGCTCACCGATGCGAGCATTACCGCCGTAAAAATACCCAAGTGTAACACATAGAAGGTGTACCACACTCTAACATGAAAATAGGTTCCACAAACATAACGGTGGATAGGATTGGACAAATATTGGAGGATTTCATGTAAAAATTCAGTATGCATATGATGGGTAATCATACTTATGTCAATCAAGGTGGATCCTCATGTCAACATAATAGACACATGAGCCAGAGTGGTTCTTTGAGTGTGCACAATCCAAATACAAGCATTGTGCAAGCCCGTACTATGTTTCCAAAAGTAGATATGCACAAGTTTTATGGAAAGGATCCACTCAATTGGATCAACCAAATGGATAATTTCTTTGATCTACATCAGATTCCATCAAGACAAAAGGTGACCATGATAGCTTTGTATCTCGAACCTGACCAATTCATCTGGTATCGATGGTTATGTGCTCAAAGGAAGAAGAGTGGTCTCAATGTTACATGGACAATCTTCACTGAAGAGTTGCAATTACACTACAATTCTAGTGTGTCATATAATTACTTCAGCCAATTAGCAAAGTTGAGACAGACAGGATCTGTTAAGGATTACATTCATCACTTCTAAAACCTTTCTCTGTGGGTGGAAAATATTACTGAAGAGAATTTGAATGACCTATTTCTTGGGGGTCTTAAGGATCACATTGAGCATGAGGTGTGTATGTTTAATCCTCATAAGGTTTCTGATTCGATGATTATGGCAAGAAGGGCAGAGGAGAAAATTGTTTCAAGTAGGAGACAACATTTCACTTATACCAGAGATCGCAACACCTTGGCCCCAACTCCCTCGGCCAGTTAGATTGACACCTCAAAAAATTGAAGAAAAAAGAGAAAAAGGGTTATGTTTTAATTGTGATAGTAAATTTGGACCTGTACATAAATGTGCTGAAAATAAGTTGTTCTACATTGATGGGCCTAGTGAAGATGAAGAGAATAATGAAGATGCAGAGTCAAAGGTCTTGGTTGAGCTAGAGGAGTCGGGAGATCCTTAGCCAACGATCTCATGCCATGCAATTTCAGGTATTAGCACCCCCAAACCCTAAAGGTGGTTGGATTCCTAAAAAAAGAGGGTCACAGTGTTGATTGATTCAGGAAGTACTCACAACTTTATCAATCATAAGTTAGCAATGCGCCTAAATTGTTTCATTTATCCAACTCCTGAATGTCAAGTAATGATTGCTTTGATGGAGGTACATTGTTACATTGTTCGGAAAATTCCATAGCCTTAATCTTTCCATGGGAGATTACATACTAAATATTCCCATGTATGTCATTTCTATGGGAGGAGTAGACATTGTGTTAGGGGTTCAATGGCTTACCACTTTGGGAACCATTGAGATGAACTTCCAAGACTTGTTCATGCGATTTCACTCTGAAGGAAGGACTTTTGAGCTAAGAGGCTTAAGAGAAAAGTCTCCACAAATAGTAATTTCTCATCAGATGCACAAAATACTAAAAAGGGTGTAGAGGGATTTGTGGCACAACTCTTTTCATTGGAGGCTCATCATTTTAAGGACATTATACCATCAGATATGCAAGTAGTGTTGGATGCACACTCTGTTGTATTTGAAAATATACTAAAGGGCTTACCTCCAAAGAGAGATCATGATCATGCTATTTAGTTATTACCAGGAAGTCAACCGCCTAACATCATACCTTATAGGTACCCATATGTGCAAAAGAGTGAAATTGAGAAGATTGTACAAGAGATGTTAGAAGCAGGAATCATCCGCCATAGTCAGAGTGCTTATTCTTCTCCAATAGTGATGGTACAAAAGAAAGATGACATGTGGCGCATGTGTCCTGATTATAGGGAACTTAATAAGTACACAATCAAATATAAGTTTCCTATTCCTATTATTGATGATTTACTTGATGAGTTGCATGGTGTTGTTTATTTTACAAAGCTTGATCTTCGTTCGGGATACCACCAAATCAAAATCAAGGATGAGGATGTTCATAAAACTGCCTTTCAAACACATGAAGGCCATTATGAATTCCTGGTAATGCCTTTTGGACTCACAAATGCACCTTCTAAATTTCAAAGTTTGATGAATTATATTTTTAAGTCATTCCTACGGAATTTTGTCTTAGTGTTTTTTGATGATATATTAATTTATAGCAAAACATGGGAGGAACATTTGCATCATGTAAATAAGGTTTTGGAAACCCTTGAGCAACATCAACTTTATGCAAAGCCCTCTAAGTGTTCTTTTGGACTCAAGGAGGTTGAATATTTGGGTCACATTGTCTCTCATGAAGGGGTTAAAGTGGATCCTAATAAGATCAAATCCATGATGGAGTGGAAGGTTCCAAAACCCTAAATAATCTACGAGGATTTTTGGGTCTTACAGGTTATTACCAAAGATTCGTAAGGCATTATGGAAGCATAGCTGCACCTCCCACAGCTTTATTAAAGAAGGACTCCTTCCATTGGAGTGAGGATGCAACCAAATAATTTGAGCAACTAAAGGAGGCCATGTGTACCACTCCAGTCTTGGCTACTCCATATTTTTCCAAAACCTTCATTGTTGAATGTGATGCATCAGGGGTGGGTATGGAGGAAGTTCTCATGCAATAAGGCCATCCTATTACCTTTTTGAGTCATCAATTCAAATCTAAGAATCTTTCCAAGCTGACTTTTGAGAAGGAAATGCTAGCCATACTTCATGTAGTAAAGCAATGGAGACCATATCTCATAGGAAGACACTTTAAAGTGAAGACAGATCATGATAGTCTGAAATACTTCTTGGAGTAGCATTTATCATCTAAAGAACAACAAAAATGGGTCTCCAAGATGTTGGGATATGATTTTGAGATTATCTATAAGAAAGGGAAGGAGAATGTAGTTGTGGATGCACTTTCACGGAAATATGACTCAACTGCAGCCTTGTTATGTGCCATATCCATATTACAAGAAGATTGGATAGATGAGGCAAGGTCCGAATGGAGAAATGACCCAACCACAAAAACCTCATTCATCATCTCCAGAATGATCCAAGCATGTCTAAAAATTTGTATTGAAAGGGGATGCTTTATGGTATAAAGATAGATTATACCTATGTAAGAACTCCACTCTTAAAAATAAGATTCTATCTGAGCTTCACTCTTCTCCAGTAGGGGGGCACTCTGGATTCTTGAAGACTTATCATTGAGTCAAACAAGATTTCTTCTGGGAAGGTCTCAAAGGGGATGTCCAAAAATTTGTGGTAGAATGCATGGTTTGTCAACAAAATAAGGGTGAAATAGTTCGATCCCCAAGTCTTCTACAACCTCTATCTATTCCTAGCCAGCGGTGGGAAGAGGTTTCCATGGACTTTGTCACAGAGGATTTCCTAAATCTAACGAAAAAAATGTCATTGTGGTGGATAGACTCACCAAATATGCTCATTTTTGTGCCTTGGCACACCCATTTACTCAAGAAGCATGATAAGCAATAACCTTCATGGACACAATTCAGAAGCTTCATGGGACACCGAAGATTATAGTAAGTGATCGAGACCCTATATTTACTAGTAATTTTTGGAATGATTTATTCTCATGTTTGGGTACTCAGTTAGCTCGTAGCTCTTCTTATCATCCCCAGTCTAATGGGAAAACAAAAGTTGTAAATAAGTGTTTAGAGGGATATCTTTGTTGTTTTACGTCTAATAAACAAGCAAGATGGGTCCAATGGTTGCCACTTACAGAATGGTGGTATAACACTTCCTTCCATACTTCATCTAAAATGTCTCCTTTTTTGGCACTCTATGGGTACCATCCACCATCCATCACATCATCATTGAGAGGACAACCGCGGGTTAGAGTAGTAGAAGAACACATTTAGTATCAACAAGAGGTCTAGTCTCAAGGAGAACTTGGTCATGGCACAAAACCGCATGAAGCAACAAGTTGATCAACATCGCACGGAAAGGCATTTTGAAGTCGGTGATTGGGTTTTTGTGTGGTTACAACCATATAAGAAAATTTCTTTGAAACAACAACAAAAGGATAACAAACTTTCACCGAAGTATTATGGCCCCTATCAAGTATTACAGAAGATTGGTATTGTAGCATACAAATTAGAACTTCCACAATCAACCAGAATACATCCAGTATTTCATGTTTCTTGCCTCGAAAAAGTAATTGGGCCAGAGAGTATCAGCCCAAGCAAGTGTTAATCGAGCTCGATGAGGAGGAAGGGTCATCTTAGAACCTGAATGCATCCTTCAAACACGTACTAAAAGATTGAGGGACGGGTTATTACTGAGTACTGATCAAGTGGAAGAATATGGACAATGAAGATGCAACATGGGAAGATATGACATTCTTATAGCAGCACCCAAAGCTTCTCAACATTGGGGAAAATGTTGCTTTGAAGGGGAAGGGCATGTTACGCCCTTAACCTATTGCTTGTATTAGGATATGAGTAGCCGACTTGTGGCTTACCATATCATTTTATTATATCATTTATATTTTCTCATGCTTAGTAGGTCGGCCTTGGTGATGGCCATAACATATGAATAGTATATATAGGGGATTGTAGGTAGTATTTCATCATCATTGGAGTATTTGAGTATTATTGTATGGTTTGGAGGTTGCCCCCTCGAAGTGGCAAAGCTATTATAATTGCATATTGAGATCATTATTTTGGAATATTGTGTTATTTGGTGTTATATTTCTACTCATGATCTGAATTATTCATTACACTATGGCATAGAAGGATGGGGCATATAAATTTTGATAATCTTGTGAAAATCAACAACAAGCAGGTTGTGCGGGATATGCCTAAGGTAACGAAACCTACAAGTACTCTATGCAAGCAATGTCAACATGGAAAGCGAGACCAGAGAAAGGTTTAGAATAAAGGAGTATTTGACCACCAAACCACTAGAGCTGATTCATAT
This sequence comes from Taxus wallichiana var. yunnanensis, assembly GCA_018340775.1. NCBI lineage: Eukaryota > Viridiplantae > Streptophyta > Pinopsida > Cupressales > Taxaceae > Taxus > Taxus wallichiana. The sequence goes on from CM031238.1 coordinate 868,731,264, forward strand.
GGATTTGTGTGGACCTACCAGAATAGAAAGCATACAAGGTGAGAGTTATTTCATGTTATTCATTGATGACTACACTAGAATGACTTGGGTAGCCTTTCTAAAAGAAAATTCAAAAGCATTTGAGAAGTTCAAAGCTTTCAAGGCTTTAGTAGAAAATGAAATCGGATTGAAAATAAAGTTCTGAGGTCAGATCATGGAGGTGAGTTCACCTCAAATGAATTCATTGAATATTGTGAAGATCATGGAATCAAAAGACAGTACTCAACTGCAAGGACTCCACAACAAAATGGAGTGGTAGAAAGAAATAATCAAACTATCCAAGAGATGGCTAGAACCATGTTAAATGAATCTAAGCTATCAGATAAATTTTGGAGAGAAGCAGTAAATACGGCTGTTCATATCTTGAATAGAGGGAAAATCAGAGTTAATCATGACAAAACTCCTTATGAATTGTGGAAAGGAAGACCAGCTACTGTAAAATATTTCAAATTTTTTGGGAGTAGATGCTTTATTAAAATAAATGAAGATAACTTGGGAAAATTTGATTCAAGAGCGGATGAAGGAATTTTTCTTGGCTACTCTATTAAAAGAAAAGCCTACAGATGTTATAACAAAAGACTACAAACTATAGTAGAAAGTGCAAATGTGAGAGTGGATGAAATCATGAATCAAAAAGCTAAAGAACCTACGAAGCCCTTAGAAATACCCGAGGTAGTAGAAGAAAAGGAAGAGGAAGAAGATGTTGAAAAATTAAGCAAATCTGAAAGGCAGGACACCAAAACACCATCTCGCTTTGTTAAGAAGAATCATGTTGAAATTCAGATCATTGGAAACCTTGATGATGGAGTACAGACAAGAAGAAGAATTGTAAGTGCATCAGAACCAGTAAATTTCTCCTTATTATCCAAAATAGAGCAAGAACTTTGCAAAAGCCAGCCATGATAAACGTTGGATAAAGGAAATGGAGGAAGAGTTAGATCAAATTGAGAATAATGAAACATGGGAACTTGTACCTAGGCCAAAGGATCAGAATGTGATTGGCACTAAGTGGGTATTGCAAAATAAATTGAATGAAGATGGACAAGTCACTCAAAATAAGGGCATGTTAGTATGTAAAGGGTATGCTCAAGTAGAAGGTATTGATTTTGAAGAAAAATTTGCTCATGTTGCTAGATTAGAAGCAATTAGAATGTTTCTTTATTTTTCGTATTCAAGAACTTCAAAGTCTATCAAATGGATGTCAAATCAGCATTTCTAAATGGGAAGTTAGAAGAGGAAGTATACATAGAACAACCTGAAGGGTTCCTCCTATCAAAAAATGAAGATTATGTGTGTAAGTTGAAGAAGGCCTTGTACGGATTAAAACAAGCCCCTAGAGCATGGTACTCTAGGCTTGATAAGTATCTACAAGACCAAGGGTTCAAGAGAGGACTTGTTGATAGCAATCTTTACATTAAAATTGAAGGTGAGCACTAGTTGATTGTTGTTGTGTATGTAGATGACATAATTTTTGGAGGAGACAATGAGGAAATGTCTAAGAAATTTTCCAAAGACATGCAAAAGGAGTTTGAGATGTCCATGTTGGGAGAGTTATCATTTTTCCTTGGATTGCAAATTTCTCAATCTGATAAAGGAATATTTATATCCCAAACCAAGTATGTGAAGGAAATGTTGAAGAAATTTGGCATGGAGGAGTGTGCACCTATTAGCACACCTATGGCTACTGGGACAAAGTTAAGAAAAGATGATGAATCTCTGAATGTTGATCAAACTCTCTATAGATCAATGATTGGGAGTTTACTATATGTGACGACATCCAGACCAGACATCATGCAAGCAGTGGGTATGGTTACATGTTTTCAAGCAAGTCCGAAAGAAACACATGTGCAAGTTGTAAAACACATATTCATATATCTAAAGGGAACTATGGATTATGGGTTATGGTACCCAAGGGGTAAAGACTTCACATTGGTAGCTTATACAGATTCAGATTGGGCAGGATGTGTGGATGATAGAAAAAGTACAAGTGGAGGAGCATTCTTCCTTGGAGACAACCTAGTATCTTGGTTGAGTAAAAGCAGAACTTTGTATCCTTATCCACAGCAGAAGCAGAGTATATAGCAGCAGTGTTATGTTGTACTCAAATTCTATGGATGAAGCAAACCTTAAAAGATATCAAAGTAGAGTATGATCATCCAATATCCATATTATGTGATAATACCAGTGCGATAAGTATTTCAAAGAATCTGGTTATGCATTCTAGAACAAATCATATTCCCATAAGATATCACTTCTTAAGAGAGCAAGTGGTAGAAAAGTAGGTAAAGTTGGAATTTGTTGCTACATCCAAACAAATAGTAGATATCTTCACTAAGCCACTTCTAAAGGAGACATTTGAATATCTATGGCAGAATTTGGGAATAATATCCTTTGCTTCTTCCCATTGAAAAACCAAGAGAAACATCAGTTGAGGGGGAGATAAACATTGCAATATTCAGCTCCTTTATTGTACCTTTACCATTGATGTCAAAGGGGGATAATGACCGTAAGGGGAGTTACAGCAAGGGGGAGTTGCAGAAAAGAATTTTTTTTGGAAGGTTGTCATCAATGACAAAGGGGAGATTGTTGGAAGTAATGTCATTGATGTCAAAGGATTAATCATTGATGTATTTCGTTAATGGAATCATGTAACGAATCTAATGGAACTACTAATGGATGTTGACGGAAATGGTAGAAAGTAATGGAATTATGGCCAAAAAAGGTGATAGAAATATTCAGCAAGTTATGGAAGAAGATGATCATATTTGGAAGCATGATTCATGGAGTATCATCAACAAATAAAGGATCAAACACAACCAGCAATTAAATGTGAAAATAGTTGAGCCATTAAATGTGAAAATAGTGGGAAAAGCATAGTAGCATAGAGGGCCACAATTTTCCCAAGGAGGCCCATGTTTTTGGGCAAAAAGGCCCATAGGAGCAGCGATTTGTCTAAGGAGGGGCAGTGCTCCTATCAAGGGGTTAATGGCATTGTTTAATGTGCATTTAATAATTGTTATGGGCTGCATTAATTACTTTTGGTTTTAGCCAACTAATGCACTTAATTAAGTTGTGTTAATTAAATAATGGAAAGGTTGTGTTGGTTGGAACGATGTGTCTTTTCGAAAGGATGTGAGAAGGATATATAAGGAGATGGAATCATTTGATTTAGACAAGCACACACATTGAATATTTTGAGTGAAGAGAGAAGAGTAATAAGAAGAAGAGAAGATTCAAAGGTGTAAAGATGAAAAATTGCAGCAACTTATATATGTGAAGGTGCTGGGATAATTAGACTGAGTATTCTGAGCAAGTAATTTTGTAATAAAGTACAACAGATCCCGAAAATAAAAGTGTGAAGTGCAGATCCAAATAAGAAAACCATCACTCGTTGAATAAGCAACAAGTCCACAGTGGTAAGAGGAATTTTTGATAAGGGGTTGGTGCTCTTGTGAGTGGGTGCTCATGAATTCGAAGGGGTTGGTGCTCCTGTAGGTTGGTGCCTACAAAATTGTAATTTGGGGATTGGTGTCTCCTATAGGTTGGTGCCTACAAACATTTGAGAAATATAATAAAGAATATTTTCTCCATGGTTTTCTCCCGAAAGGGTTTCCACGTAAATTTGTGTCTATTTACATTGTGTTGGTTTGCTTTGCATTTATTGATTGTTTTGATATATTCACTGTGAAATTGATTAATTGTGATTATAGTTATGAGATTAAGTGTTAAATTTAAAAATATATCATAATATTGATTCACCCCCCCTCTCAAGTATTATCTTGTGCTTAACAAATTACATATTTGAAAGTAGTCTAACATGTGTAATAAAGTGAGCATGCAAAACACTAGTAAGAAAAATTAAATGCCCCCAAGACCATGTAGTATGTTGTGGATGGATGGAATGGAATGCAAGATGGAATGATAGGAGAAATGTGCCCCCTAAGTGGATGGAATGTGTATGCAGTGAGGTTCATTTTGTTTGTCCCCTCGTGATCAAGAATGAACCGTAAATGAGAGTGTGTCATCGAGAAATGGTTGAGTAGTGTTGGTTGTGTATAGCACGCTGTTAAGAGTGTGTATATGAAATTTTGATGAAATGCGAAATGTGGAGAGATTTGCATGAACCCTATAGTTGAAACATGTATCATGACTTGTTGAATGGAGGAGTGATGATTTAGCCCTAAGCGTATATCACTATAGAATGAGTTTATGGGGATGAGATAGATGGAAAGATGTGCATGGACCCTAGATCCTAAGTGTATACCACAACTTGTTGAATGTATGAGTGATGATTTAGCCCTAAGCATATATCACTATAAGTTGAAAGGATGAAGATGGGTGACGATGTAGCCTAAAGTGTATGTCACTATAAGATGGAAGGAGGGAGTGGTGATGTACCCTAAGGTGTATGCCACTACAAGATGAGAATGGGGTGGTGATTTAGCCTAAAGTGTATACCACTACAAGATGATAAGATAGGTGAAAATTTAACCTAAGGTGTATGTCACTAACGCTAGAAATGTCATGTGAGAAATATTTTTTAGGAGGGAATGTCGCATGATGAGTGTAAGGTCCATTTGATTGGTAAACCCTCGGCAGTTAAGTATGGACCAAGGAACTAAAGTGCGTCATAGGGTGGTGAGTATAGCACATAGAAAACAATGTAGTGTAAATGACCAAGTGATGAATAAAGGATGTAAATGCAAGGTGTGGGAAATGCAATATAGGATGTGTAGTGTGAATATGTAAGGTGTGAAATGCAATAATAGGTGTATACATAAATGGAATATGTAATGATGATAAGTAGAACTAGATCCATGTGTAATTGAATCTAGTGTAGCATGTAGAATGTATATGATGGATAAATGCGCGATGTGAACTATGCCATGTAGGAAATGTAGGGTGTATAGATTATGGAAGATGCGGTGATAAGGGTAAATTAAAATGTAGTCATATAATACAAATCTAGACCCATATATAATGTAACCTAGCGTAAATGCGGAATGTATGAAAGAGATGCAAAACTAGACGCATATCATATGATGACTAGTGTAGTATGTATAAGATAGATGATGTATAAATGACTACTAGATGAGGGATGTATAAGATAATGTAGGATGTTTGGTGTATGTGGTAGAATATAAATGTGTAGAAACTATAGTGTAATGTGTGGGGTTTAGTTTAATAGTAATCCCTCAACATTCTAGTGTGAATCAAATCAAAAGAGTGTGTCATCGGGAATTGAGGGTGCTATGACATGTGATAAGTATGCCTATATGTGAAGAAATGAATGAATGAGAATGCAAAGATGAGAGATGCAACTATGCTAATATGAGGAAGGGGGATTGTATAATGGTTATGCCCCCAAGTGGTTATGAAGGAGGAATCAACTGAAAATGTCGAGAGACAAAGGTCCATCGATCGGTGCTTTGGATGATGAAAACGGAGGACCATGCTCGAGTAATGCTAGTATGGTAGACAAATGTTGCGTAGGGGAATGAAGCTGATATGTATGCGATGGGTGCACATAATATGATTGTTATGGCGTAAGAAAGTATGTGGCGATGGAGATTGGGAAAATTCATGTGTAAAGGGGGAGAGGATCCATGCGGAATAAAATGAGGTGGTGATTGGCGCGAGATGTGGTAATGGTCCTAGGAATAGGCCTATGTTGGTGTGTGGGACTAATGGTGCAGAGTGGTTGTGGAGAGGATAGTTGAGGAAGTGAAGTATGTGCAAAATGCTTTGTGGGAAACACCATAGGAGATGTGCAAGGATGAGCGGTGGGGCTAGAAGACAATGATAAGGGAGATGAAGGAGGGATGCCATTAACGGAAACAACTTGATTATTGTAAATAAATTTAAGGCACAAGTGGTTCATAGAAATAATAGCTTGGGATTTATGAATCCAATTGAGGCCAAGAAGTAGGTCACATCCTTTGACTGTTTGACTAACAAGGAAAGGGATGAGAAGAGTGAGAGGACCAATTGTGATATGTAACTTAACAACACCATATGGTTGCTTGAATGGATAGTTGATTTGTGATGGAGGGTAACCTATAGATCATAAGAAGAATGGAAAACATGTGCTAATAGGAGAAGATGGATCAACCTTAGTGTTGTAATAAAGGTTGAGCCGATAAATTCCTGAATATATAAATGATCAGCTATGAATGTAGCATGGTAGTCGGTGTTAGAAAAAGATATGATGGGTGATGTTGTTTCAATGTTAGCAACTAAGAATTCAAGTACACCTACATCTGGAGGTGGTGTAGTATGGTATGTATGATTAGTTGAAGAATCCACTTGTATTTTTGTCGAGTTGATCTCGAATCATTATTAAAAAGTATAATTTTATCCTTATCCTTAGAGGGAGCAGGGCTAGTAGGTTTTGGAAATTTGAGTTGGTCATTGTCAAGGAGATCTTGGATAATTATGTGAAGTTTTAGACATCGATTAGTAGAATGTCCCACACAATGATGATAATCACAACAAAAAATTTCATTGTAATTGTGTCCTTTAGGTTGTGATGGGTCTAATTTGAGTGGTGGAGGAAGGGTAATGAGGTTGTTATCAAGGATTTGTTTTAATATAAGATGTGGTGCCATAGGAAGGTTGGTAAACGTACGTCTAGGCGGTGGGGACTGGACTTCCTTAGAAGGGGTAATGGCATTGATAGTGAGTTTATTATCAGTTGGTTTAGATGTAGAGGGTTTGAATGGTGTCTTGGGTTGAAAATGATTGGAGGATGAAGGTTGTTCTTGATACTTAAGCTTGCTGATGGATAGAAGCTTAGATTCATGGAGCTTAAGAGTATGGAAAAGTTGATCAAAAGAAGAAAAGGTTTCAAAAAGAACACTTTCTTAGAGAGGTGGTAAAAGACTTTGTATAAATAAATCTTGCAGTTCAAATTAGTGAGGACATTAGTCATTTTAGCTAGATTATTCTTATATCTTAAGACATAATTAGTGAACTACTCATTGGGTCCTTGTTTAAGTTGCACTAGTTGGGTGTAGGACATCTTAGAACTAATGTTGATGGAGAAATGTGTGAGAAAAGCATCAGCTAGATGGGTGAAGGAAGTTATTGAATGAATAGGTAAATTGTAGAACCAATGCATGGCATAGTCATGGAGACTACGAGGAAATATTTTAGCTAAGAGAAGATGATCGTCAGAAAAATCAAGACAAGCCACATGAAAGGTACAAAGATGCTCCTATGGGTCACCATGTCCATTGAAAATGGGAAATTTAGGAGTGACAAAGTTAGGAGGGAGAGGGTAAGTAGAGATGATAGGTGCAAATGGAGTATGCAACAACAAGGTAGAATCTAAAGATGGATATGTAGTGGCATGTTGCAACTTGCGAATTTGGGCCTGGAGATCATGATATAGAGAGGTTAAATCTTGATTGCCAACAGAGGAGGGTTGTCATTGATGTGAGACCAAAGGAGGCATGAAGTGATTAGTAGGAGTGGGGACCAAAACCGTAACAATAGAAATAGGTGGAAGCATAGAAGCAAGGGGTTGAGTGGCAACAGAAGTGGGTAAAGCTATAAAAGAATTGAGTTCAGCCAAGTTGGTAGCCTCTTCACGAGCCACATGCAAAAGTAAATCTAAATCCTGACGGTTTAACAAGGTGATCATTGATGGCCTTAAGATGGGATTCAGTAAATTCCTCAGGAGATGGAGCCATGGGAAAGGGAGGGAGGAAACCCTAGCAAAGGGAGGGGTGTATATGGTTAGGTTCACCAAAATGATTAACTAAAATTAAACTAAACTATGAAAGTATAGTCACTAGTTAATCTAAATAGGAGGACTAAAACGTTGTATAAATGAAACTAAAATAGTATGGAACAATTGTAATTAATTATTCTAAGTGAAATAAAACCCTAAGTATGCAAGAAAAGGAAAGGAAATGGCTTAGCTAATTTGAAGAGACTATCACAAGTTGTCGCAGGTCTAGAAATAAAATCTGGAAGTGCAGACGATCACTCAAAATTCTGTGAAGACTAGATCTAGAAGATCTAAATTGACTAGGGCACACTGGAAGGTACCAGGCACCTGGTCTCTGTAAATGCTCGAAATCTGAATTTTTATGGTTGCAAGATGATCTGATACTTTGTTTTTACTGTCGCATTGGATTCGGTGGACTACGTTGAATGTGGTGAATAATCAAATGACGACTGCAATACAAAAGGAAGTATCAAACCATAGGAAAAATAAATATGCGTAATGAATGGGTTAGGCCCGACCTCAATCACAAACTAGTGGTCTTATCATTGAGCATTGCACTACATTTTGGACCCAAATGTAGTTACTGTACATGTGTGCATTTCGTGCCCTAGGTTCTCTCGTGTCAATCACACTTTGTGTGAAGTAGCGAACAATAATAACTATAGAAAATGAAATATCATGTGTGCATGGAATAGAATAGAATCCCTCCCCTTATGTTGTGTTTGTTGATGCAGATCTCCTAGCCTTGATGCATGGCACTATGTGGATGCAAGTGATGTAATGGATGTAACTCTAGATGGAGTGATAGGATTATGTGGTGCTAGGACCCTCATTATGGTCTTATAACTTTATATTTATAGGGTTCTCAAGATTAATTTCATAATTAACCCCGACATGGCTGAATGAGAAAAGGATAAGGATGAAAAACGGCTATAAAGGCCCCAAAAAGAAGCGGGAAAAGAGAAACATGGACCGGGGCACCCAAGGTGGGACCAAGGCACCCCAATATAGGCACAGGCGCCCGATTTCGAGGATAGAATGATGGGGCAGTTGTGAAACAGGTGGATAAGTATAGAAAAATACGTGGGAATGACGAAATAAAATATAAGAAAAATATGGCCAAAAGGTGGGATTAATTAGTACTTTATTCACTTGATAACCTTCTAAATAGTAGCATAAGACCAGGCTAAATAATGCCTAAAGTGCATGATTTTGTGTCTACATCATCCTTGAACTTCTCTCATGCAATATTTTTCTCTAAATTATCTTTTCTTTCACTTTATACTTGTGTGTCACCCATAACACACCTTTACTTGCCTCACTTGGTTTATCCTGTTATTTTGGCCTATTAACTTATCTCATCATGCATCATTAATCACATCAGCCCACTCTCGGCCATCTCTATGTTTCCTCTCGAGGCACCATCTCTCATCCCAACCCGTCATTCATGGCCATCATTTCATCTTCATCCCACTAAGATGCATATTTTCTCACTTCCTCATATTTGAAGGATAATGCATACTCTTTTTTCCTTAGCATATTTATCGGACCATTATTTTGACCATGCTTGCATTTTTATGTCTTCCTTTGATCCATTTGTCCCATGGCTTACACATCCATCTGAGTGGATTCTCATTGGATTTCCTTCATCTCACAGTGATCTTTTTTGACTCACGAGTCCACAGAGACATTAACGTTTCCTCTGTTGAGTTCGCGTTATGTTCCCTACCAATGTGTTTCTAGGGTTCTTGCCATCTTTATTTCATCAATCGAGTAGATTACCATTATATTCCCTCCATCTTGTAGTGATCTTTTCTGAATCACGGGTCCGTAGGACATTAACATCACCTCCATTGAGGTCATGTTATGTTCCCTACCGATGTGTTTCTAGGGTTCCTGCCATATTTATTTCATCCATCTCGAGTAGATTCCCATTGGATTCCCTCCATCCTGCAATGATCTTTACCAACTCATGGGTCCGTAAGAAATTAACGTTGCCTTCGTTGAGGTCGTGTTATGTTCCCTACCGATGTGATTCCAATATCACTATCATTTTTAGTTTTGTTTTTTGGTTATATCCTCTCCTTATCGCAATGGTCATATTACCCTCGACTTGGGGCATCATTTCTCTTCTTTTCTTTTCCCTCCACCCTTTCCTCTCTTTCTCCATCTATCTCTTTCAGCCTAGCAATTGATTCCCCTTCGTGTCTTCGATCCCTAGTTTGAGGGGGAACACCTCAACCACCATCATCTTTTATCACTTCTTTTTTTTGTCTCGTGGTTTTCTTAACACAAACCACTTGACAAAAAGGGGCAAATATAGACACCAAATTTTGGTTCACTTGTCCCCCATCCCACATTTTCTCCCCTTCATCATCATCTTACACATTCACACCCCAGATCCTATTTAAATTTCCTATCTCCCTCCTAATCCCATTTATTCCTCTAATTTCCACTTTCCTATCTTAAATCCCATGATTATTTTATCTCTCCTAATTCACCCCTAACCACATGTAATCACCCCTAAACATGATTACCCTCCTAATCACATCCCTAAACCCCTCATTTATCCTCCCTAGACTCCCATCTACCCTCATTCAATGTTTTCACCCATCCACCCACCTTTAATCATCCTGTGCAAACTTAACCCACCTAATCATCTCAAAACCCTAATTTAAACTTATTAGGACCTCTTGTCTCAAGTTGTGCATCATCTCCATTGCCAAAATCAATGGTTATCTACAATTGACGGTGACCCAGAGAGGTCACAAGTGACCCTATAAATACACCTCTGAAGAGGATGAAATTTTGGACATTTTTGACTTCTTACAAGCTTCTTTGGTTTCCTTCTCTTCTTGTGAGTCTGCAATCATCAAATTCAAATGATCTTAGAGCCATTACATACCATATTTGGAGATATGAATTATATTGTTTCCTTGGAGCCCTACCATTGTTTCATCATTCTTTTCATTAGTTTTATAGGTCATTTTTTTCTTGGAGATCTTTCATCCTATCACCATCATTGATTCTTCCTCATAACCCTTTTTCCATCTATCAAGCCCCATCAAACCCTAATCCTCCCCGGTCTTTGTAAATCCAACCCAGTCTCTATCAATCCAATCTACACCAATGGTGTTCCTACAATCTGCCTCATCGGCATTTGTTTTCTAGCCTCCTTCAACACCTAGATTTCTATTTATGTGATCTATCTATTTGACATCCCAAATCCCACTTTTTGGTCCCAGTCATCATTGATTGTCCCGATCTACCCCAGTCATCATTGAACCACTCTGCATCCATTATTTTCTCATCATATTTGTCTTATTATTGCACCCTTTCTATTTCTTGTGTTTCTACATCGATTACGGATATCTCTAGCATCCAACAATCGGTTTTAGATCTTTTTTCTACATATCTTTTGATTTGTTGTCTTGGGTTTTAAATCGACTTGATCAAGTTTGATTTTTCTTATTTGAGTTTATCATTATCAAATCTTTATCTTGGTACATCTAGTATATATTTGATCTATGTTCCATTTGGCTTACTTTTTGCATGTTATTTATATGTTTTCAATCAATCTTGTAATCACATGGGTTGACATCCTCCCTATGAAGTTCATCACTTCTCAGGACTAACTTTGTTAAGAAACCCACCATTTAATCTACTAATCTTTTTCTTGTCTATTTTTCCCTTTGTTGTGCAGGTTATACAACTTTGCCACAGAGAGGATCTTTGTGCCCGTGTCTCATCTTCAACATCATCATCACACATCTCGTAGGTAGCCTTAAACCCTCCCATATTTTGGAGTTTCTTGTTTTCTTGCATACCATTTCATTAACTTGGAACAAATATGGAAAAATCATCAAAAAAATGTACATGTAAGGACCATATAGGAGAGGCTATGGCAATACATATCACAATCATGTTCATGTGAGCATAGAGATGCGGGGGAGGCCTCGAGTTCTCAAACTCGGTTGAGGTTACGAGTGAGGATGATGATGACAGTGATGATGTATAAACATAGTTGAGAAGGGTGTGACCCTTATTGTATTTATCATTTTTAAACATACAACACACACACACACACACAGGAGAGAGAGATAGAGAGAGCTTTTTCTCGTTGAGTTCATATGGTGTCGATATGTTATGATATTTGTGATTAGTATTAGCTTTAGTTTGTCACATATATTGTCTTGATGTGTTGTAGAATTTGGTGTGAAACATGTGTTTATTATTTTAGTTTCTTTGCATACCAATGATTGATTAAATGTCATGAAATTGATTAGGATGAGAAAATATGGCAATGTGCATTGATGTTTGCATCACAGAGACAAAGGTAGTGAAAGGAATCTTGACATGAAAGTATGGGGAGAAAATTAAATGGTGAGGAAAAATGTTCGAAGAAGGAAGGAAAGGTAATCCTCATATGCCTCGGGGAAATAAAAAGAGACATCATGTTTATACAATAGGACTAATAATCATGATGATCTACAAGTTGAGAAGACATGATAGTCTAACTTAATAAAGGACACATAGACACTTTGGATTGCCAACATGTACTATTAGAGGTCACACTCAATGTAGTAGTTCGTTGAATGGATGGTTGTCTTGTGATTATTGCAAAATATTTATGATTAACTTGAGTATCGTCTGCTACAAATATTTATTCCTTTACAATCCTTTTGAGCTTAACTTTTGGTATTGGTTGATTATTAACATCCTCACTCGGAGGGAGCGATTTTATAAGAAGTTTTAATAGTAGCTTGTCCACTAAGGGACCATCATCAAAAATCACAATCTTTGGAGGACGATGTCACGGAGGAGGGGAAAGAGATCTATGTGCATGTCATTTATCATATGAGAAAATCTCTTTTTCTTCAAGTCGCTTAAATTTTTAATCCAACACATAGCAATCATTATCATGATGCTCATTAATATGACGGAAGTTTTAAAAAGGTCATCCTCTTTCATATTCCAATCGATGGGGAAAATGATGTGCAGTAGAGGGTATATGATTCAATCGTTTATCAAGTAGGGTAAAGAAAATATCATGCAGACAATCAAGATATTTTTCAAAGTGTAGTGATTTGTGTTTAGGAAGTGGGGAGGCTTTGTAGTAGTTGTAGATTTAAGTGTAATATGATATGAAGCATTTCCACTTGCAACACTTTAATTGTACCCAAAAAGGATGGTGGATCACGTGGAGTGGTGGATGTAGTCTACATGGATGGGGTAAAAACAACCTCATTGGAATGTGTGGAGGTGTGTGGAGGAAGAAGCTCAGGCTCGAGATCAATAACACATAAACAAAGATCATTAAATGAATCACATGTGTCATACAGTAACTTCTCCTAAAGTGGGAATGTGAGGCCTTGAAAAATATGTATTGCATTTATAGATCCATTGGTATGTATATTAATTGTTACCTATTAGCTTTAAAGCAAAAATATATAATCAATAACTATCTCAATTTTGCCTTGATGTAAGGAGGGTAAATGCTCATATGTAACTTTTGGACCTTTATTATCGATAAGTGAATGAGAAAAGCTTCTTCAAGTTCTAAAAATGTGCTCATAGATCCACTAGGAAGGTGGGTAAACTAATACATTGCCTCTCCAATTAGACTTTATGGGAAGGCATTTAAAAGCAATCTATAATTGTTATATGAAGCCATAGTAGACCTACTTAAGGTGTAGTTAAGTGTCAGAAGTCCCATTAAATAATTGGAATTTAGACATGACAAAATTACGAGGAAAATTGACTAAAATAATTGGGATTGCCATGAATCGTATTAAAATCAATCGATGACATAGTAAGCCTTACTCTCTAAAGAAAATTGGGTACTTGTTGTAAATCACCTACCACATGTGTGAGAGATAAGACTTCTTGAGGAGGTATTACATAAACACCGAGAGGCTCATTCAAAGGCTAGACTTCACCGTTTATAGTAGCCATAAGGACACTTTTTGTGTAAAACTAATGTCATCATGTTGAGGCACTTTTAGAGCTAGAGGTTTGCATGGGTTGATTGAAAGGGGCCTTAGCACTATGTACATCCAAGTTATCAACAATAAGTTGAATAAAGATTAATGACACAAGAATCAACATATAAGGGAGGGTCATGGTTACAATTATTGAGACCTATAAAAGGTATACTAGAAGAATCACAAGTAATGGCATCATTTTTCCATTTAGGAGAGAGTAGATACACATATAATACCATTAGCATTTTCAAAAGCACAAATAGGAACATCATCATGTAGAGAAACATCATTATGAATAACAACATCACTAGAAATAGAAACATGATTAGGATTAGCAACTTTACTATGAACAACATCAACATCATGAATAGCAATATTGTTAGGAATAGAAACATCATCATGAACACTAGGAAGAATAGGAAAATCATCTAATCTAGTAACCTCATTATCACATGGAATATCACAATCACTATATGCATCACCATCTATGGAAGTAGAAGAACATTCATTAGCACCATCATCATCTATGTCAATATGAGGAACGAAAGTAACAAGACTAGCTTTAGGAAATTGTGTGGGACATGCCCATGTACCCTAAAAGACGTCATCATTTGAAATGGAGTCAATTATACCCTTAAACATGACTAGGAAAAATAGGCAATTTAGTAGGAATACCTAATTTTGGAGTTTCATCCCCACTAATCCAACCACTATCACTAGGGGCATATTCAGTAGTAAGGTCATCATCGAATAAGGCTTGACTAAGTCAATAGTACTCTTGGCATCTATTTGTGAAGATTCAACCAAAGTATGCAAAGAATGGGTAAGGAACCAACTAAGGAGACTTTAGTAGAAGGTATACTATTAATAGTTGACACACTCGGAGTGGTGAAACCATGTGAATATTGTGGCTTATGACGATAGTCATATGATGTATCATCATACCCTAGAGAGCTAGAAAAGATACTTTGATAGAAGGCATAATGACAATTGATGACACACTAAGAAAGGAAAATTGAGGTGGATTATGTAGCTTAGGATAATAATCATATGATGTATCATCATACCTAGAGAGCTAACTAAGGAGACTTCGGTAGAAGGCATACTAACAATGGATGACACACTAGGAGTGGCAAATCAAGGTGGATTGTGTAGCTTAGGACGATAATCATATGATGTATCCTCATACACATAATCCATATCATAAAAACAAGTGGTACCAAAGACACCATGGTATGGTATGGATAGAACCTTCTTTGTAAACCCACAAGCGACGTGGACTTGATTATAAGGGTGGTAGTCATTCGGTTTTGCAAAGCCTTATTACAAGCCATATCTAACTCAAAGATGAAACCCTATGGTCAATAGGGTGTATATCACAAGGCCTAGCTACTAAATAGATAATTTAAACCTTAAGCTAGGTCAAGGGTTTGAAAAAGGACGGGTTCATCAAAATGTACCAATCCTAGATTAGTTAATAGATTAATTCAATTGATTTAATAATGATTAATTACAATATGTCATAAGGTATATAATAATATAGTTATTTATAACTATACAATGGAAACTAGGCTATTTGCAAGCATGTCAAACTGATACAACAATTAGAAATGTAATCACGATTAGAAGGACGACTTAGCTAATTTAGATCACTTTCAAATTGCATCATTTTTCAAATCGAGATGTACGAAAAATTCCGAGCAAGTCCAAATCATTTGTTTCTCGCCAAAATCATGTAAGGTCGGGACCATAAGAATGGTTTGACTGCATTCTACAATCGATCGTATTTTACTATCTTGAACCGATAGATTGCGAGTTTTAATTTTTCAGAGATGCTTCGTTGTCGCTTGCTTCACACTCTTGTATGTTCAAATTTGCATATAACCTTAGTTTTTGCACATGTACCTACAAAACAAGCCTAACTTTTTGCTAGAATTTCAAACACTCATTAGATCTAAAAATAAAATATGTAAATGCTTGAATCAAATTGACATTGGCGGTCACCCTGTTTGTGCATCATCAAACATTGCACTACATTTCAAACTCGATGTATTTTCCTAATGTGTTGTCAATGCGCATGCAATCTAAAACCCTTAACCTAGCTTTCCCTCGTACTTCCACACCGATAGGGGACTAAGCTACCTTACTCCCATGAAAATCTTATATGCAATTATGCAAAACAAATTTATACCCTCCTAGGTTGTGATATAGTACGAAGATTGTACTTTTGCTTCCTTAGCTCAATATTTGGTACATAGGTGCTTGCTAGATAATAAATGCTTAAGATGAACTTGTATATATAGGAGTCTATCACTTAGTAATTTGAATCTTAGTGGCATGCAAAGCCAACCAAAATCATAAAATGTGAAAGAGAAAATAATGACGAAGAGATTCAACAAGTTGAAAGGACCCAAAACCCAAAAAGGGTCGAGACCATAAGTACGACCCTTGTCAATTTGTACAATCTTGGACCAACATCTACAAAAGCCAAATAAACAATAGAAAACCCTAGAGATTTTTGTGACACAACATAAAAATATGATCAATCATCAAGTCATAAATTAGAGGATAAATCAAGCAATGAAAGAGTAACAAACAAGAACATGCACTACCAAGACTTAGTTTCATCATTCAACACCCTAGGTTGTGATATGTAGTATGAAGATTGTACTTTTGCTTCATTAGCTCAATATTTGGTACATAGGAGTTTGCTAGATAATAAATGTTTAAGGTGAACTTGTTTACTTAGAAATTTGAATCTTAATGGCATGCAAAGCTAGCCAAAATCATAATATGTGAAAGAGAAAATAATGATGAAGGGAATCAATAGGTAAAATGGACCCAAAACCCAAAAGGGTCAAGACCGTACATCTCGGTTGAGACCATAGCACGGCCCTAACTAATCTATATGGTCTTGGACCAACATCAACAAAAGTCAAAGAAACAATGAAAAAGCCCAAAGATCTTTGTGACACAACATAAAAATATCAACAATTATCAAGTTGTAAATTAGAGGATAAATCAAACAATGAAAAAGTAACAAACAAGGACATGCACCCTTGAGACTTAGTTTCATCATTCAACACATAAACTTGCCATAAACATGATGGAATGGTGATTCTGTCCAGATTTTAGTGTCTACACAGAAATGGCTCACTACCACCCATTTTGCAGTCCAATGATGACTGTGTAATTCAAAACACTTTATGGGAAAAGAGCTTAGCATGGTAATCCTTTGATGGAGAAAAATTCAGGGTGCAATACCCAACTTATGGAAGAAATATTTATCAAAAATTATAAGAATTATAAAAAATCAAGATTTGATCAATATTAAAAATATAAGCTTTCAACTCAATAGTCCAAATTTTAATTCTCTACCATGTCAAATTCAATGAGCCATGGATACTTTTGTGTTAAATTAATAGAAAATGTTTTTCAATCCAGTTTTTTTACAAAGAGCCTACATTTTAAACATTTTCATAATGATTTTAAACAAGGAAAACTATCATAAGAACTGAAAATATTGTACAAATATATTGTTGTTCTATCTTCGCATTAATATTATATGAATGTTTATGCCAAGAATGAATACTTGTGAGTTCAGTATTTTGGTTTACTTCATAAGCTTTGTTCACTCCAGACATACTATGTTTATTAAATGTCACCATTAAAATTGAGACTGTATGAATTTTGTACCGACATATCCTTGCTGTATCACAGAAGTCTCCATAAAACTGTTTTATCCATATCCTTATTCTGGTAACTTAGAAAACCATTGATCAGTTCCTCTTTTAGTTTAACAAATGAATGCAAGATTATCCCCAAATTAAAAACTGTTGTTTACCGAACATAGTTTAGTTGACTGGAATAAACAAAATCTCTCACCTTCCCACACATTTAGCCTACACTTTATAGCTTGTTTCAAAGGACAAAGTTACACACAAGTCCCGGTCCCCATTAAAACAAGACATACAATTACTAACTTAGTAAATTTTGTGCCACTTATTATTTCTGTTAACAATGTTTCAAACTCAGTTTTCAAATCGCAAATGCCAGCATGAGCCAACTTCGTGTTCATCCATCATATAAAATGTGAATTATTTTATTGAGCTGGTGACGATGTGGAGCTCAAGTGTCAAATGCTTATCTGTACTTTTTTCTCTTCATCACACAGAACAGACGTCGTTGAATTTGGTTTGCAACACTGCTTTCTATGTAAAGTTCTGTTCAGTTGGTGAGGGTGCGGAGCTCAATGTCACATGCATATTAGGACATCCAAATTCAATTATTCTGTAACTTTTTCTCTTCATAACAACTTACGGAACAGACCTTGTTGAATTTGGCTTCCAACACTGCTTGGTATGTAAAGTTCTGCTCAGTTTGATAACACAACATTTAGCCTTATCTTACAGATAATATCTAATTTTGCGCCAAGATTGAATATTTATAGCAAATTCAACCTTATGATACATTAGGCACTGAAACTTAAGGTTTACACGAGCAATTCACAATGTCATGCTCACAAATGTTCAACCCACATTGAGCACTCAATCTTACATAATGAATGAATCCTATAACCTTTACATAATGTCAGATATAAATGAATAGATCCTAATGTTCAACTCAGATTTCACCCATGGGCACATTCAACCTTAATCCCAAAATTCCTTTGCTCCGTACAATCACCTAATGAAATTTCTCCCTATAGACAGTGGAGAACTGGGGAAGATAACTTATTGTATATTGTAAAGTGTTCTCCAATGTCATGAAAGATGAGTACATCAGTCACAAATTCTGACAGTACACAATATGTTATCCCTATTAACAACTACTCAAACGAGAATCTGCAGCCCTCGGATGTGTTTGTCGCCTAGGCACTCCAATGTCACAACTGTTTACCTTTGCAGCAAATCGGAGAGAGCACAAAGACTCATTCAAAGATTTAGGATCAGGGAGATATTGACAAACATAAGCGTTTTTGAATCTCCGCCTAGACATGGCTGCTCACATCCCAGACAGACCGTATTGATTAGAATATGGCATTACAACTAACAAAGGTATGCATTGTAAAAATTTATATAAAGCATAACCACAAACCTGAAGAAGATATGTCAGCTTTGAGTTTCTATACGGAATATGTTGTTCTCTATTTGCAATAGCTAAAATCACATCTCCTAAACATGACAGACTTTTATTGATAGACTGCATAGCAAGAAAAAGCTTGCATCAGGAATAAACGTGGAACATCCAAACCTAAAATCCAGTGTTAATTTTAGTAAGAATAATGAATAAGCAATGTGTATGTCCAATTGGATTCCCAAAGAAATATAAAGCAAATGCCATTCAGTCAGACCTGGGTTTCTTTGAGACGCTCCCCAGTTGATCCACTGCGGGAAAGGCGTTCACTTCCAGCCAAGTCAATCAGGTTGAGAACTCCATGGACTTGTTGCTCTGTGCTCTGCAAATTAATTCCATGGAAATACAGTGAAATTCTCTGTTGGGAATGATAATACATAAAAGATAATTACTAATTCGTGATAAAATAAAACACAAACACAAACCTCATTCGCTCCTGAGATCCGCAAAGTAAATACGCAATGGCTTCTAGATGATTGCTCATTCATGGCTGTCTTTCCGACTGACCTGAAGACAGATATTTCATTGGACATTAAAAACATAATAAGCAGACCGCAAGAAAATGTGCTAGAATATATTTTCCACAGTTAGCTGCATTTTAGGTGGCTCCAAAAATAGCCAACAGATTTTTTCAAAGGGTATTAAAAAAAAGGGACATAGCTGACAGGCTTTTACGAATTGGAGTCAGCTTCACACTGTTAACTGCTTGAAGATTTTATATTCTTGACATTTGAAAGACCTAAAGCATATAAGTGTTAAAACTATCCTTGAAATATTCTGTTTTTTTGTCATTAACAAATATGACAATCTTAAAGATGATAAATCATCTTAATAAGGCTTTACATATTGTTTATCCTCTAGTTTTTCCTCACAAAGATCTCTTCAAAGGTTTCTTTCTCTACAATGCATTCTTCATTGACCTAGTTTCATGTAGATGTCTCTCCTCGCATAATCCTAAGAAGGTTTTATTATACCAGAATTCTTCTTTAGCACATATTATTTGTTCTCTTTTAACTTTCTCCTGTACAATGCATTCGTCATTGACCTAGTTCCTCTCCTCTTACTCAAAATCTGTTCTTTATAACACACTAGAATCCCCTGTTACCCTTGATCATGGGCAAGTCATTTTTCAAGATTTTGTACTCATTAATGCAAGTCATTCTTGACATTTGAAAAACCTAAAGCATAGACATTTTAAAAACTAAGAAGAATGGGTACGCCCCTGACCCCTGCATACCCTGTCTGGTATGTACTGGGCACAGGTACAGATCCGATATCTTCCGGACCTACTTGGGAACCCTGTCAAAAGCTAAAAAAAAATTGTATTGTATAATTCTTTGTAAATACTTCTCTTCATAAACTACTGAATATTGAATTGATTCTAAGATTCCAAATTACTGAACTTGTAAGTATTTGGGAGTCCTTTTATTTGAAGGTGGGGCCGAAACAATGTTCATGGGATAACCATATTAGTAGTTTCCAAAATAAGTTGGCTTCATATAAAGGGATGGAAAAATTGAGCTTCTCCAAGCAGTTTTATAGCCTATTCCTATTTAGCTAATGTCTTTATTATTTGTTCATGAAGGTATTAAAAAAGATTAGTCAGAATCATGAAAAATTTTATGTGAAATGGAATAGGTGATAATGAGAAGAATGCTTTGATGAAATGGGAGGAAATCAGAAAACCAACATCCAAAGGAAGATCTATTGTAAATAATCTCTCTTCTAAATAATTCTTAATCTAAAGATCTATTGGTTTTGAGAAAATCTAGATGATATATTCTAGATTATTTGTATTCATATTGCCACATGATTAATGAAAATGTTAAATGTTTTGAACCTCGATCTTACTATATTTTTCAATTTTTGTATTTCTTATGGACTGAAAAATGAGTATGTGTGTGTGTGTGTACTGTGTACCCGTATTACCATACTCGTATCCGTATTCTAGCAACCTAGTTTAAAACCATCCTTTGAAATATTCTGTTTTTGTCATTAACAAATATGACAATCTAGATGATATATTCTAGATTATTTGTATTCATATTGCCACATGATTAATGAAAATGTTAAATTTTAAGCACATTGAATGTTTTGAACCTTGATCTTACTATATTTTTCAATTTTTGTATTTCTTATGGACTAAAAATGAGTATATGTGTGTGTGTCTGTGTACCCGTACCGTATTCGTACCCGTATTCTAGCAACCTAGTTTAAAACTATCCTTTGAAATATTCTGTTTTTGTCATTAACAAATATGACAATCTTAAAGATGATAAATCATCTTAACAAGGCTTTACTATACCGGAAGTCTTCTTTAGCACATATTGTTTGTCCTCGAGCTTTTTCCTCACAAAGATCTCTTCAAAGGTTACTTTTTGTATATTGCATTTTTTTATCTAGTTTCATGTAGATGTTTTTCTCCTCACATAAATCACCCTATGAAGGCTTTATTATACCAGAAATTTTCTTTAGCACATATGTTTGTTCTCGTTTAACTTTCTCCTGTACAATGCATTCTTCATTGACCTAGTTTCTCTCCTCTTACTCAAAATCTTTTCTTTATAACACACTAGAATTCCCTTTTACCCTTGATCATGGGCGAGTCATTTTTCAAAATTTTGTACTCATTAATGCTTTTCATCTAATCTCTTAAGGCAAATAACATGTTTGAATCTCCTATTACTAACTTATAAATGTCAATTTAAATGTTTTTGTTGTTGTGATTATTGCATTCATGTTGATCTATGGACCTAAATCGGGTTTCTCCGATTTTCAGAATTCTGCTGTGGGCTTTTGGGTTTGTGCTATGTCGCTTTCCTTTCGGGACTGGGAGTTATGGATTGCTATTTCTGTTTTGATAGAAAAACTTTATTGGTTTTTCCTCTAGTCATTTTTTTTAGTTTTATTTGAAGACTTGTATCATTTATGGTGCCACGGAAATTATTTAAATCTTTTTGTTGTTGTGATTATTGCATTCATGTTGTTCTATGGACCTAAATCTGGTTTCTCCGATTTTCAGAATCCTACAGTGGGCTTTTGGGTTTGTGCTATGTCGCTTTCTTTTTGGGACTGGAAGTTATGGATTGCTATTTCTGTTTTGAAGGAAAATCTTTATTGGTTTTTCCACTGGTTGTCTTTCTTTTTATTTGAAGACTTGTATTATTTATGGTGCCATGAAAATTATATATTCCTGGATTGCTGTTGATAGAGTTCTATGGTTTTGTTTTTCTTGTTTTTTCAAGAGAAGTCTCTCTGTTTTTCTGAAACAGTGTGAAGAAAGAGGATTTTGTTAATTACCCTCATAATGGAACTCAGTCCTCTTGTCATTATTTTTCCTTATCTCTGTTTTCTACAGATTTGGGCTTGTTTGAAGATGGAAGAATAGGTGAGGGAGACCCGTCTACAAGGAATAAAGCTAGGTCTGCTAAAAGAAGAAATCATTCCTGAATGTAATTCGGGATAAAACCAGTGGGATGATTCATTAATACAGTATAGATGATGTCTACTCCCTATACCATGGCCTTATTTATGACTTGAAGCTTATAAACAACTCATGAATCATGGTATAATCCTGAACAAGAACATGATGACTGCTGATCCGGCCATGGAGTTCTGGAAAAGCTCTTGTGGAAGGGATTAAAGATAAAAATCTTCTTTAATGGTGTGTCACCAATGTGTTTGAGGCCCAGTTAGCTGCCAGACTTGGGGAAGGGGCCTTTGTTGATAATTTGGTTCAAGCCATAAGTAATATGGGTCTTTCTATCCCTATAGACTGGACACCCTGAAAGTTGCATAATTCAGACTGGTTTGTCCAGGGCTAGTAAAACTCATGCTATCCGTGAGGATGTGAAACACCTTGAATTCAATTAGCTGATTCAACTTGATCAGGTAACTCTGCTACTGAAGAATATAGCGAACAAGGACATTATTAAAGGAAAGAAATTGGATGCTTTATGTAGTAAACTTCAACTTGGATGTTTGGTGACCATAACTTGACTGAGACCCTAGCAGCAATGACATTTGAAGAAGAAGCAAGAGAAGGAGGCTCGACAGTTGTCGGCTCGGACCAGATGAAGAAATGGAGGACAATACTAGAACCAATTAGCCTTAGTTTCATTTTTTTTTTTAGTACTGAACTTTGGTTTTGTTCTGTCACAACTGTTGTAATTTGTTGTTTGACCTTATATTTTTGTTCTACTCCCAATTTATCGACCATGGTACTTTGTTGATAAACTTGAGCTGAATCTCACTGTGGGCCTAACCCTCATTTTTATGTATCAAAACATTACAAAAACAGTGGTATGATTGGCAAATTCTTATTTGGTTTATGAATTTGTAAGATTCCATGATGCTAGGGCTACATTGTTTGTCCAAAATGCTTTAAACATACTCAAAGTAAAATTATGGTCAAACTTGGTCCTTAAAAACATTCCAAGTGAGACTTTTTAGCATGCTTTTTCTGAGTTCAATCTTGAAATAGATGCACTCGACAGTTCGGTTGCTAAGAACACTCCAAGAATGAGTTCTCTTTTCCTTCAATAGGTGGTAGCCATTTTACCCTTAACAAAAATAAAACTTTGCAATAGCTCTAAAAGATACCTGATCACACTAGATTTTATATGGAAATTCGCTATAAGAAAATTAAATGCGTTGTGACATACCTGCTCTGATATGCTCGGTGCAATAAAGAAGAAACCTCCTTCCAGTTAGTAACATCAACTATGGTAAGGTCCGAGACATTAGTATTCCCATTTTGGTCATGTTTGATGGTATATTGCTTATTCAAGTACCATTCTCAACTCGTGCCCCATCTACATTAGAGGACTTATTGCTCACCAAAAGATCGCGAATGGTTTCATTGTAAATCTCCAACATTGATGCCTGGGAATATAAAAGTTGAGATAACTAAAAATAAATACAGGTTTTAAAAATTCTCTGGAAACTCCTATACTTGCATGTAAAGATTCTGAAGCACAACCTGCATTCTAAAGGTCCATCCTTGAGAGGCAAGTGATTGGCTTGTTTTGAAAATTTGTTCCAGAGATCTTGGTATGACACCTTTCTGATTTTCAACATCTGTTCTACCTATCATTGTATGTGTTTTTCCTGATCCAGTTTGTCCATATGCAAAAATACATACCTGCAATTGCATTTTGAAAATGATAAATAGATTTCAATAATAAAACTATATACAGAAGTTAAAACCAATAGAATGAGATGAATTTACAAGAAAGGAACAATAAATGATAGATATCCAATGAGCATTTGTCTCTAAATCAATCCTTAATTACTATAGTCTTGATAGATCTTAATTTGTCACGCCATTCCACTGCAAGTTCTGAAAACACATGGAAGAAGATCTTTCCTTTTGTAAGATAGAATCAAGAGAATCTTGAACATGGGCTCAGCAACAGCAAAAAGTGTTTCAAGACTTAACATCCAACTTAAAATTTACGCAAAAGGGTTGAAAACTTGGATAACAGAGATAACAAACTTATCTGTCTTATAAGTTATAAGAAAAAACAAATGGAAATGCTATCACTGTATTCACTTTTTCGCTTCAACAGAATCATTTTGGATTAATATGCCTCAAAGGTTTATATAAGTATCTAACTGCCAACACTATAGTTCACAAAATTACAAGTGGCAACTGTGCAGAATTGGATTCAGTCAAGAGATGATCCTAACTTTAGAAACAAACAATCATGTTTTTACGTAATGGACTTTAATATGTCAATACAACCTTAAAGGAAGAACAAAATTTCAATGGATTAGATTCTTAGAACAAGGATTTGCCTCCAAAGGCCATAAGTGACTCGTTCAATAGCCAACATTTTCGTCTTTTTGGAATGATGATTGAAAGCAACTGAAACAAGCCTTGTGATCCTCATATGATATAGAAAGAATTATTCAAGGGGCCTATCTTGACCTAGTATTTCGGTAACCATACACAAATTAATGTTTAGAATACCTATCTATGGTTTTTGCTGTTCTTACACTTTTCAGTGGTCTTTTTTTGCATTCTACTATAAGTGTGATGGATCATTATTTGTATAAAATGAATTTGAAATGCGTGTATTTTCTATCACAATCTCACTAGCGAATAGTCAACTCAAAAAATATTACAATGCTTTCAAAAGATTAATATTATACATATTTAATGTTTTATGGTTACTGTAATGCCAGATGGATATATAATGACAAAGGCAAAAACCTTTATGATATACTTTACAATATACCTCTCAAATGAACATAATAAAAGAGGGCAATATTCCTATAGCTTTTATCAAATAGGTGCCATAAGGCAAAAACCTTTCTGATATACTTTACAATATACCTCTCAAATGAACATAATAAAAGAGGGCAATATTCCTATAGCTTTTATCAAATAATTGGTGCCATAAGGCAAAAACCTCTCTGATATACTTTACAATATACCTCTCAAATGAACATAATAAAAGAGGGCAATATTCCTATAGCTTTTATCAAATAATTGGTGCCATAAGGTATATCAATGTACGTTTCTTCACTCATTCTCATCCTAAGACAAGGATATAAGGTCACTGATATGAACAAAGCAGAAAATGTCAAACTCAAGGGGTCTCTCCAGATGTGCAACTTTAAAAGATTAGATATTCAAATACAGCCAGAAACACTTGCCAGCCATAATGGCATCAATACAAAATACATAATGCCAACCACGGGATCTCTCTGAAAAATAAGAACATTTTTAATCAACCACAATAAGAAGCACCTTCTAGTTCCAACTGGATCAAGGTAAGAGTTTGACATTCTTAATTGACAATTATAAGAAGCACTTACTAGTGGCAACTAGATTAAGGTAAGAGTTTGTTCCTATTCAACGATTTTAAAAACAAGTAATGTCAATACATTAGGCTTGTCCTCTTTTCCTTGCTCAAACTAGATCAAGGAATAAACACAAAGGAAAGAAAATATTTTTATCTTTAACAAAATAAAGCTTGGGAGTTTCTCTACTAATTAGATGAAACCCCTCTTAATTATTTTATTTAGTGCCAATCCTTGATAGCGGTAGTTGAAATCTCTCAAAGTGTGAACCAAATTGAAAGAAGAAGCGTCAATTTCAATAATAGCATATCTGTACCAATAAAATGTGTCCATCATACTTCACTTTGGTTCCCAACTTGCTGGGGTGGCCATCATCGAGTAGTAATATGTTTCAAAGAAGTAACCAAGATGTAATCTTATAATTTTATTTTTGTTTGGTTATAATTATGATATAGTTATTTTGCAAAGGATTATCCTTCGATATTAGAGATTTTTCAGAATTTTGCGAGGAGTTTATCAAAACACAATGTTGAAACATACCTACTTGTTAAGAAACATCGGATAGAATATCCCAACAACTCACTCTTAATTCGGAAAATAAATATTTTTAACTTTAACAAAATAAAGCTTGTGAAGTTTCTCTAATAATTAGATGAAACCCCTCTTAATTATTTTATTTAGTGCCAATCCTTGATAGTGCAAGCATAAATCGAGTGCCAATTAAACTAAGCTCACCCTCGCTCTCCGGATGGAATGGAAACACAATGTTGGAAAACACAATGTTGGAAACATACCTACTTGTTAAGAAACATCGGATAGAATATCCCAACAACTCACTCTTAATTCGGAAAATAAATATTTTTAACTTTAACAAAATAAAGCTTGTGAAGTTTCTCTAATAATTAGATGAAACCCCCTTAATTCTTTTATTTAGTGTCAATCCTTGATAGTGTAAGCATAAATCGAGTGCCAATTAAACCAAGCTCACCCCTCACTCTCCGGATGGAATGGATAGTTCGAGCCCCAAACCCATGCTCGGGAGGTCTATGTTGATTCTATGGTGGGAGATCGAGATGTATCAACCGAGCCCCCTCGCCTAGATATTCGATTGGATCGGATGGACGGGATAGAACATCATCTTCGAATAAAGTATTTTCCACAATAGCACCGTGAATAGCACATAAAAGAGGAGCACCCAATACTTCGGTAACTCCCATCATATGAAATGGATTTACGGTCCAATTATAAAAACCTTGAAAACGAGAAGAAATCGGAAAATAGCCACTACACCAAAACTAGGTGCAAAAACCAACCAAAATGCCCTAATGGATAGATCACGAATCCGAGAAAAAAACAACAATCGGAACATAGCGTAAATAGAGGGCCATCTCTATATATCTACCTCTCCTCTACTTTCTAAAATAGAGAGGTGGCATGGGCGCCGATGAATAGGGGCGTAACTAATTGTTTGGCTCCAAGAATGGTAAACACCATTCCCAATCGAAAAATAATGTTATCCAAACACAATTCAAGTAATTGCAATAGCACTTGAGCCGTTGATCCCTTGGATCTTCTAGCAATACAAGCATATTGAAGTAATTGGTTGAAATCTCTCAAAGTGTGCGCCAAATTGAAAGAAGAAGCCTCAATTATAATAATGGCAAATTTGTACCAATAAAATGTGCCCATCATACTTCACTATGGTTCCCAACTTGGTGGGGTGGCCATCATCGGGTAGTAATATGTTTAAAAGAAGTAACCAAGATTTAATCTTATCATTTTGTTGGGTTATGATTATGATATAGTTATTTTGCAAAGGATTATCCTTTAGGTGTGCCATGTCCCTTTTTGGAGACTAGCGCACTTGAAGACCTTATCCCATTTCTTCCTCGTGGGACTAAGGGTTGGAGCAAGAGGAACGTTTTTGAAGATATCTGATGATAGTTTAGGAGTTGTTTTTATTTTTATGATGTATTCCTATTGGGAAGCCAAGCGCTCTAAAAAGAAGAACTTAATTAATTAATTAGTTAATTTGGTGAGCATGTAGGCTCAAGTTGTAAAAGATTATTAAAGCACTTTATGAGGTCGACCATTATTGAATTGTAGCACCCCTTATGATATAAAAGGAGGTTGTTTGGCTATTGATCATATGTGAATTCTATTATTCTTTTAGATTGCTTGTGAAAACCCTTGGAGAGTCTTGTGTGAGGACGAAACCCTTCACCAAGTTGAGGGAAGACTTCAACACCGGAGCGGAGTCTCCACCCCCTTGAGGGATCTTTCAATGTTGTTATCTTTATTTCCATCCCTAGACGAATTGCCCTAAGGTGCTATTTGGTCATCAATTGAAGATATTTTTCCCTACTTCTGGTTGTTAATGCATATTTGACCATTTTAAGGTGGAGCGACCTACTTGTGGCGTGTTTTGGCCATTCCAAGGTGGAGCGACCCACTTAGGGGAGCAATTTGGTACTTTCTTGCAATAATTTCGTGGTTTTAAGATTGGAATAACATTCTCCATATTTTTAAGAGCCATCATATGAAGTTCATGAATTTTGGCGGTGATTCGATATTTTTGAAGCTCATTGAAGTTTATTTCAGATATAGAAATATAAATTAATTCTATTGTCTCGAGGAATTCAGAATCTTGCAAATTCATATTTTCTTGCATGATATGATTGCTGGTAATTAGTAATGATTTTGGAGACTATCTAATAGTTGTTTCTGAGGTGTTTAAGGGTGCAAAAGCAAGGTTGAACCTCCAAAAGAGGTCGATGCCCTAGGAGAGAGTTTTCTGGCAGCTTATGAGGGTTTCACACATTCAATTTCAGTCACTAACAGCCTGCTCATAAATCTGAAAATTGTATTTTGTGCTCAGCTTTGCATAGTTTCCTAAGAGTCCCCAGGAAGGGACATTACAGTGGTATCAAAGCTTGATG
The DNA here is from genome assembly GCA_018340775.1 of Taxus wallichiana var. yunnanensis. Taxonomy (NCBI): domain Eukaryota; kingdom Viridiplantae; phylum Streptophyta; class Pinopsida; order Cupressales; family Taxaceae; genus Taxus; species Taxus wallichiana. The sequence continues at coordinate 868,759,907 of CM031238.1, forward strand.
CTCCCATCCCGAGGGTTTTCATGCACTTGTTATTAAGATGGATAGAATGATGAAAATGCAAGAAAGACTAGAGATTTTTCAGAATTTTAACAAGAGTTTATAAAAACACATTGTTGGAAACATAATTGCTTGTTAATAAACATCGGACAAAATATCCAAACAGCTCACTCTTGATTCAGAAAGAAAATCTTTTTAACTTTAACAAAATAAAGCTTGGGAAGTTTCTCTAATAATTAGATGAAACCCCTCTTAATTCTTTTATTTTGTGCCAATCCTTGATAATTCGATAATGCCAAATTTGTGCCGATAAAATGTGCCCATCATACTTCACTATGGTTCCCAACTTGGTGGGGTGGCCATCATCGAGTAGTATTATGTTTAAAAGAAGTAAACAAGATGTAATCTTATCATTTTGTTGGGTAATGATTATGATATAGTTATTTTGCAACGGATTATCCTTTAGGCGTTAGAGATTTTTCAGAATTTTGACAGAGTTTATCAAAACATAATTGCTTGTTAATAAAAATTGGACAAAATATCCAAACTCACTCTTGATTCGGAAAGAAAATCTTTTAAACTTAAACAAAATAAAGCTTGGGAAGTTTCTCTAATAATTAGATGAAACCCCTCTTAATTCTTTTATTTAGTGTCAATCCTTGATAGTGATAATTGAAATCTCTCATAGTCTCAGCACCAAATTAAAAGAAGAAGCCTCAATTCCAATAATGGCAAATTTGTACCAATAACATGTGCCCATCATGCTTCACTATGGTTCCCAACATGGTGGGGTGGCCATCATCGATTAGTAATATGTTTAAGAGAAGTAGCCAAGATGTAATCTTATCGGTTTGTTGGGTTATGATTATAATATAGTTATTTTGGGAAGTTTCTCTAATAATTAGATGAAACCCCTCTTAATTCTTTTATTTAGTGCCAATCCTTGATGGTGATAGTTGAAATCTCTCATAGTGTGCACCAAATTAAAGGAAGAATCCTCAATTCCAATAATGGCAAATCTATACCAATAACATGTGCCCATCATGCTTCACTATGGTTCCCAACATGGTGGGGTGGCCATCATCGGTAGTAATATGTTTAAAAGAAGTAACCAAGATGTAATCTTATCAGTTTGTTGGGTTATGATTATGATATATTATTTTGCAAAGGATTATCCTTTAGGCGTTAGAGATTCTTCAATATTTTGACAAGAGTTTATCAAAACACAATGTTGGAAACAAAAGTGCTTGTTAATAAACATCGGACAAAATATCCCAACAACTCACTCTTGATTCGGAAGAAAATCTTTTTAACAAAATAGAGCTTGGAAATTTTCTCTAATTATTAGATGAAACCACTCTTAGTTCTTTTATTTAGTGCCAATCCTCGATAGTGATAGTTGAAATCTCTCAAAGTGTGCACCAAATTGAAAGAAGAAGCCTCAATTCCAATAATGGCGAATATGTACCAATCAAATGTGGCCATCATAGTTCACTTTGGTTCCCAACTTGGTGGGGTGGCAATTGTCGAGTAGAAATATGTTTAAAAGAAGTAACCAAGATGATGTGATCTTATAATTTTGTTTGGTTCTAATTATGATATATTTATTTTGCAAGGATTATCCTTTAGAATTTAGAGATTTTTTCAGAATTTTGACAAGAGTTTATCAAAATGCAATGTTGGAAACAGAAGGCTTGTTAAGAAACAGTGTCCTAAATATCCCAACAACTCACTCTTGACTCTCATATTAGATTCGCAAATTTTATGGTACTTAAAACAAGGAAGGGGACTCAAGATCAATAGTCCACGCATCAACTAAAATGATAGTATAGTTGTGTGTTTGTAACATCCATATCTATTTTTCATTGAGAAGTTGCTTGTCAAAAATAAAGTCTTTATAACACTATTTTTATTATAACAAACTTCAAGTCAGTTATCCAAATTAAATCATCACCAAGTAAATAGAACAAGAAGAGGGAATAGAGTAATTTGCCTTGTATCCATCCAAAGCACTTTGAACAAGCTGGGATATCTCTACAAAGACCTCGTCTTGCCCAACTTCTGGTCCAAATACCTTATCGAAGATAAATGGATGCTTCTGTCCTGCCAATGGCAATATAAATCATGGATGGCATTACATGACAGAATAGAGTATCAAAAAAGGGATAAAAATATATCATAAGCAAGAAAGCTTAATAAATATACAAGGAAACCCCATTAATTGCTGTAACAGGAGCTTCCAATATTAAAGCAAGGTTCACCTGGACCCTGTATCATATCAATGCCTCGGCCAATGAGTTCAGTTGATGTAGGATATTGCACAACCAATGAATCTGAGCCCGTGCATTCATCTTCTGGCATCATTGGCCTCACTCTACAGAAGACCCTGATATTTCCTTTGAGTTCCTAAATGTGTAATCAAGTTACTTAGTTTTCTGTACAAAAACATAAAGATTGTGTTTAAATTCAGAAGTAAACAAGATACGATCACACATTACCAAGATGGTGTTGTGCAATTTTCTCGAACAAGCTCTCCTTCAAAATTTTGAAGTTCAGCTTCTTGAAGTCGTTGTTGTAGTTCTTCTATCTTTTGTTTCTGCTCATCAAATACTTCTCTGTGTTGCAATGCAGATGCCTCTTGTATCTGCGGACAGAAGCACATTAGGCCTTAGCTGCATAAATTTGAAATTTCATTAAAACAAATCTTCATATTCAAAGCAGATGACTCTTGTATCTGTGGATAGGAGCACATTATGCCTTAGCTGCATAAATTTCATGAAAACAAATCTTCAAAGCACACATTGCTTCAAATTTCAATCTGTCAATGTCTTGGACATGGAAAATTTGACATACCTGCAACTTATGGTTTGCAACTTCAAGCTTTATACATAAGTTTCTTATATGTTCACTTTGGGAGGAAAAACTTTCCTGTAGAAGAACAACTAAGATGTTTAGATATGCCAGCAGTCTATAATGGCACATATAAAAATGTTCAATCAAAAATCACCATAGGCTTGCCTCTAAAGCTGTTGTCTTGGTGGCAAGTTGCTCGAGCTCTGCAGCAGTCTTGCCAGTGCATTCTTTGTATTTTCTAACCTCAGCCGTCAAAGTTTGCACTTGTGCAGCCTGTTGGTTTCTGTCATCTGTAATTCGCTGAAGATCCCCACGCAGTTGATCATTTTCTTCCATCAAGGTCTTTTTTTGATTTATACATTCCTGCTGTGAGGCCTGGAATAGAACAAAATTATCATTAACTATACTTCTCAAGGTGAATTGAGAAATATATTGATAAATAATATTACAGAAATAAGCAATTAGCAAGAAATGTATTGATTGACAACCAACAAGACATTTTAAAGTTAGGGTACATTCAGAATACCTACAAATAGTGTTGAAGTAAGAAAATTATGTTATAAACCATGCCAGATACATTATTTTAAAAACCATGTCAGATAAAGTTCAAGCAAGCAACAGTAGCCTTCTCCCTTGAGCCAAAACATTCTTATTTCATAAATATTTTCAAACACAAAAAATGAGTAAAGGGTGTGAATATATCTGGATATAAATATGGTTTACCTAGGCCAAGAAGAAAAGAAACCTACCCTAGCATTGACTAGTTGCTCCTGAACAGCTGCAGAGTGGCCTCTTAAAGTACTAAGAGTTTCCATCATAGTGGATTTTTCTTTCTGGACTCTTGAAATAGCTTCTGCTGTAGATGCAGCGTCACTTTGAAGCTTACCATTGTACTGCTGCAAACTAGCATTGTACTCTTGCAAACGCTTATTGATATCCTGGAGAGAATCCACCTGTTTTCAAACATTTCTACTCAGTACATAGTAAATGATAGTCATATGGTGTATGGACACACAACAACCCTCGAAAAATGAACCGGTGCAGTGGAATTGAATATAGAGCCTACCTGTTGGTTGGTACTTGAGGCCTCTTTCTGAGCTTTTACAAGTTCCTCAGACAAGTGTCTCTGTATCTTCTCTGCTTCTTCACGCGCTTCTATCTCTTTTTTCTGAGCTTCGATTAGAGCCTGTAAAGTGAAAGGAAGCAACAAAGATGACTATGTAAAGGCGACAGTTGGACTATCAGCTAGGATGCACACATATCACTGCAAGTTGGTTTGAAAAATTCAGTTGTCCCATTAGGAAGTAATAAAGATGACCTGTTTCTCAGCTTCTGCTTTTTGAAGTCTATCTTCTAGGTTAGAGCAGGTTTTCTTGAGATCCAAGATGGTCATCTGTAACTCTTGCTCCCTAATTTTGAAAGCATCCTCTGGAATTGCATTAAAAGTTATAACCGTTAGAATAACAAATTCTAAATGCACAGTGCACACCAATCAGATACATACTCAAGGCAAGGTGAAGACTTCAACAATGTCATAGTCGATAAGCTGTGATTACCAGTCTGTTTAAATTCATCTCTCTCATGCAAGAGTTGATCCTGCAAGTGCTGCTTTTGTAAGGTGGAGGATTCTTCTAGTTCCTGAAGCCATCGAAGGCAAGCTCGTAGTTTCTTTATGTATTCCGTCATCTGCTCAGTCTTACCCTGTTCATCACCAAACCATCCCCCATCAAACAATTCAGATTATAATCAAAGAAATTGATTATGATGAGTGCATTACAGAGGTGTAAAACTAGCAGACTGTTTGTGGCTTCCTACTATTGTGGGTCTGGGGAGGGGATAAAGCCAGTGAGGCTCATTGTTCAAACACTAAGCCATGCTTATTAGGGCTTTCAAGTTCAAGGCTGACATTCATAGAGATTAACCCGCAAAGGGATATGAACAATAAGCACCAGGCAAGAGTTTGGCTTAGCCCCATCTGGTGCCAATATTATGTCTTCTCCGTGGGATGGTATTGAGGGATGGAGGAACCAAAGGATTTGTCTTCTCCAAAAGCTCGTCCAACACTGGATATTGTTGGTGAGGAAGCCAGAGGCATTATGTCTTCTGTATGGGTTCATCCAAAAGTAGGTCTATGCCTATTCTTTAAAAGGCTTCAGCTCTTCGGTTCACAATCAATGCTTCCACTCTCCTATTGTTTAGGACACTGCATTCATTGCTTTATTTCACATTTTTCCTCAAAATTTTCTGTTAAATTCTATAGTACCTTGCACTTAAAAGCGTTATAAAAAATGAACCAGCTATGGCACATACCTAGGACCTCATTATCAACACTACTGGATATTTTCCACTGAACCATCTGCCCATCAGAGGCGTGTACTTTTCCAGAGTGTAGATTCCCCACAAAACAATACAAAAAGCCTCCACGCCCATTTTACATAGTCTCTGAAATTGCATAATTTTCTTCGACAGCAACAATTGGACAACAAAAACTTTCGAGGGTTTTAGGGATTCCAAGTGTGAAATAAGTATTTTGGAGGTTTTCGAAGAGATAGAAATGCACACAAAAGATCCAGAATCATGCATACCTTGTAATCAAATTTAGCTTTCCCTTTCATCTTCATGTTGAGCAGGGCATCCACATCTTCCTTTGTAAATTCTTCAGCAACCACATCTGAGTGGTTGCCATTGTTAGCAGCAACATCTGCAGCAGGTTCTTGACCCACATTATGCACCTCTGTAAAGGCCTGCCTAACCCTGAGCTTGGGGATGCCGTTACTTTGCCAACCCCAAAAATGTCACGCCCAGTCTTCTGCCTCTTATCCAGGGGGCTGGCGCCCACCTCGTCATGATTTTCCTTGTGCTGCATTGCCGAATACAACACATCAGGACCTTGGATTTCCATCCTACCAAAAATAAACAAACACCCATCTAATATTTGACATGAAAGCCTGTACAAAACACGTAAGTGCCTTGATGGATTTCTATTCTGCTAATTAATACACAAACAGCATCTAATGTTAGATGTGAAATTCTATTATAGATGTCAGTACCTCATTGGATTTCTACTCACAGACACACAAATACCCATGTTAGATCTGGACCTGGAAACGAAAGTATTTACATGAGGGTTTATATAAAAATATTCTTACAGTGCAAGGGCTGTTTTTCTGTGCACTTCCTGGAGGCCTGGTTTGTTTTGAAGATAAATTCATATTCATTTCTGATCTGCAAAGTCTTTCTTCCTTCTCACTAAAGCTGGTTCTGGTATATCATTGATATAACATTTCAAGCAAAGTTGAATCTTGATGTGTATGTACTAGGGAGATCAAACCCACTTGTTTTGTTCCATTGGATCAAACCCACCTGTTATTTTGCTGAATAAGATCAGACCCTCTTGTTATTTTGGTGAATAAGATGAGACCCAATTGTTACTTTCTTGAATACACTCAAACCCACTTTGTCATTTAGTTGCGTAAGATCGAACCCGTTTTTTCCCCGTGAATACAATAAACAGATGAAGCATATGAGATGACCGTTGAAGGTTTGAATTAATGTCAGTGTGAATGTATGGAACTCAAAAAGATTGCGATAAAATGTTTCTGGGTTCTCAAAACAATTTTATTTTATTTTTTTGGAGTGGGTTTCAAATGGGCAGATTTGAATTTCTCCGCTGCGTTGGGCCCTAATTAATTGTGATTATTGTTAATGGGTATTAATTATTCATATGATGGATTAACGGTCATATTTGGACATACAAATGCGGTCCCTCTACGGGGTCCGGGCTCAATATTTATTCTCTTTAAATATGAAATGAATAAATAGTCTTTTTCTTAAAAAAGTGTAGTGCCTACTTTCTAGGGGTTCCATATGTTTGCAACACTAGTATGCGCTAGTTATATAAATTAGTAATAGCACCGGTAGGGTGCAATGGAAATGCCAAGAGGAATAGTGACAAAAATGTCACACATAGTTGTATAGCGAATAGTTTGAAGATATGTATATGGTCTTTTAGTTTGAAACTGCACAAAAGATAAAATGGGTGTTGGGCCCAAAAGATTAATTCTACTTCAAGCTCTATATTTTGATTTGATTTTGCATTGACCAAGAAAATGACAGGTTGGGAGCTCGAGTTGCTAATTGCTTCCAATATTAGGTGGTTCGTGACTTGAAACAAATATTATTCAAAAGCATTCTAGAGAGGTTCCCAATGGATCCATTCACACTTGATTTGATGCTTTGTAGAAGGAGTTATGGTTGTCGGATGTTGTCTTTGTTGTATTTCCTTAAATGATGGCGGGAAGGATGTTAAATTTGAATTAAGATCGACCTTTGTGGAAAAGAGAGACATGTGACAAAGATCTAATGCATTCTCCCATGGATTGTTTTTGCTTTCTCTCTATTTCCTACACATTGCAAGCTTGCCAGATTGTGTCGTGTGGTGCCATCTAGTAGCTTTGCACTTTATTCAACTTTGTGTCATTCCCTTATGTCTCCCGAGATTCAACTTCGGTGAGTTCATTGGATTGCACCACATGGCATAATCTAGGAGCTTTTCCTTCAAAGTCTCCGAGCTCAATACTTTATACTTTTTTCAAACACTACAAGTACGGGTTTACATGATGGTTCCATGTGGCACAATCCATATTTGTGGATGTTTTGGGAACCTTGAACCTTCATTGTCTCTTTCTTTGTTCCCTCTATAAACTCAATTCTACGAGATTGCACTACATGGCATGATCTCGTATTCTCGTGTTAATGAGGCCTTTCCCCAATTATTTGCCAAACTTGAAATTCTTCGAATTGTGAGACTATGACATCCTGCCACATGGTAGGATCTCATAGTTTCAGTGCCAAAATCTTCTTAACTATGTCTTTGTCAATTCTTCAAATTATATGAATACTTGTTTACAGGATCGCGCCACATGGCACAATCTTGTATTCTCAAACACTTTGAAGCTTGACCTTTGTTGTCTTCCCTCCAATTTTTCCTATTTACGAGACAACGAGATCTTGCCACATAGCTTGATCTCATAAACTCTCAAGTCTTCCTTCGTGTCATAGAAAAATTTCAATGCTTCCTTGCTTTGAAATATAGACTAAGTTTGTGGAGCCTCTACTTACCACACTTTACAATGAAAGCATTTTTGTATATAAACACTTAGGCACTCTTTTTCTCGGTAAATGTGGGATAAATCCCCAAAGCAAAATACAAAGGTTGTTGCATCCAAGGTGTAGACACTAATATTTGGTATACATTGTCTCTCACCCCACGTTTGCTCCCCTTCGTCGTCGTCATTTCTCACATACATATCTCTCTTCCTATTCAAATTCCCCTTTCCCTCCTAAATCCCATTTATTCAAATTTCCCACTTTCATATCTAAATCCCATCATTTATTTAATCACCCTTAATCCAATTTAATCAATTCCTAATAATATTTATATTATCCTAATCGCATCCCATTTATTATCCCTAAACCCTCATTTAATCCTTTTTATCCTCCCTAAACATCCTTTTTATCATCCCTAGGTTCCCACCTACCCTCATTTAATGCTTTCCTATCCCCCAATACCTTTTATCCTCCCTAAGCAACCCTAACCCGCATTAACCACTCGAAACCCTAATATCACCCCTTTTAGGCCCTTTGCATCGAGTTAATCACATCTCCACTACCCAAATCAAGGGTCTTTCGCGATGTCCAACAACCCATACGGGTCACCGTCAACCCTATAAATATGCCCATACCCCTCCTCTCTTAAGGATGCAATTTTGAGATCTCAAGCTTTCTTTGAATTTGGTATCTATATCTCTTCTTTGGATTTTTTGTTATCATCTTTGGGTTGTTTTGAAGACCATGCATGTCATTTTGAAGATCTTTGAGAATTAGAGCTTTCTTGGAGCCCCCCTTTGTCATTCCATCCCTCTTGTCCATCAGCCTTACAGGTTTACCAATCACCTTAGAGCTCTATCCTTGCATCAGCAATCATCAATCTCTCTCTGCAGTTCATCTTTTCCATCCATTTTCTTCCATCAAACCCAATATCCCTTCCCGGTCGTCATTGACTCTGCCACAGTCGTCATCGACCCGATCCACATCTATTTTATTATCTTTCATTCACCCTTACAACAATTTGTTTTCTAATCCCATAGTTCCTCGATCTCCCAATTTTTTCATTCTACACACCTATTGCTTCAGATCTCATCTTCATCATACTCAATCATTGTCTATCCATCCCACTGCGTCATCAACCTGGATCAACAAATATCAATTTTCTCATCAAATTCAACAATTTTCTTGCATCTTTTATGTTCTCATTAGATCCAGATCATCTACATCATCTCAAAGCATCATCATCGGTCCTAGATTAGCTTCATATCACCTTTTCGAGATCTACTAGTCACCATTTCGACTATGCCTGCGATCTCGGTCGTCATCAACCCGATCGAGTTTGGTTCGATTTTCATTATTTTTGTTATCGAATCTGTATTTTATCTCATCTAGCACTTTTCAAATTATATTACATCTTATCATTTATCCATTATCATTTTATTTATCTTTTATCAAAGTGGGTTGACATCCATCCTAGGAATTTTTCACTTCTGGGATTGACGTTGTTAGGAAACCCACCCTCCTATCTACTAATCATTTTATTGTTGAGTTTATCTTTGTTGTGTAGGTACTCACTGTGAGGAGGATCTTGTACACTCGCATCCATGATCATTTTATCAAGAGGTAGCTTGTTCTTTGAGAAAATTTTTCGAGATGGGAAAATTAGGTTTCTCCGCCAACGTTCATGGGGCTACGCCTCGCATTAAATGGTACAACTCCCTTAATTGAATGTAACTAATCTAATCCTAAACTAAATGTTGTGGGTTGGAAAAATCAGCCAGGGATCACATAGGGACACTCCATTGAACCTATGGTAAAGTGCTTGTACGAGGTACAAGGGAGGAAATTACAGTGAAGAGGGGAAAAGGAAAGAAATTAGGAAAGGAAGGTTATTGTCGTGAGTAGGCCAATTACAAAGTTCACACCCGGTAACTAGATTAGTTTGACATTCAATATAGAGGAAAGCAAAATGAAGCTCTCTAGTGAGGTGGAAAAACCTAAACACCAAGTCCTTAGATTCATCTATGAAGATACAAAGATCTTGTTGGATCACTATGCTTGCAAAGTGCATAAAAGAGAGAAGTGGAAGAAACACAAGATGCCTATAACAACTATGCTTATAACGTTAATGATGAGAGGAAACCATGCACACAAAGTTACACACATTCATGCATCTTGAAAGGTAGAAACTCCTTCCTTGATTGACATTTACACAAGTTGTACAATGCAAGGGAAAAGTGCAGCATTTTCCTTCCTTGATCGATTGTTGCTAGTTCCCAAAATACCATTGCGTGGACCGCAAGTCTTCATGTCTTTGTGTGCTCAGCATGCTAACTCCAAAAATATCCTTTAAAATAGAAACGGCTAAGTCCTGATCTTGGGTGCTTGAGATATAATGTAGCACCGCACGCTCTTCTAGTGCCCTACATTCATGCACCCAAAAATTAGGCCATTCTTGTCCATCCAACATTACCCCACACTAAAATGGATTGTCTCCCGCAATGGGTAATCACCTTGTCACTCCAAATAATATAGGATAAATGAATGAAAGAACAAAGAATAAGGAATATGGTGAGTCATCTTATTGTGTACCCTTTTCTTCTTCTAGCAGAATGAATTCTAGATATTCACTTTGAATTTCTCCCTCAAATTCAAAGTGAAATTCAATGTGTACACATGGTGAGTAATCTTATTATGTCCTTTAAAAATATCTTGTAACATGCATCTAGTGTTGATATACCTAGATGATATTATTGTTTTTTTCTAAAAGTGCGGTAGATCATCTCTTTCATTTAAGACAAGTGTTCCAAAGATGTAGAAGATTTGGGGTATCCTTGAATCCCAAAAAATGCATTTTTCTAGCTCATGAAGGCAAGCTCCTAGGCCACATTGTTTCCAAAGAGGGGTTAGCAATTGATCCAAAGAGGGTTGAAGCAATAAAATCATTGCCATTGCCAAGACATAAGAAGGATCTTCAAAGTTTCTTGGGAAGAATCAATTTTTTTCGAAGGTTTGTTCCAAACTTTGCAGCCCTTGTCAAGCCAATAACTATGATGTTGAAGAAAAGTATGGCATTCAAATGGACAGCTGAAGGTAAGGCAAGTTTTGAGGCAATCAAAGAAGCTATCTCACAAGCTCCAACTCTCATTAACCTAGATTTCTCCAAAGATTTCATCCTTTATGCATTTGGCGGTGATGATACAATTTCTGCAATTTTAGTACAACAAAATGAAGAAAATGCAGAGCAACCAATTGCCTTCTTTAGCCAGAGCTTGGAGGACTATGAAGTAAGGTATTCTTTCATTGAGAAGCATGTTCTTGCAGTGATTAGAAGCTTGAAGAAATTTAAGCATCTAGTTTCAAACAACAAGGTTCAACTATTGGTTTCTCATGTGGGAGTTAAAGACTTCCTCCTCAACAAAGATCTAAATGAAAAATGTGCAGGGTGGATTACTCGTGTCATGGAGTATGACATTGAGATCAAATTCACCAAGCTGGTCCGAGGAAAGGGATTGTGTGAGCAATTGGCCTTGAGCCAATCAATTGAAGCAAGCAAAGAGAAGAATGTTGTTTTGGTGTTGCAAGACAGCCAAGAACAAAGAGATGTTCAAGAAGAAAATGGTGGTATGCTCACTCCTTGCTGGACCCAAGACATAATGCACTTCTTACAAACAAGCCTATGCCCTCCAGAGATGAAAAAATCCAAAAGAAGACACTTCAGATTGCAAGCTATTCCGTATGCACTTGTTGATGGTGTCTTGTTCAAAAAGGATATCAATGGAGTGTTACTGAGGTGCATTGAGACAAATCAGATTGAGAGAATGTTAGAAGAATTCCATGGTGGATCAGTTGGGGGTCATTTTGCTCCAAGAGTGATAGCTCTCAAGATCATGAAGGCTAGTTATTATTGGCCCAAGGTGTTTAGTGATTGTTATGCATGGATCAAGAGGTGCAAGAATTGTGCATTCTTCATAGGCAAAGAGAGATTAGCAGCACTTCCATTGCACCCAATCTCAGTTGACCATCCATTCATGCAATGGGGTTTGGACTTCATTAGAGTCATTAATCCAAACTCAAGCCAAGGGCACAAATGGATTCTAATAGCAACAGACTACTTCACCAAATGGACTGAGGCGGTGGCACTCAAAGAGGTAAATGAATCTAGCATTCTAGACTTCTATGAGGGGATAACAACCAGATTTGGTATACCTGCCACTATAATATCAGATAATGCATTGGCATTCATAGGATCAAAGGTAACTAAATGGGCTATTAGAAATGGGATCTATTTGAGCACTTCATCAAATTATTACCCCCAAGGTAATGGCCAAGTTGAGTCTACAAACAAGAATCTATTAAGGATCATCAAGAGGACTCTTGATGAGAATCAGAGGACTTGGCACACTAAGCTCAAATCAGCTCTATGGGTTGATAGGATAACTCCCAAAAGATCCACAGGTAACTCTCCATTCAAACTTGTTTATGGGAGAGAGGCAATCTTACCTATGTCACTTGAGTTGCCAACATTGGAACTCATGAAGCAATTGGAATTGTTAGAGTTTGAGCCCATGGAGGTTAGATATGCAGAATTGATGGAACTCTAAGAAATCAGAGAGCATGCAGCCCAAACAATGGAGAAGGATCAAGCTTTAATCAAGAAAAGCTTTGATAGAAAAGCTAAGGCTAGAACTTTCCAAGTTGGAGATTTAGTGTTGAAATGGGATGTAGACTGAGCAAAGCCAGGAAGGCATTCAAAATTTTATGCCATTTGGAGTGGCCCTTACATGGTCACAAAATGTAAAGACAACAATGCCTTCCAATTGTCTACATTGGATGGTGAAGAACTACAGATTCCAGTTAATGGAATCCATCTAAAACATTGCTACTAGAAGGGAAACTTCTCACCTTGTACATATTAGCTTAGATTTCTCATTCCTCCAAGTGCTTGTGCACATTGTTTTGTTGTAGCTTAGATTTACTTTTCCCTAAGTGCTTTGGCACAAGTTTTTCTACCCCAAGGATGCATCTTTTGCAGATCATGTTCCAGATCAAGTAATGTTCTACTCTCACAATCTTCATTCTAGATATTTTCTATGAGTTGAGAGTAACAAGCAAGTTAAGTTGATGACTCCATTTCCCAATGGATTGCTTCAAACAACCTGGTCACTCCATCCAAGAGCGAGATGACCCTCTCGAGTCACCAAATTGTTATCCAAAATAAGCCCCTACTTATTTTGGCTAACTTGCCTTCTTTCCTTCCTCCCTTGTGCTTCAATATCAAATTTTACACATTTCAAGCACTCAAAAGTTCCTGGAGATGGCTTCATCAGATAGGATTTTTCTTCCCCTTTCCAGAAAGGTAAACTTTTCCTCCTAACTCCTTGTAAATTTCGAGTTATGGCTCTGGTGGAGTTTTTTGGGGAAATTTTCCCAAGGCAAGCCTACGAGCCAATGAAAAGGCACCACGTGGCAAGGTGGAGCGGCGGAGGTCGAGAGAATTTTTTTGTTTTTCAGACAAAGGGGTCAAAGGGGTCAATGGAGAAAATCCGAGCGGAAGCCCACCGAGCATTGAGGGGACGACACGTGTCCTGTCAGCGGCGCAGGTCGGAGCGGCGGAAGAACTTTGGAAATTTTTCCAAAGTGGCTAAAGTGCAAAGGGGAAAAGGTTGGCCCGCACCTCTGCACCAAACCAGAAGTTGACACGTGTCTCGGAGCGGCAGGGCGCAGGGAAAGTTTGGGAAATTTTCCCGATGAGAAATCAAAGGAAAAAGGTGGAGTTTGAGCCCGCGATTCCATCATCGAATCAAAGAGTGCCACATGGCAGCGAGCGGTGGAGCACGAGGATTTTTTGGGGAATTTTCCCAAATTTAAAAAAGAAGAAAATTTTCAAGTTTTGGCCCGCTGACCCGATTTTTGCCCTAAAATGTCATTTTTGCTTTGAATCTTCGAGAGGCCCATATCTTTTGATCCAGAGCTCAGATTTTTGCATTTTTTATATCATTGGAAAGCTATTGAATTTCTCCACATGATGGACTATTCAATTTTGTTTTTGGTGGATTTTGGTGGGATAAAAATGAGAAAATATCTCTGGCATGCAAAAAATACATAATTGACATTCAACCACCAAAATTAATGAAGTATGGGTCATTTTTGGACATTTTTTTCTTTCCTTTCTTACGCTTCGCCATTAAAAGTCAATTTTGGCTCATTTGTATGGACGTTTTTGTTCTAGCAGACTCCCTCTTCCCCTTAGCACGTGAATTCAAGGAGTTTTAGACCTTCCATGGAACTTGTGACATGTTTTTGTCTTTCTGCCAATGTAATGCATTGTATCAAATTTAGGAATGGTAATGCATGTTTTGTGAATGATCTTCCAATCCTCTCATGCGTTTATTATTGTTTTCTGGTCTTTCATTACATTCTGGCAATCTGTGCATGCTTGGTGTTACATCTCTATGATTTTTGTTTATTTGCAAGACAAAGTTCATCACTCCTTTGGTGTATCACCATTTTACTTAGTTTTGTTTCCTTTTGCATCCTTTATCTCTATCTCCTTGGAATTTAGAGTAGGATTTAACATTAAACCTCTGCAAAATTCATGCATACACCTAAACAGAGGAGTAAGAACCAACTTTCTCTAGAGAATTTTCTCATCTGGCAGGTTCCCACACCTTGGAGAAAATTCAATGTTGTGCAATCACACTAAATGACCCCATTCTGCATACAACGATCTGGAGGTCCTTTAGGGGGTGTTGTAGATTTGCACTAACAAGAGGAGTTAAGTAGAACCATTTTTCTTAAAGGTTTAGATGATGAATCTAGAGAATCCCTTAATTTGATAAGAGGTGGAGACATTGATCAGTTAAGAATGAATGAAATTAAGGAGATTTGTAGAAGCTATTCCAGAACAAGGGGTGGACCTAGAAAAGGAAAGTCGGTGAAAATTCTAAACCCAGATATGAACAAACTAATGGATGAGTTAGAAAATTTTAAATAATACATTTTAGTTCAATTATCCTCTACTATGGATGGATTACAAGCTAAAACAAATGCCAAAACTAAACCATTGGCTATGTATTGTCCTAGATGTAGGAAGAAGCATGCACTAAGAGACTGTCCTTTGGATAAAATAGAAATGTGTCTTATCAGTGAATCTAAAGAACATGATACTGATGTTTGTTCTTTACTTCCCGTTATTAAGAATCATCTTAAACAAACTAGTGCCTCATCTACAACAGAAGAATTGAATTTTTTTAAGAGACAACCTAATCAAGGTCAGTTTATGCCAAGATCGGCTCCTAATCCCTGGACGATGCCATGGGTTGCTCAATCAGTACCAAAAATTGGGGACAACCACCTTGGGTACCTCAACCAACTTGGAACCCTCAAGATTGGGCAAATCAAGCTTGGTATGCTCAGGGACATCAACAACCATGGGCTGGTTAGGGAGATCCTTATGCTTGGTCACAACCTAGATGGAACCCTAGTAATTATTCTCCGGAAGAACATATCCAAATCAGAACCAACATGTCATCATGGGATCTCTTGCACAAAATTCACAACCTGAAAATGTAGTCCAAACACAAATGCCAACACAGCCAGTAACAAATCCAAGAAACAAATAAACAACTCTTGTTTATGGAACATAACCAGAAAAATTAGTTGATTTACATGCTATGGATTGCAAGGATATTCAAACTAGATCTGGGAAAATCATTAACAGTCCACCCCTTATAATCATTGAAATGACATAAGAAAATGAAATTCCTAATATTGTTGATCCAAAAGAGGACATTGAAAGAAAAGAAAAGGAGTCGGATAGCAACACTAATGAGACTCCATTTCCAGAGAGATTTAAAGAAGCTATAGAAATCAAGGAGTGTGAATTGGTACAGGAATTAAGGAAATTGAATATTGAAATACCATCATATATAAAGCAATTAAGGACATTCCCAAATTAAACAAATTAATCAAAATGTTATGTTTGAAAAATCCTGGAAGGAAGAAATAGTACCCCAAGACTATCAAAGTAGATGGGAAACTTGTTGATTTATTAGCAGGAAAAATTTTACTTCCCAAATATGGAGATCCTAGAAGTTCTTTATTTCTGTCTCTATAGGGAATAAGGATATACATAATGTTTTGGTAGATTTGGGAGCGGATATCAATGTAATGATAGTGGATACTCTGAAAACATTACCATTAATAGGTATACAATCTACTAATACCATATTGCATATGACAGACTAGTCTGTAGAAAAACCAGAAGGAATTATTGAAGACATGGCGGTTATGGTGGAGTCATGGGAATATCAAGTTGACTTCCTTATACTGTAGCCAAAAGGTAAAACATTGGGTTATCCCATTATTTTGGGTAGGCCATGGTTAGTACAGCTGATTCGATTTAATTGATTACAGGTCAGGTGATATGACAATCTCGAATGGTAAGAACTCTAAACAAATTTCCTTATATCCTACTACATGACCTTTTACTGACAATCATGAAAAATTGTGGGTTGATTCTCCTAAAACTAATAAGCAAAATTTGTCTTCTTTGGCTATGATCACATTACAGGATCATGTAAGAGAAGTAGAAGAGATGATTAATCCACCATTGGATGAGAACCATTGTCCTCGAAGCAATCGAAATAGTTACGGAACTGTGACTATAGTTCCTGACACTGTGAACTTAGTTTCGGAACCTACAACTATAGTTTTGGAACTTGCGGCTATAGTTCAAACCACCACATTTAGTTCCGGAACCATGACAACAACAGTTCTCTTTGATTGGAAATAATTTCACTCTAAGGAATGAGATTTCTCATGGGGAGAGGATGAATCAGTAGCTTTAGTTTCAAGTACATCAGGAAGTGGTGAAGAATTTCTGGAAAGTAGTAGTGACGAAGAGTTTGGCCTGTAAAGAGATAAGTATCATAATTCTCACTCTTGTCCTTTTCCAAAGATTCTGTCTCTCAAGGAACTTTTGGAGATGTTGCTACATACCATATGTTGTTACCACATGCATGTCCATTAAATACTTTAATGAAACCCTTCCAACAAATCAGTTCATCACATATTGGAACCAAGCATGTTGAAATTCAACTGGGTAAAACTTTGAACATTAACAGCTGGTTGAAGGATGATGAAGAAGCTAAATTGTTGGATGTTTTAAATCATACTAAAGCTTTTGCTTGGGATTACAAAGATATGAAGGGATTCATCCAAGTATCTCGCACTCATCACATCTATACTTGAAAACATTAAACCAGTTAGGTAGCCTCGGAGAAGGATTAACCCAAATTGACCTTAAGGGATATAGTCAAACAAGAAATTGAAAAACTATTACAAGTAGATTTTATCTACCGTATCTTAGATAGTCGGTGGGTATATCCTCTTGTAATTGCTCCTAAAAAGAACAGAAAATGGAAAATATGTGTTGACTATAGGGAACTCGAACAAAGCCACACCGAGAGATTATTTTCCCTTACCATTATAGATCAAGTCCTAGACAACCTTTCGGTTAAACAATTTTTCCTTCTTGTATGGCTTTAGTGGATACAATCAAATCGGAGTTGCTATCAAGATCGAAAATAAAACATTTACATGTCCATGGGGTACCTTTTCCTATAGGGTGTTACCATTTGGTTTATGTAATTCTCCTATAACTTTTCAAAGAGTTGTACTTGCAATCTTTGCTGATCTAACAAATGATTGTGTTGAGGTATATATGGATGACTTCACTGTACACGAAAACACATTTGAAGATGCTTTGAGAAATTTGGACAGAGTATTAACAAGATGTGAACAACACAACCTATCTCTTAGTGATGAAAAGTGTTTGATGATGGTGGATGAGGGGATTGTATTAGGACACCATATTTCAAAAAGAGGAATTCAGGTGGATCAAAAAAATTAGGATCGTTTCAGATTTACCTATTCCTCAGACCCCCATAAATATCAAATCATTTCTAGGGCATGCTGGGTACTATAGGCGCTTTATAAAAGATTTCAATAAAATTGCTGCCCCCATGTTTAATTTGCTAACCAAGGATTGTGAATTTATTTGGGATGAAAAGTGTCAACACGCTTGTGAAGAAATTAAAGAAAAATTAATCAGTGCCCCAATATTGAGAGGACCTAATTGGGAAAATCCATTTCATATCCAAACATATGCCTCAAATTATTCCATTGGTGCAGTTTTGGGATAGAAAGATGAAGAAGGAAAAATGTATGTTATTTATTATCTTAGCAAGAATCGTAATCCCACTGAAAAGAATTACACCACCACTGAAAAAGAATTTCTTGTTGTGATTTATGCAATCAATAAATTCAGATATTACATTACAGGGTACAAGATATTTGTACACATAGATCATTCAACAATTAAGTATTTAATGAACAAACTAGTAGTTAGAGGAAGAATAATTAGATGGTTATTACTTTTGCAAGAATTTGGTATTACCATTGTGGACAATCCAGGTAAATCTAATGTGGTAGCTGATTTTTGTCAAGACTAACCACTATAGGGGAGCAAGATCCAGTCAAGGATAACTTTCCAGATGAACAACTATTTGCAATCTTAGCAAGTACACCATGGTTTCTTTGATATGGAAAATTATCTTGCAACAGGAAGTTTCCTCCATCTTTCACTAAGAAACAAATAAAGAAGTTAATAGAAAACTAGTGCACAATTCAAATGATTAAGTGAAATGCCATTTAAATGTGGTCCCGATTTTGTTTTATGCGGGTGTGTGAGAGAGGATGAAATCTTTGACATCCTCGAGCATGTCATGATGAACCAAGTGGAGGACAATATTCGGTGAAAAGAAAAACTCATAAAATACTTGATACTGGTTATTATTGGCCATCTTTGTACAAGGATGTGAAGAGATATATCAAGCGGTGTGATCCTTTTCAAAGGATGAGACAACCAACTTTCACCAATGAAATTCCTCTTGAACCTCAAATTGTGGTTGAACCATTTTGAGAGACGGGGATTGGATTTTGTTGGCCCCTTTAATCCTCCTTCACAAGGGAAGGAATATATTCTTGTGTGTATTGACTATGTGACAAATGGGCGAAGTGCATGCATTGACAAATGCCATTGAGGAAGCGATTGCCGATTTCCTTTGGAAAAGAATTATGGTAAAGTCTAGAGCACCAAGAAGCATAGTTTCATATTAGGGACCAAAATTCATGTATAATATGATCCAATATTTCACAATGTATTACCAAATCAATCATAGGAAGTCATCTCCTTATTACCCACAGATCAAATGGACAAGTGAAGTAACAAACAGAGGTGGAGAACATCCTTACCAAAATAGTTGAAGTTGGGAGAAAATATTGGGTAAAGAGACTACTTGAAGTTGTCTGGGCTTATAATACAACTTGGAAAACTACAACAGGGTTTTCACCATATGAATTAGTCTATGGGAAAAAGCCCTTTTTGCCTATAGAGTTTGAACTTTAGACATTGTAGACAGTAGTTAAGGTGGGAATTGAGTTGGATGCAACTCAAAAAGAAAGAATCCTTCAACTCAATGAGTTGGATGAATTAAGGATGGAAGCACTTCAATAGACAAAGATAATTCAAGAGAAAAGGAAGTAATGGCATGACACACATATCAAGAGAAGGCAATTCAAAGTAGGAGACTAGGCATTGCTTGTTCGATTCTAAGTACCAACAATTCAAGGGAAAATTGAGAACCAGATGGTTGGGACCCTATCAGATTGAGCAGATATCTAAAAATGGTTCTATTCAGTTACTTCCCATTGATGACAGCAGCAGAACACTCTTGGTCAATGGACATAGGCTGAAACTCTATACGAAGCCTCCCACTAAGGATGAATTCTTGAGGAAGATTGAATCAGACAAAGAATTTGATCATATGGAAGAACCTAGTTCTTCTAAAATGATCAAATAACCAGATGATAGATCTAGAATAAAGGGAAGAAGATGAAAACCAATAAATGGCATTTTCTTCCCCAAAATATAAATATATATATAAATAAATTCTCTCAAAGGTCAATTGAAAACCAGAAATGGTGGTTGACCTCTTCTTTTGGCTAGTTCAAATAAAAGGGAATTATTTTGAATTCTAGCTATCTTATCTAACCATGTTTTGTTCCACTTGTAGGAATGACGAGTCATCATAGTAAAAGGATTACATCATCAAGGATGGTAATTATATCTTTTAACTTATTTAGGGTTAAATTAAATGTTTGCATGTGTGATTTGACTTGATTTAAAAGTTGGTATGATGAGTCATCTATTTATACATTATGATTACAAGTGTGTAATCATGAAGATGATTTGGATGGAATAAGTGGCGGCATGGTTATCATTAGTAATCATTACTACAAGAAGCAAGTGAAATAAGTTGTAGAGCAATTTTTGAGAAACAACGAATTAACAGAGGATTCCGGCCTAAGAATAGAGGTTCTGCAACCAAAGTCATCAGTTCCATAGCTAAGCAAGAAGGCCTGCAACCAATTTGCACAAAATCAAAGGAAACAGAACTCGAGCCGATATGGGGATTAAAAAGAAATCGAACCAGAGGATGATTCCCAACTACACAGACGAAGAAGTGGCATTTATCTTTGAGCATGCAGGATGGCTAGAGTTCCTAAAGAATTTTTCAAGGTATAATGATGAATTAGTAAGAGAATTCTTCATAAACCTAGAGCAATCCAGACAAAGGTGAGAAATATATTTATTCCTTTTTTCGTAAATAATGTAAGTAACGTGTCAGAGTGCCAATTGTGCATGTCCCACAACCTGCCAAAGGGACTTTGAAAGAACTGGTTGAAGTCTTACTACAAGAAGGAGAAACTAAACCCCAGTACATCTATAATACAAAGAAAATCATAAAAGTGGTCAAAAGGGTCAAAGGTTGCTTTTCCCAAACCCTTTGACAGGGTAGCATTTTGGATAGTGAAATATTTAACCTGTGATGGTCAATTTGGGTCCATGGGAAAAGAAGTCTTAAAAATGCTCATATATCTGAAATATGGAGCCACAAAACCTGAGTACATAATAAACCTTCCAAGGTTTCTTTTTGATTCTATCCGCACTATGGACCATGGCTCAGAGGTATTCCTGGGGTGTTGGGATAATCAGGCATCATGGTCTAATTCATTTAATATGCTAGCACCATTTTCTATCAAAGAAAAATGGAGAAGAAATTTGGGACAAGTTTCTTGGCAAGTTCAAGAAAAACCCTAATATTATTAGAAGGACAATTCCAGCCCCATTCTCTCCTTCAACTAATCTAGAAATTGATGCCCCTACAGAAGAACAAAAGGAAATGGAAAGAGAGAATATACCAAAAAGAAGGTCTATGAGAAAGATCAAAACAACAGAGCCTTTTGTACCTTTGAAGGAAATTCCTTCTTCTGCAGCAGCTTCAGGGGAGTTAATATCTGTCTTTGACGGTGATAGCTCACCCATGCAAGAGTAAGAAAGAATAGTAAGAAGAAGCTCTAGAAGGAAATCCACCACTGGGCATGTTGAAATTCCCAAAGAAGAAAAATTCATAAGAGGTCAAGGGAAACCCCGATAGAAGGATTGAGCAGAAAGGATGGAAAAGGAAGCTGCTGATATTTTGGGCAGCATGGCCATGACTCCTCCTGAGCCAAGCCAAGATGAGATGGATAGAGGAGATGAGAGACTTGAAGAGTAGGATTTTCAAGAATTGGTTGAACCATTAGCATTGCCACATGAAGAAGAAGAGTTGGCATCTTGGAGAAGAAAAGGAAAATTTCCTTTGATAGAGGAAGAATGCCCAACTCCTCAAGTAATTTCAGAGGAAGAAGAAAGACATCAAGTTAAACAAGCTCTATTCTTGTCTAGAGTAGAGCTCATTATCAGAGAAAAGGATGAGGAATTGGATTTCCTCAAACTCAAATTAGAACAAAGGGAAATGCTCATTGGAGAGCTAACAACTTAGCTTGCAGCCAGGACTAAGGAATTATCAGTAATCAAGAAACAACTGATAGAAAAAGAGGAAGAATGTCAGACTTCCAGAAAATAGAATGTTGTGTCCACAGTCTCTACACAGACTGAGTTAACCTATTTGCCACTCAAACAACTATGGAATGACACTTGCAGGGAACTTAGAGAAGCCAAAACATCAAATGAAGAATTGAAGACCAAGATGGAAGAAGAAAAGAAGGCAAGAAAAGAATGGGAAGAAAAATTTTATAAGGAGGAAGGAAATAAATATAAATGTCTTGCAAAAATTCATATGGTCTATATTATGAGTGAAATATTGCTTGCCTACGGAGGCCCTCTCTTACATATAGTGTGTTTTTAGAAGAGTAGTTCATTCGTTGGCAACTATCAAGGATTGTATGTGGACTTCCACACGAACTAGAAGATGAATCTAAATTCATGGCAGCGTACTCTCTATCCAGTCTTGAGTAGAAAAATCTTCTATGTGAATTTTATCTTTGTAATTTTATGCTAGAGAAAAACACAGGATTTATGATCAATTTGTATGTAGGGGAGGGCCAACTCAATACATTTGTCTCTGTTCTGCAAAACCAAATTACATGGAAGGAAAGGGAATCTGAGTTTTTATTGAAAGATAGCTCAACTGGTCTCTGTATGAGAGCTCACTATGGTAAACCTTCTGCCTTCCTCATACATTTTAGAACTCATGCCTTTGATGAGATTCAAGACACATTATCTTGCCATTCTACAAAAGAGTATTGATGCCTTCACCTCCTATGAGGAGGAAAAGTTTGAAGATATTTATGAAGGATACTCAAAGAGGTGGGAACTCCTTATTGTTTCCTTGAGAAGAAGGGAAGTAATATCTCCTACAAATCTGATCTGGAGTTTAGAAAGGGTAAAAGCGTTATGCACAATAATTCCACAAGTCAATGGCGATGGGAAAATATGGATGAGAATGTGAACAAGGTCCCCTCTACTTCTCACCCCCATGTCTCATTGGCAAAATAGAGAACTTCAAGATCCTACAAAATTTGAAGAGTGGGAGAGGAAAGTAAAAGCAGGGGCTGGGTATAGTACATCTAAGTTTAAGCATTGGAAAATCTAGTTTCAGACCATTTGATCGAGTAATCAAATGGAATGCGGAACATATAACCCCAATTTTGAAGAATGAAGTTTGTAAAGGGACTTACAAATGAGTAAGTTTAGGGAAATGATGAGGCCGAGAATATGTCCGATTAATGCATAATAAATGATCTCATCTTACTCTCCTTTTTATTAAGTTTGATTGCATTTTGTGACTTTTATTTGATCTGATATGAGTTAGGATGTAATTTTCTGTCTTTTGATTGATTGTGATTCTAATGTTAAAAGCTCTAGAATTCCTGACAAAGTGTGTGTTTGAAATTCAGTTTTGTAATAAAGCAAGTCTAATCAGTCGAGGAAATGAAGTAGGTAGCGTTCAGTATGTTTTCGGTAGCATTTTTTCCCACATAGCTTAGTTCCGGAACTTCCAAGCTAGTTCTAAAACTCCATCACACAGTCATCATCTAGTTTGAACTTTCAAACTTAGTTCCAAACTCCAATATTTAGTTCCGGAATTTTCAAACTTAGTTCCGGAACTCCTG
The DNA here is from genome assembly GCA_018340775.1 of Taxus wallichiana var. yunnanensis. NCBI lineage: Eukaryota > Viridiplantae > Streptophyta > Pinopsida > Cupressales > Taxaceae > Taxus > Taxus wallichiana. Next base: position 868,783,451 of record CM031238.1, read on the forward strand.
GGTATAGCTCCAAAACTCTCATGGTTTTGATCCTTAATGATTTCCTATGGTTCTGGAACTTCTCTGAAGTTTTGGAACCGATGGAAGTTTATCTATCCTAACCACATCCGAGAGATTTTGCATCAACGACCCTTTCAATTAGGAAAGGATGAGAAGATTTCTGAACGTAGATCTAGGGATAGTTATCTTACAGTTGTCTGATCAACCATAATCTGACTCAGCATCTATTCTGGGCACAATTTGATTTCATCATAATCGTTGAGACATCTATGATTGTAAAATGTATATAAAAGTAGACCTGCAGTAGATAAAAGAGAGAGATAATAGAATATGATAGAGAAATAGATATAGAACAAAAAAGAGACTAAGTACTCAAATCCAATATGTTTTGTAATACCGAATGTTTTATCAATAAAATAGCCATTCCTGTTTGAGAGAATTCTAAGTTGTTAAATCCTGATTCGAGGAGGAGCAAGGGCCCACTCCCCCAAGGACTAGGATATTCATTTATTTGGTATTTATATTTCTTTAGCAAATAGCTTAGATCTATTAATTCTATATTGTTTTAATTCTTCCAGTTAAACTCTATTGTATACTTGTTCCTACAGGTGTTTAGATAGATTCTTATATTTCTTGTAATCGTTTTCAAGCATTCTAAATTGAGTGTGTTTATTTCCAAAAGCAAGTGTGTTTATTTCCATTCTACAAAGTGTGTTTTCTTTTCAAAGAAAGCTTTCAATGTGTTTACTTTCAGCAAGTTTTCATAGTATGATTTAAATAAGGTTTTACCAAGAAGTCCTTAAGACATTGAAAAGATCCCCCAGAAAATACAAAAAAATAACTATAGTCAACTACTAGATCGATAAGATTACTCTTGTTGCATATAGCTTTAGACACACCCCTGGTTTGATATGACATCAACAAGAAGTTGATTAAATGAAGGGAATAATGACACCCATCACAATGACTATGTAATTTTTAAAGGCTTGTAAAGAGAGCTAGAGGGAGAATTGTGGAAAAGTGCTAAAGGATACTTGGCTTAATTTTGGCGAGAAGACCACAAAGAGAAGATTAAATTCATGTAATACTCATTATAAGTACTATTTTTTTATGATTTTAATAGATCGGTCCCTTTAATTAGACCCGAAGACGTAAGCCACAAGCATTGAACACCATTATCATGTTTGTGTAGAAACTTTGTCAATTTTTCCTAGTTTAATCTCGATTTTACACAGTGCTCACAATTTTTAATATTAATAAAAAATACAAGAAAGTCATAATGTCAAATTTAATAAAAAAAATCTGTATAAGAAAATTATTTGGTTAAAGTGTGCAATTTGATTAAAAAATTTAGATCAGTTGGGAAGTTTGAGTTGATCAAAGGTATGGGATGATATGATGTTAATGTTGGCTCCATTGTTTATTAATTAAACGACAAATAAATGTATTGTTGATTTGAATAGTGATAAAAGAGGGAGATCCTGATCTTCGGGTGAGATATCAAGAATTTTCGAGTCATAAAAAAAGATGGCAACAGTGGCCGTGTGAGCGCTCCAACAAGGGTTGCGAAAGGTTGAGTCTCATCGCTGGTGATAGGGATACGATGTAGAGATTCAATGAGAGATTGTCTATGATTAGGAGCTTTGGATGAGCTCATAGAGTGACATATTAATATGGGCTTGATGGAGCTACTTCACAATACTTTGTTCGATGGTACTAGTTTGTTGAGTAGGTGGGAAGCTAATATGGATACCTTGGATTTTGAAGAAGATGAAAGAGTGGGATCGCTAGATGGAGTGGTGATGAAAAATTTAGGTTTAGGTTGAGTAGGTGGTTGAGAATCGTGAGGGTGAGAGCACGTGGTGATACGAACAACATCGATAAATAGAGGGGGACCTTCTTTGGAAGAAGTAGTGCTTGGTGGGGGATTGTGACAGAGGTTTTAGATGAAGAAGAGGATTTAGAAGTCTTATTAGTCATAGAATTGATGGGAGAATTGTTACTAGATGTGGAGGGAAGAGAGTGATCTTATTTAATAAGAAGATCATCTTCTTTATGAGTTTATGGATGAGGATTTGAAGGGACATAAAATGTTTAGTATCATGTCCAGGGGTGTGATGATAAACACACATGGAATAGGTCAAACCATGTGGGTTTTTTTCCATGTGAATTGAAAGATTTGATGGGGAAGCGTGATTGTAGAGGCTTAGACAATACATTGAAATATTTCGAATAAGAGCGGATGGAAGCTTTCTATAAGGAGGTTGTACAGATTGTAGATGGATCAGATTTGAGAGTGGTGGATGAAGGTAAGAGAGGTGTTTTGCTTTTATGAGGCTTTATGGGTACCTTTGATTCTAATTTGGTCTTGGGATAAGAGGAGATGGATGGTTGTGATTTTGATTTAGATTTAGGAGGAAGAATAGGTGACTTTGATTCTGATTTATTGATGATAGGGGATTTAGATGAAGGGCCCAGCCCCAAAATAGATGGAGGTACTCCTAGGATTGATGATGAGACATTAGATTGCTTAGGATGATGAGGCTTAGGAGGAGGTAGCTCTAACTTTTTATGTGATGGGTGAGAGATTTTTGAGTAGGAACACCAAGGTTTTTAGATTTTTGTTGTGAAGGTTTTCCTTGGTAGGAATGACAATGATATCTACAGGGGGATGGTCCTTAGAGGTGGAATTGGATGATTTTGATGCAGATTTCATTGTATATATGGGGGTTAAAGGTGAAGGTGATGTTTGAATAAGAGGCTCGATGAGATTGGAAGAAGTTGTGGATTCTGAGGATTTTGGAGGTGTTGATGTGGGAGTTATTGAAGATGAGGATGAGATGGGGGTTATTTGTGACTATATGAGGGGAGATGTCCATTTGGTGGGTTCGGATGTTGATGTGAGAGTGGTTATAGTTATAGGTGTGGTTGTTATCCAAAATTCACCCCACGGGGTAAATTTTTGATGACATGCATTAAATTCTTGATCCCGGGTAGATAGATTGATTCAAGGCAAAAATCACATTTCTAGGGTCCCCTCGATTTTTTCTAACTCTCCTGTCCAAGAAGAAAGGAGCAAGTTCTAAAAAGGGGTGAAAAAGTTGTAAAAAACAAGCTTGGGACAGAAAAAATCATGAAAATTGGCTAAGTCCTAGTCCAGGCGGTCCTTGGGACGGTTGGAGCGTCGGGCGCGAATCACCAAAAGGCCGCAAAGGCGGTCTGCAGAGCAAAGGGACATCCGGGCCGTGGGGATGCGCGGGATGTGAAAGGGCGAAGCGGCCAAAGGTAAAAACAAAATCGACTAATCTTCTTTGAGTGGAACAGTCTAGGACATCTGGGCCGTGAGGACGTGAAGGACGCGAACCACCCGGATCGGCCAACAGAGAACTTTAGCACTTGGGACAGTTGGGACAAAGGGACGCATGGGATGCGGAGAGCCGAAGGAGCCGAGAGCCAATCAAATGACGCCACGTGTCTTCGCTTCAAAGAGGGACAAGGAAGCCCGAATCGGCGGATCAGAGGAATTTGTCCCATGGGCTTAGGGACAACTGGGCCAAAGGGGCGCGAGGGACGCGAAAAGCTCGCGTGCTCGCGGGCGAATCAGGAAACGCCACGTGTCACAAGGGAAAACGTCCAAAATTTCAAAGGGCAAGGTTTGAAGCGTTGGCTCGAGCCAATAAAAAGAGGACACGTGTCCTAAGGAGAAGGGGAGTGCGGAGCTCGGGGAGGAATTAGAGAATTTGGCAAAAGTTTTGGCCAAAAACTAAAAGGTAAAGGATGACCCCGCGCCCCTGTCCTCCAACCAGATCATGCCACGTGTCCCAAGTGGCGGGGACGCGGGGAAAAAATGGGAAATTTTCCAAAATTACAAAAAGTCAAAACTTTCAAGGAAAACCCATGGGTAAGGGAAGGAGAGAGAATTGCTCATCCAATCAGCGCCCGACACGTGTCGTCTAGGTGGCGGAGCGCGGAAAAAATTTCAAAACCCATTTTTGCCTGTTTTGTGCCCTAAATCTTCAGATCGCCATATCTTTCGATCCAGAGCTTGGATTTGCACGTTCTTTATATCATTGGAAAGCTTATAAAATTCTCTACATGATTCTAGGGTCAATCTTGAATTTTGGTTCAGTCTAGAGAGAGAAAGTTAAGAAATGGCTCTGACGCGTGTCCATGGCCAGAAATGACATTTCAACTGACCAAATTTAATGCAGAATGGGTCGCATTCTCCTCCAATTCGGTCAAAAATGACAGGGTATGGGTTTGTAAGGTCCCCATGCCATTTTAATGCATTTCATCAATGAGGAATGGGCTCCCACGTTTTGTACATTTTCTCTCTCTTGGGCTCGACCCATGCAATGTAAAAGCCATATTTGGCTCATTTCGAGGTGGAACACTTTTTGGCATAGCAGACTTCTTCTTTCACCTCCAGCAAGTGATTGTTGCAAGAATTAGACCTCTTCAAAGATCAGAATGGGTTTTCTACCTCTCTGAGGTTGTAATGCAGTGGTTTTGACATTGGAAATGATAATGCAAGCTTTGTGAATGAGTTCAAGTCCTTTATTTGTATTATTTGCTTCATTTCGATCCTAAATTATATCTTATCGGCTGTGTATGATTTTATGCTGCAATCTTTGGTTTGTGTCTATTTGCATGACAAAATATCCACCACTCCTTTTGGTGCATCACCATCTTTAGTTAGTTTCAATTTTTGCATTTCTATCCCTGTCTCCTTGCAATTTAGAGTAGGATTAGGATCTGAACCTCTGTAGTTGTGCAAATATAGATCTAAATCAGAGGAGTTTGAGGAACCAGACCTCTAATCTGGAGATTCCTCTCTCGCCACAAGTCCCACACTTTGAGAGAGGTTTCCATGTTGTGCAATCACACTGGATGCTAGCATGATCAAACTAGAAATCGATCAACATCTAGGGGTGCTTTGTGATTTTGCACTAACAAAGTAGGTATAAATATGGAAGTGGATATAGATGTAAGGTTATGTGAGGAGGGTGTTGTGATGGATGTTGGGATAGATATGGGTGGGGAACTATATGTAATTGGTGTAGTAGATATACATACGAGATGAGGAAGTAGAAGTGATGGAAGTAGGTACAGTGGAATAGTAGATGTAACTATTGGGGTTAGCACAAGGTTGTACAAATAATATATCAGATCTAAGCATACATGTAATAAAAGCGGATATTCTACTAGAAGAAATATACAAAACAAGAGATATAAATCAACACCAGATTTAACATGGTTCACCCAGTGTGGGGTACATCCACCAATAAAAAAGCCAATCTATTATCCAAATCTTTAAAAAGATATACAATAAAGATTTATAATCTTCCACACCTGTCGGATGATGTACATATTTTCTTTCACTCAAGCTTCTCCTTCTTCTCCAAGAATTCTCTCTCTCACAATTATTCTCACAATAATAATCAATTCTTACAATCCTCTTACTTCTAAACCCTATATTTTATGCTTATATAGACATAATTAAACTTAGGGCACTTAGCCATGCAATTACAATCAATAGAACTACTTTAATGTTAAAATTAGATCTAATTCTTGTGAGTTAAATAAAACACTCACGCACATGTAGCCGATGTCAATTAGCCCTAACCGATGTCGGTTCCTCCTTTCCCGACTAATGATGGTCATAAGTGACCAATATTGGTCCTTCCATAACCAATGTCGGTTATTGTGCTTTCTTGTAAGTTTAATATAGCATTCTAATCTGAGTAATTGAGCTCCACAACTCAACAATCTCCCACTTAGAGATAAATTACTGCACTATACATGTACAACATCATTCTTGGATCCTTAGCTTTGTTTCTTCCTCTTTAAGTCTCAAACTTGAAGACCAACAGAAGTGGAGTGTAGCTCCAACTTCTCTTTTGCTAATGGCTTCGTTAGCATATCCGTAGGGTTTTCACTTGTATGAATCTTCTCCAGTTTCAGTGCCCATCCTCCAATACCTTCGTATGAAGTGATACCTCAACTGAATGTGTTTCATTCTAGAATGAAATGTTGAGTTCTTTTCCAAATGAATTACACTATGACTATCATTGAACAATTTACAATCATCTTGTTCCTTTCCCAACTCTTCCATAAACCTGCTCATCCATATCATCTCTTTGTTAGCCTCTGTAGTTGCAACATACTCGCCTCTATAGTAGACAAAGCCATAACCTTCTGCAATATTGAAATCCAGCCAACTGTCGTCCCACCTAATGTGAAAATATATCTAGTTGTGATCCTTCTACCATCCCAATCTTCACCATATCTCGAATCAACATAGCCACATAAAGAAATATCCAAACCTCCATAGCATAACCATATGCTAGATGTCCCTCTCAAATACCTGAGTATCCATTGGACTGCTTTCCAATTCTCTTTACCTGGATTAGCCATAAATCTACTCACAACTCCCACTACCTATGCAATGTCTGGTCTAGTACAAACCATAACATAAATGAGACTCCCAATTGCTGAATCATATGGTACTCATGTCATGTATTTGACCTCCTCATATGATGAAGGACACTGATATTTTCTCAATTTGAAGTGTCCAGCCATAGGTGTACTCACCGGTTTTGAATCTTGCATGTTAAACCTCTCCAACACCTTATTGATATAAGCCTCCTGAGATAAATACAATTTCTTGTTCTTCCTGTCTCTGTGTATTTGCATGCTAAGGATTCTTTTTATAGCTCCTAAATCTTTCATAGAAAATGTGTGAGCTAGCTTTCCTTTAAGATCACCAATGTCTTGCATACTAGATCCTACAATAAACATATCATCCAAATACAGTAACAAAATAATATAGCTCCCATTTTGAAGCTTCTTGAAATAAACACAATGGTCAGATTCACATCTCAAATAACCATGCTCATGCATGAAACTATCAAACATCATGTACCATTGCCTTAGAGCTTGCTTGAGCCCATATAGATTGTTTCTCAACCTACACACTAATTTCTCCTTACCCTTGACTTCATACCCAAGCGGCTGCTGCATATAAATCTCTTCATCCAAATCACCATGAAGGAAATTTGTCTTCACATCTAGTTTCTCTAAATGCAAATCATGTATTGTAACTATACTCAATACAATACATATGGAAGTCATTTTAACAACAGGAGAAAATATTTCACCAAAGTCAATACCTAATTTCTGCATGCAAATCCCTTTACTACAAGCCTTTCCTTGTATCTTTTTTTTCACCCTCTTCTTTCTTGATCCTGTAAAACCAACTTGTTCTATAATGTCCTCTTACCTGCTGGCAACTTAACCAAATCCTAAGTCTGGTTTTGTTCCAAGGAGTCCATCTCCTCATCCATGTCATGCTCCCACTACATGTGGGTCTTATCCTGCATTGCTTCTTCAATTTTTTTGGTTCACCATTATCAGTCAATAATAAATAAGATAGAGAAGGTGTAAATATTTCTAAAGGTTTACTTACCATTTGTGACCTTCTCATATAAGTTTGGGGTATTAGAGGCTCATTCTAGACCTCCTGGACATTTGTTTTTGATTCTGATAGTGATCGACGCCACCACCATGTAACCGTTGTTGTTTCGCTAACCAATGTCGATTTGGCTCTTACAGTAACCGATACCACTTTAGTTGACCGATGTTGATCAAGGGTAAAATGACACCATTATTGTGTAACCTGTTGATATTATTTTTAAATCCAATATTTCATTTTCATTCACAAAATTCTCAATCGGTTCGTCCTTGGGTACTAAAATTTGATCCTCATACATTCTATTTTCATTCCATTCAATGTCATGGCTCGTAATAATTTTAAAATTCTCTAAATCCCAAAAATGGAATCAAAATCACCGATCCATAACTAATGAAAGTGCATCTCTTGGATTTTACATCAAACTTTTTCTTATTTTCCTTATCAATATGCATAACATCTTATGAACCAAAAACTTTAAGAAAAGAAATATCTACCTCTTTTCTAGTCCAATTTTCCTCCTGGTATTTCTCCATCTAGTGAGCTTGAAGGCCCATGGCTAATCAAATAAACTGATGTATTAACTACTTCCCCCAAAACTGCAAGGGCAATCCAACATGTATCCTCATACTTATAGTACGTTCCATGATTTTCTTATTCGTTATTTCTGCAACACTATTTTGTTGTGGTGTTGTTGTGGTGAATATCAGTAGCAAGGCTTTCCATCTTTAACTTTAACTTTGAATTTGATTCATTCTCAACAAGGGCTTTCCATCTTTTAAAAGTATCAAAAACATCAAATTTATGTTTAATACAATAAACCCATACCTTTCTTGTAGCATCATCAATGAAAGTAACATAATACTGGGATCCTCCATGAGAAGCTACCTAGGCTAGTCCCCACACATATAAGTGTACAAGATCCAATTTCTACTCCTTCTTAGTTGCCCCAACTTTGAGAAATCTCACCCTCTTTTACTTTCCAAAGATACAATGCTCACAGAAATCAAGATCTAAATCTTTCAAATATGATAACTTACCCTTAGCCTTTAAGATTTGCATTCCTTTTTGAATCATATGGCCTAACCGATTATGCCACATGCATGCATCTAATATGAAGTAGATAACACGAAAATGAATCAATAATACATGTAGATAAATATAACGTTTCTACCTTCTTACCTCTTGCCACAACAAAATTACCCTTGGTGAATTTTTAAGACTCATGTTGTGAATGTAACCATGCAACCAAATTCACCTAGTTACCATGCAGAAATAAGATTCCTCTTAAGGCTTGACACGTGCTTCACATCTTTCAATACCCATGTATTTCAATTCTACAATTTTAGATTAACTTCCCTTTACCAGCTTATACTCTGCAAGGTTCATCATCACCTAAATAAAAATGTCCAAAATTGCCTTGGACATAATTTCAAATAACCCTTATTAGCGGTTGCATGGAAAGAAGCTTCAATCTAAAACCATGATTCTATTCCATTATCCAAAGAAAGAATAAGAGCATCTTGTATTGCCTCTGCTACAATATTTGCCTCTTTATTTGACTCTTTACCTTTTTCTGGGTGTTGGTTCTCTTTATCCTTTGACCAACAATCTTTCTTTGCATATCCTTTCTTTCCACATTTCCAATAGGTAATTCCCTTACCTCTGGATTTAGATCTTCCATCCCTTGAATTTGATTTCCCATTATTCTTACTCTTGGATCTCTCCTTCTACCTGCCTTTTCTTTCTACATTCAAATCATTCCCAGATGATGATTCCTCTATAATTTTCCTATGAATTTCTTCATTCAAGATTATACTAACCACATCATCAAACTTCAAAATATTATTAGCAGATGTTGTATTACTAATAGCCATTACCAAGTTATCCCAACTATCATACAAATAACATAAGAATCAAAGTTCTTTCACTTCATTATCGGACATTATATCAACCGATTTTAATCGATTTACAATAGATCGAAATCATTCAAATGACTAGATATAGATCCACCTTCATGCATCTTAGAACTAATATTTTCTTCATAAAATAAACTTTATTTGAAGTACTAGGTTTTTCATATAAATTATCAAGAGATTTCATTAACTCTACTATAGAAGTCGCTTCTGTAATATTGGAAGCCACGAATGTTATCAAGCTCAATATTATAGATCCCAAAGCCTTTCTGTCAAGAATATTCCATTCTTCATCAGTCATCTTCGTAGGTCTGGACTTTTCATCCAACAATAAGTACAAATCTCTTTGATATAGATAATCCTCAATCTGCATCTTCCATAATTGATAATTTTGGTCGTCAAACTTATCTACCTTGTATTTATTTTCTTTTCCATTGTTATAGCTCCCACTCAATAAGAATACTCTCTGTGAGTAAATTTGTCAACACATAACACCTTTAAACAAATATTTGATACTAGTTGTTGGGGTTAGCACAAGGTTATATAGATAATACATAAGATCTAAGCATACATGCAATAAAAGTGGATATTCTACCAGAAGAAATATACAAAACAAGAGATATAAATCAACACAAAATTTAACGTGGTTCACCCAGTGTGGGATACATCCACCAAGAAACAAGCTAATCTATTATCCAAAGCTTTCAGAAGATATACAATGAGGATTTATAATCTTCCACACTTGTCAGATGTACATTACTTTCTTTCACTCAAGCTTCTCCTTCTTCTCCAAGAATTCTCTCTCTCATAATTATTCTCACAATAATCATCAATTATTACAATCCTCTTACTTCTAAACCCTATATTTTATGCTTATATAGACATATACAAACTTAGGGTACTTAGCCATGCAATTACAATCAATATATCTGCTTTAATGCTAAAATTAGATCTAATTCCCGTGAGTTAAATAAAACACTCATGCACATGTAACCAACGCCGATTAGCCCTAACTGATGTCGGTTCCTCCTTGCTTGACTGATGTTGGTTATAGGTGACTAATGTTGGTCCCTCCATAACCAATGTTGGTTACTGTGTTTTCCTGTAAGTTTAATATAGCATGTTAATCTGAAGTAATTGAGCTCCACAACTCAATAATGACTATGATGGATTTTGAAGTAAGTGTGGATGTAGACAAGACTATATATGGAGGAGGAGAGGTAGCAATAGACATGGGTGTGGTAGATGAAGGAATGGTGGGTGTAGGTGATGATGTCAATTCTTGGCTTAAAGTGTTGATCATGTGGGCATTGGGTGCCTAAGATGTAGGAGGAGTAGTTTGATTATTTGGTGGATGGTTGGGGAAGGGTTATTTGAAGACATCTAGAGGTTGATTAGGAGGTGTGTTAGGGTTATCCAATTGAAGGTCACCATGATCTATGAGCCGTTGTACAAGATATTTGAAGGTATGACACTTTTCAATGTCATGACCACAAAATTGTTGGTACTTACAATAGTGATCCTCGCGATACCATGTAGGTTTAGGTCACGAGTCATCAACGGGTCAAATAGGGGAAGCTGGATGAGATGCACAACCATTAGCTTGTCGAAAATAGAAATACAAGATTCCCAAAGGGGGTATAGTTGGGAGTTGATTCTTAGAGCTTTTTATGCAGGATTTGTGTGGGATGTGGACGTGGAAGAAGATTTGACTATGATGTCATTGGATGTTTTTTTACATTTGTCACCATGATTAGATGGCGTGCTAAAATCCATATTTTCATTTTTTGGATCATAGTTTGACATGGCTTTATTCAAGGACGTGAAGTTCAAGTTTATGAGCCATGGTGAATGCCTCCTTAAAATTTTGGAAGGATTGGATCTGAAGAGTTGATGAAATATGCTTCACACATGACCGTGAAAAGAGTTTGATTAGCTTAGTCTGTGGAAGAGAGAAGGACAATTGATTGATTATGCCACGCCACCTGGCGATGAAATATGTGATAGATTCATCGTCAAATTGTTTAATGGCATAGAGGTCTATAATGGTAATTTTACGTGCAATGTTAATAGAAAAGTGCTCTAAGAATAGTTACATGAGTTGGGTGAAGGAAAATAGAGAATGTTGGGGAATGTCGTTATACTAGTCCAAAGTAGGGCCAACCAATGACAGGGAAAATATGGAGCATAAACCTTCATTGTGAGAAATAAGGTAACATGCATGCCTAAAGGCATGAAGGTGTTGTTGTGGATCCTCCTTACTGTTAAACTTGGAAAATTTGGGAAGTTCCCAGTGTGGAGGATAAGGTTTGATAGGAACCGAAGGGTTGATGGGCTTGTTGCAAATTTGTTCATAAGAAAAGGTGGTTTTAGACCCCAAAGTAGCGGCTTCGAGACTATTCATTCTACTTAGTAAAGCATGAATAGGGTCATTAGATGTATGGGGATGAGAGACTGATGGATGATATTATGGGATATAAGAAGTAGATGGGTGAGGTTGTGGATGGGATTGATATGATTGGGGATGAGTAGGTGTTTGTGGAGGTGGTTGATAAGGGGGAATATTGTTGAAGGGTTTTGATTGAGTTGGTTGGGTGATAAGGATGTAATTAAATGGATAAGATTACATTTGTTGTTATTGAGAGATGGGGATGTTAGATTGATTTTGCATGGGATAAGTGGGGATGTAAGTATGGGGTGGTTGAGTAGATTGATTAGGGAATATGTGGCGAAAGGAACTCCAGAGTGGAGGTTGGTGAGTTTGGGTAGACTTTGAAGGATGGGGTTATGAGGTGATAACATTTATGTGGATATGAGATGTAGATATAAGAATCAAAGTTTGATCATGTTGTTCAAGTGGTGGAAGGAGTAAATGAGACTCTTGTAAAGTTTGGGTAGGGGTGTTAATGATGACAATGGATGAAGAAGTGATGGGGATGGAAAAAGTGGGTGTGGTGTTGATGCGAGGAATATTGGGAGGAATAGGAACCACCAATTGAGTGGACTAGATGAGTTTGTGGGATTGTAGAGGAAGATTGGTGGGAGCCAAGTTTGCGTTGTTCCATGGTAAGTTTGTTCATAGCTCTAGGGAAGAACACAACGAGTTGAGAGGTGAGGACTTGAGTGGATTTATGGTGAGAGTGATATGCATATAAATGTTGAAGAGGGGTCTATCGATGGGAATATTGGTGGATTTACGAAGAAGGTAGTTATGAAGAGCAACGTGGTTAGCATCCATGAGTTCCTGTAACTCCAAGGATCCACGAGAGATAATGGGAGGCCCAAAGGTCTCTAAGGAAATAATAGATGGGGGTGTAGCTGGTCTATAAGGAATGAAAATAAAGGGGTTAGTCTCAACACGGGGTTGGTTTGGATAACTTGAGACTCATGGAGAGGAGAAATGGAAACCATAGGTTGTGTAACCAAATAAGTGACCAAGGGGTTGAAGAGATAATGGAAAGGGCTGAATTTTGTTGAGAAGCCATGTTGGAAATGGGGATGTTGTTGGATGATGTTGTTTGTTCCATTTTTTCTTAAGAACGAGTGATAATAGGCATGAAACAACAAACAAGAAACTATGTTGATTTTTAATATTCAAACAAGTCACACAACAAAGTGTTAATTATCTTGTTTATTAGAAGATGTGAAAAAGAAAAAGAAATGGGCTCAAAGGGAACCTAGGAAATGGCCAAACTAAGGATGGTTTCAGGTTGTTTTGGATGACATCCTCGATATACTTGAAGGTATGTGAGGCTCAAATATGTGATGATTACTAGTATGAGGCTTGATATTAGGGCCTACCTCTGTACTTCACGCACCAAAACAATAAGGGTGTTGGGTGCTTAGCCAATATACCGATAGTCAAAAAATTTATAACGTGACTAGAACACCGTGGTGACTTTCCTATTGGGTGATGAAATCCAAATAGTTCCACTTGGTAGAATATGTTTAAGATGTGTAAATTGATTTGTGTGTTTTGGATGTGTGTGGAAGAAGTGAATGCAAAGAATTAACCTCCTAATTAGACTATGTTGTCAAGAAAGTATGAAGAGGTTATTTTTAAGTCCAAAATGAAGTGTTATATTCAATGAAATCAAGTAGACAAAGAAGGGAGAGAGATGCAAAAAGAAAATAGGAAAAAATAAAAAATACCTGGATAACATTATTTTCCTTTTTATTTTATTTTAAGAAAATGCATTGTTGATCCAAGCAAGAAATCCACCACACATGTAAGAAAGCAAAGCTCCCACCTGCGAGGTTAGTAGAAAGAGAGAAATAGAAAATTCAAATAGAAATAAAACAATGAAAGAACTCACCAAAAAAGGGTGGGTCCCACCGTGCATTGCTTAATGTTGACCAATTTTTCTTACTCCTATTTCATATTAGTGAAATGGTAACAAATAAAATAAGAAACACTAATAATGAGAGGGTTTAAGGCTATGTTGTCATGATTTTTGTAAGGGAAAAATTCAAACTTGAAAGCATGACAACCATACCCTACTGTGAAAATTTTGCTTGAAAGTCATCTCGAGGCCTCCTCCAAATCATCCTAACCCCGTATCAGCCCTACCCTATCCTTATGAGTGGTATTATGTTTTGTGTCAACTTGTTCATAGGTGATTTATGGATATCAAGGCCATCAAGCACTTCCAAGACAAGATCCTTCAAGATAGACTCTTTGAGAAGCTTAAGAAAGACTATTTTTCGTTTTCCTAAGGTTAGTTCACACCCTCCAAAGTGAAATGATATGCTTAAATTCATCAAGGAGGTGTATTGAGGAGATAATATTTTTTAAAACTAATTTTGGAATATTCTCGGGAGGTTTCGAGAGGTTTTGGGATAGATTCAACAAAAGCGGGTCCTAGAGGGTGAAGCAGATTGTAGTACAAAAACAACACCTGAGATTCGGGAAGTGATTACGGGAGCTCCATAAAGAGTTGGAGGTCAAAAAAACATTGTTGGAAAGGTATTTCATGTCTATAAATTATTGTGGTTTTACATATTTTACAAGACAATCATTTCCTTCCACAGCATCAATTTTCTGCATGAGCACAATAAGCAATCTCGAGAAAAACTCCTATTTTTATGGGGTCTCAGGAAGAATCAAAGGCTGATACCCATTCCATTCTTCTCAAAATAATTTTTCCAGTCAAAATCATACAAGGAAGATCATGAAAATACCCCTAGGTGCTCAAGTTATGACAAGCTTCTCTCCAAGGTATGCATTTGGGAGTTAATCAATTTTCTGGGTGGACACATGTCACTCCTAGGTGATGGCGCACTTTTTTCACCAACTTTCCCAAAAATTTGGGACACTTAGGACAAAAAAGTTCACCCAACCTCATTTTATACCCATAGACCCTCATATGACCTCTGTTGAGCCTAACCAAGCCAATTTAGCCCCCATGCTCTCATTTCTAGCCCTCGCCCTTGTCGAACCACAAAGTACCACTTGGACCAATCAAAGAGGGGAATTTTTTTGCACCAACCATCCCAAATTTTTGGGATGGTTGGGAAAAAAAAAGTGCACCCATGCTAAGGATGAAGAAAAAACTAAGTTTTTACATTTCTTGTGCTCTTTCTACTTCTTCCCCGTGCGTGTGTACAAAAATCCTCACTCTTTGAAATCTTCTTTCTCTTTCATTTCCTTTGCTTCCACCACATAATTTATTAAATGTACATCCATTCCCATTGCTAATCCAATACAATATCCTCTAAACCTTGATTTTCATCCGTCACCATGGCCATTTTTGCTAGAAGCTTCCATGACCAAGAAATGAAGAAATCTTCATAACTCATGATTTGTAAATCAAATGCTCTTGAAATTTTGGCCACATATCTTCCTCCCAAACAAATTTAAGCTGCAAAAACAAAATATTCAAAGGTTCCCTATTAATTTACAACAACAAAATCCAAAATATTTCCAGAAAAAACTTCCTCTTCAATTTCCCATTGATCCGAAGAGCGGGTGAGTCTAAAGTTTTGAACAAAGCATCTAGATAAAAACCCATCACAAAGAAATTGATTTTCATTGCCAAAAATTAGTGACTCCATTAATGGCTGTCATGGAAGCTTTGTGCCTGAAGCTCACACAAGAATTTTTTCATTTTTATTTCCAAGCATTCCGGTGAGTGAAACACAATGAAATTTGGAGCACGAGATCACGATGAAAAGCCGAATCTAAAAATGTCATCCCCATCGCAAATCAAGGCCATTTTCACCACTTACTAAAAATATCATATTCTATGCTCTTCTACATGCTAAAAATAGTAAGTCCCCTGAATTGCAAGTTTGATCACTCGGGACAATTAGGAAAGATACAAAATGGAAGACATGACAAAAATGACAATTTTCCCAAAATAGCAGGTCCCCAAAAAACAACCTGCTAAAAATAGAAATGTGCTAAAAATAACAATGCCTCAACAATGGAAGAGGATGAAATATGCTAGAAGGTTCAAAAGGTCATATTGAAGCAAAATGGGTGATATGTCCCAAAATAGTAGGTCACGGTCCTACCTAGCTAAAAATAGAAAGTCTCTATTTTGGGTGCGAAAGTTGCAGATGATGGCCCTATCTTCACTCATCTTTCTACTTTTTGAACTCTTCACATGGTTACAAAATGGTCTCATAAGTTCAAACAGATAAATGAATCCTCCATATGGGTCTTGGAAGCATCTTCTTGGTCCTAGTTGTGCCGAGAACATGGTAAAGCATGACAGAGGAATGTCCAGACCACCGAGCGATTGGAAAAAGTCCAAAGAACATCATGGAATATATTAGTTCATCAGATTAAGTCATCATTCTTATCATATGGGCTTGAAAACATCATCACCTCATCAAGATGAGCTGGTCAAAGTGATAAGATTGAGCTAACTGAGTGAGCCTTGGTGAGTTGGGTGAGTTGGTGGCAATGAGATAGTTGGCTAGTTAGGTGGATTAAAGTAAGTTGAGCTGAGCTGGCAATAGTGAGTTTGAGTTGGGTTGGTTGTGGTAGTGAGATATGTCATGAACTCTTCCTTTTTCAAGAAGATGTTTGTGCTAGTAAACCAAGTCAAGCAAGCTAGGAGAGCTATTTGGATTACAATGAGATGAGTTGGTAAACCAAACAAGTTTTGGCAAGCTCAATGAGCCGGTTGGATTGAGATCGATGAGCTAGGGGAGTTGATCACTTGAGCATCAAGAAGATCATCATGAGCAATGCCTATAGTCATCTTGAGCTTACATCGAGGATCTCTCAACAGTTTTTCTAAAAACTCATTTAACAACCCAAGGGGTCCGTGCATCATGCCAAAGGAGGAGATTGTAATCATCATTGGAAAGTTCTTCATCACAGGGAGCCTCTTCATCAAATGTGACAACCTCTCCTTTCTTCTCTCTTTCTCCCTCTTCTTTCTCCCCCCTTTCTAATTCTTTGTTGGGAATAATCATTGTATTTTGTCTCATTCACTTAAGTGACTTCATAAAGTTACATTGTAAAAGTCCCTTTAATTTATAAAAAGGGAACTTATTTCTCACTTCCTAGGAAGGTGAAAAGTCACAAGTTGAATGAGACCATGAAGAGTCATGTGGGGGTAGGCGAAGAGTCAATTCACATTGCTATAAATTGGGATGACTTCTCCATTCCAAAGGATCCTGAAAGTTTTAGTTCTCTGTAGCAATTATAGATTTTTGTTGAACTTTGTATCAATGCACAAGAAATAAGAGCTACATTTATTCTAGGACTCATCAATAAAGAGTGGGTTACAAACATGGGACATCACTCATGATGTCTTAAGACTGTAGTGTGCTATGAAACAAAATGAAACAATAAAACATGTAGTGTATGAAAGTGGATGCCCCTCAGAGCCTCTATGGACCGGGTACTGGTACTACTCTAAGCATCCATGCTACATATAATGGACCTATATAATATGTGATCACAACTAGAAAAAAAGTGAATGTGTATGTGTGTATGATAAAGATAATGACGTACAAGACATCTATCTAACATATGTAATAAAGTGAACATGTAAAATTAAATGCAAACAAGAATAAATGTGACCAAGATATGTAGTATGCTATGGATAGATGGAATGGAATGCAGAGTGAATGATAGGATCCATGTTCCCCCAAGTGAATATAATTTTATGCAGCTAGGTTCATTTATGTATGCCCCATCGCGATCAATAATGAACTCGTAAACTAGAGTATGTCATTAGGAAATGGTTCGAACTATGCGTTGTATGTATTGTGATGTGATGAATGTACAGTGATGATATGTAACATAGAGATGAGGTATGAGAACATGTGATCATTTAGCCTAAAGCGTATATCACAACAAGATGGTGGAAGAAGTGATGATTTAACGTAAATCGTATATCACTAAAGGATGCTAGAAGAAGTGATGATGTAGCTTATGTTTTATATCACTAATCGAGGAATGTTGCATGACGAAAGATTGATTGGTTGAATGTGTGAATGTGATGAGGACCATTTGGTTTGTAAACCCTCAATAGTCTAGTATGGATCATGAGACTAGAGTGCATCATCAAGTAGTGAGTGCAACACGTATAATAATAATATGTGTAGTAGATGTGGTGATGAGAAAATGTCCTGTGATGTGTAGAATGTGTAGTATGTAATGAAAGATGTGCGAGATGATATAAGGTGTGTAAGATGTAGGATGTATGTATGTAAGATGTGTGAAGATGTGTGATGTGTTTTTTGGTTGGGGGAAATACACATGGTGCCTCCCAATTGAGTAATGGCGAGTGAACTATCCAATGAAAGTAAAGGATGAAGGTTTTCTACTTAATGATTGTGGTGACGAAAGCATTTTATAATTCTCTAGGAGTGGTGGTATATCAGATAAACATTATGTAGGTGAGTGAATCTTGTGTGCATACGATGGATGATTATATGATGTGTACCATGGTGTAACAAAATGTGTAGGTGATGCAGACCTATATGAAGTAGAACATGGTGGTGATGGACAACTACGTGGAATAAAATAGGGTGGCGATCTACAAATGGTTGTAGTAATGTCTCGAGGAATGGTCATATATTGCTTTGTTGGACTAGAAGAATGATGAGACCATGTAGGTTGCATGCAAGTAGGTGAAATAGGAGCCGATGGTGCTTTAGGTTCTATGGGTTGTGGCATACTAGATGAAGCAAATGATACACTAGCCATTGCGAGAGGTGGTTGTGACCATGGAGTAGATGGAGGTACACCATCAATAGAAATGACTTGATTGTTATGAATGAATTTTAAATGCAAATGATTCATGGAGATGATAGACTGAGACATATGAATCCAATTGAGACCTAAGAGCATGTCACACCCATCAACTACTTGTCCCACAAGAAAGGGTACAAGCATAGTAAGAGGACTAAAAGTAATGAGAAGTTTGACAACGCCATATGAATTGTTCATTGGATATGAAATTTGTGATAGGGGATAGCCAATAGTGATGAGGAGTGGAATAGAACATATCTGATGGGCTAGGGTGGATCAACCTTAGTATTATTAATAGGGACATATTTGACAGAGGCACTAATACATAAGTGATTAGAATAGAATGTGGCATGATAATCATAATTAGAGAAATAGATAACGGGTGGAGTAATGTCAGTGTTAACCACTAAGAAATCAAGGGCCCCCGATACAAGAAGATGCACTACACTATATGTATTATTAGCTGATGAATCAATGGTTTTCTTGTAGTGTTGTGGAAGGGAGTTATTGAATATTTTGAGCTTACAATTTTTGTTGACTGGTGTAAAGTTTGTAGGCTTTGGAAACTCAAGCTTGTTGTTATCAATAAGATCTTGAATGATGGTGCAGATTTTGAGACACCTATTTGTAGAGTTTCCCACACATCGGTGATAGTTACATCAAAAATTTTCATTGTAATTTCTTCCTTTTGGTTATGATGGATCTAATTCAAGTGGTGGAGGAAGCGTGATAAGATTTCTCTCAAGAAGCTTTGTAATATGAGATGTGGGGAAATAGGGAATTTTGTGAATGTGTACTTGAGGTGGTTGTGATTGAAGCTCTTTAGTAGTAGCTACCACGTTGATAGTTATTTTTATGTCAGTAGGTTTTGTGGTAGATGGTTTAAATGTTGACTTGCTTTGAAAATGTGTAGAAGATGATGTTTGTTCTGATACTTAAGCTTTTAATGGATAAAAGATTAGTTTTGTGAAGCTTAAGGGTATGAAATAGTTGGTCAAATGAGGGAGATGTCTTGAAGAGAACACTTTCCTAAAGAGATGGTAGTAGAATCTAAATGAATAAATCCTGAAGCTCAGAGTCAACGAGCACATTAGACATCTTAGATAAGTTGTTTTTGTATTGTAAGACATAGTCCACTAAATTTTCATTAGAACCTTTCTTAAGCTGAGAAAGTTGAGCATAAGAGATTTTAGATCTAATATTGATAGAGAAGTGAGTGGGAAAAACATTGACCAGATGTGTAAAATATGTTATCGAGTGAACAGTAGGTCATAGAACCAACACATCACATAATCATGAAGACTACGAGGAAAGAGCTTAGCTAGGAGAATGTGATCATCCACAAAATCTAGACAAACCACATGGAATGCTTGGAGATGCTCTTATGGGTCACCATGGCCATTGAAAATAGGTAATTTAGGGGTGAAAAAATTTAGTGGAAGTGAATAAGTGGATATAGCGGGCACAAATGGAGTATGTAGTAATAGAGTGGAATCCAAAGATGGATACACATGAGAATTGGCTTGCCATAATTGAAGAATTTTTGCTTGAAGGTATTGATAAAGGGAGGCTAAATCTTGAGTGCCAATGGAAGGAGCCTGTTGTGTATGAGAAACAAGAGGTGGGGTATAGTGATTAGTAGGAGTAGGAATAGAAACAAGAATGGTGGAAATGGGTGGAAGGGTAGAAGCAAGTGGTTGAGTAGAAATGGTGGTGGGAATAGTGGCAGAAGCATTAAGCTCCGTAAGGTTTGTAGCCTCCTCATGAGAAACATACAAAAGTAAGTCTAGATCTTGGGGATGCTCAACAATATGATCATTCAAGGTTTTAAGATGGGTGTCTATAAATTCTTTAGAAGATTGAGCCATAATGATAAAATAAGAGAAGCCCTAAGTGGAAGGGGGTTTTGAATGTCAGGTTCACCAAAATTATTAAACTAAAATGTAATATAATAGCCTAATCTAATGCAAGTTTATAGACAGACTAATCATTATTCCAAAGCCATGGCGGCTCTTTGGGGCATTAGACTTGCCAGAGATTGTAATATTCCAAATATCATAATTGAAGGTGATTCTCTAAATATTATCAATCTTCTAAATAAAAAGCAACACCCCAACTGGTCTATTAGGGATTATATAGAAGAAGCTATTGATATATGTAAAAGCTTTGTAAATGTCCAAATCACCCACACCTACCGGGAAGGAAATAGGGTAGCTGACAGTTTGGCTAACTTCGGTGTTAATAATCCCTTTCAAACTTGGATTGGAGGGGAAGTTCTGCCCACTCATGTCAATAAAGCCATAATCATTGATCTTCATGGCAGTGAAAATCATAACTAACGGCTATTTTTTAGATGCTAATGTGCGGATCCCCAAGTACATGTGGATGACATCACAAAAGATTTGGATGATTGTTGCGATCTGTGTGGGCTGGGCTGTCATCATTTCTTGGTATAGGAGGAAAGCCGAGGCGCGGGGCAATAATAACAAGTGTAGCATAATAATTAAATCGGCTTTCACGGGAAGGAAAGATTCAAATTCCAAGTTCAAAGTTCAGCCTATTCCGCACATTGATAGCTATTTTACCGTTGAGAACAGGAAAAGGTGCAGAGGAAACATGGGGGGGCCGCCATGCAAAACCGAACCGACCCACAATCTTGAGTGGAAAGAGAACACAGAGCTTTGGGAATACCTGCAAATCGGGGACCTGTCTAATTTCATTGAAAGGATCCAAGGCTTCGACCAAGGCTTCGACATCAAATTCACAGGGTTGGAAGAACAAAATAGTCAAATATAGTAACATGAAAATGGAAATCATAGAAGAGCTCATAGCTCAGATCACGGGCCTCAGCCTGGAAGGCACAAACTTTTTCAATAAGAAGGTAGATAGGGAGGTTGAAACCAAGATATTTTTGGAAGAGGGAGAGAATCTTGAGTTCGTGATGCTGACCTCAAGGTGGAGTCGATCCTCAACTGCTTTTCTTGAACTAGCCAAAATGGTGGTAAGGTATGTTACCCTTGAAGGAAGATATGTGACTATACCTCAAAAACATCTGATTTTTCTGAATCATTTTCGTAGACATAACATTATCAACTTTCCTCATTATCTAATTAACTCTCTGGAGAAATCTATAAGGGAAGTTCAAAGCCACTCTAGGGCTGTCCCTTTGCACCAGGGCCTTATCCTCTTGATTCATCGCCATTTCTCCAGCTGCCCTCTTGTGAATCCTATCCCACCTCCCTCCTCCATGCTAAAAAGAAAGAATGAAGATGTGACCTCCAACAAGAAAAGCAAGAGCCTCAAAGCCAAAATCCCTGCTTCCCAACGAGTCCTAAGGAGCCACAAGGACTTAGAACTAGCTGAAAACCTCCTGCATATCAGCAGGCCGGTGGAGGAGCCCAAAGAGGAGGAATTGCTGGATAGGGTGGACAGATTAGAAAAGGAGCTTCAAGAGCTCAAAGGGGCTATAAAAAACATGGAAAAAGCTAAGGGTAAAAGGATCCTTCAAAGTGAGGAGGAAGAGGGGGTTATTGGTGAAGTCTTCAAGAAACTACAGTCCCTAGATGGCAGATTGGGGAATGCTAAAAGCCGAAATGACTGCATATTGTCTGCCCTCAAAAGCATTTACAATTTCATTGAGCAACATGTCCACAGTGTTTGCAGTTTAAGTGGGATCAATGAGGACATATGGGGCCCTAAAGAGAAAAGGGACATTGCAATTACCCAAGCTGATTTACAAGACCCCTCTCAGGCCACTGCCATTGCCTTCTTCATGTCACTGCAGGCTATCAAGACCAAAATTGACAGAGCCATCAAGTAAAGGGTTGTTGTGATGCTATTTTTGGCTGCGATGTGGTCATCATCGTGTGGTTCTCGAGCTGTTTTTTTAATGAGGCTCCTTATGCTATTTCTCTTTTGGTTCCTTTTTGATCTTGCCTTCTTTTCTCTAGATCTTTGTACGTTTAGATCCTTTTTTCTCCTATATTGTAATATTTGGCTGTTGAGCCTTCCTTGGTTGGCTATTTTGCCCTTCTCTGGGCTGCTTGTCTCATCTTTACTACCTAGATTTTGAGCCCTTTTGTTTACAGGGTATAGTCCCTTCAAAACTATTTGCCCTTAATAAAAAAAAATGCAAGTTTATAGTAAAATAAATGAATACTAAAATATTGAAATAATACCCAAGCAAGCATGTAATGAAAATATGAAACTCTAATATACAAGGAGGGATAAAAGAGCCTTATTTGATTTGCAAAGGTTGTTGGACTGTGTTACAGTGGATACCGACTAAACAAAAATGGAGGACAGTCACACAAAATCTATGAAACTTGCGAGATCTAGAAGATTTGACTAGAATGGGGTACCTAGAGAGGGATAGGGGTGCCCATGGGCACCTTGGTTTGAGTTTTGGGTGGAACTTGGTTCGATTGTAGACACCAAAAATTCACACTGTTAATCCCCATGTCCTTGTCCACTAACACCCCTCAACTATCACATCACTCTAATATTATACATTAAATCCTTATCCTAAGACTTATTTCTCCCCATTATATTTATTCCTCGTAAATATCATTGTACAATTGTAAAATCCTATTTTATTCCTCTTAAAATCACTCAAACCACTTATAAACCAAAAAAATGAAAACAAAACAAAATCAATAACTTCTCAACCATTTCACAACCTCCCTAACCCATATAACCTATTTCCAACATACAACCTTCGTCAAAATAAACAAAAATCTTAATTTGGGAAGTAGTTTCAACATTTTTCTCATAAAACCCCGATCACCCGTGACTGCCTAATCGCTAGTGATTCGTATCCAACAAAATATCAATTTAGAAGGTAGTTTTAACCTTTTACTATAAAAACCAGATCACCTACAACCCTACCAAATCGTTGAAAATTCTCCTTAGTTGTTGGTGACCCTATATAAACAAGTTTCGTGCCTTCATTTCAGTTAGATTTCTCCATTTTAGCTGATAGCTTGCAGCTAGATGTGGCTTAAGGACTTCATATCACATTTTCCTTATATCATAGCCCTCTCATAGAGCCAAAGATCATCACAACAACATTCAAAGGAATCAATATCTCTTCTTAGCCTTTGGAGGCCATTCAAACTTCTAGGAATTCAAAGATCTTCTTGCATCTATAATCTCCCTCTCTCGGGTAATATCATCTGTTAGTCTTCATTTATCAACTGGTATAAGGTAAGTACCTTCCCTTTTGCATTATCATCTCATTTCTTTTTCATTTGCAAGCCTTAATAAAATTTATTTCATTTATTATTAGCCTGTGCATTTCCACAACAATTGTCGATGATTCTCCCAATCGCCAATGATTCATCCCAATCACCAGTGATTTTCCTAAATAACTAACGACTCCGATCTATTAGATCATATGAACCCTAAGCTTATTCTTCGACATTCGATCCCATCATCTCGCCACTACTCGCCTCTTTTGCAGGTGTCTTTCCAACCTATCTTTGCTCTTTTAAGCAATCATTCTATCAACTTTCTTAAATCCAACATATTATTCATCTCACCTTTGTGAGTACACAAACATCTACATCCTTGCTCCTTTGATCCATTTTGTGATCCCTAGACTCCCATTGGATCAGGTATCACCATAAGACCATCATATAGTCATGGACCACATCATTCCCTTTTGCCTTTGCATTATTGGTTATATTGTCTATTTTATCATTTTATCTTATCATTATCAGATTGATTTCTTGAATGTAGATTGAGATCCTTATAAGGAAGTCCATTGCCTTTTGAGGATTGGCCTTTACCAAGAAATCCACCATATATCTATCTAATCCTATCTTTTTTTGAGTGTATGTGCATTGTAGGTGACCTATCCCGTTGGAAAGAAGCATTTGTGCACCCGCTTGATCCATCGATTTCAAATCAACCATCAACATCATCCATCATTACGTGTATTAGTAGTAAACCACAAAGTATTATGAGGTTGGTTTTTTTTTTTTGTTATTTCACTTCATTAATTTAAAGTAGTAAAGAAAAAAATCTCTCAACACCGATATGGTCATTAGGTATCTACACTTATTTACTTCTTGTTGCGTGTATGTCATTGAACTTCTCTAGATGTCGTTGTAAATTTACAATAGATAAATCACCCAGTAAAACCCCAAGAAAAACATCAAAACCCTAAAAAGAAAGATGCATATGAAGGGTCGATGGTTCTCGTTTCCAAATTGATGGAATTATCACCGAGTCCTACGCTAAATCTCGCACCCAATGTATTTCTCTATGTGTGTGTGTGTGTGGAATTATTCCATAGGTTGCTCTTGTGTCGATTTACACTTTGTGACTAGTGAGTAAGTAATTAGATGTAGAATGTAAATAATGTGTGTATGGAAACAATAGACTCCCCTCCTATGAATTTTGATGTAGATGAACTATCTTTTTTCCCTTGTGATGGAACTAGATGGATGTAAATGAAGCTATAAATTCCTTTAATGGATGAAAAATTAGGTGGAGATAGTAGATGCTTAGTTTTTGGTCCCTTATTATGATCACATAACTTTATATTTATATGATTCCTTTGCTTGAATTTTGTAATTAACCATGAAAAGGCCAACCATCAAAAATATAAGATGCTCAAATGGATAGAAAGGACCCAGAAAGTGTGACCAAAGTAAAAAGAGGACAAGGGCACCCAGAGGGGATGAAGGTTCCTGGTGTTGGTGTCCCGGCCGGGTGTTAGTATCTAGAATGAAAAATGCTGAAAGGTGAAAAGACAAAATGAGAAAGTAAAAGTGCAAGACTAAAAGCAGAAGCATAAAGAAAAGAAAGGTGGCCAAAGACACGGGTTAATTAGTACTTTTCTTACTTAGGAATCATGAAAATAGTAGTATGTGATCGAGACTAAATAATGACTCAAAGTTCTTTATTTTGTATCTATAGTTGTGTATGCTCTTTTCTTGCGCTCTTGGGTGATCTTGAAAATAAAAACAGCCATGATCGTTTATTTTCTTCCGACTTTCTAAATGCAGGATAACTACTAATTTTTTTATGCAGGACCGCATCACTAAGAAAATTTATAAAAAAAAAACCAAACTTATAACACTTTTTGCAGGATTACCTTGGTAGAAAAATGATCTAAAAATTTCTAAAAAACAAAACCAAAAAAATTAGCATGCTTAAGGTACGCTAACATTTTTAGCTACTGATTTTATTTCAAGTTGGAAAGAAATTTGTTGTTAATCACTTCATCATTTGTATTAACACTGTAGCAAAAGTGGATTTCATCACCACCTACGCTACATCGGTGACGTGGAATTCATTACCATGCACCACCAAAATTTTCATTTGTAATACACATTAAGACCTATTCTCAAAACAACGTTTATGTATATACCTTGCCTTTGGTCCTCACTTATAGGTAATGTTGTCGTGATTGGGATTACTATGAGAAAATCCTAAATAGATGTAACAATGAAGTCTGGGCATCATCCCTTTAAATATTTGGGGAGTAATAAGGACACCATAAACACTTTCATTCTCCCCATCATCTTCCACCTTTTCACAAATCCTGCCTTAGATGTGGTGATTCACTCTAAAGTAGGTTAGTAATAATTGGTGAGTCTCTTCTAGTATCTTAATGGGTACTGTATGACTAAAAATCACCACGTGACCTTCAGGTGCACTCGACCTCCCGATTTCATGTCGGGACAACCGATGTGGAAGATCACAGGAATATTGATGGGAAACTATAGGAGAATCAAGGACTAAGATCGGGTAGTGTGAGTTCCTAGTAGCTAAATTGGCCAAAGGGGTATTAGAGGCTATGTACGGGTAGCGTGAATTCCCTTTTTTTTTTTTTTTTTTTTACTTGATTTTATCTACTTACTTGAAAGGAAATTAATTAAATAAAGAGAATAAACAAATAAAAGAAAACTAACTAATCTAATCTAATATTTTTGTATTTTATACTTTCTGAAAAAAACAAAGAAATACACAAACAAACTAATTTCTTCTAATTTAACTAAATTGCTTCTATAATAAATCTAAACAAGTAAATAACCATATTTAGTTATTTCCTATCTTGGATGTATTTAATCTACTCTAAATAAAACAAAGCTTTTCCAAATTATAATTGTGGATGTAAATCCTCCATTTTGCCTTAGAGGCACAAGAAGAAATCGAAGCTTCTCAGAAGCTTTTCTTCCCCTGCAACTTCCCCGGTAGAAGTAAAGAAGGATTCAATGGAGGTTGTACATTAAAATGATTTGTAATTTCCTAAGACAAATACGTGAAGCTTTCCTCCAAAACAATCTTCCTTGCAAATCCACAGGGATAGGCAAGGAAGCTATCTATCACTAGAAGCTTTACAGAAGAAATAGAAGCTACAGTAATGATCTAACTATTGCAATGATTTAAATTAAAATTATTTTCTACTCTAGTCAATAATGTGCATACAGATTAAATAAATAATTCAAGAAAGCTTCAGAAATCCAAGTACATCCCCAACCTAGAATTTACAGTGTTGTGGAAAAGCTGTTGTGGTTTACTCTTGTGTCCTCTCATTTTTTTCCAACTTCAATGTTCACGTGAGTCCAGGGAGATGGGATAGTAATATAGAAGAAGCAAGGAGAAGGTTTGGAGAAATGGTGGCTTACTGGTAATTTGGTAGAAATGTAGGTAGAATAAGAACAATGCAAGAGAACAGTTCTTGGTTTTGTAATTTATAACAAGATCATAATAACATAATGGTGCAAATCACGAAAAAAATCTCCAACCATTGCTTTGGGAAGAAGCCTGGTTTTTATAGAGCATAGGATGGGAAATGGTCTAAGAAATTTGGAAGCAATGAGATGCCACATCATAACAAGAAGGGGAAATTAACTATAATTAATCATCAAGGGAAGAAGAGGAAGTTGGTACGCATCTATCAAGCTCAAAATCAACTGAATTGACCAAGAAACATGCACAATATGTGAGTTATAAGAAGTTAGCACGCGTCCAAATAATGCTTGATAAGTCTTAGTCAAAATGCACAACCGATGGTCTACACAGGGTGGAGGTTATTCAACCACCGCCTAGTTAGACCGGCGATTTAGAATCGCCACCCAACTAAACCAATGGTTGTGTAACTTGTTGGTCATCAAATAGGACTTTATGAAGAGCAACAGTCAGGGGACAAGAAGTCCCTCCTCTTTAATGGGAGAGGTTCCCTTATTCAGAAATGAACCTATTTACAAATATACAAAACATGATTTTCTGGTTGAACTTGGATATTACGAAAGTGTTTTCTATAAAGATCATCAATTACAAAAGGACTGAGGAATGAGAATACGAGAATGAGCAGAAAGGCAACATGCAGAATTATAGATAACAGAGTAATTCTTTATGTATGCGAAGTTACAGTGAATTGAAACAAGATCATTTGTATCATATAAATAAGATGGAATTTAAAGACACAAAGTTCTGTAAATAACATCTGCTAGAACACAAAGTTTCTTAACATAACACAGACAAATGATCTTCACAAAATTAAATGAAAGCTTAGGGATAAAAGAGATCAGATAGACAAAGAATGAAAAGCCCTTCTGTATTGATTTCTTTATGATCTATTTACACTTTCAGAAAATAAGCCAAGTTCTTCCCCCTCTTTAAAATGGCGTGAAGAGGCCATTATATAGCTTACAAATCAGTTACTCTTTGTAACTACTTCTTTTAACTAAAGATTAGTTAAGGATTGCCAATCGCAATACCTCAACTAATTACAATGAATCCGAGAAAAAGAATTAGAAAAGAAGAGAAGAATAAGGAGAAGAAGACAGGTGGTTATGAATGGGAGGGACCCACTGACTTCAAAATTTGCTGCCTGAATCTCTTCAATGCCTCGGCTATGTCTCTGCCACGAGGGACTGATGTGTTGGCTATAGACTGAGCCCAAAATCCGAGGCACTTCTCCATTTCCTTATCAAACTCGACATGAGTATGATAGTCTTTATTTGCTTCTTCAATGGCAGATTGAAGAGAGCAGATCTCCTTCATTTTCTCTTTGGAAATGGAGCTTTCCTTGAATAGATTATCTTTGACAAAAGCTCTGAATTGAGCTTTGATTTCTTGCAGGGAAAGAGGCACACCAGAAGTTTCATCCTGAAGATGACAGTGTATGTCTTTGAAAGTAGATACAACCAGTGTCTTGAAAGCCTCACCCTTCTGCCAGTTATTCTTCAGCTCTCCCAAAGCCTCCTCCAAGACTTTGATCTTCATATTGATAGTAATTCGGAGGGCAGAGCCGCAAGCTAGACTCGGGAAGGAATTACAGAGGGAAGGGATACACGCGCAGGAATTCAGATTGCAAGGGTTCGAGCAAAGGATAGCATGGAAGAAGTGTGAAAAATACATAGGGGTTTGCTCGTTATATAGCCGATTAGGAGAGAGAAAGATAATGAATGTGCATTTAATACATACATACCAATTTGAATAAGCAAGATATTTGGGTAGAGTGGGAAAAATAAGCACGAATGGCACTTGGTTCATTTGGGACATGTGAGACGTGAATGCGCGAAACACGCGGCTCGGCCAATTCGGGCGAAGCGGGGAAAAGACGCACAAATGCCTTTTGGAACATGCAGGACAAAAGTGCATGAAACACGTGACTCGGCCGGATCGGATGAAAATGTGACAACAGGTCCGAGCGATCTTGGGACATTTGGGACGTGAAAGTGTGAAGTATGCGGTTCGGGTGATTCGGCCGAAAATGGAACAACTTGCCAAATTGAACTTGGGACATTTGGGACGTGAAAGCATGAAGTACATGGTTCGGGCGTTTCAGCTGAAAATGGAACAACTTGCCCATTTGAACTTGGGACATTTGGGACAAGAAGTTCCGACGGGCCCGAAAAAGACAAACTTCGGGGAAACCGCCGATCGGGGAACAGAGCGCCCGTTTGAACTTGGGACACGCGGGACAAAAATGTTTGACATGCCCGAAAAACACACAAAATGACCCAAAAATGTAGATTTTCTCAATTTCTCGACTTTTAACATTGAGTACAACAGAGAAGACACCTAAAACTCAAAATTTTGAAATTTTCACTTTCTTAAGAGCAGGGGAATTTTGAGTGGACAACAGCTGGCTCCTTCTGGGGATGACTTGGCATAAATTTAAGGAATGAGACAAGGTAAGAACTTAGACAAACTTGGGGAAGCAGACCAGTACCTTATCCATTGGGCCACGGAGTCAAAAAGCAAACCAATACAGAGGAAAACACACCAAAACAAAAAGGAAAGAAAACAAAACGCTGTACAAAATATACAAAGGACCCCCTAATCACCTATGACTTGAACAACTTAAGGTACTACCCACTATAAGGAAGTGGGAGAGGAGAACCATCCATGTAATCAAGATAAAAGGAATTCTTACCAACAAAGTGTCTGATCTTGAAAGGTCCGAGCCAAAGGGAATCAAACTTGCCATGGCTGCCACGAGGTTCATGCCTTTTATCCCATAACAACACAGTGTCTCCAACTTGGAAATCTCTGAACCTGGCTTTCTTATCAAACAAGACCTTTACCTTCTGCTGGTGAATAGATATCCTATCAGCAACCTCCAATCTGTCCTCATTCAATTTGTGAAGATACATAATTCTCTTATCCAAAGCATCATTGAAACTAGTATCTTCAATGGCCTTCATTAGATGCAAGGTCAAGGCAGCTCCATTCACATCGGAAATTGAGCTTCTACTCCATATACCACTTGAAAAGGAGACATTCCAATAGCTCTCTTTGGTGTAATCCTGTCTGCCCAAAGAGCATCATAGAGCTTCTTGTGCCAGTTTCGTTGAGACTCATTGACTAATTTCCTTATAATAGTCACCAAATTTTTATTAGTGGATTCTGCTTGCCCATTTCCCTGAGGATAGTAATCTGAGGAGTGAGCCAAAGAGATGCCATACCCATAGCAAAAATCCATTATCTCGGTTGAAGAGAAATTTGAAGCATTATCTGTCACAATCTTGTTAGGTACACCATACCTTACCAAGATGTTCTCTTTGATGAAGCTGCACACCACTTCAGAAGTAGTACTCTTAACTGGAATAGCTTCTACCCATTTGGTGAAATAATCCGTGGCAGTTAATACATGAGTATGACCAGCACTAGAAGTGGGATTAAGTGTTCCAATGAAGTCCAAACCCCACTGTTGAAAAGGTTCTTCAATTACAACTGGCTTAAGAGGCAAAGAGGCCAATTTGGGTCTTCCCACGAAGGTCTGACAAGCCTCACATTTATCAACCCACTTGGATGCATCTCTGAACAAGGAAGGCCAGTAATATCCTCCATGAAGTATCTTATGAGCAGTGACCATTGATGAATAGTGCCCTCCACATGCCTGATCATGAAAAGCTGAGAGCAACTTTCTCTGCTGTTCCTTGTCCACACATTTCAAAAATCTTCCATCTAACCCACGTTTGAACAAGGCGTTTTCCCACAACACATATTGCACTGACCTTAGTTTAACAGTCCTCTTTTCTTTGGTGGTCAAATGAGAGGGGCATTCTCCATAGGTGAGAAAATGAGCGATATCAGCATACCATTCATCAACTGAGCTAAGAAATAGAATGGTAGGAAGGCCAACTTTATCCTCCAGTAACTCATGTTTAGCTCCTTCAGCAATGAGCTCACAAAGACCTTTTCCATGGACGAGCTTGGTCGGTTTGATGTCAATATCATATTCTTGGACCTTAGCAACCTAGTTCCCTCTCTTGGATCCAAATTCTTGTTGTGTGAGAATTGACTTAACAGTTGTATCTGGAACCAACACCATGGAGTGAGAGTTGAGGATGTAAAAACGAAACTGCTTAACAACTTTGACCACTGCAAAAGCATGTTTTTCCATCATGGTGTATTTTAACTCATGATCTTTCAGAATATAGCTCATGAACGCAATTGGGAGTTCATGCTCATTAGAGTCTTCTTGAGTCAAAACAGCAGCCAAGGTATTATCTGTGGCATAACAATAGATAATAAAATCTTTGCTGAAATCAGGACAGGCTAAAACAGGAGTTTTAGCAATAGCTCTTTTAATACCTTCAAAATATTCCTTTCCTTCAGAAGACCAACCAAATGTTTGTTTGCCTTTCATCATTTGGGAAATACTCAAAGTTAACTCTGCAAAATCAGGGATGAACCTTCTTAAAAAATTGATCTTACCAAAGAAAGAGTGCACGCCCTTTTTGCTGGTTGGGAGAGGAATTTGCTGGATAGCTTGAACTCGCTCAGGATCAATCTTAATACCATCTTTGGAGACGATGTGCCCTAATAATTTCCCCTCTGTGACACAAAAGATAGATTTTTTAGGATTCAAAGAAATCCCATGTTCTCTGCATCTTAGCAGAACTGTCTCCAGGTGGTCAAAATGATCCGCCCTTGTTTTAGAAAACACTGTCAAGTCGTCAAGGTATATGACAATACACTTCCCTTTCAAACTTCCAAAGGCCAGATCCATAGCTCTCTGAAAAGTGGCACTAGCATTAATGAGCCCAAAAGGCATTCTCTTGTAAGCAAAGGTACCCCAAGGAGTAGTGAAAGCTATTTTGTGTTGATCTGCAGTATCAACCTCTACCTGATTATATCCCGAGAATCCATCAAGCATAGATAACATTTCAGATCCTGTTACTGCTTGCAAGACCTGATCCATCATAGGCAAAGGATAATTATCTTTCAAGGAAGCTTGATTCAGATTCCTGAAATCAACACAGATGCGGATCTCACCATTTTTCTTCCTAACAGGCACAATATTAGCAATCCATGTTGAATGGTGAATGGGAAAAATGATTTTGGCCTTCAACAACTTCTGTATTTCCTGAAAGATGGTGTCAGCTATTTTGGGGTTGTATTGCCTCTGTTTCTACTTAAAAGGCTTAATTCCAGGTTTGAGAGGAATAAAATGCTGCATATCTTTTGGTTTGAAAGCTTTTAAATCTTCATAAGAGTAAGCAAGAACATCCTTATACC
Source organism: Taxus wallichiana var. yunnanensis (assembly GCA_018340775.1). Taxonomy (NCBI): domain Eukaryota; kingdom Viridiplantae; phylum Streptophyta; class Pinopsida; order Cupressales; family Taxaceae; genus Taxus; species Taxus wallichiana. The sequence goes on from CM031238.1 coordinate 868,816,044, forward strand.
TCTTTAAAAGATCAATTGCTTTTTTCCTCTCATCTGCTGTGCAACATTTTCCAATGTTCACGAGCTTAGGATCAGTAGAACTCCCAATATTAATTTTATCATACTCAACTGATTGTTGAGGTCCAATAGAAGCTCTAGACTTCACATACCTGTCATGTTTATCAAATAGTTCCTCTAAACTCACCAATCCTTTAGGAATCTTGTTTCCTTTGAGATTGATGCATCCATCCTGATCCGTTTCTTCTCCTTGGGTGACTGCTTTGTCAAAGGGCACACTTTCATGAGGCAGGTTGTCACTTCCTTCAAAATACAGCTATTCAAAATTACCCTTGAGTTCTAAGAAAGAAAGCAAGTGTTGATCATCATTGAAAACTTGCCAGTTATTGGTATTATCAGGTACACTAGGCCGATGGACCATCTCAATGGTGAACTTGTCTTGAGAGAAGTCAGGATGAGGAATCAGTAGTGACCACGAGATCAAGCAGCGAATCAGCCCTTCATGTTTTTCTCCCTAGGTATTGCTTCGATGGAGAAAGCATCAAGAAATTCAATGGAATCCCAAACCTGATTCTGGTAATGTTTCAACCTTCCATTTTTACCCGGAAAAGGATTCTAACTTGCTTTACAATCAATTTTGCATCACCATGAGCCAGAAGATTCTTTACACCTTGTTCTTTGGCCACTTGCAGTCCAAGAATGAGAGCCTCATACTTTGCTGTATTATTAGTATTTTCGAACTGCAACTTGAATGAAAAAGGATGTAGGCTCCCTTTAGGTGACAACAAAGAGGACACCAAGCTCCAACTAGCCGAGGAACAACTTCCATCAAACTCTAAAATCCAAACACCATTAGGATCTTTAGGTGACACTTTGGGGAGTTGGATTTCATCAAGGGACATAATCATATAGTTACCATGCCCCATATCCTCATAGAGTATTTGTGCTTTAGGATCATCCGTTTTTTGTACAATATACTCGAGGCCGCTTCTCGTGCAACAACTTCTTCATTTGCCCATTAACAGTAATGAGTGCATGCATGACCAATCCATTTGAATTTCTCCACCCACATCTTTACGTAAGTTCCTACTTAGCAACATCCCGTATGAAGGAGGAATATCTGCTACTAAGATGGTAGCCAAAACTCTCTTCTCAGAAAAGCAGAAAAATCCACTTGTGCATCTTTAATTCTTCCAACCAGGGGCACCTCCTTACTCTCCATGAGTTACAAGATCCATAAGTGCGTGTGAGGGTCAAGCCTAAGGCATGAGCTACTTTAGCGGGCATCACATTGTCTGAGGCTCCTGAGTCTATGACACAATTACTGAGCCTATGGCCAGCTATAAGAAGTGTTACATAAAATGGTTTAATTTTGTCATTGGGTGAGGTGACAGTGGCTACCAGACTAGGCTGTGGTGCAGAAGGAGTGGGTAAAAGGCCTTTAGAGGTGGTCTTAGAATGGGAATTGACAAAGTGAATCATTTTAGCAAAAGCTTTGGGATGGGTTTGATAATACTCAGCCTCTGAGATTTGAACCTTAGTCTTTTTCAGATGATCAATAATATCAAAAGACCCGTATGGACGGGCCATCATCACTTGAGATCCTAGGTTTATCAACTTTAGGGGAAAAAGAAGTAACTTTAATAGCAGGATTGACAGACTCACCTTTGGTGTAGATGAAACAGGATAGGAGATCCTCTTTTTGTAATTACAGGATAGTTGCCGGCTACTCCTTAGATTTCTTGGGGGGCTGCGTCACTTTCTCCCTCTGATTTGTTTGCTCTCGAGTCATGACAAAGAATGATTCCCTATTCATGTCCGCTACTACTTCATCATAGTCATCTCCATCATCAATGCCCTCAGTGGTGAAGAAATTAACTCGAGATCCTTCAAGTTCATCTGCTTCATCATCAACTTCTTCCACAAATTCCTCACAAGCTTCATTATCCTCATCATCATCTGGTTCCTCAACTTCACAGGTTACATTGACAGGAACTTTAACAGGAGGTCCTTCAAGCGCTAATCTTGTTTGAGAAGCAGGCAAACAATTTCTGGGCTGAAAATTCCTCCTTGGAACGTCTACATAGGGAGCATGCTGAGCCAATTGTTTCTTTATGGCAATGAGATCATTCACAAGTTTTTGAACCAATGGATCAGTATTAGGTCCAGGAGTGGAAGAGGAGGAAGAAGCAGACTTAGATTTGGAAGGGTCTCTCCTCAACTTCCCTGACATGATTAAATCATCCTCGACACTAACAACAAGAGTTTGATCTTCAGCCAATGTTGTGAGATTAGCCCTTCTTAGTGCATAACTAACTTCAGGCGATTGGGCATTTAGGAAGAAACATTTTTGGATTTGATCAATAGGTCGAGTATTTGGTGGAATTTTATTAATCAACCTGTTGAATCGGGCCACAAATTCTCTCATGGGCTCTTGTGAATCTTTCTTTATCTGAGAGATTTGGGCTAGCAAGGCATGCACATCTTCTGCTAGTTTGAAACGGTTTTCAAACCTAGTTCTCATGGTGTCCCAGCTAGTGATAGCACCAGCCGGAAGGTGATAGAACCAATCAGCAGCATTATCTTGTAAAGTCTCAATGAACAGTCTCACGGAGACGTCTTCATGTTCAACTCCCAGAACTCCACATGTAACTATGAAGGCTGTGATGTGTTCATCAGGATGCACTTTGCCATCACCTTTGAATTTAGGGAAGTTCTTCCTGGTTACCTCTGGGTAACTCATGCAAAGGCTGAGGAAGGGCAAGGGGCCCGACACGATGACCCTAGGGCAATGGTACCGCCATTCTTGGAAAAATGGCTTGGAGAGGAACTGCAACACTAGCAAGAATCAAAGCTCGAAGATTAGGACTAGCTGGCTCTGAAGGAATACCACCCATAGGAATTCTATCTTGAACAGGTGGAGTGCTTGTCGAACGAGTCTTTCTATTTCTTGTTGAAGGGAAAGGAAAACCCTACTGCTCCAAAAGCTGAAACTGAGAATCTTCAATACCAAGGGCCCTTCTCCCTCGAGTAAAACGCGGAGTCACCAGATCAAAGGATGATCAAAAATTATATAACTGGAATATGATTTCCCCCAAGGTGGAGTCACCAAAAACTATTGGTCACAAATAGGACTTTACGAAGAGCAACGATCTGGGACAAGAAGTCCCTCCTCTTTAATGGGAGAGGTTCCCTTATTCAGAAATGAACCTATTTACAAATATACAAAACATGATTTTCTGGTTGAACTTGGATATTACGAAAGTGTTTTCTATAAAGATCATCAATTACAAAAGGACTGAGGAATGAGAATACGAGAATGAGCAGAAAGGAAACATGCAGAATTATAGATAACAGAGTAATTCTTTATGTATGTGAAGTTACAGTGAATTGAAACAAGATCATTTGTATCATATAAATAAGATGGAATTTAAAGACACAAAGTTCTGTAAATAACATCTGCCAGAACACAAAGTTTCTTGACATAACACAGACAAATGATCTTCACAAAATTAAATGAAAGCTTAGGGATAAAAGAGATCAGATAGACAAAGAATGAAAAGCCCTTCTGTATTGATTTCTTTATGATCTATTTACACTTTCAGAAAATAAGCCAAGTTCTTCCCCTCTTCAAAATGGCGTGGAGAGGCCATTATATAGCTTACAAATCAGTTACTCTTTGTAACTACTTCTTTTAACTAAAGATTAGTTAAGGATTGCCAATCGCAATACCTCAACTAATTACAATGAATCTGAGAAAAAGAATTAGAAAAGAAGAGAAGAATAAGGAGAAGAAGACAAGTGGTTATGAATGGGAGGGACCCATTGACTTCAAAATTCGTTGCCTGAATCTCTTCAATGCCTCGGCTATGTCTCTACCACGAGGGACTGACGTGTTGGCTGTAGACTGAGCCCAAAATCCGAGGCACTTCTCCATTTCCTTATCAAACTCGACATGAGTATGATAGTCTTTATTTGCTTCTTCAATGGCAGATTGAAGAGAGCAGATCTCCTTCATTTTCTCTTTGGAAATGGAGCTTTCCTTGAATAGATTATCTTTGACAAAAGCTCTGAATTGAGCTTTGATTTCTTGCAGGAAAGAGAAACACCCGGAAGTTTCATCCTGAAGATGACAGTATATGTCTTTGAAAGAAGATACAACCAAGTCTTGAAAGCCTCACCCTTCGCCAGCTTATTCTTCAAATTATCCCAAAGCCTCCTCCAAGACTTTGATCTTCATATTGATAGTAATCCGGAGGGCGAGCCGCAAGCTAGACTTGGGAAGGAATTACAGAGGGAAGGGATACACGCGTGGGAATTCAGATTAAGGGTTCGAGCAAAGGATAGCATGGAAGCAAAGTGTGAAAATGCATAGGGGTTTGCTCGTTATATAGCCATCAAGAGAGAGAAAGATAATGAATGCGCATTTAATACATACATACCAATTTGAATAAGCAAGATATTCGGGTAGAGCGGGAAAAATAAGCATGAATGGCACTTGGTTCATTTGGGACATGTGAGACGCGAATGCACGAAACACGCGGCTTGGCCGATTCGGGCGAAGCGGGGAAAAGACGCACAAATGCCTTTTGGAACATGTGGGACAAAAGTGCGCGAAACACGCGACTCAGCCGGATCGACGAAAATGTGACAACAGGTCCGAGCGATCTTGGGACATTTGGGACGTGAAAGCATGAAGTACGCGGTTCAGGCGATTCGGCTGAAAATGGAACAACTTGCCAAATTGAACTTGGGACATTTGGGATGTGAAAGCATGAAGTACATGGTTCGGGCGTTTCGGCTGAAAATTGAGCAACTTTCCCATTTGAACTTGGGACATTTGGGACAAGAAGTTTCGACAGGCCCGAAAAAGACAAACTTCAGGGAAACCGGCCGATCGGGGAACAGAGCGCCCGTTTGAACTTGGGACACGTGGGACAATAATGTCCGACAGGCCCGAAAAACACACAAAATGACCCAAAAACATAAATTTTCTCAATTTCTCAACTTTTAACATTGAGTACAACAAAGAAGACACTTAAAACTCAAAATTTTGAAATTTTCACTTTCTTAAGAGCAGGGGAATTTTGAGTGGACAACATAACTTAAGGCTAAAAACTAAGGAATAACACTGCAAAAGATAACAAAAAGAAGGAAATGGCTAAGTAAAGTATTCTAAGCTAAAAATATAAGTTGTAAAGGGAAATATGACTCAAACACCATTGGAAAAGATAGTAATCATCATAGGGGAATTTGAATCATTTTCCATCAATGTAAAGCACGTGTAAAATTGGGTTTTTTATAGTTCCCCGTACCACTTCTATCCCCATATAGATTTGGGTATATCAAGACTAGGATATATCAGAAGATGCATCTATATGGAGTGATAAGAGCTTACATTCTCCCATTTCACAACATAATGCATGTTGCATGATCTACAAAATAATTATTATTCCCAACGGATATGCCTTTTGAGAAAAAATGTTAGAAAAACATGACTGCTTGTTTGTAAACAAGTTAGTTTATCATTTTATATATCATTAAACTTGGATGATACAAATTTTTTTGTATATTTCAAGTCCTAATTGTGTTCCATAAAACATTTAAAAACCACCTCAATATCAAACAAAAAATCAAATCAATAAGACAATGAAAATACTTACATTGATTTCAATCCATTGGCTCGATTACACCAACAACAAAGTCGTAATAGCTTATTTTAAGCTATATCAAACCTATATCAAGTGACTTTTTTGAGCGCACTTTGTATGTTATAAATTTTCATGTTTATTTAAACTAGATTCAACACGAATCCCTCATAGCTTGTTTTGAGCTATATCCAACTTATATTGAGTGACTTGTTTGAGCTCACTCCGTATGTCATCAATTATCGAGTTTATTTAAACTACATCCAACAAAAATCCCTCATAGATTTTTTTGAGCTATATCACACCCATATTGAGTTAAATTGTTTGAGTTCACTCTTTCCATCAACACTTAATATCTTATTCAAGCCAAATCTGAAACGAATCCATACTAGCTTACGCTAAATCACATTTGACCAAATCTCTTAGCTTCTTTTAAGCTTAATCGATACATACCTATCTAGCCATGGTAGTTGTGTGCCATCAAAGAGACCCTTTGAATGGTCACTTGGATCATGAAAATTATGATGAAGAGGTTACGCAGCCCGAACTTAGTCAAGAAGAACAAGAACATGTAGATAAACTATTAGAACAAAACAAAAACGAGTACCTACTTCACATCCTAGCCATGGGAGCGAAGCTACCTCCTGATTTTGGGACAAAAACTTAACCAAACTTATATACAATGGTGAATCAAGTCACCACAACAAAACACCAAATGACTTGAATAATGCCTCAAATGAAGAATTATTTACCAAAATCCAAGAGTTGACAAAACAACTCACGCAAGTAACTTCTAGAGTTGAAAAGTCACACGATCACAATATAGAGAAACCTACTAACGATGTCCTCAATACCCCATCACATGAATCTCCATTCACACAAGAATGGAAAAGTATGAAAGAAACTATTCAAGGGCTACAAAAATAGTCAAAACAATTTAATTTTGAAGAACTCTACCCCTATCCATTCGACAAAGAAATATTATGTCTACCATTCCCTTCATCCTTCAAAACTCCCAAGTTTGATAAATACAAAGGAAAAGGTAACCCACACGAGCATGTAAAAGAATTATTCATGCAATGCTAAGAAGTAGCTTACCATGATGTATATATTTTACGTTTGTTTCCTAAGAGCTTAGGAGGACAAGCTTTAGATTGGTTCCTCCATCTTCCAAAAGGGTCCATCACGACTTTCACAGATTTATTAGAGAAATTTGTTAAAAATTTCTCCTTTAACTTAGACTCTGAGGTGACCATGCTTGACCTTTGTAAAATCAAGTGAAGGAAAAATGAAATTTTTGCATCCTTTCTATAATGATATTGAGGGATCGCTAGTAGATTCTCTTGCTCTATACTAGAAAGAAAGTTAGCAACATGTTCATTCCAAACCTTAACATAGAGTTATCATTTCACATACATATGCATTGTTTAAACAATTTTGAAGAAGTTATTGAAAAGGGAACACAAATTGAGAAATCCCTCATTTCTAAGGGCTTACTTAAAACACCCTTTAGGGACCAACCCCCTAGGGACGTCCCTCAAAATCAAGATAAATCCAAGTTCTTCAATCATAATCAAAATGCAGTCAATGATGGAGTTACTGATTCTCAGTACATTTGAAAGATCTAAAATAATCAACCCATAACTAATAAACCAAAAAAACAACCATAGTCATTCTTAGTAAGGAGGATTCTCCTTAGGAATTCAGGCAAAGATAGTTCACTCTGCTTGGAGAAAGCTTATCTAGTGTCTTCCACCACTTGAAAGTGCTAATATGATCACATATCCCATTATAAAACCCTTTGAAGAAGGGAAACCCAAACCAAACTGGTATAAAGACAATGAATATTGTGAATACCATCACATCAAGGGTCATCATACAGATCAATGCATGTAACTTCACCATTATGTATAAGACTTGATTGAATTTAGTGATATAAAGGTCAAAAATACCTCCGATAAAAAAATCCCGATGAAAAACTAAATGTTTTAAAACCTTCCCTAACATGTTGAAAATTCAAATCACACAAATGACAAGGGTTAATCATCAAATAATGTTGAGTATGACTCAATCATCTCAACTATAAATTATGATCAAGACCTAGTTGTTACAATAAAGATCAAAGTCAATCGTGGTGGTAACAACTAAATAGAAAAAGTTTAGATCCCTACCACAAATAAATCCACTACTTATTCTACCATACCACCTCCTCATCCAACATCTAATTCCATGACCACTTCCACTTCCCATCCTACAACTTTTCCCAAATCATTCAACATCGTTAAATAGTTGGAGAAAACTACAACACAAATTTCTATCATGAAATTACTAAAATATTCTCCCGCATTGAAACATATTATTACACAGGCATTGAATGAAGCCCATGTCCCACAAGAAATCAACTCACAATAATTCCAGGCCCTAATAAAAATATATCAACACTCAATCATATATTATCATTCAGGTCTCGCTAACCATCTTAACCCCAACCTTGCTAACAATTAGTCCTTATACGTAGAATCTTTTATCACCCATCACAAGATTAAGCATGTACTAGTCAACAATGGAGAAACATTGAATATTTTCTCCATGAAACTACTACGATGTCTTGGTTACACCAAAGAAGACTTACAAAATGATATCATAACCATTCGTGGATATGATAATAATGAAAGACAGTCCACAAGAACAATCACATTACCACTTATGGTTGGACCAATCACCTTAGACACGTTATGTCATGTGGTAGAATTAGAAGTTCCATATAACATTCTCCTCGGTCAACCATGGATTCATGCCATGAAATCCATCCCATCCACATATCACCAATGTATTAAATTCCCCCACTTGGATAAGGAATTCACATTACATGTTGACACCCAACCCTTCGAGTATTACAAACTCCTCAAAGGATGGTATAAAAATGTCAACTATTGTTCATCAGCGGAAAAATCCACTCCACCACATGTAATATCTTTCTCTAACAATGTGTGTATCCATCCAGATATGCTTCCAAAACGTGTTCCGATCATACAAAATTCATCATCATGACTCTGATTCTCAAAACTCATCTTTTAGTTGACCATTGTCTAGTATTCAATCATCAAATGCTAATCAAACCTCATCTACCAATTAATCGTCTTCATATAAAATGCCCACTCTTCTGCTAACCAATCACTTTCTTTGCTTAATCAACCTTCTTCATCTAACAATACCTCTTCTGTTAAAATACCATCTCCTTTTATTAATCAATCTTCTTCCTCTAATCTACCCTCCTCTTCTTATAACCCATTCTCTCCATCTTTTCAAACCACTAAACTACCTTTTATGCCGTGGAAGGTACCTACCAATTCCTTGATGTTGAAAATCATCGACAAAGGTTGTGGTGAGTACCAATTCCAGAACATTGAGAATTATTTCCAAATCAATAAATCCCTATAAAAATAAGGAAAACCCAACTCTTACCACATTGCAACACCTCCCACTTATAACATGGGTAAGTCGGTTTGGCAGAATTTCAGTCATCTTGATGAAGAACATATTCCAAGTTCCTTAGGATCTTGGTTATACAATGACGAACTCGCTTCCTATTATGAGTCCCCTCAATTTACCAAAGATTAGCGAATAATGAAAAACATGTGATAGAAGGGTAAGGAATCACTAAGAATGAACAAGGTTGCCTAAATTCAGTCATTTATATTGAAAACCCCAGTAAAAATGGCCTCTATTTCAAAACATTTAATGTAGCTCCCATATTAGTCTCAAGTAGCGATGATGATACCACTTCTAAAATGACACAAGTTCTACACATAGTCTCTTTGAAAATGTTGTGGAAACCAATCTCCTCTTTGAACACCTTTCTGTTAATGTCATTTATTTCGAGCTTCTTCACCAGACTCTCATTGATCATGACCAATTGCATCGTGGGGCCATTACCAGCTTCAAAATGATGAGGACATTGAAGAGTTCCTTAGAACTTGCGATCCAATTACCCTCGCCAATCAAAAAAAGATTTGATATTGACCTTGATGAATTCACCTACTTTGGAAAATAATAATAATATTCCAATCCTCCACCTTGTGAAACCTTAATTAAGAAGTGAAAGAATAAAATTTCCCATAGTAAAAACCTTGCTTATTTCACTATCCCAAAAACATAAAAAAAACCATGTTTTCCCCCTATAACAACTCATCGTAAACACTCAAACCAATGATTTACATCAAATAATAGCATATTTTTCAGAAAAATATACATCCAAAATTCTAGTTGAAGAAACCAAATATATTAACATCGGTACATCCGAATAACCGAGATTTTACAACTCGTAATTAGTCTTCGTGTTGGCATGTTGTGATTTATGTGTTTTTATTGATGTAAAAGACAATTAATGACAAAGAGAATGATGGAGTAGAGTCGAGAGAAATTGGATATGATTATGACACGGATTTTGAGAGGTTGACATGATGGTATGAGGTGATTTAGTGAGAATGGCTTGTTTTGACAAGCCTAGTCGATTAATTAACTAGCCTAGGTGATGGTGCATGTTGGTTAGAGCTTCTTGGTGGCTTGAGTAGCATTTTTGTAGAATGGAGATAATTTTTTTGGGAGTTTTTAGGCACTCACATGAGTTTTAAGGTACAAGTATAGGTCGAGACCAAGTTTCAGGTGCTCATCTAGACCAAGGGTCTAAGTGTTTGAGGCATGAGGTTGAGTTTTAGAGCCATACGAACTCATAGATGCATGTAGGAATTTGTTTCATGATTTATTTAGGATGTTAGATCCTTTTAGAGATGTTTCTTGGTGAGTTATGATGTTGTTTCAATTGACCCTAGCCTAAACCATACAAAACCCTAAGGGCTACTCATGCAAATAAGATGGTATGATAAGTTGGAGAGATATTTGTGACATGTTGATGATTGTAGATGTTAGTAGGGTGTTTCATGATGTTTTGAGAAAAATTTGGAATCATTTTGAAGATGATTTTTGAAGTTACATCAATTTATGTGAAACATGGTCCAAGAAAGGGTGTTTTCTAGCTCAAATTACGCCTTTTGATGCTCACCCTGAATTGTGTGTTTTGCATGGGAACTTTTCACTTTTAAGGATTTTTAAATATTTAATCTATAAGGTTTTATAAAAAGAATGAGGTTAATTCATTTTCATGTTTTTATGAACGAATGTTAAGATGGTAAACAATTTTTACATGCTTGATGCCCTAGCTCAAAAGCGGTATGAGATAAATATCTTATAAGTTTCTAGAATTAATTTATATTGCATATATGATGATTATATTATGTATAGTACTCATAAAATTTTCCATAAAGGTATTGTAGTTCTTGTGGTGATGAGTGGACCCCATTCAAATAGGCATATTTATGAAGAAATTCAGTTTAGGACATGGTTGTCCAAAGGAGTTATAAAATAAATGGATATTGGTTTTAGTATGTGAGTTTATATTGATGTACATGGTGGTTTTAGGTCATGGTGATGATTATAAATGGAAAAGTGTGCCCTATTTGTGAAGGCTAGTTAAAAGGCGCTTTCAGCAGTTTATGGAGATGAGATTATTTTAAGGCCTTCCACTTGGATTTGGAAGGAGTTAAAATATGTTATGGAAAGATAATTAAAATGGATTTACATTGGTATAAGTTTCATCTCATGATGATGAGATTTTATGGATCATCTAGGTTAGTTTGTAGAGAAAAATCTTTTGTGTTTTCCAGACTAAATTTATTTCTACCAAAGATTGAGTTGGTTGAAGCATGAGATGGATTAGTTGAAGCTTTATATCACTTGGAAAGTGAAGAGGGATGAATTTTTTTCCTAGTGAAGGAATTTTGAGGTACTGGAAGTGGTAGAAAGGGCGTAAAATAGTTGATTTTGCAAAACTGATTTCTGGGTAGCATGATTTGGAGAAGAGGAAAACATACTTGGTTTGAACACATGGATGTGTGATGAGATATAACATGCTTGGATGTTATTTACAGGTCCAAAATATTATAATGAGTGGATACATGCCATAGTTTAGTTTATTTGGATTGGTCTTGAGGCCCAAAGGTAAAATCAGTTATTTGAAACAATTGTTTGGTGAAGGATATAAGCTTGTGGGCCCATGTTAGGAAATATTTGATCGGTCCAAGAAAATTTAATTATTTGTCATATTACACATGTATGATGATTTTTGGATCTTGACTAATCATGTTTTTGTTATTTTTGGTTTTAGCTCATCATTGTGATGGGGTTTTGAGGTGTTTTGGTGCAAGATGAGAGGTTTTGGGATGGCGAACCTATATGGGTCATATGTGAAATTTTTAATGATTAAAATGGGATGTAATTAAGTTTTATTGGTCAAACCAAAGGAGGGAAACTGAATTAGTTTGAATTTGAATCATGAAGAGTATATAAAAGTGATGTTTGGGTGTAAAGTTGGACTAGTTGCTTGTGTGTGAAAAGTACAACCTATGTGAGAGTGATTTATAGGTACAAAGGCATGTGTTGAGATATGAGAGAGTGGATGACATGTTGAAGAATGTTTTTACGAGTGTGTGTAAGTGTTTGAAGCAAAGAGAAGTGAAGAAAGTGAGAGATAGAGTGCGTTAGAGATGCTAGGGTTTGAAAGAGTTTGGAGTTGAGTCTTGTGATCACCATCAACTCAGTTGTTGCAGCATTTTATCATTGATCTTCTTATCAAAATATTGTGTGATGAGTCATATTCATGCAAGTCTTTTTTTATGAGTAATATCAACAAGGGTTTAGGGGTTGGTGCTCCTTTTGGGGTTAGTGCCTCACTAAAGAAATCTCTTGTTATGTGTAATATTCACTTGAGTCTTTGTTGTGTGTAATATCGAAATTTTTTCAGTGGGTTTTCTTCCCCTTGAGGTTTTCCCACTTACATCTTGTGTCTATGTGTTCTCTCTCATGTGTTATGTTCATTTGAATGTATGGTACACACTTAATAAGATCTCATTAAATGTATATGATTGAATGGATGTTAATGGATGCTTGAACTGATGGTAAATGAAGAAATAAATTTGTAGGACTGATTCACCCTATCCTTAGTCCATTTTTCTTCCAACAGTCGACGACCAAGAATGCATAGATTTCACATCACTCCTTATCAAATTTCAAGACATTTTGCATGGACCTACAAATATATGTCAGGCTTAGAACCATCTTTTGTAGTACATCTGGACATAAATCCTATAAAACAAATATTATGCAAAATGCATCCAAAGGAAAAATTTCTTATAAAATCCAAACTCCAAAAAATATTAGAGACAAAATTTATAAGACCAATCGACTATTCCAAATGGATATCAAACATAGTGCCTGTAGTTAAGAAAACTCCAGGACATTAGGGTATGAACATATATTTGTGATATTAACAAAGCTTTTACAAAAGATGACTTTCCTTTATAAAACATAGACATGATTGTCGAATCCATGACAGAGCCATGAAATTATATTCCTAATGGATGTATTTTTTGGCAATAACCAAATACATATTGCTAAAGAAGATCAACACAAAACAACATTTACTACACCATGGGGCACCTTATGTTATAAGGTCATGCCTTTTGGGCTGAAAAATGTAGGAGACACAAATTGACAAGCCATGACAATTATCTTTCATGATATGTTACATGATATCATGGAAGACTATGTCGATGATATACTAGCCAAATCCAAAACACAAATAATTCATCCAGGTGTGTTGAAATGCATATTTGAAAGGTTACATGAGTATAAGGTCCAAATCAATCCAAAGAAATGTGTATTTGGTGTGACTTGTGGAAAATTATTAGGATTCATTGTCTCTGGAGAGGTATCAAAGTTGATCCCGCAAAGGTCAAAGCTATCATGGAAATGCCTCCTCAATAGAATCTCAAACAACTATGCAAAGATTCAAGGAAAAATGTAGTCCATTCAATGTTATATATCATAGTTAGTCTGACAAGTGTCATCATTTCAATCAATTTCTTAAGAAATATGCACAATTCCAATAGAATCAAGATTTCCAAGACTCTTTCGCAAAACTAAAAGAATACCTCTCTAGTCCACTTGTCCTTATGTCACTAGTCATAGATAAACCAATGCTTCTTTACACGTCTTCCACTAAACATGCCATAGGAGCTTTATTAGCACAACACAATGATCAAGAAAAATAATAGGCAATTTATTACCTTAGTCGAACACTCATTGAGCATGAGGTAAGGTACTCCCAAATCAAAAAGTATGCTTAGTGGTCACTTTCATGTTCTATAAACTATGCAATTACTTACTCAATCATACAACCAAACTTATCACTAAGGTAGATCCCCTTAAGTATCTCATGTCTAGACCCATTCTCCGGGAAAAATGTCCAATTGGATTGTCCTACTTAGTGAATTTTCCATTTAATTTTTTCCATAGAGAGAAATTAAAGGAAAAGCCCTCACCGATAAACTTGTTGAGGCACCTCTTCTCGGAAAAAAACCGATCCATTTTACATTTCCCGATGAAGGTATTTTATACATAGATATAACACCATCTTGGAATTTATTTAGATCTTACAACCTCCATGGATCAAGAGCATGTATTTTACTTATCAAACCCGATGAAAATATTATCCCCAAATCATTTCACCTAACATTCATGTGTACTAATAATATCGTAGAGTATGAAGCTCTCATATTTGGATTAAAACTTTCCATAGCGTGGAACCTTAAAGAGTTGGTCATATTTGGTGACTCACTACTTATCATTAAACAAGTTATCGATGAATACTAGGTCAAGGATGAAATGATTATTCCATATAAACACATGGTAGATAACCTCTAAAGATGTTTTCGGTTGATTAGTTTTGACCAAATCCCTATAATTTGTAATAAATCTGCACATGCTATGGAAATGATTGGATCTCTGTTAGAAATCAAGTCTAATCAACCTTGGGCACACTTTCTCATAAAACATCTTTTAATGCATGCTTATAATCTACTTAAAAATATTATGATATGTAAAATCGTAGGTCCTAACAACCCTTGGTATCATGATATTTACACTTTCATCCATAATAAAGCGTTCCCTACTAACATGAATACTACTCATAAACGTGCTTTAGCACAATGTCCCTCTTGCTACACAATTATAGCAGAAAATCTATATAGATGAGGGTACGATGGTACCCTAATATGATGTTTTCATTAGGAGGATGCCTCTAATGTTCTAACCGAAGTCCAATCTGTATTTGCAGAGCACACACAAATGACATGGATCTCGGATAAGAAAATCTTACATGTTGGGTATTATTGGTCCACCATGGAGAATGAAAAATTCCTTGTAGTTAAACGATGTCAAAATTTTAAAAAACATGAAAACATTTTCCATGCACCTTCTCAATCATTAAAACCAATCATAATACCCTGGCCCTTCTCTTAATGGGGGCTTGATCTCATCAGTAAAATTAGACCAACTTCGTCCGATGGACATAAGTTCATCATTACCACTACCGATTATTTCACTAAGTGGGTAGAGGTTATCCCTCTCACCTACGTTACTTTGGAAGCCAAACATCAAAGTTCATTTTCAATAATATCATTTTTAATTTGGCATTCCATCCTCCATTGTCATTAAAAATGGAAAATCATTTAAAAACCAACTCATCAAAGACCTAGCCAAACGTTTCCACATCAAAATTAAATGGTCTACACCATACTATTATTGAACCGGTATTCTTGTCCATGTATCAGATTAGTGAAGTGACAAAAAGAAAACAAAAACTCTAATATGAGAGGGTTTAAGGTACCTTTAGATGGGATGACGATGAATACGTGTGCAAAAGATAGATCCTCCTTGCAAAGGAGCTTGATTACTCTGCACAACAACAAAAAAAAATCAATAGAAAAAGGACTAGTATATTGGATAGTGGGTTTCCCAACAATGTCAGTCTTGAGAAGTGAAAACTTCCTAGGATGGATGTCAACCCACTTTTAGATAAAATAAAGTAATGATGGATTTGATATGATGCAACAAAATTTGAGATAAAACAGAAAGATGAAATGCAATAGATAAAGTAAAATGCATATCTGATCTAAGGAAATGTAAACTTGAATCAAAACTGGTGGGTTCATCATGACTCGAGACTCATGAGAGAATACTCAAGGATGGCTAGGACATTATGGGAAGAAAATTTAGAAAATAATACCCGAAAGGATTCTTGAAGCCCGATTTGGAGCTAATCTAAACCGGGATGATGCTTTGAGCTATGGTGAGAAGATGATCTGTTGAGACCAAAAAGGATGCAAGAAAATTAATGAAAGATGAGAAATTATTGATTGGGTCGACAATGAATGGTCCCGATCGGAAATTGGATTTGATAAAGTTGGGATCTAAAGTCATGTGAGTGTGCATAATGACAAGATTGGAGGATGTAAAAGGTTGTGGGATCAAAAATAGATGATGGGAAGAATGAATGATAGAAATCCAAAAAAATGATAATCTGGGTTGATGGCGACTAGATGGGGTTGACGGTGACTAGGAGTGATCTAGGGTTTGATGGAAAAATATGGATGAAAATGATGATCTACATATGGTAACAAGGATAAGGAAAATGTGAAGACATAGATTTGGGATGATTGACGAACCTACAAAAAAAGGCTGATAAGGAAAAGTGATGGAATGACAAGGGTAGACTTAAGAATGTAAGAGAGAGAGAGAGAGGACTTCAAATCTCCAAGAGGGAAGCACAAGATCTCCAATGTGTGACATTTTTTGATGTCGTGATCGCAGACTTGGTGATATTTATACTAAGTTTCCTCACAATACCATGTGGGTTTGGGTCATGAATCATCAAAGGGTCAGATGGGAGGAGGTTGGATGAGGTACACAACCATTAATTTGTTGAAGATGGAGCTATATGATTCTCTAAGAGGAGTGTAATTGGGGGTTTGTTTAGGAGCCCTTTGTGGAGGCTCGATGTGAGATGTAGATGTGGATGAAGACTTGACTATGATAGTGTTAGCCACACTTTTAGTCTTGTCATTATGGGTGGATGAATTCGTGAACTTGTGTTTCAGTTTATTAGATAGAAGCCCTAGATGGCCTTGCTCAAGGGTGCGAAGTTCAAGTTTACAAGCCATGGTGAATGACTCTTTAAAGGTTTGGAATTGTGAACATGTTAAACTTAAGAAAAGAAATTTAAACCTAAACTAACACCAAGTAGTTTAGAGCTAAGATAATAAATTCATCAATGAACCATCATGATCAAAGCTTATGAGAATGCATAAGGAAATATACATGAAATTAATCATCTAGTTACAAAGCATCTCTACTTAGTAAATGATTGCTACTTAAATTGAACCTATGAAGATTACAAGCAATCAAAATGTGTGTTGCTACTTCATTAATGGTGAAGAGATCTCAATAAAATGGCTACAAGGCCATGTTTATATCTTCTCTTACCAACCAAGCTTGAAGAAATGGATGCAAATGGGGATGCAAGTTATTCCATCAATGGAGTAAGGCTCTTGATCATATGTTTTATATGATATACTTCACAAAAGTATGGTGTAATGATTCAGAGGATTTTCTAGGTACAAAAGTTTACAAATTCTCTCTAAACCATTACAAGCTTGTAGAGTGTCTTGAGAGCTTTCCATCGACAAGTTGAACTTAGAAAAAGGAGCTCATATGCAAAAGATATCACAGTCAAAGTTCGGAGTTAAAAAAGTGGTCAAACTTAGTCAACAGTCCAATCCAGACATGACACATGGAAAAAATGGTAAAAAGGTTGAAAAGGTTAAAATCTTGTTTTTACCTCTGGTCTTCGATATGTGAGGGAAAAATTGGCAGGCCCCACTATTTGCTGGCTAGGGGCCCTCAGCTAGGTTCGACACACTCTTTTATAGGAGGGGTACCTTTGTTGCCTTTTTCATATTATCAATATCACAATTTCGATTATATATGAAACATATTTTTCTAACTCCTCCAATGTGAGACTATTTGTTTTGGAGAGATAAATTGTGTATTGCAGGGTTAAATCCAACTCGGTGAGCTACTATTTAGCTTGGTGGGGTGATCAACTCCCCATCGAGTTGATCACAATATTACTTCCCTTATCATTTGGGCGTATCACTTATATCTTGGTGAGCATAATAGCTGGGGAATTATCCCCAATGGTTTAGGATTAACTATGTTACATCCCTATTACTTCCTATTTGACGGGCTATATACTTAGCCATATAAAGTATCGACTGGGTCAATCAATGGTCGCTCCAATAAACACACAACTCAGCCCTCACATAGGCGGTTAAACAATGACGGGTTCGCAACGCATGGCTTGGCCCTCACATCTCAGGATGATTCAATAATACACTAGCCAACACCGTGCGTGGCGCCAAGTTAAGCCATAAAACCACAAATATAGAAACATGGCCACCTATTATTTGGTCGACCTCCGGCCAATTCAACATAGTGAGCCTAAGGATTTTTTCACTTAATTATGTGAGTTATTTTAATTTTATTCTTAGTTTTCTAGCCTTACATGCTTCCGTAAATGATTTTCACCCCTTTTTCCCTTATCTTTTACCTTAAGTTATGAAACTCGCCTCAATGGTTCTTTGATAAGGCCATAAATTGGACATAAATTACCATTATTTTGTCCTTCCAAGTTACCTTTGAAAGTGGATTTAAATGTAATATAGGAACTTATAGTTTTCTCAAGATAGAATATAGGATATATATCTTGTTCATTATTTAGAAATATATATATTTTTATCTATTTGGTAGACTAATCCTATTGATTATTTGGGAAAAGATGCAAAGTCTTGTGTATGCACTACCATGAAGGAAAGATAATGCTAGTATTGAAAAAGTGTAATTGATCATGGATGGTATATCTAAACTCAAATATGATTTTATATTCAGATTCCTCTCAAAAAATCATGAAGTTTAAAAAAAGAATCATCTCAATCCGAGATCGCATGTAAAAATTATAGTTGTTTTAAGTTAGCTTTAGAACTCGCAGATTTAGTTCCATAACTGACATGTTTAGTTCCAGAACTTGTAGATTTAGTTCCGAAACTCATAGATTCAATTTCAAAACTTGTAGATTTATTTCCGAAACTTACAGATTTAGTTCCGAACTTGCATCAATTGAATAACATTTAGTTCCGGAACTTGCAATTCATATATTTATATTTTCAAGCAATTAAAATAGTGGACAAAGTTGCAAGGTATAGAATGACAGTTAGTTCCGGAACTTACAATTCATGGAAAAAATAGATTTAGTTCTAGAACTTACAGATTTATTTCTAGAAATTTCATAAAAGGAATGAAAACTTTAGTTCCTAACTTTCATAAAAGGAATGACAACTTTAGTTTCGAACTTGCATAAAAGGAATGACAATTTTAGTTTTGAAACTTGCATAAAATGGGAATTGTGAATAATCAGAGAGTCTAATGAAAAATATGAGAGAGGTTTTTGTTCATAGAAATGTGATTAATAAAAACCTCATTTAGATTTTTTATAGGTGTTACCAATAAAGAGAAATATAACCTTTAGTGAGCTGCAGTCTGAGGACAAGTATATTAGACGAGCACTAAAAGTTCCATAAACAGAAACAAAAAGTCAAACGGAAAATATGAGAGAGGTTTTTGTTTATAGTAATGTTTTTAACAAAAACCTCATTCATATTTGTAAAAAGTTTTACCAATGAAGATAAATATAAATTTTAGTGAACTGTAGTCCGAGGAAAAAGTGTATTAGACAAGCATCAAAAGTTCCACAATAAAAAACAACAAAGTCAAATGGAAAATATGGGAAAGGTATTTAGTAAAAATCATCTTTTAAGGAAAAACCTCCTTCTAATAATGTAGGAGAATAAAATCATTTTGATTCTTGCTACTGAAAAGCAAGGAGAAGATTTGGGAGCAAATCTTTCTAAAACAACGAGATAAGACTTTGACTCTAATAATATATCTCTCTCCATATTTTGTGGAGATGAAGATCTTATTTATTAGGATTAGAATAAAGATAAGATCAGATTGTATCTACCAAAATAAGGAGTTGGTTGGATGCATAAATTATAAATGCAACCTTCCACATTGAGATATGTAATTTTTGCTACCAAGAAATGAATATGTTCTTTTCTCTCTAGTATTCTACAATTATGAGTTAAGATCTCGAATCATGGTTTAAATCCTCTTCCAAGGAATGATATGGCCACTCATTCTAAGGAAGATGGATCTATATATTTGTGTTTTCATTTTGTAATAATTTATGTTTATTTCTTTTACTGTAATTACTCTTTTGTTTGTTGTTCTTCTCTTTGTATTGTAACATTCTACTATCAGTAAACCCGTAGGTGTTTTGTTTAATTATGTTTATTTCTAATTCAACAATTTCAATTTATGCAATGTGTTTTTTTTTCCTGTACATTTTATTTCCTTCATGCAAGTGTGATTTATTTCATGCAAAATTTATTTCTATAAGTGTGCCTTTAAATTTTTGCAAGTGTGATTTATTTTATGCAAGTTTGGTTTGTGTTTAAAGGAGTTATTTTCCAAATATATTCTTCTCTTAATGCATACAGCCATCGAACACCAGCCCTAGATTGATATTATTAATGACAAGGATTGACAACCCTCATTAGTTACGTAACCACCATTCTACCTTGAGCGGCAGTTACACAATTCCTGTGGTGGTTGCATAACCATCGATCTACGCAAATCGACGCTTTCATACACATTAACCTGAGACTTTAACAACATGTTTTCTACGCATGTTTCTTCTTACCAAGTTGATTTCTCACACATTTCTTGACCAAATTAGCTATCTTTAAGCTTGTTAGATGCATATAGACTTCTTCTTCACTTACTATTCTTAGTAAGTTAACTACCCCTTCCCATGGTGATTTTGCACTTCTTGGTTTCCAAGTGTGCTACACCATTTCCCTGCTAACTTTCTATAAAAACAAGATTTTCTCTAAGCATTGGTTGGAGTATTTTGAATTGGAATTGCATCATTATATTGCTAGAATCTTGCCAAGAAGCACACAAAAACATAGATCCTTTTCCTTGCTACTCTCTTTCCTGCATTTCTACCAGACTGCCTACAAACCAAACTGCTAGCTTGAGAACTTCTACATCTTCTTTTGCATACCAACCATCACAAATACCTAGACAACATTGGATACCTCATTGGCAAAGAAGCCGAGGGGATCAACAAAAGCACAACCAACATTGGAAATTGTCTCTGTTCTACATTTCCAGGTTGGAAGTGTATTTAAATTCCTAGAAGATTTATTTCAATAGTTAGATTCCAATCTGTAATCAATTTAAAAATTTGTTTTAAGGAATATCAAATTCATAGATTAGTTTAATTTCTTGTAATTAGCTTCTGTTGAATTTTTTTCAACTCATCCCTATGGATTTGTCTAGGAAGGATTTGGAGGAAGTTCTTGTGCACAAAGTCTTTTATTTCTTCACTATAAAATCACTTGTAGCTTTTGTTTAAATTCATTAGTTAGATTGAACGTGTATACGAGAAAATATTCCCTTGAAATCTTCTCCCTACTTATCCTTGTGGATCTGTAAGGGAAGTGAGTTTGAAGAAGCTTCTGTGTCTGTGTACTTTGTTGAGTTTTATTCACATTAAAAATTGTATGTAGGAATTTTAATGTTTTACCGGGAAGTCTCGGGAAATAAATTGCTTCTCATAAGCTTGTAATTCTTCCCATGATTTTGAGGTAGAACCAGAGGAAATCAGATCCACATTTAAAAATTAGAAAAGTCCGTAGTTTTAATTAGGATAGATTTAATTCACTATGTAGCAGGAAATATTCACATAGGGCTATTTCACTGTTTAGTTTATTTCATTTTAGAGTAGAAGTAGTTTATGTTTAATTAAAAGCAATTTCATTTTCTGTGAAACTTTTGTTTATTTAATTCTAGAAAACTAGAAAATCCTCAAAAACATAGACTAGAATAGTTAGATTTATTTATTTGTCTTATTCCCTTTCTTTTAAAAAGTCTTTGAAAAATACAAAAAAGAAGAAGATTAGATTAATTTCTTTGTTTTAATCAATTAGTTTCATTTCTTTAATTAATTAGTTGCACATAGATTTAATTAAATTAAAGGAGATTAATTAAATTTATTTAATTTAAATATGTTTGCATTCTTTGGTTAAATTAGGAACATAGATTTAATTAGACATGAATTAACACAAACTCCCTACATTTCCTTAGTGGCTTAGGTTACTGGACCATTAGCCTTAGCCCCCTTCAATTTTTTTGCATGTTTTGTTTATGTCCATATATTATTTTTTCATGTCCACATGACCATCCAATGCCTCGATAATCAAGACAAAGAGTGTGTGATCTAAGAGTGTCGAACCAAACACCATTACAAAATTTACCGATATTGACCAGGGCCTTAAACAACTCATTTTTCGTGCTACTCTCATCCTACCTAGCATCATACAAAGTAGCTGATTTTTTTGAATGACGAGGAGGATATCACCAATGAGTTATGGGCAAACTAGCTTGACAAAAACTATGATTTTCCTTTCTCCATTGCTTGCGTCATATTCATGAACCTCTCTGGATAACATTATACAAGAGATGAAGGATGAATTCCCGTGTCCCATAACCCACTAGAGGTTTTTTTTTCCCAACTAAAATTGATAAAAATCTTCATGCAACTATTATCCTTGATCATTCCATTTCACTCGAAAGCGAGTTAGACAGAATTTATTGCCCTTACCGAGAAAATACCTATCATTCCCATTGAGTACATTTCTTTTCCTTGATTTATCTCTAAACCATAACTCATCTATTTTGCCTATCCGTATTTATTCATTCTATAGCCATCTATCCATTTCATTGCAGCTTGTCCTAACATGACCTTGGGAGGTCATGTGCACCTTGAGTCACATGTTGATTCTTAGGCATAAAGTGACCAAAACTACTAAACCTAGTGAAATCAATCCATTTTAAGGTTGATATAAAATAGTTAGACAATGGTAAACATGTTTCAATCCTTGAACAAGATCCTCAAATCCTATAAGGTAGATTTGACATGATTTGGAGGTTTCCTAGCATTGAGAAAAGAGTTCATTTTGCAAGATTAAGACTAAGTTGAAGTTGTTTATGAAATATAACTTATTTGGGTGATTGATTGATTAATGAGTATGCTCTGCATCAATTGGTATCCTCAAGTGGCTATGGAGTCCACCGGTATACTTCATTAGAATTTCCTAGTCTGCGCTACATGTTTACATATTTGGACATATTTATTCGGAACTCATTGGTGTACTCTTACACATTTGGCCTTGCTTTTTCCGATATATTTAAAATACATGGAACTATATTCCTCATAACTATGAGATCAATGAGGTTGTACTCCAACGGTGAGGTGAAAGCTCCAAGTAATCATCAAGTGTAATCGAACAACAAGGAAAATCATTCATGAAAGAATAGGTCTACTCATTCTTATAGATAAAAGAAGGTTACATATGAGAGTGTTATGTATGATTTAATTTAATTTGAATTAAATCAAATTATTGTAGAGTTAATGATATAGAAATGATAAACTACAGAAATAAAACAAACAAACTAAGATTTAAGGTAGGAAAACCCTAAGTAAGAGAGGAGAAAAAGATGACTTAGTTGATGTAGACATAAAATCATGCACTTTGAGTCATTATCTAGTCTCTATCATTTTCTATTTGTATGATTCCTAAGTAAGAAAATTACTGATTAACCCATGTCTTTGACCACCTTTCTTTTCTTTATGCTTCTGCTTTCAGTCTTGCACTTGTAATTGCTCATTCTGTCTTTAAGCCTTTTGGCATTTTTCATTCTAGACACTAGCACCCATCCAGGGATGTCAATGTTAGGTGCCCCCATCCCCTCTGGGTGCCATTTTCCCCTTTGTACTTTGGTCACACTTTCTGGGTCCTTTCTAGCTGTTTGAGCATCTTATATCTTTAGTAGTCTATCTTTTTAAGGAAAATTATGAAATTAAAGTGAAGGAATCATATAAATATAAAGTTATGTGATCATAATAAGGGACCAAGAACTAAGCATCTACTATCTCCACCTAAGGTTGCATCCATCAAAGACATATATAGCTCCATTTGCATCCATCTAGCTCCATCACAAGGGATAAAGGCTGGTTCATCTGCATCACACTTCATAGGAGGGGATTCTATTTTTTCCATGTATACATTATTTACATTCTACATCTAGTTACTCACTACTCACAAAAAGGGACTAAACAAGAGCAACCAAGGGGAAAATTCCACAAACACACACACACACACACACACACCTAGAACTACATTGGGCTTGAGATGTAGTGCAACGCTCAATGATAATTCCATCAATTTAGAAGCTAAGAACAATCTAAAACCTTCATATGCATCTTTATTTTTAGGGTTTTGATGCTTTGATTGGGGTTTTGCAAGTGATTTGTTCATTGTAGGTTTATAACAACATCCAATGAAGTTTAATAACATACATGTGACAAGAATCAAAGAAGTGCATACACCTAACGACTGACATATCGGATGCAAGTTCTAACCATTTATGAAAACAAAGGTGCCAGAACTCGGACTATGAAACCCTTATCCCTCTCCGGATGCCCTAGTCTAGTTAAATATCCTAGATCTCGCAAGTTTGTGGCTTTTGTGTGACGTTCTTCCATTTTTGTTTAGCCAAGATCCACTATGACATAGTTCAACAACCTTTGCAAATCGACTAAGGATATTCTAACCCTCTTCGCATATTAAGATTTCATATTTTCTAGCTTAGTTTTCTTGGGTATTACTTCAATATTTTAGTATTCATTTATCTTACTTGAAAACTTGCATTAGATTGGGCCTATAATTTACATTTTAGCTTAATCATTTTGGTGAACCCGAACTCGATCTTCATGCTCTTAGGATCCTCATTCTTTTCTTATCATTCTAGAATCTTTTCATCATGAGTATCTCAATTAATGATTTCTTGCTTTCTAATCCTGACTTAAGACATAAAGTACAACATCTCCTTGCTACTACTCGCATTCTTACTGATATACATCCGATTCCATATATAACTCTTTTGTTGATGCATTTTCTCAACATATAGCTTTCCCATCTAATCCTCATGCTGATCTTTCTATTTTTGATAATGATCCACCTTGCATATCATGATTCACATTTATAATGTGGGCATCAAGCATACTCTAATTGACAATGGATTTGAACTTAATCTTTGTCCTATGTCATTCCTTGAAAATCATTTTCTTTCTACTGATAATGTTAGTCAATCACGTCTCTCTCTTCATGCATATGATGGCTCTATTTGTCCATGTGTAGGTCACATTTTTTACCTATCACCGTGGGACCAAAAAATCTTAACACAATTTTGTTTGTCTTTGAATTTCTGGTTTTATATAACTATTTACTTGGTAGGCCATGGCTCCATGCCATAAAATTTGTTTCCCTGCAGTGCTTCATTGTGTCAAATTTATACATGAGGGTGTCAAGTATACTATTCTTCGTGACCGTTATCCTTATAAATATTACAACCATGATCCAAATACTACACTTCCTATTCCACGAGCTACCACATTTACCACCACTTGAAGGTACTATTTGCATGATAATTTTTTTCCAAATACATCTACACCTCCCCCTAATTATACCATTTCCATGATTTTTATTAGTGGCATGTCTATACAATGAACGTCACACTATCTATTCCACCTTCTCATGTACCACCTTCATCGAATGACCTATTTTCACATGTACACTTTTCATGAACAATTTTTATTGGGAGCATATTCCATTTGATCCTACTTCTGATGAAACAATATTTAAACATGATGGTTTGAATCGACAAGGATTTTCTTTTGAGGATCTCTATCCTCCGCCACATTCTACTCACCTTTATCATGGATTCATTCACATTACTGCCACTTATGGTCTACATGTATTTCATCTCACAATTTTTCTTACGTGAAGTCCTCACTCTTCACCACTTACATTAGGAAAATATTGGCTTGATTACATTGGGTTATGTTAGATCTTGATCACACGGATATATCATTTCCCATGTCCATTTTCTGTATTCATCTCAGAATCGTAGACACCTAAAATACGCTTCGTAGTTTTAATGCTAAAGTGGTACCGACTATCCTCTATCTCATCATTTTTGTTATAATTAGTGATTTTCTCTAATTAACTAATGTTTCCCTCTATTTTGGTTAATTAACGACACTTCGTTAATTAACTAGCTTCTATCACATTTTGGATGCCAATTAATGACACTTCGTTAGTTATAATCCTCTTCAAATCAATTAATTAACTATTATTAGTTAATTAAGCCTTTTTAACAATGCATTTAATCAATAAACCCTTTTATTGGCTAAATCCCACTTTCAAATGCTTCAAATCATATCAAATTCCTCCTAAATCACCTCCAAATAGCCTAAAAATCTTATTCTAGCCTATTAATTAATCCTAGTTGATTAATTAAAGCACCCTCAAACTCCCATGAGTTGTTAATCACTTGTTAATTCTTCTAAGCATGCTTAACAAGTCTAAATCTACTTTATCCTTTATCCCACATTCATTAGGATTCAAGTTCTCCCCAAAAAGGAAAGCTATATAAAGGACTAAGATCCTTCCCTCATACCTTACTTTGAATAGTATTTCATATAAGACATATGATTTAAGAGCCTTCTCCATTGATTTGGAATAGCTTGATCATCTCTTTCATCCATTCTTCATGCTTGGTTAGTAAAGGAAGATCTAAACATGGCCTTGTAGCCATTTCTTAGTGAGATCCTTTCATCATCTTGAAGCAACAACATAACTTCATAGGTTCACATTTTAAAGGCAATCATACATACTAAGTAGGAATGTTTGTAATTAGATGAGTAATTTCATGTTTAATTCATTTTAGCATTCCAATAAGCTATGATCATGATGGTTCTATGGTAGATTTTAGCTTAGCTATTTAGACTACTAGGTGTTAGTCTATTTCAATTAGCTTTGCAAATTATATGAACACATTTGGCACGCCCAGGTTGACTCGTCAATCATCACGGTGTAAAGAGGTCTATTACCATCCCCTCTCGAGGTATGTCTCACCATAAGAACATATCCCAAATGCAGGCTCGGATATGGCCTCGATCTCCATCGTAGTCTATCCATCTACATCAAATCGGTACTCGAGAATACACCAAACATCCTCTAGTGTCATGGAAATCTCACCAGTAGGTAGTTTGAAGCACTGGCTCTCGCTACGCCATCTCTCTGCTAAGGCAGTGAGCAAGGTGTGATCTAGTCTAATCTAGGGCATATGAGCTACATAGCTAAGGCATGTAAGCTCCAAAGAAAAAATCAGCCCTCACTTTGCTCCCGCCTAAAAGTATGCTCAAAACATCCAAGTCACCTGTATCTTGCTCACACATATCTAGCTTACAAAATATCACCTGTAAGATTACACAACACTTCATTAGCATCATTTTCTTCCAAAAACATCTTCCTAAGGTGTTTTACTTGATTTTATACTCTTCTATTCATTCCTAAATTTTTCACTAAGGTCATTTTTTTGGATTTTTCTTCTAAACTAGCTTAAGGCACAAAATTCTAGCATAATCTTTGCACCTACGCGCATGTTTTCACGCATGCTTATCTAATTTCGTGCTTATGCACACCTACAAAACCTAAAATTTAGTTTAGCACATGCACGCCCCCTTTAGCACATACACTTCCCCCTTTAGCACATGTGCGCACCCCATTAGTACTAGCATGATACCTCACACCAGCGTGCCTCTGTGGCTCGCACTACCACGAACTTGCTAATTTCCCTTGCTAAAAATGCAATAAATGCACTAAAAATTCAAAAAAATTTGTGTACTTACTGGTGTAGAGTCTCGGAAGGTCTCCCAAACTCTCAAACTTAGTCTACGTAGTGTTTGCGATTACTCAATCCATGCCATTTATCTCCAATGTGAGAGCAAATCTCTCATAAAAATCAATAAGGGTAAATAGAAAATAACTCATCGTGATGGATTTTACCCCCTTGTGGCTTGGTATTTATGGCCATTTTGACCACACACGTTGTTTTGCATGCCTTTGATGGGCTCGGTGACTTCCGTGCTTCTTCTAAATTCTTCTAGCACTTGTCGCGATGATTTTTAAAATAAATAATCATTTATCGCCTATTTTTGGCTACACTAGGGCATGTTTTTGCTTCACAACAACCCTTTCTACTACATGGGGCATATTTTTTCTTTCTTGTAATTTTTGGTGATGTCCCATGATATTTTCATTCTTATATAATCATTTTTCCTAAAATTTTCAAAAAAATTAAAACTCGGAAAATTTGTAAAATTTCAAAAAATTGTTTAAAATTCCAAAAAAATGTAAAATTTAGAAAGTTTCAAAAATTGGTAAAAGGCATGCACACAAATTGAAGCTTGTATCAAACACATCATCCTCAAACATTGAAATTTGTTCTACAAAACATATTTCTTTTGTCCTCACTTGTTCTTGCAAACGACTTGCAAATCATTTTGATCTATCTCCATTTACAAAGTGGTTTGTTTGATATGTCTATACTTGCTTGGCTTAACACATTTCCTAATACTTGTTTCGTAGTACATGATGGATTTTTCATGGGACCTCTATGTCATCTTTTATTCTCCTTGAATGTATCCTTGTTTGGGGCACCATTTTCACCCTTATGTCGTTAACTTGAACATTTGGGAATTAAAGCTAGATAACAAAAATATTGGTACAACTATCTTAAATGATGTTAGTTTGAGTATGTGTGTTTTTACTTGTTTCCTGTCAGGTTATCTTGTTTAATTTCTTGTATTACATTATATTATGTATGTTGCATTCAAGTAAGTATTTTTAGCAATGATCAAATGTTAGTATTATAACTTTACATGTTATGTAACACTTTTGTTGTATGCATACATTTTAATAAGGGCCGATGATGTTGATCATATGAGAAAAGTGATGAAACAATGTTGTTTATTGAACGAGATGGATGCAAAAGATATTTCCATTTTCATCTATCAATTCTCATTACTAGCAAGGTTTCTTCTCCTGGATTCTTCTATCCGTCCCCTTCATATTTTCAATCGTCAATTGACCTCTTCTATCACCCCATCAACACTTGAGGGTGCATCGCCATTCTACTAACTTTTCTTCAAATTTATTTTGTTTATAATTGTCTACTATCTTTGAAGTGGCATTTCTTACGCAATCCCAAAGAGGGGAAAATGTAGTCACCTAAAATATGCTTTCGCAATTTTAATGCTAAAGTGGTACCAACTATCTTCTATCTCATCATTTCGTTAGAAGTAGTGATTTCCGCCAATCAATTAATGTTTCCTCTATTTTGGTCAATTAATGACACTTCATTAATTAAATAGCTTCTTGTTGGTCCGAAAATCATCGCTTGGGCAGATTTATGGATAAACGAGCCAACAGCAGTGCGGGCATAGCCCTCTTTGAGTCAAGAAAGCGAAACCGGTTTATTGCTATTCTACCAAACAGAATCATGCAAGTCTCACAATATTCTACCTTCGGGGTTTGGGATCTCATCCCAAAGTAGGGTGTTTCCAATCGAAAAGAAAGGAATGAAAGAGAGGATGAAGGAAGAGCAGGTCCGAAGGGAGAAAAGAAATGAATTCCAAAGCGTAAAGGTCGAGGGTTTATGTTTTGGGATTGGTAGTAAATGAGAGCCAAACCTACTTACATAAACGAACAAAGCAATACTGATGAATAAATGACAATAAAACAGAAGTAAAATCCAACAAAACAAACACACAGATCTAACGTAAGAAAGATCCAATGCAAATAACACACGTATTCAGCACAAAGTCTAAATATTGTATTAATAATTCTTTCTGTTACAAAAAGCTCAAAGTCTTTCCTCCTCACTTCTATTTTTCATCTGAAAGATATTCACTCATTCACACCACAACAAGTATTGGGGTATTTATAGAAGAAGGAGAGAAAAGAAGGCAAAAAGGAGCCAACCACCTATTTATAAAGATATTTACAAAATATCTACAAGGATATACAAAATATCTCAAAGTCATGTTGACTTTTGACAACTTGATGGATGACATCATCCCATGGTGCAACATGGATGATGTCATCATTTGTGCCAACATACTCCAGATATTTACAAAAAGAAAGTCGAAGAAGAGAGAGAAGAAGAAGAAGCCACCATCATGAATTCATTGTTAACGGCAGTTGACTGGGATTCCCCCAGCAAAGTGCAGGGCACTGCCTATTAGCTTGTCCATCCACGGACTTCTTGTGACCTTCTGAGTCCTGACCCAGAATTCCTCCAAATCAATATGACCCAACTCTGAGTCTCTGATGTCCAGGTCACACTCGGCCTGGGAGTCGGGCATTCTGACCCTCTGATATTTATACTTCATTTCTTCCTCTGTGAGCTTGGCCTTGCCTTTGGATTTGGTAGGCCTCTTGCTTGATGTTGACATATGTTCTTCTGAGTTTAATTGCTGATCTGCAAGAATAAGACGTGAAACCCAATCGAAGAAAGCCATGTCAGCTGCTTGATTTTCCATTGAAATGCTTGAAGAAGAAAGAGTTAGCAATTTTGAGGCCTCGGGGCGCATGGCGCACAGATATTGCAAATTGCAGAGCTAAATGGGTAAGGCGCACAGGAAAAGGGTGTTGCAGGAGATAAATCAGCGCCAAAGGGTGCATGGCGCATAGACACTGCAGGGTGCATTTTGTGTTGCTGTAAGGACAAGTGCGCCTGCGCCATGTGGATGTATTTTGTAAAAGGCGCATGTATCTTTCATGTTGCATGGAATTTCGGTGCGCCAAAGGTGCATATATGGTTTGTGTAACATGTGCTTTTGGCGCGCTTAAGGGAACTTGGCGCGGCGCATGGAGGGTCTGCACAACATGATGTTGCTGCGATGAGGAACGCGCCTGCGTCTTTATAGCTTAACACTTGGCGCATATGAAAGAGCTGTTACATGGGCGCAGGGATTCTTTATGTTGCATCCAAGTTTGATGCACCAAGGGGCACATGGGAAGCATTTGCAGCATGCGAGGGAAGTGTGCCATGAGGGCGCAATGCGCCATGCTTTTGATGTTGCGTGGTGAGCTCATGCGCGAAAAGGAGAAAACAGTTTTCTTTTTAGTTTTGATCTCTCTCGAGGTGTTTCCACATATGGCTTAGCTTTTATGACAAATTTTATTGTAGGATATGAAGAGGTGCTATACCAAAAGGGTTTTCAAGCTATCATTTTTTAGGACAGAGCTTCCTCTTCCAGCAGATCTGGAAAGAGGAGGAAATGTGGAAAGACAGCAAGGGGGGGAAGCAAACTCATAATCTATTCTTTTCAATCCATACTGAACCCACCTAGCAGCCAAAAAAAAACAAAAAAAAGCATGAAAGACAAGAAGGCCACTTACCCGGATATAAATGATGAAAAAGCGTGAGAATGGGTCCACAAATCAATTCGAAAGCGACGGGGCTGGTGCGCTGACAAGCTCAGAGAAAAATCACGTGTTTTGCATCGGTGACAATGACAGCGCAGACGCGCCTATTTATAGGCGAGGCAGCAATAAATGCGCCACCAACTTTTTAAAGGGGCGCACCAAATGAGCTGTCGACATGAGAAAACATGCACCCTTTGGCGCACCGAAAGACTTGTCAACATGAAGATATGTGCGCCTATGGCGCACCGGAAGTGGTGTTGACAGAGGAAAATGTGTGCCTAAGGCGCACCAAAAAGAGGCACAACAAATGATCTGTCGACAGGAAGGCGCATGCACCTTGGCGCACGCAGGGAAGCCTCAACATAAAGAGGCGCACCAAAACGCCTGTTGACACAAGAAGACATGCGCCAAAGGCTTTAAAGGGGGCGCATCAAAAGTTGATGTTGCATAGTCATTCTATGCGCCCCAAAAAGACCAAAAATGACTAAGTTCGGAAAACCAGATTTCCCGAAAGGGATTTTGCAACGTTCCAAATGCAAGGGATCCCCGACGAGGGATCGGAACAAAATTTTGGTATGGTTATCAGTAAATTTCCCTTGCCAATTTTACGGGATAACAGCTGGCTCTTTCTGGGGACTATCCCTGAGTAGACTCGGGGTAGAGAATCCCAGATCTCATGTGCCTATCCATTGGGCTGGAGAGTCAAAAACAAGGGTGACCTGGAGGGAGAACAAGGGAAACACACAACAAACAGAAAGCAAACACACGACGAAAACAAACACACAACTAAAGCAAACTGTACAAAGAAGAGAGCAAGCTCTACTTCCTGAAGATTTTCAGATGCTGCCCACTGTAGGGAAGCGGGAGTTCGGTTCCATCCAAATATGAGAGATAGAAACTATTCTCTCCGTTGAGCTGCTTGATCTTGAAAGGTCCTCTCCATAGGGAATCAAACTTTCCGTGCATGCCTTTTGGCTCTCTTCGCTTGTCCCACAGAAGGATGAGGTCCCCCACCTGGAAATTTCTTTGCTTAGCTTTTTTATCGAATAGTCTCTTGACTTGATTCTGATGTTCGGTGATCTTGTCGACCACTCTTACTCTCTTTTCTTCGAGCTCTGTCAGATACATGATCCTCTTCTCAAGAGAATTTTGGAAAGTTTCATCTTCAATAGCTCGTGCCAAGCGCAGAGCAGGGATTTCAGCAGAAATGGGAAGCTCGACATCAGTGCCATATAACACTTGAAAAGGTGACATACCGAGAGACCTCTTGGGAGTAATGCGATCTGCCCACAAAGCGTCGTATAAGGACTTGTGCCACATTCGTTGATTCTCATCCACTAGTTTTCGTATGATGGTCACCAAGTTCTTGTTACTGGATTCTGCCTGACCATTACCCTGAGGGTAATAATCCGAGGCGTGAGCCAAAGTTATCCCATATTCATAGCAAAAACTAATAATTTCTCGTGAGGAGAAGTTAGAAGCATTATCAGCAACAATTTTGTTTGGGACGCCAAACCTGACAATGATGTTTTCTTTGATGAAACTGTAAACAACCTCAGAAGTGGCATTCTTAACAGGTATGGCTTCCACCCACTTGGTGAAGTAATCCATTGTCGTAAGGACATAACTATGTCCAGCACTCGATTGGGGATTGAGTGCACCAATAAAATCAATTCCCCACTGCCTGAATGGTTCGTTGATAATGACCGGCCTGAGGGGAAAAGCAGCCAACTTGGGCTTGCCGACGAACTGCTGGCAAGGTTCACACTTTGCTACCTGTAGTCAGTATCTTGAAAAGCGCCACCAATAGTACACTGCTCGATGATCTTGTGTGTTTGTCACGGAAGAGGAAAAATGGCCTCCACAGGCTGAATTATGAAAACTTTCAAGCAACTTCACCTGCTGTGGCTTGTCGACACATCGCAAAAAGACACCATCTATCCCGCGTTTGTATAAACCGTCATCCCAGATGACATATTTCACTGCTCTGAGCTTTATAGTGCGCTTCTCCTTTGCAGTTAGGTGAGCTGGGCATTCGCCGTAGGTGAGGAAGAAAGCAATATCGGAATACCACTCATCACTGGTTGCGACAAATAGGACCAGAGGCAGAGAATGGGCTTTCTCCAGCTGACTTTGTGCTTCGTTGGTACAATCATCCTTTTCCTCAGGACTTTCTGAATCTTTGTTTTCAGCCATAAGCTGACATAGGCCCTTGCCTCTTACCAGCTTGGTTGGTTTTATATCCAGGTCATACTCCTGGACCTTTGCAATCCAATTTCCTCGCAAGCTTCCTAACTCCTGTTGAGTTAGAATTGATTTGACTGCCGTGTCAGGGACCAGCACCACTGTATGAGAATTTAGAATGTAATACCTGAAATTTTTTACTGCTTTGACAATGGCGAAGGCATGCTTTTCCAATTGAGACATTTTTAGTTTGTGAGGCTTGAGGGGAGAGCTCATGAACGC
This sequence comes from Taxus wallichiana var. yunnanensis, assembly GCA_018340775.1. Classification (NCBI taxonomy): domain Eukaryota; kingdom Viridiplantae; phylum Streptophyta; class Pinopsida; order Cupressales; family Taxaceae; genus Taxus; species Taxus wallichiana. The sequence goes on from CM031238.1 coordinate 868,849,633, forward strand.
AATCGGAGATTCAACATTCTCCGAATTCTTTTGCATCAAGATGGCAGACACAGTATGCTCAGATGCATAACTATACATGATAAAGTCCTTGGAGAAATCGGGACATACCAGGACTGGTGCGTGAGCAACGGAAGCTTTTATTTCTTCAAATGACCTTTTTCCTTCCTCGCTCCACCGGAAAGTTGGTGACCCCTTCATCATGTCCAATATATGACGAGTCTTCTCAGCAAAGTCAGGAACAAAACACCTGAGAAAGTTCACCTTTCCGAAGAAAGAATGAACGCCAGTCTTACTTGTAGGCAGAGTAAGGCTCTGAATAGCCTTGACTCTTTCGGCATCTATCTTCGTTCCTTCTTTGCTAACAACGTGCCCTAGCAACTTTCCTTCCGTGACTCCAAAAACAGACTTTTTCGGTTCAGGGAAATCCCATGTTCTCGGCATCTGGCCAATACTTGCTCCAAATGATCACAATGATCATTTCATTTTTTAGAGAACACAGTTAAGTCATCCAGATAAATGACAATGACTTTCCCCATCATACCTTTGAATGCCAGGTCCATGGCCCACTGAAAAGTGGTGCCAGCATTGGTTAGGCCAAAAGGCATCTTGCTATAGGCAAATGTACCCCAGGGAGTAGTGAATGCTGTTTTAAATTGATCTTCAGTGAAACTTCAATCTGATTGTAGCCTGAAAAACCATCAAGCATGGATAGCATTTCCGATCCAGTGACTGCTTGTAGAACTTGATCCATTATAGGAAGGGGGTAGTTGTCTTTCAAGGAAGCCTGATTTAGGTTTTGAAAATCTATGCATATGCGTATTTCACCATTCTTCTTGCGCACTGGCACAATATTTGCTACCCAAGTACTGTGATGGATAGGAAAAATGATTCTCGCATCCAGCATTTTCTGAATTTCAGCCTGGATAGTACCTGAGATCTTAGGATTATAATGCCTCTGCTTCTGGCGAAAGGCTTTAACATCTTCTTTCAATGGGATGTCATGCTAGATGTCCTTTGGCTTAAAGTCTTTAGATCGGCGTAGGACCATGCCAATACATCCATGTATTTCTTCAGTAGTTTGACAAACTTTCACTTCTCTTCTGGCGTGCAACATTTTCCAATGTTCACAAACTGCGGGTGTTCTACCGAACCTAAATTGACTGGTTCGGTTTCTGGGGATGAGTCAGGATCATCTCGCCTCTTCTTTTTCACAAAATGATCATGCCTGTCGAACAGCCACTCCAGAGAAACCAGGCCCTTTGGAATTTTATTTCCTTTGAGCTGACATATGTCGTCGTTCCCTTCGGATTCATCGTCTTGATTGGTGACTGATTCACGACAAGTGGAAGTAGATCCTTCAAAGTGCAATTCTTTAAAATTTTCCACCTTCTCTAGAAAGGCAATGAGTTGATTATCATCGTTGAACACTTGCCAATGCTGAGAATTGTCTGGCACGCTCGGGCGGAAAACCACCTCAATGGTGTATTTGTTTGTTTTCAAACCTGGGTGAGGGAGCATGAGGGATGCTGAAATAGCCAATGAATCGCCATGTCATTTTGAGCTCTTGGAATGGATTCAATTGAAAAAGCATCAAACTCTTCAATGCTGTCCCATACCGCATTACGGTAGTGCCTGAGCCTCTCATTCTTCACTTGATATATCCTCCTAACTTGATTCACGACTAGCTCTGCATCACCTTGTACTCTCAGATTTTTGATCCCTCTCTCTCTTGTTGCCTGCATGCCGAGTAACAAAGATTCATACTCAGCAGTGTTATTCGTATTAAAAAACTGCAACTTGAAAGAGAGAGGAATAATCTCCTCTTTGGGAGATATTAGCACGGCTCCGGCGCCACATCCACTGGTTGCAAGAATCGCCATCGAATCGCAAGGTCCGATCTTAGTAAGATCTTATTCTTGAGCGAGAACAACCATTTTGTCAGACTCGGTAGATAAGAAATAGTTCCCCATTCCTGATGATTCAAAAAGAATTTGAGCTTTGGGGTCCTCAGAGCTAGTAACCAAGTACTTCTTTTGTGATTCTGGCTCCAAGGTCTGCATTACACCTTTGACGGGATTCTAGCCTTGACCACCCATATGAATTTCCCCACCAACTTCACAAAAAACTTCTTCCCAAAGAAAATTTCGTAGGTCACTGCCGAATGTCAAAGGCAACGAGGACGGTCATCTTTACTCTCTTCTCTGGGAATGCCACAAATGCAAATTGCGCGTCTTTGATTTGACCAATCAACGGAACCTGCTTGGTTTCCAAGGAATAACATCTGCCAAAAGGCTTGGTAAGGGTGAGGCCCAAAGCATGGGTGACTTTTACCGGCATGACGTTATCAGAAGCTCCCGAATCAATTATGCAGTTACTCAATTTGTGACCATTGATTAGGAGGGAGAGATAGAAAGGCTCTATCTTGCCTGATGCAGATGTTGAAGCAACATTTATGCGGGATTCAGGAGGAGTGGAAAGGATTCCTTTTGGGGAAACCTGATTAGATATAACAACTTGGCTTTGAATATACTTAGTCAATCTTATAAGCTGTTCGGGATTTGACTGAAGATACTCAGCTTCAGACATTTGGATCTTGGTCTTTTTTGCATGGTCTATGATGTCAAATGCGGCCAAGGGTTGGGCCGGTGAAGGAATGAGTCCCTCACTTCATGATGGTGGAGTAGGATTACTGGTCTTGATAGGAATATGAGAGGGCTGATTTGGAGGAGAGATGGGGGGAAAAGATTTCCCTGTAAAAGACTTAACAGGGAGTTGAGTAGGAGAGGATTACCTCTTTTAGCAATGGTTGGAGGCACGTTTGACACGGCCTTCTCCTTCTGCACATGGGTAGCGAACTCTGCTTCTTTTCCTTGCGAGCGGGTAAAAACAACATATGATTGTCCGTTCGCATAGCCCTAGGTACCCTCTTCTTCATCAGATTCCTCCTCATCAAATTCCATATACCCGATAGTAGAGTCGCCAGTCGGCTCACCGACGTCTTGATCATCTTCACCCTGAGATGAAGGTTCTTCATAATCTTGTTCCTCTTCTTCGATTTCGGCTAGAGCGTTGACCGGAGGAGCCTCAAGCGCCAACCGCGGAGCAGTTGCGGGTAAGTGCGGCCTTTGAGGAACATTGTTGGAAATGAAGTTCCTCCGTGGAATATCCCGGTATGAGGAACTGGGAGAAGCTTGGGCTAACTGCTTCTTTAATGCAAGTAAGTCATTCGCCATCTTTTGAAATACCGGATCAGATGAAGTAGTGGGAGAAGGGTCCGAAGATTTAGGCTTGGATGATTCCTTTTTCAATTCGCCAGATATTATCAAATTATCTTCTATTCGAATGGCAGTGGCCTGGGTAAGAATCAAGGTAGCCACTCGCTCTTGCAGGAGTAAGAAACTTACTTTTGAGCTCATGGCATTCACGAAGAAACACTTCTGATTTTCTCGGTGTTGGAAGCATGGCAACAGGGACACGGTTGATTAATGCATTGAACCTGGCGTGATAAAATCGCGCATGGTCTCATTGGCCTCCTTCTTCAGGTGAGTGATCTGTGATAATAATGCAAATGCATCTTCTGAAGGCTTGTACCTGTCTTCAAAAGCATCCCGCAAGGTGGCCCAACTGGTAATAGATCCAGCCGGAAAATGCTGAAACCATTCAGCTGCAGGCCCTTGTAGAGTTTCCAGAAAAAGGTGAACCGACACATCCTCATGAGTTACATCCAAGATACTGCACGACATGATGAATGCAAATATGTGCGAATCCATGCTTTGGTTTCCGCTCCCGTCGAATTTGGGAAAATTCTTTCGGTTTCCGTGAGGGAGCGCGTGAACAGGATGTGGTAATGCGAGAGGACCCATAGCATTTCCCCATGGCACCGCCATCTGGACAGCTGGAAAAAGAACGCGGGCTGGGAGTGCGGTTCCACTGAGCAATAAAGCACTGCAAAGGGATGTAGAGGCTCCTTGTGAAAATCGGCTCTTCCTTGGGGGTGAGGCGCTCGTTGACCGATCAGCTAAACTTAGTGATGAAAAGCGTGCCGGTGCTACATTGAAATTGTGCCTTTGAAGCCGATCAAAAGTAGGATCGACTTCTCCATGAGCTTGCCTGCCACGCGTAAATGGCTCACCTGCCAGCGTACCTTCCAGATCTAGAACACTTATGGTGCATATGTAAAATTTATTTTTGGTTGTACTTGCGATTTTCTCGTTTTTCTAACAAAAACTAGCAGCATGTACTTTTCTAAATATTTAAAAACTATCCTCTTCTAAAAACCGATTGCGGTTAATGACAAATAATAGCGAGGATAAAATGATAGAGAAGATTAGCAAGCTGATTTTCGGATCTAAATCTGACTTTTTCAAAGAGTTTTTTTGGTAAGAGTTTGAAATTTTTTATAAAACTAAATAACTAAAGATCTCCAACTAGGCCAGATCTAAAAGAGTTCAAGTTTTTGCAAACATGCGGTGATTTTTCTGATTTTTCTATCCTACCACCATCATAGATCTGATAGATCTGTTCGCTCCCCCAACAGAGTCGCCAAAATCAAGTGGTCCGAAAATCGTTGGGCGGATTTATGGATAAACGAGCCAACAAAGCAGGGGCATAGCCCTCTTTGAGTCAAAGCAAAGTGAAATCGGTTTATTGCTATTCTATTCTACCAAAGCAGAATCTGCAAGTCTCACAATATTCTCGCCTTCGGGGTTTGGGATCTCATCCCAGGGGGGTGTTTCCAACTACGAAAAGAAAGGAATGAAAGAGAGGATGAAGGAAGAGCAGGTCCGAAGGGAGAAAAGAAATGAATTCCAAAGTAGAAAGGTCAGAGGGTTTATGTTTTGGGATTGGTAGTAAATAGAGCCAAACCTACTTACATAAATGAGCAAAGCAATACTGATGAATAAATGACAATAAAACATAAATCCAACAGAACAAACACACAGATCTAACGTAAGAAAGATCCAATGCAAATAACACATGTATTCAGCACAAAGTCTAAATATTGTATTAATAATTCTTTCTGTTACAAAAAGCTCAAAGTCTTTCCTCCTCACTTCTATTTTTCATCTGAAAGATATTCACTCATGCACACCACAACAAGTATTGGGGTATTTATAGAAGAAGGAGAGAAAAGAAGGCAAAAAGGAGCCAACCACCTATTTAGAAAGATATTTACAAAATATCTACAAGGATATACAAAATATCTCAAAGTCATGTTGACTTTTGACAACTTGATGGATGACATCATCCCATGGTGCAACATGGATGATGTCATCATTTGTGCCAACATACTCCAGATATTTACAAAAAGAAAGTCGAAGAAGAGAGAGAAGAAGAAGAAGCCACCATCATGAATTCATTGTTAACGGCGCTGACTGGGATTCCCCCAGCAAAGTGCAGGGCACTGCCTATTAGCTTGTCCATCCATGGACTTCTTGTGACCTTCTGAGTCCTGACCCAGAATTCCTCCAAATCAATATGACCCAACTCTGAGTCTCTGATGTCCAGGTCACACTCGGCCTGGGAGTCGGGCATTCTGACCCTCTGATATTTATACTTCATTTCTTCCTCTGTGAGCTTGGCCTTGCCTTTGGATTTGGTAGGCCTCTTGCTTGATGTTGACATATGTTCTTCTGAGTTTAATTGCTGATCTGCAAGAATAAGACGTGAAACCCAATCGAAGAAAGCCATGTCAGCTGCTTGATTTTCCATTGAAATGCTTGATAGAAGAAAGAGTTAGCAATTTTGAGGCCTCGGGCACATGGCGCACAGATATTGCAAATTGCAGAGCTAAATGGGTAAGGCGCACAGGAAAAGGGGTTGCAGGAGATAAATCAGCGCCAAAGGGCGCATGGCGCATAGACACTGCAGGGTGCATTTTGTGTTGCTGTAAGGACAAGTGCGCCTGCGCCATGTGGATGTATTTTGTAAATGGCACATGTATCTTTCATGTTGCATGGAATTTCGGTGAGCCAAAGGTGCATATATGGTTTGTGTAACATGTGCTTTTGGTGCATTTAAGGGAACTTGGCGTGGCACATGGAGGGTCTGCACAACATGATGTTGCTACGATGAGGAACGCGCCTGCGTCTTTATAGCTTAACACTTGGCGCATATGAAAGAGCTGTTACATGGGCGCAGGTGCCAAAGGGCGCAGGAATTCTTTATGTTGCATCCAAGTTTGATGCGCCAAGGGGCGCATGGGAAGCATTTGCAGCATGCGAGGGAAGTGCGCCATGAGGGCGCAACTATTTTTGATGTTGCATGGCGAGCTCATGCGCCAAAGGAGAAAATAGTTTTCTTTTTAGTTTTGATCTTTCTCTCAGAGGTGTTTCCACATATGGCTTAGCTTTTATAACAAGGTTCATTGTAGGATATGAAGAGGTGCTATACCAAAAGGGTTTTCAAGCTATCATTTTTTAGGACAGAGCTTCCTCTTCCAGCAGATCTGGAAAGAGGAGGAAATGTGGAAAGACAGCAAGGGGGGAAGCAAACTCATAATCTATTCTTTTCAATCCATACTGAACCCACCTAGCAGCCAAAAACCACAAAAACAAAATGCATGAAAGACAGAAGGCCACTTACCCAGATATAAACGATGAAAAAGCGTGAGAACGGGTCCACAAATCAATTCGAAAGCGACGGGGCTGGTGCGCTGACAAGCTCAGAGAAAAATCACGTGTTTTGCATTGGTGACAATGACAGTGCAGATGCGCCTATTTATAGGCGAGGCAACAATAAATGCGCCACCAAATTTTTAAAGGGGCGCACCAAATGAGCTATCGACATGAGAAAACATGCGCCCTTTGGCGCACCGAAAGACTTGTCAACATGAAGATATGTGCACCTATGGCACACCGGAAGTGGTGTTGACAGAGGAAAATGTGCGCCTTTGGCGCACCAAAAAGAGGCGCAACAAAAGATCTGTTGACAGGAAGGCGCATGCGCCTTGGCGCACGTAGGGAAGCCTCAACATAGAGAGGCACACCAAAACACCTGTTGACACAAGAAGACATGCGCCAAAGGCTTTAAAGGGGGCGCATCAAAAGTTGATGTTGCATAGTCATTCTATGCACCCGGCCAAAAGACCAAAAACGACTAAGTTCGGAAAACCAGATTTCCCGAAAAGGGATTTTGCAATGTTCCGAACGCAAGGGATCCCCGATAAGGGATCGGAACAAAATTTTCAGTATGGTTATCTGTAAAATTTCCCTTGCCAATTTTACGGATAACACTTCTATCACATACCGGATGCTAATTAATGAAAATTCGTTAGTTATAATCCTCTTTGAATCAATTAATTAATTATTATTAGTTAATTAAGCCTTTTTAACAATGCATTTAATCAATAAACCCTATTATTGGATAAATCCATCTTTTAAATGCTTCAAATCATATCAAATTCCTCCTAAATCACCTCTAAATAGCCTAAAAATATTATTCTAGCCTATTAATTAATCCTAGTTGATTAATTAAAGCACCCTCCAACTCTCATGAGTTGCTAATCACTTGTTGATTCATATAAGCATGCTTAACAAGTATAAATCTAATTTATCCTTTATCCCACTGTTTCACCCGATTCTAGATGCGTTTCTTAGAAAATGACAAAACAGATAGGGTAATGGGCGTATGAGGAATACCTGTTGAGATGTCTTTGGTTGTAGGTTTTTACGCGTGTACGACTTCGAATCCATAGTTGATCGTGATAGATTCATTTTTTCTTGGAGGAACTACTTGAAATGGAACAATAGACCACCAAATAAAAGTTAAACAATATGTGTAGTGGACGGCCTAGTGCGTGCTAGATCCGTGAAGTATGATACTTCATGACGGTATCAATCCACTATTTAAAACAACTTAATGCTAGTAATAAAGTAAATCCTACTGTAGTTAAAATGATTTAGGTATCTCATTCATCTATAATAAGTAAATTTGTTCACAATAGGCTAAGCTATGATTGAATCTGAAGGTTAAGGTCACTGTCAGGATACGATTATTGATCGGGTCGATTCTGGTTAGTTTAGGATATTTGGTAGAGGTCTTAGGCTATATTCTAGGGATTCGGCAAAAGACATAGAGACCAATGTCAGTTTAGGTTAACCGACGATGGTTATGGGTGATCGGTGTCGGTATGGTCAAGGTACAGGAAACTCAATAAGACTTGGCTGGGTGATAGATCCGGGATTAGATGAAGGTGGAAGGGAAATGGCGAGATTTTTATGGATCTTGGAGATGCACAGGAATGATGAAAATCCGGTATGGATAGTTCAATGGTGTGGGTAAAGAGGTAGTTAAGTTTTCATGGAAATAAAATGGTGGGGATGAAAATGAAAGCGTAAAACTAATAACAAATGTAAAAGGATTTGCTTAAATGACAAGGAAATAATGCAGGTTGACAAACTTACTGTTTTTACGAGCTTGATGCCTAGTTGGTAATGGTGGGTGATCAAATGAACTTGGTGTAGTGCTAGTGCTTCCCGGATGCTCCCGTGAAGGTAGGTGGTTGTGTGATTGCTTTGAGTACTGGCTATGGGTGTTCTGATGCTGGTACGGAAGCTAGTTTTTCCTGCATGTAGCTCTGGTTTCGTCACTTGTTCTCAGAAGATGTCTCTCTCTCTCTCTCAAAAATGTGCCAACCTCCAAAATAATGTGCCAACAAATAAGGTTGTTTTGGGAGTTAAAAGGTAACTCGATGGTGGTTCTAGCTTAACTAATAACGGTTAAGGGTAACCGACATCGGTTAGGGTGGGATTTCCTAGGTTTACTAAACTGGTAGATCCCCTTGATTTTCTGGGATCTCGTTTTGTTTACTCCATGGATCAGATTGGAAGCTTCCTTCTAACATGCGGGAATGTGGTTAGAGGGAATGTAGGCATTGATTTTTAGGGTTTGGGTAGGTTTTAGTTAGTTATGGCAACTTACTAAGAATAGGTCTTAGGGTGAGGTGGCTAGATGAGGTGTCCAGGTGAGGTGGATATGTGGGCATTATCCAAATTAGGATATTTAAATAATAAATAAGGTGAGGATAATGAATTAATTTAATTAAATGAATTAAATTAATATTGTAGTGGGGTGAAGAGGGCCATGACTAAGCGGATGTGTTCAAGGTATTTATTTGACGAGGGGCCAAAGGGGGTGTGACCTAAATTTAGTGTCTACATTTTGCCCCTTTTTGTTGCGTAGCTTGTATTGGTAAGTGATGCTTTGACAAAAATAAGATGTGGTTGCCCCATGTGTGGGTGAAGGTGATCCCCCTCAAACCAGGAACTAACGAGGTAGAAGGCATAATCGGTGAGTGGTTTGATAAAATGTGAATGTTAGGTAGGGATGGTGGGTAATGGGGAAAAAGGAAAAAGGTCTACTTGGGTAATATAGGTAATGGGGCGGGTCAAAGGTAGTAACATTCAAACACACACACACGTATAAACTGCAACATAGTACCAAGTTGAAGAGCAAGCAAACTCTACATTTTCTAAGGTCGATAGGTTTATCCAAACAAGGTTGAAGTGATTCCGCTATACAAGGTATAGGATATGGTTAGGAAACATGACGTAGGTCAGGTGCAGGAACGTTTAGGTGTGTTTCGGTACACCAAAGGTAGGGTCAGAATAAACGGTCATGGCTAGAGGTAAGGCAAGGTCATTAGGTCAATCAACACAGGTAATAGTGCCGCAAGGTATAACAAACACATGAGGTCAAAGGTCACTAGCGATGTTCCAGGTCCAGAATCTAGGTCACGACACGGGTAGGGCTAAGGTATGGGTAAAAGAATGATTCCCCAAATGAGGATGAGGGTAGGTAGTAAATGATGAGGTCAGGAGGGTGAGGTAAATGGTCAGGGTAAAGGTTGGGTGGGGTAAAAAGAGTGATGGGTAGGGTAATAGGGTGAAATTGTGGGCCATGTGGAAGAGAGGGTGACCGATGCGGTCAAGGGTAACCGATGCTTGGCATAGGGTAACCAACCACGGTAAAGTAGGGAATGTGACCAATTTCGGTGAAGGTAAAATCGACGTCGATTAAGTAAGGTTTATTATAAAAATGAATAATACACGTGTTTTGTAAATCATTTGTCTTGTGAATTCAAAAATGACACGAGAGAGAGAAAAAGGTGGAAAAGTGTCCAAACAGAATGGAGAGTTGAGTTGGCAAGCCGAACAGTGGGTGATTGGTAGTTGAGAGGTGGGTCTACGGGATCGGATTCTGAGATTTGATTGGTTGGAGGCATGGGTAGCGATTAGTGATGGCGAGAGGCCGGAGAGGGTTCGGTGTGGGCCACTAGTGCAGCATCCTAACATGCCACCAAAGTGATGACAACATGATGAGGTAAGTGTCAAACCCTTTTTGTGTTTTTGTGAGGTAGATTAGTTGGTAAGGCGGGGTTTGACAAATTGGTTTTTAGTTGTTTTATTTTTTTGGGGGAATGAAATTTGAAATGTGGGAGGGTAAATTAGGTAAAATAGGAGTGGGGAAAGAGGTAAGTGGGAGAATAGGGGGTAGGATGTGGTTAAGGGGAGGTGTAGGTGAGAATGGGTGGGTAGAAGAGGTAGGAGAGGGAAGTTTTGAGAGGGGAGAGTTTTGGGGTCGTGGCTTTTGGCCGTGATGCTGACCGACGTCGGTCGGGCCTAGTCAATGTCGGTAGGGTCAAACTGAGATAAGTCACGAAACAGGTGACCGATGCTGGTTTAGGGGTGACCGAGGTTAGTTAGAGATAATTGACATCGGTTGGGTGTTAGAGAAAAAGGGCCTAAGTCAAGTGGGTGAGATAGGGAAGGGTAGAATAGGGTGCATTGGTGAAAAACCTAGTGTAGGCGGGGAAAAATGGTTGTGGGAAATGCTAATGGGAGAGTATGGGTATGATGAAGGTGGATTAATTTGTTGTTTGTATTAGATGCAGGGAAGAGATCACTTCGGATGAGAGATAGGGTGCCACCCCTGCTCTTGAGAGTATGAGGCATGGCAACCACCGAGGAGTGGCAACGATGTGGAGGAGGTGGGCCTGAGTGGGGTCCTACACTATTGGCATGTGGTCTAGTAGCCGAGTTCGATGGTTTCTCTCATCGATAAATGGGATTCAGTGACCAACACGTTCCACCTACCGATGGGTGAGATGACAAATCCCGGAGGACATGTTCGGGATCTTGCGGCTACCGATACTGGGTACGCAGTGTATTTGATCTCCTTCAAGACATCGAGGAGTTGATCCCGACAGTGTTTGGTAAGGGACCTAGTAGACATGACACTCCATAATGCCGTCTAAGTGCGGAGGGATGTACACAACCCATCTAGAGGAGACGAGGCTTGTTGTTTTATTGATGGAGGCATTGTGCTATTTCACACTGCCAGATGCAGAGGGAGGGAGATTTCCCGCTCGTTGATGGGGGTATTACATGACATGAAGGTAGATCGACCCACTTTTCCTGGGTGCCAACATTCATGGTGCAGCTATATAAAGAGCTATGGGCATATGGGCATCTGCGTAGGTTTAGCCTGTGTTGCACATTTTTACTACACTGTTGGCCTATGAGCACATAGTTTATGTGTGGCCAGTAGGGATGCCCTGAGCAGATGCATTTCCATCAAGATTGGTGCGGGTGGGGTACAAGTGATGGGTACCTATGATTGTGATGATCGATATAGGACTACACAATGATGTAGTCCATTACAAGTGTTTATTGAGGGGTTGTTCAGAGTGGACATCATATGGAGACCATATGTGGGTTATCCCTCATTCAAGTGGATGCATGATGAGTTAGATGGGCGTAGTTGGTGAGATGGATAGTGGGGCACCATGTTGGGGAGCACGAGATGATCCCAGTGGACAGGGTTAGATGGCAATTTGGATTACCATAGGACATACCTCTACCCTTCCCGCAGTACAAGAGAGATGACGTGGAGAGGCCATTACCTCTACCACAACCGATAGTGCCCACAAAGTAAGAGGAGTAGGTGATAGATCGATGGATTGAAGATGCTAGGTTTACAAATAAATACAGATAGTGGTAGGTGGTTCATTTACAAGTGGTACCACCCAGACCGATTCAAATGGATTTTGCCACCATCACAAGCAGGCAGGAATGCCCTACAGGGGTAGGTGGTAACCTTGATTACCCAGTTGGGTATGGTGCAGGACAAACAAGTTCAAAGGGGGAGGTGGTTGAGTTACATGCATAGGTGGTGAGTCTTTAGGCCCAGATGGCCCAGGGTGGAGATGGAGATGGGGATGATGGTTGGTGGCTGCCCTATAGGCATAGGTGACAGGGTTATAGGGCTAGTTGGCCATGACACAGGCACAGATTGGGGTTTTACAGGCCCAGATATAGGCACAGGGGCAGGGGCCGATGACACCACCACGTGCACTGGGATAGGGTCCCACAGGGCAGTGCAGGTGGTTAGAGGCCGATGGGGCCAAGTGCTAACAGGTGCCCATATCTAGGCTACGGGAGACGAGAGAGGAGGCTAGGTACTACTAGGACAAACTTACAAAGTGCCATGGATAGATTATTTATCATATGCTGAGTACAGGGCCCATTAGGCCTCCAGCGAGAGGACCCGATCATGCACCCATAAGCATCAAGATCACGGGGGCCGAAAAACCCCAAGACATGGTCAGGGTGAGGCCACCATTCTTGGAGAGGCTAGTTTCGGTTGGAGCACCAACAGGGACCCAACCACAACCTATGATGGGTGGGGAGATGTTAGCAGGTCGCCAGATAGGGGACAAGGAGGTAGAGGGTACAGGTGATATAGATATGGAGGATGTCCACCAAGATGCCTGATATATGGCTCCCGATTTTGACAAAGTTTTGATTTTTGATATATACCAGACTTGCGTGTCAAGAGATTGTGTATTTTTGATAACATATCGACTTGCGTGCCGAAGAGATTTTATATTGTTTTATTGTTTTATTATATATGATAATCTTGGCTGTGCGCCAACGATTTTGAGAGATGTACATGATTGGATTATCCGTATATGTTGTATAGAGACACACATACTTGTTTATATGATGAAATGGATGAGATTCTCGATGATTTATTGATGTTTTATGAGAATTTTAATTTGTTTTTCGTGATATGGACTGAAACTAGGTGAGGCATGATGGAGTCAGTTGGTTAGGCATGGATCGAGTCGGGTATTAGGTATTATATACACCTATAATTACGCCCAAGCAATTTAAATACTTAAATTGCACTAATTATCGCCTTTCTCGCAAATTGATGACATATCATCAAAAGCACTCATTTTCCCTCATATCATCATTAATTAATTACACTAAGCTAATTAATTAAGTTTCCTATCTAACAAATACCCTAATTAATGACCTTCCGTTAATAAATCACCCCTTCTACCTAGACTAATTAATTATTATTAATTAATTATCTTTCCCTTCCATTTAACCAATAAATCAATATTTAATTGATTTAATCCCCTTATAATAGCCTAAATCGTACTAATATTCCTCTAATTATCTTCTATAAGCTTACATCTACCTATTAGTTAATCACCTTTGATTAATTAAAACACCCCCAACTCCCATGACTTGCTAAGCATAAATTAAACCCTTCTAAAGTAAGGTTACCTTTAATAAAGCAACCTTATCCATTCCTAATCATGTTTTACCTTTATCCCACATTCATGAGAATGTGTTGAATCCTTTATCCTTTGGGCTATATAAAGAGCCCTCCACCTACCTTTTTACTTACACCTAAACTCCTTAAGAGAGCAAATGCAGAGCATATAGCAAAGAGACTAAGAGCTTGCACCTTGTTTTCTTGAGAGTTCATCATCTTGAAGAGCTAAGCCTCTTTCTTAAAGTGCTTGGGTCATATGGGAGGTGTCAAAAGGGTCTTGTAGCCCAACTTTGATTAGCCCCCATTCTTAGGTTCTTGGAACATTAAGGACAACTATTTTTGATATCCATGGTACCTACCTAGGTTCCTTCATTTATATTTGTTAGAGAATAGAAGATATTTAGGTGCTTAACATAGTTGATTTCATAGTTTTGTATTGATAATTGTTAGCATCTAACTCTTGATTAATTTTTATCATGATGGTGTTTATAATGTTGTTTAATTCTTGTTAATTAAGACTATTTAGGTGTTAGTCTTTGTTTACATTAGCATTAGTTTAAAAACAACAATTGCACACATTTGGCACGCCCGGTGGGACTTACTCCATTGTCCTTTGCACTTAATTTCAAGTTTTTGCGTTAAGTTTCATTTTTGGTTACTAACCCTCTTTTACACATGTTGATCTAACTTGTTTTTCTTAACTTGTTTTGTTGAGTTTGCATGTGTTGAGTCTTCCTTGTAGGTATAAAGGAGGTGAAGTGTTGTCAAAATTGGAATTGATGGGAAAATTTCAAGATTTCTCTATGTTTTCATTTTTAGAGCTTATTTTTTCAACATTCTACATGCTAGTTTTGTTAATTTCTTGAAAATTTTAAATTCTTGAGCATGTAGGTTAGTGTTTGATAGTGCTGAGTCTTCTATTTACATATTAATGTGGTGGGTTGCTGTCAAAATTTAATCTTAGTGAGAAAATTTCAAGATTTCATCATGTTTTCATTTTTAGAGCTTACTTTTTCATCATTCTACATGCTAGTTTTGTCAATTTCCTAAAATTTTTAAATTCTTGAGCATGTATGTTAATGTTTGATAGCGTTGAGTCTTCTATTCATATATTGATGTGATGGGTTGTTGTCAAAATTGAATCTTGGTTGGAAAAATTTACCCATTTTGCAGATTAAGAGATATTTTTTGACATTTTTGAGTGCATGTCAAGTGCATACCCGTGAGCATAAGAGCATATGTGTAACCCATCTTCCGAAGGCCATAAATTTTGCTCCCAAACTCAAAATGACTCCATTTTTTTGCATTGGAAAGGTATTGAAGTTAACTATGCAATGAAAACATAAATTTGGGATTTATACTTACAAAAATTGTAAGTTTTTCTGTTAGTTTAAAACTGGTCATTTTCTAACATGTCTAATGTTTTGATGAATGTTGTATTTCCATGCTTCCTCGATTTAGACCAAAGCGTGTGTATGCTCTTCTCTTGCACCTTTTGGTGATCTTGAGAATCAAAAATAACTTTGATCTATATCTTTTTAACATTGAGATTAAACTTGGAAATTTGATTATTCATTTTGCTTAAGGGAATGAACCTTTTACAAAGCATTTTTCAATGGTCCTTTGATTTGAAGTTTTCCATTTCTATATAGTTGGGATAAAGTTTGTGTATGCTCTTCTCTTGCACCTTAGGGTGATCTTGAGAATCAAAAGCAACTTTAGTCTTCATTTTATAACATTTGGTAAATTGGAAACTTCATCTTTCACTTTTGGTTTAAGGGAATGAACCTTTTACAAAGTATTTTTCAATGGTCCTTTGATTTGAAGTTTTCCATTTCTATATAGTTGGGATAAAGTTTGTGTATGCTCTTCTCTTGCACCTTAGGGTGATCTTGAGAATCAAAAACAAATTATGTCTTCATTTTATAACATTTGGTAAATTGGAAACTTCATCTTTCACTTTTGGTTTAGGGGAATGAACATTTATCAAGAATTTTGTATGGTTCATTGATTGAAAATATTTTCTTTACTTTTTAGTTGGATTATTTTTTGTGTATGCTCTTCTCTTGCATCCTTAGATGATCTTGAGAATCAAAAGCAACTCTTAATCCTCTTTTAAATAATGTGATTTTCTTGGAGAACTACTAACACTTGAGTGTAGGACCTAAAAACACTTGTCAAAGAAAGGAGGAATCAAAACGAAATCAAAAACTACTAATACAGTTGTTATACAGGTTCTAAAAGGTGTTCAAGCAAACCACACCTAATTAAACAAGATAAAAAGAACAACATATTCAAAACACTGTATTGCAGGTTTCGAAAAAGGGTACGTCCCTCTCCGCTCAACTGGAACATAACCCCTTTGGCATAATGCCTTAAGCTACAACAATGGGGGTGGTTCCAGGAACCCCAAAGTAGTCCACGCAAGAGGAAACCTTGTGGACGAAACGGGAAGTGCTCCACACTACCTACTTGACTAGTGATTCCTTTGTGAGATAGCATTACAGGTTGTCCGTTGTGGCAATCCTAGTGATAGTAAATGTAGATGTACTAGTTGCCTACTATTTTTGAAGGGGGTAAAGTAAAGCCGAGATAATCCCAAACTAGTCAGTGCGACTTTTTGGGTAAATCACACTCGCTCGTGGCAAATTTGTAACACCTAGGGCAAGAAAACCACCTAGGAGAATATACTTTGGCCAGGAGCCCACTTTGACCATTTTAAAATAGTGTTGAGTTGTGAACCTTCTTTTTGAGAAATGTGTGATGTATTACTTTCACCTAGTTTTTACTTGCCTTAGGATGAGGCAAAACTCTGCCGAAGTGAGGCTAGCATTTTTCATCATTTTTCTTGATTTATTTCCTTCATATTCTTTTGACACTTTTTTGATCAAAAGAGGTATGATTACCTTTGTGTTTCCATTCGACTGTTTCTCTCACTTTTATGTCCGTTTACGCCCATCCATGTTTGCGGCTGGGTTAGTTAAACGTCTAAAGTGAGCGGAGGCATTTTCACGTCATTTGGTAGCCATTGTGATCTTGATACCCACGTCAAGATTGTCATTGTAGTTAGGCATGGTTCATCACCGTGGACTTCCATAGAGGAGTTAGCTTGTTTGTCTCATATCATTACAATTTCGATATTTACGTCTTGTTTCTTGTAAACTTGACATAAATACCTATATTGTACGGTTACGCTGCACACATTTTTAACTATTCCTAGCTATACTTTGAGATTTTTAGTTCGGTTCTATTATTACCTTGATTTCAAAGAGTGCTTAGGTGTTACCATTTGTGCGTGTTATATCAATAACACCTCGATATCAATACTTCACTTTCTAGCAAAGTGGGTTAACATATCTTGGTGATATTGTTGTGTCATTCACAAATTATAATTGGCACTTTTTGAGATATAGGTCTTAATCAAGTTTGAGCTCACTCATCGTATATCTTGATTGGGAGATCGCATTGACTTCTTGTATTTACTTACGTTTTGTTCATTTCCTTGAACTTGGCATAAGTGAAAACATCTTGTTGATCATCTTGCGACGCAAACTACTTTTTGAAACGTAGTCTAGGAAGTACTTCCTTTGATCAAGTTTTAATACCAAACACTTGTATCACGGGTGATTTATCACTCTATCATATTGGTATTCTCACATTGTTGACATATTCATACTCTTAGCAATTTCATTTTTCATTTCACTTAGGGGTAGTCACTAAGCTTTGCACATATCTACAACTCACCCTAGTGAAACTATCATGAAAACATGGCTCCCAAAACATGTCTAGGGTTGAAGAAATAGACATATGAGGAACAAAAAGCACACGCTTGGGAGACCTCTAACAGACAAGGGTCAAACCCCTTCATTGGACACGACTTAGGGCCATTTTTTTCTATAGAAAAGGAAACTAAAGAGATGGTCGATCATAGTGGAAATGAATTAGAATCACCACACGCGGACTTTGATTTTGACCCCACTCTACTAGATGAGTTTCTCCTTATAAACAAAGATAGAGTTTTAGCATGGGTCGTGGAATTAGGGGCCAAATTGCCCACCGAGAATGAACCAATATTACCTACAAATGACACTACTAAGGAAGAACGCCCCCTTATCAATATGGAAGATATTTTAATAGGTGGGCATGCTTCCACTTCTTACACAGAAAATGATAAAGTGGTAGGGCATAGAATACCCCTCATCAAAGTTCCATAAAGAAACAAGATAGAACATGAGACAAGGGAAGAACCTCCACAATACGAAGAGGAAGAACCTTTAGAAGAAGAAGACACAAACCAAGTCACAATCCAACAACAACTTAGTAACCTAAGCCGACAACTAGCTTTGCTTACTTTCCAGGTACAGAAAGACACAAACAAGAATGTTCAAAAGTCAAGGCCTAAGTTTAGGATCCACGAACTCCATCGAGAAAACCAAGGAGAAGAAGACACGGGTATCATCGTGTACATGTCCCTACTTCTCCCACTAGAGAACAATTGCTCGCACAAGAAGTGCAATCTATGAAAGCAATGCTTGCGAGCATACAAGAAAGCAATATAGGGAGTATTAGGAAATACCAATACAAAGAACTATGCCCCTATCCTTTTGACAAGACAATGACCCTTCAACCCTTTCCAAAGAAATTTGATATGCCAAAGTTTGACAAATACAAAGGAAAGGGAGACCCAAGGGATCATGTTAAAGATTTCTACATGGCATGTCAAGAGGTGTCTTATAGTGATAATTACCTCATCAGACTTTTTCCTAAGAGTCTCGGAGGTCAAGCATTGGAATGGTTTACGCACTTACCATGAGGATCAATTTTCACCTGGCCAGAATTGGCAGAAAGATTCGTGCGTCATTTCTCGTATAACATAGAGAGTGACATCACCATGGCAGACTTGTGCGGTGTAAAACAATGCCCAAATGAGACCTTCACCAGCTTCCTCCAATGATGGAGAGGGATAGCTAGTCGCTTCCCTTGCGCTTTCCCTGAGAAGCAATCGGTCGTGATATTTTCATCCCTAATCTCAACCTGATATAGCTTTCCACCTCCAAATGCATTATGTTTGCACCTTTGAGGAGGTTATCGAGAAAGGGATTCAAATAGAAAAGGCTCTCATTGCCAAAGGCACCCTCAAAACCCAATCTAAAGACAACCAAAGTGTCAAACCCACTGAAAAGCTGAAGATCTTTAACAAAAACAAAAACGTGGTGGGAGATGAAATCATTGATTCCAAACGTGTTCAAACGGTCCAAACTAGTCAACCTTTTAAACTAACCAAGGGCCCAATTCAACCACCACCAAAGTGACGAACATTCACCTCCCTCAATGAACCGTTGTCCATCATACTAAAATAGTTGGATGCGGCCCACATGATGACCTATCCTACAACGCAACCGTTTGATGACAACGCTCCTAAACCTTCATGGTATAAGGAGCATGAATACTACAAAATGCATCGCGTTAAAGGTCATAAGATAGACAAATGTCTACGGCTTCACCACTATATTCAGGACCTCATTGATAATGGGGAGATAGAGGTGGATAACCTTGGAAAAATGCAAACACCTAATGAGAAAATGGGGATTTATAAGGAACCATTCCCTAAGCATGATAAGTCGGAAAAGACAAAGCCGGATCGGGAGACTCATCCCAAACCTATAAAGCCACAAATTACTTGTATACCAAAAGAGATAACAATCATTACGATTCACTTATCGGATGTATTCACTCCCCTGCTAACCGTGTCAATACCATCCGGATCAAGGGAAAGGATTGCACTGCGGTAACAAGGCGTGCCCGCCTCGTGATTTCGGAACCCTCTCTGTTGACCCCACAAACTAGTAAATATAACCTTTTAGAACAACTTGAGAGGACACCTGCTAAGATCTCGATCTTAGATCTTCTCAAGATATCCAATGTGCATAAGGAAATTTTGTATCAAACTCTTCAGGGGTCGGAGGAGTGCCTTTAGAAGTCGATCCTACGTACCTTCAAGCCACGGTGGAAAATATTGCACCAAGTGAGCATCTCACTTTTAACCATAGGGAGGTCCCTACCGAGAATCCTAAACATAATCTTCCCTTATACATTGAGGTAGTTGTCACCCACAGGAAAATCAAACGGGTGCTTGTGGATAATAGATCTGGATTGAACATCTGCACGCTTAAATTAGTCAAACAATTGGGACATACGGAGGTAGATCTTGAGTCCCATATCATCACTATCACCGCATACGACAACGCGGAAAGAGAGTCAGCAGGCACCATTACACTACCCATGGAGGTGGGCCCCACTTGCCATCAGACGAAGTTTCACGTCCTAGACTTGGAACTTCCATATAATATGCTTCTAGGCCGACCATGGATCCATGCCATGCAGCCATGCCATCAACATTTCATCAATGCATCAAGCTGAAGCATGAGGGACATACGGTAACAATACCAGGAGACTCAGAGCCCTTTGCTCATTATAGAGCTCTCAATAGCTTTGCATGAAATGGTACATACGCATGTCCCTCCATGGATATGGCCATTCCTTTTTAGTCTGAGGCTATGGAATCCTAGCTGGATTTAGATTCTCTTAGGTCTTACGCTCATGGGGCGTCCACTTCCACATCTCCATTTGATTCATGGGAGATGAAAATTCTGGAATATGGCTATGGGGAGTATAATGTACAACAAGTGCTCTTGGTTTCTGACCTCTCCTTGTCACCCAAGACTAGAGGTCAACCCAGCTACCACTTCAGAGACCTAGAGAGGAACACACTGATTGGGTAATTCCTACCCGGAGGCTTGTTAGGCGAGGAAAAAAATGCTTGATCCACCTACTACTTGGGTCCCTGAGGACACTCAACCATCTTGTTATCAAACCCTAGAATATGAAAAATCTAGCAAAATGATGTACTCCATGGGCTACAAAGGCCTAGGATGTGGGAGGAATGAACAAGGACAAAGAGAACCAGTCCCTCTTCCACATTTCAAAATAGAAATATATGGCATTGGGACTCATCCTTATGGAGCACACCCCAATGATCAAGATGCAACTTGTTCTGAGCATGAGGATAGCTCCGAGTACCTAGACAACAATACAAATTCCCATTGTAGCCTATATGAGGATCTGGCCTCCACGAACCTTTTCATGAACAATGTTGTCCTGACCATAACCCTAACTAAACCGACCCTTGACCTTGTGTACCCTTCCCTTGTTGAATGGGACCAACAACGTCACGTGCCACTAGATTTATTCAAGAACGACGAGGCTATTGCAGAGTTCATGGGCATAAGGGATACAATTCCCATTGGAGATCACAAGAAGGGTTTCTTTATCAACTTAGACACCGCCCTACTTCGGTGAGGAGGTTGAACTTCGTGGTTAGCAAAATTTAAAGAAAAGTGAGGGCAAGAGTTCTAAAGAAAAGCCTTGGCAAAAATCAATGTCCAAGTCACATAGTGAAAACCTCTTTGAGGCACTGGCTGACAAACAAATAAGAAAATCAAAGGATAAACAAAGTGACCACGCCAAGGATGAAAATCTCATAGAGACATCCTTCGATGAAGATCTCAACCTACCTCCCATCCTACGCATATGGAGGATTTATCAAAATTGTTAGTCAAAGAAACCATTGATGTCAACATTGTGCATCAAGAAGATCCCAAGATAGTAAAATTAGGGGCATCACTCTTAGCTAGAGAACAAAAGACGTTCACTATGTTGTTGTGAGAGTTCATTGATGTGTTTGCATGGTCTTACCAAGACATGCTCGGCCTAGATCCGACTTTGGTCATGCACAACCTAGTCATGCACATAGATGCCAAGCCTATCAAACAGAAACTCAAAAGATGCATCCAAGAGTGGCCTTGTTGGTCAAGGAAGAGTTGGAAAGGTTGCTTGCAGCAAGATTCATCCGACCAATTGACTATTCTGAATGGATATCAAACATTGTTCCTATCCAGAAGAAACCTGTCGGTATCCGAATCTATACGGATTTTAGAGACATCAATAAGGCTTTCCCTAAAGATGACTTTCCATTACCCAACATTGATATGATTGTTGACTCAATAACAGGATATGAAATGCTATCGCTCATGGATGGATTTTTGGGTTATAATAGTAATATTTCATGATATGATTCATGACATCATGGAAGACTATGTAGACGACATCCTAGGGAAAGTCCAAAACAAGAGAGGATCATCCTAACACCTACGTGAATACAAAGTCAAAGCTAAATCCAAAGAAGTGTGTCTTTGGTGTGCTATCTGGGAAACTATTAGGCTTCATCGTGTCAAGATGAGGTATTGAGGTAGACCCTACTAAAGTGTTTGCCATCACAGAAATGCCTCCACCTGAGAATATCAAGCAACTGCGTAGCTTGCAAGGGAAGGTTCGAGCCATTTGCCACTTTATCTCGTAGCTTGCAGATAAATGTCACTCATTCACTCATTTTCTTAAGAAGGACGTTGCTTTCGTCTGGGACTTGAGCAACAACAAGCCTTTTTTTTGCTTAAACAGTACCTGGCTAATCCACCTATCCTCATGCCTCCCACTCCGGGAGAACCACTTTTGCTCTATATTTCCGCTATGCAATATGCTATTGGTGCACTTCTCACCCAATACAACCTTAGCCATAAAGAGAAAGCAATGTACTATCTAAGTCACACCCTCATCGCCTATGAACTTAATTATCCTCAGATTGAAAAGGATTGCTTGGCCGTTTTTTTTACCTTTCAAAAACTTCACCATTACATACTAAATACTAAGACCAAGCTCATATCCAAGGTTGACCCACTCAAGTATTTGTTGTCCAAACCCACCCTCATAGGTAGAATGGCTAATTGGATCATTCTACTTAGTGAGTTTGATCTAGAATTTGTCCATCAAAAATCAGTTAAAGGACAAGTACTTGCCGACCAGGTAGAAAAAGTACCTTTGAAAGCACATAACCTTTAAGTCTAGATCTGCGCGATGCATCTTTTCTCTACATTGAAGAATCTATCCTATGGTAGATACTTTTTGATGGATCTTTTACGTTTCATGGTTCGGGTGTAGGAGTGGTCCTTATTACTTCTTCAGTGATCCTATACCTGCAAGCTTTCGCCTAGCCTTCCTTGCATGAACAACATTGCAGAATCGAAGCACTCATTGCAGGATGAAGCTAGCCATCAAGTGGAATATTCAACATGTTAAGGTTGTAGGTGATTCACAGCTTATCATCAAACAAGTTAATGATGAGTATAAAGTTAAGGATGACAAGCTCATACCTTACAAGAAGTTTGTGGAAACTCAGAAGGAGTATTTTGTGCACATTACCTTTGAGCAGATCCCAAGAGTGGAGAACAGATTGCAGATGCCATGGCAACAAAGTGGGATCTATGCTTTGTATTCCACCAAGGAACAATGATATGCCATTTTTCATAGAAAATATACACCAGCCCGCGTATGACATGCCGGAATCTTGCTTGGCTTGTGAGGTTGTTGGTCCCTATTCCCCGTGGTATGAACCCATTTTCACCTATCTTAAGGATAGTACTTTCCCTCCCAATATCTCCCGTTCTGAAAAGAAAAGCCTGATCCGCTAGATAGCCCATTACACCCTTTTAGGAGGTACACTTTATCATCGTGGCTATGATGGGAATTGTTACGTTGTCCTGGATGTGACGGAGTCAATCCAGGCAATTAAAGAAGTACACGAAGGAGTATGCGGAGCACATACAAATGGAATGGTCTTGGATAAGAAACTCTAAGAGTAGGTTACTATTGGCCTACCATGGAAACCGATTGTTGTAATTATGTTAGAAAATGTGTGCTTTGCCAAAAGTATGGAAATTCCATCCATGCTCCATCGTAACCATTACAACCAATCACTACCCCGTGGCCATTCTCCAAGTGGGGACTTGATCTAATAGGGAAGCTTACTCCTACCTCATCCGATGGTTATACACATATCATCACAAATACGTAATACTTTACAAAATGGGTGGAGGATATCCATTTAACCTATGTCACAGAGCACATGATTTCTAAATTCATCATGAATCACATTATTTTCCGATATGGTATCCTCAAATCCATCACACCGATAATGGGAAGTCATTTAAGAACAAAACTCGTGAAAGGTCTTTGCTAACGGTTCCAAATCAGATTGAAATGGTCCACGCCAAATTACCCTCGTGGCTAATGGACAAGTTTCGAGGCAACAAACAAAACTTTGTAAGGATAATGGAGAAGATGGTTAGCAAAACCAAATAAACCGGCACCTACAAATCCACCCAACCCTCTCGGGCCTACCGAACATCAATTCGCACTCCTACGGGTGTGACGGCATATTCTTTAGTGTTCGGACAGAATTTATCACCCTTTAGAGATCAAACTCCCATCCATGTGAATTTCTCTTCGGGACTATTTAGATAAGGATGAAGATTATCGAGTGGCAAGATTGGCTAAGTTAGAGCTCCTAGATGAGAGGCGCATTCGCGCTCTTAATCACCTGAAGGTATATCAACATAGAATCTCCCACAACTACAACAAGAGAATCATCCCTCGCTAGTTTGAGGTGGGTGATTTAGTTATGAAGGAGAACTAGTTCAACACCAGAGCAGAGCGAGAAAAGAAAGGGAAGTTCGAACCATACTGGTTAGGACCCTATGTCATAGTTGCCAAGTACGGCACCGGGCATACAAACTGGCTCACCCCAATGGTGATGAGCTCCGAGAGCCAATGAATGCCATGCATCTTAAGAAGTTCTATGCTTGAACATGGCACAAAAATAAAAAAATACAAAAAAAAATCAAAAAAAAATTAGAAAAAGAAAAAGAGAAAACAGGTCGTCCACTAGTGAAAACCACGCAATCAGGTGGCACTTTGGACAAGTCCTTGGGTGAAAAATGGTTTTGGCGCCTCGGGAGGATTCATTGTTCACAAGAATTCTCAGTATTAGAAGGGTAGTTGTCTTTGGCCTAGACCTTGTTCCTACCTTCGAGTTTCCTTGTGCACACCATCTTGTCCACCTTGATTCGGCTTTGCCTTCTTCTATTCGTCTCAGTAGGGACTTGATCTTTCGTTATTTCCCATCTTACGCTGGGGGTAACTCAATGACTTCACCTTCTTGTTCATAAGCGCATGGCTTCTGCCCTTGTATATTCCCCACATAACGCTAGGGGCATCCATGCTTTCTTGGTTACCTGCACATAGCTTTGGAAAACTGTTAAAACCACAAAAAACAATATAAAATTGTTTCGAGAAAACACAAAAACAATAGAAAATTGTTTCAAGAAAAACACAAAAACAATAGAACATTGTTTCGAGAAAACACAAAAACAATAGAACATTGTTTTGAGAAAACACAAAAACAATAGAAAATTGTTTCACAAAACACAAAAACAATATAAAATTGTTTCACAAAACACAAAAACAATATAAAATTGTTTCACAAAACCTAAACAATAGAAAATCAGTTTATGAAAACATATCTTACAAAAATATTTACTTGCATTGTCTTGTTTTCTTGCTTTGCTTGTTTCTTGTATAGTGTTTTGCATGCTTGCTTTTGAGTTGTTTGTTGCTTGGGTGTACTTTTTCATAGTTTATCTTTTCTTTCTTAGAATAGATTCATTCTTGCTTGTGCATATTGCGGTGGGTTTCGACATGCTAGTGTGTTAATTCTTTATTTCTTTCTTAATGCATTTGATTATGTTTTGTTACTTGTTAATAAGGCATGGTGACTCATGGTGTATTGCATTAATTCCTGGTGTTCTTTGTAGCATTTGGTTGTGTTTCTTGCATGTGCTATGTTTTGTTATCATTCACATCACATTCACATCACTATCATCACATCTAACATCATCTATACATCATATATAAACAAAAATGCTAAGTTTTACATCATGCATGTATGCTAAGCTAATCATCACATATCATATCATCAATGGGGGCAAGAGGGGTCACATGTATAATAAAAATCTATCCCCCAACACCAATACCATCATATCAACCCATCCATATACATCAAAATAACACTTGAAAACAACATTTGATATTGTCTACAGATCTATCATCTACAATCTACAGCACGCCTCAAACGATTATGTGCGATCACCATCTCTCCTGAGTGTCAGAGCCTCACGGTAAGTTTTCTAAACTAAGTGGTTAAAATGAACTGATTGTGATGTTTTTACTTCCTGGGGTATATTAACTGTTTTTCACCGAAGGACGGTTGGGACACCCGTTTAGCTCACCATTTTCTTCTCTGTTCGCTGTGGAATAATTATTTTTAATTAAATAATTATTTTTCTCTTATTTTTCACCGTATTGGGGCATTTTTTGTCCAATACCCATTTCTTCTACCCCAGACAATTTTATTGCTCCCTGGCGATTTTTATTCTTCTTCACACCCTCGTAAATAATTATTTTTCAAATAATTATTTTTTCTTAATTTTTCCACTAAACAAGGACATTATTTGTCGTTTGTTTCTCTTTTCTTCCACCTAGGGCACTTTCTGTTGCCCTAGGCCCTTATTTTCTTCTTCTCCTTTCTTCTATTTTTTATCATGGATTAGAAAGCCAAAACAATACAAACATTTACTATATCAAAAAAATCCAAAAATAAGGCAAAAGTTTTCAAAAAATTCCTAAAAAGTAAAACACCCTACAAAAGGGTAACTTGCTTCTTACAAATTTAAAACTTGTGTCTTGCACATGGTATTTTCTCCATATCCTGTGGGTTTGTATCACATCTTCCCGATTAATATGACTCATGGATCACCGGATTCACAACCATTCACAAAAGCTAGCGGCTTTGCTTCGTCCTACTACTGGGGCACTTTTGGTTACACAGTGCTTTGTTTCGTTGCGCACAAACACTTTTTATGGACCCCATGTCCATTTTAATTTCCCCTTGCATGTATCCTTGCTTGGGGCATCATTTTTTAACCCTTTTCATCAATCATGAACTTGTGGATCTCTCTAGCACTGATAACAAAACATTTGTACAACTAATGTCTTGACCGTTGTTGTTGGGTTGGATATGTGCGTTCATACTCATTTTCCCTATTAGATGAGCTTGTTTCCTTCTTGTATTGCGTTGCATTTTTGTATGTTGCATGGAGTTGGTATTTTCAGCAATGGACAATTGTTCATATTATGGCTTTGAATGTCATTCTACCTTTGTCGTATGCTTATATTTTACATAAGGACTGATGACGTAGTTCTTATGGCAATATGATGACATCCAAATTGTTTCAAACAAATATGTGGCTAGAGGCTAAGATCTTCTCCCCCCTTCTCCATATTTCTTCTACATCACTTCCCTTTCACCCCTAATTCTCCCTCTCATTGAGGCATCCTACCTCTTCCCCTTTCTTTTGCCTATATCTCACCTTTTTCGATCGTCGATCGGCTTCTTCCATCACCTCATCGACACTCGAGGGGGCATCTCTCCCTCCTACTAATTTTTCTTCTATCCCTTGAAAATCTCTTTTGTCCACTATCTTTGAAGTGGCATCACTTACGCCACCCCAAAGAGGGGCAAATGTAGACACCTATAATTA
The DNA here is from genome assembly GCA_018340775.1 of Taxus wallichiana var. yunnanensis. Lineage (NCBI taxonomy): Eukaryota > Viridiplantae > Streptophyta > Pinopsida > Cupressales > Taxaceae > Taxus > Taxus wallichiana. The sequence goes on from CM031238.1 coordinate 868,876,755, forward strand.
TGCCCAAGCAATTTAAATACTTAAATTACACTAATTATCCCCTTTCTCACAAATCGACGAAATATCATCAAAAGCACTCATTTTCCCTCATATAATCATTAATTAATTACACTAAGCTAATTAATTAAGTTTCCTATCCAACAAATACCCTAATTAATGACCTTCCGTTAATAAATCACCCCTTCTACCTAGACTAATTAATTATTATTAATTAATTAGCTTTCCCTTCCATTTAACCAATAAATCAATATTTAATTGATTTAATCCCCTTATAATAGCCTAAATCGTACTAATATTCCTCTAATTATCTTCTATAAGCTTACATCTACCTATTAGTTAATCACCTTTGATTAATTAAAACACCCCCAACTCCCATGACTTGCTAAGCATAAATTAAACCCTTCTAAAGTAAGGTTACCTTTAATAAAGCAACCTTATCCATTCCTAATCATGTTTTACCTTTATCCCACATTCATGAGAATGTGTTGAATCCTTTATCCTTTGGGCTATATAAATAGCCCTCCACCTACCTTTTTACTTACACCTAAACTCCTTAAGAGAACAAATGCAAAGCATATAATAAAGGGACTAAGAGCTTGCACCTTGTTTTCTTGAGAGTTCATCATCTTGAAGAGTTAAGCCTCTTTCTTAAAGTGCTTGGGTCATATGGGAGGTGTCAAAAGGGTCTTGTAGCCTAACTTTGATTAGCCCCCATTCCTATGTTCTTGGAACATTAAGGACAACTGTTTTTGATAGCCATGGTACCTACCTAGGTTCCTTCATTTATATGTTGTTAGAGAATAAAGGATATTTAGGTTCTTAACATAGTTGATTTCATAGTTTTGTATTGATAATTGTTAGCATCTAACCCTTGATTAATTCTTATCATGATGGTGTTTATAATGTTGTTTAATTCTTGTTAATTAAGACTATTTAGGTGTTAGTCTTTGTTTACATTAGCATTAGTTTAAAAACAACACTTGCACATAGGTATGGATCAAGTCGGGTTGGTGGTCTAGGTGTTTCACCTAGTTCTTAGACATTTCTTTGAAATATTGATGAAACAATAGGGTAATGGGCGTTGGAAGAATACCTATTGAAATGCTAGTTGATGGGTTGTTGCGCACGTATGAATTCTAAATCCACAACTGATCGTGAGAGCTTCCTTTTGGCTAGGAGGAACTACCTGTAATGGAAAGCAAGACCACAAAAAGAGTTCAATAGTGAACTACCTAATGTGCACTAGATCCGAGAAGTGTGATACTTCCTAGATGACTATCCGTCCACTGTATTTAAAATAATTTAATGTGAGTAGTAAAATAAATCCTATTGTAAATTGAAATGATTTAGGTATCTCACTTGAAACACAATAAGAAAGATCTAATCTAACAAGATAGGTTAAAATAAGATCGAAGGTCAAACAACTAGTTCTTGGGTCTCTACAAGTCGAAAGAGGTCTCAGGGAGATCACAGGGTGAATAAGGGTGATGTGGAATTAGGTGGATAGGTCATTGTTCTAGGTTGTATGGGCACATACAAAGATCGATGCCAGTTAAGGGTGACCAACGATGGTTGGGTGTAACTGGTGCCAGTTATTGTGGAATTCTGGGAATGCCACAGAATGAGTTTTGGGTCTCCTTTGTGATTACACAAAGGACTTTAGTTGGTCGAATGAGGTATTAGGTGGTTTGGGTGGGATTTGATGAGGTTTTAATGGGTATATGGAGGGGTGAGTATTAATGGAGGTCTGTGGGTGGCCAAGAGAACAAAAGGGTGACAATATAATGATGAAATGAAATGAACCAGAGGAATATAATGTTCCACTTACTTGGATTCTGGTCCTGACGCTTGTGAGTGAGGGATGAAGGTACTGGAAAGGGTTGAATCTTTGTTAAGGATCACCAAACATTGGAAAGCTCCTACATGATTTGCATGTGCATTCTCTTTTACTTGGTTGGATCGAATATGTCTTTGGGGTGAATGCTTTGGATGGTTCATAGATGATTGCTAGATGCCCGTGCTGCGGAGAAATGCTTGATCTCCTTCCTTGCATGTGTGTTCTCACTGAAATTCGTTCTCAGAAGATGTGATATCTCTCAAGAATGTTCCCAATGTTTTCCAACCTCCAAAATAAGGTTTTTTTGGGCGTTAAAAGGTGACCGACGGCAGTCTTAGCTCGCTTAACCGGTGACGGTTAGGGGTAATTGACGTCGATCAAGGCATGATTTCCTAGGTTTACTAAACTAGGGATATCCTCTTGATTTTCTGGGATCTCGTGTCATTAACCCATGGATTAGACTAGAAGCTTCTTGTCAACATATGGGAATGTGGTTAGAGGGAATGTAGGCATTGATTTTTAGGGTTTGGGTAAGTCTTAGTTAGTTATGGCAACTTACTAAGAATAGGTCTTAGGGTGAGTTGGCTTGGTGAGGTGTCTAGGTGAGGTGTAAGTGTGGGCATTATTTAAATTAGGAGATTTAAATAATAAATATTGTGAGGCTAACAAATTAATTTATTTAGATTAATTAAATTAATATTAGTGGGGTGAAGGGGCCATGGCTAGTTTGATGTGATGAAGGGTGTTTATTTGTCGAGGGACCAAAGGGGAATGTGACCTAATTTTAGTGTCTACATTTTGCCCCTTTTTGTTGCGTAGCTTGTATTGGTAAGTGACGCTAACAAAAATAAGATGTGGTTGCCCCATGTGTGGGTGAAGGTGATCCCCTCAAACCAAGAACTGACAAGGCGAAGTCGAAGCGGTGAGTGGTTTGATAAAAGGTGAATGTGATGGAGAGGAAGGTGGGTAACGAGGGAAAAAAAAGAAAAAGGTCTACTTGGGTAATCTAGGTAATGTGTCAGGGTCAAAGGTAGTAACATTCAAACACATGCACACGTATAAACTATAAAGACAGAAATTTGAATAATAGGTAAACTCTACATCGTCTAAGGTCGATAGGTTTATCTAAACAAGGGTGAAGTGATTCTAATATCCAAGGTGTAGGATATGGTTAGGAAGACAACATAGGTTAGGTGCAAGAATGTTTAGGTATGTTCCGGTACACCAAAGGTAGGGTCAAGATAAATGGTCATGGAAATAGGCTAGGTAAGGTCATTAGGTCAATCAACACAGTAACAAAGTTGCAAGGTATATCGAATACATGAGGTCAAAGGTCACGAGCGCTGGTCCAGGGCCAAAAATCTAGGTCACGGCATGGGTAAGGCCAAGGGATGGGTAAAATAATGAGTCTCCAAAGGAGGACAAGGTGGAGTAATAGGGTAAAATGTTGGGTTTGTGCAAGAGAGGGTGACACATTTATTTATATGATGAGATACATGAGATTCTTGATTTGTTGATGTGTTGATGAGATTTTTGATTTATTGGTGCGTTGATGAGATTTTTTATTTGTTGTTTTGATATGGACAAAAATTAGGTGAGTTAGGCATGATGGAGTCAGGTTGGTTTAGGCATGGATTGAGTCAGGTCTAGTTTAGGCATGGATTGAGTTAGGTTATATGCATGGATTGAGTCAGGTCATAGGCATGGTTGAGTCAGGTTGGTTAGGCATGGTGGAGTCAGGTTTGTGTAGGCATGGATTGAGTCGGGTTATATACATGGATCGAGTTAGGTCATAGGCATGGTTGACTCGGGTTGGTTAGGTATGGTGGAGTCGGGTTTGTGTAGGCATGGATTGAGTCGTCAGTCATAGGCATGGTTGAGTTCAAAGTAGGTGAAGTTGTGAGTTATTATTTTGTGCAATGAATGATAATATGGGTCGTATGTGAGATGTGATATAATCTAGTCATAATGATGATAGAGAAATGGTAGGCATAATAAATGTATGTTGTAATGAGGATTAAAATATGAAGCAATTTGTTATGTATGTGGTTTAATTTCCAATTTTGGGTATAAAAGGGAAACTAAGTGGGGTATGATGTAATGTTAGGAAGATAAAAGATGAATTGTTTAGGGTAGAGAGTGGTGAGCTAACCTCCAAGGGCCCCATGCCCTCGAGTGCTGCCTACATAGTCTTGACGAAAAGGGACCTCAGGCCGATGTAGTTCTCCCATAAGCTAGGGAAGAATATGATGAGGTATGAAAATGAGTTAGTAGGTTTTAGGCATGGTGTGGGTTTTAGGTCTGTTAGGTGTGGGTGGGTTATAGGTAAAGTGATGTAGGTGAGGTTGATTTTGGTGAAAGAAGGAGATTACCCAAAAGGTAAGTGTCGAGGACCAAGTCCTGTATAAGGTAATCAAAATGTAAATAAAAATAGCTAAAAGATAAGAGGGGGAAAGAAAGCCACCGATTGGTTAGGATTAGGGTAAGTGCAAAGAAGTTGGGAACAAAAAAAGGGGTCATAAGTGGACGTCATATTGCAAATAACAACATAATATCAACTTGTAGGGATTATTAGCAATACATACACTCAAAATTAGAAAAACTTATATTGATATGAATCATAGCATTCAGAATCTAGTTTCTAAAATACTATTTTTTTAAATGGAAAAGATTAGCTATATTAAACACTCAAAATTCAATGACTTGGTATTTTTTTAAAAATGCCTATAAGATTATAGTCCGTTTGCCCACGATTTGGATGACCAAAAATTGATATATATTTTTCTCCTTTGGTGAGAAGTTAGATGCCACTATCTATCTTGGGATGAATTTTATTTTGTATTTTTTTGAGCAATATTTTATTTTTTATAATTTTTTCCGTGAAAGTGGTATGACAACATAAAGAAAATAGAGCACTTTCCGTTTGCCCGCTATAACTTCATCAAAAAATATTGAAATCAAATAATTTCTTTTTGAACATATATATAATTTCACCACGGTTGGGATGGTATAATTTTTATCACATTCTGATAAGTGAATCAAAATTTGCGCCTTAAACGTAGACATAAACATTCACAGAAAAAGTGTCTTAAAGACCTACTATTAGTAAAAAAATATAAAATGATATTTATCCTATTCTATTCACTTTAAAATTAGTATTTCTACAAAGCGTATAGTCTCCCTATGCAATGGTACCATTTTTATGACATATTTTTACTTTTCGGCATGGTTCAAGTCCGTGGAAGACTAAATTTGATGTTTTGCTGTTTTTAATGTAAAATTCAGGATTTGATGTCCACTTAATTGTCCCCCAACTTGGTACACTTACCCATCATACCGAGTAGATCATACCTCGGAGGAGGTGATGAATGTAAGACCCTAAAGACATTGCATGATTGATTGTTCTAAGGTGAAAAGTAGTCACATGATCACCAAATGTATTGGTTTCCGAGAGGTCCCTTGAGGTAGTAGGAAATGGGAGTGAGAATGGTGAGAAGGGTGAAAGGTGGTTGATTTGTTATATGGTATGAGGTAGCATGCTCTTCGGGTAAGAGATCCGAGGTCACAAGGGGTAGGTCCATGACTAAAAAGTTTGTTGTTTTGACTTGTATTTGAGATAGACTGATTGATGCGGGAAGTCTATATGGAATGAAGAAAATTTAATTCTTTGAGGTCTTTGTGAAGCTGATCGATGCGGGAAGCTTTGGTTGCTCTCATTTTTTTAAGGGCTTTACATAGCTGTCCTTCGAGGGAGCAGTCTATTTATAGTAGCAGTTTTGAGAGGAAAATGTCCTTTTGAGGGAGTCATCTTTTATATTAGAAGTTTGACTCAAGGAGTTGGGTCCCATGTGAGGGCTTTGAATTCATGGATAAGACCAAGGTGAAGAATAAGATTCTTATTCAAAAAGTAGGGTGAAACGACCATGGGATCTCATCTACAGGTAGATGAAAAGTATCCATGAGAATCATGCTATGTGTAGCGCCATGGTACACATTTTCAAGAGAAGATAACAAGTGACGGTACTCACATGATTCTTGTTTAATCATTGGTGAGGTGTATAAAGTGGATAGTGCTCAAGGGACGAGCATGGAAAAAGACAAAAAGTGATGTAGGACTAAAAGTAAACAATAGAATGGTCGAAGATGCAAGGTGTTAAGGGGCTCGAGTGTTCAGGTTTAACATCGGTGAAGATAAACAATAAGCACCTGATCCATAAGTATGAGTCACGATGTATGGTCCAAGCCAATTAGGAGAAAATTTTCCCTGTTTACTTTTTTTTGCTTTGGTTACATGTTGATTTTCTTTTAGGATGAGGTCACCAACTTGGAAGGTTCGTTCATGGACACGCTTGTCATAGGCACATTTGATATGTTTTTGGTAAACTTGAAGGTGGTCAAGAGCGTTAAGATGACATTCGTCTAATAACTCTAGTTGTGCTAAACGGTCCTGACGAAAGTCATCATCATTAAGCATGTCATGGAGAGAAATGCGGAGTGAGGGAATCTAGACTTCGAGAGGTAGAACCGCCTCGGTACCGTAGACTAGAGAAAATGGTGTGGCGGCAGTGGAAGTGCGAATACTAGTGCGGTATGCCCACAGGGCAAAAGGAATGTGCATATGCCAATCCTTCCTAGTATCATTAACCACTTTCATAAGTATTTTATTTAGGGTTTTGTTAGTGGATTCAGCTTGGCCATTAGTTTGTGGGTAATAAGGTGATGAGAAATTGAGTTGAATGCCGAAGGCGTCACAAATTTTACATTGTTTTGTTTTTGAATTGTTTTCCATTATCATTGATGAGGCGATGAGGAACACCAAAAAGACAAATGATGTGATGATTGATGAACTCACATATTTTCTCGGCTTTCGTGGAGATGAGTGGTATGGCTTCTACCCATTATGTATAGTATTCAAGAGCAGTGATGATCCATTGATGGTCTTTGGGAAGAATGGCGATTGATTTCTCCTACAAGATCCAAACTCCATTTAGAGAAGGGCCAAAGGTCATGAGCGACATATAAGGCATGGATGGGTGTATGATGAAGATTGGCATGTTGTTGGCATTTTACACAATGTTTGACGTAGTCACAACAATCATAGTTAAGGGTCAGCTAGTAATATCCTAGGTGAAGAATACGTTTAGCAATAAAGCAAGGCCATCAAGTGATTTGCACATATGCCATCATGAACTTCCTTAATGGTATAAGGAATTTTAGAACATGTGAGGCATCATAAGAGAATACCTTCAAAGCCACACTTATAGAGGAGGCCCCCCATGATGATGTAATGAGAAACCTTTTTAAGGAAGGCGCGTTGTTCATTACGAGTGAGATTAGGAGGTAAGATGGAGAGAGGAAGATAGTCAGAGTATAGTTTGTACCAAAGGTCACTTAGGTCCAGGGTAGTGGTTTTGATAGAGTAAAATTCACACGGTAAATAGGAAGGTGATTGGAGTCATTGTATGGTGACAAAGATTTTAGAATCAATGGCTAAGTGAGTATTTGAGAAGCCAAGAAAGCCATGGTATCTACTAATTTGTTGGTTGAACGGGGATTGTTTGAAGGGTGTAATGGTCAAAGGTGGTCAAAATTATGTCTACATGATGTTTATACTTTTGAAGTAGCTCGTTACGACATTAGTATATATCATTGACTTGGTTTACGACTAATTGAAAATCACCAAAGATGTTGATTGATTTGACATTTAGGGCATATGTAGCTTGGAGACCTAATACGAGTGCTTCGTATTCGGTGATATTTTTTGTGCATTCAAAATCAAGTTTGAAAGACAAAGGCATGGGCTCACCATCAATCGAATGAGGATAATACCAGCCCCACCCCCACGCTAACACTTGGAACCATCAAAGAAGAGTGTCATTTGGTAAGGGGGCTCATCCAAGGAAAGGGTAGCAATTGAATCATCTGGAAAGTCAAAATTAGAGAGTTGCTCCTAGAAAGAGGTGCATCATCCAATTGGTTTGTGATATCCTAACCCTTGATGGAATTTTGATGAATGAATTTGAGGTCAAGGTCAGCTAAAAGCATAAGCCATCGTGTGACATGCTGATTTTGATAAGGTTTGGCATACATGAAGTGTAAGGGGTCGGTGTTGGTCACAACATAGGTTTTGTGGTTGAGTAGGTAATGGTGGAGTTTAGTGGCAATGAAAACTAAGGCTAAGCAAAGTTTTTCGGGATGAGTGTATTGGGTTTCATAGTCCAAAAGAGTATGGCTTATGTAATAAACCACCGCTCCCTGTGTTGTTCATTGTGATGAGCGAGCATGGCTCCTAAGGAGTGATTGGTAGCTAAGATGTATAGGTAAAAAGGTTGATCATCTTTAGGCGGTATGAGTATGGGTGGTTGGAGAAGGTACTGTTTAAGGGCCTCAAAAGCTTTGTGACAGTCATCATCCCATTTAAAAGAGACATCCTTCTTGAGTGGATGATGAAATGGTTAGCACCAATAAGATAATTATGAAATGAAATGGTGAATAGATCACTTACCTTCCAGGATACGGAGTTGTTTAAGGTTAGTGGGTGGAGGCATTTCCGAATGGCCTTGAATTTAGCAGGTCAACTTCTCGCACAACGTAAGGAAACAATAAATCCCATGAGATTTCCCGAGAGAACAGTGAAGACACACTTCTTTGGTCAAGGCAAACACAATATTTAATGAGGTGGTCAAAAATAGTTTTGAGGATGGCCAAAGCTTAGAGCAGCATTTAGATTTGGCCAAGAGATCTTCCACGTAATCTTCCAATATGCAATGCATGATGTCATGGAAGATGTAAGTCATAACCGCCGATATGTGGCCCCAACGCTTTTAAGGCCAAAAGGCATGACTCGATAGCAGAAGGTCCCCCAAGGGGTGATGAATGAGGTCTTGTGTTGATCCTCAGGGCAAGCAAGATTTGGTTATAACCCGAGAATCCATCCATGAGTGATAGCATCTCGTGACCAGTGGTAAGGTCAACTAGCTGGTCAATACCGGGCAGAGGGAAGTCATCTTTTGGGTAGGCTAGGTTGAGGTCACAAAAGTCCATGCAAATGTGGAGTCCCCCTGTCACCTTAGTGACATGGAAAATGTTAGAAATCCAACGAGGATAATCAATGGGTAATATGAAGGAAACAGAAAGAAGACATTGAAGTTCTTCTTTGACGATAAGGGCAATACGAGGGTGCATTTTCCTCAACTTTTGTTTGATGGGTTGGGCATCGGGAACAGTGACAATATTGTGGACCACTATGGTGGGGTCAATACCGGGTATGTCTACATAAGACCAAGCAAAAGCGTGGTTATGATCTTTGAGAAAAGAAGTGATGGCTTCTTGTTTAGAAACATCTAAGGATTGACCGATCTTTAGGATGTGCGGTCGTCCTAAGTGTGAATGTTGATCTCGATAGTCGATTCATTCAACACGATTTTCATCTCGAGAGGGTAACAATCGATGAATATATGAGTCTTCGCACTCAAGGTAGGTGAGTATAGATTCATCATCATGACATTGAACAACGTTAATTGAAGGTGCATCATCATCGATCATTTCGAAGTTAGGAAGGGAAGAGAGGAAGGGGCCTCACCCTCACATTGATAAGTCAAAGGCCCCAAGGAAATGGTGTTTATGAAAACAAAAAGTTAGGAGGGATAAATTCAGGATCCATCGACTCCGTCAGTGAAGGTGGTGATGAAGGCAAAGTGGGTGACAAAGGCAGAGAAGATCTGATGTCCTTGATGAGTTCAATGCGGGCCTATTTGGCAGGTGGTTTAGGAAAGTTGATACCACTATAGTCGTTATGTTTGCGGGTGATACATGGAATAGTGGTATGGTGGCCTTGCTCATAAAATCCAAAACTAAAACCCTTCCACGCACATCAGTGAAAGAAGGTGTGGGAAAAATGGTTATTGGTGAGAGACTGGAAGTCAGCAGAAAACGGGTGGGTTTGTGATGGTGGTTTGGGTGTGTAAGTGGTAGTATAAAGTCCCCCATAGGTGAGACTGGTATGAAGGTGAGGAGGACCATAAAGGAGGAGTTCTCTTATGCATTTATCATAGTGAGGGTGTTGGTGAAGACTCCCATATTCTTGTGGAGTAAGAAATATTTTGAAACTATATAGGCGATACTCCCCCAGTGAGGCATTGAAAAACACCTTCTAAGGTATCGTGGTTGGTATGTAGGTAGTTAGAATGGATGATATGTCGAGGGTCGATGTGGAGGTGGAGTTAATGATTGGGAAGCCGATGGGTTGGGCTGCGGAGGTTGTGGCGTCGGTAGGAGCAAAAGAGGTATGTGTGGTTGAGGTAATGCGATCAGTCTTTGGTAAGTGGAGGTGTAGGTGAAGTGGTGGTGGTTGTGGAGGTAGATGCTTTAATGGATATAAGCACATCATTAGGTCGGTAACACATGTTGCATGTTTTAAAAGGTGATGGATCAACGAGGATAGTATAGGTCTGCCCTTTCATGCTCAAACTTTACACAACGATGCAAAGTGGAAGGAACACACCCCATGACACGAATCCAGGCTCTCAAAGCAAAAATTTATATTGAAACTCCCCCTCCCAGACGTAGAATAATTTTGGGACAAGACGGGGCCCACGTGAATGTGGAGGATGACAATTCCTAATGTAGAGGTGATAACATCATTGAATGAATGCAACATGACTGGATGTTTATGCATGTAATTGTTAGGTATACACATTTGAGCGAATACATGGGATGAAATGATGTTAATGCTAGTATCCCCATCAATCATCACATGTTGTGCCTGTATGTCACCGATGTGGATAAAGATGAAGAGAGCTGGGTTCGGGTCATCATTTTGGTGTGGTGCGATCTCTTCCTCTAAGAAGATAAGGGAGGCTACTTGGTGAATAGGGTGGGGTGAAGATGAAGGTGGTAATTTGGTAAGAGAAGCTACATGATGAGGCGTGATGATGGAGGCTACGGGTGTAGGGTCATTGGGAAAACCTCAATAGATTGAAGAACCTCCATGAGAGCTTGATGATGGGATTCGAGGTTTGAATGAGGTCATATAAGGACATTTTGAGGGGAGACTGGTGTAATTGTTTGAGCATGGTGCGATGTGTGACTCCATTAGAAATGGGGTATGTGGGACCGTGGATAGTGATTTTAGGTATGGGTGCAGATGGTATGTTGGGTATAGGATTGGTTGGTGGGTCAGTCGCCTTTTCTTTACCTTTATCCTTCTGAGCATGGGTAGTGATGTGTATCATGTTGATTTGAGGGGAGTTAGAAAATGGAGAAGGTGTAGGGTGAGTGGTATAACGACACGATGGTAAAAACCTACTAGAGGAGAAAAAACCTGTGAGGTGAGTTGGGCATAACGACATTTGGGTGGTGGCATGGTAAGTTATCTGATATGAACCATGTTAATTTCAAATATTGGAGGAGGTTTGAGGAGTTATGGGGGTGGAGGTTGTGGTTCCTGAGTGGGCAGTGTGGGAATGGGTGTCGGTGAGGCAGGGTCCTCATCGAGAAGGTTGTTGTCGTCAAAGTTGGCTTCCTGGAGGACATAACTGGATAAGGACGGTTTTCAAGGCCTTATAGTTCTCCACATTGTGCCCGGCACACGATGGTAGGCACAAATTTTAGTGTCATCAAACCCTTTTGGCTTAGGTTTGAGGGGGTCATAAGGTCTAAGTGGCGGTAATGTAATGATAGAAGTCTCAAGGAGGTTGGTTAAAATTTTGGCATAGGACCCCGTTAGTGGGTCACAATGGGAAGTGAACATGGGTTTGGGTGTAGGTGTGGTTGATTGTTGAGGAATAATCCTCGTAGAAGGGGGAATAGGTTGAGCTATGGTTTTGGGTGCTGGCATGGTCTTGGGTGTCGGTCATGTTTGTTTGGTTAGGGGTATGGTAGATGAACGGGTAGGAGGGTGCATGGTTGTTTTGACTACCTTATTGGGAGGTAGCAGAGTTTTGGCTTTGGGTTGCACCTTCTTAGGTAAATGTGATATGGGTGTACGAGGTCTAGAAGGAAAAGTAGATGGGGAAGAGGATGTGTTACCGAAGGGGATAACAGAGGTGTTGTGAAGGTAGATGATGTAGGTCGTGTAGGGTGTTTGAGAGATAAAGACTGAAGTGTAGTGGGTAGTGAAGAAGTTGTAGAGAGTATTGGAGGTATGGGTGGTAGAGATGCTACAGGTGTGGGTGTAAGTCGTGTCGGGCACTTGGGTAGGTTATAGGTTTTCAAGGAAGGGTTGGGCTGTTGTGTTTTTGGTTTATTGATGGGTGGAGGTTTCTTAACCATGTTGGGAAGATGAGGTCCTAAGACAGACGGGACAGGTGTAGGTGTGATTGGCATAGCTGGGGTATGAGTTCTATGGGTTTGGTTCTTCTGTTTGGGTGCCAAGCTTAGGTGTGGTGTTGACTTTGGAGGTTGTAGCTAAATCAAGTTTGATAGGTGGATGAGTAAGGTGGTGGTTGGGGTGACCCCTAAAGTGGTAATATGTTTATTAAAAGAAGATACTTTGTAGGTGTGGGTTTTGGTTTAGATGTAGTTTGAGTTATGGGTGAGGGTGTATGTTGAGCTATGATGGGTGTCATGGAAGAAGTTGTGATAGAGGTGGTTGTGTTTGGTTCGATTGGTTGAAATATTTTTGGGTAGATAGTGGAAGTATCAGCAAGTGACATCTGCATCTGCATTGAGACAGGAAGTAAAAGGCACCCCCATAGTAAGGCCCTATCCACATAATCTAAGCGGTTGACCAAACATGAGAATGGTACATCTGTAGGTGGAATTGATGAGGACCTAATGGTGATTCCTGTAAAATGTGTCTTAGAGATGGGGAATTGGCTAGCTTCAGCTTCCGTGGGTAAGAGAGCTGAAAGTAGGTCTGTAGGGTCTTGGGTAGCTGATGGAGAATGCTCACCAAGAGGCAAAGGTATCTTGACAGGGTCTGTGATAGGGGGAGGAGATGATGGGAGCTCCTCTGTGGGTGGAGGTGGTAAATAAGTATCCTTTGTGGACTGAAGAAGTACTGTGGGTATCGGTTCTCTAGGTGGAGAAGCCAAAGGTGAAATGGTCTCGATGTTAGTGGAAGACTCCTCCATAGGTGAGGAAGGAGGTGAAAGGTGTTCCTCATGGGTGAAAGAACAAGGGAAGTTGGTTCCGATGTGGAAGGAGGATTTTGGGCTAGAATTTCTTCTATGGACGGAATATGGGGTAATTGGGAAGCAATAGGTGCATCACTAAAAATAGTGTGGACCTCGCGGGTATGGGTATCATGAGTTGAGGCCTCACCGGTTTGATCAAATGAAGGGACATGATTAGGAAATGGTTTCTTGAAGATGTGTAGGTTTTGGTTGGCAGGTGCGTTAGGATTATCCATGGTTAACTCACCTTTCTCGAGCATCTCTTGGACAATATTTTTGAAAGTGATGCAATTTCCGTCACTATGACCCTTTACTCGATGATAGTTATAGAATTCATGTTCTTTATACCATGCGGGAATGGGTTGAGTAGGATCAAAACTAGTGTGTGGTTTTATAGGTGGAAGGGTGATGGCTCCGGATTTGATAAGCTTTTCTAAGAAAAAGAGTAAGGTTCCCTGATTGGGGTGTATTTCCAATGTTCATTCGACTTGAATGCCGAATTCTTATTGTGGTTTGGAGGAAGAAGAGGTATCATTCGACTTGAATGCCGAATTCTTATTGCGTAATTGGATTTTCTTCTCTTCAATGGCTTGAATCTCTAGCTTTTGTGCCATGGTGAATGCTTCGTCGAATGTTTGGAAGGTTTGAACCTATAGGGTTAGTGAGATATGTCTAGCACAAGCCCGCGTGAAGAGCTCGATGAGTTCTGTTTGTGGTAGTTGGAAGGTGAGCTGATTAGTCGAGCTATGCCGATGAGCGACAAAATATGTGATAGATTGATCCTCATGCTAATGCATGGAGTATAGGTCGGTCATGGTAACCTTCTTGCCAATGTTGATGGAGAAGAGATCTAAGAAGGCTTGGGTTACTGTTTGAATAAGAATATAGTGTCTAGGTAAACCATTATACCAATCTAATGTAGGTCAAGTTAGAGACATGGGGAAGGTTCTCGGAGAAAATCATCATTGTGAGTGATTAGGTAGCACCCGTGTTTGGAAGACCGCAAATGCTCTACGGTATTCATTTGTATTGAAGTGGTTGAGTTTAGAAATCTCCAAATGCACATGGTATGGATGAATAGGAATGGATGGGTGGATGGGTTCATTGCAAAATCTTGTTATAGGTAAGAGTGTTACAAGAGCGGCGAAACCGATGCCTCTAATGTTTGCATCTTGTCCAACATCAATTTGATTAAGTCATTGGTAGGTTACGATGATTGGGTGCCTCTTGTAGCATGCGAGGGTTGGTTTTGGGCGTATAACGGGGGTGACACTCTAGTATATGGCACTTCGTGTGGGTTGATTGAGAAGAAGGTAGTGAGATAGGGGGTATGTACCCAGAGTGAATAACAGATGAAACGAGAGGTCACTGATAGTATGCATATGGAGGTGGAAGGGTCATGGTAACCCTAGTGGAAATGGAGGCTAATGGTTGTGGAATGGAAAGGACCACATTCGAAAAGGGGTAGGGTCACAGACACAGAGGTGGTAACATATCTACGTGTATATACGAGACATTATGGGTGGATGTGGTTATGTTTTGGGTAGTTGTTGAAGGTATGGTGGATGTGGCAGGTGTAACAGAGGTAAAAGACATGGAAGTCATAGGGGGTATTGGACCTAGATGCGAAACAAATGGGGATAAGGTGGAGGCATGTAGCACGGAACCGAGATGGGGCGACGCAGAGTAGGAACGAGAGCCGTGGGGATAAATACGGGCATGCCGTATATCAATTGACCCGAGGCATATCAAGTGGATGAGTGGGAAAAGTAAAACTAAAAAGCGGTAGGGTTTTGATCAAGGAGTCATGCAAACTCCTCATCTCTAGTAGCGATAGTGATAGGTTGAATAAGATCCATGGCGGGTGATAAAATGGAAGGTGGTGAAGGACTAGGTGGGAGTGGTTAAGTAACTTGGTGTGGAATATAAGTGTGCTTACTTGTCTTGGGGTCGCACCATGTGAACCAAGATCGATTAGGCTGGATGGTTCTCTGTAAATGACACAGAAAAACCATAGGGACAGGTGAAATAGGTGGTAAAAAGTGGATTAGGTACAAAATGTTTGCTGGAAAGTGACACAAGCTAACTGATGCCGCTAGGGTAAAATGACACTGTCATAGATGACTTCGAATCCATAGCTGATCGTGAGAGCTTCCTTTTGGCTAGGAGGAACTACTTGTAATGAAAACAAGACCACCAGAAGGAATTAAACAATATGGGTAGTGAACTACCTAGCGTATGCTAGATCCGAGAAGTGTGATACTTCCTAGATGGCTGTTAATCCACTATTTTAAAAAATTCAATGTGTAAACAAAGTAAATCCTATTGTTATTTTAAAATGATTTAGGTATCTCACTTAAAAACACAATAAGAAATAGATCTAATCTAACAAGCTAAGCTAGAATAGAATCCAAAGGTCAAATGATTGGTTCTGGGTCTCTGCAGGTCTGATAAAGGTCTCGGTAGATCACAGGTGAAAGAGGGTGAGATAAAATTAGGTGGGTAGGTCTCTGTTAAGGGCTATGTGGGAAAACACAGAGACCGTGTCGGTTAGGGGGACCGACCGGCGGGTTAGGTTAGGTGTAATCGATGCTTACGCATCATTGTCGATCTGAAATGTCACAAAAGTTTCAGGGTCTCTTTTGATTACACAAAGGACTTTGGTTGGTCGGGATGAGGTATTGGGTGACTGGAGTAGGATTTTGTGAGGTTTCAATGGGTATACGGAGGTGAAAATGTGGAGAAGGTCAATAGGGAGCAAGATAAACAATGGATGATAAAATGATGATGAAATGAAATAACCAGAAAGTATGATGTTGTACTTACTTGGATTTCATTCCTGAATGTCTATGTGTGAGGGATGGAGGTGTTGATGATGGGTTTGAAGGTTGCAAGTGATCACCAACTAAAGAAAAGCTTCTACATGGGCTGCATGTACACTCCTCTTTGCTTGGATAGATCAGATCATGGCTGGGATGGTTATGCAGGAGAAGATGCTCAATCTCCTTCCTTGGATGTGAGTTTTCACTGAATTGGCTCTCTGAAGATGCATTATCTCTCTGAGATGTGTTCTTGCTCATCAAATTTCTCCCAAAGTTTTTCCAACTTGCTTCCAACCTTGAGAATAAGGTTGTTTTGGGGTTAAAAGGGGTAACCGATGGTGGTCCGGCTTAACCGGTGATGGTTAGGGGTAACCGACGTCGGTCAAGGTGGGATTTCCTAGGTTTACTAAACTAGGGAGATCCTCCTGATTTCCTTGATCTCATGTCATTATCCCATGGATTAGACTGGGAGCTTCTTGTGAGCATGCGGGAATGTGGTTAGAGGGAATGTAGGCATTGATTTTTAGGGTTTGGGTAAGTCTTAGTTAGTTATGGGAACTTGCTAAGAATAGGTCTTAGGTTGAGTTGGCTTGGTGAGGTGTCTAAGTGAATTATATGTGGGGATATTATTTAAATAAGATATTTAAATAATAAATATAGTGAGGATAATGCATTAATTTAATTAAATTAATTAAATTAATATTAGTGGGGTGAAGGGGGTCATGGCTAGGTAAATGTAATAAAGGGTGCTTATATGTCGAGGGACAAAAGGGGAGTGTGACCTAATTTTAGTGTCTACATTTTGCCCCTTTTTGTTGCATAGCTTGTATTGGTAAGTGATGCTAACAAAAATAAGATGTGGTTTCCCCATGTGTGGGTGAAGGTGATCCCCTCAAACCAGAACTGACGAGGCAACAGGCTGAAGTGGTGAGTGGTTTGATAAAAGGTAAATGTGAGGAAAAGGCAAGTGGGATAGGGGAAAAAGGGTGAAAGGTCTACTCTGGGAAATCTAGGTAATGGGTCAGGGTCACAGTAGCAACAATCAAACACACACACATGTATAAACTGTAGCACGCTACCAGGTTGAAGAGCAGGAAAACTCTACATCGTCTAAGGTCGATAGGTTTATCCAAACAAGGTTGAAGTGAATCTGGTATCCAAGGTATAGGATATGGTCAGGAAACACAACATAGGTTAGGTGCAGGAACATTTAGGTATGTTCGTACACCAAAGGTAGGGTCAGGATAAATGGTCACGGCAATAGGCTAGGTAAGGTCATTAGGTCAATCAACACAGTAATAAAGTGCACAAGGTATAGCGAACACATGAGGTCAAAGGTCACTAGCGATGGTCCAGGTCCAAATATCTAGGTCACGCATGGGTAAGGCCAAGGTAGGGGTAAAATAATGAGTCCCCAAAGGAGGAAAATGGAGGTAGTAAATGATGAGGTCAGAAAGGTAAGGTAATGGGTTGGGTAAAGGTTGGATGGGGTAAAGGAGCAAGGTAAAGGGTGGGGTAAAATGGAAAAGTAGGGGCAATGTGTAGGTTAGGTTGACCGATGGTGGTCATGGATAACCGACGTCGGTATAGGAAAACCGACGATGGTGAGGTAGGGCACGAGACCGATGCCGGTCTATGGGAACCGACATCGGTTAGGTCGGGTTTTGTATAAAAACAAAAATCCACATGTTTTTTATTCATTTGTTATTGTGAAGTGAGAAAATGACAAAAAGAGAGAAAAGAGAAAAGTGTCCTAGATAAAATGGGACAAAGTGAGTGGCAGGTGTGATTTGACGAGGGTTGGGTTGGTGAGTAGTGGGTCCACGGGATCAGGGTGAGAGAGTTGATTGGTCGAAGGTTACAGTAGATATTCGGGATGGCAGAGGGCTTGAGAGGGATCGGGCGGGACCACCAACACAAAGCAGGCTGATGTGCCACCGAGACGGTGGCAACACGACGAGGTAAGCACCTAACTCTATAGTGTTAATTAGATAGAGTAGAGGTTGTGATAGTTGTTATTTGTAGGGTTTTTGGGTTTTTTTGTATTTTGTGGGTGGGAAAAAGTTAAATGTGGGTATGGGGGGAATAACGGGCCAAAAAGAGGGGGGAGGGGTAGAAAATTGTATAGGTGGGGTGAGTAGGGGTCTAAGGGGAGTTTAGGTCATTATAGGTGGGGTAAAAGGGGCAGGGGGGGGTTATAAAAAAAGGGGGTTTGGGAAGTCACGGATTTTTCCGCGACAAAGTGACCGATCATCCAAAGCTTGGCGTGCATCATTGGTTGGTAAGAACTGGATCGGTCACCAAACAGGTGACCGATGCTGTTATGGTGTAACATGGTCAGAAAAGAGAACCGTATCGGTCACCAAACAGGTGACCGATGCCGGTTTAAGGGTGACCGAGTCGGTTAGGATGAACCAACACCGGTCGGGATTTTAGGCACAAGGGTCCAAGAGGGATGTGGGCTAGGTAGTTGAGATGGGTAAAGTAAAAATAGGGTGGAGGGTAATGATAATTGGTGAATATGGTCATGGTAAATGTAGATTAATGTTGTGCTTGATTAGATGCAGGGAGATCACAGTTACATATGCGGATAGGGGTTCCACCACTACTAGGTGACATTGTGTAGGCTTAGTGACCCCTTTGGAGCTACAACACATGGGAGGTAGTGGGCTTGAGTGGTATTTGGCGCTACCGACATGTTGTTTGGCAGCCCAGTTTGATGGTCACGCTCATCGATAGATGGGACTCCGACCAACACGTTCCACCTTCCGACGGGTGAGATGACTATCACCCTGGAGGACATGTTCTGATTTTGTGGTTACCCATATTGGGGCCCAGTGTGTACTCTATCTCCTCCGAGGCCTCAGAGGAGCTGATCGGGATAGTTTTGGTGAGGGGGCGGTGGTGGAGCTGAGATTCCATAGTGCTAGTTTGAGCTATGGCAAGAGATGTACCTAGCCCGTCCGGATGAGACGAGGCTAGTGGTTTTATTGATGGAGGCAGTGTGCTGCTATGCACTACCCGATGCAGAGGGTGGATGCTTTCCCCAATCACTGATGGGGGTGCTCCACGATATGATGGTGCATGAGACACACTTTTCTTGGGCACCAACATTCTTGTGCAGCTATACAGAGAGTTGTGGGCGTATGGGCGGTTGCACAGGTTTAGCCTTGTGTTGTACATTTATACTACACTACTGGGCCTACGAGCACATAGTCTGTGTTTCGACCTATAGGGATGCCCCGAGAAGATGCATTCCCACCGAGATGTGTGTGGTTGGGATACATGAGATGGGTGCCAGTTGCAGAGAGTGGAGGTCGATAGGCCGACATATGATGTGGCCCATTTTCGGTAGTTATTGGAGGGGTTGTCCGAGTGGACATTATCTGAGGCCATATGTGGGATTCCCCTCATATAGGCACATGCATGAGGAGCTAGCTGAGCTCCAGCTAGAGAGGTGGATACAGGGTCACCATGCCGGGAGGATGAGATGATCCCGTGATGATGGTCCGGTCCGACGGCAGTTCGGCTTGTACAGATATTCCTCCGCCCTTCCCACAATATCAGAGAGATGACGTGGAGAGGCCTCTACCTCTACCATAGCCTACAATGCCTACAGGAGAGGAGGAGCAGCCAGTGGATCAATGGATTGATGACATCAGATGCACAGATAGGTATAGGCAGTGGTGGGTGGCTCAGTTATGAGCCATACCACCTAGACCGGGCAGCCTGACTTAGAACTTACCATTACATAAAGCAGAGAGACCCTACAGGGTAGGTAGTGACACTGATCACACAGATAGGTATACTACAGACACAACTGAGGGGTCAGAGGTAGAGGTAGTAGAGCTACGAGTACAGTGTGGCCACCACAGCCCAGATGGTGGGGAGAGGGTGGAGGTGATGGAGGAGATGGAGATAGAGATGGTCAGGTGGCAGCCTTACTAGCTCAGGTGGCAGGTTTACAGGCCAGTTGGCCACATCCTAGACATATATTGGGGCCTTACAGGCCCAGATACAGGCATAGGGGTAGGGGGCACCACCACAGCAGGGGATAGGGGGGGGGGACCACCACATGGAGGCATAGGTAGTGGAGCTGGTCCCAGTTCACAGCCGCAGCAGTGTAGGCATACAGGGGCCGAGACCTATGGGACCACCACAAGACCATGCCTATATCTAGGTTACAGGTGGGATGCCCTAGGTGAGGTGAGATATTATCAGGACCAGCTCATGGCAGCTGGATAGACTTCCTCTCTTACGAGAGTACAGGGCACAACAGTGTCCAGTGAGAGGATGAGATCCCACACACATAGTGTGGAGAGCACAGAGGGCAGCGAGCTCTCGAGGCCTGATCAGGAGAGGCCACCAAAGTGCATGGCGACCAAGAGCTGAGGTGATGTGCCAACAGGGACACAGGAGGCCGAGGGTGTAGGTGACACAGAGATGGAGGACATCCGGCGAGATGTCTGATATGCGGCCACCCATTTTGATGTATACTGAGTGATTATTGTTTATATATATGTCGGCCTGCGTGCCAAAGATTTTTGTATTTTTTATCACATACCGGCCTGCATGCGAAGAATAGTGAGGATGTACGAGTGATTTTTTTGTATATTGTGAGCATATACCGCCTCACATGCAAAGATTTTTTTATATGATTCATTCATTCTTTTTTGTATATATGAGACCGACCTGCATGCCGATGACATTTTGTATTGTATATCGCCTACGTGCCGACATTTTTGAGATGATGGCCATGATGAGATAGGCATGTATTTTGAGATACACATTTATTGATTTATATGATGAGATTCATGGTATTTTGTGATGTGTTAATATGTTTATGAGATATTGATGTATGGCTTGTGTTAGATGAGATATGGATTTGTTATTTTAATGTGGTTTGAAATTAGGTGAGTTAGGCATGATGGAGTTAGGTCGGTTTAGGCATGGATCGAGTCAGGTTATAGGCATGGATTGAGTTAGGTTATAGGCATGGATCGAGTCAATAGGCATGGATGAGTCAAAGTTGTTATTAGGCATGGATTGAGTCAAATGTTATAGGCATGGTTGAGTTAGGTGATAGGCATGGTTGAGGCATGATTGAGTTATTTGTTTAGGCATGGATTGAGTCAGTTATTATAGGCATGGATAGATTGTTAGTTAGGCATGATTAGTAGGCATGGTTGAGTTGAAAGTAGGTTTAGTTATGATTCATTATTTTGGCAATGAATGATACTATGGGTCATATGTGAAATGTTGTATAATCTATGCATAGTGATGATAGAGAGATGGTAGGTGTAATAAATGTATGTTGTAGTAAGCAACTTGTTATGTATGTGGCTTAATTTCCAATTTTGTTAGAAAAGGGGAACTAAGTGAAATGTGATGTAAATGGTGAGTTAGGCATGGTTGATGAATTTTTTAGGGTAGAGAATGGCCGAGCTAACCTCCAAGGGCCCCATGCCCTCGAGAGTGCTGCCTACATAGTCCCGGAAAAAAGGACCTCAGCCGATGTAGTTCTCCCATGAGCTAGGGAAGAATATGAAAATGAGTTGGTAGGTTTGTGGGCATGTTGTGGGTTTAGGTTTAATAGGTGTGGGTAGATTATAGGTAAAAGGTAGGTGAAGGTGATTATGGCAAAGGGGAGGATTACCCCAAAGGTAAGCGTCGAGTACCAAGTCCTATATAAGGTAATCAAAATGTAAACAAAGATGGTTAAAAGATAAGAGGGGGCAATAAAGCCACCTGATTGGGTAGGATCATACCGAGTAGATCATACCTGGAGGGGGTGATGAACACAAGACCCAAAGGCATTGCATGATTAACTATTCTACGATGAAGGTAGTCACAGATCACCAAATGTCAAAATTCCAAGATGTCCCTTGAGGCAATTGAGGAAATGAGAGTGGAAATGGTAAGGTGGGTGAAAGGTAATTAATTTATATGTTTTGAGTGACAGGATTTTGGGCAAGAGGTCCGAGGTCACAATGGGCAAGTCCATGACTAAAAAGTTTTTGTTTTGATAGACTGATCGATGCGGGAAGTCTATATGGGATAAATAATATGGTACTCCTTGAGGTCTTCGTGAAGTTGATCGATGCGGAAGCTTTGGTTTTCTCTCTCTTTTTTTTTTAAAAGCTTCACATAGCTTGTCCTTCGAGGGAGCAATCTATTTATAGTAGAAATTTTGTCGAGAGGAAGATGTCCTTTTGAGGGAGTCATCTTTTTATTAGAAGTTTGACTCAAGGAGTTTGGTCCCATGTGAGGTCTTTGAAATCATGGACAAGACCAAGGTGGAGGATAGGACTCTTGTTCAAAAGGCAAGGTGGAATGACCATGGGATCTCATCTAAAGGTAGATGAAAAGTATCCATGAGAATCATGCTATGTGCAGTGCCATGGTACACATATTCAAGAGAAGATAACAAGTGATGGGTACTCACATGATTCTTGTTTAATCATTAGGGAGGTGTATGGAGTGGATAACACTCAAGGGACGAGCCTGTAAAGAGACAAAGGGTGAGGTAGGACAATGAGTCAACAATAGAATGGTCAAAGATGCAATGCATGTTAAGGGGCTCAGTTTCGGTTTACCATCAAGTGAGGATAAACGATAGGCACCCGATCCATAGGTATGAGTTACGATGTATGGTCCAAGCCAATTAGGAGTGAATTTTCCCATTTACTTTTTTCTGCTTTGGTTACGTGTTGATTTTCTTTCAAGACAAGGTCACCGACTTGGAAGGTTCATTCATGAACACGTTTGTCATAAGCACGTTTGATACGTTGTTGGTAAACTTGAAGGTGATCCAGAGCATTAAGATGACATTCATCTAATAACTCTAGTTGTGCTAAGTGGTCCTGATGAAAGTCATCATCAGTAAGCATGTCATGGAGAGAAATGCGGAGTGAGGGGATCTAGACTTCGAGAGGTAGAACAACCTCTATACCATAGACCAAAGAAAAGGGTGGCCACAAAGTGGAAGTGTGAATACTAGTGCGGTATGCCCATAGGGAAAAAGGAATGTGCGTATGCCAATCCTTCCCAGTATCATCAACCACTTTCATGAGAATTTTGTTGAGGGTTTTGTTAGTGGATTCAGCTTGGCCATTGGTTTGTGGGTAATAAGGTGATGAGAAACTAAGTTAAATGCCGAAGGCATCACAAAGTTTTTGCAATGTTTTGTTTTTGAATTGTTTTCCATTATCAGTGATGAGGCGATGAGGAACACCAAAGTGACAAATGATGTGATGGTTAATGAACTCACATATTTTCTTAGCTTTTCATGGAGATGAGTGGTATGGCTTCCACCCATTTTGTGTAGTATTCGGTAGCAGTTATGATCCATTGATGGCGTTGGGAAGAATGAGGATTGATTTCTCCGACAAGATCCAAACCCCATTGAGAGAAGGGCCAAAGGTCACGAGTGACCTGTAAGGCATGACTGGGTGTATGATGAAGGTTGGAATGTTGTTGGCATTTCACACAACATTTGACATAGTCACAACAATCATGGTTAAGGGTCACCAAGAATAGCCTAGGCGAAGAATACGCTTAGCAAATAACAAGGCCACTAAAGTGACCTCCACATATGCCATCATGAACCTCCTTAATGGTATAAGGGATTTCAGAACTTGTGAGGCATCGTAAGAGAATACCATCAAAGCCACATTTATAGAGGAGTCCCCCCAGAATGATGAAATGAGAGACCTTTTTAAGGAAGGCACGTTGTCCATTATGGGTGAGATCAGGAGGTAAGATGGAGAGGGAAAGGTAGTTGAGTATTGTTTATACCAAAGGTCACTCAGGTCAGGGGTGTCGTTTCCAATTGAGTAAACATCATGAGGTAAATAAGAAGGTGAATGGAGGTGTTATACGGTGACAAATATTTTGGAATCGGTAGGGGAAGTGGGTATTTGGGAAGCTAAGCAGGCCATGGTATCTACAAATTTGTTGGTTGAACGTGGGATGGTTTGAAGGGTGTAACGATCAAAGGTGGTCAAAAGTATGTCTACATGATGTTTATACTTTTGAAGTATCTCATTATGACATTGGTACATACCATTGACTTGGTTTACAACCAATTGTGAATCACCAAAGATGTGGATTGATTTGACATCTAGGGCATATGCGGCTTGAGACCTAGTACGAGCGCTTCATACTTGGCAATATTGTTGGTGCATTCAAAGTCTAGTTTGAAAGACAAAGGCATGGGTTCTCCATCTAGAGGAATGAGGATAACACCAGCCCCACCCCCACACTGACACTTGGAACCATCAAGAACAAAGTGTCATTTGGTAAGGGGGTTCATCCAGGAAAGAGTAGCAATTGACTCATCGGAAAGTCAAAATTAGAGGGTTGATCCCCAAAAATAGGTGCATCAGCCAGTTGGTCAGGTGATAGCCTTGGCCCTTGATGGACTTTTGGTGAATGAATTCGAGGTCAAGATCAGCTAAAAGCATAAGCCATCACGCGGCACTGATTTTGATAAGGTTTGGCATACATGAAGTGTAAGGGATCGGTGTTGGTCACGACATAGGTTTTGTGGTTGAGTAGGTAATGGCGGAGTTTGGTGGCAATGAAAACTAAGGCTAAGCAAAGCTTTTCTGGATGGTTGTATCAGGTTTCATAGTCCAAAAGAGTATGGCTTATGTAATAAACCACCTACTCCCTATGTTGTTCATCATGATGAGCGAGCATGGCTCCCAAGGAATGATCAGTAGCTGATATGTATAGGTAAAAAGGTTGATCATCTTTAGGTGGAATGAGTATGGGTGGTTGGAGAAGGTATTGTTTTAGGGCCTCAAAAGCTTTGTGATAGTCATCATCCCATTTAAAGGAGACATCCTTCCTAAGCAGATGATGAAATGGTTGACACCGATCAGATAATTGTGAAATGAAATGGTGAATGGACTGTAATTTACCTTGTAGGCTACGAGAGTTGTTTAAGGTTAGTGGGTGGAGGCATTTCCAGAATGGCCTTGACTTTAGCAGGGTCAACTTCTATACCATGGAGGGAAACAATAAATCCCAGGAGCTTTCCTGAGAGAACCACAAAGACACACTTTTAGGTGAAGGTGGATGTAATATTTAATGAGGTGGTCAAAGATGGTTTCGAGGATGGTGAGGTGCTCAAGCAACATTTAGATTTGGCCAAGAGATCATCCACGTAATCTTCCAATATGTGATGCATGATATCATGGAAGATGTAAGTCATAACACATGATATGTAGCACCAACATTTTTAAGGCCAAAAGGCATGACTCGATAGAAAAAGGTTCCCCAAGGGGTAATGAATGTGGTCTTGTGTTGATCTTCTGGGGCAAGAAAAATTTGGTTATAACCCGAGAAGCCATCCATGAGTGAGAGCATCTCATGACCAGCAATGTGAGGTCAACCAGTTGATCAATACCGGGCAAGGGAAAGTCATCTTTCGGGTAGGCTGAGGTTGAGGTCACGGAAGTCCATGCAAATGTGGAGTCCCCTATTGCTTTAGTAATAGGGACAATGTTAGAAATCCAATGAGGATAATCAATGGGTAAGATGAAGGAAATGGAAAGAAGGCACTGAAGTTCTTCTTTGATGAGAAGAGCAAATGCGAGGGTGCATTTTCCTCATTTTTGTTTGATAGGTTTGGCATCGGGAATGGTTACGATATTGTGGACCACTATGGTGGGGTCAATACCGGGCATGTCTACGTAAGACCAAGTGAAAGCATGGTTATGATCTCGAGAAAAGAAGTGATGGCTTCCTATTCAACAACATCTAAAGATTGTCCGATCTTTAGGATGTGTGGGTCATCCTGAGTATGAATGTTGATCTCGATAGTCAATTCATTCAACATGGTTTGTGTCTCAGAAGGTAACAACCGATGAATATATGAGTCTTCTTGCACCAAGGTAGGTGAGTATGGATTCATCATCCTGACATTGAATGACATTAATTATAGGTGTGTCATCATCGATCATCTCAGATACAGAATGGAAGAGTGGAAGGGGCCTCACCTTCGTGTTGATAAGTCAAAGGCCCCAAGGAAATGGTGTTTATGAAAAAAAAAAGTTAGGGGGATAGATTCAAGATCCATCGACTTCATCGATGAGGGTGGTGATGAAGGTGGAGCAGGGTGAAGGTAGTGATGAAGATGAAGGTGGAGGAGGGCTAGGGTCTTCAATGAGTTCAATGCGGGCCTGTTTGGTAGGAGGTTCGGGAAGCCGATACCACTACGGTCATTATGTTTGTGGGTGGTACATGGAATAATGGTATGGTGGCCTTGCTCATAAAATCCAAAACCAAAACCCTTCCACGCACAGTGGTGCAGAAGGTGTGGGTGAAATGGTGATTGGTAAGTGATTGGAAGTCAAGCGGAAAATGGGTGGGGTTGTGATGGTGGTTCAGTGTGTAAGTGGTAGTATCAAGTCCCCCATAGGTGAGACTAGTACAAAGATGAGGAGGACCATAAAGGAGGCATTCTCCTATATGGTGATCATAGCGAGGGTGTTGGTGAAGGCTTCCATACTCATGCGAGTAAGGAATGTGTTGACACTATATAGGTGGTACTCCCCCAGAGTGAGGCATTGAAAACACCTTCCAAGGGATCAATGGTTGGTATGTAGGTAGCTGGTATGGATGATGTGTTAGAGGTCGATGCGGAGGTGGAGTTAATGGATTGGGAAGCTAATGGGTCAGCCATGGAGGTTATAGCAGTGGTAGGAATGGAGGAGGTATGTGTGGTGAAAGTAGTGGCTGTACTGGTAGGTGGAGGTGTAGGTGAAGTGGTATTGGTTATGGAGGTAGATGGCTTGATAGGTATGAGCACATCATTGGGTCAGGTAAAGCATGTTGCATGTTTTGAAAGGTGATGGGTCAATTGAATGGTATAAGTGTGTCCTTCATGTTCAAACTTTACACAACGATGCAAAGTGGAAGGAACGTAACCCATGACATGGATCCAGGGTCTACCAAGCAACAAGTTATATTGGAATTCCCCAAAACATAAAACAATTCTGAATAAGGTGGGGGGCCACGCGAAATGAAGGATGACAAGTGCCTAGTGTGGAGGTGATAGTGATCATTGAATGAACGCAACATGACCGGATGTTTATGCATGTAATTATCAGGTATGCACATTTGAGAAAATGCATGGGATGAAATGATGTTAATGCTAGCACCTCCATCAATCATCACACGGCGTACCCGTATGTCATCAATGTGGACAGAGATGAAGAGGGCTGGTCCGGGTCATCATTTTGGTGTGGCACGATCTCCTCCTCTGAGAAGCTAAGGGAGGCCACTTGGTGAACAAGGTGAGGTGAGGATGAAGGTGGTAATTTGGTGAGAGAGGCTACATGATGGGGTGTGATAATGGAGGCTACGGGTGTAGGGTCATTGGGTAAAACCTCAATAGATTGAAGAACCTCCATGAGGGCTTGATGATGGGATTCCGAGGTTTGATGAGGTCATATAAGGACATTTTGAGGGGAGATTGGTGTAATTGTTTGAGCATGGTGCGATGTGTGACGCCATTAGAAATGGGGTACGTGGGGGCATGATAGTTATTTTAGGTATGGGTGTAGATGGTATGTTGGGTATAGGATTGGTTAGTGGGTCAGTTGCCTTTTCTTTTCCCTTCTGCACACATGTAGTGACATGTATCATGTTGATTTGAGGGAAGTTGGAAATGGAGAAGGTGTAGGGTGAGTGGTATAATGACACAATGGGAAAAAACCTACCGAGGAGAAAAACCCTATGAGGTCAGCTGGGCGCAATGACATTTGGGTGGTGGCATGGCAAGTTCTCTGATGTGAACCATGTTAATTTCAAATCTTGGGTGTGGCTCTAGGAGTGAGTGAGAGGGTGGAGGTTGTGGTTGTTGAGTGGGCAAGTGGGGAATGGGTGTTGGTGAAGCAGATCCTCATCGAGAAGGTCATCATCATCAAAGTTGGTTTCGTGACACAATTGATAAGGATGGTTTTCAAGGCCTCAGCTTCTCCACATCATGCCCTGCACACACGATGGTATGTGCAAAATTTTAGTATCATCAAACCCTTTTGGCTTGGGTTTGAGGGGGTCATAAGGTCGAGTGGTGGTATGTGATAATAAAGTCTCGAGGAGGTTGGTTAAAATTTTGGCATAGACCCTAGTGGATCACAATGGGAAGTGAACGTGGGTTTGGGTGTAGGTGTGGTTGATTGTCGAGGAACTATTTTTGGAAGAGTAGGAATGGGTCGAGCTATGGGTTTAGGTGCCAGTGTGGTTTTAGGTATCGGTCATGTTTGTTTGGGTAGGGGTACATAATAGATGGATGGGTAGGAGGGTGTGTGGTTGTTTTGACTACCTTATTGTGGGGTAGTGGGGTTTTGTTTTTTTTGGTTGCACCTTCTTGGGTAAAGGTGATGTGGGTGTACGAGGTCTAGAAGGAAAAGTAGATGGAGGAAGAGGGTGAGTTACCCATGGGGATAACGGGGTGTTGTGAAGGTAGATGACGTGGTCATACTTGGGGTGTGAGGGACAATGACTGAAGTGTAGTGGGTAGTGAAGCAATAGTTAAGGGTATTGGAGGTATTGGTGGTAAAGAGACTACAGGTGTGGGTATAAGTCATGTTGTGTGCCTGGGTAGGTTAGAGGTTTGTGAGGAAGGAATGGGTTGTTGTGTTATTGGTTTATGGATGGGTGAAGGGTGCTTGACCATGTTGGGTAGCTGAGGTCTTAAGGTAGATGGGACAAGTGTGGGTGTGATTGGTGTGGTCAGGGGGTATGAGGTCGATGAGTTTGTTTCTTTGGTTTGGGTGTCGAGTAGGTGTGGTTTTGATGTTGAGGATGTAGCTAAATCTAGTTTAATAGGTGGATGAGTAAGGCTGGTGGTCGGGTGACCCCTAAAGTGGTAATAGGTTTAGTGGAGGCAAATGTTGTGGGTGTGGGTTTGGGTTTAGATGTAGGTCGGGTTATGGGTAAGGGTGTGGTTTGAGTGCTAACAGGTATCGTGGAAGGGGTTGTGACAATAGTGGTTGTATTTGGTTTGATGGGTCAAAATGTGTTTGGGTAGATAGTGGAGGTATCAACGAGGGATCTCTGCATCTATGTTGAGACAGGAGTAAGAGGTGCCCCCCATAGTAAAGCCCTATCCACATAATCTAAGTGATCACCAAACATGAGAATGACACGTCTGTGGGTGGAGTTGGTGAGGACCTAATGGGAATTCCCATAAAATGCATCTTAGAGATGGGGAATTGGCCAACTTCAACTTCCGTGGGTAAGAGAGCCAAAAGTAGGTCTGTTGGATTTTGGGTAGCTGATGGAGAATGCTCACCAAGAGGCAAAGGTATCTCAACTGGGTCTATGATGGGTGGAGGAGATGATGGGAGCTCCTCTATAAGTGGAGGAATGGATAGGTGCTCCTCTGTGGGTGGAGGAGGTAATGGGTGCTCCTCTATGGGTGGAGGAGGGGTGCTCCTCTAGTGGGTGGAGGAGGTAATGGGTGCTCCTCTATGGGTGGAGGAGGTACTGTAGGTAAAGGTTCTCTAAGTGGAGAAGCCAGGGGTGAGATGGTCTCAATGTTAGCGTGGAAGACCCCTCCATAGGTGATGAAGGAGATGAAAGGTGTTCCTCTGATTGGTGAAGGAACAGGGAGGTTGGTTCCAATGTGGAAGGAGGATTTTAGGCTAGGATTTCCTCTATGGAAGGGATGTGAGGTAATTGAGAGGTGATAGGTACCTCGTTAAAGATAGCGTGAACCTCATGGGTATGGGTATCATGAGTTGATGTCTCACCGGTTTGATTGGATGAAGGGGCATGGTTGGGAAATGGTTTTTTGAAGATTTGTAGATTTTGGTTAGGGGTGGCATTGGGATTATCCATAGTTAACTCACCTTTCTCAGCATTTCTTGGACAATATTCTTGAAAGTGATGCAATTTCCATCACTATGACCCTTTACTCGATGATAGTTACAGAAATCATGTTCTTTATACCATGCGGGCATGGGGCGAGCAGGGTCAAAACCAGTGTGTGGTTTTATGGGTGGAAGGGTGATGGCTCTAGCTTTGATAAGATTTTCTAAGATAAAAGAGTAAGGTTCCCCAATTGGGGTATATTTTCACTACTCTCATCTGAATTGAAAAGTCCTGGATAGGTGAGAGATTAGATGAGGGTGTAGCCTGATTCGATGGATGAGCTGGGCCGGCCTTGAGTACCACTCACGTTAGTGGTGCCCTTAGCTTTTGAATAATTGGTTTGTGGTTTGGAAGAGGAAGAGGTATCATTCAACTTGAATGCTGAATTCTTATTGCGTAATTGGATTTTCTTCTCTTCGATGGCCCGAATCTCTAACTTTCATGCCATAGTGAATGCCTCATCGAATGTTCAGAAGGTTTGGACCTACAAGGTCGGGAGATATGTCTAGTGCAAGCTCATGTGAAGAGCTCGATGAGTTCAGTTTGTGGCAGTTGGAAGGTAAGTTGATTGATCAGGCTATGCCAGTGAGTGAAAAATCTGCGATAGATTCATCCTCATACTGACGTGTGGAATATAGATCGGTCATGGTAACCTTCTTGATGATATTGATAGAGAAATGATCCAAGAAGGCTTGGGCTACCTGATTGAATGAGAATATAGAGTGTTTAGGTAACCCACTATACCAATCTAATGCAGGTCCAGTGAGGGACATGGGAAAAGTTCTCAAAAGTAAGGCATCATCATGAGTGATCAGATAACACCCATGTTTAATGACCGCAAATGTTGCTGGGGGTCTTCTTTTCTATTGAAGTGATTGAATTTAGGCATTTCCCAATGCACAAGGGTATGAACGGATAGGAATGGATGGGTGAATAGGCTCATTATAAATCTCATCATAGGTGAGAGTGTTATGGGAGCCGAAACCGATGCCTCCAATGTCTGCATCTTGTCCAACATCAATTTAATTAGGTCATTGGTGGGTTGTGATGATTGGATGCCTCCTGTAGCGTGAGGAGGTTGGTTTTGGGCATATAATAGGGGTGGCACTCCAGTGTATGGGGCTGCCATGTAGGGTGGTGGAGAAGAAGGTAATGAAATAGGGGTACGTACCCGAATGAATAATGGATGAAACAAGAGGTTGTTGGTAGTATGTATATGGGGGTGGAAGGGTCGTGGTAACCCTAGTGGCAATAGGGGCTAATGATTGTGGAATGGAAAGAACCACATTCTAAATGGGGTAGGGGTCACCAACACTAGGAGGTGGGAATGTAGCTACAGTATGTATGAGACATTAGGGGGTGGATGAGGTTGTGTTTAGGGTAGTCATCGAGGGTACGGTGGATGTAATGGGTGCCACAGAGGTAACAGATGCGGCAGTCATAACGGGTATAGAACCTAACTCAAAATGACTGGGGTAAGGTGGATGTGGGAAGCACGGAGCTAGATGGGGCCGATGTGGAAGTGGGTGCGAGAGTCGGGGGATAGATATGGCATGTCATATATCAACTGACCCGAGGCATCTCGAGTGGACGAGTGGGAAAGGTAAAACTACAAGGCAACAGGGTTCTGGTCAAGGAGTCGTGCAAACTCCTCATCTCCGGTAGTGATAGTAGTAGGTTGGATGGGATCCATGGCTGGTGATAAAATAGAAGGTGGTGAAGGACTAGGTGGGAGTGGTTGACAACTAGCATGGAATACGAGGGTGTTTTCTTGTCTTCGGGTCAACACCATGTGAACCAGTATTGATCAGGTAGGGTTGCTTCTCTATAAATGATATAGAGAATAACAAGAATAGTGAATCTGGTGATAAAAAGTGGATGAAGTAACAAATGGTGGTTGGAATGTGAAACAAGCTAACCGATGCCGGTTAGGGAAAACCAACGCTGGTAAGGGGTAACCATTTCCACGGCACCGTAAAATGGACAAAGTGAGTAAACAACGAGGCAGAAGGTAAAATCTGATAGGTATGCCAAATCTAAAGATGTTTAAAACATCAATGGGAATAATGATAGTGACAGAGACTATGAAAAGTGGAAGAAAGTGAAGTAAAAATGTCCTTTTGAGTAGGTTAGCAAAAGGACTTGGAACCAACGTCGGTTGGTATAACCGATGGCAGTCAGAGGTAACCGATGACGGTTACATGAAATTGAAACAATGATGAAAGAAAGTGGTTGTGAATTAAAATCTGATGTAGAATCAGACCCAAAATTCTGGGAATGATGATGATATGGCCCAGCACACTCAGTGAAGCTAGAATACACCAGCTATGATGAGGAGCATGCAAGGATGAACAAAAAAAAGTGATGAACGTGATCTCTCACCTCAAAACGCAAGCCAAGCAAAAACACTAAGAAAATGTGATCCTAGGAGTGCCTTTTCTATTATGTTTGTTTAGCTTATGCTATTTAGGACTGACACATGAATTGTGAAATAGAGTTTTTGGTGAGGATGGCTTCCTACAAAGAAGGAGATCTAAAAGGTGAGGTTTCAAGTATGTTATGGTGGGGGGGGCTTCACTCTGAAGTATGACTCGACAGAGCAAATGAGTTGGGTGCCCACTATGTCCGTGATCATGTGATCACCTACAACTTCTTCCAGTAGGATGTTGTTTAAGAATGTATGTATTTTGAATTTTTGTGTGGTTTGGTAAGACTCAGAGAAAGAGAAAAGGATAGAAGTGCTTTTCTATGATTCGTTTGTCAACCATCAGCTGGTCATGACTTCCAACGTATAGGTTGCCCTCAATTAATGTGAGCTAATGCAATAAATCAGAATGGAATGCACTTGTTTTTAAACCCAAATCAAAATGTGAAATTGGATGACACAATAAGATGAAGAGGAAGAGGGATGCTCTTTCACTACAATGCAGAAAACATGAAGAAATGATTCTTTTTAATTACACCAAAAGAAAAGTTTCCTTTAGAGAAAATAGAAAGAAGAGGTGGATTACCAAAGAAGAAAATTAGTGTGTATGATTTTTAGAAGGGAAACAAACACACAATTTTTTTCCTAGGAATGAATGAAATGCAAGGAACCCTGATGGGTCCCACCAATGCCAAAATGTTTCACCTTTTTCTTAGATTGTTTCTTAAAGTGTTGACAAAATAGATAGGGTAATGGGCGTAGGAGGAATACCTGTTCAAATGTCTTGATGGGTTGTTACGCGCATGTATGACTTCCAAATCCACAACTGATCATGAGAGCTTCCTTTTGGCTAGGAGGAACTACCTTGTAATGAAAACAAGACCACCAAAAGGAATTAAACAATATGGGTAAGTGAACTCCTAACAGTATGCTAGATCCAGAAGTGTGATACTTCCTAGATGGTCATCACCACTATTTTAAACAATTCAATGTTGTAAACAAAGTAAATCCTATTGTTATTTTAAAATGATTTAGGTATCTCACTTAAAAACACAATAAGAAATAGATCTAATCTAATAGGCTAAGCTAGAATAGAATCCAAAGGTCAAATGATTGGTTCTGGGTCTCGCAGGTCTGATAAAGGTCTCGGGTAGATCACAAGTGAAAGAGGGTGAGATAAAATTAGGTGGGTAGGTCTCTGTTTAGGGTTATGGGAAAACATAGAGACCGGTGTCGGTCAGGGGTGACCGACGGATGGTTAGGTGTAACCGTGCCCATTATTATCAAGATCTGAAATGTCACAGAACAGGCTGGGGTCTCCTTTGTGATTACACAAAAGACTTTGGTTGGTCGAGATGAGGTATTGGGTGACTGGAGTAGGATTTTGTGAGGTTTTAATGGGTATATGGAGGTGAAAATGTGGAGAAGGTCAATAGGGAGCAAGATAAACAATGGATGATAAAATGATGATGAAATGAAATAACCAGGAAAGTATGATGTTGTACTTACTTGGATTTCATTCCTGAATGTCTATGTGTGAGGGATGGAGGTGCTGATGATGGGTTTGAAGGTTACAAGTGATCACCAACTGAAGAAAAGCTTCTGCATGGGCTGCATGTACACTCCTCTTTGCTTGATAGATCAGATCATGGTCTGGATGGTCAGTAGGGAGAAGATGCTCAATCTCCTTCCTCGATGTGAGTTTTCACCGGAATTGCTCTCAAGATGCGTTATCTCTCTGAGATGTGTTCTTGCTCATCAACTTTCTCCCAATGTTTTCCAACTTCTTCCAACCTTGAGAATAAGGTTGTTTTGGGGTTAAAAGGGGTAACCGATGGTGGTCCGGCTTAACCGGCGATGGTTAGGGGTAACCGACGTCGGTCAAGGTGGGATTTCCTAGGTTTACTAAACTAGGAGATCCCCCTATTTTCCTTGATCTCATGTCATTATGCCATGGATTAGACTGGGAGCTTCTTGTGAGCATGCGGAATGTGGTTAGAGGGAATGTAGGCATTGATTTTTAGGGTTTGGTAAGTCTTAGTTAGTTATGGGAACTTGCTAAGAATAGGTCTTAGGTTGAGTTGGCTTGGTGAGGTGTCTAAGTGAATCAGATGTGGGGGATATTATTCAATAAGATATTTAAATAATAAATATAGTGAGATAATGCATTAATTTAATTAAATTAATTAAATTAATATTAGTGGGTGAAGGGGGTCATGGCTAGGTAAATGTAATAAAGGGTGCTTATATGTCGAGGGACAAAAGGAGTGTCTACATTTTCCCCCTTTTGTTGCGTAGACTTGTATTGGTAAGCAACACTAACAAAAATAAGATGTGGTTGCCCCATGTGTGGGAAGGTGATCCCCCTCAAACAAGGAACCGACGAGGCAAAAAGAGTCGACGTGGTGAGTGGTGTGATAAAAGGTAAATGTGAGGCTAAGGCAAGTGGGAGAGGGGAAAAGGGTGAAAGGTCTACTCGGCAATCTAGGTAATGGGTCGGGTCACAGTAGTAAGAATCAAACGCACGCACACGTATAAACCGTAAAACACTACCAGGTTGAAGAGCACGCAAACTCTACATCGTCTATAGGTTTATCCAACAAGGTCAAGTGAATCTGGTATCCAAGGTATAGGATATGGTCAGGAAACACAATGTAGGTTAGGTGTAGGAATGTTTAGGTATGTTTCGGTACACCAAAGGTAGGGTCAGGATAAACGGTCACGACAATAGGCTAGGTAAGGTCATTAGGTCAATCAACACAGTAATAGTCCGTAAGGTATAACGAACACATGAGGTCAAAGGTCACTAGCGATGGTCTAGGTCTAAATATCTAGGTCACAAAGATGGGTAAGGCCAAGGTACGAGGAAAATAATGAGTCCCCAAAGGAGGACAAAGGGAGGTAGTAAATAATGAGGTCAGGAAAGGTAAGGTAATGGGTTGGGTAAAGGCTTGATGGGGTAAAGGAGCAAGGTAAAGGGTGGGGTAAAATGGCAAAGTAGAGGTAATGTGTAGGTTAGGTTGACCGATGGTGGTCATGGATAACCGACATTGGTATAGGAAACCAACGACGGTGAGGTAGGGCATGAGACCGATGCCATTGGTCGATGGGAATTGACGCTCGTTAGGTCGTTTTTGTATAAAAACAAAAATCCTTGTGTTTTGTTATTCATTTGTTATTGGTCGAAGGGAGAAAATGAAAAAAAGAGAAAAAAGTGAGAAAAGTGTCTGGATGGAATGGAACAATGAGCTGGTGGTGTGATTTGATGAGGGTTGGGTTGGTGAGTAGCGGGTCCATGGGATCAGGGCAAGAGAGGTGATTGGTTGGAGGTTGCGGGTAGATATTCGAGGATGGTAGATGCTAGAGAGGGATCAAGTGGGCCACCCAGGACGTGCCACCGAGATGGTGGCAACGCAACGAAGTAAGCGCCCAACTCTATATTGTAGAGTAAATAGATTATAGGTTGTGGTTATTTGTGATTTGTAGGGTTTTGTTGGGTGTGGTGTATTTTGTGGGTGGGCAAAAGTGAAATGTGGGTATGGGGGAATAACGGGCAAAAAGAGAGGGGGGAGGGTAGTAAAGTGTATAGGTGGGGTGGGTAGAGGTCCAGGGGGCTTTCGGTCATTATAAGTGGGGTAAAATGGGCGAGAGAGGGTTATAAAAAAAAGGGGTTTGGGAAGTCATAGATTTTTCCGCTCACATGAAAAGACCGACATCGCTAATCTTGACCGGCGTTGGTTGGGTGTAAACGGGATCGGTCACCAAACAGTTGATCGATGCCGCTTAGGTGATAATCGTAGTCGATCATTGAATCGATGTCGGTCACTTAATAGGTGATCGATGCTTAGCTTTAAGGGTGACTGAGTCGGTTAGGATGAACCAAAGACTGGTCGTTTTTTTTTCAAGGTCAAGGTTTTTCAGGCCTTGCAGCTTCTCCACATTATGCCCCGACACACGATGGTAGGCAGAAATTTTAGTGTCATCAAACCCTTTTGGCTTAGGTTTGAGGGGTTCATAAGGTCTGAGTGGAGGTAATGTAATGACAGAAGTCTCAAGGAGGTTGGTTAAAATTTTGGCATAGGACCTTGCTAGTGGGTCGCAATGGGAAGTGAACGTGGGTTTGGGTGTAGGTGCGGTTGATTGTTGAGGAACAGTCCTCACAAGAGGGGGAATAGGTCGAGCTACGGTTTAGGTGATGGTGTGGTCTTGGGTGTCGGTCGTGTTTGTTTGGTTAGGGGTATGGTAGATGAATGGGTAGGAGGGTGTGTGGTTGTTTTGACTACCTTATTGGGAGGTAGTAGAGTTTTGGCTTTGGGTTACACCTTCTTGGGTAAAGGTGATATGGGTGTACGAGGTCTAGAAGGAAAAGTAGATGGGGGAAGAGGACGAGTTACCTAGGGGGATAACAGAGGTGCTGTGAAGGTAGATGATGTGGGTCATGCAGGGGGTGTGAGAGACAAAGACTAAAGTGTAGTGGGTAGTGAAGAAGTTATAGAGAGTATTGGGGGTATGGGTGGTAGAGATGCTACAGGTGTGGGTGTAAGTCATGTCGGGCACTTGGGTAGGTTAGAGGTTTGCAAGGAAGGGATGGGCTGTTATGTTTTTGGTTTATTGATGGGTG
Organism: Taxus wallichiana var. yunnanensis; assembly: GCA_018340775.1. NCBI lineage: Eukaryota > Viridiplantae > Streptophyta > Pinopsida > Cupressales > Taxaceae > Taxus > Taxus wallichiana. The sequence goes on from CM031238.1 coordinate 868,913,467, forward strand.
GAGGTTTCTTAACCATGTTGGGAAGATGAGGTCCTAAGACGGACGAGACAGTGCGAGTGTGATTTACGCAATGGGGGTAAGAGTTCTATGGGTTTGGTTATTATATTTTTGTACGAGTAGGTGTGGTGTTGAATTTGGAGGATGTAGCTAAATCTAGTTTGATAGGTGGATGAGTAAGGTCGGTGGTTGGGGTGACAACTAAAGTGGTAATAGGTTTATTCGAGGAAGATGCTGTAGGTGTGGGTTTGGGTTTAGATGTAGTTTGAGTTTTAGGTGAGGGTGTATGTTGAGATATGATGGGTGTTATGGAAGTTGTGATAGAGGTGGTTACGTTTGGTTCGATTGGTCAAAATATTTTAGGTAGATAGTGGAAGTATTAGCAAGTGACATTTGATCTGCGTTGAGACAGAAGCAAAAGGTGCCCCATAAGTAAGGCTCTATCCACATAATCTAAGCGATCGGTGAAACGTGAGAATGATACATCTATAGGTGGAATTGATGAGGACCTAATGGAAATTCCCGTAAAATGTTTCTTAGAGATGGGGAATTGGATAGCTTCACTTTCGTGGGTAAGAGAGCCGAGAGTAGGTCCGTAGGGTCTTGGGTAGTGATGTAGAATGCTCACCAAGAGGAAAAGGTATCTCGACAGGGGTTTGTGATAGGGGACGAGATGATGGGAGCTCCTCGTGGGTGGAGGAAGTAAATAAGTATCCCCATGGATTGAAGAAGTATTGTGAGTATCACTTCTCTAGGTGGAGAATCCAAAGGTGAAATGGTCTCGATGTTAGCGGAAGACTCCTTCATAGGTGAGGAAGGAGGTGAAAGGTGTTCCTCTATGGGTAAAAGAACAAGGGAAGTTGGTTCCGATGTGGAAGGAGGATTTTGGTCTATAATTTCTTCTATGGATGGAATATGGGCTACTTTTGAAGCAACATGTGTGTCACTAAAAATAGCGTGGACCTCACAGGTATGGGTATCATGAGTTGAGGCCTCACCGGTTTGATCCAACAAAGGGGCATGATTAGGAAATGGTTTCTTGAAGATGTGTGTGTTTTTGTTGGTAGGTGTGTTAGGATTATCCACGGTTAACTCACCTTTCTCGAGCATTTCTTGGACAATATTTTTGAAAGTGATGCAATTTCCATCACTATGACCCTTTACTCGATGATAGTTATAGAAGTCATGTTCTTTATACCATGTGGGCATGGGGTGAGTAGGATCAAAACTAGTGTGTGGTTTTATAGGTGGAAGAGTGATGGCTCCGACTTTGATAAGATTTTCTAAGACAAAAGAGTAAGGTTCCCGATTGGGCTATATTTCCGTTGTTCTTGATTGAATTGAAAAGTCTGGATGAGTGAGAGATTGGATGAGGGGGTAGCCTAATTTGACAGATGATCTGGGCCGGCTTTGAGTACCAATGCATTAGCGGTGCCCTTAGTTTTTGAATAATTATTTTGTGGTTTGGAAGAAGAAGAGGTATCATTCAACTTGAATGCCAAATTTTTATTACGTAATTGGATTTTATTCTCTTCAATGGCCCGAATCTCTAGCTTTCGTGCCATGGTGAATGCTTCGTTGAATGTTCGGAAGGTCCGAACCCAGAGGGTTGCTGAGATATGTCTAGCACAAGCTTGCGTGAAGAACTCGATGAGTTCTATTTGTGGTATTTGGAAGGTGAGCTGATTAATCAAAGCTATGCCAACGAGTGAAAAAACCTGCGATAAATTCATCCTCATACTGACGCATGGAGTATAGGGCAGTCATGGTAACCTTCTTGACAATGTTGATGGAGAAGTGATCCAAGAAGGCTTGGGAAACCTAATTGAATGAGAATATAGTGTGTCTAGGTAACCCACTATACCAACCTAGTGCAGGTCCAGTCAGAGACATGGGAAAGGTTCTTAGGAGCAAAGCATCATCGTGAGTGATCAGGTAGCACCCGTGTTTGAAAGACCACAAATATTGTTGTGGGTCTTCTTTACTATTAAAGCGGTTGAATTTAGGCATCTCCCAATGCATGGGGTATAGATGAATAGGAATGGATGGGTGGATGGGTTCATTGCAAATCTCATTGTAGGTAAGAGTGTTGCAGGGAGTCGGAAACCGATGCCTCTAATGTCTCATCTTGTTGAACATCAATTTGATTAAGTTGTTGGTAGGTTACGATGATTGGGTGCCTCCCGTAGTGTGCGAGGTTGGTTTTGGCGTATAATAGGGGTGGCACTCCAATAAATGGTGCTTCCATGTAGGTTGATTGAGAAGAAGGCAATGTGAGATAGGGGTACATACCTAGAGTGAATAATAGATGAAACCTGAGGTCATTGATAGTATGTATACGGAGGTGGAAGGGTCATGGTAACCCTAGTGGCAATGGGGATAATTATTGTGGAATGGAAAGGAACACATTCGAAAAGGGTAGGGGTCACAGACACCGGAGGTGGTAAGGTAGCTACGGTATATGCAAGACATTAGGGGCGGATGTGGTTGAATTTTGGGTAGTTGTTGAAGGTATGGTGGATGTGGCGGGTGCAACAAAGATAACAAACATGGTAGTCATAATGGTATAGGACCTAGGCTGTGAAACGACTTGGGAAAAGGTGGAGGTAGGTAGCACGAGAACCGGATGGGGCTAACGCAGGAGTGGGAACGAGAGCTAGGGGGATAGATATGGGCATTCTGTATATCAACTGACCCGAGACATCTCAAGTGGATGAGTGGGAATGGTAAAACTGCAAGGAGGCAAGGTTTTGATCAAGGAGTTGTGTGAACTCCTCATCTTCGGTAGCGATAGTGATAGGCTAAATAAGATCCATGGTTGGTGATAAAATGGAAGGTGGTGAAGGACCAGGTGGGAGTGGTTGACAATTGGCATGGAATACGAGCGTGCTTGCTTGTCTTGGGGTCAGCACCAAGTGAACCAAGATCGATCAAGCTAGGCTAGTTCTTTGTAAATGACACAGAAAAACCGCAAGAACAGTGAAATAGGTGGTAAAAAGTGGATTAGGTACAAAATGTTTGCTAGAAAGTGACACAGGCTAATTGATGCCGGTTAGGTAAACCGACGCTTGATCCTGAAGTAATCAGCTGCCACTTTAGAAAATGGACAATGAGTCAAGAACAAGGGTATAAGGCCAAATTTGACAGGTATGCCAAATCTGATGAGTTTTATAATGTCAATGGGAATGATAGTAGTGACAAGGACTATGAAAAGTGGAAGAAAATGAATAGATGTCCTTTTAGGTAGGTTAACAAAAGGACCTAGAACCGATGCCGGTTGGGTATAACTGATGATGGTCAGAGGGTAACGATGACGGTCACTTGATCGACACTGAGTCACTGTGTGGAAATTGAAACAGTGATGAAAGAAAAGTGGTTGTGAATTAAAATCTGATGGGGAATCAAGCCTAGAATTCTGAGAATGATGAGAATATGGTCCAGGCACACTCAAGAAGAGTCATAATACACCAACTATGATGAGGAGCGTGTGAGGAAAAACAAAAAATAAATGAAGAGCGTAACCTCTCACCTCAAAACGCAAGCCAAGAAAAAACACTAAAAAATGTGACCCTAAGAGTGCCTTTTCTATTATGTTTGTTTAGCTTATGCTATTTAAGGACTGACTCATTAACTGTAGAGTAGATTTTTTTGGTGAGGATGGCTTCCTACAAAGAAGGAGATCTAAAAGGTTAGGTTTCAGGTATGTTATGGCAGGGGTGGGCTTCGCTTTAAAGTATGACTCGACAGAGCAACAAGCTAGGGAGTACCTACCAATCCTCAGATCAGTGCGATTGTTGACAGAGCATTCCCAAGAAATATGTTGTTTAAGAATATGTATTTGTTTTGAATTTTGTGCAATGTGGCAAGACTCAGAGAGAGAGAGAGATGTGCTTTCTACGATTTGTTTGTCAACCATCAGCTGGGAATGACTTCCAATGTATAGGTTGCCCTCAATTAATGTGAGCTAATGTGATAAATCAGAATGCAATGCACTTATTTTAAGCCCAAATCAAAATGTGAAGTTGGATGACACAAATAGATGAATAGGAAGAGGGATGCTCTTTCACTAAAATGTAGAAAACAAGAAGAAATGATTCTTTTTAAGTACACCAAAAGAAAGATTTCTTTTAGAGCAAATAGAAAGAAAAGGTAGGTTACCAAGGAAGAAAATTAATGTTCAAAAGGGAAACAAACACACAACTTTAACTAGGAATGAATAAAATGCAATGAACCCCAGATGGGTCACACTGGGTGTCCCAAAATGTTTCACCTGATTATTAGACGTTTCTTTGAAATATTGATGAAATAGATAGGGTAACGGGCGTAGGAGGAATACCTGTTGAAATGCTTGGTTGATGGGTTGTTGCATGCGTATGAATTCTGAATCCACAACTGATCATGAGAGCTTCCTTTTGGCTAGGAGGAACTACCTGTAATGGAAAGCAAGACCACCAAAAAGAGTTAAACAATATGTGTAGTGAACTACCTAGCGTGTGCTAGATCCGGGAAGTGTGATACTTCCTAGACGGTTGTCAGTCCACTGTTTAAAACAATTTAATGTGAGTAGTAAAATAAATCCTATTGTAATTTGAAATGATTTAGGTATCTCACTTGAAACACAATAAGAAAGATCTAATCTAACAAGCTAGGTTAAAATAAGATCCGAAGGTCAAACAACTGGTTTTGGGTCTCTACAGGTCTGACAGAGGTCTCAGGTAGATCACAGGTGAATAAGGGTGATGTGGAATTAGGTGGATAGGTCACTGTTCTGGGTTGTATGGGCACATACAGAGACCGATGCTAGTTAAGGGTGACCGATGACGGTTGGGTGTAACCAGTGCCAGTTTCTTGTGGAATTCTAGGAATGCCACAAAATGAGTTTTGGGTCTCCTTTGTGATTGCACAAAGGACTTTAGTTGGTCGAATGAGGTACTAGGTGGTTTGGGTGGGATTTGATGAGGTTTTAATGGGTATATGGAGGGGTGAGTATTAACGGAGGTCTATGGGTGGCCAAGAGAACAAAAGGGTGATAATATAATGACGAAATGAAATGAACCAAGAGGAATATAATGTTCCACTTACTTGGATTCTGGTCCTGGGTGCTTGTGAGTGAGGGATGAAGGTACTGGAAAGGGGTTGAATGCTGCTGAGGATCACCAAACATTGGAAAGCTCCTGCATGGGCTGCATGTGCATTCTCTTTTTCTTGGTTGGATCAAATCTGTGCTGGGGTGAATGCTTTGGATGGCTGCTGGATGATTGCTAGATGCCTGTGCCAGAGGAAATGCTTGATCTCCTTCCTTGCATGTGTGTTCTTGCTAAAATTCATTCTCAAAAGATGTGATATCTCTCAAGAATGTTCCCAATGTTTTCCAACCTCCAAAATAAGGTTATTTTTGGGGTTAAAAGGTGACCGACAAAGTGGTTCCGCTTAACCGACGAGAGTTAGGGGTAACCGGCATCGGTCAAGGCGGGATTTCCTAGGTTTACTAAACTAGGCAGATCCCCTTGATTTTCTAGGATCTCGTGTCATTCACCCGTGGATCAGACTAGAAGCTTCTTGTCAACATGTGGGAATGTGGTTAGAGGGAATGTAGGCATTGATTTTTAGGGTTTGGGTAAGTCTTAGTTAGTTATGGAAACTTACTAAGAATAGGTCTTAGGGTGAGTTGGCTTGGTGAGGTGTCTAGGTGAGGTGTAAGTGTGGGCATTATTTAAATTAGGAGATTTAAATAATAAATATTATGAGGCTAACAAATTAATTTATTTAGATTAATTAAATTAATATTAGTGGGGTGAAGGGGGCCATGACTAGTTTAATGTGATGAAGGGTGTTTATTTGTCGAGGACCAAAGGGAGTGTGACCTAATTTTAGTGTTTACATTTTGCCCTATTTATTGCGTAGAATGTATTGGTAAGGGATGCTAACAAAAATAAGATGTGGTTGCCCCATGTGTGGGTGAAGGTGATCCCCCTTAAACCAAGAATCGACGAGGCGTATGCGAAGCGGTGAGTGGTTTGATAAAAAGTGAATGTGATGAAGAGGAAGGTGGGTAACGGGGAAAAAAAAGAAAAATGTTTACTCGTGCAATCTAGGTAATGGGTCGGGGTCAAAGGTAGTAACAATCAAACGCATACACATGTATAAACTACAAGACAATACCATGCTAAAGAGCAGTAAACTCTACATTGTCTAAGGTCGATAGGTTTATCCAAATAAGGGTGAAGTGATTCCGGTATCCAAGGTGTAGGATATGGTTAGGAAGCACAACGTTGGTTAAAGCGCAAACGTTTAGGTATGTTCCGGTACACCAAAGGTAGGGTCATGATAAATGGTCACAGAAATAGGCTAGGTAAGGTCATTAGGTCAATCAACACAGGTAATAGTGCCATAAGCTATAGTGAATACATGAGCTCAAAGGTCACGAGCACTCGGTCCAGGCCAAAAATATAGGTCACGACGCTGGTAAGGTGAGGGATGGGTAAAATAATGATTCTTCAAAGGAGGACAAGGCAGAGTAATAGGGTAAAATGTTGGGTTTGTGCAAGAGAGGGTGACACATTTATTTATATGATGAGATACATGAGATTATTGATTTGTTGATGTGTTGATGAGATTTTTTATTTATTGGTGCATTGATGAGATTTGTGATTTGTTGTTTTGATATAGATGGAAATTAGGTGAGTTAGGCATGATGGAGTTAGGTTGGTTTAGACATGGATTGAGTCAAGTCTAGTTTAGGCATGGATCGAGTCAGGTTATATGCATGGATCGAGTCAAGTCATAGGCATGGTTGAGTCTGGTTGGTTAGGCATGGTGGAGTCAGGTTTGTGTAGGTATGGATCGAGTTAGGTTATATACATGGATTGAGTCAGTCATAGGAATGGTTGAGTCAGGTTGGTTAGGCATGGTGGAGTTAGGTTTATGTAGGCATGGTTGAGTCAGGTTTGTGTAGGCATGGATCGAGTCAGGTCATAGGCATGGTTGAGTTCAAAGTAGGTGAAGTTGTGAGTTATTATTTTGTGTAATGAATGATAATATGGGTCATATGTGAGATGTGATATAATCTATGCATAATGATGATAGAGAAATGGTAGGCATAATAAATGTATGTTGTAATGAGGATTAAAATATGAAGTAATTTGTTATGTATGTGGTTTAATTTCCAATTTTGGGTATAAAAGGGAAACTAAGTGGGGTATGATGTCATGTTAGGAAGATAAAAGATGAATTGGTTAGGGTAGAGAGTGGTGAGCTAACCTCCAAGGGCCTTATGACCTCGGAGTGCTGCCTACATAGTCCCGGTGAAAAGGGACCTTAGGCCAATGTCGTTATCCCATAAGCTAGGGAAGAATATGATGAGGTATGAAAATGAGTTAGTAGGTTTTAGGCATGGTGTGGGTTTTAGGTCTATTAGGTGTGGGTGGGTTATAGGTAAAGTGATGTAGGTGAGGTCGATTGTGGTGAAAGAAGAAGGATATTACCCCAAAGGTAAGCGTCGAGGACCAAGTCCTGTATAAGGTAATCAAAACGTAAATAAAAATGGCTAAAAGATAAGAGGGGGAAAGAAATCCACCTGATTGGTTAGGATCATACCGAGTAGATCATACCTTGGAGGAGGTGATGAATGTAAGACCCTAAAGACATTGCATGATTGATTGTTCTATAGTGAAAAGTAGTCACATGATCACCAAATGTCTTGGTTTCCGAGAGGTCCCTTGAGGCAGTAGGAAATGGGAGTGGGAATGGTGAGAAGGGTGAAAGGTGGTTGATTTGTTATATGGTATGAGGTAGCATGCTCTTCGGGAAAGAGATCCGAGGTCACAAGTGGCAGTCCATGACTAAAATTTTTGCTATTTTGAGTTGTATTTGAGATAGATTGATCGATGTGGGAAGTCTATATGGGATGAAGAAAATTTAATTCTTTGAGGTCTTCGTGAAGATGATCGATGCAAGAAGATTCAATTGCTCTCATTTTTTAAAGGGCTTTACATAATGTGTCTTCGAGGGAGCAAATCTATTTATAGTAGTGGTTGTCAAGAGGAAAATGTCCTTTTGAGGGAGTCATCTTTTATATTAGAAGTTTGACTCAAGGAGTTGAGTCCCATATGAGAGATTTTAAGTCATGGAAAAGACCAAGGTGAATAATAAGATTCTTGTTCAAAAATAAGGGTGAAACGACCATGGGATCTCATCTAAAGGTAGACGAAAAGTATCCATGAGAATCATGCTATGTGTAGTACCGTGGTACACATTTTCAAGAGAAGATAACAAGTGACGGTACTCACATGATTCTTGTTTAATCATTGGTGAGGTGTATAAAGTGGATAGCGCTCAAGGGATGAGAATGGAAAAAGACAAAAAGTGATGTAGGACTACAAGTCAACAATAGAATGGTCGAAGATGCAAGGCGTTAAGGGGTTCAGGTTCGGGTTTACCATCAAGTGAAGATAAACGATAAGCATCTAATCCATAAGTATGAGTCACAATGTATGGTCCAAGCCAATTAGGAGAAAATTTGCCCTGTTTACTTTTTTCTTCTATGGTTACATGTTAATTTTCTTTCAGGATGAGGTCACAAACATGGAAGGTTCATTCATGGATACACTTGTCATAGGCACATTTGATATGTTTTTGGTAAATTTGAAGGTGGTCAAGAGCGTTAAGATGACATTCATCTAATAACTCTAGCTGTGCTAAACGGTCCTGACAAAAGTCATCATCATTAAGCATGTCATGGAGAGAAATGTGGAGGTAGGGAATCTGGACTTGGAGAGGTAGAGCCACCTTGGTACCGTAGACCAGAGAAAATCATGTGGCGGTAGTGGAAGTGAACATTCTAGTGCAAAGTATGCCCATAAGGAAAAAGGAATGTGCGTATGCCAATCCTTTCTAGTATCATTAACCACTTTCATAAGTATTTTGTTTAGGTTTTTTTAGTGGATTTGGATTGGCCGTTATTTTGTGGGTAATAAGGTGATGAAAAGCTCGAGCTAAATACCGAAGGCATCACAAAGTTTTTACAATGTTTTGTTTTTGAATTGTTTTCCATTATCAGTGATGAGGCGATGAGGAACACCAAAATAGAAAATGATGTGATGATTGATGAACTTACATATTTTCTCGGCTTTCATGGAGATGAGTGGTATGGCTTCAACCCATTTTGTATAGTATTCGGTAAGAAGATGATCCATTGATGGTGCTAGGAAGAATGGGGATTGATCTCTCCGACAAGATCCAAACCCCATTGAGAGAAGGGCCAAAGGTCACGGGTGACCTGTAAGGTGTGACTGGGTGTATGATGAAGATTGGCATGTTGTTGGCATTTTACACAACATTTGACGTAGTCACAACAATCATAGTTAAGGGTCAGCCAGTAATAGCCTAGGCGAAGAATACATTTAGCATCGTAAGAGATTACCATCAAATCCACGCTTATAGAGGAGTCCCATCATGATGATGTAATGAGAGACCTTTTTAATTAAGGCGCATTGTTCGTTACATGGGTGAGATCGGGAGGTAAGATGGAGAGAGAAAGATAGTTGGAGTATTGTTTGTACCAAAGGTCACTTGGGTCCGGGGTAGTGGTTCCCATAGATTAAAATTCACGTGGTAAATAAGAAGGTGATTGGAGTTGTTGTATGGTGACAAAGATTTTAGAATCATGGGCAAGGCGAAGCGTTTTTGAGAAGCCAAGAAAGCCATGGTATCTCAGTAAATTTTTGGTTGAACGGGGATGGTTTGAAGGGCGAATTTGGTCAAAGGTGGTCAAAAGTATGTCTACATGATGTTTATACTTTTGAAGTAGCTTGTTACGACATTGGTATATAACATTGACTTGGTTTATGACCAATTGAGAATCACCAAAGATGTTGATTGATTTGACATCTGGGCATAAGCAACTTATAGATCTAATACGAGTGCTTCGTATTTGGTGATATTGTTTGTGCATTAAAAATCAAGTTTAAAAGACAAAGGCATGGGCTCACCATCAAGCAGAATGAGGATAATACCAGCCCCACCCCCACACCGACACTTTGAACCATTAAAGAAGAGTGTCATTCGGTAAGAAGGGGGCGATCCCGAGAAAGATGTTGTTTAAGAATATGTATTTTGTTTGAATTTATGCAGTTTGGTAAGACTCGAGAGAGAGAGATGTGCTTTCTACGATTCGTTTGTCAACCATCAGCTGGTCATGACTTCCAACGTATAGGTTGCCCTCATTTAATGTGAGCTAATGCAGAAAAGTAGAATGAAATGAAGTTAATTTTAAACCCAAATTGAAATATGGAATTTGATGACACAATAAGAGGAATAGGAGAAAGTATGATCTTTCACTAATGCAATGTAAATGAAATAGAAGAAGATTTCTTTTTAAGCACCAAAACACGATTGCTTTGAGACAATAGAAAGAAGAGAAGATTCCAAGGGAGAAATTTTAATGTGAGAACCTTTTAGAAAGGAAACAAACATACAAATTTTCACCTAGAAATGAATGAATGGGTCCCACCGGGCATGCCAAAATGTTTCACCCGATTCTAGATGTGTTTCTTAGAAAATGACAAAACAGATAGGGTAATGGGCATAGGAGGAATACTGTTGAGATGTTTGGTTGTAGGTTGTTGTGCACGTACAACTTATGAATCCACAATCGATCATGAGAGCTTCCTTTTTGCAAAAGAGGAACTACTTGAAATGGAACAAAAGACCACCAAATAAATGTTAAACAATATGTGCAATGGATCGCCTAGCGTGTGCTAGCTCCAGAAGTGTGATACTTCCTAGATGGCTACCAATCCACCGTTTAAAACAACTTAATGCTGGTAATAAAGTAAATCATGCTTTGGTAATAAAGTAAATCCTGCTGTAGTTAAAATGATTTAGGTATCTCATTCATCTACAATAAGAAAATTTGTTCACAACAGGATAAGCTATGATGGAATATGAAGGTCAAGGTCATTGTCGGATATCTTTTCTTAATTAGGGTAAGATTCTAGTCAGTTTAGGATATTTGGTAGAGGTCTTAGGCTTTGATTCGGGCTTCGGCAAAAGAAACAGAGACCGACGCGCTTTAGGTTAGCCGTAAATGATTATGGGTGACTCGGCGCGCGTATGGTTGAGGCACAGGAAACTCAATAAGACTTGGTTGGGTGATAGATCCGGGATTAGATGAAGGTGGAAGGGCAATGACGATATTTTGTATGGATCTTGGAGATGCACAAGAATGATAAAAATTCAGGTATGGATAGTTCAATGGTGTGGGTAAAGAGGTAGTTAAGTTTTCATGGAGATAAAATGGTGGGGAATGGAAATTAAAGAAGAAACTAATAAAAATGTACAAGGATCTGCTCAAATGATAAGGAAACAGTGCAGGTCGACAAACTTATTATTTGTCCGAGCTTGATGCCCGTTGGTAATGGTGGCTGATGGAATGAACTTGGTGTAGTTAAATGGTGTGGGTAAAGAGGTAGTTAAGTTTGCATGGAGATAAAATGGTGGGGAATGGAAATTAAAGAAGAAACTAATAACAAATGTACAAGGATCTCGCTCAAATGACAAGGAAACAATGCAGTCGACAAACTTATTGTTTGTCCAAGCTTGATACCTGGTTGGTAATGGTGGGTGATGGAATGAACTTGGTGTAGTTCAATGGTGTGGGTAAAGAGGTAGTTAAGTTTTCATGGAGATAAAATGGTGGGGAATGGAAATTAAAGAAGAAACTAATAACAAATGTACAAGGATCTGCTCAAATGACAAGGAAACAGTGTAGGTTGACAAACTTATTGTTTGTCCAAGCTTGATGCTTGGTTGGTAATGGTGGGTGATGGAATGAACTTGGTGTAGTGCTGGTGCTTCCCTAGATGCTCTCGTGAAGGTAGGTTTCTATGTGATTTCTTCAAGTATTGGCTATGAGTGTTTTGATGTTGGTATGGAAGTCGGTTTTGCTTTGCAAGATGTAGCTCTCGGTTTCGTCACTTGTTCTTAGAAGATGTATCTCTCTCTTAGAAATATGCCAACCTCCAAAACAATGTGCCAACCCCGAAATAAGGTTTTTTTGGGAGTTAAAAGGTAACCGATGGTGGTTCCATCTTAACCGGTGGCGGTTAAGGGTAACCGACATTGGTTAGGGTGGGATTTCCTAGGTTTACTAAACTGGGTAGATCCCCTTGATTTTTTGGGATCTTGTTTCATTTACTCCACGGATCAGATTGGAAGCTTCCTTCTAACATGCGAGAATGTGGTTAGAGGGAATGTAGGCATTGATTTTTAGGGTTTGGGTAGGTTTTAGTTAGTTATGGAAACTTACTAAGAATAGGTCTTAGGGTGAGGTGGCTAGATGAGGTGTCTAGGTGAGGTGGATATGTAGGAATTATCCCAATTAGGATATTTAAATAATAAATAAGGTGAGGATGATGAATTAATTTAATTAAATGAATTAATTAATATTATAGTGGGGTGAAGGGGGCCATGGCTAGGTGGATGTGTTCAAGGTACTTATTTGACGAGGGGCCAAAGGGGGTAGGACCTAAATTTAGTGTCTACATTTTGCCCCTTTTGCTATGTAGCTTTGATTGGTAAGCGATCTTGACAAAAATAAGATGTGGTTCCCTCATGTGTGGGTGAAGGTGATCCCCCTCAAACTAGGAACCGACGAGACAGAAGGCATGAATCAAGTGAGTGGTTTGATAAAATGTGAATTTTAGGTAGGGGATGGTGGGTAACGGGAAAAGGAAAAATGTCTACTTGGGTAATCTAGATAATGGGGCGGTGGTCAAAGGTAGTAATGTACCAAACACACACACATGTATAAATTGCAGCAGCACAAGATACCAAGTTGAAGAGCAGAAAACTTTACATTGTCTAAGGTTGATAGGTTTATCTAAACAAGTTTAAAGTGATTCCGATATCCAAGGTATAAGATATGGTCGAAAACACGATGTAGGTCGTGTGTAGGAACGTTTAGGTGTGTTTGGTACACCAAAGGTAGGGTTAGGATAAACGGTCATGGCAAGAGGTAAGGTAAGGTCATCATGTCAATCAACACAGGTAACAGTGCCATAAGGTATAGTGAACACATGAGGTCAAAGGTCACTAGTGATGTTCTAGGTCCAAGAATCTAGGTCACGACACGGGTAGGGCCAAGGTATGGGTAAAAGAATGAGTCCCCAAATGAGGACGAGGTAGGTAGTAAATGATGAGGTCAAGAGGGTGAGGTAAATGGTCAGGGTAAAGGTTGGGTGGGGTAAAAAGAGTGACAGTAGGGTAATAGGGTGAAATTGTGGGCCATGTGGAAGAGAGGGTGACCGATGCCAGTCAAGGGTAACTAATGCCGGCATAGGGTAACTAACCACGATAAAGTAGGGCACGTGACCGATGTCGGTGAAGGTAAAACCGGTGTTGGTTAAGTCAGGTTTATTATAAAAATGAAAAATCTACGTTTTTTGCAAATCATTTATCTTCTTATGAATTAGGAAAATGACACGAGAGAGAGAAAAAGGTGGAAAAGTGTCCAGATAGAATGGAGAGTTGAGTTGGCAAGCCAAACGGTGGGTGATTGGTAGTTGAGAGGTGGGTCTACAGGATCAGATTGTGAGATTTGATTGGTTGGAGGCACGAGTAGTGATTAGTGATGGTGGATGCCGGAGAGGGTTCGGGCGGACCACCGGCAGTGCGGTGGCTAGACATGCCACCACGATGATAGTAGCATGATGAGGTAAGCGTCAAACCCTTGTTGTGTTGTTGTGAGGTAGATTAGTTGGTAAGGTGGGGTTTGACAAATTGGTTTTTAGTTGTTTTATTTTTTTGGGGGCTGGAATGAAATTTGAAATGTGGGAGGGTAAATTGGGTAAAATAGGAGTGGGGAAAGAGGTAAGTGGGAGAATAGGGGGTAGGATGTGGTTAAGGAGAGGTGTAGGTGAGGAAGGGTGGGTAGAAGAGGTAGGAGAGGGAGGTTTTGAGAGGGAGAGTTTTGGGGGTCACAACTTTTGGCCATGATAGTGACCGGTGTCACCAGAAGCCTAGCCGATCGGTAGGGTCAAACCTAGATCACCAAGAAACAGTGATCGATGCCGGTTTAGGGGTGATCGAGGTTAGTTAGAGATAATCGGCACTAGTTGGGTGTTGGAGAACAATGGGCCGAAAGGGGCCTAAGTTGAGTGGGTGAGATAGGGAAGGGTAGAATAAGGTGCATTGGAGAAAACCTAGTGTAGGCGGGGAGAAAAATGGATTTGGGGAAATGATAATGGGTGAGTATGGGTATGATGAAGGTGGATTAATTTGTTGTTTGTATTGGATGTAGGGGAGAGATCAGCTATGGATGAGAGACAGGGTGCCACCCCTACTCTTGAGAGTGCGAGGCATGACGACCGCTAAGGAGTGGCAGCACGTGGAGGAGGTGGGCCTGAGTGGGGTCTGGTGCTATTGGCATGTGGTCTGGAAGTTGATTCTGATGGTCACTCTCATTGATAGATGGGATTTAATGACCAACATGTTCCACCTATCGACAGGTGAGATGACAGTCACCTTAGAGGACATGTTCGTGGATCCCGTGGCTATCCATACTAGGTACACAGTGTATTCGATCTCCTCTAAGGCCTTGGAGGATTTGATGCTGACAATGTTTAGAGAGGGATTGGAAGACATGACATTCCATAGTGCTAGTCTGAGCTATGGAGGGATGTACACAAGCTCATCCAGAGGAGACGAGGCTCATTGTTTTATTGATGGAGGTAGTGTGCTATTTTACACTGCCAGATGCAGAGGGAGGGAGATTTCCCCACTCGTTGATGGGGGTATTACATGACATGATGATAGATTAGACCCACTTTTCCTGGGTGTTAGAATTCCCAGTGCAAAGCAGCTATACAGAGTCAGGGGCGTATGGGCGTCTACGCAGGTTTAGCCTGTGTTACATATTTTTACTACACTGCTGGGCATATGAGCACATTGTTTGTGTGTGGGTAGTAGGGATGCCACGAGTAGATGAATTTCTACCAAGATTGGTGTGGGTGGGGTACAAATGATGGGTACCTATGATTGGAGAGCGGAAATCGAGGCATGTATTATGCATGATGTAGCCCATTACAGCGTCTAGTGGAGGGGTTGTCCGGAGTGGACATCATATGGAGGCCATATGTGGGTTATCCCTCATTCAGGTGGATGCATGATGAGTTAGATGGGCTGTAGTTGGTGAGATGGATAGTGGGGTGCCGTGCCGGGGAGCACAAGATGATCCTAGTGGACAAGGTTAGACGATAGTTTGGACTGCCATAGGACATACCTCCACCCTTCCCACAGTACAGAGAGATGACGTGGAGAGGCCATTGCCTCTACCATAGCCGATAGTGCCCACAGGGTAGGAGGAGCAGGTCGTAGACCGGCGGATTGATGATGCTTTGGGGTTATAGATAGATACATATAGTGGTGGGCGCTCATTTAAGCATAGTACCACCTGCACTCAGACAATCAGATTTAACCACCATCACGGTGTAGAGGGATACCCTATAGGGGTAGGTGGTGACCCTGATTACCCAATTGGGTATGGTGTAGGCACAGCTGGCCAGTTCAGAGGGGGAGGTGGCCGAGTTACATGCATAGGTGGCTACCTTCAGCCCAGATGGCCCAGGGTGGGGATGGAGATGGAGATGGGGATGATGGTTGGGTGGCTGCCCTACAGGCATAGGTGACAGGGTCAGGGCCAGTTGGCCATGACACATGCATAGATTGGGGCTTTATAGGCCTAGATACAAGCACAGGGCAGGGGCCTATGGCACCACAATAGCACCGGACAGGTCCTAGTTCATAGGTAGGGGTGGGACAGGGTCCCACAGATGTGCACAGGTTAGAGGCCGATGGGCCACCACAGATAGTGCCCATATCCAGGTTATGGGAGGTGAGAGAGGAGGCTAGGTACTACCAGTAACTAGTTGATAGTGGCGAGGATATATTTTTTATCATATACCGAGTATAAG
Organism: Taxus wallichiana var. yunnanensis; assembly: GCA_018340775.1. NCBI lineage: Eukaryota > Viridiplantae > Streptophyta > Pinopsida > Cupressales > Taxaceae > Taxus > Taxus wallichiana. The sequence continues at coordinate 868,929,435 of CM031238.1, forward strand.
GCCTAAAGCATGCCTCCAACGAGAGGACCAGATCACACACCCATAATGTGGAGAGCACAGGGGGCCAGCAAGCCCCAAGACATGGTCAGGTGAGGCCACCGCTTTTAGAGGCCGATTCAGGTTGGTGCACCAAATAGGGACCCAACCACCACCTATGATGAGTGGGGAGATGTTAGCAGGTCACCAGATTGGGGCCAAGGAGGTAGAGGGTATAGGTGATACAAATATGGAGGAAGTCCACCGAGATGCCTGATATATGGCTCTCGATTTTGACATAGTTTTGATTTTTATATATATCACCTGCATGCCAAGAGTTATATTTTTATCACATACTCGTCTTGCTTGCTTAGAAGAGATTTTGTATTGTTTTATTGTTTTATTGTATATGATACTAGCCTGCGTGCCGATGATTTTGAGAGATGTACATGATTGGATTATCCGTATATATTGTATAGAGACACACATATTTGTTTATATGATGAGATGGATGAGATTCTGATGATTTGTTGATGTTTTATGAGAATTTTAATTTTTTTGTCATGATATGGACGGAAACTAGGTGAGTGAGGCATGATGGAGTTAGGTTGGTTAGGCATGGATTGAGTCAGGTTGGTTTAGGCATGGATTGAGTCGAGTTGGTGAGGTATAGATCGAGTCAGTTGGTTTAGGCATGGATTGAGTTAGATCTTAGGCATGGATCGAGTCGTCTTAGGCATGGATCGAGTCGTTTTTAGGTATGGATCAAGTCGGGTTGGTTGCTAGGCATGGTTGAGTTTAAATTGGTTGAAGTTGTGATTCATTAAGTTGTGCCATGAATGATGGGATGGGTCATGTTTAAGATTCTTTATAATACGTGCATGATGATGATAGAGAAAGGGTAGTCATAGTAAATATATGGTGTGATGATGATAAGAATGTTAAGCAACTTGTTGTTTGATTGGTTTAATTTCCAATTTTTTTGACATAAAAAGGAAACTAAGTGGGGTAGAATGTAATTTAGGAAGATGAAAGATGAATTGGTTAGGGTAGAAAGTGGCTGAGCTAACCTCCAAGGGCCCCATGCCCTTGGAGTGCTACCTACATAGTCCGTGAAAAAGGGACCTCAGGCCGATGTAGTTCTCCCATAAGCTAGGGAAGAATATGAGGAGGTATGAAAATGAGTTGGTAGGTTTTAGGCATGATTTGGGTTTAGGTCTGTTAGGCTTGGGTGAGTTGGGCCAACTTGGTATAGGTGATTTTGATTGTGGTGGAAGAAGAAGATTACCCCAAAGGTAAGCATCAAGAACCAAGTCCTGTATAAGGTAATCAATACGTAATAAAGAAGGTTAAAAGATAAGAGGGGGCAAGAAAGCCTCCTGATTGGTTAGGATCATACCAAGTAGTTCCTACCTTGGAGGAGGTGATGAACGTGAGACCCTAAAGACATTGCATGCTTGATTGTTCTAAGAGTGAAAAGTACTCACGTGATCACCAAATGTCATGGTTTCCAATAGGTCCCTTAAGGCGGTAGGAAATGGGAGTGTAAATGGGGAGAGGGGTGAAAGGTGGGTAATTTTTATATGGTATGAAGTAGCATGCCCTATGGGTAAGAGATCCAAGGTCACAATGGGAAAGTCCATGACTAAAAGGCTTTCTATGTTGACTGATATTTGAAATAGACTGATCGATGTAGGAAGTCTATATGGGATGAGGAAATTAACTCCTTGAGGTCTTCGTGAAGCTGATCGACGTAGGAAGCTTAAGATTCTCTTGCTCGCTTCTTTTTTTTAAAGAGCTTTACATAGCTGTCCTTTGAGGGAGCATTCTATTTATAGCAGCGATTTCTCGAGAGGAAGATGTCCTTTTGAGGGAGTCATCTTTTTATTAGAAGTTTGACTCAAGGAGTTGGATCCCATGTGAGGGATTTTGAAGTCATGGACAAGACCAAGGTGAAGAACATGATTCTTATTCAGAAACCAAGGTGAAACGAAAATGGGATCTCATCTAAAGGTAGATGAAAATTATCCATGAGAATCATGCTATGTGCAACGCCGTGGTACACATATTTAAGAGAAGATAAAAAGTGATGGATACACACATGATTCTTGTTTAATTGTTGGTGAGGTGTAAGAAGTGGATAACACTCAAGGGATGAGCATGAAAAGAGGAAAAAGGTGAGGTAGGACTAAAAGTCAACAGTAGAATGGTCGAAGATGCAAGGCATTAAGGGGCTCAGTTCAAGTTTATCATTAAGTGAAGATAAATGATAATCACCTGATCCGTAAGTATGGGTCACAATGTATGGTCCAAGCTAATTAGGAGTGAAATTGCCCCGTTTACTTTTTTCTGCTTTGGTTACATGTTGATTTTCTTTTAAAATAAGGTCACTGACTTGGAAGGTTCGTTCATGGACACGTTTGTTGTAGGCATGTTTGATACATTTTTGGTAAACTTGAAGGTGGTCAAGAGCCTTAAGACGACGTTCGTCTAATAACTCAAGTTGTTCTAAATGGTCCTAGCGAAAGTCATCATCATTGAGCATGTCATGGACATAAATGTGGAGTGAGGAAATCTAGACTTCGAGAGGTAGAACAACCTCTATACCATAGACCAGAGAAAATGGTGTGGCAGCAGTGGAAGTACGGATACTAGTGTGGTATTCCCATAGGGAAAAAGGAATGTGCATATGCCAATCCTTCCCAGTATCGTTAACCACTTTCATGAGAATTTTGTTCAAGGTTTTATTAGTGGATTCAGCTTGGCCATTGGTTTGTGGGTAATAAGGTGATGAGAAACTTAGCTGAATGCCAAAGGCATCGTAAAGTTTTCGCAGGGTTTTATTTTTGAATTGTTTTCCATTATCAGTGATGAGGCGATGAGGAACACCAAAGTGATAGATGATGTGGTGATTGATGAACTCACATATTTTCTCAGCTTTCGTGGAGATGAGTGGTATGGCTTCAACCCATTTTGTGTAGTATTTGGTAGCGGTGATGATCCATTGATGTCGTTGGGAAGAATGGGGGTTAATCTCTCCGACAAGATCCAAACCCCATTGAGAGAAGGGCCAAAGGTCATAGGTGACCTGTAAGGCATAAATAGGTGTATGATGAAGGTTAGGGTGATGTTGGAATTTCACATAATGTTTGATGTAGTCATAATAATCATGGTTAAGGGTCGGCCAGTAATAGCCTAGGCGGAGAATACACTTAGCAACAACAAGGCCAAAGAAGTGACTACCACATATGCCATCATGAACTTCCTTAATGGTATAAGGAATTTGAGAACTTGTGAGGCATCGTAAGAGAATACCATTAAAGTCATGCTTATAGAGGAGGCCCCCCATGATGACGTAATGAGAGACCTTCTTAAGGAAGGTGTGTTGTCCTTTACCGATGAGATTAGGAGGTAAGATGGAGAGAGAAAGATAATCGGAGTATTGTTTATACCAAAGGTCACTTAGGTCGGGGTAACCATTCCGATGGAGTAAATGTCGGGAGGTAAATAAGAGGGTGATTGGAGTTGTTGTATGGTGACAAAGATTTTGGAATAGGCAGGTGAAGTAGGTATTTAAGAAGCCAAGAAGGCCATGGTATCTCTAAATTTGTTGGTTGAATGGGGGATGGTTTGAAGGGCGTAATGGTCGAAGGTGGTCAAAATTATGTCGACATGATTTTATACTTTTGAAGTATCTCATTACAACATTGGTATATACCAATGACTTGGTTTATAACCAAGTAAGTGAGAATCACTAAATATGTTAATTGATTTGACATCTAGGCGTAGGTAGCTTGGAGACCTAATATGAGCGCTTCGTATTCGTAAATATTATTTGTACAATACAAATCGAGTTTGAAAGACAAAGGCATGGGTTCACCATCAAGTAGAATGAGGATAACACTAGCCCCACCCCCACGCCGACACTTAGAACCATAAAAGAAGAGTTTCATTTAGTAAGTGGGTTCGTCCCAGGAAAGGGTAGCAATTTAATCACCCGGAAAGTCAAAGTTAGAGAGTTGATCCCTAGAAATAGGTACATCGGCTAATTGGTTGGTGATAGCTTGGCCCTTGATGGACTTTTTATGAGTGGATTTGAGGTTGATGTTAGCTAAAAACATAAATCATTGTGCGATATGCTGATTTTGATAAGGTTTGGCATACATGAAGTGTAAGGGGTCAAAGTGCTTGTGATAACATAGGTTTTTTCATTGAGTAGGTAATGGCAGAGTATTGTGGCAACGAAACTAAGGCTAAGAAAATTTTTTCAGATGGGTGTATCAGGTTTCATATTCCAAAAGAGTATGGCTTATATAATAAACCGCCTGTTCCTTGTGTTGTTCATCAATATGAGTGAGCATGGCCCCCAAGGAGTGATCGGTAGCAGAGATGTATAGGTAGAAGGGTTGATCATCTTTAGGTGGGATAAGTATGGGTGGTTGGAGAAGGTATTGTTTTAAGGCCTCAAAAGCTTTGTGGTAGTCATCATCCCATTTAAAGGAGACATCCTTCTTGAGCAGATGATGAAATGGTTGACACCGATCAAATAATTATGAAATGAAATGATGAATAGATTGCAACTTACCTTGCAGGCTATGGAGTTGTCTAAGGTTAGTGGGCGGAGGCATTTCCAGAATGGCCTTGACTTTAGCAGGGTCAACTTTTATACCATGTAGGGAAACGATAAATCCTAGGAGCTTTCTTGAGAGGACCATGAAGATGCACTTCTTAGGCTGAAGGCGAACACAATATTTAATGAGGTGGTCAAATATGGTTTTTAGGACGGTGAAGTGCTCGGAGTGGCATTTAGATTTGGCCAGGAGAATGTCCACGTAATCTTCCAATATATGATGCATGATGTCATGGAAGATATAAGTCATAGCCCGCTGATATGTGGCACCCACATTTTTAAGGCTGAATGACATGACTCGATAGCGTAAAAGTTCCCAAGGGGTGATGAATGGGGTTTTAGTTGATCCTATGGGGTAAGAAAGATTTGGTTATAACTCGAGAATCCATCCATGAGTGATAACATCTCGTGACCAGTGGTAAGGTCAACCAACTGGTCAATACCAGGTAGAGGAAAGTCATCTTTTGGGTAGGCTAGGTTGAGGTCATAGAAATCTGTGTAAATGTAGAGTTATCCTGTCACCTTGGTGATAGGGACAATGTTAGAGATCCAACGAGGATAATCAATGGGTAAGATGAAGGAAACAAAAAGAAGGTGCTAGAGTTCTTCTTTGACGAGAAGGGCAATGCGAGGGTACATTTTCCTCAATTTTTGTTTGATGGGTTTGGCATCGGGAATGGTTACGATATTGTGGACCACTATGGTGGGGTCAATACCAGGCATGTTTGCATAAGACCAAGTGAAAGCATGGTTATGATCTTTAAGAAAAGAAGTGATGGCTTCCTGTTCAGCAGCATCTAAAGATTGACCGATCTTTAGAATGTGTGGGTTGTCTTGAGTATGAATGTTGATCTCGATAGTCGATTCATTCAACATGGTTTGCGTCTCAGAGGGTAACGACCGATGAATATATGAGTCTTCTACACCAAGGTAGGTGAGTATAGATTCATCATCCTAATATTGAATGATGTTAATTAAAGGTGTATCGTCATCGATCATTTCAGGATACATGAAGGGATGAGAGGAAGGAGCCTCACCCTCACGTTGATAAGTCAGAGGCCCCAAGGAAATGGTTTTTATGAAAAAAAAGTTAGGAGGGATAGATTCTAGATCCATTTAACTCCGTCGGTGAAGGTGGTGATGGAGGTGGAGCGGGTGAAGCATGTGAAGAAGGGATAATGTCCTCGATGAGATCAATGTGGGTCTACTTGGTAGGTGGTTCAACAAAGCCGATACCACTACGGTCGTTATGTTTACAGGTAGTACATGGAATAATAGTATGGTGGCCTTGCTTGTAAAAGCCAAAACAAAAACCTTCCATGCACATCCGTAGGAAGGTGTGGGTGAAATGATGATTAGTGAGAGACTGGAAGTCGGGGGCAAATGGGTGGTTTTCTAATGGTGGTTTGGGTGTGTAAGTGGTAGTATCAAGTCCCCCATAGGTGAGACTGGTACCAAGGTGAGGAGGACCATAAAAGATGCATTCTCCTATTTGGTGATCGTAGCGAGGATGCTAGTGAAGTCTTCCATACTCTTGTGGAGTAAGGAATGTGTTGACACTATATAGGTGATACTCCCCTAGAGTGAGGTGTTGAAAAATGCATTCCAACGGATCGGTGGTCGATATGTGGGTAGTTGGAATAGATGATGTGTTGGAGGTCGATGCGCAGAGGTGGAGTTAACAGATTAGGAGGCTGATGAGTTCGCCGTGGAGGTTGTGGCAGTAGTAGGAATGGAGGAGGTAGGTGCGGTTGAGGCAACGACCGTATACTGGTAAGAAGAGGTGTAGGTAAAGTGGTAGTGGTCATGGAGGTAGATGCCTTAATGGGTATAAGCATGTCATTAGGTCGGTGAAGCATGTTGTAAGTTTTCAAAGGTGAAGGATCAGATGGAATAGTATAGGTGTGTCCTTCATGTTCAAACTTTACACAGTGATGCAAAGTGGAAGGAACACAACCCATGACACAAATCCAGTGGTCCGCAAGCAACAAGTTATATTGAAATTCCCCCTCTAAGACGTATAATAACTCTAGAACTGTGGGCTCCCACGCGAATGTGGAGGATAATGGTGCATAGTGTAGAGGTGATAGCTTCATTGAATGAACGCAACATGACAAGATGTTTATGCATGTAATTGTTAGGTATGTGCATTTGAGTGAATGGATGAGATGAAATGATGTTAATGCTAACAAACCCATCAATCATTACACACTGTATACGTATATCATCGATGTGGACAGAGATGAAGAGAGCTGGGTCTAGGTCATTTTTTTGGTGCGGTGTGATCTCTTCCTCTTAGAAGTTAAGGGAGGCTACTTGGTGAGTAGGGTGAGGTGTGGATAAAAGTGGAAATTTGGTGATAGAGGCTACATGATGGGGTGTGATAATGGAGGCTACGTGTAGACACCAAATTTGTGTCTTACGACCCCTTGTGACCCGCATCTCATCTCGCAATCTAACCTCATCACCTAAACCTTACACAATTATTTATTAATTACCTTATAATTGATAAATCCACATCACCTTACCCGCCACCTCACTTTGCCACCTCATCATGACCTAGCCCTAAACCTAAACTAACCTAATTAAGACCCATGACTTGGTCTAGACTCACATCCATAACTAATGCCTCCTTACTCACACCCAAAGCCGACCTTCTAGCCACTTGACCAAGCCCGCAACTGATCTCTCGGGAGAAAAGCAGGGAAGGTGGGCTATTTTACTAAAAATAGCCTACTTTTTCCTGACCGATGCCGGTTCCTACTCGACCGCCGTCGGTTACGTAACCGCCATCGGTTCCCTGTAAATGGGCTCCCCGAACCAAAATCAAAGGTGGAATGATTTTTGAAACAACAGAGATCATTGGGAGTGAAAAACAGAGTCCAGATCTTCACTTAACCAAGCAGAGACGAGTGAAGAAACTAGAAGTGCTTGCAGTAGAGGATATCAACTTGCATCTTCGCCAAAACCAGTAAGTCATATCTTGCATGTCCTCTGTTATAACATTTCTTATGCTCTTTGAATCATAGTCCTCCTAAATCCAGTTCTGAACCCACTACTCAAGATCCCATCAGCATCTAGCTATCATTCTTTTACCCCTCATCATCTCATTTCCTAATATCATCCATAAACCAACCTTACCAACACCAAGAAACACAAACACCCCACCAAAACAATCAACCTACAGGTCCTAGACCCAACCGACGGCGGTTACCAGAAACCGGTATCGGTTACCACTCCCGACTATAACAAGAAACCACCTTCTCCTACCGCCAACCAAGTAATCTAATTGATATTTTGCGCCTTTTGTGTTAATTCATATTAGCAGGGGAACCCACCACCTTCGAAAGGAAGTTTTATATTTCCCGAGCCCAAGGCGCTTCCTCATTTATTGTTTAATCAAAATCTTGTGGTCTTGTGTTCTTATTTGTAGGTAGTCCTTCCAAGACAAAAAGGAGTTCTCCGCAATCAGCCCGATCTTTCTCTACGATGACGCGCACACCATCTCGACATTCTACAGGTATTCCTCCTAAGCACCTAACTCTTATCTCTGCTTTCTAAAAGGAACGAGTCATTCCGAGTGAAACATTTTGGCACGCCAGGGGGACCCATTTTGGGTTTCTTTCTCTTGCTTATTTTCATTTTGGGAAGCATACTTGCTGTTGCTTCTTTTTTTGTTATATATTTAAAGAATTTGTCTTGCTTTCCTAGTTTTGCATTAGTGAAAGTCATCTCTCTTGCTTCATCGAACATAATTTTCGATTTGGGTTTAAAACACGTGCATTGCATTCCTGCTTGTTGTTCTTCAATTCTAGTGAACATAGATTAAATAACAGGTTGTACACGTGGGGGTGATATCCACGGTATTGACAAGAAATTAACCCTAGTTTCACTGCACAACACATACCGAATCACTTCACAATTAACAAAACAGCTCAAACATCCCCCCTTTTTCCATGGTATTCCTCCGCCCGATTGAGGTAACCTTATAAGCCAAAACAAACTTGACATTTCCCCTAGGTCTTGTTGTTTAGGATTCTGACATCATCTTACGTCTAAAGGCATAAGCCCACGATAACTAAAATTAACCCTAGGATTAGTCTCTGGATTTGCGTCGCATCTTGCTTGTTTTAAAATTCTGTTTTCTCTCACATATTTTGTCTTCTCGTGATCAATAAGTTGACAAATATACTCAACGTTGCTAAAAATCAAATTAGCAGCCTTTTATATCTTCTTATCCTAGACTTTTGACACCGCATCGGTTAATCGACCGATGTTATCTACTTCTCCGACCGACACCGGTTATTAAACCGATGTCGATTCATCGCCTTTCATCACCCCCGACAAACCAAAGAAACTTGCCAAATTCATCATTCTGAGGTTGTTTTTGTTCTTGATAGATTGAAACTTTCCTGTGTGTTCTTGTCCATGGTTGTCATCACTCGGAAGCAAGCCGCCGCCATGGTTTCACATGCCTCGCTCTGTGTATTTGCCTCGAATCACCCCTTCACATTCTATAGGAAACCTACGGACACCAAAGTGAGATCCCCAAATTCCCGTGTAGGAGACAAGGACTTTGCCAAATTTCTAGATGCTAATCCCAGCTACTGTACAATACTATTTGTCTCATGCCCCTGACCGTACGCCTGATGGTCAGCTCCTTGTTGGCATGCCTATTAGTATAGCTGCTCATTTAGCTCCCACTCCTCCTGATAACACCGCCTTACTTCCTGCATCTTTAGCCCCTTCTCCCAATCCGACAGCTTCAGAGGTTCATACGACTCAGATTGGCTTTTCCTTGGCTAATTTTGGACCTCACGTATCGTTACCACCAACTGCCCCTACCTCATCTCTCTTTCACACCACTCCATTCATGACTTGCTCTCTGCCACCTATTCACACGAGCTTTCCTTCTCAAGCTCCGCCTACCTTCTCATTCCCATACACGTATCCAAAACCTCAACACCTTATATGGGACATCCCTATTCTTTGCTCCAACATACTCATCCTCCATACCTTATCAACACTTAGCCCCACCATTGTCCAAATGAAGCCCTTGGTCCAACTTGCCTTCGTTTACCACAACCGCATCATCATCTCATCCAACCACGATTTCATCAAACAAATGATGGAAAAAATGCAAAATCTGGAGGCTTCGGTTTCGGGAAGTCGTAGCGCCTTGACATACGAACAAGTTTTTCGGGAGCCCATTCACCCTTCTGTCCCCCTTCATTCATATCCTCCTCAATGGGAGTTGCCAAAATTTACTCGTTTTAACAGTAAAGAGGATCCTCAACAACACTTGTGATCATTTAGACATGCTTGTTATTTGATCGCCCATGATGATGCCTTGTTACTCCGCACCTTTCCCATGTCCTTATCAGGACCCGCCTTGGAATGGTACAGTGCTTTAACCCAGCACTCGATCTTTTCTTTTAACCAGCTAGCCCAATCTTTCTTGGATCATTTCTCCATTAACATTGCCAAGAAAGTATCTATCACCGACCTCTATGCCATCCGAAAATTTGAGGACGAATCTATCGCAGATTTCATGGGACGATGGCGCGGCCTTATCAACCAACTTAGATATGCCTTGCCTCAAGCTGAACTTATCGAACTTTTCATGCGGGCATGGGCTAAGCACATTTCTCCTACTCTTCAAATTCAAACTTTCCGCACATTCGACGAGGCCTTTACCATGGCTCGGAAATTAGAAATTTGAGCCTTAGAAGAAGAGAAATTGCGGTTGCGTAACAAAAACCCCAATTTCTGAACTCCAGATTCTACCAACAAGCCAAACACCACCACTCCTCACGCGTCCACTTCTTCTAAATCAAAAGGAGCTATCCACGCGGTAATGGTCAAATCTCAAACACCGTCCAATACTCCACCGAAAACCACCTATAAGTACAAAGCCGAGCCCATCAATTACACTCCCTTGGGAGAAACTTATGGCATCATCCTGGAGAAATTGCTCAAAGCTGGGGCTATTAACTTGCCCCATGTTAAACCTCACTCCGGTTTGACTCCACCCGCGCAATACCTTCCCGGTACAAAGAAAATGACTTCAGAAATTTCACCGCGTAAAAGGACATAGTCATGAAAACTGTAAGATGTTGAAAAACATAGTGCAGAAATGGTTGATGCAGGGATATAGCCCTCGATAATCCTAACGCCCCTAACCGAAATCTAAAAATTTTCAACAAGCCATTCCCGAATCACTCGTCCAACAAGAATTTAAACCAAGATATCTTAGCCGAGGAGAGTGTTCATGAGATCCATGCGCATCTTCGATTCTCGGCCAAAAGCCTCTATTGAAATTTTTTTGAATCAAGCCTCTCCACCAACATAGAGTCTCAACCTCCTTCACCACCATCAAGCCAAAGTGAAATCATTCCTTTACCCATAAAAGAGTTAACTTCCCGGACTTCTCTTCTCATCGATGAGTCTTCTTACACCACATCCCTACAAGACTATGGCGAGATGTTATCTAATTTATCTATTTCCCAAACGTCCCCTTCTACCACTCTTGCTGCACAAGAGGAAGGCTCGCCACTCCTTTTGACATCCTTAGACGAGAAATATCTTACACTGACATCACCACATTCTTTAAACATGACAGATCCCCTCAAACACGCCCTCCTACCTATTAGTCCCTCATCGCCTAAATCTTTTCAACGACCGGTTGACCTCTTAACATCTATTGATACAGTGCCTCATCTACCTCCTGTGTCACACCCACAGTGGACTGGAATCACAACCCGTCGTTCTTCCGTACAAAAGTTCATATTCACACGTGAGGACTGTCATTCCACAGAAGATAGACAGGCCCTATGGGAACGTTTGAGTACCCCTTTTTCTACTCAAATGCAAATGACTGATCCTGATGTCTCCACCATATACCCGAAGTGTTTACAGAAGCTTAAAATGCCCCTGTTCTCACCTTCACCCCCCTCACCTCTACCAAATGCCCCGTCCACTTCTATCAACTTAACCGGATCTTCCCCTACGCTTGGGACCTCACCAATGCCCAGTCTAACGCACCCGCCTAAGCGACTCGATCTATCCAAAAATAAATCCGTCCCGCCACCTAGGAGACAAACTCAATCCGTGCCCCTATCACAATCAAAACCATCATCGTCATACCTACCTTCCATATTGGGACCCCATCCCTCTACCTTACATCAATATATCATACCTCCTGCGTTTTCTTCAAAACAACCTACGCCTTCCGCACCCATACAGAAATTCCAGGGTATAGCAACACCGTCACTCCGCGTATCCTGTCCACCTATCAACCCTAAACCAATTCCATCCTCAAAAGATTTGTTTTCAGTCACTCCTATTTCCCCGTGGTTGTTTTCTGATACCACATCATCTGTGGCCTCATCATCCAACATAGCTTCTGCGCCAAAGAAATCACGTTTAGTGAAAACCACGTATCAACACCCCTCGGCTAAACCACCACCCGTGCGAACCAACCACGCCCAAACATTACCAAAACCCACACAACCAATACCCTCATCCTCTTCCGATTTTGACCCACTCAAAGGATCTTACGCCAAAATCCTTGCTATGTTGGTGGAGAATGCGACCATTTCCCTACCTCCACTTAGACCTTATGACCCGTCTAAACCCCGACCTATGGGTTACGATGAGTCTAAAATCTGCGCTTATCACCGCACACCAGGACATGATGTGGAGGGATGCAAAGCTCTAAAAACCATCCTTCGTCAGTCACCTCTCCCAGATAGAAAGATTAAGAAAGACAACTTACGAAGGGAGAGACCTTTAGTTTCCATTCCCTCTCCTATACCATCTGTCCCCGCCTCACCAAGATCTATCATTATTACAACCCCACCTCTTGAAGACCATGAGTTATCCCAACCATCTTCCTTATCTCAGGTCTACGAGATTAATATGATTAGTGTCGCTACTCGAGGGCAGAAAAACAATGGGAAAGCAAAAGAAAACACACCTACGGCATCTCTTTCTCCATCAAACATCCCGATTGCACCACCACCTAAAGTGGTCATTCGCGGACCCGCCTATCCCGTCTCTAATGGCATTGCTCACCGAAATATGATTAAACAGCTTCACCAATCGCCCGTAAAAATGACATTGTATGATCTCATTCAGACTTCTGAATCTCATCGACAAGCTCTCGTTGAGATCCTTCAAGGGATAGAGGTTTTACCTAATGAAACCCTGCCTGTCGCCTCCATTCTAACACCCAATCACGTTGCTTCTCTCACCAAACAACCCACTACCCCAACCACTTCTGTCTCTGTACAACAAGCTGCTGCAGTCAGTTTCTCCGAAGACGAAATTGTTGAATTTGGTACAGAAGATCCTGACCCTGCTCTTTTCATCTCAGCTTACATCCGGGACATTCGGGTACATCGTGTTATGATTGACAGGGGTGCTAGCCTACACATCATCTCTTCAAAAGCCTTCTAACAAATGAATATCCCTTCTAGTTGCATGTGTGCCAACCCCATCATGTTTCGGTCATTCAATGACGCTATTACTTCTACCTTAGGCACCGTGATCCTCAACATTCGGGTAGGACCACGTACTTTACCCGAACTCTTCTATGTCTTGGAGGGAGAGTTCCAATATAATATATTGCTGGGTCGTCCTTGGATCCGAGCCATGGGATGCGTTCCCTCAACATTACATAGATGCATAAAATTTGAGTACGAGGGGAAGTCCTACACCGTAAAAGCTGACCCTCCCCCCTTTAAAACCTGCAATATGTTATACCGCCCTAACGATGTGCTTATACCAATCAAGACACCCATAAATTCAACCCAACCATCCTCTTCAAATGTACCTCAACCATCCACCTCAACCGCGCCTACGCCTTCAACTGATGAAACCACCATCGCAAAAACCACTTCCCTTCCCGCAGCTAACATTCCAACCTCCGACCCCTTAGTAGATGTTTTTCAGCGCCTTACGCTGGGGGAGTACCGCCTATATAACGTTAGTTCTTTCCCTACCCCGCAGGAGTACGGACAATTACATGCACATCCCACCTACGACCGTCGCGTGGGGGAGGTAATCTCTTACGGACCACCCCATTGCCGCACTAACCTAACGTATGGGGGTGTTGACGCATCCTCCATTACCCCTGAACCTCCTCTTGGTGTGGTTCCCTTCCAATCCGATTTTCAATACTTGACAAATCGTCGTTTCGCCCTCACCTTCTTGACTCGCTGTGCGTGGAAAGGCTTTGGTTTTGGCCTTTACGAACAAGGCCGACATACACTCATTCCCGTGACTACCCGTAAACATAATGATCGCAGTGGTCTCGGTTTTCCCGAAACACCTACACAGGAGACACCTCCTGTCAGCTGTATCTTGGAAGAAGAAGACGTCGCCCCTACCAAACCATCATCACCCACTTTGCCATCATCACCCACAGAATCTATAGACCCTGAATCCATCCCCCTAACTTTTTTTTTTTTCATAAATGCTATCTTCATAGGTCCTCTCACTTATCGACGCGATAATGAGGACCCATCTTCTCTTCCCCTTCGTATCCGGACATGATCGAAGAGGATTCGCCTTTGATTAATGTTGTTGAATGTCAGGATGATGACTCCATCCTCACTTACCTTGGCGCGGATGATTCTTATATTCAACGAGCCTTACCATCTAAAACCCAAACCATGCTGAACGAATCTACTATAGAAATCAACATCCACACGGAGGAGGATCCTCACATTGTGAAGATTGGACAATCCCTTAACACATCAGAACAAGCCGCCTTTACTACCTTTCTCCGTGCTCGCAACCAAGCTTTCCGCATGGTCTTACGCGGACATGCCAGAATTGATCCTACCATTGCCGTCCATAACATCACCCTAAACCCCGATTCCAAACCAGTCAAACAGAAATTGAGAAAAATGCATCCACGCATTGCTCTCTTGGTCAAAGAGGAGCTCCAACGACTCCTTTCTGTTTCCTTCATCTTGCCTATTGACTATCCTCAATGGATTTCTAACATCGTACCTATCACTAAAGCGACAGGGGGACTTCGGATATGCACAGATTTTCAGGATCTTAACCTCGCTTGCCCTAAGGATGACTTCCCCTTACCTAGCATTGACCAACTTGTTGATCTAACTGCAGGTCATGAGATGCTCTCTCATGGATGGCTTTTCAGGATACAACCAAATTTTGGTTGCCCCCGCCGATCAACACAAAACTGCCTTCATAACTCCTTGGGGAACCTTCTGTTATCGTGTCATGCCATTTGGCCTTAAGAATGCTGGTGCTACCTATCAGCGGGCTATGACCTACATTTTTCATGACATTATGCACACTATCCTTGAAGATTATGTCGACGATCTTCTCGGCAAGTCTAAACATCGTAGTGAACATCTCGATGTTTTAACCATTATTTTTGATCGCTTTGTTACAATATTCTCATCGCCTTCAACCAAAGAAATGTGTCTTTGGTGTTCTTTCAGAAAACTTCTTGGCTTTATCATCTCTTTGCGTGGCATTGAGGTCGATCCATCTAAAGTCAAAGCTATCCTAGAAATGCCCACCCAAAATCTCAAACAATTGCGTAATTTACAAGGTAAGCTCCAATCTATCCGACGTTTCATCTCCCAACTCTCGGATCGGTGTCAACCTTTTCATCACCTTCTTAAAAAGGACATTGCCTTTCAATGGAGTGAGGAGTGTCATCAAGCCTTCGAAGCTCTCAAATCCTATCTCTTACACCACCCGTGCTTATCCCACCCCAGGACGACCGCCCTTTCTACCTTTATCTTTCCGCCACTGACCATGCTATAGGTGTCTTGCTCGCACATCGGATTCGACACGACGAGAACAGCCGTTTATTATATAAGTCGTACCCTCGTGGATTATGAGACTAGGTATACACATGTAGAAAAATTGTGCCTTGCCCTATCATTTGTAGCCACCAAACTCCGACATTACCTCCTGAATCACAAAACTTTTGTCATCACCAACACAGACCCCATTCATTATATGTACGCCAAACCGCATCTAAACCAACGTATCGCTCGATGGCTTATGCTCCTCGCTGACCTTGACCTTGAATTCGTACAATAGAAGTCAATCAAAGGACAAACTCTTGCAGACCAACTTGCGGAGGCCCCTTTACCTGGGGAACAATTTACCAATTTTACCTTCCCCGATGAACTCATCGCCACTCTTTCACTCCGGGAAGAGTTGTATCAAATGACCCTCTTCTTCGATGGATCTAAATGCCAGCGCAGCAGAGGAGCCGGCGTTGTTCTCATTCCTCTCGACGCTGAACCTATGCCTCTTTCATTCCGGCTTGATTTCCCTTGCACTAATAATACAACGGGAATACGAGGCCCTTGTTTTGGTCTCCAAGTTGCGTTACACTTAGGCATCAAATCTATCAACATTTTTGGTGACTCTCAATCGGTGGTAGTCAATCAAGTTATGGGCGTCTACCAATGCAAAAATGAGGAACTTCAAAAATACAAACACTACGTGGATTCACTTCTAGCCTTATTTACTCACTATTCTATACAAACCATTCCACGCTCCACTAACAAATTTGCGGACACTATGGCTTGCTTAGCCTCGTAAATTCCCGCCGCACCAACCGACTCCGACTCCTCTTCGTCCGTGGTCCAACAACTTTTTGTCCCATCCTATTCAACCCCGGTAGTTTGTACGATAAATACTGTGTCTACTAGTTCGCAGGATACCTGGTACCACCAATTTCACGATTATCTTACAACTTCTATTCTCCCACCTGACCTTACTAATACTGGCAAACGCGCGTTTCTTAAACGCGTTTCTCGTTATGTTGTCATGGGGGGACTCCTCTATAAACGTGGCTTTGATGGCATCCTCCTTCGCTGTCTAACTGGCGCGGAGGCCACTCATACCATCCAACAGGTCCATGACGGTATTTGTGGTGGACATTTTAGCGGCCTTGCCATGGCCAAACGAATCCTTCGCCTTGGTTATTATTGGCCTACTCTCAATAATGACTACTACGAATATGTTAAGCATTGTGTTATGTGTCAGCAACATGCCAACCTTCAACATACTCCTAGCCACCCGCTCCAGGTCGCTCGAGATCTTTGGCCCTTCTCACAATGGGGTTTAGACCTTATTGGTGAGATTCACCCGACCTCTTCACAATGTCACCGTTGGATAATCACAGTGACCGAATATTACACAAAATGGGTGGAGGCTATTCCACTCATTTCAATCAAAAAAGAAAAAATTGTCGAATTCATTAACCATCACATTATCTGTCGTTTTGGTATTCCTCATCGCCTAATAACAGATAATGGTAAATCTTTTAAAAACAAGTTGTTGCAAGACCTTTGCGACAACTTTGGTATCAAACTTAGCTTCTCATCACCCTACTATCCACAAGCCAATGGGCAAGCCGAGTCCTCTAATAAAACACTAACCAAAATCCTCATGAAAGTTGTCAATGAATCCGGAAGAAATTGGCACGATCACATCCCCTTTGCCCTTTGGGCTTATCGCACTAGTATTCGTACCTCCACTAATGCCACACCTTTTTCTTTAGTATACGGTACCGAGGCTGTTTTGCCTCTCGAAATACAAATACCCTCCCTTAGAATATCTCTTCAGGATATTCTCACCAACGATGATTTCCGCCAAGAGCGGTTAGCCCAATTGGAGCTTCTTGACGAACGCCGTCTTACAGCTCTTGATCACCTTCAAATCTATCAAAAACGCATCAAACGTGCTTATGATAAGCGACTTCATGAGCGTACTTTTAAGGTTGGTGATCTTGTCCTCAAAGAGAATCAACATGTAACCAAACTAGAAAAGAGCAAACGTGGAAAATTTGCTCCCAATTGGATTGGGCCTTATATAATCACTCACACCTATGGATCTGGTACTTATCGTTTAGCTTCGCTTAATGGTAAACCTGAGCCTGAGCCCCTTAATGCCTTGCATCTTCGACCATTCTATTGTTGAAATTAGTGTTATATCACTTCTTATCCACCTACTGCTCGTCCCTTGAGCTCCCATACCACCACATGCACTTGTTTCCTACATCTCGAAATAAAATCAAGCTCACCTCTCACCTCCCCTTAACGATGCCTTCCCCTTTTTAGTCTAGTCCATGACTTCAACGTATTAAAATAAGCCGTATTCTTATGGGATTTTCTTGAGTCAAACTTCCTACTAAACTAGATGCTTCACGCCAAAAGAACATCTAGTCATCTAAATTAAATATAGACTGCTCCCTCGAAGGACAGCTATATGCCAAATTATTGCTGCTATTCTCTATAGACTGCTCCCCCGAAGGACAGCTATGCACTAAAATCATATCTGCTACTATAAATAGACTGCTCCCTCGAAGGACAGCTATACACAGTCAGCCTCTAGCAGAAGCTTCTCGCATCGATCAGCTTCGTGAAGACCTCAAGAATAATACAATCAATATCCCTTGTAGACTTCCCGCATCGATCAGTCTACATTCAATAAAATAAAAGCCTCATTCAAAAGGACTTTTGAGTCATGGACTTGTCTATTTAGGGTAGGTTCTCTTTCGTCAGAACACTCACTTTGTAATAAGTTCTCTGCACCTCAGCTATACCATCCACCTCACCTCACCATTTGTTTCAACTCAAGGGACGTAATGTACGCTCGATATATTGTGATCACACAACTCTTTTCACCTATTGACTTCTCGTCTATGCACGTGCACAGGGCTCCAAGCTCGTTCTACGTTGTGTGGTTTGTTTAGCTCTTTTCACCTACGGAGCACTCTTTCTGCTTTGCCTCGCATCTAGGATTGTGTGTTGACCTTAATCAGGACATGGTTCCCTTCTACTTGGGTAGGCTAACCTTCGCTTCCCTTATACCTTTTACAACATCACCAATTCATTACCAACACCATCAACCTTACCTTTACCAATCTTAATATTTTTACCAACCAACCAATTGCCTAAACCGTACCAAATTGCCTGAATTCGCCTCTCCCTGATCCTAAGGGAGAACTACATCGGTCTGAGGCCCCTCCTTGCTTTGTGCAATGGGCTATGTAGGCAGCACTTCGGAGACATGGGGTCTCCCAAGGTTAGCTTGACCATCCCCTACCATAATCTCTCATGTGTGGTATAATAAATATTTCTGTGTATTTCTATTTAATCACATTCCTCTTTATCCTTTTTCAAAACACCAAAAGTCACAACGCAAACATTCTTATTATTATCATAACTCAAATCACCATACATATTTAGTTTTATTTAGATGTTAAACAAATACATCTTCTCTATCATCGACACGCAGGTCGGCATCCTTATTTATTCTTATACCTTGCTAACATTTACTCAGACCCTCACGCCTCATCCCAAACTAGGTGATGATCGTGATCGTCGACCCTCTCGCCGGGCCTCTCTCGTCCTCAAAGGTACCACGGCTATTGGTACACGCCCACTATCAACTCTCTCTCGCCAATACAATAGCTCCACCTCACTCAATCAAGCCTCTAATCTCAACTCTCCACGTCCGACAAGTTGATTTGGTTTGTAAATAAAAAAAAGTGACAATGACAAGCCGTATTTTTCTTTTTATAGGTTTTTCGCCTTTCACCGATATCGGTTTCATTTTGCCCTAAGGAACCGGTATCGGTCCCTTAACCGATATCGGTCATGCAGAATCGACATCGGTTCTCTACCCAACTTTCACCCCATTCTTTGCCCTTATTTACTCCTTGCCTCTTTTTCACCAATATCGCCTCTATCCACCTTTGCTGCACACCATTTGTTCACTTGTCCAGCCTGACCTAAGGCCTCAACCTACCCATTTGGCCCGACCCAAGGCCTTGCCCTACCAATTTGGCCTGACCCAAGGCCTCAACCTACCAATCGGCCCGACCTAAGGCCTCAACCTACCTATTTCGGCCTGACCTACGGCCTCGACCTACCTATTCGGCCCGACCTAAGGCCTCAACCTACCTATTCGGCCCGACCTAAGGCCTCGCCCTACCTATTCGGCCTGACCCAAGGCCTCACCCTACCCATTTGGCCCGACCTAAGGCCTCGCCCTACCAATTTGGCCCGACCCAAGGCCTCAACCTACCAATTGGCCCGACCCAAGGCCTCGCCCTCACTATTTGGCCCGACCCAAGGCCTCCCTTTACCCTTCTGGCCCGACCCAAGGCCGCAACCCAACAACTTGGCCCGACCCACGGCCATACCACTTCCATCCCTTACCCAAAATCAACACCATACACTTTTATCCACCCATCCGGTAGTTTTTTGTTCAATCGAGCTCACCTGTTCGTGTTTTAGCATGATTAGGGTCCTTGACTTGATCTGTCGACCAACTTTGCCCAGACCTAGACCGTGACGTTTATCTCAACCAAACCAACCTTTTGGTACTGCCGAACATGCCTAAACGTTCCTCGTACCTCACACATTATATACCACCGGGGCTACTTCCTATGCCTTGGATACCAGGATTATATCACCCTTGTTTGGATAAACTATCGACCTTTGCCTCTGCACTGCTGGTTTGCTCGTCAAATCATGTACCCTAGTCGTACTATTGCATTTCAATATGCGTCTGCTTCCTTGAACCTACCCCACCATCTTACCATCCCCTCTACCCCATTTACCCGTTATCAACCCTATCCCTGATTTCTCGTTCACTCAATCTGTGATAGATTTGAGGGGGATTACCTATACCCTTAACAGGAGTAACCACTTCATATTATTGTCCGTGCAGCTTTACAAAATAAGCTACATGACAATAAGGGGGCTAATCACTCGGAATGACTCGTTCCTTTTAGAAACACTACGGGTGTAGGGTCATTGGGTAAAACCTCAATAGATTGCAGGACCTCCATGAGAGCTTGACAATGGGATTATGAGGTTTGGATGAGGTCATATAAGGACATTTTGAGGGGGATTGGTGTAGTTGTTTGATCATGGCGCGATGTGTGACCCCATTAGAAATAGGATATGTGGGGCCACAGATAGTAATTTTAGGTGTGGGTGCAGATGGTATGTTGGGTATAGGATTGGTTGGTGAGTCAGTTGCCTTTTCCTTGCCTTTGTCTCTTTGAGCACACGTGGTGATGTGGATCATGTTGATATGAGGGGAGTTGGTAAATGGAGAAGGTGTAGGATGAGTGGTATAACGACATGACGGGAAAAAACCCATCAGGGGAGAAAATCCTTGTGAAATGCGCTGGTACAACAAAATTTAGGTGATGGTGTGGCAAGTTCTCTAATGCGAACCATGTTAATTTTGAATCTTGGGGTGGCTCTAAGAGTTGTGGGGGTGGAGGTTGTGTTTGTTGAGTAGGTAGTGAGGGAAGGACTGTGGAAATGGGTGTTGGTGAAATGGGGTCCTCATCAAGGTCATCATCGTCAATTTTTTTTTCAGGAGGACATAACTAGATAAGGACAGTTTTCAAAGCCTTGCAGTTCTCCACATCGTGTCCTGGCACACGATGGTAGGAAAAAATTTTAGTGTCATCAAACCCTTTTGGCTTGGGTTTGAGGGGGTCATAAGGTCTGAGTGGCGGTAATGTGATGACATAAGTCTCAAGGAGGTTGGTTAAAATTTTGGCATAAGACCCTACTAGTGGGTTATAATGGGAAGTGAAAGTGGGTTTGGGCATAGGTGTAGTTGATTGTTGAGGAACAGTCCTTGTAGGAGGGGGAGTGGGTCGAGCTATGGTTTTGGGTGTTGGAGTGGTCTTGGGTGTTGGTCATGTTTTCTTGGGTAGGGGTATGGTAGATGAACGGGTAGGAGGGTGTATGGTTGTTTTGACTACCTTATTGGAGGGTAGCAAATTTTTGTCTTTGGGTTGCACCTTCTTGGGTAAAGGTGATATGGGTGTATGAGATCTAGAGGGAAAAGTGGATGGGGGAAGAGGGTGAGTTACCCACAGGGATAACAGAGGTGCTGTGAAGGTAGATGATGCGGGTCGTGTAGGGGGTGTGAGAGACAAAGACTGAAGTGTAGTGGGTAGTGAAGAAGTTGCTAAGGGTATTGGAGGTATGGGTGGTAAAGATGCTGCAGGTGTGGGTGTAAGTCATGTTAGGTGCTTGGGTATGTTAGAGGTTTGCGAGGAAGGAGTGGGCTGTTGTGTTTTTGGTTTATTGACGGGTGGAGGTTTCTTAACCGTGTTGGGAGGTTAAGGTCCTAAGACAAACGGAAAGGGTGAAGGTGATGCAGGTGTGATTGGTGTAGTTGGGGTGTGAGTTCTATGGGCTTGGCTCTTTTGTTTGGGTGCCGAGTAGGTTGGGTGTTGACTGTGGAGGATGTAGCTAAATCTAGTTTGATAGGTGGATGAGTAAGGCTGGTGGTTGGGGTGACCCCTAAGGTAGTAATAGGTTTAGGCAAGGAGGATAATGTAGGTGTGGGTTTGGACTTAGATGTATGTTGGGTTATGGGTAAGGGTGTGTGTTGAGTTGTGATGTGTGTCATGGAAGAGGTTATAATAGAGGTGGTTGTGTTTGGTTTGATTGGTCAAAATATCTTTGGGTAGATAGTGGAAGTGTCAGCAAGTGACATCTACATCTGTGTTGAGACAGGAAGTAGAAGACACCCCCATAGTAAGGCTCTGTCCACATAATCTAAGCAATTGGCTAAATGTGAGAATGACACGTCTATAGGTGAGGTTGATGAGGACCTAATGGAAATTCCCGTAAAATGTGTCTTAGAGATGGGAAATTTGTTAGCTTCAGCTTCCGTGGGTAAGAGAGCCGAAAGTAGGTCTGCGGGATCTTGGGTAGCTGATGGAGAATGCTCACCTAGAGGAAAAGGTATCTCTACTAGATCCTTGATAGGTGGAGGAGAAAATGGGTGCTCCTCTGTAGGTGGAGGAGATGATGGGTGCTCCTCTATGGGTGGAGGAGATAAAAAAGTATCCTCTATGGACTGAAGAAGTACTATGGGTGATGACTCTCTAAGTGGAGAAGCCAAAGGTGAAATAACTTCGATATTAGCGGAAGGATCCTCCACAGTGAGGAAGGAGGTGAAAGGTGTTCCTCTGTGGGTGGAGGAATAGGTGAGGTGGGTTCCAATGTAGAAGGAGGACTTTGGGCTATAATTTCCTCTATGGAAGGAATATGAGGTAATTGGGAAGCAACGGGTGCATCGCTGAAAATAGCGTGGACCTCGCGGGTATGGCTATCATGAGTTGAGGTCTCACCGGTTTGATCAAATGAAGGGGCATGATTAGGAAAATGTTTCTTAAATATGTGTAGGTTTTGATTGGTAGGTGTGTTAGGATTATCCACGGTTAACTCACCTTTCTCAAGCATTTCTTGGATAATGTTTTTGAAAGTGATGTAATTGCCATCACTTTGTGACCCTTTACTCGATGATAGTTACAAAAGTCATGTTCTTTATACCATGCGGGTGTGGGGCGAGAAGGGTCAAAACCAGTGTGTGGTTTTATAGGTGGAAGGGTGATGGCCCCAACTTTAATGAGATTTTCTAAGACAAAAGAATAAGGCTCCCTAATTGGGGTGTATTTCCGTTGTTCTTGTCTGAATTGAAAAGTTTGAATGGGTGAGAGATTAGATGAGGGGCTAGCCTGATTTGATGGATGAGCTAGGCCAGCTTTAAGTACCACTGCATTAGCGGTCCCCTTGGCCTTTGAATAATTTTTCTGTGGTTTGGAAGAAGAAGAGGTATCATTCAACTTGAATGCTGATTTATTATTACGTAGTTGGATTTTCTTCTCTTCGATGGCCCAAATCTCTAGCTTTCGTGCCATAGTGAATGCTTTGTCGAAGGTTCGAGAAAGTCTGGACTTGCAGGGTTGGCGAGATATGTCTAGCACAAGCCCGTGTGAATAGCTCAATGAGTTTGGTTTGTGGTAGTTAGAATGTGAGTTGATTAATCAGGCTATGCTAGCGATCAACGAAATATACAATAGATTCATCATCATACTGACGCGTGGACTATAGGTCAATCATGGTAACCTTCTTAACAATATTGATGGAGAAGTGATCCAAGAAGGCTTGGGATACCTGATTAAATGAAAATATAGAGTGTCTAGGTAACCCACTATACCAATCTAACATAGGTCCAGTCAGAGACATGGGAAATATCCTCAAGAGCAAAGCATCATCGTGGGCGATTAGGTAGCACCCGTGTTTGAAAGACCGCAAATGCTATTGCGGGTCTTCCTTGCTATTGAAACGGTTGAATTTAGGCATTTCCCAATGCATGGGGTATGGATGGATAGGAATGGATGGGTGGATAGGCTCATTACAAATCTCATCATAGGTGAGAGTGTTTTGGAAGCCAGAAACCGATGCCTCCAATGTTTGCATCTTGTCCATCATTAATTTGATTAGGTCATTGGTAGGTTGCGATGGTTGGGTGCCTCCTATAGAGTAAGAGGGTTGGTGTTGGGCATATGACGGGGGGTGGAATTCTAGTATATGGTATAACCGCATAGGTGGATTGAGAAGCAGGTAGTGAAATAGGGGGTACGTACCTAGAGTGAATAATAGATGAAACAGAGGCTACTGATAGTATGTATATGGAGGTGGAAGGGTTGTGGTGACCCTAGTGGCAATGGGGGCTAAAGATTGCGGAATAGAAAGGACCACATTTTGAAAAGGGGCAAGGGTCACCGACACCGGGGGTGGTAGTGTAGCTATGGGTATATGCGAGACAATAGGGGCAGATGAGGTGGTGTTCTAAATGGTTAGCGAAGGTATAGTGGATGTGGTGGGTACAACGGATGTAACAGATGCGGCAGTCATAGTGGGTATAGGGTCTAGCTACACGATACAACCCCGGGGTAAGGTAGATGCAGGAAACATGGGGTTAATAAGAGCTGGAGTAGAAGTAGGAACGAGTGCCATGGGGATAGATACGAGCATGCCATATATCAACTGACCTGAGGCATCTCGAGTGGACGAGTGGGAAAGGTAAAACTACAAGGTGACAGGATTTTGGTCGAGTTGTGTGAACTCCTCGTCTCTGGTAGTGATAGAGATAGGTTGGATAGATTCCATGGCGGATGATAAAATGGAAGGTGGTGAAGGGCTATGTAGGAGTGCTTAATAACTGGCATGGAATATGAGGGCACTTTCTTGTCGACACATCGCAGTACCATGTGAATAGGTACTAATGTGGTAAGACTGCTTTTTGTAAGTGACACATAAATACAACACATGTAGGATAAATAGGTAGTGGTGGGTGAATTGGGGCTAAAATTTCAGTTGGAAAATGACATAGGCTAACCAATTTCAGTTAGGGTAAATCGACATCGGTCACAGGTAATGTGGTCGGATACTGTGGAAAGTGGACAGT
This sequence comes from Taxus wallichiana var. yunnanensis, assembly GCA_018340775.1. NCBI lineage: Eukaryota > Viridiplantae > Streptophyta > Pinopsida > Cupressales > Taxaceae > Taxus > Taxus wallichiana. The sequence continues at coordinate 868,954,351 of CM031238.1, forward strand.
TGGTCAAAAACAAGGTATAAGGCCAAATTTACCAGGTATGCAAAATGCTAATGAGATTTACCAGTAAAGTGAATATGATGAGAGTTACAGGGACTCTAAATAGTCAAAGAAGGTGAATATGTGTCCTTTTGGGTAGGTTAACCAAAAGAACAATGAACTGACACCGGTTGGGTATAACCGATGACGGTCAGAGGTAACCGATGATGGTCGTTGGACCAACACCGGTCACTATGAAATTGAAACAATGATGAAGAAAATGTGGTTGTGAATTAAAATTTGATGTGGAATCAAACCCAAAATTCTAGGAATGATGAGAATATGGTCCAGGCACACTCAGATGAAGCTGGAATACACCAACTGTGATGAGGAGCGTGTAAGGGGAAATAAGAAAAATGAAGAACGTGACCTCTCACCTCAAAACACAAGCCAAGAAAAAACACTAAGAAAAATATGATCCTAAGAGTGCTTTTTCTATTATGTTTGTTTAGCTTATGTTATTTAAGGACTGACTCATGAACTATAAAATAGAGTTTTTGGTGAGGATGGCTTCCTACGAAGAAGGAGATCTACAAGGAGAGGTTTCAGGTATGTTATGGTGGGGGCGGGCTTCACTTTGAAGTATGACTCGAAAAAGCAGCGAGTTGTGGAGTACCTACCAATCCTCTTATCAGTACAATCATTGACAAGTGTTCCCAAGAAAGATGTTATTTAAGAATATGTATTTGTTTTGAATTTGTGTAGTTTGGTAAGACTCGAGAGAGAGAGAGATGTTCTTTCTATGATTCGTTTGTCAACCATCAGCTAGTCATGACTTCCAGTATATAGGTTTCCCTCATTTAATGTGAGCTAATGCAGAAAAGTAGAATGAAATGAAGTTAATTTTAAACCCAAATCAAAATATGGAATTCAATGACACAATAAGAGGAATAGGAGAAAGTATGATCTTTCACTAATGCAATGCAAATGAAATAGAAGAAGAGTTCTTTTTAAGCACCAAAACATGATTGCTTTGAGACAATAGAAAGAAGAGAAGATTCCAAGGGAGAAATTTTAATGTGAGAACCTTTTAGAAAGGAAACAAACATACAACTTTTCACCTAGAAATGAATGAATGCAAGGAACCCCGAATGGGTCCCACCAGGCATGCCAAAATGTTTCACTGATTCTAGATGCATTTCTTAGAAAATGATGAAATAGATAGGGTAATGGGTGTAGGAGGAATACCTGTTGAGATGCTAGTTGTAGGTTATTGCGCATATATGACTTCTGAATCCACAAATGATCGTGAGAGCTTCCTTTTTTCTTGGAGGAACTACCTAAAATGGAACACAAGACCACCAAATAAAATTTAAACAATATGTGCAGTGGACTGCCTAGCGTGTGCTAGATCCGGGAAGTGTGATACTTCCTAGACAACTGTCAATCCACTGTTTAAAACAACTTAATGTTGGTAATAAAGTAAATCCTATTGTAGTTAAAATGATTTAGGTATCTCATTCATCTACAATAAGAAAATTTGTTCACAATAGGCTAAGCTATGATTGAATCTGAAGGTCAAGGTCACTGTCAGGATACTGTTATTGATCAGGGTTAGATTCTGGTCATTTTAGGATATTTGGTAGAGGTCTTAGGCTCTAGTCTAGGCTTCGAAAAAAAAAGCAGACCGACGTTATTTTAGTTTAACCGGAAATGGTTATGGGTGACTTACGTTAGTATGGTTGAGGTACAAGAAACTCAATAAGACTTGGTTAGGTGATAGATCCGAGATTAGATGAAGGTGGAAGGGCAATGGTGAGATTTGTATGGATCCTGGAGATGCACAGGAATGATGAAAATCTAGGTATGGATAGTTCAATGGTGTGGGTAAAGAGGTGGTTAAGTTTTCATGGAGATAAAATGGTGGGGAATGGAAATGAAAGTAGAAACTAATAACAAATGTAAAAGGATCTACTCAAATGACAAGGAAACAATGTGCAGTCGACAAACTTACTATTTGTACAAGCTTGATGTCTGCTTGGTAATGGTGGGTGATGGAATGAACTTGGTGTAGTGCTGGTGCTTCCTCGGATGCTCTCGTGAAGGCAGGTGGATGTGTGATTGCTTCAAGTACATCGCTATGAGTGTTCGATCTTGTCTGTACGGAAGCTGGTTCTCTGCTCATGCATGTAGCTCTGGTTTTGTCACTTGTTCTCAGAAGATGTCTCTCTCTCTTAGAAATGTGCCAACCTCAAAAACAATGTGCCAACCCTGAAATAAGGTTGTTTTGGGAGTTAAAAGGTAACCGACGGTGGTTCCGCTTAACCGGCGGTGGTTAAGGGTAACCGGCATCGGTTAGGGTGGGATTTCCTAGGTTTACTAAACTGGGCAGATCCCCTTGATTTTTGGGATCTCATTTCGTTTACTCCATGGCTCAGAATGAAGCTTCCTTCTAACATGTGAGAATGTGGTTAGAGGGAATGTAGGCATTGATTTTTAGGGTTTGGGTAGGTTTTAGTTAGTTATGGAAACTTACTAAGAATAGGTCTTAGGGTGAGGTGGCTAGATGAGGTGTCTAGGTGAGGTGGATATGTGGGCATTATCCCAATTAGGATATTTAAATAATAAATAAGGTGAGGATAATGAATTAATTTAATTAAATGAATTAAATTAATATTATAGTGGGGTGAAGGGGGCCATGGCTAGGTGGATGTGTTCAAGGTATTTATTTGACGAGGGGCCAAAGGGGGGTGTGACCTAAATTTAGTGTCTACACCCACATTCCTTTGGATTCAATCTTTCCCCAAATAAGAAAGCTATATAAAGGACCAAGCTCCTTCCTTCACACCTTACACCATACTTTGAATAGTATTTCATATAAGACATATGATTTAAGAGCCTTCTCCATTGATTTGGAATAACTTGATCATCTCTTGCATCCATTCTTCATGTTTGGTTGGTAAAGGAAGATCTAAACACAACCTTACAACAATTTCTTAGTGAGATCCTTTCATCATCTTGAAGCAACAACACAAATTTTATTTCTTGTGATCTTCATAGGTTTACATTTTAAAGGAAATCATACATACTAAGTAGGAATGTTTGTAATTAGATGAGTAATTTCATGTTTAATTAATATTAGCATTCTAATTATACACGCTTATAGGAATTTTTGTAATTAGATTATACACGCTTTAACATACTTCTTATCTTTCTAACATGCTAATGAGTGCTTCATGTGTAGCATTTGTTTTGCGGGTTTATTTTCCACCATGTTTGTCTGTTACATTGTTTTCCATTGCTTGTCATTAAATGATCTTGTTTGCGGGATTTTCCCTTTTGTCTTGTATGCAAACTTGTCTGTTTGCTGCCATTATGGCCTTGATTGTCTTGTGACACCGTGAGTGGTGTCCCATGTTTGCAACCCACTTTTCACGATCTACATTGTCTTCTTGGGTGTTTACATTGTCTGCCTACACATTGTCTACCTAGCTTACACTTTTTCTATACATGCATGATTGTTCATACTCACACTTGTTTCCTAACCACTTGTTTGCATGTGCCTTAGTTTCTACCAAGCACATCCTCTTTCCTTTGTAGGGCAAAATTTCAGCAGACAATCGTCTTTTGGGCAACATTCTCCTTAAGTGATGTCATATGTGCCCCCAAAGAGGGGGCATCATTTGGGTGAATCAGTCACCCCATACAATGGTTTATACACACAATACAACATAACACAATACCAAGATAAATACGCACGGTTCGGGTTCGAGAATCGACTTGAGTCCTTAGTTTAACAATGACTTTCCTAGAGTTCTTATAACTAGGGAACATTTATATAGTGATTTGGTTTAACATAGTCTACATAACTCATACACAACAAATTTTATAGGGCAGGTTTTACTTAGCACATGTGTTAATACACATCATCTGCAATGTTGTTTTATTTCAGGGAGTAGTTAAAGGTTAAAGGATAACACAAGACCTTCCTCTCTATACTACTTATGTCATGGCATTGGATTGTCCAAAAAACCAGCCAATACATAGATCTTTATAGTTTCGGGAAGCGATTAAAGGTTGGAGGATAAATCATACTTTCCTCCCTATAATTCTTTAGTCAGTGGCATGAGATCTCCCAAAAAAATCACACTTCATTGACATGATCCTTTCTACACTCTTTCCTCTTCATGGATCAGGTGCACATGTTCCTTTTTCACATTTTCAACATTTTCTTTTACATACTTCCTTACATGCTTTTTATACATATACATGCATATTTGAATACTTGATCATCTTCTCTTTTGTAGGTCCATTTGTATGGGAAGAAAGTAGTAAACAACACCAACAAAAACATCAACACCATACTAATAATAGGTACATCACACACATCAACATATACACACGTGTTTCCACCCTAGGTTCATTCTAATCACCTTTTTTTGAATATTTTGGCATATTTAGTCTCCACGCTCCATATATTTATCACTTCATGCTTTGTCTAGTCCCTTGGTATGCTTTCTACATCAGTCTACATGGATATTAGGTACACATCTCTATCTACTTTATGTTACCGATCATTCTTCCTACCAACATAAAGTGGGGGTAAATGTAGACAAAAATCACGCACTTTGAGTCATTATCTAGTATTGATCACATACTACTATTTGCATGATTCGTAAGTAAGAAAAGTAATTATCAACCCATGTCTTTGGCCACCTTTATTTTCTTTATGCTTCTACTTTCAGTCTTACACTTGTACTTTCTCGGTCTATCTTTACACCTTTAGACATTTTTCATTCTGAAAACTAGAGCCCAACCAGACGCTAGCACTAGGTGCTCCGTCCCTACGGGTGATATTTTCCTCTTTGTACTTTGGTCATAGTTTCTAGGTCCTTTCTATCTATTTGAGCATCTTATCTTTTTCTTGGTCAGATTTTTCAGGGTTAATTACAAAATTCAAGTGAAGGAATCATATAATATACAATTATGTGATCATAATGAGGACCAAACACTAAACATCTACTATCTCCACCTAAGTTTTCATCCATCAATGGCATCTATAGCTCCATTTGCATCCATTTAGATCCATCACAAGGGAAGAAAGATGGTTCATTTGCTTCACACTTCATAGGAGGGATTTTATTATTTTCATGCGTACATTATTTAATTTATATATCTAGTTACTTGCTCGTTACTCACAAAGTTTGAATGACACAAGAGAAACCTAGGGCACAATTCCACACACACATACCTTGAACTACATTGGGCTGAGATGTAGTGAAGTGCTCAAAGTGATAAGTCCATCAATCCGGCATCCGAGGACAGTCTAATCCCTTCATATATATATTTATTTTTTAGGGTTTTTATGCTTTTCTTGGGGTTTTGCAAGTGATTTATCCATTGTAGGTTTACAACAACATCCAATGAAGTTCAATGACATACACACGATAAGAAGTGAAGAATTATAGACACCTAAGCAACCATATTGTAACCGAGTTCTAACCATTTTTATAGACAAGGGCACCCAAAATTATAACATGGGTGCCCATGGCCACCCTTATCCCTCTCCGGAATGTTAGTCCATTAAAATATGTCGAGATCTACAAGTTTTAAAGCTTCATTCCATGGTATTTCATTTATGTTTAGCCGGTCTCCACTGTGACACAGTCTAACAACCTCTGTGAATCAGCTAAGACTCTTCTAACCCTCATTGCACATTAGGGTTTCATATTTTCTAGCTTAGTTTTCTTGGGAATTTTTCAATATTTTAGTATTCATTTATCTTACTCGAACTTGCATTAGATTAGGGCTATAATTTACATTTTATCTTAATCGCTTGATATCAGTGAAATATGGAACTAATCTAAGCAGGGAGAAGTGATGAATAAGATGCAAACAACATCATAATTAATATCTGTAAATTTTGCAACTTACAAACAATGATGGACAGGGATCCCATGGCGGGGAAAAGGATGTCGGGGCAATGGTGGCTGATGAGGGTCATCAATCCTTACCATTAATAATGTCAATCTGGTTGGTGTTCGAATATTCTATGTATTAAGAGAAGAAAATCTTGGAAAACAACTCCTTTAAAAATAATCCAAACTTGCATAAAATAAATCACACATGTAAAAATTTAAAGGCACACTTCCGTAAATGTAAACACACTTGTATGAATATAAAGACATGCTTGAATAAAGGAAATCACACTTGTAAAAATGTAAACACACTTGCATAAAGGAAATTGCTGAACTGAAAATAAAGGAAAGAGGAAAAGACACCTGCAGGTTCACAAAAGAAATTACATAACATAAAAAAATAGAAATTTACAACAAAAGAAAAACTGCAGAAATAAAGAAATAAACATTAACACATTGATCCATATTTCTTGGAATGAGTGACTAGCTCATTCCTTGGAAGATGACTTAATTCATACTTTTAATTCAGAAATTGCAGAATAACTTTACTTTAAAAGATTGGAAAGAAAGAAAAATCTTTATTTCTCGGGGAAAAGAATTACATATCTCAGTGTGGAAGGTTGCATTTATAATTCATGCATCCAACCAACTCCTTATTTTAGGAAATACAATCTGATCTTATCTTTATTCCAATCCTAACAACTAAGATCTCCATCTCCACAAAATATGGAGAGAGATATATTATTGGAGTCAAAGTTTTATCTCACTTATTTTAGGAAGATTTGCTCCCAAATCTTCTCTTTGATTTTCGGTAACAAGAATCACAATGATTTTATTCTCCTAAATTAGTAGAAGGAGGTTTTTCATTAAAACATGATTTTAAACAAATACCTTTCCCGGATTTTCCATTTGACTTTGCTATTTTTGATTGTGGAACTTTTGACGCTTGTTTGATACGCTTTTTCCTCAGACTACAGTTCACTAAAAGTTAGATATCTCTTGATTGGTAAACCCTATAGAAAATATGAATGAATTTTATGTTAATAATATTTCTATGAACAAAACCCTCTCTCATATTTTCCATTTGACTTTTATGTTTCTGTTTATGGAACTTTTAGTGCTTGTTTGATACACTTTTTCCTCGGACTGCAGCCCACTTGAAGTTATATTTATCATTATTTATAACACCTGTAGAAAATATGAATGAGGTTTTTGTTAATCACATTTCTATGAACAAAAACCTCTCTCATATTTTTCATTGGATTCTCTGATTATTCACAATTCCCATTTTATGCAAGTTTTGAAACTAAAACTATCATTCCTTTGATGCAAGTTCCAGGAACTAAAGCTGTCATTCCTTTTATGCAAGTTCCAAAACTAAAGTTGTCATTCATTTTATGCAAGTTTTGGAACTAAATCTACAAGTTTTAGAACTAAATCTGCTTCATCCATGATTTGCAAGTTCCTAACTAACTATAATTCTATACCTTGCAGCTTTGTCCATTGTTTTAATTGTTGGAAAATATAAATATATGAATTGCAAGTTCGGAACTAAATGTTATTCAATTGATGCAAGTTTCAAAACTAAATCTACAAATAGTAGAACTAAATCTACAAGTTCCAAAACTAAATCTGTGAGTTCCCAAACTAAACCTGTGAGTTTTGGAACTAAATCTGTGAGTTCCAAAACTAAATCTGTGAGTTCGGAGCTAATTTAAAACAACTATAAATTTTGCATGTGATCTTAGATTGAGATGATTATTTTTTTGAACTTGCATAATTTTTCAAGAGGAATCTGAATATGAAATAATATTTGAGTTTAAATGTACTGTTCATGATCAATTCCACTTTTTCCAAAACTAGCATTATCTTTCCTTTATGACCAATATACACAAGACTTTGCATCTTTTCCCAAATAATCAATAGGATTAGTAAAAAAATAGATAAAAAATATTTCTAAAGAATGAAAAAGATATATATCTTATATTCTATTTTAACAAACTATAAGTTCCAAGATTACATTTAAATCTACTTTCAAAGGTAACTGGGAAGGACAAAATAATGGTAATTTATGGCCAATTTATGGCCTCATCGTGGCTAGATCTAGGTGCTCATGACTACACAAAAGCTCTTAATATAGTTTCATTGTATCACAAGGGTGTCATAATTATTCTCTATTGATCACCTCATAGTCAATCTTAGATCACCAAAGGTACCGTAACTTGTAAAAGAGATGTTTACTTATACAAGCCCACAAACCACATCAAACCTAAAAAGGAAAATGTAGAATGGGGAGTTAGACTGACCCCAATGGTCACCTTGAGAGTGAACTTACAACCGAGCACTACACTACATCTCAGACTCCATATAGTTCTTGTGAGCGCATGTCAAATTCATGCCCTAGGATGTCCTTATGCAAGTTGCACTTGATAGCGAGTTATAGCTAGAATGTAGCAATGTAGTAGAATGTATGGATGAAATATAATGAAAATCCATTTCTTATGTTGTGTATGCAGCCCTCGTACCTTTTAATGTATTCTTTGGAGTGCTTTAGGTGCTTTTTGAATGCAATATTAGGTGATGATAGTAATGCTTAGTGCTTGGTCCTTGATTTTGAACACATAACTATGTATTTATATGATTCCCTTGTTTGAATTTCATAATTGACAATTGGAAGTTTAAACCACAAGTGAAAAATATTCCCAAAAGGTAAAAGAGACCTAAAATGAGTGAGAAAGGTGAGAAAGGGTCGGGGGTTCCCGTGAGGGGACAATAGCACTGGGCATAATTTTCCCGGATAGGCTCGTGTCCGAGGCCATTAACGATAAACAAGTAAAGTTATAACTAGGCTGTATGGTGTGTAAGACCAAATAAAAAACAAGAGACAAATAAAAGAGGCCAAAGATAGTCTCTCAAATACTATTTTTCTCGCTTAGTAATCATGTAAATGTTAGCATGCTTTTAAGACCTAAAAGTGTACCCAAGTGCATGATTTTGTGTCTACATTTTCCCCCACTTTATTTTGTCGAGTGAATACTTGATAACATAAAGTAGATAAGATATACACACCTTATGATCATGTAGAGTGTGTAACAAATAACATGTTGAGTGGACAAGTGAGGCATGGAGTGATGCAAAGTGGAGCGTGGGGACTAGGAAAGGAAGGTGACGCTAAGGGTAAAGCGTATGCATTTCTTGTACCTATTATTGTGCTTGTATTTAATGTTGTAGGTTGCTTCTTGTTGTGTATTAAGGACGGACCTATAAAAAAGAGAGAAAGAGTAGTCAAAGTCATGTATATGAGAAATCTGAGCAGAGTATGGAATATTATGTAATAGTAGTAGTAAAGGAAAGTGTACACCTAATGTAAAAGAGTGTAAAGGGTAGAAATGTGTCTTGAAATGATATGAAGAATAAATTTTTGGGTGATCTCACGCCGATAATGAGTTTTTTTGGGAAATCTCACGTGAAGTGTGAGTTTTTGGCCAATCTCACACTAAGTGAAAGTTTTTGGGTGATCTCAAACAAAGAAGAAAGTGTTGAGGAGAGAGGTCTAGTGTTACTCTCCATCCATGTCTCTACCCGATAAGAACCACTTTGTAGATGGTATGTCATTGACTTTTTCTTGTTGTCTTGATTTTTCTGAATTAGTTCTAAGTTGTATCGATTGAAGGAGATAGAATGCATTATGTAATCGAAGGACTATGCCCGTAAATTTAGAAATGCTCTAAAGGATTATGTGAATCTGTATTGATATGATAAGATGAATATGTGTGCCCACATAAAATTAGTGCCCAAGGAGTACACATACGCCCAAGCACTACTATTTGATGCTAGACACCGGTGTCGTGTTGTGGTGTGGACCCTAGTCGATTCTGGGTTGCTTTATGACTCGCATTTCTATTATGTTCCTATATTGTGTAGATCTGTATAGTAAATATGATCTATTGTAGGAGTGATTTGTTCACCCAATGTATACCCCCATTTTGAGTGCATATGATGACTGTATGAGTGTGCGTCCCAAAAGAAAGCAATTGATGCTAAATCAAACGATACCTACGGGGAGGGTATGCACATGGTAGAAACCAAGGTACATAAAAAAGGTGGCTAGCAACATGTGTTTGTAGAAAAAATAGTAAGCATGTAATCGAAGACAATGTAACAAGAAAGTGTGCAAACAAAGTATACCTCAAAAAGTGGGTTTAAAACATGGGACATCACTCACAATGTCACAAGAAAATCAGAGATGAAGCATCCAAAAGCATACAAGAAGTGATGAAAAAAGACATAAGACATAACCCGCAAAAAAGACATACAATAGAAAACATTAGCAAGTAAAATGTATCAGACAACCATGGTGGCATATAGTCATGTAAGGAAAATGTTACACATGAAGCACCCATTAGCATGGTAGAAAGATAAAAAATTATGTCAAGACATATATATATATATATATATATCTATCTATATATATATATATATATAAATGGAAATGAATGTGCTAATAAGAATAGAAAGTAGTAAATAATTAAATAATAACACCTTTAATGTGTGAGAGTAGGAAAGATAGATTCCCCAGGAAGCCTCGGTGGACCGGAAAAGGATACAATGTCAAGTAAGATTGTAGCATGTAATAGCTTGTAAGAGATATGCATTCACAACTATAGACCAAGTGAATGCGCATGTGTATATAGAAAGATAATGACATACTACACATTTGACTAGCATAGTAGGCAATGCGCATTATATAAGTAGTATAAGAAAGAAAGAGTAAGTACAACCAAGATATGTAAATGCGGTGTGTATGAGAGTGATGGGATAGTATGTAATGTGTGAATGTGATAGGAGTAGTGTGCCCCATAGTAGATGTGTATGAGATGAGGTTAATTTATAAAAGACCCTCAACAATCAAGAATAAACCATAGATAAAGAGTGCACATCAGGAAATGGTTTGAAAATGTGCACTAGAAAGATATATCACGAGGCATAGAGCGTGAAAAGTGAACGTGGTGAGGTTCATTTCATATTTACACCCTCAGTAGTTGAGTATGAACTATGGAACTAGAGTGCTTCATAGGGTAATGGTTTGAGAGTGTGTGCTAGAAAGATAGATCATGAAGCATAAAGTTTTCAAAGTGAATGTGGCAAGGTTCATTTCAGATTTAGACCCTCAATAATTGTGTATGAACCATGGAACTAGAGTGCATCTTAGAGTAATGATGATATAAGGTGTGTATCAAGATGTGTAAGTGTACTGAGAAAGATTAAGTATAAATAAAAGATCATGTTAGTAGATGTTAAATAAAACTGAAGATGCTAAGAGGGGGAAAAAGCATGATTCCCCCAAGTGTGAGAAGGATAGAAGTCTATCCCATGATAGTAAAGGGTAAGGGCCCTCCACCCAATATCTAAGGAGATAAAAGCATGTGACGATGCTCTAATATTAGTGGAGTATGAGAGCAATGATGTGCATGGAAAGAAGACCTATGTGTTGAAGGAGGTGATGAACACCTATGTGAAGGAGCTAATCGATTAGGGGACTTAGGATGACGATATGGACTAATGGAATGACGAGGATGAAAAGGTTGTGAAGTGGGTCGTATGCGATAGGAGAACTAGGTGTAGAGTGTGCCTTATATTTGAGAGGCCTAGGAGGCCTAGATGCTATAGCTAGTGGAAGAATATTATCAATACTAGGCTTAGGAAATGGTCTACATAGTAGACCACCTTTAATAGCGACAAATTGCTTATAATGAATGAACTTGAGACACAAATGATTCATGGAGGGAATGGATTGAGTGGTACAAAGCCAAGGAATACCTAAGAGAATGTCACAACCTTTGATTGAAGATGCCACAATGAATGACACAATCATATTATGAGGTCCAACTATAATGGGAAGCCTGATGTAACTAAAAGAATTGGGAACTAGATATGTGATATTAGATAGTGGACATTTGATAGCCATGAGAAGTGCAATAGAGCATATATTGATAGGAGCCATTGGATAGATCATGGTGTTATTGACAATATATAAACTGATAGAAGCATTGATATGTAATGAATCAAAAGTGAATGTAGCATGATAATCATGATATGAAAATGAAATGACTGGTGGTGATGCATCAACGAAGAGACAAGGAATTCAAGGGGCCCCAATGAAGGAGGAGGCACAACTCAATATCTATGATTAGTAGAAGAATCAAGATACTATGTATAATTCTTGGGAAAAGGGTCATTAATTTTTTTAGCTTGTTATGATCATTGATTGAATTAGAATTCGATGGCTTAGGGAGCTCGAGTGAATTATTTTTAATAAGATCTTGAATGAGATGCCTGAGTTTGAAGTAGCGATCAATAGAATTCCTGATGCATTGGTGATAATCAAATCTAGCATTTTCATCATAATTGTGGTCATGAGAGAAAATGGGATCAAGATTGAGTAGAATTGGAAGAGTGATTAGAATTATTTCGAAGAAGTGAATATTCATGTAAAATCACAACATGAGCTATCATATCCTTATACCCAAGAATTTAATAACAAGAGAAACATCATGACATGAAATAAAAAGAACAAATCTGCCATAAAATATAAGGAAATAACACTAGGGTTTACACCCCTGAACTAGATATTTAGAATAGATCCATATATTTATATTGATCATAGTCTCAACAACCAAATTACATTCAAAAGGGTCATATTAGACCAAATGTATCAAGATAGGGATCTAACCCATATATCAGAGGTCCTAGCTATGCTTCCTTTATTACAAAAATTTACAGACCCATCCCTTAGACATGATAACATTCCTACAATCCTTTAATGAGAACCCCAACTCCTAGGGCCTCCTAGTATTATCTCGCAGAGCTTCACTCTTCCCATGCTATATGTATTAGTGTCTCTCTTCATGTCTTCATGTCTCTATGTCTTTTTTTCTCTCTACCTAAGAATATCTTCTTATAGGATCTTCACCTACCACCATGCCTTTCTTTAGAGTAGATCGATGCCAAGTGTCAATGTGGTCCTCTAATGGTGCATGCTTATTATGCTCAAGATCTCCACTTTTTGTAATGATGTCTTCTTAGGAATATTCCATGCATGGAATATTCTTTCCTTGACCACCAAGTCTCTAAGCTGGCACCTTATCCACTCGCATGCCTAGTGGGTCATGTTTTTCCTCAAGTGCCTCCAGAAATGTTGAATATGGCTAAGTCCTTAGACCCTATGTATTTTCTTGCACACACCCTGGTTTCTCCTAAACCCTTCTTAAACCTCTTTGTCTCACGTGCTTCTCCCCACACACCCTTCTTCTTATTGGTCCCACGTGTGCACACGCACCCTTTGGTACTTAGCCAATATTTCGAGGCCCAACATCACCCCACACTAAGCTTGTTCTCCATCCTCGAAACATACTACTCCTTCAAAGAATAAATGAATGGTGGAACTCATAAAATTGAATGAAGAAGTAAAGAATGGAAGAATGAAGAATAGAAGAAATGAAAGAATCAAAGATCTTGCTATATTTAAGAGGAGTGGGAACTCCTTCCTTATTGTTGCCTCGATCTTTTCCCTAGACATCCACTTCACCCTATGCCCTACTTGAAGTAGGTCACCCACTAGAGCACTTACCTCCTCAAAACTTAGTTCACCACCCTTAGCATTCAACGTATCTACAATCCCTTCGAGCTACTTTCTAAGGTCATCCAACGCATCCATTCTACGGGTGATATGGGGATACAGCTCCTTAAGATAGTTCTTGATCGAACCTCACAAGGTTTCGATTGCCTCCATCTTCTTTTCAACCTCGCTAGGATCTTATCCCACTCTATCCCTATTCCTTTATTCTTCTCTTGGTATTCCTTTAGACCCACCTCATGTGTAGCAACTAGTATGCTTACTACCCTATCTCTATCAATGATAGTTATCATACACGGCCTCATCCATCCACGCTGGTGGTATGTATATAAATGAAAAGGAGCTCAAATATCATGTCACTATCTCCCCAATATTCTACTTCTCTTCCTCCTTTTGGCACACAATGCCTCTTCTACTGATTCTAGAGTGAGTGAGCCACCACTCTCCATGGTAAGGATGCGGGTTAAGTCTTCCAAGCATTGCAAGGTTGACTCATATTTCTACTCAGGTGGTGCTAGGTCTGGGTGTTTCAAAGTGATGGCATCCATGATCATTTCAATCTTCTTGTACACCTCACACCTTCACCTTCTCCTCCCTTAGTTCACACCTTAACTATGCATTGATCAACTCTTCCTACTTTAGATCCTTTCTCTTCTCAATGAGTTCTCCTTTTCTTCTTCTCTAGTTCTTCCTCTAGGAACCTTACCTTGTCATTCCTTCCAAGAGTCTCACCTCAACCTCAACCAATACCTTGTTGAGGGCATTGTAGAATTTCTCATCGATAACTATTGAGCATTTATCAAGGGGGTTCACTCCCTTGTTCTCTGGTATCTTCATCAATGCCCCCTTGCTTACTTCAAACTTGGGCTCATCAACATGGGACTCAAAATCCCAAGATAACATCTTCCTTGTTCATGGGTACACACCTTCTTCTTCAATGAAGACCATGCAAGGAGTTGGTCTATGGGCATGGTACTTTGGAAGCACACACACATACCTTATTTGGATCATTGATATAACTCATTCCTTACTCTGCATCGCTACCACACTTTTCCTCCTATGTGCACTACCTTTGGAAAGCTTACCGCTAAGTTGGGATCTCCACCCATGCTCCCATACTCTTTTCCTACACTTTCCTCTTCTATCTCCTTGAGCACTTCATCAAGCACTATACTCTCTACCTCCTGTTCCACCAAATCCTTTATTATGCCCACTACTTCCCTTTCCATGGCATCTTCTATCTCTCCTTGGTGAGGCTTGGGGTCCTTTGATCCTTTGTATTCACTTCCTCACTCTCCCCTTTTCTTGAGAGCACCTTCCTCTTCCCCATCCTTTTCTTCATTTCCTCATCCTCGAGTCATGCACATCATACATAGGATGGTCCTGAGCCTCTTCATGCTCATCATCATCTCTCTCACCTCTATAGGCCTCCAGGATCTCTATTCCTTCTGAGTCTCACCTTCTTCGCTACCTTTTCTTCTTCTTCCTAACTAGTGATTCTAGTATAGGAGACTCTTCCTTCTCTTCTTCTTCAACAGTGACTCTCCTTCCTTGGTGATTCTTCTTGTGCAGGAGGCTTTTTCTCTAGTACCTCTTCCTTAGGTGATTTTTCCTTTTCCTTAATGGGGGACTTCTTCCTCCATGCATATGTGCTCGGCTTCACGCCTAACTCCTGCATGCCCACAAATTGTGTTGTTTGCACACTTGGTGCCTTCTTCTCTAGTGCCTCTTCTCTTTCCCTCTTCCTTGGCATGGCCTTCTTCTTCCGGTGGGGTCTTCTTGGGATGGAGACATCATTCTCCAAGTAGGTTCCCTTCTCATACTTGGGCCTTGATGTACATGTATACCCTCACTATGGTCCTTCCTTCCAAAGAATTGGCAAATGTCACAATCAGTTTTATCATGCACACCTCATGGGAGACATACTTCTCCACATAAGCATGCTTCTTAGGGTATACTAACTTCCTTCATAGGTCACGGTGGTGGTCTTGTTCTACCTCACTGAGGTCGAACCTTAGTATTTTGGCCTCCTTGAAGTGATTGACCCTACTTGGAAATATTATGCAGTGGTGAAAGAGAAAGGTAGTTTACACCATGGGCTCTTAGTCCCATCTGTCAATGTGAATCTTCCAATGCAAAAATGTTGGTAAATAGTGAACTCAACTTCTCTCCTACACTAGTGCTTGGTAATTTTTTGGGTATCCTCCATTCAGCCCCAAACGCATCACACATCCTCTTGTACCATTTCTCTAGGCATGTGCCTTGTGGGTAGCTGTCATCATGGTATCACAAGTGTATTTTTCAAATCTCTTTGGGGGGAAGGGTCTTCATCTGGATATTCCCATACAAACTTCTCTGGCCCATCGGGCACTCCAATTTATGAGAAAATGATGGTGAGGAGGACATTTCCAAACATGATCTTTTCTCCTTCATGTGCAATAATGATGATTTCTTCTACAATGAAGGTGGAAAACATGTTATAGATGGTTCCTTCCAAAATATTTTGGCACACATTCAACTAAGCCTTGTTTATCTATGTCCACCTCTCTTGCCATTCAACTTGGATACCAAGCACGCGACCATCCTCATCACTGGGTCGAGATATCTAAGATATCAAAATAGTGCGAGCCCTTTTTATAATCATAAGCCTGGACTATCTCCTTAATGGCTTCCTTTTCCTCCAAGTCATCATCTAGTGGCTCCCCTTCACAGAAAAGGCCGATAAACTTAGAGATTAGTTGAGGGGTTATGCACATCCTTCGGCTATGAAGTAGAAGTGGTCCTCATGCATGCATGACATCAACCATTGGTATAGTCACTCAGGTTTTCCAAAGTAGGGAAACTCATAAAGTTGTAAAGCAACCCAACCTTCTCCAATTTTACCTTCACTTCATCATCATAGATTGGCATTCCTTCTAGTGTCCTTTTTTCTATCGGAAAACCAGTTCTAATGCCATCTCCTTCTCTATGGTGCTTGTGTGATGGTTGTAATCACTCACTACCATCTTCCTTACATGGGATACCCATTCCTTTCCAGCAACACACCATCTGGGTATTGCATCTCCGCATACCACTCCTCATTGAAACTAGTGGTGGAAACTATTTTTCCCTTTCCCTTTCCCTTCTTTGGTGAAATGGTTTCCTTCTTTGGTGCCATCTCTCTTTCAAGTTACTAAAAAAAACTCTTCCTTTCTCCTCTTCCTCGCTCTTCTCAAATTTGTGGCTTCCTTCATGAAAAATCCCTTTACTCCCATGCCCTAGTTATAAACCCTAACCTAGAAAATCCTTCCTTCCACAGACAATGTACTTTCTTACTAAACCTTCAAAAATTCCAACAACCCTCTCCTCTATGCCCATGTACTTTTTTTCCACCCTAGTTCACAAATCACACTAGTCACACACTCAATTTCACAATTTTTCCTTTCACACAAATCTTCTTCAAGGATGCCCTAGTTCACAAGAGCTCTTCTTTATCACAAATGCAAGGTAAAAAATAATGTGCCCAACCTTCTACTTATAGCTTTTTCTCTCTCCCATAATAAATGTTATGCCACCTACCAACATACTTTTGTAATAAAGGTGGATTTTTTCCACTAAAGCCAACCTTAAGCGCTCTTACCCCATGCCCAATCCTACATGAAAAAATCCTTACAACCTTCTTGCACAAAAAATCCTTATTGACCAAAGATCCTCACATGCACACTTGCAACGACCAAAGGCACTTCTTCTTGTCCTTAACCTGATTTTTTTCCCTCACCTACCTCATGTTGTTCCTGCGCTTCTCATCCTTTTTGTACGTGGTCTTTGTAAAGCTATCCTGACACCAAAATTCCTTATGTCCACCTTTTCTACGCACTCTTCTTCTACACACTACACACTTTTCATCCTTCAATCCAGGCCATCAAAAACAAACTTCTACTACTAACTTCCATTTTACTTCACATTACTCCACCCCACACAAAAATAGATGCGTGGTCCTCTCACATATACACAAACTTTTGAAAATAATAAGTGGCTACCAACACAAGGCACAAAAAACAAACAAAAGAAAGGAACAAGCAACAAGAAAGGGAAACACAAGGAAAAGAAATGCATAAAAGGAAATCCTAGGCTAAATGGCAATACTGCCTTATTTATAAACACAAGGAAGACTTATTTATAGTAGGGCTTCAACCTACTCCCATTGAAATGGCTTTCAACCATGTTCCATCAAGCACTTGTAATTGGAGAAAGCACCTAAATCAAGGATGTATGAGATGATATATGGCCCTAACCAATGGAATTTCAGTTTCCCAGATGGCACAAAATTTGGAATCATATAACAAAACCATCTTCCCAACCTCAATTTTTTTTTTTTAATATGATGATCATGCCATGCTTTTTTTCATGCCTTTTCAGTCCTTCTAATCCATCTAACAAGTGATCACCTTTCATCCAACTACATTAATTTCTCCATGCACTCTTGAATTTCTTGTTCATCATTTAACCCTCCTGCATGTGCAAATATAGTGATGATGGTAGCATAAATTCAACTAGTAAAATAGCCTCCATGCCAAACACCAATTGAAATGGTGTGGCCTTGTTCAATCTCTTATAGGTTGTCATGTATGCCCATAGAATGGTGATACCTTGTCATCCCAATCTTGTCTTCCCACATCACAAATTTTTGTTAACGTGTGACTCAAAATTTTGTTAAATGCCTCAGCAGTTCCATTAGCTTATGGGTGATATGGGGTAGTCTTATGATGGGCCACCATGAACTCTGCCAACAAAATCCTGACTGTTTCATTCAAAAAATGTGTACCCCTATCACTAGTCAAGCTTAAAGGACATCCATACCTGTTGATTATGTTCTCCCATAAGAATCTAGTAACTATTCACCATTGTGTAATCCCTTGTAGGCACTGCCTCCACCCACCTTGTTAAGTAATCAATGCAAGTGATGATATAATATGAACCAGTCCTTCACGCGGTAGGTGAAATTGGTCCTACAAAATCAATTTCCCATTTTTCAAATGGTTCTTGCTAGCTATAGGTCTCAAGGGAATCTCATCTCTTTTTCCTAGCTTGCCAAGGCACTGGAAATGGTCACAGCCTTGCAAAAAAATTCAATGCAATCCTAGTAGATACTTTCCCACCAAATCCCTACAAGTAGAATCTTCCACACTGTGGCATTCCCTACATAGTGCCCTCCTACAATCCCACCATGTGCTTCTTCCATGATTAAACACTCATGTTCTAACACACATCGACGTAAAACCTCATCATGACCTAACTTGTATAAGTCTCCACTAATTAACATGTAGGGTGTGATGCATATATAGCTAATTGTTTCCTTTCCAAAGTTTTCATTCCTTCTAGTGCCACACCCATTTTGAGAAACACAACAATATCTTCTAAGTCAAAGGGCACACATAACCTAAATAGTTGCATGTCTGGCATAACATCCTCAATGCTCTTGCATGTCCTCCCCTGAGTCAATCTTTGACAAATGGTTAGGCCGAGTTACTCTTTCCTTGGTTTCACAACAACTGTAAACTCAAATTCTTGAAACAACAAGACCCACATATATGCACCCTTGAAAAATGGGCTTGTTCACCAAGTACTTCAATGCCATGTGATCCATGTAAAATATGAAGGGTGTTTCACAGAGATACTACCTAAAACTTATGTAGCATGTGATGTATATCATCATCGATAGTGCTTCACTCTCAGTAGTAGTAGTAGTTTTGCTCTACTAGTGTCAACTTCCTACTTGCAAAACAAAGGGGGTGATCAACAATCCCTTCTCTAGGTTGTGCTAAGACTGATCCAATTTCCATCCCTGAAGCATCAACATGCACATGGAAAGGTTTATCCCAAGAAGGAAATCATAATATGGGCGCAGTGATAAGTCTATCCTTCAAAGTGTCAAATGCCATCTATTGCGCCTCTCCCCAATGAAAGGCACTCTTGTGTTTTAGTAACTTCTCCAATGGCATGGTGATCTTGGCATACCCCTTGATAAAATTTCGGTAGTACCCTATGCCCAAGGAATCCACACACTACACTCTACTGGTAGGCTCCCCCAATCCCACAATAACAACAACTTTGGCAGGGATCCACCAACAAACCTTCCTTACATATAATATGCCCCAAAAGGTTCCAAATGGAGTAGCAAAAACACATTTCTTAATGTTGAGGGATATCCTCAACTACCAACATCTCTCAAACATCAGTCTCAAATTGTCACAATGGTCTTTCACTAGTCCATATATTGTCCAATCATCAAGGTAGACTTGAAGAAACTTATGGATAAAATCTTGAAATGCCTGACCACTATGCATGAAAACACAACAGGTAATGTTCTTCAATCCAAAAGGCATGACCATATAGGAAAAAATTCCCCATTCAGTGGTGAAATTTGTCTTCTCTTGGTCTTCTTTAGCAATTCTAACTTGATGGTATCCTAGAATCCATCCATGAAGGAATAGATTTCATGCCCAACTACTCCTTCCAGGATCTCTTCGATAAAAGGGGTTAGAAAAGGATCAATTACACATACCGCATTTAAGTCCCTATAGTCAACACAAATCCTTATCCTTCCATCCTTTTTAATACTGATGACCATGGGGCTTACCCATTCTGATTCCTCCATAACTTCAATGATGCCTAAGTGATCATCTTTTCTCTATCTCCTCCTTGACTTTGACGTGAAGATTCAGATTCATTCGATAAGGCCTCTTCCGAATCGGGCACACACCTCCTTTAACTTGATTTTCATTTCTCCCAAGGAGTGGTGAATGCCTTTAAGCTCATGGTATCCATGTGGAAATAAGTCTTGAAACTCACATAATAGATCAATGATCTTCAAACCTCCTTCTCTGACCAATAGTCTCCAATAGTGGCCTCCTTAGGTTCCATTTTCTAAACCAATGTTAACCTTCTTTGTTTTGAGGGGCTCATGGTAGGTGCACATGCTTTCTCATCAACACTATCAATAACTTCATGTACCTTTAGTATGGTTAACATCCAAACTCTCCATCTCTTCACCATCTATCACATAGACCATCTTTCCTTTTCTTTCCATGCATGCATGCGCGCTCAAGTTGCATCTCTTCTTCTGACTCTTCCTCATCAAAGCATGGTTCCAAACTAGGTTCACCCAATAACTCTAGTATTCTATCTTCTTCCATGGCACTATCTCCCATCATTAGGTGCTTAACAACCTACAACACCCTATCCACCGATGGTTTAGTACTTCAATACTCAAAATCTTGAAGGAGGTCAGCCATCAACTCCTACCAATTTCCTATCTGATGATGCATCTCTGAGTGAATATACCATGTGCACACAGCCTAACCTTGTAAGGTGGAATACAACTTATGCACCCATAAAGAAGGTGGCAAGGCCTCCATGCCTTCCATCCATGCTTTCTCACATGCTTGGATGTGAGATGAGGTGGGTTCCTTCCCATGGTAGTCTTGTATTGCAGTGGGTGCATTACTTTGGGAGAACCTAAGAGAACATGATTCTTACCTCACACCACTCTCTAGAAGGCTATCATGATGTGTCACCCACCAATGTGTTATGGTCCCAAGAAAGTTATAGCTGAGCATCCCTCTTCTTTCGACCTCATTTTTCCACTGAGCCTCCATTTCTCATAAGAAATCCTCAGGGTTGGATCCTCCAAAATAACTTGGTAACTTCTTCCTCCCAGTGCTTGACTGAGCATGCCTTTTTACCCTTGTCACAGAGCCTCTTAACTATCACCCAATTAACTCATAAGTCCCATGTGCCCAATTGTCACATGCCACACTAGTTGTATCACTCATGGATTGAGCATCTTCAAACTAAATAACTCCTCTATAGGGTGAATCACCTCAGGGTCCCTAATAGAGTGCACATAGATCCTGTCAAGAACTTCTTCTCCCAAGGGCTCAATATAGGGTGCTGATTTTCCATCGGTTAAGGGGATGATGACCCACTCTTCCTTGTTCTCAAAACTTATGTATCCCTTATTGAACCTTAGGTCAACATTATTCTTATAACACCAAGGGCACCCAAGTAATGCTGGAAAGTTTTCTACCTCGGCTAGTGCCAAGACTTCAAAATCCCTAGTGAACTTTTCCCTTGGATAGTGATAACAACATCCTTCAAGACACCAATGGGCATTTCCTTTGTCTTGTTAGCCATATACAACACATTCAAGATGGTTGTAATGGGGGCCTTCCCATTTGATGCCATGCATCTAGAGTGAGAACATTGACTTCCATGCCCATGTGTCAATCAAAATATTTTTAAAGCCACCCATCTACAACAACATTCAAGGTAATCTCCTTGTCATAATCAAGGTTATGGGGAGGAAGGTTGGCATGCATAAACCTACCTCTCACACCCTCCTCTAGCGCACGTGGTACCTTCTCCCATAACCACTCTCCTAACAAGGGGATGATATTCTCTTTCCTCAACATCTTGCATACTTCTCTAACCTCATCCAGATCCTTCATGGAGCCTCAACATTCTTCCTTTTCTCTAACTATCTTGACTACTCTTTTAGGCACTGGATCTCTCCTTGTAGGCTTCAAATCACATCCATGGTTTCTTGATACACTTCTTTCTATGAGTAGGGTCCGATACTTTCCATGCACCACCTCTTCTCTAATAACCAATGGTCTTTTCCTTGGTACTTCCCTACGTGTGCATGTGCAGCCTCAACTCACGTCATAACTAGTACAGGCTCTAGTTCTGACTCACGCGCCACTCTTGGCATCCATTATGAATCAACCTTCCTCACGCCTTACCATCCCATGCCTTTTTCCTTTTCAGTTGTTGTTGGCTCATATGTTCAAATAGCTCTCGGGAACTCCTCATACTTATGCTTCTTTCCACACCAAGAGCATTGTAATAGATCAGGGCATTCATGCTTATAGTGCTCCATAGATCCACAATTGTAACAGTTCCACGCGGAACTCACTTCTTCCTCCTCCATGGTTTCCATGACCACAAAAAATCCTCCTCGAAAACCTCTTCCACATGCCCCCTCCATCCATGCACCCTTCATAGTGATGACCATCATCCTTGGAATTTTTTGTGAGGCTGGTCTAAGCACACCAATATCAATGGCATCATGTATCTGGTCAATCAATCTACAATCCTTGGTGTCATGAGTAGTAGAGGTGTAAATCTTGCAATAAAAGACACATTCTTATGGATCACGCACACAGTAGTAGGGGAATCTACTTGCATCATGATCTCCATGGAAAATTTCATAGTCCACCATCATGGCATGTACTTGATCTCTGGGGAAAATTTCCTTTGTATGCCCCTCTACCTCACAATCCATGCACCATAGACCACTTGAGTCTCATGCACCAGTTCACAGATATTTTCTCCATCTACTTCACCATTACAAAAATTGAGCCTCAAGGAAGGGGCTAACACTAGTATCCATGCTTCCAATAACCTCAATGCACACAGGGTAGCTTCCAAGGCCTCACGGGTCTTGTGAAAGTCTTGTGTGAAAGTGCTCTCCTAAAAGGTGTTATCAATCCTCCAAAAACCACTAAGCATGCTGAGAGGGGTGAATATCATAAGATAATTTTGATAAGAGAGTTTTAAAATGTGCATCATATCCCACACACTCTCTACCATTCCTTTTGAATCTCCTTCAAAGTGCTTGATGCTCTTCTATTCAAACTCAAGGATATGAAATTCAGCCAAGAAAGGCATTCCACAAGTGTGGTGTAATCTACCACTATCTGATGGGGTCATACTTTCGGTACCAACTATGCATGCATCCTTGTAATGTTGTTGCAAACTAACTTTCCTTTCCACTCTGGGGTAGTGATCCCCTTCACACACCATAGTAGTTCACACTTGTGTACATGCTCTACAACATCCTCAACACCTTTGTAGTCTGGTAGGTGCAAAGACATTTCAAAAACACTTGCTGAGGTGGTTGAGGCCCTTGTCCACCTAATCCAAAACCTTGATTTCCTCTGGTGTTACCTCCACCACCAAATCCACTAGATCCACCAGGTCCTGTTCCCTCCTGACCCACTAGATCCTCTAGATCCACCAGTCCACTAGGTCCTCCAGCTCCTATACCACCAGATCCACCTCATGTAGCCGTAAAGGGCCTAAAGTGGTCATGCCTAGTGTTCCCAACATCCCACTAAACTACATGCCCAATAATAGTTTGTGATATTGCACCACTACCATATGTGTGTCCCACATTGCTTTCCAGATGTGATACCCAAACTTTGTGTACTCACACTTTTCCCAAACATCATTCCAAAAATATTCCTCCAAACACAGAAATGATTGTGCAACCATAGATGTACCAAATGAGAAATTATATCTCCTAGGTGTAGATCAATCACTCCCACCAATACCAACTAGGTTAGCAATACTTATCTCTTGATTTGGAAGACTAAGCACTAGGGGTTGGTCACCAGGTGGATTCAGATGCATGCCGATGGCTCTCCTTTCTCCAAGTGATGAAACTCTCATCAAAAGATGAAGGGTCTCTCTCCCGCACTTTCCAAGATGGGGTAGCACATACTACTCAAGCTCCACATCCTCTGTACATGAACCTCAATTCCTTCCCACAATGTCTACCTCCATAGATCCATCACTCCTATAACCTCACATTATCTAGCCAACTCCCTTTCACGAGCTTCACTATACTTGAGTCATCTCTCTCTCTCTCTCCTTTTCAACCAAAGGTCTACCATCTTCTCCACCCTAGCTTCCTCACCCAATGCTTAGAGAAACTATTAGCTGGCCATAGGAAATGCTTCCAAACTTAGTGTAATGATCAAGATCTTTATGGCTAAAGGGATAACACAAAAAATGATCCTCTAGGTTCCTTTAAGAACTCAAACTCAAGCAACCTCAGACAAAAATACATAGAAATAATGTATTCCAGGGTATAACTGGTCAACACTCTCTTCCACCAATGAT
The DNA here is from genome assembly GCA_018340775.1 of Taxus wallichiana var. yunnanensis. NCBI lineage: Eukaryota > Viridiplantae > Streptophyta > Pinopsida > Cupressales > Taxaceae > Taxus > Taxus wallichiana. The sequence continues at coordinate 868,978,828 of CM031238.1, forward strand.
CAACAACACACGTCCAAGTCAGATCAACATCCTGTAGCCTTTGATATTCCTCTTGGGTCCAAATGCAAGATCTATAGTACCAACTTGATCTAGATGCATATGTGAAAATCCATTCATACAACTCTACTAGAAAACAACAAAATAAGGTCTCATATAACTCATGATATAGATGTTCTTCTACCCATCTACGTGCATCAAACTCAGTCTAATACTAAATATCTGAGAAAAACTCATCCTCCATGTGCTCTTAAACCATGCTTCGACACTATCCAAGGTCAAGCGCTCTATCATCACATCATTCTCACAAAAACTTTGAAAAGAGGTCCCAAATGGAACCAAGATGTAGTCATTTTTACCCATCTACTAACTTCTAACCCCATGCACATCCTATCACCCAATGGGCACTTTGGGTACTCACCCGAGGCACGCACATGGGTGTCAAGCCCTCCTTTATGTGAGCATTGTGAGAAGATCTTTCCATTGTTAGAGGATTAGTTGCAGAGAAGTGAATATTCATGTAAAATCACAACATGAGCTATCATATCCTTATACCCAAGAATTTAATAACAAGAGAAACATCATGGCATGAAATACAAAGAACAAATATCTACCAAAATATAAGGAAATAACACTAGGGTTTGCACCCCTAAACCAGATATTTAGAATAGAGCCATATATTTATATTGATCATAGTCTCAATAACCACATTACATTCAAAAGGGTCATATCAGACCAAATGTATCAAGACATGGATCTAACCCATATATCAGAGGTCCTAGCTATGCTTTTCTTTATTACAAAAATTTTAAACCCATCCCTTAGACATGATAACATTCCTACAGTCCTCTAATGAGAACCCCAACTCCTAGGGCCTCCTAATATTCTCTGTAGATATTTTCTCTTCCCATGTTATATGTCTTGGTGTCTCTCTTCATGCATTCATGTCTATGTGTCTTTTTTCTCTACCCGAGCATCTCTTCTTATAGGATCAACACCCACCATGCCTTTCTTCTCAGAGAGAGATCGATGCCAAGTGTCAATGTGGTCCTCCAATGGTGTTATTCTGCTTATTCTTCCTAGGAATATTCCATGCGTGGAATATTATTCTCACGCTTATCTTTTCCTATTCGTAATTTCTACTGTAATGTCTTCCTAGGAATATTCCATGCTGTGCGCGTGTGCCTTTTTTGGCATATTAATTTCCTTGATAGATCAATTGAAGGAGATCTCTCAAAGATAACTATTAGAGTACCTTATCCTTACTCATGTTCACCTAGGCACTTTATTTAACTTCATTTTATTTATCCTCACTCACCTATGTGTGGATATTTCTTTATCTTATTTAGATATTATCTAGTTTTTATGACTAGTTCTTTCCTAAATCTATGGCTAAGTCCTTAATTTAGACATATGTATGTAATTTTTTCTTTACAAGAAAGGGTTTATTATTTTCATGTATTCAAAATTTTTACCAAATTTTTGTAGCATACCTTTTATGCAAAATGGGGTTCAACATTGGATTTGGAAGGTGCCAAAACCCTAGAATTGACTATAAACTTGACCATGTTTTGAGACAATCAAATCTGGACATTTTAAAGGGTTTTTTGGCACATTTTCAAAAAAATCCGTACAATTATGTACAAACAATTTTTTTGACACAAAAATTATATCATCTTTCTGGGTTTTTTGAGAAACTTTTTGGGTTTCTCTCTTTTTTTGATACAGGTACCAGAAAAAGAGATATTTGCAGTCTAAATTTGTATTAACAATTGTACATTTTGGGTGCATTCTTTTATCCATTCGATATAGATCTGTAATTTCTGGGTGCATGCTTTTATCTATTGGATATAAGTGTGTACCTTTTGGATGCATTATTTTACCCTCTAGATATTTCTATTTTGGATGCGCGTCTTTTTATCAACTCGACATAGATCTGTACCCTCAAGGTGCATTCTTTTGTCCTTGGATATAGACATGTACCCTCTGGATACATTCTTTTACACTGGATATTTCTATTTTAGATGTAATATTTTATATACCGAGACAAAATCTATACCTTCTAGGTACGTTCTTTTATCCATTAGATATAGACGTGTACCCTCTAGATGCATTCTTTTACCCTCTGCATATTTATGTTTTGGATGTAGTCTTTTATACACTATACACAAATCTGTACCTTCTAGGTGCATTCTTTTATCCATTGGATATAGACGTGTACCCTCCGGATGCAATGATTTACCCTCACGGACATGTAGGTTTTGGGTGCAGTCTTTTATCCTTTGGTTGCAAGTTTGTATCAAGTGGATGCAATTATTTACCCTATTGATATTTTGGTGTCACGTGCACCTTTAAGAAAAAAAAATCAACATTAAAATATTATTTTTTAATAGCAAAACCTTCTAAAGCTCATAAATTTTGATATGTAGTTCAGATTAAGCTGATTTCTTTTGAAATTGTGTTATTTTTCAAGATCTCTAAAGTGGTGACAATTTTATACACATACTTCAAATCCAAAAGGTACTTTTACTCATTTTAATATTTACACGCACTCAATTATAAAGTGCCAAATTTTGGGGAGGGGTGTTGTAATCACTTATGGACGTAATTTTGGTTAATCCCGATGTCCTAAACTTTTAGGTGTTACATTTTTGTATCTATCATGTATTCTGAGAACGATATGATTTTCTCTGAAGTGTGCGCACTTCAGGAGGATATAGTCAAATTTGTGGAACAAAATAGATCACTTAAAAATAAAAACTCTCTTCTTCATAACCTCATTTATGAGAAGGATACAATAATACACTCCATATAGTAGATAATTTCTCACTTAAAACATCACCCTCATATTGCAGACAATCATATCCATCCTCCTAGTCCACTTGTAGTTCTTGCTCATGTACCCACTGACCTTGATCTACCTATTTCTGAGCCCACTCCTTCTCCTGATGTTCCTAAGCCTATTAGGATTGTTACTGCATGTTCTTCCACATCTGTGCCTATTGCAATAACACATTTTGTGTATCCTACTCCAACTCACATGCATGGATATTTTGAGAAGCATATCACCGCATTCAATTCTTGCATTCTCCGCTCTATGGGTTTCACTTTGGTGAAGGTATTTGTAGACATTAACAGGGTATTGTTTTTCCTATTCCACATGTTAAGTGGAATTTTTACCAAAGCATTGGTTTTTGAGTAGGTCATTTATTGGGATCACACATAGAAAAAGATCTTATTCTTATTCGTTCAAATATTTTCAAGGATCATCATTTCTACACATGAGTTTTGCACCTTCACTCAGGCTTGAGAAACCTGATATTTTAGCTATCGAAATGATCAATCGACACATATTTTGATGTTCCTTTGAATGCACCCATTGTGTATTTTGCACCAAGTCATATAGAGGCATATTCTTCATCCATCTCGTGTTGATTTGGAGTGGATATATGATCACTCATGGTGGTGACATAGGCATTCATTGAGAGGACTCTACCGGCATGGCTCCTCCACCATTCAACCTCTTTCTCCAATTTCTACACCTTCTGAATTGTAATGCTCCTTGTTTTGAGGATTTTTCTTTTGCAAGTGTAGTATATCTCTCTTGTTTGTTTAGAGATTTCATATATGTATTTTTAGCACATTTGGCATTTTAACAGTCTCTCTTATGGGGGAGCTATTTTGGTGAAGTCGAGTGTTAGTTTGTAAGTGATCAAGTAGTTGTTTTGAAAACTCATATAGATTTTTAGCGTCACTCCACCCATTCAACAATATGGGAGGGTGTGATGTTGATCCTACTTCTCCGGGTTTTGCGTTCTTGCCTTATTACCTTGGATTTTCTTGGATCATGAAACTCCTATTTCTTTTGATTTTATGTCCTTGCCTTGATGCTTTGGTTATTATTTTTTGATCATGTCACACCTATTTGTAGCAATTGATCGAACTATTTTTGGTTTTTTTTTGCACTTTCGACATCACTTCATTGATAGTCTCCTTGAATGGAGCTATTATGGTGAATCCCGGTGTCAATTGTTTCTAAGTTTTATGATCGAGTAGTGGATGCAGTATAGTGCACACAAAACTTCTTCAACATTGTACAAGTTTTTGAGCCAAGATTCTTGGGATGCCTTGTAACGGGTTTTTTTTATCTCTCTACTTTGTTGTTATTGGTTTTTGGTACCTTTTCATGTCCCTTTTTCCCGCTTATTATACATGAGTACCTCATCATACCTAGTTACTGGACTCATACATGGATATTCCACTTTTATTTTAGGCCACTAGCTTCACTTGAGGGGGGTGTTAGAGAAGGTATTTACCTTAGTTCATGTTCACCCAGGTACTTTATTTACCTTCTATTTTATTTATCCTCACCCACTTATGTGTGGCTATTTCTTTTATGTTATTTATATATTAGGAAGACATTATCTAGTTGTTATTACTGGTTCTTTCCTAAATCTATGGTCTTGACTAGTTCTTTCACTAATGCGAAACTAGGAAAGCAAGAGAGATGACTTTCACTAATGCGAAACTAGGAAAGCAAGACAAATTCTTTACGAAATATATAACAAAAGTAGCAACAGCAAGTATGCTTCCCAAAATGAAAATAAGCAAGAGAAAGAAACCCAAAATGGGTCCCACCGGCGTGCCAAAATGTTTCACTCGGAATGACTCGTTCCTTTTAGAAGCAGAGATAAGAGTTAGGTGCTAGGAGGAATACCTGTAGAATGTCGAGATGGTGTGCGCGTACCGTAGAGAAAGATCAGGCTGATTGCGGAGAACTCCTTTTTGTCTTGGAAGGACTACCTGCAAATAAGAACACAAGACCACAAGATTTTGATTAAACAATAAATGAGGAAACTGCCTTGGGCCCAGGAAATATAAAACTTCCTTTCGAAGGTGGTCAGTTCCCCTTCTAATATGAATTAACACAAAAGACTGCAAAATATCAATTAGATTACTTGGTTGAAACTAGGTAGGAGAAGGCTGGTTTCTGGTTATAGTCAGGGTAACCGATACCGGTTTATGGTAACCGATGCCGGTTGGGTCTAGGAACTATAGGTTGATTGTTTTGGTGGGGTGTTTGTGTTTCTTGGTGGCTATGGTATTTGTAAGGCTGGTTTATGGATGATATTAGGAAATGAGATGATGAGGGGTAAAAGAATGGCAGTTAGATGCAATGGGATCTTGGGTAGTGGGTTCAGAACTGGATTTAGGAGGACTGTGATTCAAAGAGCATAAGAAATGTTATAACAGAGGACATGCAAGATATGACTTACTGGTTTTGGTGAAGATGCAAGTTGATATCCTCTACTGCAAGCACTTCTGGTTTCTTTACTCATCTCTGCTTGGTTAAGTGAAGATCTGGACTCTGTTTTTTCGCTCCCAATGATCTCTGTTGATTCAAAAATCATTCCACCTTTGATTTTGGTTCGGGGAGCCCATTTACAGGGAGCCGATGGCGGTTACGTAACCGACGGTGGTCGAGTAGGAACCGGCATCGGTAAGGAAAAAGTAGGCTATTTTTAGTAAAATAGCCCACCTTCCCTGCTTTTCTCCCGAGAGATCAGTTGCGGGCTTGGTCAAGTGGCTAGAAGGTCCGTTTTGGGTGCGAGTAAGGAGCCATTAGTTATGGATGTGAGTCTGACCAAGTCATAGGTCTTAATTAGGTTAGTTTAGGGTTAGGGCTAGGTCATGATGAGGTGGTAAAATGAGGTGGCGGTAAGGTGATGTGGATTTATCAATTACAAGGTAATTAATAAATAATTGTGTAAGGTTTAGATGATGCGGTTAAGTTGCGAGATGAGATGCGGGTCACAAGGGGTCGTAAGACACAAATTTGGTGTCTACATTAGCCCCTTATTGTCGTGTAGCTTGTTTTGTAAAGTCTGCACTTGACAATAATATGAAGTGGTTTCCCTGTTAAGGGTATAGGTAATCCCCTCAAATCTATCACAGATTGAGTGAACGGAAATCGGGGATAGGGTTGATAAAGGGTAAATGGGGTAGAGGGGATGGTAAGATGGTGGGGTAGGTCCAAGGAAGCAGACGCATGGTAAAATGCAATAGTACGACTAGGGTACATGATTTGACGAGCAAACCAGCAGTGCATAGGCAAAGGTCCATAGTTTATCCAAACAAGGGTGATATAATCCTGGTATCCAAGGCATAGGAAGTAGCTCCAGGGTATATAACAGGTAAGGTACAGGAACGTTTAGGCATGTTCGGCAGTACCAAATGGTTGGTTTGGTTGAGATAAACGTCACGATCTAGGTCCGAGCAAAGTTGGTCGACAGAGCAAGTCAAGGACCCTAATCATGCTAAAACACGAACAGGTGAGCTCGATTGAACAAAAAACTACAGGATGGGTGGATAAAAGTGGATGGTTTTGATTTTGGGTAATGTATTGGAGTGATACGGCCGTGGGTGGGGCCGAGTTGTTGGGTTGCAGCCTTGGGTCGGGCCAAATGGGTAGGGCGAGGCCTTGGGGCGGGCCGGTTGGTTAGGGCGAGGCCTTGGGTCGGGCCGGTAGGGTAGGGCGAGGCCTTAGGTCGGGCCGGTAGGGTAGGGCGAGGCCTTGGGTCGGGCCGGTTGGTTAGGGCGAGGCCTTGGGTTGGGCCGGTAGGGTAGGGCGAGGCCTTGGGTCGGGCCGGTTTGTTAGGGCGAGGCCTTGGGTCGGGCCGGTTTGTTAGGGCGAGGCCTTGGGTCGGGCCGGTAGGGTAGGGCGAGGCCTTGGGTCGGGCCGGTAGGGTAGGGCGAGGCCTTTGGTCGGGCCGGTAGGGTAGGGCGAGGCCTTGGGTCGGGCCGGTAGGGTAGGGCGAGGCCTTGGGTCGGGCCGGTTTGTTAGGGCGAGGCCTTGGGTCGGGCCGGTTTGTTAGGGCGAGGCCTTGGGTCGGGCCGTGAGGGTAGGCGAGGCCTTGGGTCGGGCCCAGTAGGGTAGGCGAGGCCTTTGGTCGGGCCGGTAGGGTAGGGCGTGAGGCCTTGGGTCGGGCCGGTAGGGTAGGGCGAGGCCTTGGGTCGGGCCGGTTTGTTAGGGCGAGGCCTTGGGTCGGGCCGGTAGGGTAGGGCGAGGCCTTGGGTCGGGCCGGTTTGTTAGGGCGAGGCCTTGGGTCGGGCCGGTAGGGTAGGGCGAGAGGGGTCGACGATCACGATCATCGCCTAGTTCGGGATGAGGCGTGAGGGTCTAAATAAATGTTAGCAAGGTATAAGAATAAATAAGAGTACCGACCTGCGTGTCGATGATAGAGAAGATGTATTTGTTTAACATCTAAATAAAACGAGATATGTATGTTGATTTGAGTTATAATAATAAGAATGTTTTCGTTTTGACTTTCGGTGTTTTGAAAAAGGATAAAGAGGAATGTGATTAAATAGAAATACACAAAAATATTTATATTTACCACACATGATAGGTTATGGTAGGGGATGGTCGAGCTAACCTTGGGAGACCCCATGTCTCCGAAGTGCTGCCTACATAGCCCTTTGCACAAAGCAAGGAGGGGCCTCAGACCGATGTAGTTCTCCCTTAGGATCAGGGAGAGGTGAATTCAGGCAATTGGGTATGGTTTAGGCAATTGGTTGGTTGGTAAAAATATTAAGATTGGTAAAGGTAAGGTTGATGGTGTTGGTAATGAATTGGTGATGTTGTAAAAGGTATAAGGGAAGCGAAGGTTAGCCTACCCAAGTAGAAGGGAACCATGTCCTGATTAAGGTCAACACACAATCCTAGATGCGAGGCAAAGCAGAAAGAGTGCTCCGTAGGTGAAAAGAGCTAAACAAACCACACAACGTAGAACGAGCTTGGAGCCCTATGTACCGTGCATAGACGAGAAGTCAATAGGTGAAAAGAGTTGTGTGATCACAATATATCGAGCGTACATTACGTCCCTTGAGTTGAAACAAATGGTGAGGTGAGGTCGATGGTATAGGTGAGGTGCAGAGAAATTATTACAAAGTGAGTGTTCTGACGAAAGAGAACCTACCCTAAATAGACAAGTCCATGACTCAAAAGTCCTTTTGAATGAGGCTTTTATTTTATTGAATGTAGACTGATCGATGCGGGAAGTCTACAAGGGATATTGATTGTATTATTCTTGAGGTCTTCACGAAGCTGATCGATGCGAGAAGCTTCTGCTAGAGGCTGACTGTGTATAGCTGTCCTTCGAGGGAGCAGTCTATTTATAGTAGCAGATATGATTTTAGTGCATAGCTGTCCTTCAGGGGAGCAGTCTATAGAGAATAGCAGCAATAATTTGGCATATAGCCGTCCTTCGAGGAGCAAATCTATATTTTATTTAGATGACTAGATGTTCTTTTTAGCGTGAAGCATCTAGTTTTGTAGGAAGTTTGACTCAAGAAAATCCCATAAGAATACGGCTTATTTTAATACGTTGAAGTCATGGACTAGACTAAAAAGGGGAAGGCATCGTTAAGGGGAGGTGAGAGGTGAGCTTGATTTTATTTCGAGATGTAGGAAACAAGTGCATGTGGTGGTATGGGAGCTCAAGGGACGAGCAGTAGGCGGATAAGAAGTGATATAACACTAATTTCAACAATAGAATGGTCGAAGATGCAAGGCATTAAGGGGCTCAGGCTCAGGTTTACCATTAAGCGAAGCTAAACGATAAGTACCAGATCCATAGGTGTGAGTGATTATATAAGGCCCAATCCAATTGGGAGCAAATTTTCCACGTTTGCTCTTTTCTAGTTTGGTTACATGTTGATTCTCTTTGAGGACAAGATCACCAACCTTAAAAGTACGCTCATGAAGTCGCTTATCATAAGCACGTTTGATGCGTTTTTGATAGATTTGAAGGTGATCAAGAGTCGTAAGACGACGTTACGTCAAGAAGCTCCACTGGGCTAACCGCACTTGGCGGAAATCATCGTTGGTGAGAATATCCCAAGAGATATTCTAAGGAGGGTATTTGTATTTAGAGAGGAAAAACAGCCTCGGTACCGTATACCAAAGAAAAGGTGTGGCATTAGTGGAGGTACGAATACTAGTGCGATAAGCCCAAAGGGCAAAGGGGATGTGATCGTGCCAATTTCTTCCTGATTCATTGACAACTTTCATGAGGATTTTGGTTAGTGTTTTATTAGAGGACTCGGCTTGCCCATTGGCTTGTGGATAGTAGGGTGATGAGAAGCTAAGTTTGATACCAAAGTTGTCATGAAAGGTCTTGCAATAACTTGTTTTTAAAAGATTTACCATTATCTCGTTATTAGGCGATGAGGAATACCAAAACGACAGATTCGTTTGGCCACGGCAAGGCCGCTAAAATGTCCACCACAAACACCGTCATGGACTGTTGGATGGTATGAGTGGCCTCCGCACTTTGATTAGACAATGAAGGAGGATGCCATCAAAGCCACGTTTATAGAGGATTCCCCCATGACAACATAACGAGAAACGCGTTTAAGAAACGCGCGTTGCGAAGATTAGTAAGGTCAGGTGGGAGAATAGAAGTTGTAAGATAATCGTGAAATTGGTGGTACCAGGTATCCTGCGAACTAGTAGACACGGTATTTATCGTACAAACTACCGGGTTGAATAGGATGGGACAAAAAGTTGTTGGACCACGACGAAGAATTCGAGTCGGTTGGTGTGGCGGGAATTTACGAGGCTAAGCAAGCCATAGTGTCCGCAAATTTGTTAGTGGAGCGTGGAATGGTTTGTATAGAATAGTGAGTAAATAAGGCTAGAAGTGAATCCACGTAGTGTTTGTATTTTTGAAGTTCCTCATTTTTGCATTGGTAGACGCCCATAACTTGATTGACTACCAATTGAGAGTCGCCAAAAATGTTGATAGATTTGATGCCTAAGTGTAACGCAACTTGGAGACCCAGAACAAGGGCCTCGTATTCCGCTGTATTATTAGTGCAAGGGAAATCAAGCCGGAATGAAAGAGGCATAGGTTCAGCGTCGAGAGGAATGAGAACAACGCCGGCTCCTCCGCCGCGCTGGCATTTAGATCCATCGAAGAAGAGGGTCATTTGATACAACTCTTCCCGGAGTGAAAGAGTGGCGATGAGTTCGTCGGGGAAGGTAAAATTGGTAAATTGTTCCCCAGGTAAAGGGGCCTCCGCAAGTTGGTCTGCAAGAGTTTGTCCTTTGATTGACTTCTGTTGTACGAATTCAAGGTCAAGGTCAGCGAGGAGCATAAGCCATCGAGCGATACGTTGGTTTAGATGCGGTTTGGCGTACATATAATGAATGGGGTCTGTGTTGGTGATGACAAAAGTTTTGTGATTCAGGAGGTAATGTCGGAGTTTGGTGGCTACAAATGATAGGGCAAGGCACAATTTTTCTACATGTGTATACCTAGTCTCATAATCCACGAGGGTACGACTTATATAATAAACGGCCTGTTCTCATCGTGCCGAATCCCGATGTGCGAGCATAGCACCTATAGCATGGTTCATGGCGGAAAGATAAAGGTAGAAAGGGCGGTCGTCCTAGGGTGGGATAAGCACGGGTGGCTGCAAGAGATAGGATTTGAGAGCTTCAAAGGCTTGATGACACTCCTCACTCCATTGAAAGGAAATGTCCTTTTAAGAAGGTGATAAAAAGGTTGACACCGATCCGAGAGTTGGGAGATGAAACGTCGGATAGATTGAGCTTACCTTGTAAACTACGCAATTGTTTGAGATTTTTGGGTGGGGGCATTTCTAGGATAGCTTTGACTTTAGATGGATCGACCTCAATCCCACGCAAAGAGACGATAAAGCCAAGAAGTTTTCCCGAAAGAACACCAAAGACACATTTCTTTGGTTGAAGGCGACAAAATATTGTAACAAAGCATCAAAAATAATGGTTAAAACATCGAGATGTTCACTACGATGTTTAGACTTGCGAGAAGATCGTCAACATAATCTTCAAGGATAGTGTGCATAATGTCATGAAAATGTAGGTCATAGCCTGGCGATAGGTAGCACCAAAGATTCTTAAGGCCAAATGGCATGACACGATAATGTAAGGTTCCCAAGGAGTTATGAAGGCGCTTTTGTGTTGATCGGTAGGGCAACCAAAATTTGGTTGATCTGAAAAGCCATCCATGAGAGAGAGCATCTCATGACCTGCGCTTAGATCAACAAGTTGGTCAATGCTAGGTAAGGGGAAGTCATCCTTAGGGCAAGCGAGGTTAAGATCCCGAGAAATCTTTGCATATCCGAAGTCCCCCTGTCCCTTTAGTGACAGTACGATGTTAGAAATCCATTGAGGATAGTCAATAGGCAAGATGAAGGAAACAGAAGGAGTCGCCAGTAGCTCCTCTTTGACCAAGAGAGCAATGCGTGGATGCATTTTTCTCAATTTCTGTTTGACTGGTTTGGAATCGGGGTTTAGGGTGATGTTATGGATGGCAATGGTAGGATCAATTCCTGGCATGTCAGCGTAAGACCATGCGAAAGCTTGGTTGCGAGCACGGAGAAAGGTAGTAAAGGCGGCTTGTTCTGATGTGTTAAGGGATTGTCCAATCTTCACAATGTGAGGATCCTCCTCCATGTGGATGTTGATTTCTATAGTAGATTCGTTCAGCATGGTTTGGGTTTCAGATGGTAAGGCTCGTTGAATATAAGAATCATCCGCGCCAAGGTAAGTGAGGATGGAGTCATCATCCTGGCATTCAACAACATTAATCAAAGGTGAATCCTCTTCGATCATGTCTGGATACAGAAGGGGAAGAGAAGATGGGTCCTCATTATCGCGTTGATAAGTGAGAGGACCTATGAAGATAGCATTTATGAAAAAAAAAAGTTAGGAGGGATGGATTCAGGGTCTATAGATTCTGTGGGTGATGATGGTTTGGTAGGGGCGACGTCTTCTTCTTCCAGGATACAGCTGACAGGAGGTGTCTCCTGTGTAGGTGTTTCGGGAAAACCGAGACCACTGCGATCATTATGTTTACGGGTAGTCATGGGAATGAGTGTATGTCGGCCTTGTTCGTAAAGGCCAAAACCAAAGCCTTTCCACGCCGCAGCGAGTCAAGAAGGTGAGGGCAAAACGATGATTTGTCAAGTATTGAAAATCGGATTGGAAGGGAACCACACCAAGAGGAGGTTCAGGGGTAATGGAGGATGCGTCAACACCCCCATATGTTAGGTTAGTGCGGCAATGGGGTGGTCCGTAAGAGATTACCTCCCCCACGCGACGGTCGTAGGTGGGATGTGCATGTAATTGTCCGTACTCCTGCGGGGTAGGGAAAGAACTAACGTTATATAGGCGGTACTCCCCCAGCGTAAGGCGCCAAAAACATCTACTAAGGGGCCTGGAGGTTAGAATGTTAGTTGTGGGAAGGGAAGTGGTTTTGCGATGGTGGTTTCATCACCAAGGCGTAGGCGCGGTTGAGGTGGATGGTTGAGGTACATTTGAAGAGGATGGTTGGGTTGAATTTGGGTGTCTTGATTGGTATAAGCACATCGTTAGGGCGGTATAACATATCACAGGTTTTAAAGGGGGAGGGTCACTTTTACGGTGTAGGACTTCCCTCGTACTCAAATTTTATGCATCTATGTAATGTTGAGGAACGCATCCCATGGCTCGGATCCAAGGACGACCCAAAGAATATATTATATCGGAACTCTCCCTCCAAGACATAGAAGAGTTCGGGTAAAGTACGTGGTCCTACCCGAATGTTGAGGATCACGGTGCCTAAGGTAGAAGTAATAGCATCATTGAATGACCGCAACATGATGGGGTTGGCACACAGCAACTAGAAGGGATATTCATTTGTTGGAAGGATTTTGAAGAGATGATGTTTAGGCTAAGCACTCCGTCAATCATAACACGACGTACCCGAATGTCCCGGATGTAAGCCGAGATGAAAAGAGCAGGTCGGATCTTCCGTACTAAAGTCAACAATTTCATCTTCGGAGAAACCGATCAGCAGCAACTTGTTGTCAGACAGAGACGTAATTGGTTGGGCAAAGGGGTTGTTTGGTGAGAGAAGCAACGTGATTGGGTGTTAGAATGGAGGTGACAGCGAGGTTTCATTAGGTAAAACCTCTATCCTTGAAGGATCTCAACGAGAGCTTGTCGATGAGATTCAGAAGTCTGAATGAGATCATACAGTGTCATTTTTACGGGCGATTGGTGAAGCTGTTTAATCATATTTCGGTGAGCAATGCCATTAGAGACGGGATAGGCGGGTCCGCGAATGACCACTTTAGGTGGTGGTGCAATCGGGATGTTTGACGGAGAAAGAGATGCCGCAGGTGTGTTTTCTTTTGCTTTCCCATTGTTTTTCTGCCCTCGAGTAGCGACACTAATCATATTAATCTCGTAGACCTGAGATAAGGAAGATGGTTGGGATAACTCATGGTCTTCAAGAGGTGGGGTTGTAATAATGATAGATCTTGGTGAGGCGGGGACAGATGGTATAGGAGAGGGAATGGAAACTAAAGGTCTCTCCCTTCGTAAGTTGTCTTTCTTAATCTTTCTATCCGGGAGAGGTGACTGACGAAGGATGGTTTTTAGAGCTTTGCATCCCTCCACATCATGTCCTGGTGTGTGGTGATAAGCGCAGATTTTAGACTCATCGTAACCCATAGGTCGGGGTTTAGACGGGTCATAAGGTCTAAGTGGAGGTAGGGAAATGGTCGCATTCTCCACCAACATAGCAAGGATTTTGGCGTAAGATCCTTTGAGTGGGTCAAAATCGGAAGAGGATGAGGGTATTGGTTGTGTGGGTTTTGGTAATGTTTGGGCGTGGTTGGTTCGCACGGGTGGTGGTTTAGCCGAGGGGTGTTGATACGTGGTTTTCACTAAACGTGATTTCTTTGGCGCAGAAGCTATGTTGGATGATGAGGCCGCAGATGATGTGGTATCAGAAAACAACCACGGGGAAATAGGAGTGACCGAAAACAAATCTTTTGATGATGGAATTTGTTTAGGGTTGATAGGTGGACAGGATACGCGGAGTGACGGTGTTGCTATACCCTGGAATTTCTATATGGGTGCGGAAGGCATAGGTTGTTTTGAAGAAAACGCAGGAGGTATGATATATTGATGTAAGGTAGAGGGATGGGGTCCCAATATGGAAGGTAGGTATGACGATGATGGTTTTGATTGTGATAGGGGCATGGATTGAGTTTGTCTCCTAGGTGGCGGGACGGATTTATTTTTGGATAGATCGAGTCGCTTAGGCGGGTGTGTTAGAATGGGCATTGGTGAGGTCCCAAGCATAGGGGAAGATCCGGTTAAGTTGATAGAAGTGGACAGGGCATTTGGTAGAGGTGAGGGGGGTGAAGGTGAGAACAGGGGCATTTTAAGCTTCTGTAAACACTTCGGGTATATGGTGGAGACATCGGATCAGTCATTTGCATTTGAGTAGAAAAGGGGTACTCAAACGCTCCCATAGGGCCCGTCTATCTTCTCGTGGAATGACAAATCCTCACGTGTGAATATGAACTTTTACGGAAGAACGACGGGTTGTGATTCCACCCACCGTGGGTGTGACACAGGGGTAGATGAGGCACTATATCAATAGATGTTAAGAGGTCAACCGGTCGTTGAAAAGATTTAGGCGATGAAGGACTAATAGGTAAGAGGGCGTGTTTGAGGGGATCTGTCATGTTTAAAGAATGTGGTGATGTCGTGTAAGAGATTTCTCGCCTAAGGATGTCAAAAGGAGTGGCGAGCCTTCCTCTTGTGCAAAGAAGAGCGGTAGAAGGGGACGTTTGGGAAATAGATAAATTAGATAACATCCGCTCACGACCTTGTAGGGATGTGGTGTAAGAAGACTCATCGATGAGAAGAGAAGTCCGGGAAGTTAACTCTTTTATGCGTAAAGGAATGATTTCACTTTGGCTTGATGGTGGTGAAGGAGGTTCGAGACTCTGTGTTGGTGGAGAGGCTTGATTCAAAAATTTTCAATAGAGGCTTTTGGGCCGAGAATCGAAGACTGCATGGATCTCATGAACACTCTCCTCGCTAAGATATCTTGGTTTACGTTTCTTGTTGGACGAGTGATTCGGGAATGGCTTGTTGAAAATTTTCAGATTTCGATTAGCGGGGCGTTAGGATTATCGAGGGCTATATCCCCGCATCAACCATTTCCTGCACTATGTTTTTCAACATCTTGCAGCTTTCATGACTATGTCCTTTTACGTGGTGAAAGTTACAAAATTCATTTTCTTTGTACAGGAAGGTATTGTGCGGGTGGAGTCAAACCAAGAGTGAGGTTTAACAGGGGCAAGGTGATAGCCCCAGCTTTGAGCAATTTCTCCAGATGACGCCATAAGTTTCTCCCAAGGGAGTGTAATTGATGGGCTCGGCTTTGTACTTATAGGTGGTTTTCGGTAGTATCGGACGGTGTTTGAGATTTGACCATTACCGCGTGGACAGCTCCTTTTGATTTGGAAGAAGTGGACACGTGAGGAGTGGTGGTGTTTGGCTTGTTGGTAGAATCTGGAGTTCGGAAATTGGGGTTTTTGTTACGCAACCGCAATTTCTCTTCTTCTAAGGCTCGAATTTCTAATTTCCGAGCCATGGTAAAGGCCTCGTCGAATGTGCGGAAAGTTTGAATTTGAAGAGTAGGAGAAATGTGCTTAGCACACGCTCGCGTGAAAAGTTCGATAAGTTCAGCTTGAGGCAAGGCATATGTAAGTTGGTTGATAAGGCCGCGCCATCGTCCCACGAAATCTGCGATAGATTCGTCCTCAAATTGTCGGATGGCATAGAGGTCGGTGATAGATACTTTCTTGGCAATGTTAATGGAGAAATGATCCAAGAAATATTGGGCTAGCTGGTTAAAAGAAAAGATCGAGTGCTGGGTTAAAGCACTGTACCATTCCAAGGCGGGTCCTGATAAGGACATGGGAAAGGTGCGGAGTAACAAGGCATCATCATGGGCGATCAAATAACAAGCGTGTCTAAATGATCGCAAGTGTTGTTGAGGATCCTCTTTACTGTTAAAACGAGTAAATTTTGGCAACTCCCATTGAGGAGGATATGAATGAAGGGGGACAGAAGGGTGAATGGGCTCCCGACAAACTTGTTCGTATGTCAAGGCGCTACGACTTCCCGAAACCGAAGCCTCCAGATTTTGCATTTTGTCCATCATTTGTTTGATGAAATCTGTGGTTGGATGAGATGATGGTGCGGTTGTGGTAAACGGAGGCAAGTTGGACCAAGGGCTTCCGCTGGACAATGGTGGGGCTAAGTGTTGATAAGGTATGGAGGATGAGTATGTTGGAGCAACAGAATAGGGATGTCCCATATAAGGTGTTGAGGTTACTGGATACGTGTATGGGAATGAAAAGGTAGGCGGAGCTTGAGAAGGAAAGCTCATGTGAATAGGTGGCAGAGAGCAAGTCATGAATGGAGTGGTCTGAAAGAGAGATGAGGTAGGGGCAGTTGGTGGTAACGATACGTGAGGTCCAAAATTAGCCAAGGAAAAGCCAATCTGAGTCGTATGAACCTCTGAAGCTGTCGGATTGGGAGAAGGGGCTAAAGATGCAGGAAGTAAGGCGGTGTTATCAGGAGGAGTGGGAGCTAAATGAGCAGCTATACTAATAGGCATGCCAACAAGGAGCTGACCATCAGGCGTACGGTCAGGGGCATGAGACAAATAGTATTGTACAGCGCTGGGATTAGCATCCAGAAATTTGGCAAAGTCCTTGTCTCCTACAGGAATTTGGGGGATCTCACTGGTGTCCGTAGGGTTCCCTATAGAATGTGAAGGGGGTGATTCAGGCAAAGACACAGAGCAGGCATGTGAAACCATGGCGGCGGCTTGCTTCCGAGTGATGACAACCATGGACAAGAACACACAGAAAGTTTCATCTATCAAGGACAAAAACAACCTCGTAATGATGAATTTGGCAGTTCTTAGTTTGTCAAGGGTGATGAAGACAATAACGATATCGGTCTAATAACCGGTGTCGGTCGAGAGCGATGACGCTTGGTCGCTTAACCGATGCCGTGTCAAAAGTCTAGGATAAGAAGATATAAAAGGCTGCTAAAAACAACCTCAGAATGATGAATTTGGCAAGTTGCTGGTTTGTCAGGGGCTGATGGAGACAGTAACCGATATCGGTTTAATAACCGGTGTCGGTCAGAGAGCAGACGACGTCGGTCAGTTAACCGATGCCGGTGTCAAAAGTCTAGGATAAGAAGATATAAAAGGCTGCTAATTTGATTTTTAGCAACGTTGAGTATATTTGTCAACTTATTGATCACAGAAGACAAAGTATGACAGAGAAAACAGAATTTGAAAACAAGCAAGATGCACACGCAAATCCAGAGACTAATCCTAGGGTTAATTTTAGTTATCGTGGGCTTATGCCTTTAGACGTAAGATGATGTCAGAATCCTAAACAACAAGACCTAGGGGAAATGTCAAGTTTGTTTTGGCTTATAAGGTTACCTCAATCGGGCGGAGGAATACCACGGAAAAAGGGGGATGTTTGAGCTGTTGTGTTAATTGTGAAGTGATTCGGTATGTGTTGTGCAGTGAAACTAGGGTTAATTTCCTGTCAATACCGTGGATATCACCCCCATGTGTACGACCTGTTATTTAATCTATGTTCACTAGAATTGAAGAACAACAAGCAGGAATGCAATGCATGTGTTTTAAACCCAAATCGAAAATTATGTTCGATGAAGCAAGAGAGATGACTTTCACTAATGCGAAACTAGGAAAGCAAGACAAATTCTTTACGAAATATATAACAAAAGCAGCAATAGCAAGTATGCTTCCTAAAATGAAAATAAGCAAGAGAAAGAAACCCAAAATGGGTCCCACCGGGCGTGCCAAAATGTTTCACTCGGAATGACTCGTTCCTTTTAGAAACAGATAAGAGTTAGGTGCTAGGAGGAATACCTGTAGAATGTCGAGATGGTGTGCGCATACCGTAGAGAAAGATCAGGCTGATTGCGGAGAACTCCTTTTTGTCTTGGAAGGACTACCTACAAATAAGAACACAAGACCACAAGATTTTGATTAAACAATAAATGAGGAAACTGCCTTGGGCCCAGGAAATATAAAACTTCCTTTCGAAGGTGGTCGGTTCCCTTGCTAATATGAATTAACACAAAAGACTGCAAAATATCAATTAGATTACTTGGTTGAAACTAGTAGGAGAAGGCTGGTTTCTGGTTATAGTCAGGGTAACCGATACCGGTTTCTGGTAACCGCCGTCGGTTGGGTCTAGGACCTGTAGGTTGATTGTTTTGGTGGGGTGTTTGTGTTTCTTGGTGTTGGTAAGGTTGGTTTATGGATGATATTAGGAAATGAGATGATGAGGGGTAAAAGAATGACAGCTAGATGCAATGGGATCTTGAGTAGTGGGTTCAGAACTGGATTTAGGAGGACTGTGATTCAAAGAGCATAAGAAATGTTATAACAGAGGACATGCAAGATATGACTTACTGGTTTTGGCGAAGATGCAAGTTGATATCCTCTACTGCAAGCACTTCTGGTTTCTTCACTCGTCTCTGCTTGGTTAAGTGAAGATCTGGACTCTGTTTTTCGCTCCCAATGATCTCTGTTGTTTCAAAAATCATTCCACCTTTGATTTTGGTTCGGGGAGCCCATTTACAGGGAGCCGATGGCGGTTACGTAACCGACGGCGGTCGAGTAGGAACCGGCATCGGTAAGGAAAAAGTAGGCTATTTTTAGTAAAATAGCCCACCTTCCCTACTTTTCTCCCGAGAGATCAGTTGCGGGCTTGGTCAAGTGGCTAGAAGGTCCGTTTTGGGTGCGAGTAAGGAGGCATTAGTTATGGATGTGAGTCTAGACCAAGTCATAGGTCTTAATTAGGTTAGTTTAGGGTTAGGGCTAGGTCATGATGAGGTGGCAAAATGAGGTGGCAGGTAAGGTGATGTGGATTTATCAATTACAAGGTAATTAATAAATAATTGTGTAAGGTTTAGGTGATGCGGTTAAGTTGCGAGATGAGATGCGGGTCACAAGGGGTCGTAAGACACAAATTTGGTGTCTACACTTTCCTTGATTTATGGATTTATCTATAACCTTGAATGGTTCTTAGATAGATCTTCCTTTCCTATATAAGAAAGGCCCATTCTCATTGTACTCATGAGAATTCCATAATATTATATGATCCATTATTGCTATTTTTTTGTAAATTCTCTTGTAAAGTTATTCTCGTGAATTTCTTTCACTTATCAAATGTGGTGTGCTATGATCACCCGAGATCTTCATGACTTGGAATGATCTTATTATCGTTCCTTTAAATAACACTCTCTTGAATTTTTGGAAAGAGGATTTGAATAAAAATATCTTGCAATTCAAAATCAACGAGGACATTAGTCATCTTAGCTAGGTTGTTCTTGTAATGCAACACATATTCAGCTAGATGCTCATTAGATCTTTGTTTGATTTGAGAGAGTTGTGCATAAGATATCTTGGTGCTGATATTGATTGAAAATTGAGAAATAAAAGCATTGGATAAATGCATAAAAGAAGTTACCAAATGAATAGGTAGATCATAAAACTAACACATGGCGTAATCTTAAAGAATCTTAGGAAATAACTTAGCTAGTAATGTATGATCATCTACATAATCGAGACATGCCACATGAAAAGATATGAGATGCTCTTGAGGGTCACCATGGCCATTGAAAGTGGGCAGCTTAGGGGTGACAAATTTAAGAGGGAGTGAATAAGCATAAATGGCGGGATGAAAGGGGTACAAAGGAGTAATGAGGAATCAAGAGATGGAGAAGAATGCAAAGTAGGTTGTTATGGCGACAATTTTGAATTTCTATAACCTGATATAAAAAATCTAAGTCATGGGTACTATAAGAGGAACCAAATTATGTATTATAAGCATTGGTATGGAGGAGGGGAGTGGTAGAAATAGGAATGGAAGTAGGAATGTTAAGGGGTTGGGTGGAGGCCATGACAATACCAAGAAGAACCTACAAGAGGTATAGAAGTAGCATCTCAAGAGTGTTTGGTAGCAAGTAAAGCATTGAGAACATGTGGAATATGCAAAGGATTAGAGCACAAAGATTGATGAAAATTAGTGAGCTTGTATAATTGTTCTTGATCAAAATTAGTTTCCTCATCATAGGATTGTTCACTATCATAGGTTTTAATCTATAGGAACATTAAATGAGTTAGCAAATGGGTTTCCCAATTCAAACAGTGACTTAGAATATTTACGAATAGAGGGAGGATGCTCAATGTACTCAAAGGAACCAAAATGAACACTACGGGTGACGGGCATAAAAGGAAAACCTTAGAGGTAAGGTTAATTTCAAGAGATGGATTCACTAAATGATTTAATTTAATTTGAATTAAATCTAAGTATTGCAGAGTAAATGATGTACAAATGATAAAATACATAAATGACACAAGAAAACTAAGATTTAAAGTATGAAACCCTAAGCACGAGAGGGAGAAAAGATGACTTCATTGATATTTGTGTAATTTGGAACTGATCTAGGAATGGAGAAGTGATGAAAAATATGCAAACAACATTGGTTTAATCTTTGTAAATTATACAACTTACGAAAAATGATGGACATGGGCGCTGTGACGGAGACGGGGGCACTGGGCATTGGTGACTAGATTTGGGCTCCCGTGACTATGAAAAATATCTAAATCTAGTTTCATTGTGTCACAATTATTCTTTGTTGATCAAATGATAGTATTTCCTATATCACTTTGAAGGTACATATAACCTACAAAAGAGATGTTCACCTGCATAATCCCATAAACCACATCAAACCTAAAAGGAAAATGCGAGAATGGGGAGTTAAACTAACCCTAGTGGTCACCATGAGAGAAACCTTACAACCAAGCACTGCACTACATCTCAGAATCCATGTAGTTCTTGTGAGTGTGTGTAGAAATCATGCCCTAGGATGCCCTTATGCAAGTTGCACTTGATAGCGTTATGTAGCTAGAATGTAGCAATGTAGTAGAATTCGTGGATGGATTAGAATGAAATTACCCTTCCTATGATGTGTATGCAGAGTATGCAACCCTTTTCCATTTGAATGGATGCTAGATGGATTCTTTGGAGTGCTTTAGGTTCCTTTTGAATGTAAGATTAGGTGATGATAGTAATTCTTAGTGCTTGGTCCTTGATTTTGAACACATAACTATGTATTTATATGATTCCCTTGTTTGAATTTTGTAATTGACAATTAGAAGGATGACCCATAAGTGAAAAATATTATCAAAAGATAAAAGATACCTAAAAGGAGTGAGTAAGGTGAAAAAGGTTCAGGGGGCACACAAAGGGGACAAGAGTGCCTCAGGTGTAGTTGTCCTAGATAAGCTATGGTGTCTAAGGCCATGAATGATAAACAAGTAAAGTTCTGACTAGGTCAGTAGGGTGTGTAAGACCAAATAGAAAACAAGAGACAAATAAAATAGGCTAAAGATAGTCGTCAATTACTAGTTTTCTTGCTTAGTAATCGTGTAAATGATAACATGTTTTTAGGACCCATAAATGTTCCCAAGTGTGTGTTTTTGTGTCTAAAATGTAACTCTAATGGCTGGATAATCATTCCCTTCATGAGGGGAAGAGGATTTACAATTCCAAAATGTAATGTAACTCCTATGACTCCTATGATGCATATGATAATGAAAGATTCTATGACAAAATCTATCATGTGTCATATAACTCATATGCCCTATTATCTCACCTAGGTGAAATGAATCACCATATGATGTGGTCAAGACCTTGAGTAATGATGAGTAAAGTAACACACACCAACACACCCCTTCATAGAAGTTGATATAAAGATCATGGTGAGTCGAAAAGAAATATAAATACCATAGACATCTATGAAAGATGCATCAAATGGGCCACGACAACTAAATTCCTGATAGGGTACCCATGTACAAAATGCATCTTTCTAGAAAATACAAAGAGGATAAGAGGACTAGAAATCATGAAGAAGATGAAAATATACAAAACGCATAAACCCAAACAAGAGAGAGAAGTGAAGGAACTTGGCTTCAGTGAAGGGCTTGGTGAATATATATGTAACTAGATTAGAAGTATGGCAATGCTACAAGTTGATGATGTCTATATGAATCATATCTCATATGAAGTGCATGTGAATCTCATTTTCTTCATTCGCGATGCTAAACCATATTTTGGAAAATTGAGATGGTGCTCATGTTTTCACAATAAATGATAGTAAAGTGTTATAAGTGAATACCAAACTCATGTCGAGAATCCCTTACAATCAAACAAATTACATAGTAGTATTGTTTGTTCCTTGTATTCTTCCTCTATAGAATATATCAAAATTACATTATGCTTCTTGCTCGACCAACTAATAGTACATGAACCAAGAGAAAAACTATAGCCTAAGGTAGATTTTTGATGATCAAGATCACCGGCCCAATCATAATCAGAAAAACTAACAAGATCAATCTCCATCCCTCCTAAGTAATGAATTCTATCAATACAAGTGCCAAAAACATATTAAAGTGGAATATTAGTCCTCAATATGCTTTTTAAAGATGTAATGATGTGAATAAAACATGAATGAATAAATTATTCAAAGTATCCTTTCTTTGGATAAGTCACTATTTCTAACATTCGTGAGATATTTATCCTATCAAATTCCTAATAGCAATTGAATCAATAAGCTCCACATAGTTTTGTAACTATCAAACCCATTAGGCCTAAAAGTATAAGGAAATAATAAGCAAGCTCCACTTAGTTTTAGAACTGTCAAAGATAGTATTCTGAAAACCAATTGCTAAAGAATATGAAGGACAAACAAAGTAATACCAAAAACTAGAAAATTTGTCAAAACCTATCGATAAGTTGTGAGTAAACATTGACGGGTTAGCTAACACCGAGATGATGTTCAAAAAACATCATAGACAAAAATACTTATTTCCTTTGCAAAAATATTAAATTCTAATTAATTACCTTCCAAAATAATCATTCATAATTAGAATTATGTGTTAAAACTTATAACATTTGATAAACCTGAAGTAATTTCTTAAAAATACACAAGAGGAGAGAGAAACATAAATATAGAGGAAATAGTAGGAATGATCCAAAATGCTTATTTCACTAAATTTGGACATATTCCAGTGAATTTGGACTCTAGTATTACATGTTTTGGAAGAAATCTATCACCGTTTTTTCCTATATTGGATTCCATTTTTGTCTATACTAGATTCCATTATTACTATTGTTGGATTCCATTAGTAATAATATTGGATTCCAATATTTTCATTATTGGACTTATTGGAGTTCCAATTTCACTATTATTGGATTCCAATTTCGCTATTATTGGATTCTAATTTCGTTATTATTAGATTCCAATATTGCTATTATTAGATTCCAATTTCTCCATTTTTAGATTTTCATGTTGGGAGTATGTAAGGCTAGCAGCCACTAACTATTATAAGGCATGATCCCATTAGATTAATAAAAATAAAAATTAACAATAACTTCCTGTAAAAGCAAGTTCAAAGTGCAAGCCACACAATTTGAAAGTGCAAAAGCCTCGATGTAAGGTGAGTGGTCGCTAACTATTATAAGTCATGAGCCTATTGTATTAAATGAAAGTGCAAAATCCTCAATGTAAGGTTAGTTGCCGCTAACTATTATAAGTCATGATCTCGTTGTATTAAATGAAAGTAAAAAATCCTTGATGTAAGGTTATCGAACACTAACTATAATAAGTCATGATCCTATTGTATTAAATAAAAAATAAATACTAGTAATAAATCCTGACAATAGAAAGCTCAAAGTGTAAACCATGCAATTTCAAATGGTGAGAATCACATTGTAAAATTTGTGAGAATCACACTTTCAAAGTTGCAAAAAATATGAGACTCGCACTTTGAAAGTGCGAGGCACACATTTTCAAAGTTGTTAGCCTCATTATTAAAGATTATTTACGAGCCCCACACTCTGAAATTTTGAGCCCCACACTCTAAAATTCCCGAGCCTCGTACTTTGAAAGTCCAAGCCTCTCACTCTAAAATTACAAGCCTTGCACTCTGAAAGTGAGAGTGTCCCACCTTGAAAGTACGAGCCTCACACTTTGAAAGTGCGAGCCTCAAACTTTTAAAGTGCAAGCCTCAACTTTAAAAGTGTGTGGCTTGCACTTTCAAAGTGTGAGGTTCACACTTTTAATGTTTATTATGCGCATCCTTAAATTTTACATAGATGTTAAATGCTAGTGATGTTATTTTGATTTCTAGTGGAAGTTACGATAAAATTTTGTTCTCACCCCGGAATATACCTTGTAACAACTCAAGTATTTTTTTTTAGATTGTACACGACATTAAGTTCACTAGTGTTTATTATTATAAACTATATCTCGAGTAATCATTAAAAGAAATCAAAATAGTTGGGATTTTATGTATATCAAAATTCTATTACTTGTGAAAAATAGTAAAAATTTATGCTTGTAAATTGTTTCATTTTCCATATAAACGATGAATCACTTCGATGAGAAATAAAATGAAATAAAATTTGACACAATGCAAGAAAAATATTTGTGAGAAATGTAATCTTACACCTCGGAAATACATTGAACCAATATTTTATAGTTTACATCAATCAAAAGACCCATTATACCAAAATTGTTTTATTTGTGAGTCAAGAAATGCCAACACATTTTTCCCAATGTTGGTCCATGTGAATGAGATACATTTGTATCACACCCCCTTAATGTGGTATAACACTTTTATACTATTTTTTTCACAAGTCTCCCTCTTTTAGCCCATTCTATTATCATTGTAAAAGTTCCGAGGCCCTTATTGTTCTAGAGGAATTTGATTGAAATATCATTTTCAAAGACTCTTAAATCCAAATCAATGATGCATGTTTGAGAGAACACGAAAATATGAAAATATTTTGTTGGTTCAAACCATAGGAATATACGCTACTCCATGTCTCCTTTCTCTTCACTAAGCATGTAGGTTTGGAGAATGAATGAATGCCTATGCCTACAAGCTCAAAGTATATCTCATCATGCTCGAGTTTTCGATGATAGGAGTAGCTTATAATGACACAACTATTTTTCATCATCTTTTCATTGAAAGGTTTTATCTCTACATTTCAAATTTATTACAAATTCATACATATACATTTACAAATATTATATGAGGAGTGGTCGCTTTTGTGGAAAATTTTGTTTTCACAAAACATGAAGACATTTGTTGCCTCTTGAACATGGCTAATTTTAGTGTTGAATATTCGTAATATGGAAAATATTTCATTTTAGGAAAATTTGGAAAGGTTTTTTTTTGGAGTAGGTCGGTGTCCTATTTGCCTAAAATTTACGGTATTTATTTTTAGGGTCACTTTGCCTACATTTGAAAACATCTCCTATAAAAACCTAGGTGATTTCCTTGGGTAGTATACTACTAACTAACTACTAGTTGAGGTATCAACATATCAAGTACTGTGAACTTGCGTACTCTAAGCACCAGTGCATAATGCAGATCTGTTTTGAAGTTTACAGTTAGGTGACAAGTGCTATTTATTGATGCGCGACAAGGATATTTCAGCGACGCACGACCATGGTTTTGTTGTTGACGCCTTGCAACACTCACTTTACTATTGAAACATAAAAATACTCTTATTAACGTATTTAAACAATATTTCTCGACCCGTGATAAGGATATTTTGTTGTGAGAGAGATTTAAATTTTGCAGTCGTGTGATAGTATGTTTGTTGTCATGCAATGGCAAGGTTTTTGTCGTGTGATAGCAAGTTTCTTGTTGTGTGATAGCAAGGTTACTTGTCGCGTGATAGTAAACTTGTTGTTGCACGAAACAACCTTGTTGTTGCATGTCTTGAAAATGAAAGCTTCTTTCACGCGAAAATGTTGCACACAAACCCCAGAAAATTTGTTTTGTTTCACGAAAGTGGTTTTGGGCATATTCGCTAGGGATTTTCCACCTTCGATTTCCCAAATGTCTCTTAAAATGAACCCTTCTCTTGAACAATATTACTACTTTGGATACAAGTAGTGTTGAGTAAAGTAGTAGTGGAGGTGATGTCAAAGTAAAGACTAGTATTTATGAGTAGGCAACAAACGTGCAGAAGAGTGTAATAATACTAGTATAGGAAGTGGATTGATTTAGTTATGATGAAAACAATCCTATTGGGCAAGTGAAAAAGTAACAAAATGCCCAAAACCCAAGTTTTCTCCTTCAAAAAGAAATTTGGGCACACTTTTATCTATTTTAATGGTTCCAAGTGGTCTGAATTATTATGGAAAAAATCTAGGTTATTACAGAAATTTTTTTACTTGAAAATCGGCTCAATTTGTTGAGAAAAGTAGACCCCAAGATAAAGAGGACTCCTGGGGATGCTTTTTTCCCATCACATTACCGTCCAAGTCTCATTCTAGTTAAACAATGTTTTATGAAATCACCTCACTAAATATCACAAAAGAATTCATATCAGAAGTGCACTTGTGCTCCCTATAACATATTTGTGCTTACCATCTGCATATCCATCAAAATACCTCATGTAATTATTACTAGGGTCAGTTGGTTCATTCGGATACTAGGAAATTATGTAGGAGAAGGTACATACGACATTGAATTTAGAACTATGGTAATGTCATGTATGGTGGGTCGATCAAAGGGTCATTTCTTGGTGCAAAGCAAGGCCAAATGGAAGTTTTTTCTTACAATCCCAAGATCCCTACAGGTTACTATAAATTCTTTATCAACAGTTTCCATGACTGTGTTATTGTCTACTTTTAATAGAATATGGGTTCACTTGCTAATGTCAAAGACAATTCCATCCACATTTAATTTCTTTATGATCTAGACAAAAATATTAAAAATACTTAAACAATGTAGAGTGTAAGCTTTGAATGAAAATTATCATTACAAAAATCTTACCAACTTTGGCAGATTTGAGCTATTGGCCACAACTTTCTTCCCGTTAGCAAATCTAGATGAGAAATTCCGTAATTGTATACATCATATTTCTCATTAAGCCTTGATGTTCTTGCATATTTTGGGTCAATGTAACAAATGGTACCCATAACATAGGTAGAGGTGTGGTTTTTAGCCGAGGAAATGCACTTGGCAATGCCAAAGTCCGACAAATGTGCACCAAATTATAATCCAAAAGAATGTTAGAAGTTTTCACATCCTTGTGAAAAATGCGTTGAATTCTGATCATGATGAAGATATGGTTATCATTCTTTAGCACCGAAGTAATCTTTAGCCAAGTGTTATAGTATAGCTTAATCTTCTTTGATGATCCTATACAAAAATAAAAATTAATAAAAACTTGTTAGATTTTCCAACAATCTATTTTAATATGAAGGTTACATAAACCTCTCCTACAACAATTTGTCTGGGAAATATGAATCTACAATGTACAAATCCATTTTTCTTCATAACATAATCATTTTACTCACCATGTAGGATGTCCCATAGAATTCCGTTTACCATGTAATCATAAAATAATAGGTTTCTAAGTGGAGAAAGCGAATATCCATTCGAATCTCAAGATTCGATGTTTGATGCTTCTAACTATATCCATCTCAATTTCAAATTCAAGTAAGCTTTGTGAGTAGCGAATGTACATTTTCTTTATAGCAATTGGCTTAGAATTATTTACATCACATTTTTAAATAGTGCTTGTAGCACCATAGCCAATTACATACTTTTCGTTTAGATTTTATGTGATTTTCATTATGTTGTCGTACATGTGAAGAGCCATGTTCATGTGTAGTTTGACCAACCTTGGAGAACCTAAATGTAATAAATAGATGTGTTGATAAAGAAATTGTAATAAGATGTTTCTTTATGATTTGTTGTATGATAATCTATACAATATGAAATCATGTATAGCCATGTTAGTTTTAACAACTTACTCCATTTTGTTTGCAAAGACTTTTGTAAATGTGTTGGGATGATTTGAATGGTACAAAGCTATAATTATGCACAATAGTAGTACTTTGAAACCAAACAGATGAATTTTTTTCCAGTTTGAGATGGATGTTGTTCATTGCATTAGGCCACAATTTTATTACCCAACATCATAACAATATAAGAAAGTCTCTGGAACATGAGCTATTTTAAATAAAAATACTATTTCTTGCATTAGTTAATTGTTGATATCCAAAAACCATAAGAAACAAAACTGAATTGGTCCACACAAAAAAATTGTGCTTATATCTACACCTGTCTGGAGGAAAACTTGAAAAGTTTTTAATGACAGAATTTCCCAGAACAAATTGTTGTAGGAGAGGTTTATGTAAAAGAAATAGAGCCATTTACAGTATCTTCTATTATTAGGGAAAGATAATTAAATTTACAAATCATATCTTTCAAAACTTCACAAAGAAACATGTGGAAAAAGGAATCCTCACAATGTATCATGGTGAAACAATTGACTAACTCGTAATGGCACTTCCCCTGATAAATTTTTATTTTTCAGTATCCTGCATATGATTCATTTCCAATATTATTTGAACATCAACACAAGCCTACCCAAAATTTACATTTAAGGTATAGATGAAAGGAACATATAGTGAGACTAAGTTCTGTAACTGCCCAAGCTCTTGAGGAATAGGACATGTTAATCAATTGACACAAAGATATCTACATTGAAAAAAGCACACTAAGTTACAATTTCCCTTGAAATGAAAATACATAGCATATAGATCCAAAAATATGACCTTGGGAGTTAAATAATTATATTTTCAGTATGAAGAACTTACATATCCACTATACTCCATAGATTTCCAAAATCCTATGGAAGAAACCCATTCAGTCTATTTCTGTTCAAATTCCTTGAATTTATAATTGAGATGAATCATCAAGTCAATATAATGTTCATTCATAGAAGCTGGAATTCTTGTTTATGCTCTATAAAATCCTATAAGGACATGAATTACAATTTTAGAAGATGTTTCAAAGCCCCCACAGATCCTAGAATGGGTCTAGAAAGTTTATTATCAAAGAGGTGCCTAATATTTCATGTCAGGCCATAGATTAGAAAAAAATTGGAAGTATTTCACAACTGCCATCTAGACAATAAATTTTACTCTAAATGTAATTCTTAATAGCCTATTGGAAGTATAACAAAGAAATTTTAAAATAACCAAATTCACAGTGTGATCTCCATAAGCTTGACTGCTATAAGATTATAAACTACAAATCATGTCCAAGTTAACAGATCCGAAGCGTGAGCTGAAAAACAAAATGCCGATCCATTGAGGTCCACAACCCGAGCATTACCAAAAAGCATCGAGATCCTAGAAGCTCTAGAAGCCTAATAATGTTGTCTACAAAGAAAAATCACAAATTTGTAAGCTAACCGAGTTCCAAAATTTGTATGGCCACCAAAAGGAAAAAATGTCAGAGTTTACCCATTGCCAATAGAGTTTCTTCTCCGAATATTCCAAAATATAAATTTAATAGAGACTTGCCCCTCAACCACCTGATGCACTTGGTGGATTTGCCAAGCTCCTAAAAGCCCTAGAAGCCGAATAATGGTAGTCACTAAGCATTTTATTTAATATAATTTTTCATCTCTATTTTTGTAATTAAGAAACAGTTTATCCTAGAGGTTGTGAATCTATTCCATTCTTAATAAACAATAAAAAAAAACCTAGAGTGCTCACATTATATAAGTATTCGAGCTTAGCGGCCGCTAAGCATTTTATTTAATACAAACTATTTTTTGATATCTATTTTCAAAATAAAAAATAATTTAGCCTAGAGGCCACTACTCTATTCCTTTCTCAAAGACCTCCATAGATTTTGATAGTAAAGACCTCCAAGTTTCCACAATACTGTAGTGTAACTCAAATTTGTTTTTTCAGTGATGGGAAGATACCCATCAATCCACTATTAGCTCCTCTATCCTAAAACTATACAAATTATTTTTTACATTGACACAAAGATATCCTAGAATTTATAGATGCTAGCAGTTCTTAGTCTCTACTTCTAGAAACCAATTAACAACTTAAAAAACCAAATTTAATAACGATTAATTATTTAAATTACTTAGTGCAATGCATAACAAATTTTTTATTAATGATTTCGTATTTTTTATAACTAAAGGAGGGTTGAAGAGTTCTTTCCCTTTACATTAAATATATAATGAGAGGATCAATCTAAAAAACCAAATGAACCATCAATACTTTGTTGAAAAAATGCAAGGGCCTATGCTAAAAACACAAGTGGTTGGGAATACAAAAAAGGTCGGACCAGAGTAAGATAGACAAGATGATTCGATAACAATGGAATTGGCAATGCTATATAACAACAAAAAAGATACTTTAGAAGCACTTATTTAGCTGAATTAGATGACACCTCCATTATTTTTGGAACATAATGATTAAGTGGTCTAGCCAACCCTTAATTAATATGGGTCCATCACTATTATATAGGTTAAATATTTAATAATATGAAATACTTTTCTATTATTAAATATTCATACCTAGGTAATATACATTAGGTATTTAATAATGTGAATCATTCATGTTTATATTTATTAAATACACTCACCTAGGTATATGTGTCAACCATTTAGGTTGAAAAGGTGGGTCAGGAGACATACCCGATCACCTTATATAAAAAGGACTTTAGGTCCTCATTTGATATATTCGGAAATATATCAAAGGTGTGCAAATCAAGTGATTTGGTTTTACCCTTGGTAAATAGGGTTTTAAGGAGGAGGTGATCTTCTTTGGATGCAAAATAGGTTCTTTGAAGTAAAAGGCTATTTTCAAAGAGGTTTTTACCCTATTGGTGTTTTCCACTATAAATATTGTGTCAACTATGTTATTTATTTTACGTAAGTATTTATTTATTTTCTTATGTTATGATGTAATGTTTATTTAAATATTTATTGTAACATTATATAATATGTAAGTTGATTAAATCAGTATTTATTAGAATCCTCAAATTCTAACAAGAACCTCTAATTTAACGAGCATGAAAACGGTTTCCATGAGCAGTTTTGGAAAAATATGCTCTTTTCCAGCAACATCCCAACTCTTTAACCAATCATACGCTTCACACAACATTTCCTACGAAGAAGATCCCAACCTCCTGGTTCCTGTTACAATGGAGAAAAAATATCATCTAGGTTAGGAAAGTGGAGTGAACTAGGTCTTGCCCTTGGTCTCTTACCCCATTTGGACACACCATACATGAAACACATTAGGACCTCAAACCATTTCTACAACTCTAAAAAAAAATCCATGACCACCAAACCTTAATTTTTATAATGAGTATCAATAAACAAGGGCCATGACGGACTTGAGGTTTTGTCTATTTCCGCTTCCATGCCAACCCTATAAGTTGGCTTGATCTAGTGACAACCCATCTTCAAATCCCAATCCTTTTCTAGATGTATGATAAGAAGATGACAAACAAACATCAAAGAAACTTCTGCATTTACCCTTGAACGTCCCTCTAGAGAAGATAATCATCTCCAAGAAATCCCTCAATAGAAACCATGTCTTTCTCTGATTCAATCCAAAAATGGATTTCAAACAATGACACGAAATTTTGGTATAAAATCCCATTTCACACACCGAAGCGAGAAAATTGAATGAAAGGAAACATTGGAAAGGCCATGACAGATGAAATGAAATCCAATGAAATAAAACCATAAGGTGTGAAAATAAGGAGATCAGATTGGTAAATATATGGAGTGACTATTCCATCACATGCTTGTAATTAATAAAGGCTTGTTAGGGGCTTTAATATCAACCTTTATTGGAAAGCTGTGATGAGTACAACCAATCAACATTTTTATAACCAATCAACATATTTATTACCAATCTTATCACAAAATGCTTGGTCAGTCCCTCAATTTTCTATAAAATCCTCCTATTTAGTAGCCTCCCAATATATAAGATTTAAGGTCCAATCTATAATTAATGAAAGCATAAAAGGAATTTTATTCACACAAGTTTTTGATGGTGGTGTTAGCAATAATATGAGATTTACCTCCATAATTAATTCATTATTATTAAATTCATTAGACACATACCAATAATGTTCAAACACTTTAATTTATTGATTTATAAATTTATTAATATACAAAAATTCTAGTCATTAGTCACGTTATTAATTATGAGATTAGCCTCTGGAAGAAGTTCACCCATTTTTTTCACGACTATCTTTCCAAACATGCTTCGAGGATTGGAGATAGGATGCCACACACATTTAGCACTTAGACCCATATTTTTGTTTTTCCTAGTTCAAAATCCACGATTCCCCATAATATTTAAAAAGTGAAATGTCGACCCATTTAACAAGTAGGGATTTTCTTGGTCTCGCTTGTTCCTTGCTAGAGACGGGCTATAAAATGTTTGCTGATTTTATGAAACACACAATTAGGGATCCTCATAATAGAAATCATATAAATGGAAATAAAACAATAATATATCCGCAAGACTAGATCAATTAAATAGAAGTTTGTCATTTAATCCTGAGCTAGAATCTTGTTCATCTTCATCCTACATATGTGGTAGATCATTTATGTCTATTTTATTTGAAGGATGATTTTAAGAAAACATGTAAGGCAAAGATGGACAAGATACTTCTTTAGGTTTAAATGATGTGATTTTATTACTATGATCTAACCTTACCATACTATGTGGCTATGTTTATTACTAGAAACTGTTGATCGTAGCAATAGAAAATCCTTCCCTTTCATTAACTAACGACGCTTATCTGATTGTAAATATTTTTGTTTATATGAAAAGATATGAATTACGTTTTATGCATAATATATAAAATGAGAACTACATAAGGCAATCCTTGAAATTCTCAAAGGTATGTATTCAAGGACTTGGCTCTGCCAGATAGTCCAACGAATATAATATAATTACAAATAATGATAACAAACCTGTTGAATTGATTTTTGCATTGTTAAAATGGATTCGTTGACAATATAGAGGCTAAAGGCTGCTAGCCTTTTCATCAACGAATAATTGGAAAACATAAAACATGCATTTATCTTCACAAACTTAGATAATTTATTCTTGAGAAAGATTCGTGTTCATCTTCACCCTCAATTTTTAGTAAATCATTTAGGACTATTTTGTTTAATGGGTAATTTCTGGAAATATGCAGGGCCAAGATGATCAGGATACATCTTCAAGTTTAAAATATGTACTTCTATTACTATGCTCTAACACTTATCTTTTTTGCTAATGTAGACAATGATTTTTATTAGGTCAATATTTAAAAAATAAGAGACGGTAGAGAGCCTAGTGAGCGCCAAACCACTCCTTTTAATAAGTAATGTAGCTTAGCGGTCTCTAAGCATTTTCCTTAATTTGAACTGACATGAAAAATTCCTAGTGACCACATTTTATCCATTCATATGATCTCTTTTCCTAGCACTATGTTATGTAAGTATTCGAGCTTAGCGGTTGCTAAGCATTTTATTTAATACGAACTTTTTAATCTCTATTTTCGTAATTAAGAAACAATTTAGCCTAGAGGCCGCTAATTTATTCCTTTCTCAATAAACAATAAACAATAAGCCTAGAGCGCTATGTTCTATAAGTATTCAAGCTTAGTAGTCGTTAAGCATTTTATTTAATATGAACTATTTTTTTATCTCTATTTTTGAAATTAATAAATAGTTTAGCCTAGAGGCCGCTAATCTATTACTTTCTCAAAGACTTTCATAGATTTTGATAGTAAATTTTTTTCATATCTCACATATTTATCATATAAATATATTATGAAAAATGCCTAGCGACCGATAATATCTATTATTATGATATGTTATTAGAGCGCAATGTTTGAAATAAGATATTGTTTAGCCTAGTTGTTGCCAAATCATTCCTTTCTGTAAGTATTTGAGCTTAGCGATTGCTAAGAATTTTCTTTAATATGAACTGTTGTTTGATATCTATATTCAAAATTAAAAATCAGTTGAGCCTAGCGGTCACTAATCTACTCCTTTTAATAAGTAGCAGAGATTAGTGGCTGCTAAGATTTTTCATTGATTCTCATTGATGCGTAAAAAAAAGAAAAGATGCAAAGGTGTGTGCCTAACAGTCACTATGATGTTATATGAGAACCCAAATTTTTTTTTAATAACCATCTTTCTTCCCAAATATTAAAATACCTCCATAGCTTTAGACAATAAAAATAGTCCATATCTCACATATTTGTCATCAAAATATATTATGGAAAATGCCTAGCGACTGCTAATATCTATTACTATGATTTGTTATTATAGTGCTATGTTCAAAATAAGAAATTGTTTAGCCTATTTTCCGCACATTCATTCCATTATGTAAGTATTTGAGCTTAGTGGTCACTAAGCATTTTATTTAATAAAAACAGTTTGATTGATATTGTGCAAGTAACGGAGTTTAGCGATCGCTAAGTATTTTAATAGATACGAACTGATATAAATTATGTGTTAGACAAAAAACACTTATGAGTAATATAGAAGTTGTGATATTTTTAAGGGTATGTAGTGCCGCACTTGGCCGTCAAGTGATTTTATAGCCAATAAGATAAGATTATAGTTAATGAAAAATACTAGCAATCCAAAACTAAAGATATATTTATTTACATTACTTTGGAATGGAAACCTAGGAATTGTAGAGGCTAGCGGCCACTAGGCTTTTATTCAACAAATACATGGACAACATACGACATGCAAATTTGATCATTACCATGTCTTGAAAAGAATAGCTTGGTCCCCTATAAAATCTAATTATTTATTATTTCAAATTTAGTGTCGCAAAATATCATTCTATCGGAGCTTAGCGGTTGATATTTTCTTTCCTATCTATAAGCTACTCTCAAATCGAAATATCATGCCACGTGTCAACATTTTAATGGACTACGATTCTGAACTTAATATGGAATTTTTTTATAGGTAACAAGTATTTGTTAATTCTAATGCTAATTAAAAATTTCTTAATAAATGTGTCAATTATATAATTGTGGAAGTAATTGGTTCAAACTTACAAGATGTCACATTTTTTGAATTTTTTTAAAATTAACGCATACGATATTTACAAAATATCTAATTCACATTTGATAAAAATTAATAATAAATGTGCATATATTGCTCTCAAACTTTAAATCTTTGTTTAGAAATGTTGACTTCTATTTTCTATATGGTTTTTTTATCATGCTTAAATTAATATTTTTCATTTTCCCATGAGTTCACAAAGAAACAATTATCGTTGTCCCACTTGTTTCTAAAGTAAAATTAATAAATTTGATTTCCCTATATCCCATGCTATCCCTCAAATTAAATGAAAATATTAATGAGGGGTAAATTCAAAGTTTGATATGTGAAATCCAACGCATTAAATGCAAATATTTGAAATTTCAATATCCCGCACTTTTGCTTTATGAAGGG
Source organism: Taxus wallichiana var. yunnanensis (assembly GCA_018340775.1). Classification (NCBI taxonomy): domain Eukaryota; kingdom Viridiplantae; phylum Streptophyta; class Pinopsida; order Cupressales; family Taxaceae; genus Taxus; species Taxus wallichiana. The sequence continues at coordinate 869,014,126 of CM031238.1, forward strand.
AAATTCAAAATTTGAAAATTTCCTATTCTCCCCCTTTTTTTTTCAGTTTTAAGAATTTATTTCGTTGAATGTTTTAGGAAATATTTAAATACACTAGAGAAATATATATTAAGGTTTCTTTTTCAATTTTTAAATTGCAGAAAAACATCTTTTGAAATTAGAATACAACATGCACAATGGAAAGCTGAGGCAGTGATTATAATCTTGTTTGGGGGAACACAAACAAGATAAAAACTAGTGATTATGGATAGATCACGGTGCAGTGCGAGATGAGGAGGCCCACAAAGGACAAAATAAAAAAAGACAAGAAAAATAGGTTGTGGATAAAATCTCACGAGATAGCTTGTTTGAGAAAGAATACAAAGCTTTAACATACATTATCAAGCACATAAAAATTTTAGATACTACTAAAACATGTATTTATCAAAATCATCTATGTTATTGTATGTGTACCTTAGTTGATGGTGGGCACTTTCACTCACTCAGTATTCACCTAGTTCTTGTGTTTTGCACCAAAATCCGTCCCTTCCTTTCCCTCTATCACCTTTGTAGTTCCATTTCATCTCCTAGTCAAAACATGTTGCTTTTTCTCGATACCACATTTTCTGTCCTTACAGATCAAGAAATTGTAATCCCTTTTACAATATTTATTCTTTCGAAAAACCCATTTTTATGTTCAACCATAGCACACGTATTCGTGTATGTTAAACAAGTTCCATTTTTGGTCCTTATATTTGTCTCTAGTTAATTTTTGTTAATTTTGTGTTCTCCTTCATGCATTTATTCTTTCCCATAAGTGGTGCCATCCATCCCTAGTTCTGAAAACACAAGTCGCATATTCATTTTTAAAAATCGTAATGGTTTGATTTTGTATAGTTTAGGTAATCATTTTGACCTCCTTTAATGATTTTTTAATATGAAATAAATAGTTGTGACTAATTATTTCAATGTTAAATGCTTACATGATTACCACGTTGATATATATAGTTAATTATATTCATTTTCCCACGTAGAAATAGTTAAATGTAATGTCTTTAGCAATTTTTTTTATGTTTAATAAAAGGTAAGAACATTATATGTACTCATAAATATTATTAAATATAAATTTTAATCATTCTATTTACAAACATATATTTCATTAAATTTTTTCATATCTCACATATTTATCATATAAATATATTATGAAAAATGCCTAGCGACCAATAATATCTATTACTATGATATGTTATTAGAGCGCTATGTTTGAAATAAGATATTGTTTAGCCTAGTTGCCGCCAAATCATTCCTTTCTGTAAGTATTCGAGCTTAGCGATTGTTAAGAATTTTCTTTAATACGAATTGTTGTTTGATATCTATATTCAAAATTAAAAATCAGTTGAGCCTAGCGACCGCTAATCTACTCCTTTTAATAAGTAGCGAGAGATTAGTGGCTGCTAAGATTTTTCATTGATTCTCATTGATGCGTAAAAAAAAAAGATGCAAAGGTGTGTGCCTAATAAACTATGATGTTATATGAGAACCCAATTTTTTTTTTTAATAACCATCTTTCTTCCCAAATATTAAAATACCTCCATAGCTTTAGACAATAAAAATAGTCCATATCTCATATATTTGTCATCGAGAATATATTATGGAAAATGCCTAATGACCTGCTAATATCTATTACTATGATTTGTTATTCTAGTGCTATGTTCAAAATAAGAAATTGTTTAGCCTATTTTCTGCATAGTCATTCCTTTATGTAAGTATTTGAGCTTAGCGGTCACTAAGCATTTTATTTAATACAAAAGCTGTTTGATTGATATTGTGCAAATAATGAGTTTAGCGGTGCTAAGTATTTTAATAGATCAAACCGATATAAATTATGTGTTAGACAAAAACACTTATGAGTAATATAGAAGTTGTGATATTTTTAAGGGTATGTAGTGCCGCACTTGGCCGTGCAAGGGATTTTATAGCCAATAATATATGATTATAGTTAATGAAAAACACTAGCAATCCAAAACTAAAGATATATTTATTTACATTACTAGAATGGAAACCTAGGAGCTGTAGAGGCTAGCGGCCGCTAGGCTTCTATTCAACAAATACATGGAAAACATACGACATGCAAATTTGATCATTACCATGTACTAAAAAGAATAGCTTGGTCCCCTATAAAATCTAATTATTTATTATTTCAAATTTAGTGTCGAAAATATCATTCTCTTTGGAGCTTAGTGGTTGATATTTTCTTTCCTATCTATAAGCTACTCTCAAATTAGAAATATCATGCCACGTGTCAACATTTGACTAGACTATAATTACAACTTAATATGGAATTTTTTTATAGGTAACAAGTATTTGTTAATTCTAATGTTAATTAAAAATTTCTTTATAAATGTTTCAATTATATAATTGTGGAAGTAATTGGTTCAAACTTACAAGATGTCACATTTTTGGGTTTTTTTTTTTTATTGATTAATGCGCATGATATTTACAAAATATCGAATTCACATTTGATAAAAATTAATAATAAATGTGCATATATCGCTCTCTTAAACTTTAAACCTTTGTTTAGAAATGTTCACTTCTATTTTCTCTATGGTTTTTTTATCATGCTTAAATTAATATTTTCATTTTCCCACAAGTTCACAAAGAAACAATTGTCATTGTCCCACTTTTTCTAAAGTGAAAATAATAAATTTGATTTCCTTGTATCCCATGCTATCCTCTGAATTAAATGAAAATATTAATGAGGGGTAAATTCCAAGTTTGATATGTGAAATCCAACGCATTAAATGCACATATTTGAAATTTCAATATCCCCCACTTTTTCTTTATGAAGGGGAAATTCAAAATTTGAAATTTTCCTATTCCCCCTTTTTTTTAGTTTTAAGAATTTATTTCATTGAATGTTTTAGGAAATATTTAAATACACTAGAGAAATATATATTAAGGTTTCTTTTTCAATTTTTAAATCGTAGAAAACCATCTTTTGAAATCAGAATACAACATGCACAAACACTAATTTACCGGTTTGAATACTCGATTCTTGGCCATTTTAAGAATGGAAAGCTGAGGCAATGATTATAATCTTGTTTGGGGAACACAAATGAGATAAAAACTAGTGATTGTGGATAGATCACGGGTACAGTGCAGATCAGGAGGCCCACAAAGGACAAAATCAAAAGAGACAAGAAAAATAGGTTGTGGATAAAATCTCACAGATAGTTTGTTTAAGAGAGAATACAAAGCTTTAACAGACATTATCAAGCACATAAAAATTTTAGATACTACTAAAACATGTATTTATCAAAATAATCTATGTTATTGTATGTGTACCATAGTTGATGGCGGGCACTTTCAGTTCACTCTGTATTCACCTAGTTCTTGTGTTTTGCACCACAATCCGTCCCTTCCTTTCCCTCTATTGCCTTTGTAGTTCCATTTCATCTCCTTGTCAAAATGTGTTGCTTTGTCTGAAACCACATTTTTGTCCTTCCCTGACCGAAGAAATTGTAATCCCTTTTACAATATTTATTCTTTGAAAACCCATTTTATGTTCAACCGTAGCTCACGTATTCATGTCTGTTAAACAAGTTCCCTTTTTAGACCTTATATCTGTCTCTCTGGTTAATTTTTGTTAATTTTTTGTTCTCCTTCCTATGTTTATTCTTTCCCGTAAGTGGTGGCATCTATCCCTAGTTCTGCAAAACACAAGTCGCATATTCGAGTTTTAAAAAATCGTAATGGTTTGATTTTGTATAGTTTAGGTAATCATTTTGACCTCCTTTAATGATTTTTAATATGAAATAAATAGTCATGACTAATTATTTCAATGTTCAATGCTTACATTATTACCATGTAGATATATATAGTTAATTATATTCATTTTTCCATGTAGAAATAGTTAAATGTAATGTCTTTAGCAAGTTTTTTTATGTTTAATAAAAGGTAAGAACATTATATGTACTCGTAAATATTATTAAATATAAATTTTAATCATTCTATTTACAAACATATATTTCATTTTATGGACCTTATGTTATGCCATATATTTTTATTATGCTACATATCATTGGTTAAGTTTAAGTTTATGCTATATTTGTATTTGAGATGTAAAAAATGCCATAAAATAGGACATTTTACCAGTAGATGTCCTAACAAAGAGATCTCTCAAAAGGAAAAATTGATAAGACTAGTGGAGAGACTCTTAAGACACATGAAGCTTGGCTAGATAACAAGGAGGAGGGAAAAAATAAATACCAAGGATAGGGAGAAGGGCTACCCCTCCACCATCCAAGGAGCTAAAATACAAGAAAGGAAAAAGAGTTTTAGAACTCCAATCAGGAAACCAATGATTTGTAGAAAGATTTGGCATCCCAAAACCCTAGTGGTGGGTGCTTCATAGAATCTTCCAACCTCCATAGAATATTTAGATCCTCAAACTCTAGTGAAGGTGTTTATGGAGGTTGATGAACAAACTGAAATAATGTTAGTAAATCTTCTTTCCAAGGAGGTTGATCAGAAAGAGCTTTGGGATAAGAATAAGGACACTAGAGTTGTGCCAGGGGTATTAGCTGCTGAAAATGCCTTTCCTAATCCTTTAAGTACCATTGAGGAAGTTCTAAATGAGGAAAAAGAAATGGTTGTTTATGAAACTTCACTGAAGAGAGACTCTTCGTTGTTTAAGAGTTGCTCTCCTAAAAGTGGAAACCCCTTTTCCTTTCCAACTCAACATCTTTACAACTCTTGGACAGTGAGAAGGGAGAGAAAGAGGAGGGGAAGTTACACCACTCAAAGAAAATAGGATGGAGGATGAAGATCCAGATCCCAATGGTTTTCTAGAGGTTAAATCCAGAAAAAGAAAAGACTGAAGGGGTTCGAGAAGATCCCAGATTCATTGTATAATGAGAAGAAAAAGAAAATTGATAACTGGGGAGCTTCAACATCTAGAACTACAAGATCTTCTGCTAGAAGAGTAGTGGATTTTGGAAGCAACTCTAAAAGAGGTAGACCTTCTAAGAAGACTCTAAGAACCAAAAGAACAGAAGAAGATATTACAGATGGTACTCAAAGCCAATTGAGACATCAAGCAATTACATCACCTATATCTTTTAGATGAAGATCATCTCTTGGAACATTCGGGGTTTGAATGGAAATTCTAAACAAATAATAATCAAAGAGTTAATAGTTTCTAGTAGACTGGCATTCTGCTTCTGCAGAAACAAAGATGAATTCTAAGATACTTGCTAATTGTAAAAGTAATTTTTGGGAAAATTCGGACATGGCTGTGGTGGACTCTCAGGGAGCTTCAGGTGGTATGGAAACTTTTTGGGATAAGAAGCATTTCACTAGTACGATTCTCTCTAAAACTAGTAATCATCTTGCTATTAAATTCCATGCTATTGAAAATAATAATACTTGGATCCTCTCCAATATCTACGCGCCCAATACGGTTAGTGGAAGAAGGAAGCTTTGGAGAGATCTAAAGGTTTTTAGAATTCAGCATAGTGATGACAAATTGGCTCATTATGGGGACTTCAATTCCCCATTAAATCTAGGAGAAAAACAAGGGGGAAACTCTTCTTTCTCTCTGGTATGGATGATTTTGCTTGACTTCGTGGTTGAACTAAATCTCATGGATGTGGACCTTCATGGCAATCAATATACTTGGAAAACTGGAGGTTAGGAAGGGATATGATTCAAGTCATATTGGATAGAGCCCTTATCTCTGAAAGTTGGATTCTTCATCAAGACTTTCATCTCACATCTTTGCCCAGAATAGGTCTGATCACAATCCGATAGTTTTAAATTTTGTTAACTGGGTTAAGCCTACTAGAAGCTCCTTTAAATTTGAAAAGATGTGGATGGAGCATGATGACATCTTTGATAGGATCAAGGATTGGTGGATTTGGGGGAGGAGGAACTGCTCAATATAGGCTTATTCAAAAGCTTAAAAATGTCAAAAACAAGTTAAAATCTGGAATAAAGAAATCTTTGGGAATGTTTTTGTGAAAAAAAAGGAGCTAAAACAAAGACTCCAAGATCTAGAAAACAAAATAAACTTATAGGGAGATCTAGGGAGGATCATTTAGCAAAAAAATATCCTTTCAGAGTTGCACATGGTTTGTAGCAGGGAAGAATTCTATGGAGGCTTAAATCTAGGGCTATATGGCTGAAAGAGGGAGACAAAAATATGAAATTATTCCATATGACCACATTGAAGCATAGATCCTGTAATAGGATTACGGAAGTCTCTAAAGGAAACAACAACATCATAAAAGATCCGTGGATCATCAAGGAAGAAGCTCTCAGATTCTATGAAAAATTGCTCAATGAGAAGAGTGATACTAATGATATGGCTGACTCTTTTATGCTTGAAGCTATCCCACATGATAAAATAGAGGAGCAAAGATTTAAAGATATTACCAAAGCTGTTACTTTGGAGGAGCTTTAGAAAGTTATTTTTTCTCTTGAAGGAGATAAGGCTCCGGGACCTGATGGCTTCTCTGTCAATTTTTTCAATTTTTTGGGAAATTTGCTCGGACGATCTCCTAAGGGTTGTAAATGAATTTCTTAGAACTGGAGATTTATTGAAAGAGCTTAATAATACCCACATAGTGCTTTGGCTCCAAAAAAATGGATGCTAAATATTTCAAATATTTTAGACCCATTAGCTTGGTTAATGTTATCTATAGAATTTTTACTAAGATTATTGCCACTAGACTGTAGTCCATTTTGAATGATTTAATCTCAAAATAACAAAGTGGGTTCATCAAAGGTAGGATAATTCAAGATGGTGTGATCATGGTGCATGAGATTATTCACTCTATGGATAATAATAAAAAGGAAAGCATGGTCCTTAAACTTGACATGAATAAAGCCTTTGATAAAGTCTCCTGGTCTTTTCTTGACAATGTTTTGGCCAAATTTGGATTTCTTGACAAATTTAGAAGAGTTATCAAGGCCTGCATCTCAACTGCTAGATTCTCTGTGGTGGTTAATGGTGAACCAGTGGGATACTTCACCAGTAGTAGGGGACTAAGACAGGGGGATCCTATATCCCCTCTTCTCTTTATTTTGTTGGCAGATAGCCTCAACAGAACAATCACCAAAGTTGTTAAAGATGGTCTTCTAAAAGGCACTAAACCTACCTCTACGAATCAAACAACTTCTCATCAGAAATTTGCAGATGACACTATCCTGCTTTTAGTGGCATCTATACTAGAAGCTAAGGTGATCAAGTCCATTCTGAAATTTTATGAGGTTGCTTCTGGACAGCAAGAGATCAACTTTGACAAAAGCTCTATTTTCTTTTTCAATACTCCTTTGGAAAGACATAATAGAATTGCTAAAGTATTGGGTTGTAAAATCAATTTACTTCCCACTACTTATTTGGGGCTCCCCTTGGGTACTAAAAAAGTCTCAAACAAAGTCTAGAATGACTTATTAGAAAGATTCCAAAATAAATTGGCCGGATGGAAAGGAGCCATTCTTTCCAGTGTTGGTAAATGTCTACTTATCAAAAGCACTCTTCAAAATCTGCCTATCTACATTATGTCTCTATACAACATTCCTTCTACCTTCAGAGAAAAAATTGAAAGGATTCAAACACTTTTTATGGTAGGGAATGGAGGAAAAATTCAAATATCACCTGGTTTCCTGGGATCAAGTGTGCACTCCTAAAAGGATTGGGGGCTTGGGCATAAAATATATTAGAAAAATGAATATGGCCTTAATTACAAAAATGGGTTGGAGAATGTTATCGGAGGAACAACCATGGATTGAACTCATCAAGGCTAAATATCTTGAGCAGCAAATAGCTTCCTCCTTCCTCCATGTAGAACAACTTCCCCATGGTTCCATTTTCTGGACCAACTTGATTCTTATCAGAATTTTATCAAGCAAGGTTGTAGATGGAAAGTGGGAAATGGCAGAGACATTAGTTTTTGGGTGATAATTGGTGTAATCTTAGCCTCAATGATAGATTTGGTGTAACTAAGGAGAGTCTTGAACAGAAATATGGTACTAAGGTCATTGATTATATGGAAATTGATGGAAATAAAAAGAGATGGAAACAGCTCTCAGTGGATGGATTTGATTTGAAATTTGTGTTGTCCTCTCTTCAGGAGCAACTGGACCTCATCCCCTTGAATCAGGTGGACGTCAAAGATGAAATTTTTTGGCACAATTCTAGAGATGGGGACTATATAGTTAAATTTGGTTATAATTCTTACTTTGAGAATACCCAGAGTGAATTTAATTGGAGAAAAATATGGATGACTGAGTTAACCCCTAAAATCAAATTTTTATTTTGGCTTGTGCTCAGAGGAATAATTCTTACTAATGATAACCTGATTAAGAAAGGGTTCATAATGCCTAATAGGTGCCACCTATGAAAAAAAGATGTTGAAGATATTAAGCACCTTCTTATTCACTATGATTATGCTACCATGATTTGGAGTTATGCCTTTTCCAAGTTCAATGTTCCCTGGACGATGCCTAAGGACTTCATCCAATTCTGGACCCAATGGAATCCTCCTTTTAAGCATTGTGTTGTGAGAAGGCTTTGGAAACTGGTCATGCCCCATATTATCTAGAGAATTTGGAAAGATAGGAATGATATCATTTTCAGAAATAACAAGCAACATTGCAAGCTCAACTTTGTTAAGATTGGGCATGTTGTTAAAGATAATATTGGGAGATTCAAACCTCCCAAAAATAAGAAGTATCCTGTTGACGAAGAGTACATTCTTTCCAATTGGAATATTGGAACTGCTAGTTTGCAGATTAGGAATACCTCTAACATTGATAGGTATTTGATTCATTGGATTCCTCCTGAGAGAAACTGGCATAAACTCAACTTTGATGGTACCTCCAAGGGTAACCTAGTCTTGCTCCTGGGGAGGTGTTATTAGGGATCATAAAGGCTATTTAGTTGTTGCTTATGCTAGTAAAATGGGGATTCAGATGAATCATTATGCTGAAGCCCTAGCTGCTCTATGGGACTAAGGATTTCCAAAGATTATGATATTCGAACTTAATTTTGGAAGGGGATTCTCTTAACATCATTAACCATTTAAACCAAACTTCTCCTCCTAGCTGGACTATCAAGGACTTTATTATGGAAGCAAGAAATATTTGTCAAAATTTCAAGAATATCATTATTAGACATACCTATAGGGAGGGGAATAAGGTTGTAGACACATTGGCTAATATGGGCATCAATATCAATCTTATCATATGGGATAATGTAAATAACATCCCTAAGGAGGTTCAAACTAGCATTAATGTGGATAATTATGGGATTACATACGTGGAGTAATTTTAATAATGACATGGAGTGGGCCTTAACAGAGGTGAAAGTTCACACATGTGTGAATTATCCTCCTTATTATGGCCACATTAAAGCTATTGAACCTCACACAGTGGGAGGAATTTCAAAAATAGGACAGACATAAGGAAGAAATAGATTCTTACGAGGGTTTTGAGCAGAAAATTCACAGGATTAGCAGGAAGAAGAAGAAAATGGGAGGGGCGTCGTGTCAATTGGAGCCATGTTGCAATCCGGCCTAGAAGAATAACAAGGTACTTTGGAACCTCTTACACAAGGGAGGCATCTCAAATTTCATTGAACGCATTCAGGGTCATGATCAAAACATTTCAGTTCATTTGCTATGGATTGGAAGGATAGAAGGGTCAAATATGGTGGCCACCATGTTATTATCAACGAGGAACTGATTGTTGAGGCTACAGGCCTAGAACTAGAGGGATATCATTTTTTTAGTAAAAGGATTGATAGGGTCGTTGAGGCCAAGAAATTCTCCGATGAGGGTGAGGAGCTTGAGTTTGTTGCTGTGGGCATAAGGGTAAGTTCTATTCCCATGTTGTATGATGAAGTGACGAATATGATGGTCATATATATTTCCTTGGAAGGGCACTATAAACATGATCCTATTAAACACCTTGCCTTTTAAAACCATTTTAGAAGGCATTTTACGGTCTGCTTCCCGCACTACCTGCTCAATTCCCTTCATTCTATTCTGGATTTTCAAAAGCACTCTTGTGTTATTCCTTTGCATCAAGGCCTTATCTTCATGTTGCACAAGCTTTGTGTTTCCAAGTTCCCTAGCTTCCCAATTACTCTAAGTGATCTTCACACTACCATCTCCTCTAATCTCGTTCCCATTCTTGACACCCCTTCCAAATCCAAAACCAAGAACCCTAAGAAAATGGATGCCCCTCACACTTGTCAAGGATTCTCATAAGCGACAAAGAGATGGAAGTTGATCAAAAATTGCTGCATATTAGCAATACTGGTATTGATATGGCCCTGCATCGGGGGGATTCAAGTAACTCATAGATCGAGTCTCTAGAGAAATAGATGAAGTAGTCAAGAAGGACCCGCATTGTATGGATAAGCGAAAGGGAAGAGAAAAAATGATGAAGATAATGACAATGGCAAGGATCAAATTGCTGATATTTATAAGAAGTTGAACTCTCTGACACTAGACTAGGGAGAGCTAAAGATAGACATGATCACAACATGGCTATCTTCAAAGCCATAAGTGACTTTTTAGAGCAGAAAGTTCGGAGCATTGCCATGCTCAATGGGATCCCTACAACTATTTGGGGGAATGATAAAGAGAGGAGTCTGACCATCTCGCAGTTGAATGCTTCAGACTCAACGCACATCACCACACTGGCATTTTTACCTCATTGCAAATGATCTAGTCCATAATTGAAAGAGAATCCAAGAAGTAAACTCACTTGGGCTGGCGGGAATCATTGTAGATGTTGATCTTTTGTGGTCTTTTTGTTGTGACTTTGCTACTTTTTTTGCTGTTCTGTTGCAGTCTTTGTCCTTTTTTTGTTTCTTGTTGTAACTACCTCTTGGTTACTTATGGTAATACTATTCTATCTAGATTTTGATCCTTTCTTATTGAATCTCCATTGTTATATTAGGTTGTTGAGCCCTTTTTGTAACAGGTATAGTCCCTTTAAAACTATTTACCAATAATAAAAAAAAAGTTTAGAATTTTTTGAAATATATTAATACAAGATTGTACTCGTATATTTATGTACCTTTTTGTAAAGTCAATCAAGAATTTTTTTGTTTAATCTAGCTTCCATAGAGGTATAATTCTTCTTTTTCGAAAACATTCACATAGAAAACAATTAGTAATGACTTACTTGATAAATGATCTAACCTAAAGTAATAATTTTTAAATTCTCTAATACCATATTCCAAGACTAGTGACCATTAAGATGGATGTTTATGACATTTCTTAGCTATTACAAGAAAACAAAGGAAACAAATATTCCAAGACAAGACAAATATTAAAGATTTTCCTGAATAAATTTATTCAAACAAGAATGGAGATTAGTGGCCACTAAGATATTGGTTGACTCACATACGATACAACTAGTGATGACTCACCTAAAAACCGAGATAAGTAACATTATTATATTTATATTTTCATGTTATGATATCTGAATCCTAGGATGATATTCAAAGCCTAGCGGTCGTTAATGTCAAATATTATTAAATAACATCGGTGCAACATAACAAAGATTTGAGATTAACGACCACTAGGATATTTGTTGCCTTGCATACAGGATGATTAACAATGACCCGACTAAAAAACAAACTAAGCTCCATTATTATATTTGGATTTTACAATATTACCTTTTAAGACTAGTAATCGCTAGGGTGGATGTTTAATTTCTTTATTTGATGTTTCAAGACAAGATTAATTTTAATGATTTTCCAGCATACACATATTCCAAAACAAAATTTTCCGCATGGAGGCCACTGATTTCAATATGTGATTCAAAATCTATCACATGATATTCAAATCTAGTAGATGTTAAGGTCATAGATTATTCCACTATGTTGGTGTAACATAATTGTGAGCTATGGAAATTACACTACTAACAAGAAAGTAAAGTAACTAGCTAGATACCTTCTCCTTCGTGATTCCTTAGAAAACCTCAGAATGGTCAATAGAATGTGGATGGGCCCAGATTACTCAAAATATAGGTTCTTCCCTCAAACCGAGTAAGGCATTCTCTCTGTAACAAGATCGACTCACTTTTCACTAATGGATAAAGGGATAATGGATTTGGGATGATCCAAGTGGGGCTATTCAGGCATTAGGATGAGGTGGAGGGGATGCTTTATGCTCAAAGGATGCAAGAGCTCTGACATGATTTCAAGCTTGTTCTAAAAGAGGGGTAAGGCTCTATTTATAGCCTAAAAGTGGGATTAATTGGGATTTTGGGTAATCATGATTTGGAAAAGTAAACATGATTAGGTGAGTGGGAGACATGAGGAATGGTCCAAAATTAAACTTGAATATTTAATTCGTAAGTGGGGGACATGGGGAATATTTGACATGTGAGGAAGATTGGGTTTAATTTAGGGATTAAAACGAATTAATTAATCAATTAACATTGATTAATTCAATGTGTATTTTTGTGGGAAATGGAATGGGGAAATTAATTGATTTAGGAGAAGTGTTAAATTGTGGTGTCTACATTTGAACCTCTTTGGAAGGGTACTATGAAAGTAGTGTCCTTTCAAAGAAAGTAGACGAGATGGATGAATATGCCCCAGGTGGAAGGATTGAAAGTTTTGAAGAGATTCTTCTTAAGGAAGGTGTTCCTTCGATAAGAAGTTATTAGAGGAAGAAAAGAGAAGGCATTCTCTAAGAAAAAATAGAACAAACTTTCACTTGTAAGAACGGGGAAGAATTCAATCTAATTTTGCTAAGAAAAAAGTAGAGAAGATGTTTGTTAGGGAGAATATAAGGTGGTAGGTGATGGATGTTATGGTATCCTCAAAGAAAAAAATTCCATGGGAATACATGATTAGGGATGTGATGATGCCCCCTCAAGAGGGCTGATGAGAATGGAAGAGACGATAGAGCTCTCGAAAAGAGGAGAGGTCAACTCTGCAGAGAGGAGGACAAGAATGGGGTGTAAGAGAATGAAACAACTGTGGTGTGTAAATGGGGAAAGGATTCAATCATCCTTGAATGCTAGATGTTTTTAAGGATGTAATGAGTAAGATTGGAAAGAGAAGAAAAAAGGAATGGATAGGAGTAGTGGTTGATTATGAGTAGGGAAAGAAAATTCAAAGGTGAAGGAGACAAGGGTATGAAATAGAGCGATAGATATGGAGGAGGAGAAAAAATGAATGAAAGAGGTAGAAGAGAATAAGAGAGAGGGATGATAGGGGAAGAAGGGAATGATGAAGGACAAACAAGAAGAAGATGAGATGAGATGAGAGAAGATGACAGAGAAGAGGGTGAAATTATGAAAAAGGGAGAGAGAGATTCAAAATGAAGGGAGTGGAATAGTGAAGAAGGGTGAAGGAGATGAAGGGAGATAAATTATGGAAAAAGGGAAGGAGACGAAGAAATTTAAAGAAGATGAAAGAGATGATAGAATGGAGAAAAGAAATAAACTATAGAAGTAAGAGGTGAAGAAGACAAGGGTATGGAATAGAGTAGACAGATGATGAAGGAGAAGAAAAAGAAAGAGGTGGAAGAGAATAATAGAGAAGGATGATATGATAAGGGAATGAGGAAAGACAAAAAGAATGATAAGACAAGATGATAAAAGATGACAGAGTAGGGGGTGAAATTAAGAAAAAGGGAGAGAGAGGTGAAAAATGAAGGTAGTGGAATAGAAAAGATAAAATGAAGAGGGAGGGATGAGAGAAAGGGAGAGAAGGATGGAAAAATTAAGGAGATGAGGAAGATGAAGAATTTAAAGAAGATGAAAGAGATGATAGAATAGAGAAAAGAAAGAAACTATGAGGGACCAGAAGATGTGGAGAAGATCAGAGAAAAGAAGAGAAACTGGTACAAAATGATTGAAAAGGTAGGGGTGGTAGAGAAAAGAAGGGGAGGGGAGGAGGAAGGTGAAAATGATGGGGGAAGAAGAGATGACAGAGTGGATACAGGGAGAAGATTGAAGGAACCCAGTCATTGTGGGGAAGACCAAGGTAGAGAATATGGTATAGACCACATGGAGATGCATGTGGATGATGAAGGGGTAAAAAAGACTGACAATGAGAAAGAGACAAGGTAATGATGGTGAAATATGAAGAAGCCACAAGAAAAAAAGGGAAGAAGATGTAAAGAAAGAGAGAGACAAGAATGAAGATTGGGAAGGAGAAATAGACAACCTGGGAAAATGATGTAGAAGGAAGGGAATAAAAATGGGGAATGCTTGGTTAGAGTCAGGTAGATAAGGAATGTAAAGAGAAGAAAGAGGGGAGGAATGACATAGAGAGGAAAATATGTAGGGATGCATGACATGAGGATACAAAGGTTACCACAAATAGAAAAAGGATGTATGATGAAGACAATAAAGAAATTGGAAAGGAAGAATGGAAGATGGAGAGGTGGCAAAGAAAAAGAGAGGGAGGGATAGAAGAGGAAATTCCAGTGAAGGGATGTTAGGGGAAGTCCAACAATAATTATTGTTGGGGAAGGATGAGAGGAAAATTGAATAAATTTAAAAGGGTAATGGGGAGTATAAGAGGCAATGAAAGTGAAGGGACGTTAGGGGAAGTCCACCAATAATTATTGGTGGGCACAGAGGAAGGAATGAATGAAGAAATAATGGAGAAGGTCAAAGAGAGTGAACAAGGCCGAACAAAATGAGGATGGGTGAATTTTAGGGGTATTCCACCAATAATTATTAGCATGGAAATGGAAGATGATGATGAAGAATGTTAGGGGGAGACCAACAATAATGTAGGGTAGACATGGGTGTGGATATGTGGGAGAACTCAATAATATGGAGTGGAAAGAGTAAAGAAAGAATGAGTGATGATTTGTGAAAAGATGAAGGTGAGGAGATGATGTAGAGGATGAAGATGAATGGGGTGAAGATAAAGAAACAAGACATGGTAAGAATGGTAGGAAGTGGTATGAAGGATTATGGATCAAGGAACATGATTACAGGTGGAAGATGGTAGACGCACTCTGTGATATCATAGATCGAGAATGGATAATGATAGGAGGAAATTTTGATTGGTAGGGGAGACCAGGAGGAAGAAATGATCAATGGAGGGAACACGAGAATGAGGTGAGGGAGAAGTCTAGAATGAAAAGTTCAACTTAAGGAGGACCCTTAAGTAAGACTGTCATGTGACGGAAGTGGTTAAGTAAGATTTCCAAGCAAGGGATGATGGAGATGAAAAGTGGGAAAGAAGGATGTGGTGTTTGGAGGAATGAAAGAGGATGTGAGAGGATGTGATGATGGGAAATGATGAGAAAATTT
Organism: Taxus wallichiana var. yunnanensis; assembly: GCA_018340775.1. NCBI lineage: Eukaryota > Viridiplantae > Streptophyta > Pinopsida > Cupressales > Taxaceae > Taxus > Taxus wallichiana. The sequence goes on from CM031238.1 coordinate 869,029,411, forward strand.
GGATGGTGAGAATGTGGAGTAATGGGGGAGGGCAAAATGATAGATAATCCTTAAGAGATACTCTTAAGTAAGGTCACCTTGCTGCATGAATGGTTAAGTAAGATCTCCAAATTGACATTGATGATAAATGGAGGGCGAGAGATAAGAATGGAGTGGATAGAGGAGTAAATGCGAGTTAGTTAGATAAAATGATTACTGTGAGGGTGGGAGAAATAGGGTGGAGGAAATTTGATGGGATGGGGGAGGGCCAGATGGAAAATCAATCTTAAGAGGGACTCTTAAATTATATTTCCATGCTGCATGAATGGTTAAGTAAGATCAATAAGCTAGAGATGAAGAAGAATGATGGGAAGGTCCACAAGGTAACTGATGAATTGAGTGATTGATGGAGGTGGGGAGGACCGTATGATAAGATAGACTAAAGGGGAACCATTAAGTGAACTTTCTATACTACAAGCATGTGTAAGTAAGATTACCAAGTAGAAGACATATACTAGGAAGAATGAGAAAATAAGGAATGGTGTATGTGAGAATGGAACAAGAGGTGAGAGGAGGTGATAACAAGGAAGGAAACAAAGGAGTGTGAAATGAATGGATGGAGGAATATATGTGGTATAAAATGGAGAGTGTGAGGTAAATCCTTAAGTAGGATGCCCATATTGTGGGAGTGATGAGACAAGAAAGTCAAGAAGAAGAGGTGGAGTGGAAAGATGTTTTGGGTGGTGAATATCATTTGATGGAAGAGGAAATGGTGGAGAATTTTCTACAGTGGGAGGATCTAAGGAAGAGGATATACCTAAACTAAGAGTCCTTGACTGTATGGATGGTTAAGTAAGATTTTCAAGCTGAAAGCGGAAGATTGAAAAGTAGAAATCGGGAAGAAAGGGAATGAAGATACAAAAAGTGGTAAAATGGGACAAGAATTGTGAGAAGGATGATGTGGGGACAAGTGGGGATGAGTGGAAATGAGGAGAGAGAACCAATGGATCAAATAAAATATTGACCATGGTGGGGGATGAAGGGTTCTGAGAATAACGAATGCTTGCTGAGAAATATCTTCAAGTAGGATTAAGTAACCGTGATGGTGATCAAGTAGAATTCCCAAACTAGAAAATTTATTACTATGGTTGAATGGATGGGGTGAAAATTAAGTTTTTGATCGTGCAGGAAGATAATCATGTGATGAAAGCATATTAATTTTAATATAGCACATAACAGGATGCATCGTGATATAAAAGATCAAGATGACTATATTGTAATATGCATGAGAGAATAGATGAGAGCCATATAAAAATATATGATGCCCAGATGATATGCAAGTGTAAGAAATTATATACATGGACTATAAAAATATATGATGTCTCTATATGATATGCAATCATATAACATAATTATATTAGAGATAACACCATGATACATAAAATCAAGATGCCCCTATAATATATCAAGATACAAGATAACAAAGAATAAACTTGTAACTAATAATGCAACACAAGAACCTTTAAACATGTCCCTAATGTGTTCCACAATGATGATTGATTGGTTGTGCCCCAAGTAGGGACACAATGATTTGGAATGGATTGGGTCATTATCCTCAAACAAGGAAAAATGAGAGCTGGAATTCCCCTAAATGAGGGAAATGGTTTGAATTTGATAGTCGTAAGGTGGTTGGAACATTTGTTGGGGATGAGAGTTCAAAGTGAAAATTGTGTTGATTTTTGGGTTTTTTTGATGTTTTGTAAATTTTTAGGATTTTGTGATTTTTGAATGTTTTTGGGAATTTTAAGATTTTTGCATGTTTTTGGGATTTTTAAGAGTTTTCAAATATTTTTGTATTATTTGAAATTATTCAATGTTTTAAAGGATTTTTGGGATTTTTCGACCAGAATGAAAATTTCTTTTGAGAGGTGATAAATCAGGGTATCGTCCGCATGTACATTGTTCCTCATGGTAACTCATGCTTCAAATAATACAAAAAGTCTTCTTCATTGGTAGGATATGTTGGTGATGATAGGATGAAAATAAGTCCAAATCCCTTCTTGACTCCATGTAACCAAGAAGATGCGAGGTTCATCATTGAGAATCAAGAAGGACGCAGGATGTAGATAATGAATATAGACATAAGTACTAAAAACAATCCATTTAGGAAATTATGAATAAATTCATCTTAAGGTTACTAAACCAGTTTTGAAATGAATTTTGCTTTATAGGTCATGTGCTAGACTTAGACACTAATTGGTAAGATATGAGGTGAAGGGATAGTTCCCTCTTCACTTAGGCATCAAAATTACTTCTTTGGTAATTTAAAATTATAAGCACTTTTAGATTTATAAGATTTTGTATTTTTGCAATGACTCCCTATGCTTTTCCCCATGCTACTAGTAAGAAGCAAGGGCTCATCACCGAAGGAAAAACATAGGCAAGTAAATATTTTTATTTTTATTTTTCTTTCTTTTTTTTTTTTATGACATTTTTTCCATTGTGATTTATGAATGACCCCTACGATTTTCTCCATGCCCAGTAGAGGAAATAGTTCATCACAAAAGACAAAATGTAGGTGAGTAAGGAACCTCCCTCCATTCCCATTCTCACACTACTAGTAGGAAGTGTGGGATCAACACTAAAGACTATTAATGATGAGAGGTGTAGTAGTTAATTATTCATAAGATATTTTATCGATTGACTTGTAATATAGTGATTTTATTTGGGAAGGAATGTCCTAATCTCAGCCCCGTGATGACTAGTAATACGTGAGGTTCAACACTATAGACTAAGATGGGCGGTCAAATGAATCGTAAATAAGTTTAGAGATTTTTGTGAAAGGGAAAACTTATTTTAAGTGAATAGGTTACCATCGGTAAGCTTCTAGGTATGACCATAGGTTAAACTAGCCGAAAAATGGGAGACATTATAAGAAGTATGAGACTCACAAAACTTAATTTGATCAATATTAACACTTGTCTCATGATGATGAATATGAAGATGTGATTTTGATAATGAGAATATTTTCTAATGGAATGAATAACTTGTAATTATTTGGAGATAAGTCAGACATGAGGAATGTATGAGCTGTTTTTACCAAAATAGAGAGCACCTCAAGAATATAATTTCTTTAAATGTATTATTTTCATTGGTTCATCAAGTTCCTGACCATCTTCAATGGCCAATTTATAGGATCCAGAGCCAAATTTAGTTATAATTACATAGGTCCTAACCAATTAGGTTCAAATTTTCCTTGTTTTTCTCGTCTTTAGTGGTATTATTTTTATTTTCTTTGAGAATGGGATAATCAACCTCAAACTCTCTAGCTCGTACTTTCTTATGATAACTTCATTGTAACTAGTTTTGATAGACTTGAAGGTGATTGAGGGCACTAAGCTATCTTTCATTGAGAAACTCAATTTCATTCAACCATGATTATCGATAATCATCTTCACCAATTACATCTTTAAGAGATATTCTTAAGGACGAGTTCAACCTCAAAGGGAAAAATGGCTTGCAACCATAGACAAGGGAAAATGGGGTGGCTCCCGTAGGTTTGTGGTAGGATGTGCAATAAGCCCAAAGATTTAGGTAAATTTGAGTGTGCCAATTTCACCCATGGGTATTAAATTTTTTCCATGATGGATTTTAAAGTCTTATTGGTTGCTTTTGCTTGGTCATTACCTTGGGGGTAGTATGGAGTAGAATGTTTCACCATTTTATTTAAGCTTTTAGATGAAATAGATAAGGGTATGGGTCAAGGAGGAATACCTGTTGTGATGGTCGGTTGGAGGTTGTTGCACATGTTTTGAATTTCTTGATCCAATGCTCACTATGATAGATTCCTTTTGTGTACGAGGAACTACTTGAAATATAAAATAAGACCATAAGAAAGAGTTAAACAATATATGTCGTGTTTACCTAGTGTATGTTAGATCCAGAAGTGTGATACTTCCTCGGTGGTAGTCAACCCACTATTTAATATAATTTAATGCAAGAAATGACATAAATAAACAAGGTTCTACTGTAGTTGATATGATTTAGGTATCTCATCCAAATACAATAAGAAAATCTAACATAACAGGATAGGATATGATCAGATCTGGAAATAAGGTAAATAATCAAGGTGTTGGAATAGGTCAGGGTTAGGTTCTGGGTCACTTGGGTCACTTGGGAAAAGGTTATTGGGATCTGCTATTAGCAGGATTTCCAAATACAGAGACCAACATCGGTCTGGTATGACCGATGACGGTTTAGTAAGAACCGATGATGGTTAAGGTGGGCTGATAATAACTCAATAGTTCATGGTTTTGGGGATTTGTTTGAGGTTGAATCAAAGATGGTAAGGAGTTGGTTTAGGTTTGTGGAGGTGTTGGGAATATTCAGAGGTACTCAGGAATGGAAAGAGGTGATTAAAATGGTTATGAGTGATGGGAATGGTCGGGTTCACAGGAAGGCAATAATGGTGAGGTAAAAATATAAATGGTGATTGATAAAAAGGTGAAGAACCCTTATAAACTGAATAGAAATGAAATGGTTCAGGTTAGAAACACACTTACTATCATGTAGGTTCAATGACCGACTGGTGGTGGTGATGGTTGATCCGTGAAATGGCAATCGGTTCCATAAAGAGCGGTGCTTCCCAAAAGCTATCGTGAATGTAAATACCTTTTGATGAATGGTTGTGCTAGCTATTGCTATCTAGATGTGTGAAAGAGCTCTGGTTCTTGCTTTCATGCATATATCCTTTTCTCCCAAAACTTGAGAATTTGGCTAACTCAAACAAGGTTACCAAAATGGTTATATGGTAACCGATGGGAGTTTAGGGTGAGTGACATCGGTTTGGGTTGATCGACATCGGTTAAGGAGGGATATCCTAGGTTGCCTAAAATACCAAATCTTTGCTATCTTTTCACACTTTTCTTGTTGGTGCCGGGTCTAAATGGAACATTGCACTTAGATACATGGGAATGTGGTTAGAGGAAGAATAGGCATGTGCTTTTAGGGTTATACTAAGTCTTAGTTCATTAAGGTAAGTAGGGCTAAGTCTTAGTTAGTTATGGAAACATGTTATGAATAGGTCTATGGTGAGGTGTCTAGGTGAGGTGGTTAGGTGACATGTGCATCCATTTAATTAAAGTAATTAAATTCATAAATGGATTGAGGGTGAGTATTGATTTAACTGTGGATAGTTAAATTAATGTTAATATGGCGTGAAAGGGGCTAATGTTAGGTGAGTATGTTTAAGTTAGTTATTTAAAAGGGGACCAAGGGGAGTGTGAGCCAATTTTGGTGTCTACATTTTCCCCTTTTTGTTGCATAGCTTGTATTGTGACAATGACGACAAAAACAGAAGTGATTGCCCCATGTGTGGGTGAAGGTGATCCCCCTCAAACTAGGCACTGATGAGGTGAAATACGGAATCGGTGAGTGGTTTGATAAATGTGTAGGTGGGGAAGGGTTTGAGTATTGAGGGAAAGGGTGACGGTCAACTCGGGTAATGGGTAGTAGGCCATGGTAAAAATTGGGTCATGGGTAATGGAAATCAAATGTACACACACGTATAGATTGGAACATGGTACCAGGTTGAAGAGATTGAAAACTCTACATCATACAAGGTCAATAGGTTTATCCAAATAAGGGTGAAGTGATTTAGGTATCCAAGGTATAGGATATGGTCGAGAAACACAACATAGGTTAGGTATAGGAACGTTTAGGTATGCTCCGGTACACCAAATGTTTGGTCGGGATAAATGACACGACAATAGGCAAGGTATGGTTGTCGAGCTAAAAAAGGTAACAACATCGCAAGGTATAGAAAGTACATAAGGTCAATGCTCACACCAAGCGGTCAAGTTCAGAAAATAGGTCATGGCACGGGTAAGGCCAATGTATAGGTAAAATAACAACTCCCAAGACACGATAAAGGAAATGTAGGGGTAGGTTGAGCTTGTAATTATGTTTCAATGGGTGGCCAGAATGATAATAGGTGCGTTGGCACTAATGGTTACAGGAAAAGGAATCATAACAAGCATAAATAGTTATAAGGGTTGACTGATGCCGGTTATAGGGTGACCGACATTGGTTGGCTAGTCCAAAAATATGACTAGCGTAGGTCATATCGGGTTGGGTTTATAAAAAAATTCCATATTTTATGGAATCATTGTTGTTTTGTGACTTTGGAGAAAATGACAAAGCCGTTTGAATTTTTCCATTTTTTCCAAGAGAGAAGGACAAGGCATTATACCCAGATGAGGTGGAGAGTACGAGTTGGTGAGAGGAGCTAGGAGATGGGTCCGTGAGCTCGGGGTATCAATTTGATTGGTTAGATTAGAGGAGTGGGTTGTGGTGATTTGGGCATGGCGAAAGCATGAGAGGGTTCGGAGTGGGCTACAAGCACAAAGGCCACCATGCCACCATGCCAATGACACTGAGATGAGGTAGGATTTCATCCTTTCTATGTATTTATTTGAAAAAATAAGGTATGGGTATGGGTTTTCGGGTATAGGTGTATAATTAAATTTTGTTTAAAGTTGATGTAATGAGGTAGGGGGAGGTCCGAGGTAGGTTAGATAAGGGTGGGGAGGAGATTAGGTTAGGTTTGGGTGGGGTTTATAGGTTAGTTTTAAATTTTTGGGAAAAATGAGGGGTTTTTCTCGGATTTGGTCACCATGACAGTTGATTGATGCCGGTCGAGGTTTGGCTGATGTCGCTTGGCATTGACCGACACTCGGTAAAGTAATAGGTGGCCAATTCTAGTCATGAGGAATGATGTCACCACCGAGAGACTAATGCTGGTTGGAGTTAGAGGAAATAGGTCAATAAGTAGGAAAGGTTGGGAGGGAAAAGGTAGGTGATGGGATATAACGACAAGTGGAGTGATGATGGGTAGGGTAATATATTCATAGAGGGTAATGAGTAGGGTAATAGGTATAAATGGTATGAGTGGATTGTGGTAACAAGGGGTGATCTATAGGGTTGGGGTACAATAAGCAATAAGGTTTTGGGAGTAGGTTTGTCGGGTAAGAGATGTGTGGGGTATGGTGAAGGTTTAACAATGTTGTGATTTGTTGGGTGCAGGTGAGGGACCAGTTGCGGATGAGAGACAGAGTACCACCTCTCATTACTTATTGGTATTAGGGAGCATGATGGAAGAGGAGTAAGTCACGTTAAAAATGTTAGCCTTATTGGGATTAGGCACGGTATAGGCGAGATAGTTCAAGAAGTTGAGCTTGATGGTCGTACTCATCGATAGATGGGATTCAATGACCAACACATTTCATCTACCAATGGGTGAGATCATAGTCACCCTAGAGGACGTGTACATGATCCTACGGTTACCGATAGTGGGGACACGTGTATTCTATTTCTTTAGAGGCATTAGAGGAGCTGATGTTGACAATATTTGGAGAGGGGATGGAAGAGATGAGGTTCCATAACTGCGAGCTTGAGTTATGGAGAGATGTCGTGGCCCATCCTGAGGAGATGAGGTTAGTGGTCTTGATTATGGAGGCAATGTATTGTTTTACACTACCAAATGTGGAGGGTGGGAGATTCCGATGGGAACTGATGGGAGTTCTCCATGATATGATGGAGGATAGGACTTGGGTTTCTTGGCACCAACATACTTGGTATAGCTATCCGAGAGCTATGGGCCTACGGGTAATTATAGAGGTTCAACTTGGGCTGCGCACCTTTCTCTTACACTATTGGGCATACAAGAACATTATATGTGTGCATCTAGTTAGTATGCCCTAAATGGATCCATTCAAAGAGGGATTTGTTTGAGTTGGCTACAGTGTTGGGTGCTGTTGTTGGAGAGCGCAGGCTATCAAAGCTACACATGATGTAGCGTACTGCTACGAGCATATGTTGGAGGGTTTATCTAGTGGAGTCATTATCTGGAGGCCATATGTCAGATTCCCCTCATACAAGAAGATGACAGTGGAGCTAGATGTATTAAAAAATTTGAGATAGATAAAGGGGACTTATGTCAATGAGTATGAGATGATCCCTATTGACATGGTTAGGCGACGGTTGGGATTGCCCTAGGATGTGCTACCATCGTTCCCTTAGTATAGGAGATATGAAATAGAGAGGCCTATGCCTCTACCACAACCTACAGTGCAAATAGACAGGAGGAGTAGGTATTATATCGTCAAATTGATGATGCAGGCTATACGAGATGCATATAAATGATGGTGGGAAGCCTAGCCACAAGCAACACTAGCGAGTCAAGTCGGCCAGATGTGGCCACCCTCACAGTTCATAGGGATACACTGCAAGGATACATAGCCACCTTACAGGGCCAAATTATAGGTTTACAGGGGTAATTGGTAGGGTCACAGATAGAGGTGTCCACATTATAAGCACAGTGGTGGCTCTTCGAGCCTAGATTACAACACGAGACGAGCTCTTGCACGGGAGGGGATGGAGATGGGGGAAGGTAGCCACCCTACAAGCACATGTAGTAGGGTTGTAGGGCTAGTTGGCCACTGCTCAGGTGTAGATTATGGCCTTATAGGCCCGGTGTCGTTTCTCAAGCACCAATACATGCACTAAAACGAGTGGTCGGGATAGGGTCCCATGGTGTGTGGTGTGGTCCGAGACCGATGGGGCCACCTTAGACAATACCGATGGCCATATTTAGGGATGCTCTGAATGAGGACATATATTATCAAGATCACTTGACGGCTGCCAGGATAGATTTTCCATCTTATGTAGAGCACAAAGTACATCACACCCCGAGTGAGAGGACAAGATCTCGTACACATCATATCTTAAGTACATGGGATTTGAGCCCATGATTGAGTTCAGTGAGAGGCTACCAACTCACGGAGGCTTGATTTAGTTGCGAGCCATGAAGAGGCTGATCTAAGAGTTATACAGGAAGAGAAATGTTAGCGGGGCACTACACGAGAGTGGAGGAGGAGGACACTCGATGAGATGGGGATGGGCATCAGATGGGGAGATGACTAAGCCCCCTATGCACCCTAATTTTTTTATTTTTGTGATATATATCGGCCTGCGTGCCATAGATGCAAGGATGTATATGAGAGTTTTGAGCATATACCGACCTACGTGCCGAAGATGGTGATGCTATATATAAGAGTTTTGAGAGACTTCTATTATTTTTATCGAAGTATACTAGATGGATACACAAATGTTTATGATGAGATCAATGATTGTGCATGATGTACTTGTGTTGGCAGAATTTGATTGTTAGTTGTAGATGGATGGAAACTAGGTGTATTAGGCATGGTGGAGACATGTTGGTCTAGGCATGGTTGAGTTAGGTCATATGCACGAGCGATTAGGTCGCGAGACATGTTTGAGTTAGGTCATTTAGGCATGGTGGAGTCGGGTCGCAGGCATGTTTGAGTTAGGTCATTTAGGCATGGTGGAGTAAGGTCTTTTAGGCATGGTGGAGTCTTGTTTTTAATGTTGATTTAATGGCCAAGTTATTTGTAACATGGGAAATAAATGATGAGGTATATGCATGTTATGGTTTAAGTTTCCAAATATTTTCTATTATGGAAATATGAAATGATTGATTGGTTTTTTTATGATGTGAATCATGGTAGATATGTATGTTTGTATTGATTCCCAAGTATTGTAGAAAATGGAAACTAAGATAGAATATGAAATAGGAAAATGGAGGAAAATAGGTTAGGGTAAAGAGTGGCCGAGCTAACCTCCAAGGACCCATTCCCGAGAGTACTTCCTACATAGCCCTAGTGAAAAGGGGCCTCAGAACGATGTAGTTCTCCCATAAGCTAGGGAAGAATATGATGAATTAGGGGGATGGGTTGGTATATTTTAGGCATGATTGAATGTAGGTCATAGGCATGATTGATTCTAGGTCATAAGCATGGTTGAGTCTTAGGTGAAAGTGGAAATCTTTAAAACGTAGTTGTTGATGGTCTGGTCCTAAATAGGAGAATCAATAGGTGATGAAGAAGGTAGAATAGTAAGAGGTGGTAAAAGAGCCGCTGAATTGATAAGAACCCTAATGAGTCTACCATACCCTGGATGGGCTTATAAATGTAAGACCTTAAAGGTGTTGCATATATGACTATTCTAAGGGTGAAGAAAGTCACATGATCATGAAATGTCACATTCATGGGCAAGTTCCTTGAACACGAAAAATTAGGGTGAAAAGGAAATGAGGTGAAAGTGGGTGGCTTAGCGTAACTTAGTGTATGACAAGATGTTTACCTAGCAAGAAACCTAGGATAAAAAATAGGTGAGTCTATGAGGATTTTTTTCATTTTCTTCATTTGTTTATTTATAATAGACTGATCGATGTCGGAAGTATATGTGGGATGAGTATATTATCTTATATAGGTCTTTGTGAAGCTTATCAATGTGAAAGCTTCTAAACATTTTATTGTATTTTTACAATGACTTTATATAGTTGTCCTTCAAGGGAGCAGTCTATTTATAGCAGCTAGGTAGAGAGAAGAGATGTCCCTTTTGAGGAGTCATCTTTTTGCTAGAATTTTGACTCAAGGAGTTGAATCCCATTTTGTTTTTGGACGTTTTAAGTCATGGAAAAGACTATAGAGGAAGACTAGGTTCTTGTTTTAGAAGACAAAACCATAACACACAGAGGTTAACTATGAAAGAGGTGGTTTCAAGTGATGAATGACCATGGGATTCCATCTTTAAAAGGATGAAAAGTATCCATGAGAATAATGCTATGAGTAGAGCCATGGTGCTCATATCAAGATAAGGTGAAAGGTGACGGGTAATCACACGATTCTTGTTTAATTTTTATCCTAAAAAATGGATAATATGGAAGGTGAAAAGCGCTCAAGAGACGGAGGTCAATTGACAAAAATTGATATAGGACCTGATGTCAACAATAAAATGGTTGAAGATGCAAGGCATTGAGGGGCTCAAGTTTGGGTTTACCTTTGAGTGAAGACAAACAATAAGCACCTGATCCATAGGCATGGGTAACGATATAGGGTCCAAGTCAATTAGGAGAAAATTTACCCCGTTTATTTTTATCTTCTTTAGTTATATGTTGATTTTCCTTTAGGATGAGATCGTTGGCTTGAAAATTTCGTCCTATGGACACGTTTTTCATAGGCCCTCTTGATATGTTTTTGGTAAATTTTTAGATGGTGAAGAGCATTAAGATGACATTCATCTAATAACTCAAGTTTCACTAAATGATCCTAGCAAAATTCATCATCTTGAGCATGTATTATAGTGAGATGCGAGAGAGATGGAATATGGATTTCGAGAGGAAAGACAACCTCGAAGTGCTGTAGACAAGAGAAAAAGGTGTGGTAGGCTGTTGAAGTGTGAATAATAGTGTGATAAACCCGAAGGTGAAAGGAATGTGTGATGTCAATCCTTACCAAAGATCGTCAACAACTTTCATAAGATTTTTTTAAAGGTTTTATTGGTTGATTCTCGCTTAGCCATTGGTTTGTGGGTAATAAGGTGGCGAACCGAGTTTGGATGCCAAAAGCGCCACACAACTTACGTAGGGTTTTGTTTTGAATTTCTTTCCATTATCGGTGATGAGATAGTGAGAACACCAAAGCGACAAATGATGTGATGGTTGATGGATTCACATATTTTCTTGGATTTTGTAGAAATGAGGGAAATGGCTTCTACCCATTTAGTGTAATATTCGAAGTGGTTATAATCCATTGAGCACATTATGAAGAATGGGGATTGATCTCACGACAAGATCCAAGCCCCATTGAGAAAAGAGAGAAAGGTCTTGTGCTTACTTATAAGGCATCACTAGGTGTGTGATGAATATTCAATGGTTGCTTGGAATTTCACACAACATTTGATATAGTCACAACAAATGATCATGATTTAGGGTTGTCTAGTAATAGCCAAGGCAAAGAATGCGTTTAGCAATAACTAAACCACTAAAGTGGCCTCCATAAATTCTGTCACGAACTTCCTTGATGGTGTAGGGAATTTTAGAACTTGTAAGGCATCGTAAGAGAATACCATCGAAGCCACGTTTATAAAGGAGACCACCCATGATGACATAGTGAGAGACACTTTTAAGAAAGGCATGTTGTCCATTACGAGTGAGATCAGAAGGTAAAATGGAAATGGAAAGAGAGTTTGGAAACTGCTTATACCAAAGGTTACGTGGGTCGGTACAAAGGTTCCAATGGAGTAGACCTCATGAGGTAAGTAAGAGGGTGATTATAACTTTTGTATTGTGACAAAAATTTTAGAGCTAGCGAGCGAAGAGGGTGTCGAGAAGTCAAGCGAGCCATGGTATCCACAAATGGTATCCATAAACTTATTGGTAGAATGGGGGGTGGTTTGAAGTTTTTAACGGTCAAAGGTAGTCAAAATTATGTCTACGTGATGTTTATACTTTTGAATTATTTCATTATGACACTGGTATATACCATTGAATTGGTTTACAACCAGCTAAGAATCACCAAAGATATTGATTAACTTAACATCTAAGGCATAAACAACCTAAAGACCCAATATGAGTGATTCATATTCAACAATATTGTTTATATAATCAAAATCTAGTTTGAAAGATAAAGGCATAGGTTCACCTTCAAGTGGAATGAGGATAACACCAGCCCCACCCCCATGCTGACACTTGGAGCCATCAAAGAAGAGTGTCATTTGGTAAGTGGTATCGTCCAAGGAGAGGGTAGTTATGGATTCTTCTGGGAAATCAAAGTTCTAGGGTTGATTCCCAGAAAGAGGTGTATTTCCTAGTTGGTCTGTGATGGCTTGGCCTTTGATAGACTTTTGATGGATGAATTCGAGGTCAAGGTCAGCAAGAAGCATGAGCCAACATGAAACATGTTTATGTTGGTAGGGTTTGACATACATGAAATGTAAGGGGTTAGTATTGGTGATAATAAAGGTTTTTGGTTGAGTAGGTAATGATGAAGTTTTTTGGTGACAAAAACCGAGGCTAAGCAAGATTTTTGGCATGGATATATCTAGTTTCATAGTCTAAAAGGGTATGAATTATGTAATAATCCGCTTGCTCTCTATGTTTCTCTTCATGATGAATGAGCATGGCACCCAAAGAATGGTCAGGGGCAGAAATGTATAGGTAAAAGGGTTGGTCATCCTTAGGAGGAATGAGCATTGGTGGTTAAAGAAGGTATTTTTAAGGCATCAAAGGATTTATGGAATTCATCATCCTAGTTGAATGAAACATCCTTCTTGAGGAGATGATGAAATGGTTGATAGCGGTCGAAAAAGTGTGAGATAAAATGACAAATGGATTACAAATTACGTTTCAAGATTCTAATTTGATGAAGATTAGTAGGTGGAGTCATTTCGATTATATCCTTGACTTTAGCAGGATCGAATTCTATGCCAGCAAAGAAATAATGAAACCAAAGAGTTTTCTTGAAAGTACCATGAAGACGCACTTCTTAGGTTAAAGGTGAACACGATTACTTGATGAAGAGGTCAAAGATGTTCGTGAGGACTATCAAGTTTTGGCCCGATGTTTGGATTTGGCGAGAAGGTCATTTACGTAATCTTCCAATATGCAATGCATGATGTCATGGAAGATATAATTCATGGCTCGTTAATATATGTAGCACCAACATTTTTAAGGCCAAAAGGCATTACTCGATAGTAGAAGGTCCCCTAAGAAGTGATGAAGGAAATTTTATGTTGATCTTCTAGAATGAGTAATATTTGATTATATCTCATGAAACCATCCATGAGTGATAACATTTCATGGCAAGGTAAGATCAACTAGTTGGTCAAATCTTGGAAAGGAAAATCATCTTTGAGACAAGCTAGGTTGAGGTCACAGAAGTCCGTGCAAATGAAGAGTCCCCCTATTGCCTTTATGATAAGAACGATGTTAGAAATCTATTGAGGATAGTCAATGGGTAGGATGAAGAAAACTGAGAGAAGGTGGTGAATTTCTTCTTTGACTAGAAGAGAAATGTGAGGATGCATTTTCCGTAGCTTTTGTTTGATGGGTTTGGCATTAGGAATGGTTACGATATTGTGGACCATGATTTTTGGGTCAATATCGAGCATATCGGCATAGGACCAAGCAAAAGCATTGCTATGGTCTTGGAGGAAAGAGGTAAAAGATTCATGTTCATAACATCAAAAGAATGACCTATCTTTAGAATGTGTGGGTTGTCCCGGAGTATTAATTTTGATTTCGATAGTTGATTTTTTCAACACGGTTTGCATCTCAAAAGGTAACAACTGGTGAATGTAAGAATCCTCTCCACTGAGGTAGGTGAGGATGGAATCATCATCTTGACATTGAATGACGTTAATAGAAGGTGTATCGTCATCGATCATGTCAGGATATAAGAAGGGAATAGAAGAGGGAGCTTCGCCATCATGTTGATAGGTTAGAGGTCCCAGGGAAATTGTGTTTACAAAAAATAAGTTAGGAGGGATATAATCAAGATCTATGGAATCCATGGGTGAATATGGTGATGTTGGTGAATGGGGTGGAGAAGGTTTTTCTTCCTCAATGAAGTCAACGTGGGCCTTCTTGGAAGGTGATGTGGTAAATCCAATGCCACTACAATCATTGTCTTTACGGGTGGTACATAATGATAGTATGGCGGCCTTGTTCGTAAAATATGAAACCAAAGTCTTTCCATGCACAACGGTGAAGGAAAGTGTGGGTAAAGTGGAGGTTAGTAAGATATTGGAGGTAAAATTAAAATGATTGTGTTTGGGATGGAGTTTTGGTGAATAAGTGGCGAGATCAAGTCCCAAACACATTAAATTAGTGGGAAGGTGGGGAGGGCCGTAAGGAAAAACCTCACCTAGTCGAGTGAGACATAACTAGGGTAATGCTGGTGTAGGTTCCCATACTCTTGCGGAGTGAGGAATGTGTCAATATTGTATAGGTGGTACTACCTAGAGTGAGGCATTAAAAACACCTTCTAAGGGATCGGTATTTGATATGTGGGTAGCGGGGATAAACGAATCACTAGATGATTGGACATGATGGGTATTAATTGGTTAGGAAGCGAGGTCAAGTGTAGGTTTAGCAATGCACTGCGATCGTATGAATAAGCGAAATTAGATGTGTGAGAGGTGACGGCAACATTAGTGAATGAGCTTGTGGGTGAAGGATAAGTGGGGGTAGTAGTAGATGCCTTGACTTGTATAAGTACATTTTTGGGTCGGTACAACATGTTATAAGTTTTGAATGGTGACGGTTCGATCGGATGGTGTAGTTATGTCCTTCATGCTTGAATTTTATATACAGTGTAAAGTTGAAGGTACACAACTCATGATGTGAATCAAGGGTCTGGCTTGAGTAATAGGTTATAATGGAACTCTCATTCTAAGACATAGAATAGTTCCAAGAAAATGCAAGGGTCTACACAAACATGAAGGACAATGGTGCCAAGGGTGGAGGTGATGGTGTCATTGAAGGAGCGCAACATAATTGGGTTATTATGCATCTAGTTAGAAGGGATACACATTTGACTGTATTCATGGGAGAAGATGATGTTAATTATAACACCACCATTAACCATGACGCATTGCATGCGTATGTTATCGATATAGATGAAATGAATAAGGAGGGATTAGGGTCATCCGACGAGAGGTACAATATCCTCATTAAATAAACCGAGGGTGGCGACATGAGGAGTGGGAATAGGGGTAGAAGAAAGAGATGATTTGGTAAGCAAGGCCACGTGATGAGGGGTGATAATTGAGGCCACTGGTGTGGGGTCATTGGGTAGAACTTCAATGGATTGTAAAACCTTGATAAGGGATTATGGGATTCGGAAGTTTGGACAAGATCATACAATGAAATATTTAGAAGGGACTGATGTAATTGTTTTATCATTGTGTGATGGGTGACCTCATAAGAAATAGGGTATGTAGGTCCACGGATGATGAGTTTTGGTGTGGGTGCGAATGGTATATTGGGTATGGGGTTGGTTGATGGGCCGCTTTCTTTTTCTTTTCCTTTACGTTTTTGAGTGTGTGTAAAGAATGCGAACCATGTTAATCAGAGACACCAAATTCATGTCTTACGACCCCTTGTGACCCGCATCCCACTTCGCAACCTAACCTCATTACCTAAACTTTAAACAATTATTTATTAATTACCTTGTAATTGATAAATCCCCATCACCTCACCTGCCACCTCATTTTGCCACCTCATCATGACCTAGCCCTAATCCTAAACTAACCTAATTAAAACCTAAAACTTGGTCTACACCTACACCCATAACTAATGACCCCTTTCTCGCACCCAAAACCGACCTTCTAGTCACTTGACCAAGGCCGCAGCTGATCTCTCGGGAGAAAAACAGGGAAGGTGGGTGATTTTACTAAAAATAGCCTACTTTTTCCTTACCGATACCGGTTCCTACTCGACCACCGTCGGTTACGCAACCGCCATCGGTTCCCTGTAAATGGGCTCCCCAAACCAAAACAACGGATCGAATTTCATTTTAGAGATCAGTCGAAGGATTTCTGGATCAACAGAGATTATTGGGAGCGAGGAACAGAGTCCAGATCTTCACTTGACCAAGCAGAGACGAGTGGAAATACTAGAAGTGTTTACAGCAAAGGAGATCAGCTTGCATCTTGGTCAAAACCAGTAAGTCACATCTTGCATGTCCTCTGTTATAACATTTCTTATGTTTCTTGAATCTCAGTCCTCCTAAATCCGTTTCTGAGTCCACTACCCAACGTGCCATTGCATCTAACTGTTATTCTTTTACCCCTCATCATCTCATTTCCTAATATCATCCATAAACCAGCCTTACAAACACCATAGCTACCAAGAAGATCCTATAACCCACCGGTATCGG
Source organism: Taxus wallichiana var. yunnanensis (assembly GCA_018340775.1). Lineage (NCBI taxonomy): Eukaryota > Viridiplantae > Streptophyta > Pinopsida > Cupressales > Taxaceae > Taxus > Taxus wallichiana. The sequence goes on from CM031238.1 coordinate 869,046,192, forward strand.
TTATCAGTAACCGGCATCGGTTATCAGTAACCGCCATCGGTTCCTCTGATCAAAACCAGAAAAACAGCCTTTTCCCTACCCAGTTCAACGAAACAACTTAATTGATATTTTACAGTCTTTTGTGTTAATTCATATTAGCAGGGAAACTGACCACCTTCGAAAGGAAGTTTTATATTTCCTGGGCCCAAGGCAGTTTCCTCATTTATTGTTTAATCAAAATCTTGTGGTCTTGTGTTCTTATTTGCAGGTAGTCCTTCCAAGACAAAAAGGAGTTCTTCGCAGTCAGTCTGATCTTTCTCTACGGTACGCGCACACCATCTCGACATTCTACAGGTATTCCTCCTAACCCTAACCTTATCTATTTCTAAAAGGAACGAAACATTTCCTAGCGAAACATTTTGGCACGCCAGTGGGACTTGAACACAGTATCCAAGGCATAGGAAGTAGCTCCGGGGTATATAACGAGTAAAATGCAGAACGTTTAGGCATGTTCGGCAGTACCAAATGGTTAGTTTGGTTGAGATAAACGTCACGGTCTAGGTCTAGGTAAAGTTGGTCGACAGATCAAGTCAAGGACCCTAATCATGCTAAAACACGAACAGGTGAGCTCGATTGAACAAAAGGTACATGATGGATGGATAAAAATAAAATGTTGATTGTGGGTATGGTATTGAAGTGATACGGTCGTGGGTCGGGCCAAGTTGGGGTGCGGCCTTGGGTCGGGCCGGATGGGTAGGGTGAGGCCTTTGGTCGGGCCAAGTTGTTGGGGCGAGGCCTTGGGTCGGGCCAAATGGGTAGGTTAAGGCCTTGGGTCGGGCCGAATAGGTAGGGCGAGGCCTTGGGTCGGGCCAAATAGGTAGGTTGAGGCCTTAGGTCGGGCCAAATAGGTAGGTTGAGGCCGTGGGTCGGGCCAAATAGGTAGGGCGAGGCCTTGGGTCGGGCCAAATAGGTAGGTTGAGGCCGTGGGTCGGGCCGAATAGGTAGGTTGAGGCCTTGGGTCGGGCCGAATAGGTAGGTTGAGGCCTTGGGTCGGGCCGAATAGGTAAACAAATGGTGTGTCAGCAAGGGTGGATATAGGCGATATGTGGTTAAAAAGGGGCAAATGGTAAATAGGGGCAAAAAAATAAAATTGGGGGAAAGTTGGAAGACAAACCGATGTCGATTCGACATGACCGATATCGGTTGAGGGACCGATACCGGTTTATTAGGGCAAAATGAAACCGATATCGGTTAAGGGCGAAAAACCTATAAAAAGAAAAATACGGCTTGTCATTGTCACTTTGTTATTTTGAAAACCAAATTGACTTGTCGATGTGGAGAGTTGAGATTGGAGGTTTATTGAGCGAGGTGGAGCTATTTCTTGGAGGAGTGAGTTGTTTGCGGCCCGTGTGAGAGGAGGAGGAGCGATTGATTGGCCGGGGACCCAGTAGATCGAATGGAGCTATAGGCACGAGCAGGGGAGCAGCGAGGGGTGGACCGGCTGGACCACCACCACCTATCCCACCACGGCGACGTGTCGTGTCCGTAGGTAGGCTTGGAACTCTTTATTTTGTGCATTTTAGTGCATTATGTTGTTTTTGGATTTGGGTAGGAATATAATGTTTTGTAGATAATAATGAATAAATGGGAATGATTTGAAAAAGGGAGAGGGTAGATAGGTGAAAGAGGCCAAGGCGGCATGGTGGGTAGGTTTTAGGGTGTTTGGGTGGGTAGAGAGGTAGAAATAGGGAAAAAGAAGAAAGGGGTAGGCCGCGTCGGGTTGTGCGCGCAAATTTTCGATGGCCCGATGTCGGCCACTAAGCGGCCGGCATCGGTCGCGAATCATTAGGGGCGAGTGGGTGCAGGGGCTACCGATGACGGTTGGTCGTTGACCGCATCGATGGGAGGGTGACCGGGCCGTTATGAGTGAGTGTGGGTTGGGTTGGGTGTGGGTTGGGTTTGGGTTGGGTTGGGTTTTGGGTGTTGGGTGGGTTTGGATTGGGTTTCGGGTGAGTGGGTTTGGGTTGTGGGTGGGGTGGGTTGGGTTTTGGGTGTTGGGTGGGTTTGGGTTTTGTTTTGGTTGGGGTGGTAGAGAGTCGGGGTGTGGTTGGGGGATAAAAAGGGGTTTAGAGGATAAAGTAGATGTTGTGATAAAAAGTAGGTCTAAAGATGTGGGTTGGTTTGGCGAGTGCACGTCGCTGATTGGCAATGCGGGATAGGATGCCCCCGCTGTTGGTGCGGATGCGGCCACACATATCCACAGCTCACTGGGTGATCATGCATGAGGTGGGACTTGGTGGAGTCCAGAGGTACAGAGCGATAGAGAGAGATCACAGCCTGATGGTCGCCCTCATCGAGAGATGGGATCCGGCGACCAATGTGTTCCATCTCCCGACTGGGGAGATGACTATCACGTTGGAGGATGTGTATCGCATCCTTCGACTACCTATCGAGGGAGAGGCAGTCTTCCAGGTAGATTCAGAGACTGCCATGGACAGCATATTACAGGTTTTTGGAGATGCAGCCGCGCTACTTACCTATCACAGCGCGAGCATTGGGTATGGTGACATGTACCGTGCGCATCGACACGAGACACGGCTGGCTGTGCTGATGATGATTGGGATCACCTGCTTCACCCTCCCGGACTCAGAGGGAGGCCGCTTTCCATGGGCATTGATGGGGGTGCTTCATGAGATGGTGGAGGAGCATACCTGTTATGCTTGGGCACCAGTATATCTGGTGCAGTTATACAGAGAGCTCTGGGGTTATCGCCGGATGAGGCGATTCGGTATCTGTTCGACATTTTTGCTGCATTGTTGGGCATATGAGCACATCATATGCATCAGGCCAGTAGGGTTACCGCAGCAGCCAGGGCCACAGGTCATATACAGGTACGGCTTTCAGAGGTGGTTGGGGTCGTGGGGCAGCCACGAGCAGTGCTTGCAGGGTGGGATGTCACCTATTACAGGCATTTATTAGAGGGCTGACAAATGGAAAACATCATATGGAGACCTTACGAGAGTCATCACCCGCCTGAGGAGGCCGAGTACGATTCTGGCCCAGATCCAAGACACTTTCTGGATAGCGAGGCGGAGGCCGAGAGAGTATGAGAGGATACCCTAGAGAGGGTACGCAGCAGAGATGGGCTGCAGCAGACGAGCCACCTCCCTTCCCTCGTCTGAGAGGGATGATGTAGAGGCCCCACTTGCCCGCACCACAGCCCTTGGATCCAGTTGGGTTGCGAGAAGAGCAGCGAGATGATGGCATAGATGAGGTGGGTGCACGGGAGCATACTGAGGGTTTGGTGGGCTGGTCGAGAGCAAGCGCGAGGGTAAGATGCCACAGCCCGCCGCAGCCTGGACTTAGCGTGGTAGGCAGAGAGAGATCAGCTTAGGGGTCGAGTGCAACTCTTACGAGGGCAGGCTTGCTGCTGCGCAGCACGAATAGGGGTCTTACAGAGGGCAGCTTGAGCTCAAGTATTGAGCACGAGGCAAAGCACCACCACCAAAGCAGGATGCCCAGTGCAGTGTGCAGTACGAGCGGCGGTACCCGATGGCAGCCGACACAGCACAGAAATGCAAATGCAGTACGTGCATGTAGCCGTGCCGTGACAGCAGCCAAAGACCACAGCCCTAGGCATAGGCCCAGATACCACCACGGCCACACGAGCACCACCAACGCAGCACCATCACGAGCACAGAGAGGCACTTGGTAGTAGGAGTCGGGACTAGCCCCAAAGACCTACGGTGGCACGGGACAGATATATGGAGGTGAGGGCGGAGGCCCGATATTATCAGGATATCCTTGATAATACCAGAGCTGAGTATCAGCCGTATGCGGCACACCGAGTGGAGACCTCACATAGTCAGAGGTCACAGGGAGGCGCAGCTACAGCCGGTGTGTCCGTTACAGGTAGGAGGTGAGAGGCACCGCAGGGACCAGCAGGGAGAGGTGCTGAGGGTGGTGGGGAGAGCTGAGGGATCCCCACATAGGTTTTGTATAGGGACATGGGCACCGGTCTGCAAACCGGTTGTGTTGATAGAGGCCTGCGTGCCTACATTTATTCATTTATTGATTCATTATAGACCGGCCTGCGAGCCGAGTATATTTTTGATATGAGGGACCGCCTGCGAGCCGAGTCAAGATTTTGATAGTTATTGCGGCTGCGTGCGGCTTAGTTGTATGATGAGATCACAGAGGCCCGTCGAAGCGCAGGCACATTGTATATTTGCAAATTTGTATATATATATAGAGATGATGTTTTGATCCATATGCGGTGTTTGAAAAAAATGTGTTTAAGTATTTAAATCAATGGTTTGTGGTATAGAATATATGATGAGTTTAATTGACATGTTGATATATGGATGACGTGTTATGTGATGAAATGTTGCACGTTTTGGGCTGGTTTTGTGACATTGTTATATATGTATCGATGAGTTGATCCAAATGATGTATAGATTGATAGTTTGTTGATATCTTTAGTTGATGGTTTGTTTGTTTTTGTAAAATAGATGATGTTATGGACATTGTAATGATATGTGTGTGGATGGAGAAATATGGATAATGGTGTTGTGATGCGGGAAAAGAGGTGGGCGCGACAAAAATTTGGTAAAAAATGAAGAAAAGACGATGTTTCGAGAAGGCGGTGTGTAACGATATCGGTTACATAACCGATACCGGTTATTTAGGTATGAGCTTTTCTAAAAATAAAAAAGCTAGGGTGGCACTTAAGTTCTAATTTTGAGAGCCATGCAAGAAGTTAAATACGCGAACGCGACGCTTTTTGACGACTGAGATAGGTAATTGCATGAGAAATTTGAGTGATAAGGAGAAAAGAGACGAGGAAGGTGATTGTGATCCGAGATTCGAAGACAGAAAAGCGGAGTTTGAAAAAGGTGGTAATAATGGCGGGATGAGAGAGAAACATCCAGCGAGCGAGACAAGAGGGAAGACAAGGGCCACCTCAAGCTACATGAAACCAAGAGGTAACGTTTTGTTGGTGATTTGACTACTGCATGTTTTGTGAATAAGATGGGGAGAGTAGGTGGGTATATATGAGAAAGAAAACATGAGAACAAGGGTTACTGGTGAGGTAAGTATTACTTACAGGGTAGGCAATCGGGGTTTGGTATGTTTGTATGTATAAAAAGGAATAAACAAGCAAATTATTATCGTAGGTGGTTGTTTTTAGGAAGGTGTATGTAATTGGCGGCCATTAGCGGTTAGGGAAAACCGGTATCGGTTACTGAACCGATACTGGTTATGTATAACCGATATCGGTTACTGGAGGAATTTCCAGAATGTTTGAAAAACCCTGACGGATTGAATGGTTGTTTGTTGTTTTGGTGTATCCAGCGAGTAGGGTTGAGGATGAATGATAGTGTGCAGTAGCTGTTGTCACGAATCCGAGCGGATGTAACACCAGCGGAATGGACATTGATAAATCGTTTGGGGTTAAGTGGAATCCGTTATTATTCACGAATCACACGTAACCATGGTATGTTACAGGCGTTGATTGAGAGATGGAATCCTCGAGACAAATACCTTTTATCTGCCAACAGGGGAGATGACAGTAACATTGGAAGATGTGTTCCGTATTTTGAGACTCCCTATTACAGGAGAACCAGTATATCAGGCACTACCTAGCGCGGCACGGGGAGCGATAACCGCAGTATTTGGTCCATACGCACGAGATTTGACACAGCGAGGTTTATCATTTACGTATGGGGTAATGTATGCAGCACATCCTGAGGAGACAAGGTTAGCAGTAATATTAATGATAGCGGTAGGGTATTATGCATTACCGAGGCGGAAGGGGAAGATTTCCAAAGGCATTGATGTGTGTTATCTGGGAGATGATAGAAAGGAACGTGACTTTTGCATGGGCACCTACATATTTGCGCGAGTTATACGAGGGTTTATGGGCTTGTAGGCGAAATCACGGGGCGACAACTGGATTGCTCATACTTATTACACTGTTGGGCCTATGAGCACATTGTTTGTGTGCGTACTAGTAGGCTGATCCATCCATGCGAGAGAGGCCGAGTACGAGGTTGGGATTCGAGACACTAGGTCCGGCAGACAGAACAAGAGGCAAGATCTCGAGCCGTGGCAGGTGACATTGAGTATTACAGTAGGTATGGGAGAGGGTGACGATTGCGGATATCTTTGGAGGCCTTACGGGAACTATATGGTAACCAAGAACATAGGCCGAGAGTTGGGGGTGTAGAGCGATTGAGGTGGATTGCAAGGGGCACGAGCCGAGTGAATATGAGAGGATTCCTATAGATCGCGTGCGGTGACAATTTAGATTTGTGCAGGACATACCGCAGGCTTATAGACCATATATGAGGATCGATGCCGAGGCAGCATTCTCACCTCCCCGGCCAACACCTCCAGAAGGGCCCGAGGAGATAGCATCGATCGCAGTGTAATAGATGCCGGAATGACAGAGGCCTATAGGTTATGGTGGGTAGCGAGCTACGAGGTGTACATGATCGCCCGACATATCCGTGATTACAGCAGAGAGGATCGGGCTGTAGCGTTTGGTTCAAAGACTCCACACGCAGTGAATGAGACAAGAGGATTGTTAGCGGTTGCGGAGTCACGAGCAGCGAGACTAGAGGCTGGAGTCCTCCATGCGAGAGGGCGTATTCATATGTTACAGAGAGATTGGCGGATCGGTGGGTGGTACTAATATCCGTGGTACCTTTGAGGACAGAGAGGCCAGGCAAGAGGGTCGACGATCACGATCATCACCTAGTTCGGGATGAGGCGTGAGGGTCGAAATAAATGTTAGCAAGGTATAAGAATAAATAAGAGTACCGACACATTATGTGTCGATGATAGAGAAGATGTATTTGTTTAACATCTAAATAAAACGAGATATGTATGTTGATTTGAGTTATAATACTAAGAATGTTTTCGTTTTGACTTTCGGTGTTTTGAAAAAAGGATAAAGAGGAATGTGATGAAATAAAAATACACAAAAATATTTATATTTACCATACATGATAGGTTATGGTAGGGGATGGTCGAGCTAACCTTGGGAGACCCCATGTCTCCTAAGTGCTGCCTACATAGCCCATTGCACAAAGCAAGGAAGGGCCTCAGACCGATGTAGTTCTCCCTTAGGACCAGGGAGAGGTGAATTCAGGCAATTGGTTGGTTGGTAAAAATATTGATATTAATATTGGTAAGGTAAAATGAATTGGTGATGTTGTAAAAGGTATAAGGGAAGCGAAAGTTAGCCTACCCAAGTAGAAGGGAACCATGTCCTGATTAAGATCAACACACAATCCTAGATGCGAGGCAAAGTGGAAAGAGCACTCCGTAGGTGAAAAGAGCTAAACAAACCACACAACGTAGAACAAGCTTGAACCCCTAGGTACCGTGCATAGACGAAGTCAATAGGTGAAAAGAGTTGTATGAGTTATATATTGAGCGTACGTTATGTCCCTTGAGTTGAAACAAATGGTGAGGTGAGGTGAATGATATAGCTGAGATACAGAGAACTTGTTACAAAGTGAGTGTTCTGACGAAAGAGAACCTACCCTAAATAGACAAGTCCATGACCCAAAAATTTCTTGTGAATGAGGCTTTTATTTGACTGAATATAGACTGATCAATGCGGGAAGTCTACCAGGGATATGGATTGTTTTATTCTTGAGGTCTTCACGAAGCTGATCAATGCGAGAAGCTTCTGATAAAAGGCTGACTGTGTATAGCTGTCCTTCGAGGGAGCAGTCTATTTATAGTAGCAGAGATGATTTCAGTGCATAGCTGTCCTTCGGGGGAGCAGTCTATATTAATATGAGGAGGTGGATGGAGAGGGTGTGTCATGAAAGGTATAATGACATAAGGGGAAAATCTTGGTGGTGGATAAGATCCTTGTGAAATGAGTAGGGTGCCCGACATTTGGGTGGTGGTTTGGCCAACACTCTAATATGAACCATGTTGATCTCAAATTTTAGAGGTGGGAAAAATGGTTTTGGCGGTGGTGATATTGATCCTGAATGGGTAAAGGACGATGATGTATGGTGACGGTGAAGGTGGAGCATGGTCCTCAACAAAGAAGTTTGTCATCGTCAAAATTTTGTTCGGAGGACAAAGTTGGAGAAGAAGGTCTTGAGCCTTACAATTTTTGACATCATGTCCTGACACACGATGATAGGCACAAATATTGGTTTCATAAAACCCTTTTGGTTTGGGTTTAAGAGGATCATAAGGTTGAATTGGCGGTAATGTGATGATGTAAGTCTCTAAGAGATTGGTTAAAATGTTGGTGTAGGACCCAGTAACGGATCACAATGGGAAGTGAGCATAGGTTTGGGTACAAGTGTGGATGATTGTGAGGGAAGAGGCTTTATAGGAGGGGGAATGGGTTGGTCTACTGATTTGATGAGTGGTAGGGTCTTATGTTTTGATGGCATCTACTTGGGTAAAGGTGGGGTAGAAGAGCTAACACTGGAAGGTTTTGTTTGTTTGACTACTTTATTGGAGGGTAGTGGGTTCTTATCTTTGGGTTACACCTTCTTGGGTAAAGGTGACATGGGGGTACATGATGCGAAGGAAAGTAGATGGTGGAAGAGGATGGGTTACCCATGGGGAAACCAGGTTGTGGTGGTGGTGGTTGGTAGAGGTTGGGTAGATGGCATTGGTTGAAGTTGTATAGGCAAGGTTGGGGTTATAGTAGCTAGTGGAGATATACGTGGCAAGAAGTGTTCAGGTGAGGGTGAGGAAGTTTGGGTTTTGGGTGAATGATGTGTAATAAAGGCTTGTGAGGCATGAGTAGGTTGTTTAGCTTTTGACTGGCCTTGGGTATGAGACTGTTTGGTCAAGGTTGATGGATGAGGCCCTAGGATGGACGGAAGGGGAAGGTGACAAAGGTATAGTACATGAGATCGGTGTATGCAGCCTAGAAGGTAGGGTTTTCCTTTTAGGTAGAGGGATAATGTTGGTGTGAATTTGAGATGATGCAATTAACTCTAATCTGATAGGTGTGTAAGGCTTGATGTTGGAATGACACCTAAAGTAGTGATGGGTTTAGATACGAGTGTTGAGATAGGTGTTGGTAGGCTTTCGAGGTTTTGAAATGGTTTTGGTCGTGGGTAATGTTTTGGATGTAGGTAGAGATAATGAAGAAGAAGTTGTTTCAATCGACATGGTCGGTGTAGTTTTGGTTTTTGAAAATACCTTTGGGTATATCGTCGAAGTATCCTTAGGTAATATTTACATTTTGGTCAAAATGCAGAGCCGAAGATGTCTCTGGAGCATGGAGTGATCAACGTAATCCAAATGATCGACTAGCCATGAAAACAAGACTACTGAAGAAGAGGATGGAATGGGTTGGGTGGAAATCCCTGTAAAATATGTCTATAAGACAAGGAATTGGCTAGCCTTGGATTCTGTAGGTAAAAGAGCTAAGATCATGTCAATAGGGTCTTGGGATGCTGGGGGGAAACTGTCCCCAACAGGTAGTGACATGTCTGAAGAATCTCCCATGGGTAGGAGAGATAATAGGTGGGGTGAGGTAGACTTATCCCTTGGTGGAGGAGAAGGTGATGATGATTCTCCTGTGGATGGGAGAATAAAAAGTGTTGACGGTTCAGTAGGATGGGAGGAAGATGATGAAACGACATTGGTAGAAAGTGTGGGTTCCTCTGTGAGAGCAAGGGGAGATGAGGGGGACTCCTCTATGGGTGGAGGAGTAGAAGAGGTATGCTCCTCTATGGGTAGAGGATATCATGCCAAGATTTCCTCAATAGATGAAGTAGGTAGGTTTTGAGGAACAATTGGTATGATATCAAAAACTATGTGGACTTCACGGACATTGTTGTCACTAGATGAAGGTTTGTTATTTGGATTAATAGATGGTTTATGATTAGGGAATTTTTTTAAAGATGTGTAAATTCTGATTTCTTTGGCGCATTTGGGTTGTCCATGACAAGGTCTCCATTATCTATCATCTCTTGAATAATGTTTTTAAAAGTTATGTAGTTACCATCACTATATCCTTTAAGGTGATGATAATTACAGTAGTCATGCTCTTTATACCATGCTAGCATGGGATGAGCAAGATCGAAACCTATATGAGGTTTTATGGGAGGAAGTGTAATGGATCCATCTTTAAGAATATTTTCCAAGACTAATGAATAGGGCTCTCCAATCGAAGTGTACTTTCGTTGTTCCCATCGGAGCTAAAAGGCATGAAAAGGAGAAACATTGGAAGAAGGTAGGGCCTGATTAGAAGGATGAGGTTGACCTACCTTGAGGACTACCACATTGTCATATCCTTTGGGAATTGAATATTTATTTTGAGGTTTTGAAGATGAAGAAGAATCGTTTGATTTAAATGTGGTATTCTTGTTCCATAATTGGATCTTCTTTTCTTCAATGGTGCAAATTTCTAGTTTTTGGGCCATGGTGAACACTTCATCAAAGGTTCGAAGGTTTGGAATCATAGAGTTGGTGATATGTGTCTGGTATAAGCTCTAGTGAACAAATTAATAAGTTAATTCTGAGGTAGTTGGAACATCAATTGGTCAATAAGACTTTGCCGGTGAGAAATGAAATCTGCAATAGATTCGTCTTCATATTGTCGAGTTGAATAAAGATCGGTCATGGTGACTTTCTTGGTAACATTGATTGAAAAATGATCTAAGAAATCTTGGGCTACTTGATTAAAGGAATAAATAGAATTTCGAGGTAGTCCACTATACCAATCTAATGCTGGTCCTATCAAGGACATTGGGAAAGTTTGTAGGAGAAAAGCGTCATTGTGGGCGATTAGGTAACACCCATGTTCAAACGACCACAAGCATTTCTGCAGGGTCTTCTTTACTATTGAAGAAATTAAATTTAGGCATTTCCCAATGCACAGGGTAGGGAAAATGGGAATAGATGGATGGATAGGATCGTTATATATTTCATCATATGTTAAAGAATTACGGGAACCAGAAACAGATGCTTCTAAGGTCTGCATCTTCTCCATCATCATTTTAATGAGTTCGCTAATAGGTTGGGATGAATGGGTGGCCCCTGCAAACCAAGGTGGTTGATGCTGAATGTATGAGGTGGGTGGTATGCTAGTGTATGGTGGCATTGAGTATGAGAACTAAACATGAGGAATAGATGTAGGTGGCACATAGCCAACATAAGCGATAAATGAGGTCAGGGGTCGTTGGTAGTATGTGTAAATGGGTGGGGTAGTCATAACAACTCTAGTGGTGATTGGGGGTAAGGACTACGAGATGGAAAGGAAGAGGTTTTGAAAAGGGATGTAATCTAGTGACATCGGGGGTGGTTATGATGTAATGGGTATATGTGAAGTGACGAGTGTAGATGAGGCTATAGTCATAGCAATTTTCGAGGGGGAAGTGATGTCGCAATGTGATGATGATGTAGACATTGTAGTTATAGTGGCTTTGGGATTTAACTAAGACACCACATGTGGTAAAGTGGATGACGATAGCATCAATATGGTGCTAGCTAATGCAGAAGTGGGGGCTAGAGAAGGAGGGATAGATATAGGCATGTCATATATTAAATTTCTTGAGGAGTCTTGGGTGGAAGAATGAGCAAGGTGGTATTGGAGGAACAGGATTATGGTCGAGAGTCTCACGAAATCCTCATCATCGGTAGCAATGGGGATGAGCTGAGTCGATCCATAGGTGACAAGATGGATGGCGGTGATGGACTAGGTGGGAGTGGTTGTGAATGGCGTGAAATATGAGGGCGTTAGTTTGGTCATGTGAGTCAACACCATGTGAATCAACGTATGTCAGGTGAACTATACTCTGTAAATGACACAAGGAACAACAGAGATGGGAAAAAATAGATTTTGAGAGGGAAAGTTGGTAAATGTTTTGATTAAAATAAAAAAGAGTGACCGATGCGGTCAAACCGACCACCGACGGTTAAGGGGTGACCGGTGACGGTTATAAGAACCAATATTGGTTATTGTGAGAAAATAATGGTTTCAACTAATGAAGTAGAAACCGATGACCATAAAAAGGAAGGTCGTATTTGATGACCTATTACTGCAGTACAAAAGAATACAATGATACGAAAACTCTAAATAGAAGAGAAGGTGAGATAAGTGTATTTTGGGTAAACTAACCAAAAGAACACTTTGGGTAGGTAAACCATGGCGGTCGATGTAAATTGATGATGGTCGCTAGACTAATGTCTTCATTCTTGAAATATGAAGAATGAAGAAAAATGGATTTTTGTGAATTTAGATGAGATGAATAATCAACCCAAAAGTCTGGGGATGATAAGATGAGGTCTTGACACACTCTAAGAAAGTTAGAATACTCCAACTGTGATGGTGGAGTGTGAAAGGCAAAAAGAAAAATGAAGAATCGTATCCTCACACCTCAAAATGCAAGTCAAGCACAAAGCTAAGAAAAATATGTAATCCAACAAGTGAATTTAGTGTGTTTAGCTTATGCTATTTAAAATATTGACTCATGAATTTAGAGTAGATTTTTTGGTTGGGAAGGCTTCCTATGAAGAAGGAAATTCTAAAGGTGAGGTTTCAGTTATGTTATGGTGGGGGCGGGTCATCCTCTAATGGGGTACTAGACAAAGATAACCAGTTGGGTGCCCACTATCAATCCTCTGATCGTGTGATCATTGACAACTTCTTCTGGGTGGGATGTTGTTTAAGAAGATGTATAAATTTCAAATTTGTGCAGTTTAGGCAAAGAGAGAGAGAAGCAAGTGCTTTCTACAGATTCAATTGTGTCAACCATAAGTGGGCATGACTTCTAGCGTATAGGTTGCCCTCATTTTTAATGTGATATATAATGGAAAAAATCAAAATGCTATGCAAGTGTTTTAAGCCCAAATCAAAGTGTGATATTTGATGTAGCAAGTAATGAATAGGAAGAGGGATGCTCTTTCACTAATGCAATACTAATGAAAGAAAAGAAGTATTCTTTTTATAGCACCAAAAACACAATTGATTTTAGACAATAGAAAAGGGAAGATTCCAGAGAAGAAAATTAATGTGGAAGATTTTCAGAAGGGAAAAACACACACAACTTTCACCTAGGAATGAATAAAATGCAAGGAACCCTAGATGGGTCCCACCGGCGTGCCAAAATGTTTCACCATTTTATTTAAGTTTATGGATGAAACAAATAAGGGTATGGGTCAAGGAGGAATACCTGTTGTGATGGTTAGTTGGAGGTCGTTGCACACATTCTGACTTCTTGATCCAATGCTAACTATGAGAGCTTCCTTTTGGCTAGGAGGAACTACCTAAAATACAAAACAAGACCACAAGAAAGAGTTAAACAATATATGTCAGTGGGCTGCTAGCGTATGCTAGATCCAGGAAGTGTGATAATTCCTCGGTGGTAGTCAACCCATCATTTAATACAATTTAATGTAAGAAATGATATAAATAAACAAGGTTCTACTGTAGTTGATATGATTTAGGTATCTCATCCGAATACAATGAGAAAATATAACATAATAGGCTAGGCTATGATCAGATCTGGAAATAAGGTAAATAATCAAGGTGTTGGAACAATTTAGGGTTAGGTTCTAGGTCACTTGGGTCACTTGGGAAAAGAATATTGGGATCTACTATTAGCAGGATTTCCAAATACGAGATACCGATGTCGATTTGGTATGACCGATGACGGTTTAGTAAGAACCGATGATGGTTAAGGTGGGATGATAATAATTCAATAGTTCATGGTTTTGGGGATTTTTCTGAGGTTGAATCAAGTATGGTAAGGAGTTGGTCTAGGTCTGTGGAGGTGATGGGAATATTCAGAGGTATTCAAGAATGGAAAGAGGTGATTAAAATGGTTATGAGTGATGGGAATGGTCGGAGTTCACAAGAAGGCAATAATGGTGGTTAATAAAGGAAGGTGAAGAACCCTCATAAACTAAATAGAAATGAAATGGTGTAGGTTAGAAACACACTTACTGTTGTGCAGGTTCAATGACTGGGTGGTGGTGATGGTTGATTGGTGAAATGGCGGTTAGTGCCACAGTAGTGCTTCTCAGAATGCTACCATGAATGTAAATACCTTCTGATCAATGGTTATGCTAGCTAGGGCTATCTAGATGTGTGAAAGAGCGTTGGTTCTTGCTTGCATGCATATATCCTTTGCTCCCAAAACTTGAGAATTTGGCCAACTCTAAAACAAGGTTACCAAAATGGTTATATGGTAACAATTAGGGTGATCGGCATCGGTTTCGGGTTGACGGGCATCAGTTAAGGTAGGATATGCTAGGTTGCCTTAAATAATAGATCTTGGCTATCTTTTCCTAGCTTTTCTATTTGGTGTTGGGTCTAAATGAAACATTATGCTTAGATATGCAAGAATGTGGTTAGAGGAAGAATATGCATGTGCTTTTAGGGTTATACTAAGTCTTAGTTCATTAAGGTAAGTAGGGCTAAGTCTTAGTTAGTTATGGAAACATGCTATGAATAGGTCTATGGTGAGGTGTCTAGGTGAGGTGGCTAGGTGAGGTGTGCATCCATTTAATTAAAGTAATTAAATTAATAAATGGAGTGAGGGTGAGTATTGATTTAATTGTGGATAATTAAATTAATGTTAATATGGGGTGAAAGGGGGCTAATGTTAGGTGAGTATGTTTAAGTTAGTTATTCGAAAGGGGACCAAGGGGAGTGTGACCCAATTTTGGTGTCTACATAAACCATTTAAGATTTATATAGAAACATTTGGTGAGGTCCTTTACATCCCATTTTTAAAATTATTTTACGTTATCCGTGAAAATAGAGGATGGAATTCCAAATCGACAGATGATATTGTTAAAAATGAACTTTGATATTTGGCTTCCAGTAACATAAGTGAGAGGCATAACCTCTACCCACTTAGTGAAGTAATCGGTAGCAGTAATGATGAACTTATGTCCATCGGATGATGTTGGTCTAATTTTACTGATGAGATCAATCCCCCATTGAGATAAGGGCCATGGTGTGGTGATTGATTGTAATGATTAAAAGGTCCATGTATAAGGTTCTTGTGTTTTTAAAAGGCTTGACATCATTTGAAAAAATGGCATGCATCGTTCTCCATGGTGGGCCAATAGTACCCAACACGTAGGATTTTCTTAGCTAGAGTCATACCATTCATGTGTGCTCCAAAGATACCATACAGAATTCCGTTAGAATAGTAGAGGCCTCCTCTAATTAATACATTATAGTAGGGTTCCATCGCGACCTCACCTATAGAGAGTGTTTGCTAAAATGGTGTAATAGAAGGCACATTGTGTTAAAGCGTGTTTATGACTAGGCTTCATGTTAGTAGGGAACACTTTGTCATGGATGAAGGTGTAAATATCATGGTACCAAGGGTTTCTAGGACCCACGATTTCACATACCATAGTAGTTTTTGGTAGATTATAAGCAGGTGTTAAGAGGTGTTCTATGAGAAAAAGTGTTTGGGGTTGGTTGGATGTAATTTCCAACAGATATCTAATAGTTGACATATCATTTACAAATTTATTACAAATTCCCTAGATTTGGTCAAAACTAATCAATTAAAAATAACCATGAAGGATATCTACCATGTGTTTGTATGGAATACGTTTTTCATCCTTGACTCGGTATTCTTTAACATCCTATTTAATGATAAGTAAAGAGTCACCAAATACATCCAACTCTTTAAGATTCCATGAGATAGTGAGTTTTAATCCTGCTATGAGAGCTTCATACTCTACAATATTATTGGTACATGGGAATGTTAATTTAAGCGATTTAGGGATAACATGTCCACTATATAGGATAAGTAAAATACCAGCTCTTGATCCATGGAGGTTACAAGATCGATCAAAGGATAAAGTCTAGGCTGGTGTGATGTATATATATAGGATATCCTCATTAGGAAATGTAAAATGGAGTGGTTCTGTTCTAAGAAGAGGTTCCTCAATAAGTTGATATGCGAGGGCTTGTCCTTTAATTACCTTTGGATGAGTGAATTTGACGCGTCAAATTCACTGATTAGACAACTTAATGGACATTATGCCCATGAGTATAGGTCTAGATAGAAGATACTCGAGGGATCTACCTTAGCAATGTGTTTGGTGGTATGATTGAGCAAGTAATGACATAGTTTATAGAATACAAAAGTAGCGACTAAGCGTATATTTTTGATTTGGGAGTATCGTAGCTCATGCTTAATGAGTGTGCGACTAAGGTAATAAATTGCGTGCTCCATTTCCTCTAAGCCATTATGTTTTGCTAATAAAGCTCTTATGGCATTTTCGATGGTAGATGTATAAAGAAGCATGGGTTTATTTACGACTTGGTGTTCCACATCAAAGTAATGCAATAAAAAGATAAGGGTAATGGGTGTTGGATGAATACCCTGATTATGTAGATGGTGTGTCATGTAGAATGTTGACCTAGCTGATTGTGAGAGATTCCCTTTGGCTAGGAGGAATGACCTATAAGAAACACAACAAGACAAAAAAGTAGCATTAACAATATAGGTTGGTGGACTGCCTAGCAAGAGCTAGATTCGGGAAGTGAGGTACTTCCTAGAAGGTTGTCAATCCACTTTCAAATACAATTTAATGCAAAAAATAACATGAAATAGGTAAATCCTATTATAATGGTACAATTAAGATTTCTTGTGTTAATACAATAAGTAAATTTAATCTAATAGAAACAAAGTTATGATTAAATCTGGAGGGGTGGTAGGTTGTTTTGGGTTTGTAGGTCTGACAGAGGTTGTAGGTGAGGTTTGGGTGAAGTTTAGTAAGGTTCTGAGCTATTTGGGAGAAGTTATGAGCTCATTGTTATAAGAAAAGTTACCGTCAAAGAGACCAAGATGTCGGTTAGGTGAACGATGTTGGTACTAAAAAATGACCGATGCCAGTTGGGTGACCGGTGCCAGTAGGGGAAATATGGTAGAAATATAAAAATGGGTGTTTTGGGTCTCTCTGTGATTGCACAAAGAGTTGAGGGGGTTTAGGAAGGATGATGTGACTTTTGATAGGGCTCAACAAGGGTGGTAGAGGTGCTAGGATGGGTGAAATGGTTCAGGTTGATGGAATAGGTGGTAAACAAGTAAAAGGTGGTATTCGGGATAGATAGGGATCAGATGAAAGAAGTAAATGAAAGACTTAAGATCAAAACAAAATCTTAGCAAATAAGAGTGAATTACTTATTTGGTAGCATGTAGATCTGAAGATGGTTGTTGGTGATGAGCATTTGTGGGAGATACGAGAATGTGTCTAGTGACGCACAGAAATGAAGCCAATGTGATCTACTGTGACGATTTGTAGATATGGATGAGATTTTGGACATTGGTGAAGGGTGATGGGATCTGGTTTGACATCTGGTAGCTTGAATGCTCAAGAGTTAGAATGCCAAAGCTAAGGTGAATGGATCAATTGGAGAACCCATGCAAAGAGTTAGAAACTCTTATTTAAGGTTAATCGATGGTGGTTAGGAAATAATGTTGGCCAAGGGAAAACTGACATTGGTTAGGGGGAAATGGTCAAATTGGCTAAAAATGGCTTGATTACTCCTAGATTTGGCATGAATCAAGTTTCGATCTTGGGTCATAAATGGGAGATAACATTAAATATAATGGGAGAGACATTGGAGAAATCATAGGTCATAATGGTTAAGGTTAGAACAAGTCCTAGTTGTTTAGGGAGTGTGGGGACCTAGTCTTAGACATTAATGAGGTTGGAATAGTTCTAAGGTGAGGTAGCTAGGTGAGATGGGTATTAATCTAATTAAAGTAATTAAATTAATTAATAGTGTCGGATTGAGTTAATTAGGGATGATTAAATCAATACACATATGGGGAAGGGACCACAACTAGGCATATGTGTCGAATTGATGAATCGAAATGGGTTAATAGGCTTGTGACCTAAATTTTGTGTCTACATTTTCCCCTTTTTTTGTGTAGCTTGTATTGATAAGTGACGCTGACAAAAACATGAGTGGTTGCCCCAAGTATGGGTGATGTGATCCCCTAAAATCGAGAAGATGAAGGAGAAAACTGAATTGGTGATGAGTTTGATAAAATTTTAGGTGGAGAAGTAAGAAAAGGTAGAGTTCGGGCATGGGAAAGGGTTATTTTGGGTGTAGGTAATAAATGGGGAATTCAAATGCACACATATGTATAGAATGTGATAAGGCACGAGGCTAAAGAGCTCACAAAATATATATCATCAAAGGTCGATAGTTTATCCAAACAAGGTTGATGTGATCTAGGTATCCAAGTTATAGGATACGGTATTGAAACACAACTAGGCTAGGTGTAGGAATGGTCATTAAGTGAGTTCCATAACACCGATAGGTTTGGGCTGGTCAAGATAAACATCATGACATTGGTAAAGGAAAGGTTGGTAGGAAAAACAACATGAGTAAGGTCATCACAAGGTATAGTGAATTGGTGAACTCAAGTGTCAAATGGTCGAGGTCGTGTTGGGTAAATAGGTAAGGCCGTAGGCAAGGCCGAGGTAGAGGAAAAAACATGCCCCAAATGATAGTGTGATTAGGTGTGAGGCAATAAGGAAATTAGGTGGGGTTATAAGGCTAGGTGGAGGCTTGGGTAGTAAGAAAATGGTTTTAGGTAGAAAAATTGAGGGTAAAGTAGGTATAGGTTGGTTAGAAAGATGAACGACACCGGTTGAAAGATAACCGATGTTGGTAAAGGGATAACCGATGTCGGTCCATTAGGGCATGAAACCGACGTTATTCAAGTCAAATTGGGGGTAAAAAGTAAAATCCACTTATTATGGATTCATTTGTGCTTTTCTACTTTTGGAGAGAATATTTTGGAGGAAAAAAATGATAAAAAGATTCCTTTGACTGATTTGGTGAGTTGGGATTGGGTGATTAGAGTACGATTGATGGGCCCATGAGATTGAGATGAGGGAGTGGATTGGTTGAGAGCTAAGTAGTGGATTTAGACATGGTAGAGAATGGAGAGGGAGTGAGAGGACCACTAGTTCAGAGACCAAAGATCCCACCATGGAGACGGAGGTGAGTAGAGGTAGGATTCAATCCTCATGTGTGGTTTTGGATTAAAACTAAAGTAGAAAATTGAAAATTTTGGGTTTTATATTTGATTTTGAAATTTGGGTAATAAATGATGAAATTGGGTATGGGGAGGGCCAAATGTAGGTTAAATAGGGTCATAAATGAATGTGGGTGGGGTGGTGAGTGTAGGCTTGTAGGTAGTTTGGTCAACTTTTTGAAAAATAGGGATGTCAAGGTTTGACCTTAGGGCCGAACCAATGACCAAAGTCGAGTTGGCATTAGCTAGATTACCGGTGTTGGTGGGGTAAAAGAGGTGACCGACATCTTGGTTAAGGTGACTAGCATCACACTTTGTAAAACCGACCAAGGCCTAAAAGGAGGTTTAGATGGAAAAAATAAATCAGAATGGAATGATAGGATAGATGGGGGAGCGGTGAGGTATGGGTAGATAGAGTAGGGGCATATAATGATAGAATTAGGTGGGGTTTAGGGTTATTGTAGTTATGAATGGTCAGGTTTTAGGTGCAAGTAGTGTAAAATCGGTGAAGCCGGGAACTCGTGTGAAAGTGTGTAGGTAAAATAGAATATAGGATAGGCAAGTCAATTAGGTAGAAAATAGATAGGATGAGAAAATTTTATGTGGGATGGGACCGTGTAGTTGAAATAGATGATTAATAAGAGGTAAGTGCTTGATAAGTTTAATTAGTAATGATGTAGGCATGTCACTAGTTGACTATGCAAGACATGGTACCACCTTTGTTGGTACAGATGTAAGCTAGCATCACGAGAGGATGAGTGGGAACATATGAGATAACTTGAGCTCATCAATATGAGGTGATATCGGTGCATTTTATGGGATCATAGTTTGATGGTTTCTCTCATTAATATATGGGACTCAAGTGACCAATGCCTTCCATCTACCTACATGTGAAATGAATATCATACTTTTGGAGGAGGTGTATAGGATTTTGGAGCCACCGATTATGGGGATCCAATGTATCATATTTCATTAGATGATGTGATAGATACTATAGTCACAGTATATTTGGTGAGGAGGTGGGTTACAGGTGAGTCAATGTGAGCATCGCTATGGAGCTATGTATGTTGCACATCCAGAGAGAGACCAGGTTTGACATTGCGATGATGGTGATGGTGGATGTTATGCACTCCGAGATTCGAGGGTGCAATATTTCCCTGAGCACTGATGGGGGTGTTAGAGGACATGATTAAGGAGCAGTTTGTTTTGTGTGGAACCGACCTACTTGGTACAACTATATCGGAGTTATGGGAATATCGAGACAATTTAGTGGTATGATATTTATTATACATAGTTATTGCATTCACTTGGGCCTATGAGAACATAGTTATTGTGTGCCCTACGAAATTCTAAGAAAGGATTGGCATCGGGGTATCATGAGAGCTGGTTAGAGGAGATAGGGCTCATCCACAAATAGGAGATGTGTCACACAATGTGACCTATTATAGGAAGATTTTGAGGTGTTATATGCGATGGATATTGTATGGCATCTATATGATGATTTTACATCTTATGGAGGTATGTTAGAGGAAATGGAAGACCTACAATTAGTCGATGGATATAAGGGAGACGTGTCGGTGAGCATGAGATGATTCTAGTGGATAGAGTCGATGTTAGTTCGGATGCATCAAGAATTACCTCCACCATTTCCTTAATACCACAAAGATGATGTGAAGAGACCTTTGTCTCCACCACATCCAATGGATCCTACAAGGTAGAAGGAGCAGTAGTCGATAGGTGTATTGATGATGTAGCCACCATAGATGCATACAAAGGCGTTGGTGGGTAGCACATACATAAACACCGACATGCCTAGGATAGCTAGATGTAGCTATAATGATAGTGTAGAGGGATGCACTACGGGGAAATTCATTTCTTTGACAATTTACAACTAACATAGGCACAAGCATAGGTGGTCATGCTTTAGGGGCACATGACTAGATTAAAGGAAAACTTTCTCAAGCAAAAGCTCAAGATCCCACCTAGCCACCAAGTAGATGATGAGAAATAGGTAGCAGATTTACAGGAACATGTGACGGGGTTAATGGCCTAGATAGTCACCCTATATGGAAAGTTAGACACATCACAGGCACAAGTGATTGCATTATAGGTGCGAGTAGCTACACAGCACTAGCTCAAAAACCATCTTGGTAGTAATATAGGGACTAATACAGGGGCCACTTTTATTGGGACAGATCCATAGGCTAGGTTGAGAGCTATGGTTCCTCCCCAGGTGATATCTATGGCCACCTATAGAGATGCAGTATCAAAGGCGAGGTATTATCAGGACCGATTGTTAGAGGCGGGTATATATCTCCCGTCTTATGCCGAACACAAAGCACAACAAGAAGCCAGTGCTAGGACTAGCTCATGGACACATAGTTCAAATAGTTCGAGAGAACCATCAATCACATAGATAGGGTGAGCGAGAGGTTACCAATTCATGGAGGTAGAGGTCAAGTGAGGCTACATGAGAGATGATGAGTGGGCAGAGACCAGGACTAGATGAGGATATAAAAGAGAGCAGCAAGGAGTTGGGCCTTCATGATGGATGATATATTTTGATGATATCTGACATTATATTTTGATTTTTGACATATATACCAGTTTACGTGCCAAAGATGTGAGATTGTATATGATATTTTTGAGATACTTGTATTTATACCTGTATATTCAGTGTATTGATATACATACCTTCGATGTATAGATTGATGATGATATTTATATATGATGCATTTGGTTTATTTCCATTGTATTGTTTTCATGGAAACTAGATGTGTAGGCATGGATTTATAATGATGTATGGTTAGTTTCATTTCCATTATATTGATGTGATGGAAAGTAGATGTAGGCATGGTTGAGTCAACATTTTATATGGTTGAATGAGTTAATTTCTATTGTTGTGATGTTATGGAAACTAGATGTTTAGGCATGGTTGAGTCATATGTAGGCATGGTGGAGTCAGTATGGAGTGTCATTGTATTGGCATTATGAAAAATAGATGGTTTAGGCATGGTTGAGTTGAAAATTTCCAAGTTATTGTTTTTATGGAAATTAAATGATTTAGGCATGATTTGGTTGATTTTATTTGTGAAATGAAATGATGTTATGGTGAATTAGTTAAATTTCTAATGTATTGATGTTATGGAAACTAGAGGATATGTACATTGAGTGTAATTGTCTTTTTATTTAATTTCCAAGTTATTGGTTTTATGGAAAGTAAATGATGATGTACATAGGTGATGTATAATTTTGGTTTAAGTTAACTTCCAAGTTATTATTGTTATGGAAACTAACTAAGTTTTTGTTTTATGGGGAAAATATGATGGGATAAAAGAGTGGCCGAGCTAACCTCAAAGGGCCCCATGCCCTAAGAGTGTTGCCTACATAGCCCTTACGAAAGGGGCCTCAAGCCAATGTAGTTCTCCCATAGGATAGGGAAGAATAAGATGAGGTAGGTGAATAGGTTGGTGAGTTTATGTATGGTTAAATGGGAAAGGTAAGTTAGGCATGGTTGTGTCTAGGTTGATTAGGCATGGTTGTGTCTAGGTTATTTAGGTAAGATAGAATGTGTAAGATGAGTTGATTAAAGTAGATGATGAATGTAAATGTAGGTGAAAGGAGAAGAAATCCCAAAAACAAAGTGTCAAAGGTCTTGTCCTGTGTAGAAGAATCAATAAGTAAGCAAAGAGGTAAATGGTAGAAGAGGTGAAAATGCTCCATAAGTGGCAAGAACCATTATGAGCATACCAAATATTGGCTTATGAACTTAAGCCCCTAAAGGTATTGCATGATTGAAATTTCTAGGGGTGAAAGAAGTGGTGTGATCACTATGTGTGAAGTACATGTGTTGTCCCTTAAATAGGTAACAAAGAATAAAAAGAGGTAAGGTGGAGGATTGTGTTTAGCATAACCTTGTTGTGAGACAACATGCCCTTTTGCAAGATACCCAAAACCTGAATAGGAAAGTCCATGACCAAAAGTTTTGTATGTTTCTTGATTTTTTTTTCTTTTGCTTTCATAGATTGATCGATGTAGGAAGTATATGTTACAATAAATAGGTTCTCCTTGAGGTCTTTGTGAAGTTGATTGATGTGGGAAACTTCAGAACAATTTATTTTGTTTTTATGAAGAAGAGGTTAGTCTTCTTTTTGGATAGAATAAATACAAAATGAGGCTAGCTTTTTATAGTTGTTCTTCGAGGGATTATTCTATTTATAACAGCTAGAGAGATGTAGATGTCCTTTTGAGGAATTCATCTATTTGCAAGAAGTTTGACTCAAGGAGTAGAGTTTTGGTTATCCCATATATTTTTTTTTTGCTTTCTATTTTTGAACTTTAGGTCATGGACAAGACTACAAAAGAGTATAAGCCTCTTGTATGAAGGCAAAACCATAGGCAAAACCATAGTACAAAAGAGGTTAGCTATGCAAGAGAGGTTTTAAGTGATGAACGACCATGTGGTTCCATCTTGAAAAGGATGAAAAGTATCCATGAGAATCATGCCATGAGTAGAGCCATGATAATCATATTGAAGACAAGAATGAACGGTGATGGATAATCACACAATTCTATTTGAGTTTTTGGTCTTTGAAATAGGTTGGTGGAAGGAGAGGTTCACTCAAGGGATGAGAATGTAAGTGACATAAAGTGATGTAGTACTTTATTCAACAATAGAACGGTTGAAGATGCAAAGCATTAAACGGCTTAGGCTCAATTACCTTCAAGAGAAGATAAATGATAAGCACCTGGTCCATAGGTATGGGTGACAATGTAGGGTCCAAGCCAATTAGGAGAAAACTTGTCTTGTTTACATTTCTCACATTTAGTTACATGTTGATTTTATTTAAGACAAGATCAAAAATTTGAAGATTCATTCGTGAACACATTTTTCATAGGCATGTTTGATATGTTTTTGGTATATTTGAAGGTGGTCGAGAGCATTTAAACAACGTTCATCTAATAACTCAAGTTGTGCCAAACGATCTTGGTGAAATTCGTCATCATTGAGCATATCTTTAAGTGAGATACGAAGAGATGGAATTTGGACTTTGAGAGGTAGGGCTGCCTCTATACCGTAGACCAAAGAGAAGGGTGTGGTGGTGGTTGAGGTGTGAATGCTGGTGCGATAAGACCATAAGGTGAAAGGAAGGTGCATGTGCCAATCCTTACTAGTATCATCAATGATTTTCATGAAAATTTTGCTAAGAGTTTTGTTAGTTGATTCAACTTGACCATTTTTTTGAGGATAATAAGGTGAAGAAAAATTGAGTTGAATGTAAAAGGTACAATAGAGATTGCATAGGGTCTTATTTTTGAATTGTTTTTGCTATGAGTGATTAGGAGATGAGGAACACCAAAGTGAAAAATGATGTGATGGTTAATGAATTCACATATTTTCTCAGCTTTAGTAGAAATGAGAGGGACAACTTCTACCCATTTAGTGTAATATTCAGTTATTGTGATGATCCATTGGTGACGTTGAGAGGAATGAGGGTTAATATCTCTGACGAGATCTAAACCCCATTTAGAGAAGGTACACAAGTCCTTGGCAACTTATAAGGTGTGACTTGGGGTGGTGAAGATTAGTATGCTACTCAAACTTCACACATCATTTGACATGGTCGTAACAATATTTATTAAGGGTTGGCACAAGAATATCCGAGATGAAGAATATGTTTGGAAAAAATGTGACTACTAAAATGTCCATCACAAATCCCATCATGGATTTCTTTAATAGTGTACTGAATTTTAGAACTAGAGAGAAATCATAAGAGGATACTATCAAAGCCATACTTGTAAAGAAGACCCCGTATGACAACGTAACGAGAGAGATTTTAGAGGAAGGCTTGCTTACCATTGCGAGTGAGATCTAGAGGTGAAATTGATTGGGAAAGGTAATTAGCGTACTACTTATACCAAATGTCACATGGTTCGGTTTCAATTCTTCCTACAAAATTGATGTCACGGATGAGATAAGAAGTTGATTTTACAAACATTTTAGATTCTAAAGGTGAGGAAGGTATTTATGAGGCCAACAAAGCCAAGGTATCCGCAAATTTTTCAAAGGGATCATGGAACCGTTTGAATGTCATAATTATCAAAGGTAGTCAAAAGCATGTCGACTTGATGCTTGTAATTTTGAAGGATTTCATTACAACACCGGGTATAAACAATTTACTTGGTTGATGACCAATTGAGAATTGCCAAAGATATTAATGGTTTTAACATCTAGGTCAATGGAAGTTTGGAGACCTAACACGAGAGCTTCATATTCAGCCACATTATTGGTACAATCGAAGTCAATTTTAAAGGAAAAAAATATAGTTTCACCATCAAGAGGAATGAGGATAACCCTATGCCACTCCCACATTGAAATTTCAAAACTTTGAAGAATAGGGTCATCCGATAAACTATGTCATTGAGGAGAGAGGGTAGCAATGGATTCATCATTAAAATCAAAGTTAGAAGATTGAGTTTCAGAAAGAGGTGCTTTAGCAAGCTTATCTGTAATGGTTTTTCCCTTAACAGACTTTTGATGGATGAATTCGAGGTCTAGGTCTAAAAGGAGCAAGATCCAATGCGAAGCATGTTGGTGTTGATAAGGCTTAGTATATATACAATGTAGGGGTCAATTTTGGTGGTGATGAAAGTTTTGTGGTAGATGGAAACAACTTGAGCTTCTGATTATCTATTTTGTAATCATAAGTCTGACACAATACTTTAAATTCAAACAGAAATTGGTTAAGATCTTCAGATGACATTCCTATAAATGTGGGTAAATGTGTAAGTGAAATATTCTTCATGGGTGTATCATCATCATCCAAATTAATTGGATAAGTAAAGGTCCTATTAGGTTCTTTTTAGCTTCTTGTGCCATTTCTGTAGTACCTTCTAGGCTTTTCTCCCAATCAATGTGGTATGTGATCTGCTTTGGGGAAGGTGAAAAATCAAGAGTAGGAGGTTGACTACTCAATTTTGAATCAAAACTTTCTCTAAACAGGTCTTGGGATATAATCCTCTTTCTAAAGGTTCCACTTCCCTCTAGTGACTGATCCAAGAATTCTAAAGATGGAAATTCTGCTTCTTTTCTAACAATGGACAATGGTGCTTCTAATTCTTGGTCTACTTCCTTATTTGATCAAGAGAAGATGTTGATTATTCTTGTTTAGATATTTTTGGGAGGAATCTACCTTTGGAGACTCTTGGTCTACTCATAAATTTTATGATGACGTAGGGAAGATTATTCAATTACTAGATGTATGATTTTTGCTCTTGTTGACACCTAATTAGATAATTCTAACTAGTGGGTCCCTAAAATGGTGCCAAAAATGATGGGTGTCATTATTCCCTTCATTTAATCAACTCTTTATTGATGTCATATTCAAACCAGGGGTGTGTCTAAAGCTATATGCAATAAGAAAATCTTAGTGATCTAGTAATTGTCTGTAGGTATTTGTTATTTTATTTTCTGGGGGTTTTGTTGCAGTGTCCTTAGGATTCCATGGCCAAAGCCTTATTATCTCTATGCTTTGAAAGAAACTTTCTGAAATAAACACTCATTGCTGGAAATAAACACACATATAGAAGTAAATAGATTGCTAGAAATAAACACACAATGCAGAAGTAAACGCACTTTTCTTGAAATAAATACACGGTTGAAAATGCTATGAAAAGCTTGCAAGGAAATGAAAATATAGTCTATAACACCTGTAGGGACAAGTATACAATAGAGTTCAACTTAAAGAATCAAAAGCATTTACAGAATTAATATATCTACACTATTTACTTTAGAAATATAAATACCAATAAAATGAGGATCCTGGTTCTTGGAGGAGTGGGCCCTTTCTCCACCTTGAATCAGGATTTGACAAAGTAATATTCTCTCAAAATGAAGTGGCTATTTTATTGCTGAAATATTCTGTCTTACAAAAACATACTGTATCTTTCTATATCTCTATCTCTATGTATTTGTATGTAAATATCTTCTATTCTAAATCTATCTACATGTCTTTATATATATTTCATTCAAAGATGCATTTACAACCATAGCTGTTCTACTGATTCAGATGGAACCGAATTATGCCCAAAATAGATGTTGAATTTGGAACCTTGCTAGACGTACAACTGTCTGATAAGTTATCCCTAGATCTTCGAGTATGAAGAATAAAAAATATTCTGATCTGCTCCTGATTGAAAGGCTTGTTGATTGCTCTATTGTTGGATGTCGTCAAAATAAATATATTCCCATTGGTTCCGGAACTTTGGAGAAGTTCGATACTAAAGGGGATTGTTCTAGATCTAACCATGAAAGTTACAGAGCTAAATGTGGGAGTTCCTGAACTAATTATTGGAGTTCCAAAACTAAGTTTGAAAGTTCTAGAATTAAGTAATAGAGCTCATAAACAAGTGTGATGGACTTACTTTGAATCGTGTCTAGAGTTATTCTCGATGATTATGATCTGCTTTATTACAAAAACTGAATTTCCACACACTTTGTAAGGAATTATAGAGCTTTTAAATGTTATAAATAAATTCAACAAAAGATGTAAAATTACATCCTAACTTACATTAGATCAAACAAAAGTCACAAAATGCGATCAAGTGTGGTAAAAAGTAGAGTAAAATAAGATAATTTATTACACATTAATGAGACATATTTTTGTGTTTTTTTTTTTTTAATTATTGGCAAATAGTTTTTTGAAAGGGACTATACCCTTAGAACAAAAGAAGGCCTAAGAGCCGGAATAAGAGTGAGAATCAGAGAGAATGGATCAAGATCTGAGTGTTACAATGAAGCTCGAAGTAGCCCAAAAACAACTACTCAAACGAGACAAAACACCAAATTACTGCAAAAAAAAAGCAATAAAGAGACTATGCAAAAAAGCAAAGCAAAAAAAAACAAGCGAAGCGAAGAAGCAACCAATACTACTTCTTGGTAGCTTTTTCGATGCTGGTCTTGACTCTCTTCTAGGTGCGAAACATACCCAAAGTTGTCATGTGGGCAGCATCAGTTTTATCAAGCTCCTCAATGGTTCTTTTGCTCTCTTTTTCGTTGCCCCAAAGTGTAGCCGGGACACCGCTGAGGTTGGCAACACTTTTGGCATGACCCTCAATGAACTCCTCAATTTCCCTAAGGGCGGAAATGTTGTAATCATGTCTAGTTTTGGCCATCCCTAAGTGGGAGTCTAAGGAGGTCAGCTTCTTATAAATGTCCTCAATCTGACTGCTATCAATGTTCCCCTCCCCCTCCATGCTTTTCTTACCTTCTGTTTAGCCAGTTTCTTAACCTCATCCTTCAACAGTTTCATCTCAGCCTCTAAGGCCTCCAACCTCTTTGAAGAGCTATCCAACTGCACTTCCTAGGGGACTGGCACTGCTGATATTCAGAAGATCATGTGCAATCTCTAGTTCGAAAGGCTCCTTCTCCACAGCAAGAGCCTCAAGGTTGAGCTTCCTGGAGGCCCTGGTGACTGGTCTTTTAGAGGTAGATGCGAGGTGGGTGGTGGGAGCAGCAGCAGGGGGAATGGATGGAGAAGCTAGAATAGCCGGCTGGCGGGTGACAGCAGCGGTGACAGGGGCAGCAGGAGAAATAGGGCTGACAGCAGCAGAGCCCATCAAAGGGGTAGTCGGGCTAGGAGAGGAAGGAAGTCCAGGGTATTTTAGAAGGCAACATTTATGAATCAACAAAATAAGTCCTTGATGCAAGGGAACCACCCAGGTGTGCTTCTGAAACTCCAAAATGGAGTGTTCAAGGGAGTTCAGAAAATAATTGGGAAAGCAAACCAATCGATTCCTACGGAAGTGGTTTAGAAAGATAAGATGTTTAGCAGGGACAGTGACAAACCTACCTTCCAAGGAGATGAATCGAATCATCATGTGAGTAACCTCATCATAGGGTGGAGGAATTGAGCTGACAAGCAGGCCCGCTGTACCAAATGTGAGCTTCTCAGATCCCTCCACAAATCTTCTTTCTTCAGCATCTCTATCAACCCTTTTGTTGAAGAAGCGGTATCCCTCCAAACAAAGACCGGTCGCTTCAGCAATAAGATCTTCATTGACCAATATCTTCTGTCCCCCGTAGTCGACAGTCCGCTCCTTCCATTCCTTAGCAAAACGCACAGAAATGCTTTGGTCATGTCCCTGCACCTTTTCCATGAAGTTGGTGAAGCCACCTTTGCTGAGAATGTTCCAAAGCTCGATATTTTCCTTCCAGTCGGGGTCCGCGCATGGCTCAATTTGGCAGGGAGGTCCTCCCATCTTCTCTGTGATAGACTGATTACAACAATTTCCCAGATTCCTGTGTGCATAGAGACCTGTCCACTTCTTGCTATTGTAAACCGCACAAAACTAGAAACTATAGCCATTGCTCTTCCCACGAACAGCTGCGTGACTGCTGAACTGAGCCTGCGGGAAGTCGCGTGTGTGAGTAGCTCTCTCTCTGTCAACAATCACATTACAACTTCCATCGGTTTCCGAGGAGCTATGAATCTAGATTTTAACAGCTGTAGTACATCCCGCATGCGTGATTTTCAAATCAACATAACTCCAATTGGAGTTCCCCAAATAATTCTTACTATCATGAATATTTGATATTATTTGCATCATCATATTCATTAAAGCAACACGTGTGAGAGTGTTATTGATGCTGATCTTCATCCAAAGATTATGTCTCATCTCTAGGGATTGCTTGCATATAGAAGTCTGCATGAATGCTGTTGTGGAGCTGATTAGGGATGTTGTTATTATCCCAGACGGTGAAATTAACATTAATGCCATAATTGGCCAGCGCATCCGCCAATTTATTGCCCTCTCTGTAAGTATGCCTGATTCTGATGTTATTGAAAGTATGACTGATGCTTATGGACTCAGAGATAAAATCCTTAATACTCCAACTAGGAGATGAGGACTGATTAAGAAGTTTAATGATATTAAGGGAGTCCCCTTCAACAACTAGGTTCTGAATATTCTTAGCCTGGGCAACTCTCAAGCCCCAGAGAGCAGACAATGCTTCAAAAAATAACTCCCATTTTTCCAAAGCATATGCAAAGAATCGATTACCATTATGATCCCGTATTGCTCCTCCTCCTACCGTTGTCCCAGGGTTTCCCTTAGAGGCCCCATCAAAGTTCAACTTGTACCAATTAGAATCAGGAGGATGCCATTTGATCGAAGATCTATCAATACTATTCCCGGGATTGCTCCAATTTCCAATCTGCCAATTGGATAAGATGTACTCTTCATTCTCAGGATAACTCTTGTTCTTGGGAGGTTTAAATCTGGCAATATCCTCTTTAATACCATTAGAAATTTTGCCAATACTGAGTTTATAGTTTTGCTTCTTATTTCTGAAAATGATATCATTTCTGTCCTTCCAAATCCTCCAGATTAAATGTGGGATAGCCAATTTCCAGATCCTTTTGATAACACAATGTCTGAAGGGTGGGTTCCATTGATTCCATAGCTGATTAAGATTCTTCGGCATCACCCAGAGAGCTTCAAATTTAGAAAGGACAAAGTTCCAAATTCTTTTGGCATAATCACAATGTATGAACAGGTGGCTGATATCCTCAGAGTCATTTTTACAAAGATGGCACCAATTAGGAATTATAAATCCTCTTCTCATCAAATTGTCAGTGGTAAGAATTCTACCTCTGATGGCCAGCCAGAGGAAAAAATTTATTTTGGGAGTTAATTCAGACATCCAAATCTTGTTCCAATTAAAATCAGATTGATTACTATGAAAGAGATTGATATAACCAGATTTGACTGAGTAGTTCCCATCATGGGAATTATTCCAAACCAACTCATCCTTGGATTCCAGCTGACTTAATGGAATAAGATCTAAATGATCTTGAAGGGAGGAAGTAATTTGTTTCAGATCAATTCGCTCCACAGTAAGTTTTTTCCAATTCTTGTTGGTGCCATTTCCTTCAATGTAATCTTTGATTTTAATACCATACTTGCTTATTAGACTGTCCTTAGCCATCCCAAATCTGTCCAAGAGATTGCCACTAAACCAATTATCCTCCCGTTTTATCTCCCGCCATCCCCCACTTTCCATTTGCTGCCCTGCTTGATGAAGTTTCTACTCTTGACCAAATTATTCCAAAAAATGGAACCACAGGGGAGGTACTCATCATGCAGATAGGAGTAAACAACTTGATGATTTAAATATTTTTCTTTAATTAAATCAATCCAGGGTTGTTTCTCAGACAGCATTCTCTAGCCCATTTTAGCAATGAGTGCCTCATTCATTTTCTCAATATTTTTTATGCCCAGCCCTCCCATAAACTTCGGGGTGCAGACCTTATCCCAGGCCACTAAGTGAAATTTGAACTTCTCTTCCATGCCTTGCCATAAATTTTTTTTCTGAATCCTCTCAATTTTATCTCTGAAGGAAGAAGGGATTTTGAAAAGCGACATGATATAGATGGGCAGATTTTGAAGAGTACTTTTAATGAGTAGGCACTTACCAGCACTAGATAAAGTGGCACCTTTCCAACCAGCCATTTTTTTCTGAAATCTCTCCAATAAATCATCCCACACCTTGTAAGAGACTTTCTTAGTGCCGAGTGGGAGGCCTAAGTAGGTGGCTGGAAGTGCACTTATTTTACAGCCCAGAATTTTAGCAATTTTGAGTTGTCTTTCCTCAGGAGTGTTGAAGAAGAATATGGTGCTTTTTTCATAATTAATCTCTTGCCCAGAAGCAGATTCATAAAGCTGTAATAAAGCCTTAATAGCCTTAGCTTCCACAACTGAAGCCAGAAGAAGAAGGATAGTGTCATCCGCAAACTGTTGATGGGAGACAGCTTGGCTGATGGAAGTGGGTTTAGAGCCATTTAAAAGGCCATCTTTAACCGCTTTGCCAATTGTTCTACTAAGGCTGTCAGCCAAGAGAATGAAGAGTAAAGGGGAAATGGGGTCACCTTGTCTAAGACCTCTACTGCTGGTGAAAAATCCCACAGGCTCCCCATTAACAACCACAGAGAATCTGGCTGTAGATATACAAGACTTAATAATTCTTCTGAATTTTTCCGTGAACCCAAATTTAGCTAAAACTTTGTCAAGGAAGACCCAAGATACCTTGTCAAAAGCTTTATTCATATCAAGCTTAAGGACCATACTTGCCTTTTTATTATTTTCCATGGAATGTATAGTCTCGTGAACCATAATCACTCCGTCTTGTATAATCCTACCTTTAATAAAGCCACTCTGCTGCCTTGAGATGAGATCATTCATTATGAGCTGAAGTCTAGTAGTAATAATTTTGGTGAAGATTCTATATATGGCATTTACTAGACTGATAGGTCTGAAGTCCTTGAAATCTTTAGCATCCATTTTTTTAGGTGCCAGCACAATGTGAGTGTTATTAAGCTCTTTTAAGAGATTTCCCGTTCTATAGAATTCATTCACCACTTTGAGAAGATCCTCCGAGCAGATTTCCCAGAACTTCTGAAAAAAATTAATAGAGAACCCATCCGGTCCAGGAGCCTTATCCCCCTCTAGAGAAAAATAGCTTTTTGCAGCTCTTCAAGCGTGGCTGCTTTAGTGATGCTTCTAAATTTCTGGTCCTCGATTTCATTCTGAGGGATGGCCTCCAACATAAAGGAAATAGCTTCAGAGTTGCTGACATTTCTCTCTTCAAGAAGATTTTTATAGAAGTCAAGCGCTTCTTTCTTAATGCTATTGGGATCTTTTATGATATTCCCGTTGTTTTTAGAAACCTCTAAGATTCTGTTACAGGCTCTGTGCTTCAAAGTGGTCATGTGAAAGAACTTCATGTTCCTGTCTCCCTCTTTAAGCCAGATAGCTCTAGATTTAAGGCGCCATAAAGATTCCTCTCTGCTGCAGATCGTATGCAACTCTGAAAGAATATTCTTTTCATTTACCTCATCTTCAGCCGATCTCCCCATAGTATCCATTTTTAATTCCAGATCCTGAAGCTTCTGTTTTAACTTTTTTTTATTGTCAAAAACATTTCCAAAAACGCTTTTATTCCAGATTTTGACTTGCTTTTTGACATTTTTGAGTTTTTGAACCAATCTGAATTGAGCAGTGCCTTCACCATTCCATCCCCACCATTCTTTTATCTTGTCATAGATATTGTCATGCTCCATCCACATCTTTTCAAATTTGAATGAGCTTCTTGCGGGTTTAGTCCAATTGAGAAAGTTTAGAGCAATCGGATTGTGATCTGATCCAATTTTTGTGTTATCATCTCCTCTGTACTTATGTTTTTGTAAGTCCCCTTACAAAATTTACTCTTCAAATCTTGGGATGTGTATTCTACATTCCAATTGACTACTCAGGTCCAATGGCTGAAACTGAATATCCCAGTGTTTTATTTCAGAAGTACTATACCTTGGTCCTGCTTCTACTTTCCTCTATCATTCCTCAAATTGAGTGGGATGTTGAGGCTCTCTATTTCTACATGGATACATGGGGGTGAGAAGAAGGGGATGCCTTGTTCTCATTCCCATCCATATTCCCCTACATTTTCATTGACATGAGGGATTAGTGTGTCATCATCAATCATGCCAGGATAAAGGAAAGGAAGGGAAGAAGGAGCCTCGCCATCACATTGATAGGTCAGAGGTCCCATGGAAATGGTGTTCATGAAAAAAATTTAGGAGGAATGGATTCTAGATCCATGGACTTCATGGTTGAAGGTGGAGTGGTAGGTGAAGAAGGTGATGAAGGTGTAGAAGGTGGTTCTTCCTCTATGAGGTCAACTCTAGCCTTCTTAGGACCAGGTGGTTTAACGAATCCAATACCATGGTGGTCTTTATGTTTATAGGTAGTGCAGGGAATAACTGTGTGACAAACTTGTTCTTAAAGACCAAAGCCAATTATGTTCCAAGCACAACGATGAAGAAAGGTGTGGGGAAGTGACGATTGGTGAGGTAACGAAGTTAGATGAAAAATATTGTGTTTGAGTGGGTGGTTCAAGATAATAAGAAGAAATATCAGTCCATTGAATTTCAAGTTAGTGTGAAGGTGGAAAGTGTTGTATGGAAAAAATTATCTTATACGATGATCATAATGTGGGTATTAATGAAGGTTTCGTACTCTTAAGGAGTTTATAATGTGTCGATGTTGTACAAGTGATACTCCCTAGGGTAAGGCATTGAAAAACACCTTCCAAAGGGTTGGAAGTTAGTACTTGGGTGGAGGGAGTGGATGAGGTATTTGGAGTTTGACAAGAAGAATTAGTAGATCGGTTAACTTTGGAAGCTAAGGCGAGTGGAGAGAGGTGAGCTAGTTGATCAAGGTGCGATGAGAAGTGGTAGATGAAGTAGACGAAGAAAACAAGGCAGCGGTGGTTGAAGGTGAAGTGGCAATAGTAGTAGATGAGGCGAAGTATAGTATTAGATGAGTCAATCATGCGGTAATAGATGCCTTAACTGGGATAAGGACATCATTGGGTTGATAAAACATGTTGCAGGTTTTGAAAGGTGAAGGATCTACTTGAAATAGTGTAAGGATTTCCATCATTTGAACTTGATGCAGTGGTGAAGATTTAAAGGTACACACCCCATGGCATAGATCTAGGGTCAGCCAAGTAGCATGTTATATTGGAATTCCCCTTTGAGAACATAGAATAATATAGGAATGGTGTAGGGACCCACGTGAATGTGAAGGATGATGGTGCCAAGAGTATAAGTCAAAACATCATTGAAAGAACACAACATAATTGGGTTATTATGCATGCAATTTGAAGGTATGCACATTTTTCGTATACACGAGAAGAAATAATATTAATACTCACACCTCCATCAATCATAATGTGTCAAACATGAGTATCCTCAATGTAGATGAAGATGAAGAGGGTGGGGTTAGGATCATCTGCATGGTGAGGAGAAATATCCAAGTCGATAAACCGACAAAGAAAAAATTTGGTGAGTGGTAAGCGGTAATAGAGGTTTTTGTGAAGCGTGAGAGTGGCCACATGATGAGGTGTGAATATAGCAACAACAGGCATAGGGTCATTTGGTAGAACCTCAATAGTTTGTAGGATCTTGAGGAGGGCTTGGTGATGAGACTCAAAGGTTTGAATGAGGTCATACAAAGACATTTTTAGAGAATATTGGTGGAGTTGTTTGATCATGGTATGATGTGTGACTCCATCAGAAATTGGATAGGTCGGCCCATAGATGGTTACCTTGGTGGTAGGTGCAGATGGAATGGTAGGTGTGGGTGCACTGGATAGGTTGCTAGTCTTCTCTTTTCCTTTGTCTTTCTATCCTCAAGTGGTAACGTGAACCATATTAATCTGAGGAAAGTAGGAGGGTGTTTCATGAAAGGTATAATAGTAGTGGGGAAAAAACCCTAGTGTGGAATAAAAGCCATGTGAAATGAGTATGGTGCATTGGAATTTTTGAGGGGTTGGGCTAGCTCTCTGATCTAGACCATATTGATCTCAAAGGTTGGAGGAGGAAAAGAGGGTTGTGGAGGTGGAGGAAAAGGTCGATGAATAGATATAGGGTGAGGTTGTGTGGTGACAGGTAGAGGTGGAATGGGCTCTTCATCCAAAAGGTCATCTTCATCAAAGAGAGATTTGGGAGAACACATTTGAAGAAGAATATTTTTAAGGGCCTTAAAATTTTCAACATCATGCCCTGACACACGATGATAAGCACAAATCATGGTATCATCAAACCCTTCTAGTTTAGGTTTGAGTGGGTCATAAGGCCTGAGAGGTGGCAATGTAATGGAAAAGGTTTCTAACAACCGAGTGAGGATGTTAGTGTAAGATCCTACTAAGGGATTGCAATGAGAAGTGAGAGTGGGTTTGGATGGAAGTTTGGGTGACTTCTGTGGAAGAGGTACTATTGGAGGGGAAGTTGGAGGTTGAGTAGATTTGACTATCTTTTTGGTAAGTATAGTTGTTTTAGGCTTAGGTTATACCTTCTTGGGTAAATGTGTTGGGGTAGTGCATGAAGTAGAAGCTAATTCGGAAGATGGAAGTGGACGGGTTAGCCATGGTGAAAGTGGATCTACAATAAAGATAGTGGTAGGAGGCATTACAAAATGTATAGGTGGAAGAAAAGGTAATGTAATGGGTAGTGGAGCAGCGGTGGGAAATGTAGAAGGCTTAAGTGAAATGGGAGGTTGTGGTAAAGATGTATGTTATTTCATTTAAGTTTTACCTTAGATAGGAGCTTTCTTAACTATCGTTTATGGATGGGGGCCGTCGACACTAAAATTTTCCTCCGTAATTTCTATTTCATTAATGTATGTATTAGGAATAGGATGTTGTTAAGTATAATTAGTAGTAGCGTCTGATAGAAGATAACGGCGCCGTCAGTACGATGCCACCAATAATGTGGAGTACGGTAATAGTCAAAGTATAATAGGAATGTTGTAAAAAGTAAATATTTGTCGTAAGTGGTCCGGTGATGTTAAAATGTCAAAGTTTGGGTAATTAGAAAGTAGGGTCTACACGATTAGGAATTAGAAATATTATATTGGTAATAAAGACAAGGAGTGAGGTCATAAATATTTTGTGTATTTTATTTGTAAAAATTCTAAAAATGTGGAACCCATGTAAAATGATAAGGTTTATCTTATCTTAACAGATAAACTTACATGTACGAGATAAGAGTTAAGGTATGGAATATGATTCGTCAGTGGATTTCTTATCCTATCTTAGAGATAAGATGGATAAGCTGGAAGTTCTATAAATAGAGGCCACCCCCTCATTTAGCATAGAAGGAAGTAGTGAGAAATATTGTAGGAAGTGTGCGAAGGAAGCCATCAGTTTAAAGGTGTGTTGAAGAAGCCATTAAGAGGTGTAATTGTAAAGTTTCTCCCATAGTCTTGGTGAAAGTCAAGTGAAGTCAATAACACTTGAAGTACCTCATGGGTGAGATTGTAACAATTTCATGTTAATATTATAATTTACTTTGATATTTCATTTGTCATCATTAGTCTTATCATAGTCGATGGTATTTTTGTGTTATGTTGTTGTTTTGTTTCCAGATTACATCCACCAAACTAAAGGTTGTGCATTAGTAAATAATCATAGCACGAGGAGTTCCCGGTGAAGAATTATCATAGTGCCGGATTGGTGATGACATTTTGGTTCCGTTGCGGACCATTCCTCGTTGGTGGATTTTCTAGAGAGATATTCCCACTTAGTCAAAAATCAATTGGAGGGTAACCTTGTTTTTACTGTGCATAGTAGTTACCATGGTAAAGTCATTTTTGCCATGAATAGTAGTTACCATGGTAAAGTCATTTTTGCTGTGGAATAGTATTTACCACAATAAAGTCACTTTTTATCGTGAATAGTATTTACCATAGTAACTTCACTTTTTACCGTGAATAGTGTTTACCACAGTAAAGTCATTTTTACATGATAAGTCAAGTTTTACCATAGTTTACCGTGGTCATTTCTATTTTACTGTAGAAAGGTGTAAAGTCACTTTCTAGTATAGTGATTCCAATTATTTGTACACATAAGTCTTGTTGATTGTACTTGTGAGTTGGTATTTCACGGTGGTTACTTTTGAAAATGGGAAAGATTCTTGTTTTTTCAGCTCAATCTAATGAAGATGCTTCTTCTTTCATTCAAGAGTTTAAGCGATCTTGTATTTGTAATGGCCTTATAAGAAGGGAACAATGGACTGAATTTTTTCCTACCTTTTTGGATGGTTCAACACTTAGGTGGTTTGAAACACTAGGTGATAATGTGAAAAATTCATGGGATTTATTAACTGAAAGTTTTCTTGAAGAATTTGGTAAACAATAAAAATATGCAGATCTCATGATCAAGATCACAAAGCTATCCCAAGGAGAGAAGGAGAAGATAAGGGATTATCATGCTCGTGTTCTAGAGCTAAGGAGGAAGCTCGATGCCCAGATCCGGAAGGAAGGATTAGTGGATGGGTTGATGAATGGCGTGGATAATCTCCTCTGTAAGCACTTCATTCTTAGGATGAAGCCAGAGATCAGACAACGAGTGAAGTATGACCACCCAGCTACCATTGAACAAGCAAAGGAGATTGCAAGAAGGCAAGAAGAAAGCATGGAAGAGGAGCCCAAAGAAATTGTTGCTAAAGTAGAGCCTACACCAAGCACCTTTGGTCAGAATCCTGACCACTCCCGGTGAGCACAAATATTTCTCCTAGTACATCTACTAAGTATGAAGATTTTCTCAAAAAGATGGGTTAGTTAACTATTAATCTTCTTGAGGAAAGGAATTTAGTTCTCGGGGAGGAGATAGAGGTCGAAAAGAAATATTTCTGAAGTTGTATGTTATGGTTGTTATAAAAGGGTCATTATAAGTATAATTGTCCGATAGAGCTTCTACATCAGTAAAGGAGATAATGATAAAGGAAAAGCACATGAATTATTTTGATGTAGTAGATAAGAGCGAGAAATAATGAAGTAGATGTGTTTGTAACAAAAAGAAAGAAAGAAAAAGATAATCAAGATGGAAATGATCTAAGAAGATGAAAGGAGAAACTAGTAAGAAACATAGGAGAAGAAAGTTGGGTGTGCGGGATTTTCTTATTTCACAGGGGCAAGGACCATACTCCATCTTGGAAGATCTGTCCAAAAGGCCCTGCAAATATTACATATGGTCAACTCTTGGCTATGTCTTCTGAGAAGAGGCGGGAGTTGCGAGGTGGACTCAATGCTCGAAGAAGGAAGGAGGTTGAGGTCCCTATTTTGGAGGCAGAGGCGGATCCCTATGCTCCACAAGCTGAGGTATTATGTAATGGTATTTCAATTCATGATGTCTTAGTTGATGGAGGTGCTGCAGTTAATGTAATGACCGAGTCTATAATGAATATGTTGGGTTTAAAAATTGATCGCCCTTCAACACTTATGTTAAGGTCATTAAATAAAGGAAAAACTAAACCAGAAGGTGTAGTTTCAAATGTGGCAATATCTGTTATGGGTGTGGTATGTGTGGTAGACTTTCAGGTGATGAAAAATGGTGCATTGCGTACCCAATGCTGCTTTGGGAAGACCATGGCTAAGGAGAGTTCATGCAGAAACTCTTTGGAATGAAGGTTTCATGACACTTGGACGTGGTAGAGAGAGGGTGAAGATAAATGTGATCCCTCGACATCATAAGGCAGAACCTGTGGATTCAAGTGATGAAACTGATGATTGGACATCCTCTGATTACTCTAGTACCAGTGAAGTGGACACTGAAGATGAAGAAAGTGAGGTGGATGTTTCAGTCATGGATATCCTTCTAGTCACACCAACTCATGACCCCATAAAATTATCTGAAGAAGAAGTTGATGATCGTCTCCAACAAATAAAGATTGGTGATGCTGTGATGGAGAGTGAGAAGGAATCCTACCTCTAGCTCTTTCGAAGGTACATACACCTATTCACTTTTGATTACAAGGAACTCTGTCAAGTAAGTTGGGTAGAACATTCTATTGAGCTAGGTAGATGGTCTAAGCCCATAAAGCAAATGCCATATAGAATGAATCCTAATTTTTCCAAGGCGTAAAAGAAGAAATAGATAAGTTGCTTGATGCGGGATTCATATTTCTTTGTGGAGAATTTAGAATGGGTTTCTCCCATTGTGATCTCAATAAAAAAGAATGGGAAGCTATGCATTTGTGTTGATTACAGGAAGCTCAATAAGGCAACAAAGAAGGATCATTACCCTCTTCCATTTTCGAGATCGGATCTTGGGCGAGTAGCTCGCCAGAGTGCTTATAGTTTCTTTGATGGATATAGTGGCTACAACCAAGTTCATATAGCAAAGAAAGATCAGCTGAAGACCACGTTCACCACTCCTTGGGGAACGTTTGCTTATAGAGTTATGCCTTTTGGGTTGTGTAATGCTCTAGCAACATTCCAGCGTTTGATGAATAGGGTGTTCGAACCCTACATTGGGACCTTCATCAGAGTATTTCTGGATGATTTTTGCATCTATGGGAGCAAGTTGGACCACCTGCACCAAATGGAGACAACATTTCAAAGGTTAGATGAAGCACAAGCCTCACTAAACCCTACAAAGTGTGTCTTTGGATGTTCTAAAGGCGTTTTGTTAGGGCATGTTGTATCCAGAGATGGTATTGGTACTGATCCTGATAAAGTTTCAAAAATCAAAGATTTACCATTTCCTCTTAATAGAAGTAAGTTGAGATCATTTTTAGGCCATGTGGGTTACTATAGAAGGTTCATCAAGAATTTCTCAAAGATTGCATAGCCACTAACCCAGTTCTTGAAGAAGGATGTTACTTATGAACCAGGAAATAAGGCGCATGAAGCTTTTGGACAATTGAAGGAAGCCCTGGTGTCTTCACCTGTTTTGAAGAATCCAGATTGGAGCAAGCCATTCATTGTGTACACTGATGCCTCAGATGCAACACTAGGAAGTACTTTGAGCCAAAAGGATGAAAATGGGAATGAACATCTAATTTACTTTGGGAGCAGACAAATGAGCAGTGCTGAGGTAAATTATACTGTAACTGAAAAAGAGGCTCTGGCTATCATTTTTGCTGTAAAGAAGTTTAGAAATTACTTGCTAGGGAAAAAATTTCTAGTTGTAACAGATCATCAGGCTCTAAAATATATTGTAAATAAGCCTAACCCATCAGGGAGGATAGCAAGATGGATAATTTTGCTACAAGAATTTGAATTTGATATTATAGATAGGCCAGGAAAGAAGCATGTCAATGCAGATGCACTCTCTCGAGCCTATGATGGTTTAGGATCATCTTGTGATGATGATGATTTCCCCGATGCAGCATTGTTATCCCTTGACACAATCCCTAGTGAATACATAGATATTTGGAATTATCTGAATGAATTCAAGTTTCCTGATGGTGCCAATGCAAAGACTAAGAGAAAGATTACTCAAGCCAGTCGTCCATATTCTATTATGCATGGAGTATTATTTCGAATAGGACACGATGGACGATCAAGAGGCGATTGGACGCGTGATCAAGGGAAGGAACTGCTAGAAGAATTCCACAATGGTACATGTGGAGGGCACTTCTCTGGACAACTTACAACAAGAAGGATCTTGGATGCAGGTTATCACTGGCCCACTCTTTTTAAAGATTGTTATAATTATTGTAAGACATGTGATATTTGTCAAACACATGGTAACCGTAAGACTTCATCAACTCCATTATGTCCTATTCTTCCCCTTGGTCCCTTTGAAAAGTGGGGAATAGACATTGTAGGTCCACTTCCAACTACATCACACCAAAATAAGTATATTGTAGTTACCACAGATTATTTAACCAAGTGGGTTGAAGCTAGGCCATTGAAAATAGCTTCCATGGATGAAGTGGCAAGGTTCATGTATGAACGCATTGTCACCAGATTTGGTTGCCCATTAGAAATTGTAACAGATCAAGGAAGCCACTTCATTAATGAGGTGGTAGAATCCCTAGTCAATAAGTTTTCTATTAAGCACAGGAAGGCAACAACATACAAGCCAAGCACAAATGGACAGGTGGAACGAACAAATTTTGTGTTGTGTCAAATTCTAGCAAAAGATGCAGCCTTGCAGGTACATAAATGGGATAAAAGGATTCATGCAGCATTGTGGGCATATAGGGCAACATCAAAGTCAGCAATAGGATACTCCCCATTTTAGTTGGCCTATGGCATTGATCCAGTTCTTCCTATTGAGTTTGATATTCCCACCTTTGTGAGAGTTATGAAAAATGAAAGGATGGATGAAAGTGATTCGATAAAAAGAAAGGTTGGTACATCTTCATTTCTTTGGAGGAAATGAGAGAAATAGAAAAGGATACAAACCATAAGAAGAAAATGAAGCGAAGGAATACTTTGATCAAAAGATCCGGTGGTCTCCATTTCATGTGAATGACTTGGTTCTAGTATATGATTCCGATTACAAAAAAAAAAGAAGAGAAAAATTTCTTCCAAAATGGATGGGGCCCTACAAAATAGTAGATGTGCATGAAAATGGTACGTACCGATTGGAGGAATTGGATGGCACTCCCATTACGAAATGGGTCAACCACGACAAGTTGAAGATTTTCTAAGCACCGAGAAGTCTACTCAGGGACGGAGTAGAAGCTAGGAAGGGGAGATGTCGACACTAAAATTTTCCTCCGTAATTTCTATTTCATTAATGTATGTATTAGGAATAGGATGTTGTTAAGTATAATTAGTAGTAGCGTCTGATAGAAGATAACGGCCGTCGATGACGGTGCCACCAATAATGTGGAGTACGGTAGTCATCAAAATACAATAGGAATGTTGTAAAAAGTAAATATTTGTCGTAAGTGGTCCGGTGATGTTAAAATGTCAAAGTTTGGGTAATTAGAGAAGTAGGGTCTACATGATTAGGAATTAGAAATATTATATTGGTAATAAAGACAAGGAGTGAGGTCATAAATATTTTGTGTATTTTATTTGTAAAAAGTCTAAAAATGTGGAACCCATGTAAAATGATAAGGTTTATCTTATCTTAACGAGATAAGCTTACATGTACGAGATAAGAGTTAAGGTATGGAATATGATTCATCGAGTGGATTTCTTATCCTATCTTAGAGATAAGATGGATAATCCTGGAAGTTCTATAAATAGAGGCCACCCCCCTCATTTAGCATAGAAGGAAGTAGTGAGAAATATTGTAGGAAGTGTGCGAAGGAAGCCATCAGTTTAAAGGTGTGTTGAAGAAGCCATTAAGAGGTGTAATTGTAAAGTTTCTCCCATAGTCTTGGTGAAAGTCAAGTGAAGTCAATAACACTTGAAGTACCTCATGGGTGAGATTGTAACAATTTCATGTTAATATTATAATTTTCTTTGATATTTCAGATTTGTCATCATTTCGTCTTATCATAGTCGATGGTATTTTTGTGTTATGTTGTTGTTTTGTTTCCAGATTACATCCACCAAACTAAAGGTTGTGCATTAGTAAATAATCATAGCACAAGGAGTTCCCGGTGAAGAATTATCATAGTGCCGGATTGGTGATGACAGGACCTAAGATAGATGGAAGTGACGAAGGTGAAAGAGGAGGAGTGGGAGAAACTAGAGTATGAGGCCTAAGAGGTTGGGTCTTCCTCTTAGGTGGGGGAATAGATCTGTTGATAGTTTGGGAAGAGGTGACTAAATCTATCTTGACAAGAGGATGGATTAGAATCGGTGTCAACGCAACCCCCATGTAGTGATAGGTTTTGGCGTAGATGAAGGTATAGGTATAGGTATAAGTAGTGGCCTAGGTATAGGTGGTTGTTGGGATAATGGTAAAGATTTGGGTGTAGGTGAGGCTAATGCATAAGAAGCTACTATAACCGGCTAAGGTGTGACAAATTTAGTTATTTTAAACACTTTAAGATAAATCATTGAAGTTTCTACAGACAATTTTGCATTTGAGTTGATACAAGAAGTCGAAGGCATCCCCAAAGCATGGAGTATTCGACATACTCCAAGCGATCAACTAAATGGGAGAATGGTGTAAAATTAGAGGAATATGGTGAAAACTCTGGTGGTGATCCTTATAAAACATTCGAGGTCTATGAAACAAGGAAGTTTTTGGCTTCTGACTCTATAGGTAGAAGTGATGCAAGAAGATTAACAGGATCCTAGTAGACCCTGGGAGATGCATCACTGACCGGAAGAGAATATAAAAGTGGCTCCTCTATGGGTCAAGGAGGGGGAAAAGTAGGTGATGTAGACTCTTCCTTAGGTGGAGAAGAGGATAAAATAGACTCTTCTTTGGGTAAAAGCGTGGGTAATATGGGATCCTCGATAGGTAATGAAATGAGTGGGGTAAGAACCTCTGTATATGATGGGGTAGGTGAGGTAAGCTCCTTCATGGGTAGAGAAGTAGGTAAAATAAGCTCTTACGTGGGTAGAGGAGATAGTGTTAGAATCTCATCAATAAAAGGGATGGAAGGAAAGTGTGCGAAGGGACTGGTACTATGTCAAAGATGACATGGACCTCATAGACATGGGTGTTATCGCTAGAAGTCTCACCAGCCTAATTTGATGAATGGGTATGGTTTGGAAAAGGTTTCCTAAATACCTGTAGATTTTGATTTGTCGGCGTGTTAGGGTTATCTAGGATGAGATATCCATTATCTAACATTTCCTGGACGATGTTTTTGAATGTTTTACAATTTTCATTACTATGTCCTCTAACGTGGTGATAATTACAGTAATCATTCTCCTTATACCATGTGGGTATAGGACAGGAAGGATCAAATCTAGTATGTGGTTTGATCAATTGAAGAGTGATGGCTCCTAATTTTAGAATATTTTCCAACATAGAGGAATAAGGTTCTCTTATGGGGGTATATCTTCGTTGTTCCTACTTGTATTGGAAGTTATGAATAGGAGAAAGATTAGAAGGAGGTTTTTATTGGTTTGATGGATGAGATGGGCCAACTTTCAAGACCACCGCATTGGCAGATCCCTTTGCTTTAGCGTGGGTATTTTTGGTTTAGAAGAGGAAGAAGAGTCATTCGATTTAAACGAAGCACTCTTGTTGCATAATTATAGCTTCTTCTCTTCGATAGCATAGATTTGTAGCTTTTGGGCCATAGAGAATGCCTCATTGAACATCTAGAATGTTTGTACTTGAAGAGTTGGAGATATGTTCTGGGCACAAGACCTAGTGAACAAATCTATCATCTCGGTTTGCGGAAGTTTAAAGGTGGGTTGATTGGTAAGACTATACCAACTGCGAAAAAATCATGGTGACCTTCTTAGTGATGTTGATGGAGAAATGGTCAAGGAAGGCCTGAGCTAATTGATTGAAAGAAAATATTGAGTGCCTAGGTAAAGCACTTGTACCAATCTAAAGTAGGTCCTGTCAAAGACATGGGGAAATTCCTAAGAAGCAAGGCA
Source organism: Taxus wallichiana var. yunnanensis (assembly GCA_018340775.1). Taxonomy (NCBI): domain Eukaryota; kingdom Viridiplantae; phylum Streptophyta; class Pinopsida; order Cupressales; family Taxaceae; genus Taxus; species Taxus wallichiana. Next base: position 869,091,020 of record CM031238.1, read on the forward strand.
TCATCACGAAATTAGATAACATACGTATTTTAATGATCGTAAATGTTATTTTTAGATCTTCCTTACTATTAAATTGGTTGAATTTAGGCATCTCCCAATGTGGGGGATAAGGATGAATAGGTATGGAAGGATGAATAGGCTCATTATAAATTTCAGCGTAAGTCAATGTATTGCGTGAGCCAAAGACAAATGCTTCTAGGGTTTGCATCTTTTCCATCATCATTTTGATTAGATCCATGGTCGGATTAGATTGAGATGCACCTCCCATGGTATAAGGAGGTGGATATGATGTAGAAGGCATACTAGTATATGGAGGTTTTGTGTAGGAAAAATGAGGAGGAACATAAGTAGTGGTAATGATGATGGCATATACCCTCAATGATAGGTATAAGCAATGAGTGGCGGCTAAGACAAGGTATAAGTGGGAGGGATGTGTCTAGAGACCCTTGTAGCAAATAGGTGGTAGAGTAGAAAGTATATACATGATAAGACTCGAAAAGGGGTCGATGCAATTAGAGGTTGTGAGGTAATGGTGACTAATGATGTTTGAATCCATACACTATGAGCTACAAATGATGGTATGGTAGATGTCATAGGTGTGATAGATGTTGAGGGTGCAATTGATACTCAAGATGTGGCATCAATTTAAGAGATGATAGGTTGTGATGTGGAAGTGGGTAACGTTACACTAGTAGTAGCTGATATAGAAGTGGGGGTGAGAGTGGGAGGAATGGAGACAGACATCCGTATATGAGTTTTCTTAACGAGTCGTGGGTGGATGAGTGGGTGAGGTAATACTACAATGCGATGGGATTGTGATCAAGGAGTTTTATGAACTCCTTGTCACTTGTGTGTATAACAATAGGAGAGGTGGGGTCCAAGGGTGAAGAGATAGATGGCGATGAAGGACTAGGAGGTAGTGGTTGGCAGCTAGCATAAAAACTAGAGTGTTGGCTTGTCTACAAGTCAAAACCATGTGAATGGTAGTATAACAGGTAATATGAGTTCTGTAAATGGTAAAAAAACATAGAAACAAAAGATAGAAGGGACCTGGTAAATGGAATTTGGTTGTTATTTTGACATAAAAATAAAAACACAGAGACCAATGCTAGTAGGGTGACCGATGCCAGTAGAAAGGGGTAACTCGATGCGATTACTAGACCGATGTTAGTTACTATGAATGATTGACATATTTGTAAATCTAGAGATGAAGAATGTAAATTGGGTGGACTTGAACTCTGCTAATGGTAACAAAGACTTAGAAATGTGATAAATGATAGAAACAGTTACAGAAAATATTTGGATGTGAATTGAATACTATTTTGGGAAAAATAATCAAAGCAACATGGAACCGATACTATCGTCAAACTAATGGTGGTATGGAGAGGTAACCGATGTCACCACTGGACCGATCTAAGGAGATGATGTAAATTTGAATTTTAGGTGATTAAGTCAAATGAAAACAACAATCCAGAAACTGAGAATGGCAGTGATGAGTCCTAACAAACCTAGAATGAATCGAAATACTCCAGTTATGATGGTGGGATGTGAAGGATAAGAAAAAGAAGAGGAAATGGCTTCACACCTCAAAAAATAATTCAGGCAAAAACTAAATATACGTAAAATCCTATGCTTCAGATTTTAATGTTATGTGGCTTATGCCATTTAAAACTAACTATGAGTATAATAGAGTTTTTGGTCAACGAGGGTACCCTATAAGCAGTCTATGGCTAGTTTCATGGGAGATTTTTAGATAAAGGGACCCAATATACCTTTCATTACATGTGGTACTGTCATCACCAATCCGGTACTATGATAATTCTTCACCGGGAACTCCTCGTGCTATGATTATTTACTAATGCACAGCCTTTAGTTTGGTGGATGTAATCTAGAAACAAAACAACAACATAACACAAAAATACCATCGACTATGATAAGACGAAATGATGAAAAATCTGAAATATCAAAGTAAATTATAATATTAACATGAAATTGTTACAATCTCACCCATGAGGTACTTCAAGTGTTATTGACTTCACTTTCCTTTCACCAAGACTATGGGAGAAACTTTACAATTACACCTCTTAATGGCTTCTTCAACACACCTTTAAACTGATGGCTTCCTTTGCACACTTCCTACAATATTTCTCACTACTTACTTCTATGCTAAATGAGGGGGTGGCCTCTCTTTTTATAGAACTTCCAGCTTATCCATCTTATCTCTAAGATAGGATAAGAAATCCACTCTGACGAATCATATTCCATACCTTAACTCTTATCTGTACATGTAAGCTTATCTTTTAAGATAAGATAAACCTTATCATTTTACATGGGTTCCACATTTTCAGACTTTTTACAAATAAAATACACAAAATATTTATGACCTCACTCCTTGTCCTTATTACCAATATAATATTTCTAATTCCTAATCATGTAGACCCTACTTCTCTAATTACCCAAACTTTGACATTTTAACATTACCGCACCACTTACGACAAATATTTACTTTTTACAACATTTCTATTATACTTTGATTCACATCGTACTCCACATTATTGGTGGCGTCATCATGGCAATGCCGTTATCTTCTATCGACGCTACTACTAATTACACTTAACAACATCCTATTCCTAATACATACATTAATAAAATAGAAATTACGGAGAAAAATTTTAGTGTCGACATCTTCCCCTTCCTAGCTTCTACTCCGTCCTCGGAGTAGACTCTTCCGTGCTTGGAAAATATTCAACTTGTCGTGGTTGACCCATTTCATAATGGGAGTGCCATCAAATTCCTCCAATCGGTACATACCATTTTCATGCACAGCTGCTATTTTGTAGGGCCCCATCCATTTTGGAAGAAATTTTCTTTATCTTCTTTTTTTGTATCTGGAATCATATACTAGAACCAAGTCATTCACATGAAATGGAGACCAACGGATATTTTGATCAAAGTATTCCTTCTGCTTCATTTTCTTCTTATGGCTTGTATCCTTTGCTATTTCCCTCATTTCCTCTAGCAAATGAAGATGTACCAACCTTTCTTTTACTGAATCACTTTCATCCATCCTTTCATTTTCACAACTCTCATAGTGGAAATATCAAACTCAATAGGAAGAACTGGATCAATGCCATAGGCCAACTGAAATGGAGAGTATCCTGTTGCTGACTTTGATGTTGCCCTATATGCCCACAATGCTGCATGAATCCTTTTATCCCATTTATGTACCTGCAAGGCTGCATCTTTTGCTAGAATTTGACACAACACAAAATTTGTTCGTTCCACCTGTCCATTTGTGCTTGGCTTGTATGTTGTTGCCTTCCTGTGCTTAATAGAAAACTTATTGACTAGGGCTTCTACCACCTCATTAATGAAGTGGCTTCCTTGATCTATTACAATTTCTAATGGACAACCAAATCTGGTGACAATGCGTTCATATATGAACCTTGCCACTTCATCCATGGAAGTTGTTTTCAATGGCCTAACTTCAACCCACTTGGTTAAATAATTTGTGGCAACTACAATATACTTATTTTGGCATGATGTAGTTGGAGGTTAGGGTTAGGAGGAATACACTGTTGAATGTCGAGATGGTGTGCGCGTACCGTAGAGAAAGATCGGGTGGCTGCGAGAGACTCCTTTTTGTCTTGGAAGGACTACTGCGAAATAAGAACACAAGACCACAAGATTTTGATTAAACAATAAATGAGAAAGCTGCCTTGGGCCGGAAATATAAAACTTCCTTTCGAAGGTGGTGATTCCCTGCTAATATGAATTAACACAAAAGACGCAAAATATCAATTAAATTATTTCGTTAAAGCTGGGTAGGGGAAAGGCTGGTTTTACGGTTTTGATCGGAAGGAACCGATGCGATTCTTGATAACGATAGCCGTGCGATCATCGTCGATAGCGATGGCGATTCAGCGATTCTTGATAATGGTGGTGGGTTCTACGATCTTCTTGGCAGCTATGGTGTTTGTAATGGCTGGTTTTGGATGGTATTAGGAAATGGGATGATTAGAAGCAAAAGAATGACAGATTAGATGCAATGGCACGTTGGGTAGTGGATTGAAAGCGGATTTAGGAGCACTTTGAGATTCAAGAAGCATAAGAAATGTTATAACAAAGGACATGCGAGATGTGACTTACTTGGTTTTGGCAGATGCAAGTTGATCTCCTTGGTTGTAAACACTTGGTTTCTTTACTCGTCTCTGCTTTCTGTCAGTGAAGATCTGGACTCTGTTCCTCGCTCATGATGCTCTCTGTTGATCAGAAATCCTTTGGTGATCTCAAAAATGAAATTCCGATCCGTTGTTTTGGTTTGGGAGCCCATTTACGAGGAACCGATGGCGGTTGCGTAACCGGCGGCGGTCGAGTAGGAACCGGCATCGGTAAGGAAAAAGTAGGCTATTTTTAGTAAAATAGCCCACCTTCCTACTTTTCTCCCGAGAGATCGGTTGCGGGCTTGGTCAGTGGCTAGAAGGTCGGCTTTGGGTGCGAGTAAGGAGGCATTAGTTATGGATGTGAGTCTAGACCAAGTCATGGGTCTTAATTAGGTTAGTTTAGGGTTAGGGCTAGGTCATGATGAGGTGGCAAAGTGAGGTGGCGGGTAAGGTGATGTGGATTTATCAATTACAAGGTAATTAATAAATAATTGTGTAAAGTTTAGGTAATGAGGTTAGGTTGCGAAATGGGATGCGGGTCACAAGGGGTCGTAAGACACGAATTTGGTGTCTACATTAGCCCCTTATTGTCGTGTAGCTTGTTCTGTAAAGCTGCGCGGACAATAATATGAAGTGGTTTCTCATGTTAAGGATATAGGTAATCCCCCTCAAATCTATCACAGATTGAGTGAACGGGAAATCAGGGATAGGGTTGATAAAGGGTATATGTTGTAGAGAGGATGGTAAGGTGGTGGGGTAGGTCGAGGAAGCGAGACGCATGTTGAAATGCAATAAATACGACTAGGGTACATGATTTGGCAAGCAAACCAGCGATGTATAGGCAAAGGTCGATAGTTTATCCAAACAAGGGTGATATAATCCAGTATCAAGGCATAGAAGTAGCTCGGGGTATATAACGGGTAAGGTACGAGGAGCGTTTAGGCATGTTCGGCGGTACGAATGGTTGGTTTGGTTGAGATAAGCGTCACGGTCTAGAGTCAGGCAAAGTTGGTCGACAGAGATCAAGTCGAGGACCCTAATCATGCTAAAACACGAGCAGTGAGCTCGATTGAACAAAAGGTACATGATGGATGGATAAAATAAAACGTTGATTGTGGGTATGGTATTGAAGTGATACGGCCTTGGGTCAGGCCAAGTGGTTGGGTGGTGGCCCTGGGTCAGGTCATAAGGGTAGAGTGAGGCCTTGGGTCAGGCCAAATTGTTAGGGCGAGGCCTTGGGTCGGGCCGGATGGGTAGGTTGAGGCCTTGGGTCGGGCCGAATAGGTAGGTTGAGGCCTTGGGTCGGGCCTAATGGTTAGGGCGAGGCCTTGGGTCGGGCTTGGGCCTTGGGTGGGCCTTGGGGTCGGGCGAATGGTAGGTTGAGGCCTTGGGTCGGGCCGAATGGGTAGGTTGAGGCCTTAGGTCGGGCCGATTGGTAGGTTGAGGCCTTGGGTCGGGCCGAATAGGTAGGTTGAGGCCTTGGGTCGGGCCAATTGGTAGGTTGAGGCCTTGGGTCGGGCCAATTGGTAGGTTGAGGCCTTGGTCGGGCCAATTGGTAGGTTGAGGCCTTGGGTCGGGCGAATAGGTAGGTTGAGGCCTTAGGTCGGGCCGAATGGTTAGGTTGAGGCCTTAGGTCGGGCGAATCGGGCCGAATGGTAGGTTGAGGCCGTAGGTCGAAATTTGGACAAGTGAACAAATGTTGTGCGACAAAAGTGGATAGAGCGATATTGGTGAAAAAGAGGCAAGGAGTAAATAAGGGCAAAGAATGGGGTGAAAGTTGGGTAGCGAACCGATGTCGATTCTACATGACCGACATCGGTTAAGAGACCGATACCGGTTCCTTAGGGTAAAATGAAACCGACATCGGTTAAGGTCGAAAAACCTATAAAAAGAAAAATACGGCTTGTCATTGTCACTTTTGTTATTTGCAATCCAAATCGACTTGTCTGACGTGGAGACTTGGGATTAGAGGCTGGATTGAGTGAGGTGGAGCTATTGTATTGGCGGAGAGAGTTGATAGTGGGCCCGATTGAGGAGGAGGCAGCAGGTGATTGGCCAGGGACCCAGTAGATCAGGATTGGAGCCATGGCACAGGCAGGAGGAGCTGGAGGGGCTGGACCAGCTGGACCGCCACCACCCATCCCACCACGACGACGTGTCGTCGTACCGGTAGGTTCTAAACTCGTGATTTTATGCATTGAAATGGTTATTAGGCTAAATGGGGGGTTTGGGTAGGAATTTGTATTTTGTAGGAAATAATGAGTAAATGGAGGTAATTTGAGAAAGGGAGAGGGTAGATAGGTTAGATAGGCTAAGGTGGGTAGGTGGGTAAGTTTTTAGGGTTTTTGGGTGGGTAGATGGGTAGAAATAGGTAAAAAATGGGTTTTGGGGGCCGCGCGGGGGTTCGGCTCCGGGAGAAGACAGTGACCGATGTCGGTCACTAAGCGACCGGCATCGGTCGCACAATTTTAGGGAAAGGGAGGGTTGTTGGTGACCGGCGTCGGTCATGTATCGGCCGGCGTCGGTTGTGGGTTTATGTAGGGGTTGGGTTGGGTTGAGGGTGGGTGTGGGGTTGGGTTGGTTGTTTTGGGTTGTGGGTGGGAGTGGGAGTGGGGTTGGGTTAGGGGTGGAGAAGGGTTAGGTGTGGGGGTTAGGTTTTGGGTTTTTGGGTTGGGTTGGGTTGTGGGTTTTTGGGTTGGGTTGCGGGTCGTGTGGGTTGGGGGGTGGAGGGGGTTAGGTGTGGGGTTAGGTTTTGGGTTTTTGGTTGGGTTGGGTTGTGGGTTTTAGGGTTGGGTTGGGTGGTGTGGGGGTTGGTTTAGGGGTGGAGAAGGGTTAGGTGTGGGGTTAGGTTTTGGGTTTTTGGATTGGGTTGGGTCGGTGTGGGGGTTGGGTTAGGGGTGGAGAAGGGTTAGGTGTGGGGTTAGGTTTTGGGTTTTTGGGTTGGGTTGTGGGTCGGTGTGGGGGTTGGGTTAGGGGTGGAGAAGGGTTAGGTGTGGGGTTAGGTTTTGGGTTTTTTGGGTTGGTTTGGGTTTGGGAAGCTTGTTGGGTATTAGGGTGTGGTTGGCCGTGTGAGTGGGTTAGGTGTGGGTTTTGGGTTGGGTTGTGGGTTTGGTGGTGGGTTAGGTGGGTTGGGTGGAAAGTCGGGGTGTGGTCGGGGGGATACAAAAAGGGGGTTTAGATGGTAAAGTAGATGTTATAATAAAGAGTAGGTCTAAGAATGTGGGTTGGTTTTGCAGGCACGTCAGCAGTTGACGATGCGTGATAGGATGCCTCCACTATTGAGTCGGATGAGGCCACACGTATCTGCGGCGCATTGGGCCATCATGCGCGAGTGGGACTCGGCGGGGTCAGTACGAGCGATAGAGAGGATCACGGCTGATGGTCGCCCTCATCGAGAGATGGGATCCGGCGGCCAATGTGTTCCATCTTCCGACCAGGGAGATGACCGTCACATTAGAGGATGTGTATCGCATCCTGCGGCTACTGATCGAGGAGAGCGATCTTCGAGTAGGTCGAGAGCTGCCATGGACAACATCTGCGAGTTTTGGGGATGCGGCCGCGCTTCTTACGTATCATAGCGCGAGCATTGGATATGGTGACATGTACTGCGCGCACACAGGACATGAGACACGGCTTGCCGTGTTGATGATGATGGGATCACTGCTTCGCCCTCCCGATTGAGAGGAGGCCTTCCCACGAGCATTGATAGGGTGCTGCTTTGGAGATGGTGGAGGAGCACACACATTTAGCATGGGCACCGGTGTATCAGTGCGATTATCTGAGGAGTTATGGGGCTATCGCGGAGGAGGTGATTTGGTATTTGTTCTACATTTTTGTTGCCTTTGTTGGGCATCGAGCACATCGTATGCATCGAGGCGATAGGGCTACCCGGCCCGGCCGGAGCCCACAGTCGTATATGCGATATGGCTTTGAGAGGTGGTTGGGGTCGTGGGCGGCCACGGCGATTGTTGCGAGTCGGGATGTGGCCTATTATAGACACTTGCTAGAGGGCCTTACAGCGTGTAGACATTGTATGGAGACCCTACGAGAGTCACCGGCTGGCGAGAGGAGCCGCGTGCGGCAGTGCGCTGATCAGTATACATTACGGATAGCGGGGCGGAGGCCAGGAGAATGCGGCGGATACCCCTAGAGAGAGTGCGCGAGCGAGATGGGGTTCGACAGGGCGAGCCACCTCCCTTCCCTCGGTACGGGAGGGATGATGTAGAGCCCCACTTGCGGCGCCCACGGCCTTTGGATCCCAGGCCCAGGTAGCGGAGAGACCCGGCGGTGAGGTGTGGATGATGCGGGTGCAGGGCATACGAGGTGTGGTGGGCTGGCGAGCAGCGAGAGATAATACCGCTGCGCGGCCGGACTTAGCTGCGATTATTATAGAGAGAGAGGATCAGCTCGGGGGTCGGAGTGCGGCTCTTACGAGGCGGCAGCTAGCTGCTGCGCAGGCACAGATAGGGGCCTTACAGTGCAGCTAGCTTGAGCTCGAGCACGAGCACAGTAGCACCACCACCACACCACGGCCACGAGTGCGAGTACGAGCACGGCGGCACCACCACCAGCACCACAGCCACGAGTGCGAGTACGAGCGTGCCGGCGGCACCACCACGGCACCACGGCCACGAGTGCGAGTACGAGCGGCGCACGGCGCACCACCGCGGCCACGGAGTGCGAGTACGAGCTCGGGGTATTGGTGTTAGGTGCCAGGGGACCAGCCCCAGCTCCTTCAGTGGCGCGAGATCGCTATATGGAGGTTAGAGCAGAGGCCCGATATTATCGAGATATTCTTGATAAATCGGAGTCGAGTATCGGCGTATGCGGCGCATAGGCGAGACCTCGCACGGCCCGAGAGATCTCGGGAGGGGCAGCCACGGCCCAGCGTGTCCGTGATGGCGGGGAGGCGAAGGCACCACGAGGACCAGCGGGGAGAGGTGCGGGCGGTGGGGAGAGGCGATAGATCCCGACATGGTTTTGTATAGGGACACGGGCACCGGTCTGTGAACCGGTTGTATTGATAGGGGCCTGCGTGCCGACACTTATTCATTGTATTGATTCATTTATTTATTATATACCGGCTGCGAGCGAGTGCACGGGTTGTACATTTGATACCGACTGCGAGCGAGTATATTTTGATATGAGAGACCGGCTGCGAGCGAGTCGAGATTTTAGTAGGTATTGCGGCTGCGTGCGGCTTTGGTATATTATGAGATCACAGAGGCCCCGATGTAGGGCACATTGTATTTTTGAAAACTGGTATATATATATATATAGATGATGTTTTGATCCATATGTAGTGTTCAAAAATGTGTTTAAATATTTTGTTAATGGTTTGGTAATATATAATGTATGATAAGTTTAGTGGGCATGTTGATAGATGGATGATGTTGATGGTTTTGTTTTTTTTTTTTTGTACGTATATATGAATGACATGTGATGTGATGAATTGTTGGTTTTGTGACATTGTGATATATGTAACTGATGAGTTGGATCCAAATGATGTAGAGATTGATAGTTTCTTGAAATTCGTAGTTGATGGTTGTGTATTTGTATAAAATAAATGATGTTTAATGAAATTGTAATGATATGATGTGTGGTGGATGAACAAATGTGGTATGTGTGGTAAATGGTGTGGTTATGCGGGAAAAGAGGCGGGCGCGACAAAAATTTATGAAAAATGAAGAAAAGAAACTTTTCAAAAAGCGGTAGTGTGTAACCGGTATCGGTTAGGTAACCGATGTCGGTAGTTATATGACCGATATCGGTTATAGGACCGATCTGGTTATTTAGGTATGAGCTTTTCTAAAAATAGAAAAGCTAGGGTGGCAACTTGAGTTTTAATTTTAGAGCCATGCGAGAGGTTAAATACGTGAGCGCGACGCTTTTTTGGCAGTAGAGGCAGTATTTGCATGAGAGATTTGGGTGAGAAGGAGAAAATAGACAAGGAAAGTGAATGTGATCCGAGATTCAGAAGGCAGAAAGACAAAGTTGAAAAGGGTGGTGATCATGGCAGAACGAGGAGAAGCATCCGGCGAGCGAGGGGGGAGGAGAGACAAGGGCCACCTCAAGCTGCTGCAACCCAAGAGGTATCATTTTGTTTGTGATTTAACTCCTGCATGTTTTTGGGAATAAGCTGGAAAAGAATAAGGAAGTAGATATGAGAAAGACAACATGATAGCCGGGGGTATAGATGAGGTGAGTGTTATGGGGTAGGTAATTCGGGGTTGTTGGTATGTCTGTGTATATAGAAAGGAAGAAACGATCAATTTATTGTCGTAGGTGGTTGTTTTAGGCAAGATGTATGTAATTGACAGTGACCGGTAGCGGTTAGGGAGAACCGGTATCGGTTACTCAACCGATATCGGTTATGTATAACGCATACGATACGTTCTTGGAAATTTCGAGAATGTTTGAAAAAACCACAGCGGATTGAATGGTTGTTTGTTGTTTTGGTGTATGCGGCGCGGAGCGGGATTGAGGATGAATGATAGTGTGCAGTATTTGTTGTCACGAATCCGAGCGGATGTAACACCAGCTGAATGGACATTGATAAATCGTTTGGGGTTAAGTGGAATCCGCTATTATTCACGAATCGCACGTAATCATGCTATGTTGCAGGCATTGATTGAGAGATGGAATCCCGAGACAAATACCTTTTATCTGCCAACAGGGGAGATGACAGTAACATTGGAAGATGTGTTTCAGATTTTGAGACTCCCTATTACAGGAGAACCAGTATATCAGGCACTACCTAGCGCGGCACGGGGAGCGATAACAGCAGTATTTGGTCCATACGCACGAGATTTGACACAGCGAGGTTTATCTTTTACATATGGGGTAATGTATGCAGCACACCCTGAGGAGACAAGGTTAGCAGTGATATTAATGATAGCGGTAGGGTATTATGCGTTACCGAGGGCGGAAGGAGGAAGATTTCCAAAGGCATTGATGTGTGTTATTTGGGAGATGATAGAAAGGCGTGACTTTTGCATGGGCACTGCATATTTGGCGGAGCTATACGAGGGTTTATGGGCTTGTAGGCGAAATCACGGGGACGACCTTTGGATAGTTCATACTTATTACACTTTGTTGGGCCTATGAGCACATTGTTTGTGTGTGTGACAATAGGCCGACCCATCGATCGGGAGAAACCGGAGTGCGAGGTTGGGATTGAGCGATGGTCGAGAGCAGAACAAGAGGCCGAGATCCCGAGCCGTGACGGTGATATTGAGTATTACAGGCGGTATAGGGAGAGAGTGACGGTTGCGGATATCTGTTGGAGGCCATACGGGAACTATATGGTGACAGAGAACATAGGCGAGAGTTGAGGGTGTAGAGCGATTGAGGTGGATCGCGGGGCACGGGGCCGGTGAGTATGAGAGGATTCCTATAGATCGCGTGCGGCGACAATTTGGATTTGTGCGGGATATACCCACAGGCTTATAGACCATATATGAGGATCGGCGCGAGGCAGCATTCTCACCTCCCGGCCAACACCTCGAAAAGGCACGAAGAGGTAGCGGCCGATCGCGAGGTAATGGATGCGGGAGCAGCGAGGCCTATAGATTATGGTGGGTAGCGAAGCTGCGAGGTGTACGTGAGCGTCACGACATAGCGGTGATTACAGCGAGAGAGGATCGTCTGCGGCGTTTGGTTCGGCAGACTCAAGCGCGAGTGAATGAGACAAGAGGATTGTTAGTGGTTGCGAGTCACGGGCGGGAGACTAGAGGCTGGAGTCCTCCATGCGAGAGGCGTATTCATATGTTACGAGAGAGATTAGCGCGAGATCGGTGGCGGTACCAATAGCCGTGGTACCCTTGAGGACGAGAGAGGCCGGCGAGAGGGTCGGCGATCACGATCATCACCTAGTTCGGGATGAGGCGTGAGGGTGCAGTAAATGTTAGCAAGGTATAAGAATAAATAAGGATGCCGACTGCGTGTCGATGATAGAAAGATGTATTTGTTTAACATCTAAATAAAAGCTGAATATGTATGTTGATTTGAGTTACGATAATAATAAGATTGTTTGTGTTTTGATTTTCGGTGTTTTGAAAAAGGATAAAGAGAAATGTGATTAAATAAAAATACACAAAAATATTTATATTCACCACACAGGATAGATAGGTTATGGTAGGGGATGGTCGAGCTAACCTTGGGAGACCCCATGTCTCAAGTCTGCCTCATAGCCCATTGCACAAAGCAAGGAGGGCCTCGGGCCGATGTAGTTCTCCCTTAGGACCGAGGAGAGAGTGAATTCGAGCAATTTGGGTATGGTTAGGCAATTTGTTGGTTGATAAGAATTTGATGTTGATAGGGTAATGTTGTTGGTGTTGGTAAGGTATGGGCGATGTTGATGTAGGTATAGGTAAAGCGAAAGTTAGCTTACCCAAATAGTAGGGAACCGTATCCTGATTAAGGTCAACACACAATCCTAGAGTCGAGCAAAAGAGGCAAAAGTGTCCCGTAGTTGAGAAGAGCTAAACAAACCACATATTAACATAGGATGAGCTTGAATCCCTAGGTACCTTGCATAGGCGAGAAGTCGATAGGTGAAAAGAGTTGTATAATCACAATATATCGGATATACGTCACGTCCCTTGAGTTGAAACAAATGGTGAGGTGAGGTGGATGATATAGCTGAGGTACGGAGAACTTATTACAAAGTGAGTGTTCTGACGAAAGAGAACCTACCCTAAATAGACAAGTCCATGACTCAAAAGTCCTTTTGAATGAGGCTTTTCTTTTATTGAATATGGTGATCGATGCGGGAAGTCTACAGGATATTGATTGTATTATTCTTGAGGTCTTCACGAAGCTGATCAATGCGAGAAGCTTGATAAAAGGCTGGCCATGTGTATAAATTTGTCCTTCGAGGAGCGATCTATTTATAGTAGCGAATATGATTGTAATGCATAGCTTTCCTTGAGGGAGGCGATCTATATATAATAGCAGCAATAGTTCGGCATATAGCTGTCCTTCGAGGAAGCGATCTATATTTAATTTAGATGACTAGATGTTCATTTGGCGTGAAGCATCTAGTTTAGTAGGAAGTTTGACTCAAGAAAATCCCATAAGAATACGGCTTATTTTAATACTTTGAAGTCATGGACTAGACTAAAAAGGGAAGGCATCATCGAGGGGTGTGAGGATCAAACTATGTGAGCTTGATTGTTATTATGAGTGTAGGAAACATAGTGTATGTAGTGGTAAGTGAGCTCGGGACGAGCGGAAGGTAGATAAGAAGTGATATAACACTAATTTCAACGGTAGAATGGTCGAAGATGCACGAGGCATTAAGGGTTCGAGCTCGGGTTTACCATTAAGCGAAGCTAAGCGATAAGTACCGATCCATAGGTATGAGTGATTATATAAGGCCCAATCGATTGGGAGCAAATTTTCCACGTTTGCTCTTTTCTAGTTTGGTTACATGTTGATTCTCTTTGAGAACAAGATCACCAACCTTAAAGAATACGCTCATGAAGTCGCTTATCATAAGCACGTTTAATGCGTTTTTGATAGATTTGAAGGTGATCAAGAGCATGTAAGGCGGCGTTCGTCAAGCTCGATTGGGCTAACCGCTCTTGGCGGAAATCATCGTTGGTGAGAATATCTGAAGAGATATTCTAAGGGAGGTATTTGTATTTCGAGAGGCAAAACAGCCTCGGTACAGTATACGAAAGAAAAGGTGTGGCATTAGTAGAGTGCGAATCGAATGCTAGTACGATAAGCCCAAAGGGCAAAGGGAATGTGATCGTGCCAATTTCTTCCGGATTCATTGACAACTTTCATGAGGATTTTGGTTAGTGTTTTATTAGAGGACTCGGCTTGCCCATTGGCTTGTGGATAGTAAGGTGATGAGAAACTAAGTTTGATACCAAAGTTGTCCTGAAAGGTCTTGCAACAACTTGTTTTGAAAGATTTTCCATTATCATTATCGGGCGATGAGGAACACCAAAGCGGCAGATAATGTGGTGGTTAATGAACTTCGACAATTTTTTCTTTTTGATTGAAATGAGTGGAATAGCCTCCACCCATTTTGTGTAATATTCGGTCATTGTGATTATCCAACGGTGGCGTTGTGAAGAGGTTGGATGAATCTCACCAATAAGGTCTAAACCCCATTGTGAGAAGGGCGAAAGATCTCGAAGCGATCTGGAGCGGGTGGCTAGGAGTATGTTGAAGGTTGGCATGTTCTTTGACACATAACACAACGCTTAACATATTAAGTAGCGATCGTTATTGAGTAGGCCAATAATAACCAAGGCGAAGGATTCGTTTGGCCACAGCAAGCCAGCTAAAATGTCCACCACAAATACCGTCATGGACTGTTGGATGGTATGAGTGGCCTCACGCGCCGATTAGGCAGCGAAGGAGGATGCCATCAAAGCCACGTTTATAGAGGAGTCCCCCCATGACAACATAACGTGAAACACTTTTAAGAAAAGCACGTTTGCCGTTACTAGTAAGGTCAGGTGGGAGGACAGAGATTGTAAGGTAGTCGTGAAATTGGTGGTACCAGGTATCCTGTGAATTAGTAGACACAGTATTTATCATACAAACTACCGGGGTTGAATAGGATGGGGCAAAAAGTTGTTGGACCACGACGAATAATTCAGAGTCAGTTGGCGCGGCGGGAATTTGCGAGGCTAAGCAAGCCATAGTATCTGCAAATTTGTTAGTGGAGCGGGGAATGGTTTGTATAGAATAGTGGGTAAATAAGGCTAGAAGTGAATCCACGTAGTGTTTGTATTTTTGAAGTTCCTCGTTTTTGCATTGGTAGACGCCCATAACTTGATTGACTACCAATTGAAGTCGCAAAAATGTTGATAGATTTGATACCTAAGTGTAATGACTTGGAGACCGAACAAGGGCCTCGTATTCCATTTGTATTATTAGTGCAAGGGAAATCAAGTCGGAATGAAAGAGGCATAGGTTCAGCGTTGAGAGGAATGAGAACAACGCCGGCTCCTCCGCCCGCGTTGGCATTTAGATCCATCGAAGAAGAGGTCATTGGAGTACGACTCCTCCGTGAGGAAAGAGTAGCGATGAGTTCGTCGGGAAATGTGAAATTGGTAAATTGTTCCCCGGTAAAGGAGCTTACGCAAGTTGGTGCGATGGTTTGTCCTTTGATTGATTTACGGTGGACAAACTCAAGGTCGAGTCGGCGAAAGCATGAGCCATCTAGCGATCGTTGGTTCGAGATGAGGTTTGGCATACATGTAATGGATGGGAGTGCTGTATTAGTGATGACGAAAGTCTTGTGATTTAGAAGGTAGTGTCGGAGTTTGGTGGCCACGAATGATAGGGCAAGGCACAATTTTTCTACATGTGTGTACCTAGTCTCATAGTCCACCAAAAATCGACTTATATAATAAACGGCTTGTTCGTGATTCTCGAGTCACGATGTGCAAGCATGGCTCCTACTGAGCGTGGTCGGTGGCGGAAAGGTAAAGGTAGAAAGGGCGGGTCGTCTTGGGGTGGGATAAGCACGGGTGGCTGCAGAGATAGGATTTGAGAGCTTGAAGGCTTGGTGACATTCTTCGCTCCATTGGAATGCAATATCCTTTTTAAGGAGGTGATGGAAAGGTTGACACCGATCAGAGTTGGGAGATGAAACGTCGGATAGATTGGAGCTTACCTTGTAAACTACGCAATTGTTTGAGATTTTTAGGTGGGGGCATTTCTAGGATAGCTTTGACTTTAGATGGATCGACCTCGATGCCACGCAAAAGAGACGATAAAGCCAAGAAGTTTTCCCGAAAAGAACACGAAAGACACATTTCTTTGGTTGAAGGCGGACGAGAATATTGTAGAGTGATCAAAAATAATGGTTAAAACATCGAGATGTTCACTACGATGTTTAGACTTGCCGAGAAGATCGTCGACATAGTCTTGAGGATAGTGTGCATAATGTCATGAAAAATGTAGGTCATAGCCCGCCCGTAGAGTAGCACCAGCATTCTTAAGGCCAAATGGCATGACACGATAACGAAGGTTCCCGAGGAGTTATGAAGGCGTTTTGTGTTGATCGGCGAGGCGACCAAAATTTGGTTGTATCTGAAAAGCCATCCATGAGAGAGAGCATCTCATGACTGCGATTAGATCAACAAGTTGGTCATGCTACTGGTAAGGGAAGTCATCCTTAGGGCAAGCGAGGTTAAGATCCGGAAATCATGCATATCAGAAGTCCCCTGTCGCTTTAGTAGCGAGTGCGATGTTAGAAATCCATTGAGGATAGTCGATAGGCAAGATGAATGAAACGCGAAAGGAGTCGTTGGAGCTCCTCTTTGACCAAGAGAGCAATGCGTGGATGCATTTTCTCAATTTACTGTTTGGTGGTTTGGAATCGGGGTTTAGGGTGATGTTATGGACGGCGATGGTAGGATCAATTCTGGCATGTCGGCGTAAGACCATGCGAAAGCTTGGTTGCGAGCACGGAGAAAGGTAGTAAAGGCGGCTTGTTACGATGTGTTAAGGGATTGTCAATCTTCACAATGTGAGATCCTCCTCGTGTGGATATTGATTTCTATAGTAGATTCGTTCGGCATAGTTTGGGTTTGAGATGGTAAGGCTCGTTGAATATAAGAATCATCCGCGCCCGAGTAAGTGAGGATGGAGTCGTCATCTGGCATTCAACAACATTAATCAAAGGCGATCCTCTTGATCATGTCTGGATAAAGAAGGGGCAAAGAAGATGGGTCGTCATTATCGCGTTGATAAGTGAGAGGACCTATGAAGATAGCATTTATGAAAAAAAAAAGTTAGGAGGGATGGATTCAGGGTCTATAGATTCTGCGGGTGATGATGGCAAAGTGGGTGATGATGATTTGGTAGGGGCGGCGTCTTCTTCTTCGGATACGGTGACGACGGAGGTGTCTCCTGTGTAGGTGTTTCGGGAAAACCGAGACCACTGCGATCATTATGTTTACGGGTAGTCACGGGAATGAGTGTATGTCGGCCTTGTTCGTAAAGGCCAAAACCAAAGCCTTTCCACGCACAGCGAGTCAAGAAGGTGAGGGCGAAACGACGATTTGTCAAGTATTGAAAATCAGATTGGAAAGGAACCACACCAAGAGGAGGTTCAGGGGTAATGGAGGATGCGTCAACACCCCCATACGTTAGGTTAGTGCGGCAATGGGGTGGTCCGTAAGAGATTATCTCCCCCACGCGACGGTCGTAGGTGGGATGTGCATGTAATTGTCCGTACTCCTGCGGGGTAGGGAAAGAACTAACGTTATATAGGCGGTACTCCCCCAGCGTAAGGCGCTGAAAAACATCTACTAAGGGGTCGGAGGTTGGAATGTTAGCTGCGGGAAGGGAAGTGGCTTTTGCGATGGTGGTTTCATCAATTGAAGGCGTAGGCGCGGTTGAGGTGGATGGTTGAGGTACATTTGAGGAGGATGGTTGGGTTGAATGTATGGGTGTCTTGATTGGTATAAGCACATCGTTAGGGCGGTATAACATATTGCAGGTTTTAAAGGGGAGGGTCGGCTTTTACGGTGTAAGACTTCCCTCGTACTCAAATTTTATGCATCTATGTAATGTTGAGGAACGCATCCCATGGCTCGGATCGAGGGCGACCCGGATATATTATATTGGAACTCTCCCTCGAGGACATAGAAGAAGAGTTCGGGTAAAGTACGTGGTCCTACGCGAATGTTGAGGATCACGGTGCCTAAGGTAGAAGTAATAGCGTCATTGAATGACCATGACATGATGGGGTTGGCACACATGCAACTAGAAGGGATGTTCATCATTGTTGGAAGGCTTTTGAAGAGATGATGTTTAGGCTAGCGCCCCGTCAATCATAACCCGGCGTACTCGAATGTCTCGGACGTAGCGGAAATGAAAAGGGCGAGTCGGGGTCTTACATGCAAAGTCGACAATTTCATCTTGAGCCCATTGCTGCGGCTTGTGTATAGAGAGCAAGTGATTGGAGTAGTGGGCTGTTTAGTGAGAGAAGCAACGTGATTGGGTGTTAGAATGGAGCGACAGGCGGGGGTTTCATTAGGTAAAACCTCTATCCCTTGAAGGATCTCAACGAGAGCTTGTCGATGAGATTGAAAGTCTGAATGAGATCATACGGTGTCATTTTACGGGTGATTGGTGAAGGCTGTTTAATCATATTTTCGGTGGGCGATGCCATTAGAGGCGGGATAGGCGGGTCCGCGAATGACCACTTTAGGTGGTGGTGCAATCGGGATGTTTGACGGAGAAAGAGATGCACAGGTGTGTTTTCTTTTGCTTTCCCATTGTTTTTACGCCTCGAGTAGCGACACTAATCATATTAATCTCGTAGACTGAGATGAGGAAGATGGTTGGGATAACTCATGGTCTTCAAGAGGTGGGGTTGTAATAATGACAGATCTTGGTGAGGCGGGGACAGATGGTATAGGAGAGGGAATGGAAACTAAAGGTCTCTCCCTTCGTAAGTTGTCTTTCTTAACTTTCGTAGCTGGGAGAGGTGACTGACGAAGGATGGTTTTTAAAGCTTGGCATCCCTCTACATCATGTCCTGGTGTACGGTGATAGGCGCAGATTTTAGACTCATCATAACTTATCGGTCGAGGTTTAGACGGGTCATAAGGTCTAAGTGGGGGTAGGGAAATGGTCGCATTCTCCACCAACATAGCAAGGATTTTGGCGTAAGATCCTTTGAGTGGGTCAAAATCGGAAGAGGATGAGGGTATTGGTTGTGCGGGTTTTGGTAATGTTTGGGCATGATTGGTTTGTGGTGGTTTAGCCGAGGGGTGTTGATACATGGTTTTTACTAAACGTGATTTCTTTGGCGAAGAAGCTATGTTGGATGATGAGGCCGCAGATGACGTGGTATCAGAAAACAACCACGGGAAATAGGAGTAGCCCGAAAACAAATCTTTTGATGATGGAATTTGTTTAGGGTTGATAGGTGGACGGGATACGCGGAGTAGCGGTGTTCTTATACCACAGAATTTACTGTATAGGTGTGGAAGGCGTAGGTTGTTTTGAAGAAAATGTAGGAGGTATGATATATTGATGTAAGGTAGAGGATGGGGTCCCAATATGGAAGGTAGGTATGGCGATGCGATGGTTTTGATTTTGATAGGGGCATGGATTGAGTTTGTCTCTAGGTGGCGGGCGGATTTATTTTGGATAGATCGAGTCGCTTAGGCGGGTGCGTTAGGCCCAGGCATTGGTGAGGTCCCAGCGTAGGGGAAGATCTGGTTAAGTTGATAGAAGTGGGCGGGGCATTTGGTAGAGGTGAGGGGGTGAAGGTGAGAACAGGGGGCATTTTAAGCACATAAGCACTTGGGTATATGGTGGAGACATCGGGATCAGTCATTTGCATTTGAGTAGAAAAGGGGTACTCAAAGCGTTCCCATAGGGCTGTCATCTTACGTGGAATGGCAGTCTCAGTGTGATTTGTAATTTTTATACGGAAGAAAGGTGGGTTGTAATTCCAGATCCACTGCGGGTGTGACACGGGGAGGTAGATGAGGCCTTTGTATCAATAGATGTTAAGAGGTCAACCGGTCGTTGAAAAGATTTAGGCGATGAGGACTAATAGGTAGGAGGCGTGTTCGAGGGATCTATCACGTTTAAAGAATGTGGTGATGTTAGTGTAAGAGATTTCTCGGCTAAGGATGTCAAAAGAGTGGCGAGCCTTCCTCTTGTGTAGCAAGAGTGGTAGAAGGGGACGTTTGGGAAATAGATAAATTAGATAGCATCCGCTCACGAGTCTTGTAGGGATGTGGTGTAAGAAGACTTGTCGATGAGAAGAGAAGTCAGGCGATTAACTCTTACATGGGTAAAGGAATGATTTCACTTTGGCTTGATGGTGGTGAAGGAGGTTCAAACTCTGTGTTGGTGGAGAGGCTTGATTTAAAAAATTTTTCAATAGAGGCTTTTGGTGAGAATCGAAGCTGCATGGATCTCATGAACACTCTCCTCGGCTAAGATATCTTGGTTCACGTTCTTGTTGAATGAGTGATTCGGGAATGGCTTGTTGAAAATTTTCAGATTTCGGTTAGCGGGCGTTAGGATTATCGAGGTTATATCCCTGCGTCACCATTTCTGTACTATATTTTTCAACATCTTGCGATTTTCATGACTATGTCCTTTTACGCGGTGAAAGTTACAAAAGTCATTTTCTTTGTACCGGGGAAGGTATTGCGCGGGTGGAGTCAAACCCAGTGAGGTTTAACGAGGGGCAAGGTGATAGCCCGACTTTGAGCAATTTCTCCGAGGATGACGCCATAAGTTTCTCCCAAGAGGAGTGTAAGCTTGGTGGGCTCGGCTTTGTACTTATAAGTGGTTTTCGGCGGAGTATTGGACGGTGTTTGAGATTTGACCATTACCGCGTGGACAGCTCCTTTTGATTTAGAAGAAGTGGACGCGTGAGGAGTGGTGGTGTTTGGCTTGTTGGTAGAATCGGGCGTTCGGAAATTGGGGTTTTGTTCTGTGACCATGATTTCTCTTCTTCTAAGGCTCGAATTTCAAGTTTAGAGCCATGGTAAAAACTCGTCGAATGTGCGGAAAGTTTGAATTTGGAGGGTAGGGAGATGTGCTTAGCGCGCGAGGCCGCGTAAATAGTTGATGAGTTCGGTTTGAGGCAAGGCATACGTAAGTTGGTTGATAAGGCCCGCCATCGTCGTCAACGAAATCTGCGATAGATTCGTCTTCAAATTGTCGGATGGCATAGAGTCGATGATAGATACTTTCTTGGCAATGTTAATGGAGAAATGATCCAAGAAAGATTGGGCTAGTTGGTTAAAAGAGAAGATCGAATCTTTGGGTTAAAGCAACACCACTCAGGCGGGTCTGATAAGGACATGGGAAGGTGCGAATATGAGCGTCATCATGGGCAATCAAATAACAAGCATGTCTAAATGATCGCAAGTGTTGTTGAGGATCCTCTTTCTTTGTTAAAAGCGAGTAAACTTTGGCAACTCCCATTGAGGAGGTATGAATGAAGGGGACGAGAAGGGTGAATGGGCTCCCGACAAACTTGCTCGTATGTCAGTAGCTACGACTTCTGAAATGGAAGCCTCCGGGTTTGCATTTTGTCCATCATTTGTTTGATGAAATCTGTGGTTGGATGAGATGATGATGCCACAGAATAGGGATGTCCCATATAAGGTGTTGAGGTTACTGGATACGTGTATGGGAATGAAAAGGTAGGCGGAGCTTGAGAAGGAAAGCTCGTGTGAATAGGTGGCAGAGAGTAAGTCATGAATGGAGTGGTCTGAAAGAGAGATGAGATAGGGGCAGTTGGTGGTAACGATACGTGGGGTCGAGGTTAACGAAGGAAAGCTAATCGGGGTCGTATGAACCTCTGAAGCTGTCGGATTGGGAGACGGGGCTAGAGATGCAGGAAGTAAGGCATTGTTATCAGGAGGAGTGGGAGCTAAATGAGCAGCTATACTAATAGGCATGCCAATAAGGAGCTGACCATCAGGCGTACGGTCGGGGGCATGAGACAAATAGTATTGTACAGCGCTGGGATTAGCATCCAGAAATTTGGCAAAGTCCTTGTCTCCTACGAGGAATTTGGGGATCTCACTAGTGTCCGTAGGGTTCCTATAGAATGTGAAGGGGTGATTCAGGCAAAGACACAGAGCAGGCATGTGAAACCATGGCGGCGGCTTGCTTCCGAGTGATGACAACCATAGACAAGAACACACAGGAAAGTTTTAATCTATCAAGAACAAAAACAACCTCAGAATGATGAATTTGGCAAGTTGCTGGTTTGTCAGGGGCTGATGAAGACAGTAACCGATATCGGTTTACTAACGGTGTCGGTCACAGAGAAAAATGACGTCGGTCCCTTAACCGATGCCGGTGTCAAAAGTCTAGGATAAGAAGATATAAAAGGCTGCTAATTTGATTTTTAGCAACGTTGAGTATATTTATCAACTTATTGATCACAGAAGACAAAGTATGACAGAGAAAACAGAATTTGGAAACAAGCAAGAGGCACATGCAAATCTAGAGATTAATCCTAGGGTTAATTTTAGTTATCGTAGGCTTATGCCTTTAGACGTAAGATGATGTCAGAATCCTAAACAACAAGACCAAGGGGAAATGTCAAGTTTGTTTTGGCTTATAAGGTTACCTCAATCGGGCGGAGGAATACCGCGGAAAAGGGGGGATGTTTGAGCTGTTGTGTTAATTGTGAAGTGATTCGGTATGTGTTGTGCAGTGAAACTAAGGTTAATTTCCTGTCAATACCGTGGATATCACCCCACGTGTACGACACATTACTTAATCTATGTTCACTAGAATTGAAGAACAACAAGCAGGAATGCAATGCACGTGTTTTAAACCCAAATCGAAAATTATATTCGATGAAGCAAGAGAGATGACTTTCACTAATGCGAAACTAGGAAAGCAAGACAAATTCTTTACGAAATATATAACAAAAAGCGCAACAACAAAATATGCTTCCTAAAATGAAAATAAGCAAGAAAAGAAACCCAAAATGGGTCCCATTTGCGTGTGTGCCAAAATGTTTCACTCGGAATGTTTGAAACACGGGAATAGAGTTGCTTCTATCCTTTCATTCCTTTTAGAAGCAGATGAGGAGGTTAGGGTTAGGAGGAATACATGTTGAATGTCGAGATGGTGTGCGCGTACCGTAGAGAAGATCGGTGATTGAGAGACTCCTTTTTGTCTTGGAAGGACTACTGCAAATAAGAACACAAGACCACAAGATTTTGATTAAACAATAAATGAGAAGCGCCTTGGGCCAGGAAATATAAAACTTCCTTTCGAAGGTGGTCAGTTCCCCTGCTAATATGAATTAACACAAAAGACTGCAAAATATTAATTAAATTATTTCGTTAAAGCTGGGTAGGGAAAAGGCTGGTTTTAGTTTTTGATCGGAGGAACCGATGCGATTCTTGCGATAAATGCGATCAGATCACGATAACCGATGGCGATTCTTGATAACCGAAATAGCGGTGGGTTCTACGATCTTCTTGGCAGCTATGGTGTTTGTAATGGCTGGTTTTGGATGGTATTAGGAAATGGGATGATTAGAAGCAAAAGAATGACGAGTTAGATCATGGCACGTTGGGTAGTGGATTGAAAGCGGATTTAGGAGCATGAGATTCAAGAAGCATAAGAAATGTTATAACAAAGGACATGCAGATGTGACTTCTTGGTTTTGACCAGATGCAAGTTTGATCTCCTTGGTTGTAAACACTTACAGTTTCTTTACTCGTCTCTGCTCTGTCAGTGAAGATCTGGACTCTGTTCCTCGCTCATGATATGCTCTCTGTTGATCAAAATCCTTTGGTGATCTCCAAAATGAAATTCCGATCCGTTGTTTTGGTTTGGGAGCCCATTTACGAGGAACCGATGGCGGTTGCGTAAGCGAGCGGTCGGTAGTAGGACCAGGCATCGGTAAGGAAAAAGTAGGCTATTTTTAGTAAAATAGCCCACCTTCCTACTTTTCTCCCGAGAGAGATCGATTGCGGGCTTGGTCAAGTGGCTAGAAGGTCGGCTTTGGGTGCGAGTAAGGAGGCATTAGTTATGGATGTGAGTCTAGACCAAGTCATGGGTCTTAATTAGGTTAGTTTAGGGTTAGGGCTAGGTCATGATGAGGTGGCAAAAGTGAGGTGGCGGGTAAGGTATGTGGATTTATCAATTCTGAGGTAATTAATAAATAATTGTGTAAAGTTTAGGTAGAAATGGGATGCGGGTCACAAGGGTCGTAAGACACGAATTTGGTGTCTACAACTTCAATGCCATGTGATATGTATAAAACACAAATGGTATTACTAACAAATCTTTCGAACTTATGCAATGCATAGATCATTGACAAAGCTTTGTGCCATGTAGTTGTATAATTATGTTAAGCAGAGTCAACTTCCTAACTGGTCATGCACCATCCTTAAGTTTTATCTTCATTTCCCCAAGTGATTCATGCACGCCTTTAAGTTCATGATACCCTCGAGGGAATAAGTCTTGATAATCCCTGAGTAACTCAATGATCTTTTCCACCTCTAAGTCTCGACTGTAGTATCTAATGATGGCCTCCTTAGGCTCAGCCTCCGAACCTATATTCACCTTCTTTGTCTTCATGGGTTTGTGATAGGCACATGCATCCTTGTCTACACTTTCCAAGACCTCGTGCACCCCTTGTGAATGCTTAATATCTAGGTTCTCAACTTCCTCATCTAAACCATCTTTCTTTTCTCTTTCTCAAGGAAAGCACATTCAAGTAGTATAGAGTCCATTTCTTCTTCCCTTTCAAAATGCGCTCCAGAATCTGCCTCACAAAATAATTCTTGAATATGCTCTTCAGATTTTGCACTATCTCCCATAGTTAAGTGCTTGACAAATTTTAATGCCTCTTCTATTGGAGGTTGGGAAGAAAAGTAGTCAAAGGTCTAGATCATTCCTGCAGTCAATTTTTTCCAGTTCCCAATCTCTTGATGTAGTTCTACGTATACATACCAGGCACATGCACATCCTTGTAGCGTAGAGTACAATCTATGCACCCAGTGAAGGTTATAATTCTTCATGTCCTACCGCCTAGTCTCTCACACTTTGCTGAATGTGATGTTGAACAGGTTGATCACCATGATAAGTGTAGATCTATGTAGGTGCATTGTTCCTTACAAACCTAATAGATAAGGTGACTCCAATATCTTCCCATTCTATAAGATTATCTCTGTGGACTACCCACTGTGTGATGCTTTCCCACTTAAGGTATATACTAACATATGTCTTCTTAATTTGATCTATCCACTGTGTTTCCATGGCTTTCAAAAATACAAGAAGATCTTCTACCCCTGTATACCAAGGTACTGTGCTACCTATCCGTCGAACCGAATAAAGTCCATTCTTGCACGCAACCGCACTTTTTACCTTGCACCCTACTAATTCATATGTACCATGAGCCCAATTTTCACAAGCAATACTCATAGTATCACTAATAGAATGAGAATCCTGCCATTATAGGATTCCTTCTTTTGATGGCTCATTGACCTCTGGGTCCTAAATAGTGTGTACATAAATTATGTTTAAGTCCTCACTTAGAGGCTCAACATATGGTGTAGACTTCCCATCTGTAGAGGTATCGAAATATTTCCTCCTTGTTCTCAAAGTTGATATACCCCTTATTGAATATCAAGTCAACATTATTTGCATAACACCAAGGGTGTCCAAGCAAGGATGGAAAATTTTCTGCTTCTGCAAGTGATAATACTTCAAAATCCCTAGTGAACTTGGCCTCGTATGGTTATAGATGCATCCTTCAAAACTCTTATGAGAGTGTCCTTAGTTTGGTTTGCCATAAACAACACATTAGATGATGGTTGCAATGGGGGTCTCCCCATTTATACCCATGCATATAATGTAAGCACATTTACTTCCACACCTGTATCAATCAAAATATTACTCAACAGCCATCCATCCACAACAACATTCAGAGTAATTTCTTTATCATAGTCAATGCTATCAGGGGGAAGATTCCCATGCAAAATTTGTCATCTGATCTCAATACTTTCACGCAAAGTGTTCCCTTTCAACCAAATTCCTAATAGTGGAATGATGTTCCTTGCACAACATTTTGGACACTTCTCTCGCATCATTGATTTCAGTTTGGACTATCTATGATGCTTTCTTCCGATCCTTGAGGTATTGTATCACCCTAAAGTTTCCTTAGCACTTCCATGGTATCATGGTAAACTTCCTTCTGGATGAGTAGGATCTAGGTAACTTGCATTTAAAACCTCCTCCTTGGTGATCGTAGGCTTCTAGTGCAATGCCTCTCTTGTCGCACCACTTCATCTCATGTAGTAATCTTCATGCTTAATGCCTCAGTCCTTCTCGCTATCTTGGGCATCCATTGATATTATACCACGTGGCCGGATTCTAACCATCATGATTCCTTTGTTTTCTTGCTTGTGTTGCTTACTTAGATGCTCATATAAGTCCTGGGCACTCTTCATAGCTATGGTTTTTTCCACGTAGAAAGAAAATGTAATATTCGAGGACATTCACGCCTATAGTGGTCGGAGATCCACACGTATAACATGTTCCATGAGGGAACTCACCTCTCCCTCCACCACACCTCATCCTCCATATCCACCATGATATCCATGTCCTCTTCCACAACTTACTTTAAAACACCCCTCATTCCTATCATAACACGTTTGATTATGATCTCGATCCTAGTGCTCATTCTTACCATTATAATTATCTATTATACTTTTACATTTGTACCACGATGTCTATAGCATCCTGGATCTTACCAATCAACCAAAAATATTTAGTATCATGGGTCGTGGACCTACAAATCTTGTAAAAGAAAGATACATTCTTCCTTATCATGCGTGTTGTAACAAAGGATAGTGACTAGCATCATGATTCAAATGATAGATCTCACAATCTAATAGTAATGAGCGTACAAATCTATAAGGGAAACTATGCTTGGTGTGACCTTCCACTTCATAATTTGTACACCGAATTCCTATGTGTGTTTCATGGGCTGAATTTTCTGATAACTTCTCTAATTGCTTTGCCATAGCTGCAATCTATGCCTCTAAGAATGGACTAACACCGCCAATGCTCCAACTACCTCAACACGTAAAGTCGCTTCCAAAGGTGCTTCACGCAGATTAGTGTATGTCTTATGTGACCGTGCTCTTCTGAATGGTGTAATCAATCCTCCAACAAACCATTATGCATGCTAGCTTGTGTGAATATCAAAATATAGTTTAGATAAAAGTGTCTTAAAATGGGCATCATATTCACATACACTCTCGGTAGTGTCTTGCTTGATATCCTTGAGCGCACCTATACTCTTATGCTCAAACTCGGGGATATGGAACTCTTTTAAGAAAGAATACTTTAATGTTGCATAATCCATGCAAGTTTGATCAAGGTCAAACTTCATGTACCACTTGTATGCACATCCCCGTAATGTAGTAGCGAATTGACTTGCTTTACGCCGAAGCCGTGATCCCTTTAGTGCGCTACAAGATCTCACACATGTGCACATGCTCAACAAAACCCTTTATGCCTCTATACTTTGGAGATGAAGATACATTTACATATAAATGTTTTGTGGTTGTTGCGGGCCTTGACCACCTAATCCGAACCTCCCATGTTCCCTCCGCCTCCCCAGAACCACCGAGATCCACCGTAACTAGAACCACCTATACCTCTTGACCCTCCACGTGTAGCTGGAATAGGACCTGTAGATGTACTTCCTTGTGCTCTAACAATAGTACTATAATGAACACCTACAATCTACAAGGTAGTTCCACTTCTAGAGGTGAATCCAACATTTTGTGTGCTCACGTTATGTACGGATGATGCACCTAAAAATTTTCCTTTGAATATCATTGAAGCCATTTGTCCTTCCATTTATGTACTTGCTCCCTGACTTATTCCTTCTCTCCTACTTCCCAAGTTAGCTTTCTGATTACTTGTTGTACTATATACTTTGAAAACCAAGCGTAAGGGCTAGGTCACTAGGTGGATTAAGATGTGCACCCGCAGCCTAGGTAGTCTCTGCTGGTGCACTTCTGTGTGAGGCCAAGGGGGATCTTTGTCATGTTTTCCAAGATGGGGGAGTTCCTGATGCTCTGGCTCCACATCTTCTACGTGAGCTGTAAATCCTTCACGAGCCATCTCTCTCCTCAATGCCATACTTTCTACAATGGAATGCTACTTCTCTATCTCCCTCTCGCGTGCCTCATTATACTTAAGCCACCTTTCCTCTCTCGCCTCTCTACCACTAGGTCTGCCATCTTTCACCAAACCTATTCCTACCCTCGCGTGTGGTGAAGTTTAGTTAGCCATCGGTTTACTCTCCAGTTCAAAGTTACCATCAAGATCTTGATCACCAATGGAATACCTTATAAATATGCTCCTCTTAGATACCACAAAAACTAGAATTCAGCTACCTCTAGGAAAGAATATGATCGAAATTGAATATTCCATAATATAATTGTTTAGAACACCATGAAACCATGTATCCATAGCGTGAGTCCAGATCAAATCAGCATCATAAAGGGCCTGAAATTATTCCTGTGTCTAGATAAGTGTGTGATACCTCCAATTCCACTGAGATGTATAAGCAGTAATCCACTCATATAGTTCTACTAGAAGGAAAGAGAAAAATCTCTCATATATGTTTTCATATAGATTCTGTTCTACCCAAGTGCATGTGTTAAACTCAGATCCACTGCTTTGAACCACTGTGCATATTCTTCCTCTAGATCATGTATCCATTCCTCAATACTTGCTAGAGTTAACCGATACATCTTCATTGCGAACCATCCTAAAAACAACTGAAAAAGAGGTCCCTAAACAGAACCAATGATGCAGCCTAGAATTTACTAGATAACACCCTAGACACGTTGGCACATCACTCAGCTTAGATTGAGCACTCACCCGAAGCGTGTAAAGGTACCAAGTCCCTCTTTAGGGTTGTTGTAGTAGGATGTTATCATGATGAAGGAAGAAACATATAGATCCATAACTAATCCATCATTCTACAATGCATGCTACATTCAGATCTATGAAAGAACAAGCTTTAAACAATAATCATGATTGAATCAATAACATGCACTACTCAATTACACATAGGAATGACACTTAGATTCAACCAATATCTTCCATATATTAATAAACAAAAAATCTCCTTACAATAATTTCAATCTATACCAATGCGCGCATGGATTTGATACAGTAATTCAGTCATATGCATATATCTTTATACCTTCATATATCCATCTCTCTCTATGTGTATATGTATATCTCTTACTATGTACTTCACATCATATATATAGGGTGGGGACTTTCCCTTCACCGCTTATCTATTCCAAAAATAGGTCACATGCTATTAATATCCACGCATCGTTTACAGGCATAGCCACACATGTAAGTGTGCTATCTATAGACCTCTTATAGTTAACTGAAGTGACAATTCTATTCTTAGCTCATCTCCATGCAAAACACTTGATACGATCCTCTAAAGATAGATAATGTGTGGCGTGCACATCTCTACATTGTTGGTGTGTTCCACACGCCATCTTCTAAAAATAGGTCTTCATGCTCAAAATCGGCTAAGTCCCAAAAGTTGAACTTGCCCTCCACGCGTGGGTTCTTCCTATCCCTCCGCACCCTTGATCTTGGCCTTCTCTCCCGTATGTATGAACTTCTTGTGATCTATAACAGGTATTCTCTCGATCAACATCTAGATAAAGAGGCTACACAATTCTCCAACATCTAGTCTTTGCAGCTTAGGTTACGAAATTGGAAAATATTGGGTCTTCCCTTTTTATTATTCCCCTTTATACGTAAATTGCACTCATGTAAATATTGCACTACCCTAATCGTTAATGTGATAGTTGGAGAAAAACTCAAATCTAAATCTTGCTTTAAATTACTACTAAGCATTCTAAGTACACTATGTGCCTTTCTATCCCTAAAGTGCCCCTCAAACATGCATTCAAATTCCCCTTCATTTAATTTTTCTCTAACAAAAAAATAAATTCAAGAGCTGAAAAATCAAATAAGTATTCCCTTGACAACATTTTCCATCCACTACTTGCAATTTCAAATATCCCCTATATAGTTTCATAAATTTCTTCCTCAACATGGGTTTTCTCCTTCTTTTGATTCAAAAACATGTCGTGCTCTTCGTAGAGAGTTTAATTTCACATTGGATCCTCAATCCCTATTTCCTTTCCCATGCACTTATCCACCCTTAAAATCCATTTACCACACCCCAATTTCTTTCCCATTGTTACTCTTCATCAAGTTCTTCTTCTTCATTATATCCCTTTCGGTGTTCACATCGTGCATTTTAGGTATGATTGCTAGTTTAATACACATTGTTTACACCCTTACTATATTATGTGAAATGTAATAATTAATGAATTAGGTATACTAAAGGATGTAAGGGGAACTATAGGTATTTATTCTAATTAATTAGTTTCCAACATTAATCATATACTATAAGAACAACACATTTAATGTTTAAATGATATGCCAAAAATTGAAAACATAAGGGAATGAGTGCACTTAGCTGATTACAAATGATTATGGGAATTTATAGGAGTGCACACTTCTAAAACAAGAAGATATGAGTCTAATAATTCTTTTTCTAGGAACTGTGACTAGAAAGTGACCTTGGGAAGGACCCTACACTTCTTATAGGATTGTTTGTACAATATTGACTCTTATGTACAATCTTAGACCTGCTTAGTTTCTATATCTCAGAATCTTCCTAAGATTTTCACTTTCTTGAAAATGTTTTCCACTTTTGAACCTTATTTGTTAGTCATAATACA
Organism: Taxus wallichiana var. yunnanensis; assembly: GCA_018340775.1. NCBI lineage: Eukaryota > Viridiplantae > Streptophyta > Pinopsida > Cupressales > Taxaceae > Taxus > Taxus wallichiana. The sequence continues at coordinate 869,121,486 of CM031238.1, forward strand.
AATAACTCTAAATATTTTGAATATGACCTCAAGCCCTAGCCATAGATGAGAAACCCTACCAAAAACATTAATGGGGTCAGTAGGCACCCTCGTGCACTTCGACATTAGCACTACTCCAAAGAGGCCTCAAACCGCATGCCATTCTCCACCTAGAATGTGATATATGAATGGATGCAACTATATTTGTCAACCTCTTTGAAAATTCTTGAGTTGAGTTTGGATCTTGCTAAAATACTTGGAGAAGGTATGTTTGAGTACTTTTGGATGAGAGAGACTAATGTCTTGACCTGCAGTAATAAGTTTCAAACCTATAGATATTTCTACCCTAATGAATTTAGATGTTACTTTGCAAGATTTAGAGAGTATTGGGTGCCTTTTGCAAGTGTTGGAAGTGAGTGTATCAATGTAGTGCCATCGAGGTTTCTAGGTTAGCAAATGAGATAGTGTTAGATTTCTTATATAGGGTTCTGTAGATGAATTGTCAAAGAAAGGGAAACCTAGAGGGAGTAAAGTACCCATCGAGAATTTGTAAGTAATACAAAATAAGGATGATATGTGTAGTATTTTTTTCTATACCCAATTACCTAGGTACATTGGTACTTCATCCATTAGAACTCAATGCTCACTCAAAGTGCGTAAAGATACTAGGTCCCTCTTTTGCGCTATCTTATTAAGATGTTAGCATGCATATTCATGATTACCATTATCAAAGAATACATTGAATGTAAATAATTACAGACATCATAAGTATACATAACAGATCAAATAATAACTAAGATCAATTGCACCACATGAACACCATAATCAGATACATCAATTACCATAATCCATCCACATTGATCCATTCATAACCTAAGCATTACATAACAAAGATGATTACATAACAATAGTATCATAGAGTCACACATGTAAACCATCGAGTGGTATAACCTATTACATCACACAATATCCTCACAATACAACACAAATATATATATATATATATATATATATATATATATATAGGGGTGGGGACTTTCCCTTCACTTCCTATACATTCTCAAAATAGACTACATGCTCAAAATAGACAACATGCATGCTTTCCTAACAAGCTTAATAATAGAATAACCTAAAGATAAAATTCACCTTAATCTTATTATTAGCTTCCATGCATGTTCTTGAACTATAAGTTCTTTTCCAAAAATAGACCTTACATGGCCACCAAGCCTTCATGTCCTTAACTTTTATTTGAGCAACAATTTCTTTGATTTTCCTATTTTTAGACTGCTTCTAGAAAATGGCTAAGTCTTTGGTCAAAATGTGCAGTCTTATGTGGAATCCTTGATTATCCTTCCCCGCTCACTCCTCCTTCTCTCATGTGCACACACTTAGTCTTCTTTGGTACTTAGTCATTTTCCCCATCCAACATTACCCCACACTAGGTATGTTGTCCATCCTTGGCAACATCAGAAATTGTCTCACAAAATAATTGTAGAACTTGTACCAAGAATGAAAGAATAAATAATCACCTTACGCCAAATAATCCAAAGAATTAATCCTTCTTAGGGGAAGGACAATTGGAAACTCCTTAATCAAATTTTTCTCCAATTCCTTCCACCCCTCCAACTCTTTGCTTTCCTGTACCGACACATTATCAACAATAGCAGGGACCTATGCAAGAGTTAAGTCATCAATCTTCCCCCTCAGCTGCTCTATCAATGTTTCTATTTATTTTTATGCATCATTCAATGCATCCATTCTGTGTGTGACATGAGAAAAAAGTTCTTTCAGCCTCTCCTTGAGCAAGGTTTTCAATAAATTGATCACTTCCCTCTTCTACTTCACCTATGCCAATATCTTCTCTCATTATACCTTATTACTATTATGCTTGACTTAGAAATATTTGAACTCTCGCTTCATTCCCGAATACTAAGAAACCCCATAATATGATCGAAATATTCAAAATTTTCATATATGACCTTTGCAACTTGCACAAATGCTTTAATTTTAGCAGACAATGCATCATATTGTGCAAGGTGGGTTTCGATATAATCCCTTTTGTGTTGTTTTTGTTATGACAAAACATATTCTATGTACTCTATGGTGAGAACCTATTTATCATATGTAACCATACATGTTAAATCCTCCAAGAAATGCATGGTTGTCTCATACTTTGGCTGCACTTGGCCTATCAAGTCCGGACACGTGAGTGTAATTGCATTTAAATGCATCATACCTTTTTGTACGTGGCGTGTATCTACTCCTTTTCCTCCCATATCTCTTACTTTTTTATGCGATGATCTTATGTGTCTCCTTAATCTCCTTATCTCATTATATGATCTCCCTATCTTTCTCCTCAATCTCTTTGTGTAGATTCCTAATTTTGCAATCCTTGCCAAAAATTATTACTCTAACGTCCATTGATTGTTTGTTGACCACATTATACAATTTCTCATCTACTAACATTTGAGATTCAACTATCAAGTATTCCTCCCCTAGTGTGGAATTCAGTCGGGTCTCTGTTAGTGATTGTGCGCTAACTTCAAACTCCAACTCCTCCATATGTGATCGGAACACCCAAGAGAGCATCTTCTTGGTGCACAACAAAGCTTCCTCTCTCCTAAAAATGGCCAACCGAAAAAATCCTATATGGTTCCATGATTTGGTATCTTGCATACAACACCTTGTTCGATCATCTTCATACTTTGCATCATTGGTCCCTAGGTGTATGCATTGGTTTTCTATTCTTCCCACATGGACCCTTTGGAAAAATTAACACAAGAGTACTATTTGGTCCAGTTTCTTTTTCTTCCTCCTTTCTCTAACACGTTCAATTTCTTGTTCTAATAGGTGTTCTACTATGCAATCTACCTCATGTTTGATCTAATGCTCAACTTCATTTTCAATAGAGTGTTCCACCTAGGCTCCTCAAGAGGCCCTTGTTTTTCCTCTAAAATGTGGGTGATGGAAGCATTGAATCCTTCCATTACTACCTCCATCATCGTGATATATTCATGGTGTGTGCTTTTTTTTCTTTGTGTTAGACTCCTCAATATAATGTACCTAAGGGCTATGCTACATAGCTTCCTTTTCATCCCTTTGTTCCTCTTTAGTCTTCTTTGTGTCTTCACTAGACATTATCTTTTGTATATTTTCAATTGGGTACTTCTTACTTATGGGATGCCTCCTCGAACTTACTCATGGTTTTGATTCCTTGTGCATAGGGGTATTCTTCACAGCTTACTATGTGTCGTGGGTTCATCATCGCTTCCTTCTTCCTCCTCACTAATAGGAGGGTATCCTAGAGCACTCTCTTTTGTCTGTCCATCTTCTTCCCCGTCGGCTCCTTTGGGAAAGTTAAATCATCCTCCATGTAATTTTCAATGACCACGCTTGGTTTCGAGATATATATATATAATTTTTATAGCCACCACCAGGAAGATTTTAGTGGTGAATTTTTGTAAAATTGTGAATATTAGGGATTTTAGAAATTGGAAATAGCAAATTTTTCGCAATCGAATGCCACCAAGTTTGCCTATAATTTTGGTTAATAAGTCAATTATATGGGTTAGTTCACCTACTATTTATAGTTAAAAATTAAATTATGCATATATTTTGTGAACGTTTCTAATCAAAATGTACTCATATTTGTTGAGGTATAATATAAAGTCCATGGGGGTTGCAGTAAGGGGTACAAGATCTGGGGCTTATTCCCTGGAGGGGAGTTCGAGGGCTGTATCAAAAGCCATATTTTATGTCTATTTATAGGGGATACAACTGTCTATTTCTCAAGAGATGGTCATATTAGTAGCACAACATCTATACGCTAGACATCCAACTACAAGATATGGATGACCAACCATAAGAGATGACCATCTAATGCAAGTTAGATGACAAACCATCAAGGTTGGATGGCTTACCAATGGATGGAAAACTAAGGTTCCATCTAATGAGTAAGGGAAGGTCATTCAAAGTTACTAGGATGACCATCCAACGTAGATCGATGATAGACTAACAAGGTTAGAAAGACGACCAATGGATTCTTTCCAATGCATAGGTGATGGTCATCCAATGCAAGCTAGATGACCATTCAATGAAGGTTAGATGACCATCTAATTCAGGTTAGATGATTGTCTAATGTAGGTTAGATAATCGAACAACAAGGATGTGTCATACGATAGGAATTTTGTATGACAAAAACAAACATCTCGTCCAACACCCATCCAATTGTACAAAAACTATTTTAAAAATGCCTTGCCAAATCACCTTTTTTGTAGATAAAATTTTCAAATATTTTCCATCATTTCGAAAAGTCCATTTTAGAGATTCACCACCCATTCTATAATAATTTTTGGAGAGGGAATCTTAAAATGAACCTTGCCACCACATTTGCGATTGGAAAAGTCATTGAATTTGTCATGTTGATATCATTATTTCTTCATATGCACTCTTCTTTGGGTAGACAAGCATCTGACGCAAAGTATGGTGCTCGTAGTCCACCTTTTCAAGCGTTAATCATTATTTCACACACTTCTATAAACCTATTCACAACAGCTTTGGGAATATTTGACTCGTGAAAACAAATGATAGCTTACACCAAGGTCTCTTCATTCCATCCTTCAACTCAAAATTACCAATGCATAAATGTTTAAACACAAAAATTCTTGCATTTCACCTCCAAATTGCAGGTAATTCATCGAGAATGTGCCATTCCACCCTAAATGCATCACACATCCTTTTGTACCACCTATCTCCCCAAACCTTGTATGCAAGAGTTATATTTTCACAAGTGTAATTGAAAACCTTTCGCATGGATTTACATTCCTTAGGGTACTCCCATATCTTATCATTGGGTCCATCCGACACCCCAATCTCAAAAAATACTATAAGTATAAAAATATCCCCAAAATTATTTTTTTCACGTGTGCAAAGCCTCTTCAATAATCTCTTCACTATAAATCCCATGAAGTTGTAGATTGTTCCTGTGTAATTTTATTGAAATGTATAGCCATCATTCGTTCACTTGGCCCCATCACTCTTTCCATTCAACTTAGTAAGCAGCTATGATGCTATTTTGATAAAGGTGTCATCCAATTTCAGAATGTCCATTACATGACTCCCTCACTGATAGTTGAACTCCTTGCGCTTCTTTACTTCATCAACATCATCCAAGTCTAAAGGGAGTTCTATACCTATTCTTTGAAGTCCAGTAAACTTGTAAATCGGCCACGCTTAAACGCATCCTCCTTCCAACAAAGTAGATTAATTATTCATGAATGCACAACATTAACCATGGGTATAATCACTTAGGCTTTCCAAAATATGGGAGCTCATACAACTGGAGAAACTCTGCATTCTACAAAATTTTCTCTCCCTCATCATCATATATGGGATTGACCTTTGAGCCTTTTCTCTAGTATTTCGACAAGCTCTCTTTTAATATGGAGTGCATTGACATATTTGCAATTGTTGTAATCACTTACAACCATTTTGCATATATGGGATACCCAATCCTTCCCCATTAGTACTTCATTAGGGTATTGCGTCTCTCGAATACCACTCTTCCCGCAAGTCTTCCACGAAGGGATTCTCCTTATTATTTCCCTTTCCTTTCCCTTCTGGTGAAGTGGTTGTAACCTTCTTGGGTGTCATTCCATCATGCAAATTTAAAATTATACCTTAACCCCTTATTTTGTTTCAATTATCTTGAACTTCTTTCTCTACAATCATTTGCGCACCGATATTTTTGCACCAATTTATCTTTTCTTCAAATCTTGCCCTAATCCTACAAACCCTAACCAGAACCTTCAACACTTATGAAAGTACTTTTTCACACTTTGCCCCAAATTCCAATTTTTCTTCCAATTTTTTTTCACTTGGTCGTGTATGATTCAAAATTCTTTGATTTTCACTCAATTTTGAAAGATCTCACATTAATCTCTCTTGAAAATGCACAAGTTCTTCACAAGGTAAGGTAAAAATGAATTTACCCCGACGCCTTTTTATAGTTTTTCAAAATTTTATTGCATTAAATGCTCGCCACCTACCACCATATAATAACTTTAAATTTGCTTTCCTTGATTTTTCTCGCACCTTTTCCATTGTTTTCCACCGCATGCTACATTCCTAACCTTTAGGCACACTTTACTACTTCACAAACCATAAATATCCTTAAGCACACTTTCCTATGCCAAAGTACATAACCCACTACGCCGCTTACTTACGTAGTTCACAATTCCAATTTCTACCTCGTGGTACACTATGCGTCTATTCTTCATACATGATTTTCTTCTAGGAATTTTCATTATTATCACCATCCTTCTTATGACACCATTTCCTTCTTTCTTACCACTCACCATACAACCCGTACACCCTTCCTCTAGCGTTGCACACATATCTTTATCCACTTTATCTTTGCTCCAAACATCCTAGGTTTTCTATGTCTCACATTTTCACCTATTTCACCCCACACTAAAAGTATGAACTCATATAAATCAATAGATAATAATTGGCTTCTATGCACAAACATGCTTATTTCAACAAAACAAATAACTAAATTGACAAAGCATAAAAATGATTGAAAGGAAACACATAAAAGGGAAATCTAATCTAAGTGGCAATATTGCCTTATTACAAACACCAAGAAGATTTATTTATAATAGGGCTTTGTTCTACTCCCATTTAAGTAACCATGAAACATAGTGTAATCTAGCACCTACAAGTGACATGCGCTTGACTCAAGTATATCGGTTATGAAAAAATGGTCCCAACTAATGAACTTTCAATTTACGTAGGTGGTGTGCAAACTAGGAGTCATAGAGAAGAACCATATTTCCCACTTCTTATTCTTGATGTGCTTATTATGCCATTCTTTCTATCTAGCATTCTTAATCTTCTAGCTCTAATGCACAATGGCCTACAACTCATCTAACTACATCAGTTTGTCAATGCCCTCTTCAACAAATTTCTCATAAGCTAATCCTCTTGTGTGTGTAATACGCAGGATGGTATCACGAATTCAACAGAAGTACAACCTCTATGCCAAACACCAACTAAAAATGTGTGACCTTATTTAACCTCTTATAAGTGGTCATATATGCCCAAAGTACAGCTGATACTTTATCATCCCAATATTTTCTTCCAACATCACAGATTTTTGTCAAAGTTTGTCCCTGAATCTTGTTGAAAGCTTCTACAAAAACATTAGCATGTGGGTGATAAGGAGTGGTGTAATGGTGTGCCACCATAAACTCTTCCCCAATAATTCGAGATTATCTCATTAAGGAAATGAGTTCCTTTATCACTTGTTAGGATTAATAGACAACCATACTCCGCTAATAGTATTATCCCATAAGAATCTTACTACCATGGTTGTTGTATAATATTTTGTAGGTGTTTCCTCTTCCCACCTTATCAGATAGTTTGTGTAAGTAAGTAATGTAATGTAGTGCACGCCATTCCTACATGTGGGTGGTGAAATAGGGCCTACAAAGTCAATAGCCAAGTTCTCAAAAGGTTTAGCACTTACAATAGGCCGCAACGACATCTCATATTTGGTTCTAAGACTCCCAAGGTGCTAATAATGATCACATGCCTTGACATATTCTTTAGTATCCTTGTATAAATTTTCCCACCAAATTCCATCCATCAAAATCTTGCACATTGTAGATCACCTATGTAATGAGCTATTGTTATCCCCTCATGAGCTTATTCCATAATAGCCTCACACTCATGGTCTAAAACACACAGTGCAAAACTTCATCACAACCTAACTTGTACAAATCACCCCAATAAATTGGTCAAGGTTTTGTGTGTATTTCAAGATGCTTCTTCCTAAGGTCTTCAATCATTCGTGCACCTACCCAAAGGCATAAAAATACCATAATATCCTCTAGTTCTTTGGGCGTGCATTTAACCTAAAAATCTATGCATCCGACATTGTGCCCTCGGTGATTTACGTTTCCTTTCTAGAATTGATCCTCGACAAATGATCAGGCCTTGAGTTACTTTTTCCTGGCTTCACAACAACTCAGTAAGCTCAAACTCCTTAAATAGAAGTATCCACCTACGATGCACCCTTGCAAAATAGGCTTGTTGAAAATTAATTGAGTGCTATATGATCTGTATAAAAGATAAATGGGGTCTCCAACAAGTACTTCTCAAATTTTGAATCACGTAGATAATAGATAAATCTTCGCATTGAGTAGTTGTGTAATTCTAGTCCACGATGTCAATTTCATACTTGTAAAGAAAATAGGATGATCCATGATTCCTTCCCCGATTGTGCTAATATTATGGAAATCACCATGCCAGAGGAATCAATATGAACATGAAAGGTTTTGTCCCATGAAGGAAAGAAAAAAATAGGTGCAGTGTTCATCCTTTCCTTCAATGTTTTAAACTCCTATTGTTACGTGTTAACCTGATATAATTTTCCCTTAGCATTCAATAATTCCTCCAAGGGCACGGTAATCTTTGCATAGCCTTTAATGAATTTCTTGTAATACCATGTATGCCCCATAAATTTATGCACTTCAATCTATTGTTAGAATATTCCAAACACAAGATCACAACTATTTTGGTTGGGTCTACGAGAAATCATTCCTTACAAATTATGTTCCCAAGTAAAGTGTCAAAAGGTGTTGCAAGGATGCACTTCTTCATGTTGAGAGAGATGCTTAACTGCCTACACCTCTCAAACATGAGTATTAGATTATCAAAATGGTATTTGAATAATCCATACATTGTCCAATCATCTAAATATATCTATAAGAACTTGTGAATGAAATCTTGAAAATCCCGCACCACAATGCATGAGAATAGTGCGGTAGATTCTTCACCCAAAGGTCATAACTATATATGTAAAACTTCTCCATACAATGGTGAAAGTTTTCTTTTCTAGATCTCTCCTTCGCAATGTGCAATGATGATGATAACCTAAAATCCATTTGTAAAAGAATATATCTCACATCCAACAAATCCCTCATAGGAATTCCTCAATGAATGGGGGTGGGAAAAGGATCTATTACACATGAAGCATTCAATTCCTATATTCCATACAAATCCTTATCCTCCAATATTTCTTGATGCTTACGAATGGGCTAACCCATTCAAATTCTTCAATAGGCTCAATTATTCCAGACTTGAGCATCTTATCAATTTCTTCATTTACCTTCACACATAGATTAGGATTCATCCTGTAAGGTCTCTTCCTAACCCGGTGCACTATTTCTTTCAAATTGATTCTCATATCACCTAAAGAAGGGTGTACCACTTTTAACTTAAGATATCCCCGTGAAATAAGTTCTAAATTTTTGAAAATTTAAATAATTTTGGGATGAGAATTATAGCCTAAGTTTTGTAAGTACATAACATTTGGGTGCCCAAACATAGGGCATGAAAGTCCGTGCAAGAATGTAGTGAGGCGGTGGAACGCCAAGGATAGGGACTTAACAATTTTTAGCATAAGACTATTTTTGGACATGGAGTGTAGAGCACACAATGATATGAAGACTTGTAGACTACGCTAAGGTTATTTTGGGATAATAGAAGGTCGAGCACCATGCATATTTTTGGACTAATAATAGGATCTCGAACTAGGAGTTAATCAGTAGAAAATATATTATTAGCACTTACATGCTTTTGTATTCTCTGTAAGGATGCATGGTTATTATTATCATGTAGCCTATTTTTAAAGGTGCATGGGTGGTGAAGGAAAGTCCCTACCCCCTATGAATAGGTATTGATTTGCACGTTTAGGAATCGATATTTTGTAGAGTTATGTTATTGGTTTTTACGTGCGCATGAATCATGGTGACATTATTATGATGTATGAAGCTTATGTGTTTTATAGTATTGAATATAATGGATCTTATTGGCTAGATAATGGTGTTGAATGTAACTAAGCATGGATCTTGTATGGTAAATATGATTATAGTAATTGTTTAGTTAATATTTCTTATGGTTAAGATCTAGATCTGGGTTATGCACTGTGGTTTAATCAATTATTTGTCATGGATCTGAAATATACATTCATTCATGCTAACATCTTGGACGAGCTTCACTAAGAGGGACCTGGTACCCTTGCGTGCTTTAGGTGAGCGCTTAGTTCAGGTTGAGTGATGTGCCAATGCACCTTGGGTTTTTGTGGGTATATTCTACGCTACATCATTGATTTTATTTCCGGGACCTCTTTCTCAATTTTTTCCATGATGTTGCATGATGGAGACATATTGGTTAACCTTGGACAGTATTGAAGAGTGGTTAGACGATCTAGAAGAAGATTATGCTCGTAGATTTAGCATTGGACCTTAGTTTAATACACATGTGTGGGGTTGAGCTAAATCTATATGATGCTTTGTATGAGAATTTCTTTGCCATCTTTCCCATAGAGCTACAAGTGGCTAGTTGTTTACATGTCTAAGAAGAATTGGAGGTTTCACACACTTGTTTGGACACATGAATAATTCCAGGCCATGTATGATGCAATATGATTTAGACATGCTTTGTGGATGTTTGGTTCTGTGGTGTTTTGAACAACTATATTATGGAGTACATTGTTTCCACTTACGCTTTCCCGTGAAGTTGCCGAGTTCCAAATTTTGTGTGAGCCTAGAGGATCTTACTTGCATGGTATTCCTTTGGCAATCAAGATCTTGATCATGACCTAGATTTGGAAGAAAAATCTATGACTAGCTAAACCCCACCATGTGTGGGGGTAGGAGTAGGTTTGATAAAGATGGTAGACCTAGTGAAAGAAAAAAAGAGAATAAATGTGTCTTAAGTTTAATGAAGCATGCGAGATAGATTTTATGAAGCAACAAGAGATCGTGAAAAGAATGGTGTTGTGGAGGGAGATGACTCGTGAAGGATTTGGAGCTCACGCAGAGGACGTGGAGCCGGAGCATCTGGAACTCCCCCATTTTGGAAATCATGGTAGAGAAACCTCCTCGGCATAGGATGAGGTCACGCGATGAAATATTGTGGACCACAAGCATACATCTGATCCTACCTAGTGACCTAGCTTTTTAAATTCTATGATAGTTAATAGTAAGAAAGATAGTGTGAGAAGTAGGGTTATAGTAGATAGAGTCAATTTGTAATCAAGTTCAGAGTTAATCGCTGATGTTATTCATCTATGGCACAATCTTCATCTATTTTATTTGGAGGACCAGCTGAGATATTGTTTTTGGTGTGTCATCGACATAGAACATGGGCACATGTAGAACATTGGTATAACGTCTAGAAGTAAAAAAATTCATGTATTTGTGGGAGTCTATTTTAGCACAACAATTAGAACACATTGAAGTGCATCCTCTGGTTAGTCTCCTATTTTAGGAGGAGGATTAGGAGGTTCGTGGCTTAGAACTAGTAGATCTAGTGGCTCAAGAGGTAGAGGAAATATAGGTATTGGATCTAGTAGGCACAATCCAACTAGCACCAAGAGATATAAATGGAGATGTCCTTCATATTCTAGAATATAAAGACATTGAAGATGTAGCTGAGCACATGCATATGTTTTAGATACTATGGTGTGTGAAGGGGATCATCGCTCTAGAGCATAAGGTGAGTCATTTTGTAACTACATTGCAGGGGCGTGCACATAGTTGGTATAGAAAGTTTGACCTTGACCATAATTGTGTAGATTATATATCGCCGTGGGATGCTTTCTTGAAAGAATTTAATATCCCTAATTTTGAGAAGAAGAGAATCAATGTGTTGAAAGATATTAAGCAGGGCACTACTGAGAGTGTTTGAGAGTATGATGTTTGGTTCAAAATCCTTTTTCTAAGTTATCTTATGACATCCATGTGAGCCAACATGTAATGGTTCATTAGAGCAATGATCATGCCCTTTAGAAGAGCGATTTCAAATAGGACTTATACATATCCTCCCGAGGTGCTTGAATCAGCTCTACGCATGTTGAGGTGGTAGGGAGTGTAAACATAGGAATAAGCCCATTTTTAGAAGCTCATATTGCAACATGGCTAAACAATTGAGAAATTATCTCGTTGATTTGGCATATAAGATAAGCACCAAAATTTGGTATATAGATTATGAAGTAGAGGGGCATATTGAGGATAGTTTTCCTCATAAATCAGTGCTCTCCTTGTTGTTAGATTGTGAGATCTGTCACTTAGACCATAGTTCAAGTTGGTGCTCATTGTTTCAACGTGTGATAAGAAAGAATGTTTCATGTTACTGCAATATTTGTAGGTCTTCCACTCATGATACTAAAGATTATAGGTTGATTGATCAGATTCATGATGTCATTGATATTGGTGTATGATAAATTAGAGTTGCAAATAATTATAAGGAGAAAAGTGAGCATTATGACCATGATCATAATGAAGGGAGCTTTGATGGAGGTTTTGGTAGAAGGCATTGTTATTGAGGAGGATTCATAGGCTAAGGTCAGAATATGGGAATAATTGATTAACCTCAGGAACTTGTTATACATGTAGATCCCCTGATCATTAGAGGCTCGAGTTTCCAAATAGCACTGTTTGTTATTTTTGCAAAAAGAATCACAACTATGAAGAATGCCTGAAATTATATGAACATTTGAGTAAGAAACAAACACATGAGAAAAAGGGAAGAATGGCTAGAGTTCAAAGGCAATCGTGGAAGATCAATGGATGTCGGGTTAGTGTCGATCTTGAGTTGGTACCTATGAAGATATTACTACATACAACGAGGATGCATGCACCAAGGAAGTTCTCGAAACAAGTCCTGTAATTACTAAAGAGGGGTTCTACATGTAAAGTATCTAGACCCTATGCATCAGAAGGAGGTTGATCAAGAAACCATGGAGGTAATTCAAAATTTATAGGTGATATACAATGTTTAAAAGAGCAATCATGGAAGTTAGAATAAAATAAAGAATATGAGATCCATTAGACACATGTTGATGATTTAAAGGAGGTTTACAAGATGTTGCACCAGAGAACATTATTCATATGTTAGGAAATTGGTTAAAGGAAACACTCCGTGTGTTGGGATTGAGCATGAAAGGTATATTTTACATGCTAACCTCCCCCTCACATCTTGGATTATGACAAGGAGATCACTCAGAATGCTATTGTGGATGGTTGATTTTGAGCAATATTCTAATTGATACAAGGGAATAAGTAAACGTACTCACTTTAGACAAGTGGGTTCATATGGGTAGACCACTATCGCATCCATCTTAAAATGTTCAATTTATGGAAAATAGGACTAAAACCACACCTTTTGGAGTTTTAAAGGATGCATTAATTAGTATATAGGGAGCCAAGTTTATTGGGGATTTTGAGGTCTTTGCACTTGCGTGTTTCCATAATTTTCTAGCTTTACTTGGGTGCCATTGGTGCTATGAAAAAAAATTGATCCACTTTTCAACAAAGGGTATATAAGTTTTGAGAAAAAATAAGAGCATGTCATTATCCCCTCAAAAAATAGGAAATCTAAACCTTATGTAGAGCCCTTAAGTGAAAAAGATTTCAATAGAATTTATGTGCACATCATTCGAGATCGGGAAGTTCTCTGAGCCATCAAAGGAAGGATTTCTCTAATGCAATGATGCATAGTCCATGAGAAATACTACAAGTTTTTCATGTGACAACCGGGAACATGGCACTTATGAAATGGTTTGGAAAAAATTATGAAGTGTAGCTGCACACGTTAGTAAGCCATGCAAAGATCGTGATGCTTGAGTAAAGAACTAGGTACTAAGGTACACTAGTTGAAGAGAATCCATAAGTATTCCCTTGCTATAGAAGTTTAGTGGGAATGCTAGGTGGAAAGAAGGAATATGATATTTTATACTCTACGTGGGATGGCAATGCATTGGTGGATGGTTTACAAGGATAATATTTTGGAGTGGAGAGAAGTGAGGATTGATTTATCTGCTAGATTTTTAAGGAGTAATACACCTACTCATATATGTGAATTTCATGGTAATGATCTTATTCAACACCACATTTAGTAGTGTGAGAGACTTTGGACAGAGGGGCATGAAGCTTTATCACCTTCGTTGTGGGTGCAAAATCTTTATTTCACCTTACGAGGTTACACACACGCATGGTATATCTACACAAAGTTGAATAGAGGGACTAGAAATTGGAAAGAACTTACTGTAGGTATGATTCAAACCTTTGAATATTTTTCCACTAAACCTTTGGTCAATGAAGCATTACAGTTATGAAGTGTTTAACCATGGGAGATAGTGCAAAGGCCAAGGAGATCCTTCTGAGAGTTTTTAGGAGAGTTAGACATGGAGCCATGTTTTGAAGAGGAAGAAATAGATGCTGAAAATCTTGGGCATGCCTTCCTAGAAAGAGAAAAGGGTAAGATGGTCTATATAGTTGATGATGAGGAAGTGGAAAACTTGGATGTTGAGCATACAAAAGGTACATGCAAAGTATTATACAATGTAGAGATGAGATGCCTACCATGAACCTATGAAGACCAAGAAACTAAATGTTGGAATGGATTCTAAACCAAAGGAGACCGTCATTGAGATTATTGGTCTAACTCTAAAGTTGCTAAGATAATTAAGTTGTTCCACAACTAGGATCTGTTTCCTTAGAGGATATCATGAATTTAAAGTAGTACATGAATCTTTGGGAGAAATGAGAATTAAGTTGAAGGAAGGTGCATTCCCAGCTTCGTAAGAGACTTTACAGATGAACACAAACTTGTGCATTAAGGTGAAAGAAGAAATTGAAAAAATGTTAATTTATAGGATCATTGTACCCATTGAGGAGTTAGAATGGGTGAGCACTATAGTGATCAACATCAAGAAATATGGGATAATTTGGATTTTGTGGATTATAGGGAATTAAATGCTACATGTGTGATTGATCTCTTTCCCACACTATTTACCGAGGAAATCTTAGAAGGCGTCACAGGGCACAAAATATACTCATTCACCAATGGATTTTCTGGTATCATCAGTAAGGATAGAAAAAGAGGATGAAGATAAAATAACTTTCACCACCGAGTGGGTATGTTTTACATACATAGTTATACCCTTTGGATTAAAGAATTTGTCTCGTAGTATTTTTGCGCATAGTGGTACAAGCATTTTAGGATTTTATTCACAAGTTCTTGTAGGTATATCTAGATGATTGGACAGTCTATGGGATTGTGAAGGATCACTGTGATGATTTGAGGTTGATGTTTGAGAGGTGCCGTAAGTTGAGCATCTCTTTAAATATTAAGAAGTGCATATTTTACACCCTTTGGAATTTTGTTGGGGCACATCATCTATAAGGAGAGGTCATGCTAGTGGATACTACTAAGGTTGCTTTGTGATTTTTGGCTTAGAGGAACCTTCTATCCAAAGAGATGTGCATGGATTCTTGGGGCACACATGATATTACAGAATTTTATCAAAGCT